>CP106734.1:135402594-136652594 GCA_025506655.1 Gossypium rotundifolium | reverse complement strand
GGTTCGGTTGTACGCACTACTTCGAATAATCGATCCTCGTTTGCAGAGGGTCCACAACCGGGTGGAAAATCTCTAACCCCCGATCATCGCTTCTTCGTTTGTAGTTCGATGGTAAAGGAATACCTCCTCTCTTCCAAACACTTGAACGGCTCTTTTCTTACCTATCTTGATGATCTTAGATCGCTCCTAAAATAACTTAGATTAGTAATCCATCTAAAGAAATTGATATTATCTAAAATAGTAGTCTTACCTTGATGATTCGAATGGTCACTTAAGGTTGTCTTCAACAAAGTTCCTTTCAAAGTCTTTTCAAGAGATTCTACCTAAGAGAGAAATAAAAGATTATGATTTCCAATCTTACTCAAGTGAAAGGAAGTGATGAAAATAATTGATAAAGTCTTACTTTGATCACTTGGAGGTTCGGCTTTGAAAAGAAGAAAGAAAATGATGATTCGACCTTCACAAAATAAAAGAATAAAATGGTGGTTTCAATATAATGGTTTCGGTTTTGAAGGAAAGAAGAAGGAGAATGAAAAGAGAAGGAAGTAAAAGAAAGAGAAGAAGAAAATGATAATGGTGATTTCGGCAATGAGAGAAAGATAAGAAAAAAAATAAGATGAAAAGAAAAGAAAAGAGAATAGGATCAAAGAGAAGAGAGATTGACTATGGAACTTAGATGCATTCGGCAAGAGGAGAGAAAATGAAGAAGAATAATGGTGCTTAATCTTTGTGGTTTTTGGTTTTCAAAATGAAAACTAAATGAGAGAAAAGAGATTGTATTTGGTTCAAGCAATTGAGACTAAATCAAAAGCGAAAATGTACCAAAATGACTAAGGTACATTCGGCCAAAATGAAGAAAATTGGTCAAAAGATGAAAGCTAAAACAAAAGAGAGTTTTTACCTAAACTCTATGGCAAATTCGGCTAGGAGAAAATTTTTGAAGAAAATGAGAAAAGATGGACAACCAAGACTTTTGGCTAACTTTTCCCCCCTAATGGCAAAGCATAAATCTACCACATCAATGCCAACATATCCCCCTTTTTCCTCCTTGTTTCTTCCCCATCATATCCAAAGAATTTACTACACAACTAGGCCTCTCCCTTTAGCCTTCATGCCGTCTAGGTTCATGGTCAAATGACCATGAACACATCCCCAAAACATAGCCCTTTATTATGCCATTGTCCCCCTCATCTTATCATGAATTTGTGATTCCATGCCTTATGTTCTTTAACTTCCTTTTTCACATGGTCAACAAGCCAAAAATGGATGAAAGCTCATCCACTCTAGAATATTCTTGGCCGACACTTACAAGGAAGAAAACAAAAAAAATTAAAAATCTCCCTAATGTTAGCTAGGAGATTCGAACCTTGCACCTCAAGCACACATCCATGCATCTTAACCACTTTGCCAATTACTTAACTTATGCTAGAACTTCTTATCATCAATTCTTAAGGCCTTAATAGCTTAGTTCTCTCTCTAATTAATAGAAATTAAAGTTTAACAAAGCATTCACTTAATAAATGAAGCTCAAATAACTTCCAAAATGGCACTTAAAAATGATTAAGCATGCAACATCATTCAATTATGTAAAATGCATAGCCCCCAAAATATCAGGATGTTACAGTTCTACCCCCCTTAAAATAATTTCGTCCTCGAAATTACCTGTCTGGAATAAGTGAGGGTATTGCTGTCGCATCGCTTCCTCCGGTTCCCACGAAGCTTCTTCTGATCCATGATTTCGCCATAATACCTTAACGAGAGGAACCGGTTTTTTTCCGTAAAACCTTTACATCTCGCTCCAGAATTTGAATTGGCTCCTCTTCATATGACAAATCTGATCTTAATTCCACCTCCTCAACTGGTACTACATGAGATGGATCCGATCGGTAACGGCGTAACATTGAAACATGAAACACATCGTGCATTTGCTTCAATTCCGAAGGCAAATCTAACTGGTATGCCACTGATCCGACCCGCTTCACAATCCGATAAGGTCCAATGAACACAGGACTTAGTTTCCTCTGCGTCCAAATCTCATCACCTTTTTCCAAGGTGAAACCTTTAGGAAAACTTGGTCTCCCATCAGATATTCTATTTCTTTCCGTTTTAAATCTGCGACGATTTTTTGTCTGCCGACGCTTCCTTTAACCGAGCTCGGATTACCTTAACCTTTTCTTGGATTCGGACACTATCTACGGACCTAAAATCGACGCGTTCCCTAATTTCGCCCAACACGAGGAGTGCGACACTTCCGTCCATATAGTGCTTCATACGGTGCCATCCAGTATCATGGATTGGAAACGTTGTTGTACGCAAATTCGCCAATGGTAAGAATTCCTCCCAACTTCCCTTGAAATCTATCACACAACCCCTTAACATATCTTCTAAGATCTGGATTTCTCTTTCTTTGGACCGACCGCCGACCGAGGATGAAATGCCGATCAAGTCCAATTTGGTGCCCAAAGCCCGATGCAATGCTTTCCAAAATCGCGACGTAAATCTCGGATCTCCGTCTCAAATTATCGACAACAAGACTCCATGCAATCTCACAATTTCACCACATATAATTTTGCCAATTTCGCAAAGAGTAATCAACCGAATGGGATAAAATGTGCGATTTCATTAATCGGTCCACTATCACCCAAATGGAGTCTTTCTTAGTAGGCGTAAGGGAAGCCCACTAACAAAATCCATGGTGATTCTCTCCCACTTCCATTGCGGAATCTTTATCGGTTGAAGCAACCCGATGGTACTTGATGTTCATTTTAACTTGTCGACACGTCAAGCACTTCCCTACAAACTCGAGAACTTCCCGCTTAAGACCAAAGCCACAAAATCGATCTCGCAAGTCTCGATATAACTTACTTCCTCCGGGATGCATAGCATAGGGGCTACCATGCGATTTCAAGTATCTTTGCCTCAACTCCCGATCCCTCGGATACATACTTTACCTTTAAAACACAATACTCAACACCTTTATTAATACCAAAATCTTCCAATTTCCCACTCTGCACTTTGTCAAGCTTTTCACTCGGATCTTCATCTATTAATTGTCTCTCTTTTACTTGACTTAACCATGTCGGCTTAACCTGAAGTTCCGCCAACAAGCTTCCATCATCGTAGAGACTAAGATGTGCAAACATCGCTCTCAAATCTGACACCACTTTTCGACTTAGAGCGTCTGCCACCACATTCGCCTTACCCGGGTGGTACTCGATAGAACAGTCGTAGTCTTTTAACAACTCTATCCACCTTCTCTGCCTCAGATTCAGTTCTTTCTGAGTCAGTAGATATTTCAGACTTTTGTGGTCCGTGTATATCACTGACTTTTCCCCGTATAAGTAATGTCTCCAAACTTTAAGAGCAAAGACTACAGCTGCCAACTCCAAGTCATGTGTCGGGTAATTAACCTCGTGCGGTCTCAACTGCCGAGACGCATACGCAACTACCTTTCCGCCTTGCATCAGAACACATCCTAATCCCGTGTGAGAAGCATCGCAATACACGACAAAATCCTTTCCTGCTTCTGGCTGAATCAAAACAGGAGCTTCCGTCAAAACTTTCTTGAGCTTCTCAAAACTCTCTTGCTGCTTATCAGCCCACACAAAAGGTACTTCCTTTCTCAGCAATTTCGTTAAAGGTGCGGCTAACGATGAAAATCCTTCAACGAATCTTCGATAATATCCGGCTAATCCCAAGAAAGCGTGAACCTCGATTCACGGACTTAAGTGGTTTCCAATCTAATATGACCTCGATCTTCCGAGGATCCACCTAATCCCTTCTGCAGATACCACATGTCCTAAAATGTAACCTCTTTCACCAAAATTCACACTTGTGAATTTGGCGTCATGATTCTTCTCCTTAAAACTCGTAACACAATCCGAGATGCTCATCATGTTCCACTTTGGACTTAGAATACACCAAGATGTCGATCTATGAATACCACGACGAACCGATCCAAGTAGGGTTGAAAATTCGGTTCATCATATCCATAAACGCACTGGGCGTTCATCAATCCGAATGGCATTACCGAAATTCATAATGCCCATATCCGGTTTGAAAGCCGTCTTATGGATATCCGCTTCTTTCACTTTAAGCTGATGATACCCCGATCTTAGATCAATTTTAGAGAATACCGCAGCTCCTTTAAGCTGATCGAACAAATCGTCAATCCTGGGCAAAGGATACTTGTTCTTGATGGTCAGCTTATTCAACTGCCGGTAGTCTATACACATCCTCATCGATCCGTCCTTCTTCTTCACGAATAGGACCGGTGCTCCCCATGGAGACACACTAGGTCGGATGAATCCACGATCAAGCAATTCTGAATCGAGCCTTAAGCTCAACCAATTCCTTCTGGTGCCATTCTATATGGAGCAATAGAAAGCTGGCGCGTTCCGTGCAATAAGTCTATCCCGAATTCTACCTCACGATCCGGAGGTAACCCTGGAAGTTCTTCCGGAAAAACATCTACAAATTCCTTCACCGTTCTGACTTCTTTAACAATTGCATCCTTAGCCTCCAAAGTATTCACCAACATCAGAAAAGCTTCGCATCCTTTCCTAACCATCTTTTCCGCCTTAAGAGCGGATACTACATTAGATAAGTAGTTCCGTCTTTCGCCCATCACTACAACTTCCTTATCATCAAGAGTTCTTAAGGACATTCTCTTAGCAGCGCAATCCACATTTGCACGGTACTTCACAAGCCAGTCCATGCCTAAAATTAGGTCGAATTCTCCGAATGGTAATTCCATTAAATCAGCTGGGAACTGTATCCCTTGGACTTCTAGAGGCACTTCCTTAAAGAGTTTGTCTACAACTACTGTCTGTCCTAGAGGACTAAGTACAGTCACCTTCCTAGGTACAGTTTTAGAAGTCACATGCAAAGTCCCAGATACTTCACTAGCGATATAGGAATGAGTTGACCCTATATCTATCAAAGCAATAAAGGCAACCAGTAAATCAAAACGCACTGCGTGATAACATCAAAAGGTCATCGCCTTCTCTCTCTGACGAACCGCATACACCAAACTGGTTGTCTCGCCGAGTTTCCATCGCTCTCGCTCAAGTTCCACGACCTCACCGGAACCATTGCCCTTCCATTGGGACCACGGCCTCTTATCGGTTCTTTGTCCACTTCATCAACTTGATTAGCACCTCGACTTGTCGGGCGGTTCTTCTCCGAGTTCATCGGACAATCTTTAATCATGTGATCCTTGAACCGCACTTGAAACATCCGCCGCTTTTCTTCCAAGATTCTCCCGAGTGCATTTTCCACATTGAGAACAAGTACGACTTTGCACTCCAGTAGCGATCTGTTGACCTCGCGGTCCATCATTCCTTGATTTCTTGAAAGTTTTTGACGACCAAGACCCAAAGCTTCTCTTATTCTTGCTCGACCTCCGTCCGGTTACGTCTCTCGATCCGTTTAGCCTCTTCAGCAATTCTTGCCCTTTCCACTAAGATTGCAAAATCTCTTTCACGGTGTGGAGCAATCATCACTCTTAGCTCATCTCTAAGTCCATCTTCAAATCTGATGCAACGTTCATATTCCGTAGCCACTATCCCTCTGGCATAACGACTAAGTCGTAAAAATTCTGCTTCATATTCAGCTATCGACTTGTTTCCTTGTACCAGATTCAGAAATGTCTTCCTCTGAGAGTCGATGTAGCTAGCTCGACATATTTTCCTCAAATTTCACTTTAAAATACCCCCAATCCGCACGATCCACGTGGGTACTTTCCTTGATAGTAAGCCACCATGGTAGGCTT
Source organism: Gossypium rotundifolium (assembly GCA_025506655.1). Lineage (NCBI taxonomy): Eukaryota > Viridiplantae > Streptophyta > Magnoliopsida > Malvales > Malvaceae > Gossypium > Gossypium rotundifolium. The sequence goes on along the minus strand of CP106734.1, from coordinate 136,646,821 downwards.
CATCACGAAGAAGTGAAATAGCACCTTTCAATTTCTCTTCGTCAAGTCTGATCTATATCGTCCATGATTCTCTCGATCGCTTCCAACCAATATTCAGCTACGTTAGGAGCTACTCCAGATCTCCTCCGAAAACCTCGGCTCCATTCGATCTAAGTCTCTCACCTGGACTCGAGATCCATTTCGAACTAGCTTCGCTACTGTTCCAAAACTCGCAAGACCTGACTTGTGATATCTGCGTCACCTCCTTCATTTTGTTCTTGGAAGTCCGCCCCAACAACGGTGGTGGAGCTTCATTCTCGAACCCCGACCAGACCGAATCGGTTCAAACAGTCATCCTTCCTCTTCCATGTCCACGACGACCTCGTCCCCTAGAGCTCATGTCTACTACGTATCTTATCTGTTTTTACGAAAAGTCTTATGTATTAGAATCTTTTCACTTCTTATTAAAAGAAAGTTTTATGAAACAGATCTTCAGTGGTTTTCGTAGTAGTACACAAACACCTAGAGTCCATGTCTCTAAAGTTTCCTTAGGCTTATCAAACATTCATATCATTTATCAAATGAAGGTACATACCTGATGGATCTGGGCCGAGAATTCCGAGTGCCATGCTCTTATAAAACCATTTACTTAAGAAAAACTTTCAAAAATCTTTTTGGGCCAAATTTTGAAAACGTTGTGGGCTTCAAAACCCAAGGCCGAGAGTTTAAAACTGGGCTCTGATACCAAGCTGAAACACCCCAAACCCGGCCCAAAAAGTCTAACCGGATTTGGTATGTTCCTTGAGTAAAACTTTAGCGGAATTCCATTGTAAAGAAATTTTGTCTTTAAAAACATAATTCTTAGGAGGAATTAATAAAATCATAGGAAACCAAACTTAAGAAAATTTCCTTGAAAACATTTATATAATAGTAACAAACACATTTTTAAATAATTCATCGAAAACCATTTAGATATTTAATAATTATTCATGGCAGAATTTAAAATAAATCCAAACACAAAATTAAAGATAATTTATAATGGCCTTATTACATAATATTGGCAACCCAAAATAAAGTCTAAGTAATAAAATTTAACTTAAAGAGTTTAAGTTGGAAAATCTCCACAATACTTAATACGAGCACTGGCCACCTCGAAATCCTTGCTGTCCCGATCCATCGCACTACGAGTTATCTGAAAAGTTATCCCATAAAAATGGGTGAGTTATAAACTCAATGTATAACACATACACTAAAAAGCCCATTTTATGAAATGCTTTCAAGCCCAAAAATTTCACATATGGCCATAGGCCCATTTAATCAAATATTTGGCCCAAAGGCCCATTTTAGCTCAAATTTAGCCCAAAGGCCCATTTTACTCAAATTTAGCCCAAAGGCCCATTTTACTCAAATATTTAGCCCAAAGGCCCATTTTATAGCAGATCAAATAATAATCATACAATGTTACATGGATATACTTATGAAATGAGATGCAAGCCTACCAACCTAATTATCCATCCGCTACACACCCTGCACCAACCAACACACCGTGGGGATTACTAAGTCGACCCTCCATCCGCTACACACCATCGAAGGCGATTGTCGCAGTCAACATGCACATCGCCTTATTGTGGCAAAGCCACCAAAACAGATGTGACCAAGTCACCGACCAAGTCCAAATATGTGACCGGCCACCAGAGTCAAATATGTGACCGAAGCCACTGGAATCAAATATGTGACCAAGCCACCGAGTCAAATATGTGACCGAAGCCACCGGAATCAAATATGTGACCGAAGCCACCAAATTCATATATGTGACCGAAGTCACCAGAATTCACATATGTGACCGAAGTCACCAGAATTGTGGTAAAACCACCAGAATACTTCCTCCTTTATTAAACATACCCATATGCCCATGCACATACATATCAAATCAGATTTTCATGCTATTTATCTACAAATCATAATATAGTCATGCTTATTTCATATTGATGCATATATCAAAATAAACGGAATATTGAGGTAACATACCTGATTTTTGTATACCAATGATTGGTATGCACAAACAAACATATTATCATATAATCACTTTTTAAAACATAAATCTATGGAAATTTTAATGTATGGTTACACACCTAGTAACAGTGAGAACAATACTCTCTAGCTCGTCCACACCTAAATGATTAACACACTCGGTTAGTATAAACTATTATTAGCAAAAACTATACTTATAAACGATGGATCTAAATCCTTACCCTCGGATTCACGAATGACAGTTATTTGCGGTTTTTCTCCACTAGATGGATCAAAACCCGCCGATATTCCACCAACGTAGAGTGGTTCGGTTGTACGCACTACTTCGAATAATCGATCCTCGTTTGCGAGGGTCCACAACCGGTGGAAAATCTCTAACCCCGATCATCGCTCTTCGTTTGTAGTTCGATGGTAAAGGAATACCTCCTCTCTTCCAAACACTTCGAACGGCTCTTTTCTTACCTATCTTGATGATCTTAGATCGCTCCTAAAAATAACTTAGATTAGTAATCCATCTAAAGAAATTGATATTATCTAAAATAGTAGTCTTACCTTGATGATTCGAATGGTCACTTAAGGTTGTCTTCAACAAAGTTCCTTTCAAAGTCTTTTCAAGAGATTCGGCCTAAGAGAGAAATAAAAGATTATGATTTCCAATCTTACTCAAGTGAAAGGAAGTGATGAAAATAATTGATAAAGTCTTACTTTGATCACTTGGAGGTTCGGCTTTGAAAAAGAAGAAAAGAAAATGATGATTCGGCCTTCACAAAATAAAAGAATAAAAATGGTGGTTTCAATATGATGGTTTCGGTTTTGAAGGGAAAGAAGAAGGAGAATGAAAAGAGAAGGAAGTAAAGAGAAAGAGAAGAAGAAAATGATAATGGTGATTTCGGCAATGAGAGAAAGATAAGAAAAAAAAATAAGATGAAAAGAAAAGAAAAGAGAATAGGATCAAAGAGAAGAGAGATTGACTATGGAACTTAGATGCATTCGGCAAGAGGAGAGAAAATGAAGAAGAATAATGGTGCTTAATCTTTGGGGTTTTTGGTTTTCAAAATGAAAACTAAATGAGAGAAAAGAGGTTGTATTTGGTTCAAGCAATTGAGACTAAATCAAAAGCGAAAATGTACCAAAATGACTAAGGTACATTCGGCCAAAATGAAGAAAATTGGTCAAAAGATGAAAGCTAAAACAAAAGAGAGTTTTTACCTAAACTCTATGGCAAATTCACTAGGAGAAAATTTTGAAGAAAATGAGAAAAGATGGACAACCAAGACTTTTGGCTAACTTTTCCCCTAATGGCAAAGCATAAATTCTACCACATCAATGCCAACATATCCCCCTTTTTTCCTCCTTGTTTCTTCCCCATCATATCCAAAGAATTTACTACACAACTAGGCCTCTCCCTTTAGCCTTCATGCCGTCTAGGTTCATGGTCAAATGACCATGAACACATCCCCAAAACATAGCCCTTTATTATGCCATTGTCCCCCTCATCTTATCATGAATTTGTGATTCCATGCCTTATGTTCTTTAACTTCCTTTTTCACATGGTCAACAAGCCAAAAATGGATGAAAGCTCATCCACTCTAGAATATTCTTGGCCGACACTTACAAGGAAGAAAACAAAAAAATTAAAATCTCCCTAATGTTAGCTAGAGATTCAACCTTGCACCTCAAGCACACATCCATGCATCTTAACCACTTTGCCAATTACTTAACTTATGCTAGAACTTCTTATCATCAATTCTTAAGGCCTTAATAGCTTAGTTCTCTCTAATTAATAGAAATTAAAGTTTAACAAAGCATTCACTTAATAAATGAAGCTCAAATAACTTCCAAAATGGCACTTAAAAAATGATTAAGCATGCAACATCATTCAATTATGTAAAATGCATAGCCCCCAAAATATCAGGATGTTACAGACTAGCCATATTTTCATGGAAACCCTAGTTTTAAAAGTCAACAAACTACCCTTTTAAAATTATGAAAATTATTATTTTGGAAAAACTTTCTAAGAATTTTAAATTTATAAATTACCTAAATACCCTTAGTGGTAAAATTACAAAAATGCCCTTGGTTTCTAAAATTACCATATTACCCTCGATTTTAGTAAAATTTCTCTATTTTGCAAAAGTGTCCAAAAAATCTATTTTATGAAAAATTAAAGGTACTTTGATTTGGGAAAATTACTAAAATGCCCCTGTGTTGTAAATTAATAAAATACCCTTAGTTTTTAAGATTTTTAAAAATACCCTCGACTTTTGCTAAAATGTTTCTACTTTACAAAAATACCAAAAACTTTTGTTTTACAAATATCAAGATACCCTGATTTGGAGAATTTAAAATGCCCTAACTTCCAAAATTATCGAAATAACTCGATTTTTGAAATTTCAATAATCATTGATTTGGAAAATAAATTTTCAAGATAACCTCGAGTTTTTGTAAATTTTGAAATGCTTTTGATTTATAAAGATTATTTTGAAGTGACCCGATTTATTACCAAAATACCTTATAGGAAAAATGATTGAAATTACCTGGAGGATGATCAGAATGCCCAAAGTAGTGAAGTGAATGTTGTGAATGAATGTGTCTCTTCGAGATGGATGAATGTGAATGTGAATGTGAATCTCGAATTAGAATAGTGAACTTGAACTCGAGACTTTGTTTGATCGAAAAAACCACTATTAAACTCCTTTTCATAAAACTGTTTGCGGATAAACAGTGGAAGAAAGTACTAATGCATAAAACTCTTTAATCGATTAAATCATGACGTTAGAAATGAGTTCTGGAACGTGAACTTAAAAAAAATTGTGCCTAGGAAGTATGATGGCTCTATTAAGATCGAATCATGACATAAGCGTATGTGATAAGTTAAGATGTTCGATTATTCGTTAGTAAGTAATTTCGAGGATGAAATTATTTTAAGGGGTAGAAGCGTAACATCCACGAAAATGGGCCTATGCATTTCTTTTGATTATCTGAAATGGCATGTCTTATGTGTTATGAATGTATTATGAACATTTTGGAAACTTGGAAATGTAAGGAAATGTTTTAGAAATGTTAAAAGAGGAAAGTGAACATTTTGGAAACTTGGAAATGTAAGGAAATGTTTTAGAAATGTTAAAAGAGGAAAGTGAACATTTTTGGAAACTTGGAAATGTAAGGAAATGTTTTAGAAATGTTAAGTTTAAAGAGGAAAGTGAACATTTTGGAAACTTGGAAATGTAAGAAATGTTTTAGAAATGTTAAGTTTAAAAGAGAAACTAAGGCAAGGAGTCTTAAGAAAATTAATAGAAGAAATTTGACACAAGAACGGGCTTGGAGAAGTGGATAGGAGGCACCACTTAAAGCCCGTAAAGTGACGCCACAATCAAGGGGAAGGAGCCTAGGTTCGAGTCACGTGGGAAGCAAATAAAAGAGTTTTATTTTGCTGCAAGAAGCAAGGGAGTTGACGGCACCAAGGCACTTGGGGAAGAGTTTAATTCTCTTTAAAATTCAGCTAAATAGGTGGATCAATGATGGATAATTATTGTTTAAGAGATAAGAGATAATTAAGGATTATTTCCATTAATTTTTAATAAAGATAAGAGAAGTGATGGCCAAGTAAGGGAGTCTTGGCCTAGTAATTTCGAAAAAGGAGGAAAATAAGGCTATTCATCAATCTTCTCTTTTCCATTGAAGTCTCTGCGAAAATTTCCTAGCAAACTCTCTCCTTTCTCTCTTATTTTTGCCATAGCGAAATCTTTTCTCCATAAGTCCACCATTGTAGAATCCCCTAGTGACTCTTTTCCTCTCTTTTCTTTTGATAAACCGACAAACAGATAACCTTTAGCCGATTTCTTGTTAAGTTCCAAAAGCGAAAACTTGCTATTATCAAGACCATAGCCGAATAGTTTGAGACTTCAAGCAAGGGTTGTCGACTTGTACATTAAGGGTAAGGTTAGTGATTATCGATTTCTATTCTTTTCTTTTAAAATTTTCGAAATCTAGGACTAACCCCATTAATATCTTGTTGCCAAAACTTTGAAGAGATTTTTGGGATTTACTAAGTGTCGACTACAAGGAAGGAGAGATTCTTTTCCCGAAGGTACACCATAGGCCGCGTGTTCCCTAGTTATTCAGTGAGTTTCAGGATTTAAAATCCATAAGGCAAGTATCTATAGCATTCGACCAAGGCCATGTTGAGTAAATAGATGTGTTTCATTAATATTTAAAAGTCGAAACTAATCTATTCAAGTAATCTAGTGATTGCAGATTTCAAGAAAGAAGGATACAAAGTTTTCGGCATTTGATTAGACATCAATCGGCAGCAAGGTAACGATTTAAGTGTACTAATCCTACTAGGATTTGGATTTATGCCCGAATGGATCTTTACTAAGTATTAAATGATTGATTAAATGTAGAGATTTAAGAATTAAGGCATTAGATCAAGCTTTTTGGGATTTCAGCGAATTTGTTAAGCGAATCAGGTGTGTACCCCACACTATTTCTTAATAAGTTTTATGGCAATGTTTAATATAAGTATGTGTATAAGAATGTGAATATGGCTAAGGTACCATGTCATAGTACAAAGTACTCAGTGCACGTTTCCTACTCCTACTAGGATTATGTTAAATATCATTCGACACACATATGACATTATAAGAATGTGAAATAAGAATTTGGCATGTTAATGCATGATATGTATGATATGAGGCATATGGGTTATATAAAAAGGGAAGTGAATGTGGTGACCTAAGACCACGATATCTCGAATGTGGTGACTTAAGACCACGATAAGCGAATGTGGTGACCTAAGACCACGATATCGAATGTGGTGACCTAAGACCACGATATCCGAATGTGGTGACCTAAGACCACGAATTTTATAAGAGGCGATGAGCACGTCATTGCAATGACGCCTTCGATGGTGTGTAGCGGATGGAGGGTTGACTTAGTAGTCCCACGGTGTGCGAGGATGGTACGGGTGATGTGTAGCGGATGGCATATAGGTTTGGGTTGGGTTGCATCATTATTTTATATCTGCTATATGATTATGTATGTGATGTGATAATATGCGAATCTATTTGGACATAGTGTTTGTGTACACATTGAGTCTGTTTGACTCACCCGTTGTGGGAACATTTTTCGGTGATGATCGATAATGGACCGGTCGACGGGAGCTTAAAGGTGGCCATGCACAAGAAATTTTACGATTCGAAGTACTTTCAATTATTTGGATTTATTTGATGTAATAAGGCCATAGTGACTTTTATTATGTTACAAAAATTTTATGAATTAAAGACTAAATAAATTTATTTTAAATTAATTCCTAAGTGTTTTTGTCGCCCAACCTAAAGGGGTTTCCAATATAAAATAAACTTATTTTTAACTCGACCCAACCCAAAAACAATCGTTCTTTCAAAAACCCAGATTTTCCAAAGTAACAAAAGAATTTGAAACGATTTACACCGGGGAACATACCAGATTCGGTCAAGGCTCGTGGGTCGGGTTTGGGGTGTTTCAACTACTATTCCGAGCTTTCTGAGTATCCTACTAGGTTCCTAAGGGTTCAACGGGCAAGTCTGCAATACGAATAGTATATCCGAGTTATGATCAATTAAGTGAATGAATACCCGATTCAGGTACGTTGAATGTGCATTAAGTATGCATGAATGGTAAGTATGCATATGACTTTGATTTGAAGCAAGGTATGTCTGAATAGGATAATGTGAATGAGATGTACAAAAGTTTCAAATTGCATTTATGCTTTTTATGCCAAGTTTATTTGTATATGACTTACTAAGCTTTTGGAAAGCTTACTCTGTGTGTGTGTTTTCTCTGTTTTATAGGTCATCGAAGCTACTGAAGGCTCGAGATTGTCAAGGATCATCATCACACTACAAAAACTTATTTTGGTACCCTTTTGTAAATGTATATAACTAAATATGTCATGTATAGGCTAGATAGGTGTATATGTTTATGAAGTGAGCATGGCCATGTGTATTGGCAAGCTTTTGAGTTAATAATTATTTGAATGAATGAGTTATGAAGAATATATATTTAGTATGTCTTGATGCATATGGAATGGTTAAGTTTTGGTTAAGCAAATGGATGTTACATGTTTGAAATGATGTAGGATTTAGTTTGAAATTTGGTATGAATGGAATTGGTATTGAATGTATGGGTGAAGTGAACCATTTGATATGTTTTGGTTACCATATATGCATACTATGTTTTGGTATGTATTGCTTGTAGGTGAGACCCAAAATGGGTGGCATATTGGCCTTGTAAAATGGCCTATAATGTCACACAGTTGAGGTACACGGGTGTGCCTAAGACCGTGGGTAAATTGGCAGAATGTGGCTTAAATTGCACATGGCCTAGACACGGGTGTGCTTAGTGGCCGTGTGAGAAATGGCAGTATGTGATCTAGTAGTACACGGCCTTAGCACACAGGCGTGCTTGGTGACCGTGTTGAATTTGGCAGTATACCACCACGGGGAGGACACATGGGAGTGTCCAGTAGCCGTGGGTGAGGCACTGACCTACCCCACCACCGTGTGTCCCAGTATGTTAGAAAAGTTTCAAATTTTTATAAAATTTCTTATGTGTTTCGGTTTAGTCCCGACTCGGTTTATAAGCATGATTAAGGTCTCGATGACCTACTTAAGGGACATTATGATTGATATTGATGAATGGTTGTATGATTAATTCTGTAAATGTTTTCGATCTGTCTGGTAACGCCTTTAACCCTAATCCGGTGATCGGACACGGGATAGGGGTGTTACATGGAAACCATTCCAAAGAACTTTGGTCCTCATAATTTTAATTAGTTGTTTGGAAAGCTTTGCTATCCCCTGATTATGAACCACGACCATTGCCACTTTTCTTTTTTCCATTCGTTGGTTTTCCATGGAGCTTCTAACACGTTTCTCGAGTGTGCCAATATTCTTTGCGGTGATCGCACCAATTTTTTTTTTTCTTTTTCACTATCATAATTATTTTTAACAGTTATAAAAGCAGAATTATCATTATTGGCTTCAAATCCTGGCCTTAGCATTACTTTTCTCCTTGTCTCCTATTTTCTAACCTTAGAAAAAAATCTCACGGATTCTTGGAAGCCGTTTTTTTCCTAAGATCCAAGATCTCACTTCATTAAATTCTTTATAGAAACCAGCCAGAAATAAATAAGCTTGTTCATTCTCTTCTTTTTTCATAGCTTTTACACCATCTCCAGGACACTCTTATTCATCATTATAACATTGATCCAGTTCTTGCCAAAGAGACATAATTTCATTATAATAAAAAGTAACTTCCTTTTCCCCTTGTCTAGCTTTCCAGAGTTTTATTTTTAACTTAGAGATTTGTGAAGCGTTTTCTAAACCTAAATAGGTGTCTTTCACAGCGTCCCAAACATCTTTAGCAGTTTGGAGAAAAAGAAAAGGTTTACCTATGGGTGCTTCCATGGAATTAATAAGCCACACAATTATCATAGAATTTTTTGACCTCCACTTGCTCATATTTAGATCGCCCACTTGTGGTTGCTTGAGTTCTCCAGTTAAATGACCTAGCTTGCCGCTCCCATCAATTGCTAACTTTACGGATTGCGACCATTTCAGATAATTCTTGCCATGCAGCTTGTGAGATGTTAGCTGAAAAGAGAGGTGAGATGCCTCTGTCCCTTGAATCATTGTACTCTCGGTAGTTGTTCAACGGTAGAACTTTCTACCTCTGTTTGATTGCTAGATCTCTTAGCTCCAGTGAAGATTGTTTTAACCATGATGTTACTAGAGATTTAACTTAGCTCAGATGCCATGAAAGTTTTCAAGAGAGTATTTAATAAAACCATTCTGTCTTTTATTAGCGAAAGAACTAAATTTAAATAGAGAAAAAAAATCCTAACCTAATTTGAAAAATAATCCCCTTATTCTAATAAACTACTAAAAGATAAGGAAAAACACATATCCCAGAATATATGGATTTCACACATTTTAACAATGAATCTCGATAGTCCTTTGAATTTATTCAAACTCATAAAAAAAAGTGAGTGGTTTTGTATGTAAATTCGTCTGTTATGTTTAACACAAGATTATAAGCCATATCCCATAAGCACATAACTGTCACATATCTTGCTTGGTTTTGCAGGTAAGGTAATATAAACACTTTAAGACTTGTATTTTGTCTGTCATGGAATAAATGCATTAATATTTCTTAATTGTTCCAACCATTCGGCCATATTTTCTAATAACATAAAACAAAAGAGACTTAAATTAAAATAGTAGCAATTAAAAACATACCAAACAAGGAAAAATTATAAAAAATGGAATTAATATGAACATGTAATTGAGCTGCTAGATTGCAGTTATTGGGAAAACATTAAATACATAAGCATTTTGAACTTCAGCATATCTGGCTTCGGATTCCTCGTCCACAAGCCTTCCATTTGTACTTACGAAAACATCTTATTAACGTAATATCATTCTCAAAACTCTTCAAACTTTAATTAGTTGAGACAAAGGAAAGCACGCAGAGAGGAGGAAAAGGAAATGAAGTTCAAGTGTATAGCCTTGATCAATTTTTTAGTTTTACAGTGTCTGGCAATTCTTGGTGTTTCAAAGGGTTTTGATTTCTTCTACTTTGTTCAACAAGTGAGTGATTTGTTTGTTAATAAGAGGTCATTTATTTTTCTGGTATTCTTTTGATTTTCTTCGTCCATGTCAGATTTTAATTACCCTGTTGATGCAGTGGCCAGGATCATACTGTGATTCAGACAAGTTTAGTTGTTGCTACCCTACAACAGGGAAGCCTGCAGCTGATTTCAGCATTCATGGACTTTGGCCTAATTACAGAAATGGGTCATACCCTCAAAACTGTGATCCTAACAATCCTTTTAATGAATCTGAGGTAAACATGTTAGAAATTTTCATTTTCAGGTTGTACTGAGATGTAGAAGATGATGTTGAATGTTCTAGCTAGGCCTATGGTCACCACACTGTTTTTGTCAACCCCAATGAATTGTTATAACTCCAAAGAATCTAGGCCGGCTAAGTTTGTGACCAAGTTGGCAACATTTTGATTGAGTAAATTTCAAAGTGGGTTATAACATTTTTGACAAAAGTTGAAAGTTTGATTATTATGAGTATGTATTTAACATGGCCATTTAAAAAAGTTTGAAGTTTTCTCATATATTCAGAAGATTATATTTATACTTATCTAAATATGTGTTTCAATGAAAAGTTCAGAGAGTATGATTTAATTGTATCTCTTAATACCTGCTCAAGTCTCTGAACTTAACATATTATGAAACTCCAGATATCGGACCTCATCAGTAGCATGAGGAGGAATTGGCCATCACTAGCTTGTCCAAGCAGCAGTGGAGAAAGCTTTTGGTCTCATGAATGGGAGAAACACGGTACCTGCTCCGAGTCCCTCCTTGATCAACACAGCTACTTCCAAACAGCTCTCACCTTAAGACAACAAACAAATATCCTCCAAAGTCTAAAAAGTGCAGGTAAATCCATGAAATTAACACCTCTCAAATCACATTCTCAAATAAGTTTCACTTGATTTTATTCCAACACTAGTTCATTGGGAAAAAAAAAAAATGTGGGCATTTCAGGAATCATTCCAGATGGAGGATCTTATAGCCTTGCCAACATTAAAGATGCTATAAAAAATGGAACTGGTTATACTCCATGGATCGAGTGCAATGAAGACTCATCGGGGAACAGCCAGCTTTACCAGGTGTATTTATGTGTGGACAGTTCGGGGTCAAACCTCATAGAATGCCCAGTATTTCCCAAAGGAAAATGTGGTTCAGAGATGGAATTTCCTACCTTTTAGATTCTGATGATATATATATATATATATATATATTTCAAACTACAGCATTTTATCATCCTGTCCCTCTCATGTAAGGCCTGTGATTACATTGAGGTGGACCAACATTTTAGAGTTCAGATTACATACACATCAGTTTCAAATCTCCCGTAGGCCAAAAACCTTATTGAGTACTTACAGTTATGCTATTATTCAATCAAAACATCTCTGATCATGGTCTAAGATCACCTTTCTAAAGCAACTAATAATTTAATTACTAAAGTTTTATGGTTAATCATGTCTAAACTGTTTTTTTATCATTCTTTTTTTTCTAAGAATTCATGTCTAAACTATTGAAAGTTCAAACTAAAAGGCAGAAGAAGATTTAGAAACTCTACACTAACTGTACCATACCAAGAGCTTAAAAATCTGGATCATTGAAGAAGAATCTTTACACAACTAGAATAAAAAACAAACCTTTTTGCTGGTCTCATTGGGTTAAATAAATTTAAGGGAAAATATCAAAGAGAAGGTGGACAACAAGACAAGTGGCATTCAATCAACATTGAATTTGGCATCAACGTTGAAAACTACGCCCTCCTAAAAATATCTTCCTTTAACTGATAATGACTTTTCCTTTACATGTCTGAAGGGATAAGCATCATTAGGAAAAGCAAAAAAATTATTAGTATAGTGATACACAGTAATCAATATTCCAGATCCTTCCACAACCTTCACCAATCTCAATTCTGTGGGCTCCCTAGTTCTTCACTTCCACTGAATCTCTTATTATATCCCCCAAAAAATTCTTCTTTTCATTCATTGATTCATCGTAGGACTAAAAAGAAGTTTTTACCTTTGTTTCAAGTTTCATTTTTTTCCTCGAAAGTGTCTCTTTTTGCCCTTGGATTCATAAGTTCCCATGGCTTCTGAAACTGAAGCACCTGAAATTTCTTCTTTGTTTGAGAGGTTGTTGAGGCACAGAGACCTCTATTTCTTTCTCCCTTTTATCTTGGGTGTCTCTAACAACAGTGTTTCCAGAGAAAACAGTGAAAACCCAGATCAAGAAACCTCACAGGAAACGACTTCCCAACGTGAAAGGATAATCCTTGTCAACCCATTTACTCAAGGTATGGTGGTGGTTGAAGGAGATCCGAATTTGGAGGCTTTGCTACGTGGTTGGGCTAACAAGGATGGCCAGCTGCCTGCTTCAAAAGCATCTATAGAAGCCATGCCAAGTGTGAAACTTGGTGAAAGTGAAGATGGGGAGTGTGTTGTTTGCTTGGAAGAGTGGAAGCCTGGTGAGGTGGTAAAGGAGATGCCTTGCAAGCACAAGTTTCATGATGAGTGCATACAGAAGTGGCTTGTAATTCATGGATCATGCCCTGTTTGCAGGTATAAGATGCCTGTTGATGGAGAAGATATGGGTAAGAAGAGAGATGAGGAGAGGAGTAGAAGGGAGATTTGGGTTAGTCTATCTTTTGATAGTAGTAGGAGAACTGGGGATTCCAATCAAGTCCCTTCAACTGATAATGAAATGGAGGGGTAGAAGATTTGTGAAGATATTTTTTTTCTTCTTGCCCATCATTTCAATTTTCTTTTTCCATCTTTGTGAGAAAATATTGCACATAGAGATACTTGTCGTTTCCTAAAATCTATAATGAAAATAAATAAATTTGTTCTGTTAGTGCAAACAATCCCTTGCACATTGATTCTTAACTTGAATAATTTTTGTACTTCCTTTCTTGCATAAGAAAATTCCAGGAAAATTGTGATTCTCTGAAGAAAGAAGCACCCTGAAGAACATGTTACATAACTTTACTAAGTTGTAAGTATGAAATTGTTGTCAGCAAATAGCATAAAAAAACTAAACCACACAACATATGTTTGAGCCTTGCTGGCATCCGTTCCCTCCATGAACCTTATGGCATGGACTCTGCTCTCAGTAGCATTGCCTGCTTATTTTTAAAGCAATCAGATAACCTTCAATAACAGCATTTCTCAGTTAGAAGTAGTAAGTTCATTTCAAATTAAGCAGACAGTGGTTTGAAGGTTGTGGTGATAAAGTCTAATCTCTCTGTTGAAGAATAATAATTTTCATCCAACTTGTCTTTATCATTGCTATGAAGAAAATTTTTTTCAACTGCTGCATTCAAAGCGTCTCCTAACTAATATGGAACGGTTAAGGAGGCGCATTGGTCAACATGGCTCGTGTCCTATTTTGTGGGCTTAGCTATGAAGATTTAATTCATGTCCTTAGGGACTGTCCGACGGCTAGCGAAGTTTGGAGGCATGTCGTTCCAGCGGAATTTCAAAGCACGTTTTTTACAGCAGATCTTAACGAATGGTTGGAGATGAAATTATGCTCATCGATTTGGTTGCCAAAGGTTGGTAACTTTTGGGCTCGCTTAGCGAGTAAGAACCTCTTTTATATTTTAAAGAATAGCTTGGAATCCCACTAATACTATTAAGTCTTCACTTCAGTGAGATAGGCAAAACAATATTCACTAGCTCATAGCGGCAGACTGACAAGACATTTTAAAACTACTCATGACTTTCCTGTCATGGGAAAGGTAATACGGGGAATTGGATCTGTTAATTGGATTCAACTATATACTGATGGATCTGTTAAGGTGAATACGGGGCTGCTGTTGCTGGGGGGCAATGTACAAGCAAGAAGGGGAATGGATCCTTGGATTTAACTAATACTTGAGTACTTGCTCTGTTTGATGCTGAATTTTTAGGTATTCTAGATGGTTTGATCCTTATTCAAGAGAAGGGACATCATAAGGTTGTGATCTACTCAGATAATCTTGAGGTAGCTAAAAGCCATTCAAGATGGTCACTTGTCAGATTCTTTTTCAGCTCTGCTTCGAAAGATGCACATAAAATTATAAACATATTCCAATGGAGAGAAATCAAGTTGCAGATTGTATTGCAAAGATGGCCACAATTAGGTGTACTGATTTGCAGGTGTTTGAAGTCATTCCTGAAGATTGACCAATTGATCTTGTAATTGATATGGACTTGTTAATTTCCGACTTTGTTAAGTTCATTTAGTCAGTATGTTTTTCGCCAAAAAAAAAAAAAAAAAAAAACAAAAACAAAAAACAACTACGATATTTTTGGGATTTGAGGCCCTGAGAAGAACAGCTGAGGTGTCTTATGCCCCATATATAAATTATACTTCAATCAGTCTTTCTTCTCTTAATGTGTTATAAACTGAAGCCATTGTAAGGTAGAATTCCAGCTTCAATAAGGCCAAATTCAACAGGAGTGCCATGGTGTTGGTTCAGGGGTGGCGATTTTGATCCCTCCCATGTATAAGCATCTTTAACCAACATTTAATCCCAGCCTGCCTAGCTGACAAAATCCTCTTTAGCTCGGCTGTAAAATGCCCCGTTGATAGCTGGGGAACCACCTGGTGCCCTCTTACAGTTCCTAACACCATATGTTGATACGAAGTCTATGTAAAGTCATCAGTTCGAATCAGTGAGAAACCCCAAGATGATCCACCTCGAAAATTTCTCAGGCAGGGTAGCTGCAGTGACATTATTTACATCTGAGGCCATGTAAGGATGTTATCCTTCAATGAAGAAGGTTTAATAATATTGTTATAATGAGTGTTCAAGGCTTCCACATGGAAATTCTGCCATTAAAAGAGACACCCTTACCTTGAGGCTTTGAAGGACAACATAAAGATTCCACAAGCATTGAGATGCAGATGAACTATACAAGTTTACTTTGGATTCAGGAAACTTGGAGACTGACTCGATCACCAGAAATTTGAGTTTTCGAAGCAACTTCAACGAAACATTATAGGGAATTTTGCTTAGTATCAGTTAGTTTTCCGAGTTAAAAGAGAATAAAGGACGGGTTGTCTCTACAGTATATAACATCATGCCTTCCTTTGATATCAATATTCTTTTAAAAAGTTCCTGAAGTTCAATACATATAACAATATTCATGGTTTATGCACAGAAGATTGGTTCTAAATATAATCAAATTCGCTGCTTACACTACATTACTAACAACCACGCATTAAAAAGTTCCAAACCTCTCCCATTGAGCTGATCTATTCCCTGCAGTTCAAGTCTATTGCTTTTGGACCCGATTCGATGTCATTGTGGCATTGGCTGTTGAGATCAAATAATTCCAAGAATCCGGACTTTCTTAAACAACCATCAGTTTCTTCTTCAGGAGGCTCTAACCTTTTAGCTAGTGGTTGCTCAACACATACACCATCAGAAACCTTACTCACACTTCTTTTCTTTCCGTTAGCTTGATTGCTTGCACAACTAATTAAAGGCTTTTTTTCTGGGTGAATATCCATTAAGGAAAGTTCAACATTCTGGGTGCAAATATTTCCATTTTCCGGAGGTGCCTTGTCATTTCGCCCTGAGCTTTCTGAAGATGTCAGTGAGCTCCCCATGGAACATATAGTACCCCCCATTGGTTTTCTTTCTATTATGCTTGAACCTCCTACTTCGGTTAGTTCCGAAAACGAAGAACTTGTGCAGCCAGTGTTAACCATTGAGACCAGTTGAGAGAGTTCAGCTGTAGCAAGTTCTGCACCAGCAGAAGAGAAGCTATATCCAGCCAGTGTTTCTTGTGCTTTCTTTAATACTGTTTGCAAGTACTTTCCTTGAGCTTCAATTCTTAGTTGTAAATGTCTCTGGACCTGAAAATGGAAAAGTAGCTTGATTGATATGCATTGATGCATCATCAGCAGAAAACCATCTATTTAAACTGAAAATGGTATAAATAGGATATATATATATATATATATATATATATACACCTCAATCTGTTCATGAAGCTTCCGTTGTACTTCCATCTGCATTTGGAGAGCCTGAGGGATCTGCAAGCTTCTGATGAACACAATAATTAGACTGTTTTATTAAAATTTCCACAAAAAAATTTACTAAAAGACAGAAACTAGAATCCAAATTTATAACTATTACTCATTCATTTGCCCGTGAATTCCATCACTTGTGTCCCTAATGAAATTCCCATTACTGCTCAGTATCTCTTTGTAATCTGTCCCCAAGAATGAAAAGGAAATTTTTTTTATACTGTTGTAAAACTCAATATATGAATAAACAATATATATAACAAACAATGAATTCTTGATCCCACCTGTATTATTCCCAAGGCTTTTCCCCAGCCTGTATTTCTGCAAGTAAAATACAGTTAAAAGCTTGTTTTCATTCCCTAATGGATTTAGATAAAAAAGAGTGCTGATATGATTATATAATGAAAGAGAAAATTGCCTGTAAATGGCTTTTAAGATGATACAAAGTGAGTCCAGGAATCCCCATGACCCTCATCACACTCTTTGGTGTTGCTTCTGGTCCCAGAAATAAACACATACACACCAAAAAAAATCAACAAATTATATTCTTACAAATAACAATATGATTAAGGTTATATCTAAAAAGTGTGTTACTTAACTGTCTGGCCCTCCAAGTTGATTGACTGCATCAACAAATCTTTGATGAAGTTCAGGTGTCCACTTTAGCCTAGGCTTTGCATCAGTAGAGAGAACCAAATTCATTCTTTGATTTTGAGTATTTTGAAGAACCAAGTTTATGTAAGAGAGGCAGGCAGGAAACTGAATTTCATACGTGTTTTTTGATCCTTTTTTAGTAGAAACCATGCTTTCAATATGCGGCAGATGGAGTTTCTTTTTTATAAATTTTGGAGTTGTTGGGCTGTCCTATGATCTCACTCCATATCTGGAAACATTGGTGGGGTTGTATTGGGGAGGGAATATATGCTATTAGCTGTGCCTCTTTCCTTTCCCTCATTTCACACTAACTTCCCTTTTTATTTGTCTTGTGCCTATCTTAGAGGGCACAAGGTTTTGCTTTGAGACGCTCTCGATACATAGGTAAAAATTAGATGAATATTTGATAAATTTTCATGTTTATTTATTTCGAGTATATCATGAAAGTGAGTAGCGCACAATTAAATTCGAGTCTCGAAAGAAGAGAAAAAAAAACATTATTATTTATTTTGTTCTTATTTTATTTTTATGTTTTACCCCTTCTTCATACAACACAATTTTTTTATTCTTTTCCCTAGTTGATTCCCTTGATGAGTTAGGTTAGCCCCACCCTGATGAATAATGGATGCAACTTTCCTAACACTATGAGAAGCTTTCAAAGAAAAAAAAAAGAACTGGGAAAATTACATTTGACAGAAAAGGTTATAATGAATACTTTAAACCAGTAGATGAATGAATCAAAGAATCTAATATTAGATTTTGGACCCCACTGACCCTTTCTTTTCTCTTATAAAGGGGCAAGAAAAACTCTAAAAAAGGTGAATCAAAACAGGCCATCTTACAGGTACCACAAACACAACTGAGGTATGCAAACCCCCCCATGCTATAAATTCTTCCCTGGAAATTGAACCAGAAGGGAACACCAATTTTGTAAGCTTATCCCATTAGAGAGGAATCTCAGCAGGTCATTTGTTTTTTTCGTTCTTACTTTCATTGTATCCAATAGGTTGATATAGGACTCCATTTGTAACTTTGAGTTTTTACCTTAAAATATCTTCCAATACCATCCAGGCAGGTTAAATCTACAGTTTTCTTGGGGGACTAGATTAAAGGAATCAAAACCCAATCATTGAACTTCAAAGTATTTGCCATCTCAGTGCCATACATTCAGTTGGTCTGCTAAATCATAACCTGTTTTCCATTATTCAAAGGCAAAAAGGAAGATTAGATGCTAATCAAGTGTTATTTTACTATGTCTAAGGTTGGTTTTCATCAAGGTGCCTTTAACAAATGCAAGATCCCAAGAAGTTGACTCACTAAGAAAGTTTATAAACTGTTAGTTGGATACAATTTAGTGAGCATAGAGTGGAAGGTCCACTGATTAAATTGTCAATATCCTTACTCCGTGCAACAACAACAAAAAAAGAAGATTTAACGATGAGATAAATATGGTGAACCAGCAAGTGGTGGGTCCAATTTCACACCTGTGAAACTATATTTCTCAGTGGCAAGCTCATAGTTCATGTTCAAAAGAAAGAAAAGAGGAATAAAAATTATGGACAAGTTTTTATGATGCGTGTGGCCCGAATGTTTGAAAAACAAGTAAAGAAGGTAGAGTTATTGAAGCACCTTTCTCTTTAACTAGTTGATGTACTTGAACCTCCTTTCTTGCTTTAATATATTCTATAACATGTAGAAGGTCTAGTGAATCAAAAGTCATACAATTTCACAAAGGTGACTCATGAATTATTGTTTTTTAAGGGACCCCATTAAATAGATCTGATAAATTTAAAGGCAAGGAAAGGAAGAAAATGAGAAGAATATGGCCTAAGGAATCTAGAAAAAGAAGAGAAACAAAAGGAACTAGTCAACATCCAACTAAAGAATAAAGGAAAATTTCTTCAGATGTTTATGTCAAGGCACAGTCCCACAGTTGTGAAAATGATGTTAGCAATATGTCACTAATTAAACTTTAAATTATCCTTATCATCTGGTCTTTTTTACTGTAAGAAAAATAGCAAGCATGAAACAGCTCATGTTCAAATGACAGTTGAATGTTTTTCCAGCATAAGCATCAGTGGGTGAAAGATACACAAGTTTGATAAAGACCTGCCTCTAGAAACCATGTTGTACCCTTCAAGCGAGATAAAGATAAGTATTGCAGATACCGGATTCGAATGCTTATACTTGTTAAATGTCATGTTGATTAACAATAACAAAATGAACCAATTGAGTTAAATTTCAAGTTCAGCTCGGTGATAATTTATAATTTTTCTTTCTCTAAAAAGAAAAGCAAAAGGCTAGTGATATAGTGAGGTGAAGTTAAATATATAAATTTCACTGTCTGGATAAATACATGATTAATTAATAATGCAAAATCCTGGGTTCATACTGCAGCATTGCATATACGACAATGCTGCACAGTGCAGGGCTTACAAATGATTGCTTTCGTAACAGTAGGACAGTAAATGGGGAAGTGGCTTCACTTAATGAAGCCTAATTATAAAAATATGCAAGGCATAACATCTTTGTCCAAGACCCCACAGACAGAGACAAAGTAAAAGCATGCAGTAATATTCCTTCAAATAATTCAGCCAAAGTCATATCTGATGGAATGGAACATCCAACACCGAGTACATCCTCTTAGAAAATACAATCAATAATCAATTCAGGAATGTAAACATCAATAGAGGTAAATTTGAACAAGAAGAGAGAAGCAGCAAGAATGAGTAGAAGAAAAGAACATACAAAGCAACAAGAGAACAAAAGAAATTGAGAGAATGAGTATGGTTTCTTTTCTTGATTAATCAACTCGACTTCTTCTGTAACAACCCAAATTTCGGTGAAATCGGAACAGTGGTTTTGAGACCACAAATCCGAGTCAAAAATAAAATTTTATTTTATTTTATTATATGGTCCGTATTATGATAGATATGACATGTGAAAATTTTGGTACGATAATTTTATCGATTGAGTGCTTAATTACGAGAAGGACTAAATCGCATAAAATGTGAAAGTTGAATTCTAGTAGCTATAAGGATTAAATAGCTATGGAATTCAAAACTTAAGGTCCTTATATGGTAATTAGACCATTAAGAAAAGTATGTAGATTTTTCTTGGTGACTCATCCATAGAAATATAGAAAAAGGGTAAGGACTAAATTGGAAAGTAGAAAATTTAATTAATTAAAAAGATGAAAAGAAAAGAAAAATCATATTTTCTCATCTTCTTCCCCAAAATAAACATGGAAATCCTAGGAGAGAGAGAAGGGACTTTCATGGCCAAATTGGGTAAGTTTCCTTATCCCGTTTTTAGTAATTTTGATATTTTTAGAATCGGGATAGCTTAATCTCTCTATTTGGGAGATTAATTTGAAAAGTTATCAAAGTATGAAAATGGTTCATGGATGTATATGCTGGAATTTATGGTAGAAAATGAAAGATTATTGATAGATAAACAACTTTTACAAAGTTATTTTTGATGAAAACATGATTTAGGGACTAAAATGAAAAGTTGTAAAATTTGATTAAAAATTTTAAAATTTTATGAATACATGTGCTGTAAATTTTGTAATGGGGCTTTGGTTAGGCTTGGAATAGGGAGTACTTTGCACAAGTTTCATTTTCCGAGCCTAAGGACGAAAGTGGAATTTATAGAAAAGTTAGGGGCAAAATAGTAAATTTGCCTAGGATAAAAATTTAGTCCACATGAAAGTAAAATATGATAAATTCATGTTAAATCTACTCGTATAGATACGGATAGACCAAATTAGGAGTTAGATCGAGGAATGAGAAAAATGTCGGATTAGTAGATTTTACGTGCACGAACCTTTGTCGAGGTAAGTTCGTGTAACTAAATTGTATATGTTTTTATGTTTGATTTAAATGTTGTGTTTGTGAATTTTATCAATGTCATAAATATGTGAAATGATCACCTACTCGATATAGCCTAATAAAAATGCCCGATAAAATGGTAAATGAATAAAATGTCACTTGTATGCTTGACATGAATGTGGAACGTGTTTTACTCGAATTAAATAAATCTTATGGAGGTATGAAATAATCAAATTCCTAATAATGCTTGAAAAGTGTTTAAATCTCGGTTGAATAAATGGAAAATCGATGGATATGTGATTTCCCGAAACGAAAGAGGTCTTGCATTTGTTGCAGATAGGATTTAGCTCGGATGATTGATCCTTCGACCTCAATTCTGATAGGATTTAGCGGACAGGTAATCCTAATATAAGTCCTCTCGAGCATATATTATGGATTGGATTTAGCCCGGACGGGAAATCTTAATCAAGCTCTTTAGAGCATATGTCATAAAAAGGATTTAGCCTTGACTGGTAATCTTGTAGTGTATATATATGTGGCTCGAGAGTGTACTCTCTGAAATAGTACCTTATGGGTACCATTGAATATGAATTGACGGATCCCGATTTGTACACCTCGAGTGTACTACTTATGTATCCATCGATAATTCAAATACATTCAATGGGCAAGGTTCTGACAGGGGCAAATATAAATCTAAGACAAATTGACATGGAATGGTATATATGATATGGAAATATGACATGAAAGAATATTACATGAAATGCAAGAAAATGATGATACATGACAAGTGATATATGAAATATGATATGATGATATTTGTACATGGAAACTATTTGATGAGAACGTTCATTCTTGATTTTAGACTTGTACACCTGGAGTGTATTAATCGTGACTTTGATATTCTGAGTAATATGTGTACAGTTCTGATGCGAAATGATTTGAACTCGAAATGAACTATTATGAAATTATACTCGAAATAATGAGATGAATTATGTATATTGAATGAATACATGATGTGGAAGCATATGTGCTTGGAAACTTTATTATTGTTGAGCCTATACATGTCTTGGTATAACTATGGAATATATGACTAATAAGGGCAATGAGGATGTGTGTAGGGCTTGAGATCAAAGTGGTTGATTATACCTTACTTAGTTACCTCAAATAGGTTTAATGGTAAGTTAAGTGCCATGTTATACGAATGTACTAAGCATTTTATGCTTACTCTGTTTGTTTTTCCCTATTTTAGAGTAAATCGGAAGCTTGTTGGATTGGAAGCGCGGCGGAGATCACTCACACTATCCATCGGCCCATGTCGGTATAGTATGGTAATTCAATTGCGGTTGTAATGGCATGTATAGGATATGTTGGCCATATTGCTATGTAAACATAAACGATGCTTGTAATCTAGCTATTGGAATGGCTAATAATGATTGTTTTGATATACTTGTAATGTTATATTATGTTAGCCACACATGTTAAGTAGTTGATCAAATTATGTCTAACATGAGGACATAACCAAGGGAAGTTTGTAATCATGTATGCATGAAATGATATGAATGGAATATGCTTGATTAGAATGCTTGAAATTGGTTAGTAATTGTATGTGATGATATATCATGTTAAATGATAAAATTAACTTGAATAAAATGCTTGGATTTATTGGGTTATGAATGCAAGATGTGGTGTAGGATTATGGCAAAGATTGGGGTGAGAAATTAAGCTAGGAATGCTTTATTTTTTCCATAGGGTAGACAGACGGGCGTGTGCCTAGATAACACGGGCATGAGGTTAGGCCGTGTGTCCCCTACACTCTGGAAAATTTTAGAATTTCGCAAAAAATTCCCTCAGTTCCTGATTTGTTCCCGACTTGATTCTAATGCTCGTATTGGGCCTCGAGGGTCCATTTAAGGGACATTATGCATGACCTCGGTGAATGAATAGTAACTTGCTTGAATTAATCGATGAATGTTCTGAATGTTTCGGTAACGCTCTGAAACCCTATTCTGGCGATGGATACGGGTTAGGGGTGTTAAATCTTCACTGATATTAATGCGTGTTTATAAACAACATACATGATAGCTGATGGCTGTCATTAGTTGATGTTGGTTTTAGTGTGTGGGGATAAAACTTGTGAGAAATTAATCGAAGGTTTCAAGGCGTGTAATTACCGAGGGATGAAGCCAGAATAATTTTTTAGGGGAGCCGAAATTAAATTGTAATTTTTACAATAGTAAAAATACAATTCCAGCATTTTAATAGGCTATATCTTTATAATTTTTAAAGGATTAAATCAAATTTTTATCATTTTAAGGGGGGCCCAAAGTATAAATTTACCTTTACTAATTTAAAATTTTAAAAATTTTAAAAGACCTAAATGAAAAATTTTCCATTTTAGGGGAGCCGGGGCCCCTGCCAACCCTCCCTACCTATGCCCTTGACCATGCCACTATTTTTAAGGTTCTATTTGCTACTACTTCTATTTTTGTGTGCAAAAGAATTACTGACAAATGAACATCGAGGATATTGCGCGTGCGTGTAAAAACAACCAATTTTATAAAAAAACTATTTTAAGGAGCATTTTAACTGCAAGCGTATAATGTCAGTTGTAATATTTATTGTAACATCCCCAAACCCGGCCCACGAGCCTTGACCGGATCTGGTTATGTCACTGCGGAATGACGTTTGAAAATCTTTGACTTTAGAATAAAACTTGAAAATTTTGTTTATTTTCGGGAAGTAATTCCATTAGAAATTATTAAATAATAAGCTTGGTTTGAATTAAAACTTTATTATATTTTATTAAAAGATAAATCATTTGTAAAAAATATTTCTAAGTACGATATAAATTCTGTCATCCATAAAAAGAGTACTTTAAACAAAAGTGGCCCTTATTACAACCAATATTAAACAAAACACTTAGTATTAAAATTTCTTAAAAATAATTAAATTAATCTCCTTCTGCATGGGCCACCTTGCATCCTCTCCGACCCGGTCCGATCAACAAGTCACCTGCGATGTTGGATAAATAATTGGGTGAGTCATAATGACTCAGTGTGTAATTAAACCACTGATATCCACCCACATGCTAGCCACAAATCAACCCCAATTATCAAATGCAACATATATATATAATCATTTAGATATTACCACAATCTGGGCTTGGCCCACATCCAATCCACATTCAAGTACTGGGCTAGGCCCTTTTCTCATTAATCCACTGATTACTGGGCTTGGCCCATTTCCACGTATGTTCTCAAAACATACCTATTCATATCTCATATTGGGCTTGGCCCATTTCCATATCAATTTATAACCAAACCATGCAATCATGATACCCAACCCAATCCTAAGGTCCAACCGCTACACACCCCTTAACCGACCTACCACACACGGGGACTATCGAGTCACCCTCTCCTTTTCCTCCAAAAGGCAACCAATGCCATCCACGATGTAGTGTATAGCTAACATCAAACCACGATGGAGCACAGACAATCCATCAAGCCACGATATGGCATAAAGCGATATCAATCAAGGTAACCACGCGAACTAAATCGCAAAGATCCACAACGCGACCTCGATCGGCGCCAATCCACGATGTAGCACAAAGTCGACATCAACCACGTACTCAAGTACACCCGCACCTTCTTTCAAAAACCCACCCATGCACATGTAACATAATATGATCTTTGAAATGATGCATGTACATGATATTCACAAATATAGGCATGCTCACATAGTTAAAATCAATTATCACATATTAGCCAATTTGCTACTAACACGGTCGTCATCATTCCCTTTTAGGGTATCCATTACACATATGGTACTTTGCATTCATTAGTAAACATATAGCACAACAAATCCGGAAACAATGGTCTAACTACACACCTTATAACTCAAGCTCTAAACCCTCGATCCCGACGCTATCGCTTAGCGAGACTACAGATTATCCGCCTATCGTTTTCTTGCGCCCACACCGGTGGCCAATCACGAACAATTTGAACCGACCTCTTCTTAAGCTTGAACAGGACTTTCCTTGCTCACCTTGACCGGTATTCGCATCCATAACGATATCTAATCAAAACTTGGTTAATCTGAGATCTTAAGCGAATAATCATAAACTACTCATCCTTTAAGCGAGTCTTGAAATCCAAAGCTCCTTAATCACCGCTAAAACTCCTAAATGGTCAAGGTTAGAATCGGTTACCACAAATGCCAAATATGGTTTATAACAAAATCCATGAAAAGAGGACCCTTTGGCGAATAGCACCTAACCCTTACCTTGAGTAACCGAATCGAACGACCCTA
Source organism: Gossypium rotundifolium (assembly GCA_025506655.1). Taxonomy (NCBI): domain Eukaryota; kingdom Viridiplantae; phylum Streptophyta; class Magnoliopsida; order Malvales; family Malvaceae; genus Gossypium; species Gossypium rotundifolium. Next base: position 136,621,357 of record CP106734.1, on the reverse strand, counting down.
AGTGCTCCCTTGCGTTGGCTACAATAGAAAAACACATCATCATGGCCCTACAGATCATACGGCCCACCAAAGGAATCAAGGCCTAGATTCCTGATTCGGCAACTTTATGGAAAAGAATCCCGAAATGTACTAAAGAGAACACTTACCCTTAAACCGAATGGAGATGAACCAAGGAGATCACCTTTGTTGATATTCGCCACCACACTAGGCTATAAAAAGGAGATTTCGACCCGAGTTGAGAGGGATTCGGCTAAAACAAATAAAGAAAAGAAAAGGAGAAAAGGCTATGGATATTCGGCTTAGGCTAACAAAAAAAAAGAGTTAAGAGGTTTCGGCAATGGTGTTGAACACTAAAGAAATCTTGGCCTACGCAAAATAATTGGGAAAAGAAGAGAACCCCTCTTGCTCCAAATTTTGCAAGAACATTGGAGAAGAACAAATAAATTTTGGCACAAGCAATAAAAAAGGAGAAAAAAAAATATGAAAAAGGGTGTTTCCCCTATTTATAAAAATTCGGCCACCTACCCACGTGAAGAATCCATCCTTTGGCCATCACCTACTAATTCAAATTAAATTTGAATTAGCCAACCCCTCACATTTACCCATATCCTATATTATCTAAAAAATAAATAAATAAAGCAGCAACAATTTCTTCTATCCACCAATTTTAAACTAAATCAAATACTCCTACAATTATCCCACTTATCCAATAAAATAAAATAAAATAAATAATAATTATCCTACAATAAAAAAAACAAATACTAGATAAAATTTAACACTAATCCTACCTAGCCATCTAACACTTATCAGCTACTGACTAACAAGAGTTACACCTCAAATGCAACACCCATGTGCCGTCCACCCTCACACCAGTCGGCAACAAAAAAAACAAATCCACCTACATCTCAGATTGAACACGGGACACAGGGAAAGCCCGTGACCAAATAGCGCCCAGCCATTCGGCCACCTTGCATTCCTTGACATAAAGCCCCACTATTTTATTTTAAATCCAACCTACTTCACCCATCACCAAACAACAAAAATAAAACTCCATAATGCAGCTCAGGCCTCGAAATCGCGACCTCCCTCCCTCCAGGCGCCTAAGTAGCGCCTAAGAGCCACTTGCCAATTGGACTTTCATGTCCATCAACTTGGACATTTATTTTTAAGGCCTACTTAGCCCATCCTTGACGCAAAAATAAAACAAAGTTCTCGCCCAAAGAACTCGAACCCTTGCTCCTTAGGCGCCACCTTCCAAAACCCCAAGCGACTCCTTATGCCACTTTGCCAACTCCTTTCTTGTGTCCTAAATTCCACCAATTTATTTTAAAGCCTACTTGCCCTATTTCCCTTTTTACTCTAAAAATCTAAAATTTTCTAAAGCCTTCCCTTTCATCCAAACATTTCTAAAATCCTAAAACTCATCCAAGCACTCCCAAAACCTACTAACACTCGAATTACACACAACCTGCATAGCCCCTAAAACCAGGATGTTACAATTCTACCCTCCTTAAAATAATTTCGTCCTCGAAATTACTTTACTAACGAACGTTCGTGCAACCTATCTCACCACCTTACGCTTATCTTTGCAGACTCGATCTTACTAAGACTATCATACCTTCCCAACACGGTTTCTAAGTTCGCATTCAAAATTCAAAACACCTCTTAGCATCACGAAAAGGCTAATTCACAAGCAAGCAAAGCAATCAAAGCATGTACCAAAGCAAAGGAGTTACCGCTATCACATCCTTGGTTGACTCGACGAGAACCATTCCTTCCATGGCTTGGACCACGACCCTCGTCGCTCGAGGACAATTCTTAACGGATGTGCCTTAGATCCACACCAAAGCATTCTTTACTATTTCCCCAACACTCTCCGTGTGAGGTCTTCCACACCGAGCACAAGAACGATTCCGATCCTTTGGTACAAGTGCACTTACAGGGTTCTCGGTCCTTGGTCTTTTCTGGCATTACCAAAGCGATGTTGATGGTTCAACATTTCTCTTATTCTCGTTCCTATTCTTCTCGATTTTCCCTTATAGTCTTCTTAACCTCTTCAGCGATTCGAGCTTTCTCCACTAAAATGGCAAAGTCTCTTTCTCTGTGCGGAGCGATCAACTCTCGCAACTCATCTCGTAGCCCATCCTCAAATTGAACACTCCTTTCGTAGTCAGTAGCCACGATTCCTTTTGCGTATTGACTTAGCCGCACAAATTCAGCTTCATATTCCGCTACTGACTTATTCCCTTGTACTAGATTTAGAAACGCTTTCCTTTGCGAGTCCAAATAACTGGCTCCTACATACTTCCCTTCAAACTTGGCCTTAAAGAAATCCCAATCCGGTCGATCCGTCGGTACACCTTGTTTGACGGTGAGCCACCAGCGATAAGCTTCGCGCTGGCAAAGCAACGAAATAGCGCCTTGACTTTTCTTCATTGGTGCAATCCAAATCGTCCATGATTCTTTCGATTGCTTCTAGCCAATACTCCGCTACATTAGAGCTACTCCCGACACTCCTCTAAAGATCTCGGCTCTGTTCGATCTAAGCCTTTCGATCTGACTTAGAGTTCCATTCCTCTACTAACTCCGCTTACTCGCTCTAGCTTTCATAACATGGCTCGCGATCTGCGTCATCTTCTCTGTCGATCTTGCTCCTCCGTCCCTTCTTTGGCGGCACTTCATTTCGACCCATGGCGGACCCTATCGATTCCGACGCCATTCTACCTCTACCGTCCCTAGAACTCATCTCTATCATCTTGATTTATCTAATTAAGAAGTTTTATGCATTAGTAATTGTTCCAATATTTAACCACGATAAAAATTTTATGAAATGAAAGATATTTAGAAGTAGTTCTTTCGATCACACAAAGTTTCAGTTCGAGTTTTACTACTCTAATTCAGAGAATCACTTTCACATTCATCAATAGAGACACCTTCATTTCTCAATGAAGACACATTAATTCATCATCACAACACATTCATTCCTCAAGAGAGGCACATTCGATGGTATCTACACACATTCACTATTCGGACCTTCCCGCCTGTTTCTACCCGTGGGTATTTAGTCATTTTGTCCTGAGGACATTTTCGTAATAAACCGTGGAAATTTTAAAACTTAATAAACAGAACATTTTGAAATTTCCACATCGGGGGTATTTCGAAAATTTGTCAAATTAGAATCTACAGAATTTTGGAAACCAGGGGTATTTTGGTAATTTTGTCAACCAGGGTAATTTTGTAAATTTCAAGAGTCGGGGTGTTATTTTGAAATACAAAAATTGGGTACTTTTGCAAAGTGAGAGAATTTTATTAAAGTTGGGGTTAACTCAGAAATTTTAAAAGTCAGGGGCATTTTAGTAATTTTCAACACAGGGGTATTTTCGTAAATTTTCCCCAAATTGGAGTATTTTGATATTTTGAAAACTAGAGATTTTAATATTTTGCAAAGTGAAAATCATTTTAACAAAAGTTGAGTGTAGTGTGGTAATTTTATAATCTGAGGGCATTTTGTAATCTTGCCACTAGGGCATTTTGGTAATTTTGGTAAATCGAAAAAAAATGTTTTTTTCAAAACCATTTAGGGTTTACAAACCAAAAGGGTAAATTTAAAAATTGTAAAACCAAGAATTTTAAAACAAGAAGGCTAATCCTTTTTGGGTTTTAAGAATTGGTTTAGCTTATGAACAAGTCCTCTTGGTTAAGGTGAGCAAGTAGCTACGCACTGGTAGGATTCAAGTGGAGAGGAGGTGAGTCACGCTGATTGCTTAAATACCAAGCTCCCTTGAATACCACTCCTAGACATGCTTTACAGGTTGCCACACCTTAACACGACGACTTACTTCACAGGTTTGTTTAGTAACCTTAAGTCTTATGCACATGTTTGAGTAGACCCGACCTTAGGGTTCAAGCGATCCTAATTCACTAATCTACGAGCCCAACAAAGCCCATAACAGTTCATATAACAAATTACTTCACAAGTCTGAAGTACTTACAGTGGACTCGGTAGGAGAATGCAGTGCCATGCGAATAACTCGAAAAACCCATATTTTGAAAAGCCCATTTTGAAAATGTTTTGGGCCCAAAACCCTCAAAGCCGAGTTTTGAACCAGCTCGATACCAATCAGTAACATCCCCAAACCCGCCCACGAGCCTTGACCGGATCTGGTTATGTCAACAATGGAATGACGTTTGAAAATCTTTGACTTTAGAATAAAACTTGAAAATTTTGTTTATTTTAGGAAGTAATTCCATTAGAAATTATTAAATAATAAGCTTGGTTTGAATTAAAACTTTATTATATTTTATTAAAAGATAAATCATTTGTAAAAATATTTCTAAGTACGATATAAATTCATCATCCATAAAAGAGTACTTTAAACAAAAGTGGCCCTTATTACAACCAATATTAAACAAAACACTTAGTATTAAAATTTCTTAAAAATAATTAAATTAATCTCCTTCGCATGGGCCACCTTGCATCCTCTCCCGACCGGTCCGATCAACAAGTCACTGCGATGTTGGATAAATAATTGGGTGAGTCATAATGACTCAGTGTGTAATTAAACCACTGATATCCACCCACATGCTAGCCACAAATCAACCCCAATTATCAAATGCAACATATATATATAATCATTTAGATATTACCACAATCTGGGCTTGGCCCACATCCAATCCACATTCAAGTACTAGGCTAGGCCCTTTTCTCATTAATCCACTGATTACTGGGCTTGGCCCATTTCCACGTATGTTCTCAAAACATACCTATTCATATTTCATATTGGGCTTGGCCCATTTCCATATCAATTTATAACCAAACCATGCAATCATGATACCCAACCCAATCCTAAGGTCCAACCGCTACACACCCCCTTAACCAGCCTACCACACACCAGGGGACTATCGAGTCACCCTCTCCTTTTCCCTCCAAAAAAGCAACCAATGCCATCCACGATGTAGCGTATAGCTAACATCAAACCACGATGGAGCACACAGCAATCCATCAAGCCAACGATATGGCATAAAGCGATATCAATCAAGGTAACCACGAACTAAATCGCAAAGATCCACAACGCGACCTCGATCGGCGCCAATCCACGATGTAGCACAAAGTCGACATCAACCACGCATCAAGTACACCCGCACCTTCTTTCAAAAACCCACCCATGCACATGTAACATAATATGATCTTTGAAATGATGCATGTACATGATATTCACAAATATAGGCATGCTCACATAGTTAAAATCAATTATCACATATTAGCCAATTTGCTACTAACTCGGTCGTCATCATTCCCTTTTAGGGTATCCATTACACATATGGCAATCGCATTCATTAGTAAACATATAGCACAACAAATCCGGAAACAATGGTCTAACTACACACCTTATAACACCAAGCTCTAAACCTCGATCCGGCGCTATCGCTAGCGAGACTACCGATTATCGCCTATCATTTTCTGCTGCGCGCCCACACCGGTTGGCCAATCACGAACAATTAAACCGACCTCTTCTTAAGCTTGAACAGGACTTTCCCTTACTCACCTTGTGGTATTCGCATCCATAACAATATCTAATCAAAACTTGGTTATCTGAGATCTTAAGCGAATAATCATAAACTACTCATCCTTACCGATGAGTCTTGAAATCCAAAGCTCCTTAATCACCGCTAAAACTCCTAAATGGTCAAGGTTAGAATCGGTTACCACGAATGCCAAATATGGTTTATAACAAAATCCATGAAAGAGGACCCTTTGGCGAATAGCACCTAACCCTTACCTTGAGTAACCGAATCGAATAGCCCTAAGTGCTCCCTTGCGTTGGCTACAATAGAAAAACACATCATCATGGCCCCTGGATCATATCGGCCCACCAAAGGAATCAAGGCCTAGATTCTGATTCGGCAACTTTATGGAAAAGAATCCGAAATGTACTAAAGAGAACACTTACCCTTAAAAGCGAATGGAGATGAACCAAGGAGATCACCTTTGTTGATATTCTACCACCACACTAGGCTATAAAAGGAGATTTCGGCCGGGTTGAGAGGGATTCGCTAAAACAAATAAAGAAAAGAAAAGGAGAAAAGGCTATGGATATTGACAGGCTAACAAAAAAAGAGTTAAGAGGTTTGACAATCTTTGTTGAACACTAAAGAAATCTTGGCCTACATAAAATAATTGGGAAAGAAGAGAACCCTCTTGCTCCAAATTTTGCAAGAACATTGGAGAAGAACAAATAAATTTTGGCACAAGCAATAAAAAGGAGAAAAAATATGAAAAGGGTGTTTCCCTATTTATAAAAATTGACCACCTACCCACGTGAAGAATCCATCCTTTGGCCATCACCTACTAATTCAAATTAAATTTGAATTAGCCAACCCTCACATTTACCCATATCCTATATTATCTAAAAACAAATAAATAAAGCGACAACAATTTCTTCTATCCACCAATTTTAAACTAAATCAAATACTCCTACAATTATCCCACTTATCCAATAAAATAAAATAAAATAAATAATAATTATCCTACAATAAAAAAACAAATACTAGATAAAATTTAACACTAATCCTACCTAGCCATCTAACACTTATCAGCTACTGACTAACAAGAGTTACACCTCAAATGCAACACCCATGTGCCGTCCACCCTCACACCATTCGGCAACAAAAAAAAAAACAAATCCACCTCATTTGAGATTGAACACGGGACACGGGGAAAGCCACAACCAAATAAGCGCCCGAGCCATTCGCCACCTTGCATTCCTTGACATAAAGCCCCACTATTTTATTTTAAATCCAACCTACTTCACCCATCACCAAACAACAAAATAAAACTCCATAATGCGACTCCAGCCCTCGAAATCGCGACCTCCCTCCCCTCCAGCGCCTAAGTAGCGCCTAAGAGCCACTTGCCAATTGGACTTTCATGTCCATCAACTTGGACATTTATTTTTAAGGCCTACTTAGCCCAGTCCCTTGACGCAAAAATAAAACAAAGTTGCTGCCCCAGCAACTCGAACCCTTGCTCCTTTAGGCGCCACCTTCCAAAGCCCCAAGCGGCTCCTTATGCCACTTTGCCAACTCCTTTCTTGTGTCCTAAATTCCACCAATTTATTTTAAAGCCTACTTGCCCTATTTCCCCTTTTTACACTAAAAATCTAAAATTTTCTAAAGCCTTCCCCTTTCATCCAAACATTTCTAAAATCCCTAAAACTCATCCAAGCACTCCCAAAAACCTACTAACACTCGAATTACACACAACCTGCATAGCCCCTAAAACCAGGGTGTTACATTTATAGTTCTGATGGAACACGAAGTATTCCAAGGGGTCGAACCCAAGGGAGGAGGCGATTGAGCAATTCCTAACTATGAGCATGCAAAATGAGTCTACATAACTAATTGCTAAAGCTATATTATGACAATGGATAAAGTGAAGGAAACCTATATAATCTCATTTTTATGCCCCTAAAATTTTACATTTTAGTTAATTTAGTCTCAAAATTCGAAATAGCCAAACTTCTAATTTTGAGCCCCGATTCAAAAACCGATTTCACATATATCCATTAAGGACTCTCTACTTTCTATCCCTACTGAAATATCATAACAAATTTGTATTTTATTCAATTTGGTCTCCATGTACAAAACTAACAACTAAACTTTACAATATAGCCATTTTCATAATTTAAGCTTAAAATCTATCTATTTCAAGTCTAATTCTTCAAGAAATCAACAATGGGAACTTTCTATAACTTTAACAGTTTCACAATTTGCTACTCGGGCTAGCTAAATTAAGATCCCATGACCTCAAATCTATAAAAAAATTACAAGAAAATGGCTTGAAAACACTTATCAATTAATGGCTGAAAATCTTAAAATTTCCTAGAATTTTCTTTCTTCAAGTTACGACAAGTAGAGAATGGATGGAGGAGATGACATTCTCATATACTAATTTAATATAAATAGGTTGTAACAGATCATTTTTTAGTGGTATCGAAAATGACAGTTTTAGAACTTCATTTTTCGATGAACGAGTCAATAAATATTATTTATTAACATTTACGATTCATTTATAGTATTATGGTGATTTTTTGGTCCAATAATTTTATTAATTTGTTAATATTAAGGTGTAAGGACTAAATTGTAAAATTTGTAAAACTTAATTGCTATTAATTTTTATTAGTTAAATGGACTAAATAGTATTTTTGCGAGGGTTGAAATGGCAATTTAGCCATTTTTAATGATAGTGGTCTGTTGGTTGCCCTTAGATTTTTTTAATTAAGCTTATTTTATAATATTATTATGTTATAATAATAAGTAAAACATGTTTATTATCTTAAAATAAAAAGAAATAAGAAACATTAATCCATTTTTCTTACCCAAAATTGATTCTCCAAGGAAGAAGAAGACTAGTTCTCGGTCAAGCTTGTTCTTCAAATTGGTGAGTCAAATTTTTCCGTTTCTCATAATTTTTATATTTTTAGAATTTCGGGAGCTTGGTTTAGCTAGCTCAGGGACTATTTCATAAAATTGTAAAAGATTTTAAAGTTTCCATTGATGATTTTTGAAGGTTTTGGTGTTAAATGGTTGCACGTTAAGATTAGATGTTAAGTAGGACTAATTTGTAAAGTGAATTTTGTTAGTTTTGAGTTTAAGGACTAAATTGTAATTATGTCGAATGTGACATGTAATTTTTGTAATTTTATATTCTATAAGGTTATTGAATGCTGAAATTAAAAACATATTGGAAAACAAAGCTTAAATATGAAAGATATAATAGTTTCGATTTAGAAACTAAATTGAATAAAATGTGAAATTTTAGGGAAATTGTGAAAACTGAAATTAAATTGACATAAATATTGAAAAGATGATTTAAGTTCATTGGCACTAATAATTTGAAATGAATTATTGTATAGATCAAGAATTGAACTGACCAATAGATAATCGAGGAAAAGAGAAAGTTACAAACTAGTTCCTAACACTTCTGCTATTGTTGTTTGTACCTAGTAAGTTCATAGGATATACTTTTATACCCAAATGTGATGTTTGTGCTAGAATTGAATATTTCATGTTTATTTAATATACTTTTGGGTTGTATGCAAATTGGTACAAAGGTGAGAAAATATTGAATTGTAAAAATATGTGCATTAAGCCCGAATGAACATAGGATAGGATACAATTGGCATTCCAATAAGGTTAGTTGTGTGCTTGTATGAGATTTGCACTACGGTGTCTATTGCTCTGCACTTCGATGCCTTCTAATTCGTACTTTAGTGCCTACTAATTTGCACTACGGTGCCTATTGTTCAGCACTTCGGTGCCTACTAGTGTGGTGTAGTTACCTGCGTATCCGTATCTGTTATTGTAATTCATTGGGCTAATGATTTAATAAGAAAATGTATTGTCTAATTCGATATAGTGATTGGAAATGAATGTGTACAAATACATTGATTGGGTAAATGATGTGTTTCGTTTGATAGTTTTAATGAAACGATTCTGAATTGATTTATACTAGTGAATGGATGGATTATACAATTGTATATGAAATACTCACCTTCGGTTGTGATTTGTTGTGACAGGAAACATAGTTATTCTTATTGTTTTGAATTATTTAATTATAAAATAAGGTAAGTATATTGTTTTAACACTTATGAGCTTACTAAGTGACCCGTTGATGCAGCCGTAAACCAACTAAAAATTTGACAAAGGCAAGTGCACCCATCAATTAATAGTATAACTATGGTGAGCATAGATATCGTTCCCACGAAGACTAAAAGTAATAGTACTTACCGTCTTTCTATTATTTAATTGACAAATTGGAGTGATTGATTAAAACTAAAATTAACTAAATTAATTAACTAAAGAACCTGACAAAGAATAAATCAAGAAAACAAACGATTAACAATCAAGAAGCGAAACAATACCCAGGAAAGAATCTACCTAGATTTCATCTATCATTATAAATCTGAATTAAATAATTTCTTCACTTAGTATCTTGATCCGTAGAAATCCCTAAATTATTATAAAATCTCTTTCGAGAGTAAGAGCAACTGACTCTAGGTTGATTAATTAAAATTTCTTTCTAATTAAAACCCCTATTGTTTCATTAATTCGATCTATGGATTCCCTTATTAGATTTGACTTTAATCCAGTAGATTTCTGTTGTAACACCCCAAACCCGGCCCAGAAATTAGGCCCAAATCTGGTGTGTCACATTGAAGAAAACGTATAAAGGATTTGTGATTCATACTAAAATAAGTTTTGTTAAAATCAAGGAAAACAAGTTTGATTTGAGACATTTAATAAAATACTACTGACTTCGAAGATTGATTGATAAATCGATAAATTTGAACTAATGCTCTTATAAAACCGTCTTTGCGATTGTTAAAAAAAACTTGTTTTAGAATTACAGCCTCTTTGTTAAAACCCAAAACACTTAAACAATTGTTATCTACTTGAAAATGTAATTATCTTTAAAAACCTTTTTGGTTGCGAAAACATATTTGAAATAAACGATTTACGAAAATATGGCGTTTGGAAATAGAGTTGCGAAACATTTTGAAAACATTATGAAGCGTAGATAAAATACAAGTATTTTGAGAGGTTAATTGATGAGTCAAAAATCGAGGTAGTGAACTTTAACCGTGACTTTTGAAAATGTAAATCGATAATTTGAAAGAGAATTTCGAGTTAAATCATTTGTAAAAGTTTGTTATGAAAATCATTTGTTAATCTATTTTGAAAAACCTTTACTTAAGATTTTTAGAAAAATCCCCTTTTTAAAAATAATCCAAGCATAATACTAAGTACGACAAAAACATAAGCAAAATAAAATATTCCAGAGGCCTTATTACAACACAAAATAAACCCAAAACAGTAAGAATAATAAAGTGAATGAAATCAGGAAACTAAAGTTCAATAAAAACCATTTCTGAAGTATAGCCTCCACCGAGTCATCCATGGCCCAAGTCCACGTCACTGAGCAGTACCTACAAGGGTTAAGAGAAAAGGTGGGGTGAGTTACAAGAACTCAGTGTGAAATCCCCTTACCGTTGTTAACTGGGCCAATTATCATTAAAAAATTATTGGGGCCTAAGCCCAGATACAATAATAATGTAATGAATATAACATGAACATGAAATGCCAGTCCCAAACCGAGCATAGTATTCTGTCCGCTACACACCACCCGTACCAACCAACACACCTGTGGGGAGCTTTAGTCACCCACCCCGCCAACACACCAAGCGTAGACATTAAGCCATTTATATCAAATTTGTGGACAAGCGACCAGATTAACAGAATTTACATGGCATTGCCATTTTTTTCAGATTTGTGGCAGAGCCACCAGATTTATATATGAGCTACCAGAACTTCTCTTCATCATTATCCCATCCCATGCAAAACATGTATATAATGCATAACAATTCACAACAATGTATTCAGATAGTTCTTACAAATTTTATGGCCTATTATAACAAAATATCAGATCGGCCCATATAGCAAAATATCATATTGGCCCATTAATCAATATGTCCAATCGGACCATAAGGCAATATGTCAATTCAGTTCATTAAGCAATATCGTATTTTGGCCCTTTAGGGGCATTTCAGTAATTCAGTAATCTTACCCACTAAGGGTATTTCGATAATTCGGCCCATAGGGGCATTTTCGTAAATTGGTAATATTACCCACTAAGGGTAATTTAGTAATTTCACAATCCAGACTTAACAACTAATTTGGGCATAAAAATTTAAACTGTCCATCTGCATCATACTGACTAAATTGACTATAACTTGAGTTAGGAAACTCGAAATCTATACATATAAATTATATCCCATTATTCACTTTGAACAATTTTATATGATTTTTCCAAGATAGATCAAGGAACCACGAAGTCATGCAGAACCAGTCTCACTAAAATTAACATATCTTAGAATATAAAATTCCTTCTCCTTCTCCGTTTCTTCCTTATCAAAATAGACACAGTATGTAACATCCTAAATTAAGGGGTTATGCATCTTTACTTAATTGAATGTTGTTGCATGCCTAAGTATAATTGAGTGTGTTTTGGGAAGTTTTTTCGAACTTCAAATATGTAAGTGAATGCTTAGAGAAATATTAAATTTTTAATAATTAAGATGGAGCTAAGCAAGATAGGCTTTAAGAAATATTGGCAAGAAGTTTTAAGCATAATAAGTCAATTGGCAAGGTGGTAATGGTGCATGAGTGAATGCATGAGGAGAGAGGTTCGAATCCCCTAGCTAGCAAGTGGAAGAATTTTAATTTTTTTGTTTTCTTTCCTATAGTGTCGGCCAAGATTATTCTAGAATGGATGGACATCTTTTTATTTTTGGTTAGTAGACCATAAGTAAAAGGCAAGTTAGAAGTTATGGCATGGAATCATGAAGTTATGGTAAGATAGGGGACAAAAGGCTTGAAGAGGGATGTTGTTTTGGAAGTTTTTCATGGTCATTTGACCATGAACCTAGACAACATAAGGGGCTAAGGAGAAGGTTTAATTGTGATAGAATCAAGGGATTTGATGGGGAAGAAATGAGCGGAAAAAGGGGATCATGTTGGCAAAGGGTGTTGGCGAATTTTGCTTAGGCATTAGGGGTGATAGTTGGCCAAAACTCTAACATTTTGTGCATCATTTCTTTTCTCTCCAAAACTTTGTTCTTATCCGATTTCCAATTACACAAAAGAGAAACCTTTTCTCTTCTTTTAGTCATTGCATTTTACCATTTCGATTTTTAGTAGTCCTTTCATTTTCTTTTCTCCAAATTATACTTTCTTTCTTTTCTCTTTCTAACCAAGAAAGTACCAAAGTTTCAAGACCTTTTCTTCTCTTTTTTCTCTCATGGCGAATGCACATAAGCCTCTTAACCCATCTCTTTTCTTTTGATCATCATCACCTTCTTCTTCACTTTCAACCGAAACCATCTTCTACAAAAAAAAAAAATCAAATCATTTCCTTCTTTCAAATTTCTCTTCTTATTTACCTTGCTAAGGACGAAACTTCCATCTTCTATTTTTATCTTTTTCTTTCTTTTCTTTTGTTGAAAACCCGAAACCATCATAGCCAAAAACACTCTCTTTTCTCTTCTCATTTTGTCCAAACCGAAATCACCATTTCTATTCTTCTAAATCAATAAGGCCGAATCTCCAAGTAGTCGAGTAAGGATTTTCTACAAATCATTCTTATTTTTTTCTTTCAGAATTTTCGATTTTAGAAATCTAACTCTTATATTTTCTCCTAGGCCAAATCTTTGAAGGGAATTTTAAGGATTCTTTTTGGAAACCAACGTTTTAGGAGAGATCATTCGGAATCAACCAAGGTAAGGATTATCATTTTCGGTTATATCGTTTCTTTTAGATAGATTACTAATCGACTTTATTTTAGGGGTGATTTTGGGACTAACAAGATAGGTTCGAAAAGAGCAGTAAGGAGTGTTTGAAAGAGGGGAGGCTCTGTTATACCCTCAAACTTCAAACGAAGGGCTGTATCGGCGATAAGAGATTTTCCACCGGGTTGTAGACCCTCTGCCAACGAAGATTGTTTATTTGAAGTCGTACGTACAACCGAACCACTTTTTGTTAGTGGGTTGTCATCGGGTTTTGATCCATCTATCGGAGAGAAACCACACATAACGGTTGTCCGAGATTCCGAGGGTAAGGATTTAGATCTCTCATCAATAGTGTAGATTATAAGTATTAGTGTATTCTAATCATGTGTGATAATTAACTAGATGTTGACGAACGGGAAGGTATCATTCTCACTGTCATAAGGTGTGTAACATTATACTAAAATCTCATAGATCTATATTAAATGTGATTTGTATGAAAATATGTGTAATAATGGTTGCGGGTACCATTCAGTGGTATACGATACTCAGGTATGTTTAACCCCAATATTTTGCTAATTTTTCTATATGCCTAAATGTGAGATAAATATGATTTTGCTATGATTTTGGGGTAAATGGCATGAAATTAAATAAAATGTATGTGCATGGGCATATGGGTATTATTGATAAGGGGAAGTATTCCAGTGGTTTTTACCACATAATCCGGTGACTTCGATCACATATTTGAATTCGGTGACTTCGGTCACATATGTGAATCTGGTGACTTCGGTCACATATTTGAAATCCGGTGACTTCGGTCACAATTATCTGGTGGCCATGCCACAAAATTATAAGGGCGATGTGCATGTTGACTGCAGCAACTGCCTTCGATGGTGTGTAGTGGATGGAGGGTCAATTTAGTAATCCCCATGGTGTGATTGGTTGGTACGGGTGGTGTGTAGCGGATGGATATTTAGGTGGGCTGGGTTTGCATTTCATTATATAAATATCCATGTGATTTCTAAATGATTTGATTTGATTTGCTATAAAAATGGGTTTATGGCTAAATATGACTTAAATGGGCTTATGGCTATATGTGTTATTAAATGGGCTTAAAGGCCATGATCAACTGGGCTTTTAGTGTTTTTGTTACACATTGAGTTTATGACTCACCCCTTTTGTGGGATAATTTTTCAGATAACTCTTAGCGCGATGGATCGGGTTAGCGAGGACTACATGGTGGCCAATGCTCTACAAAGTATTTCGGAGTTTCTCCTAATTAAACTTATTAAGTTTATTTTTATTACTTAGAATTTATTATGGGTTTTATTATGGGTTTTGCTATTTTTGTAATAAGGCCACTATAAACCTGCTTTTTAATTTTTGTGTTTGGATTTTTATTACGCCATGAACAATATTTAATTAAATAACTAAATGGTTTTCGATAAATAATTTAAACTATTTTTGACTAATATACTATATATATATATGTTTTACAATAATAAGTAAAATTTTTCATAAAATTTGGTTTTCTTTTAACTTATAAATTTCTTTTAAAAATAATGTTTTAAGAAGATACAAATTTATTTAAATTTGATTTTAACCCAAATATTAAGCTAATCATTTTATACAAATTCATCAAGTTTTTCTTAAACAAAATGAGAAATTGCTAAGGTTTTATTCGAGGAACATATCAAATCAATTAGGGCTTTTGGGCGATTTTGGGGTGTTTCAACTTGGTATCAGAGCCCAGTTTTAAACTCTCGGCCTTGGGTTTTGAAGCCCACAACATTTTCAAAATTTAGCCCAAATGACTTTTTGAAAGTTTTCTTAAGTTGAATGGTTTTATAGAAGCATGGCATCCGGGTTCTCGGCCCAGGTCCATCAGGTATGTAACACCCTAAATTAGGGGTTATTTGTAATTTAAATATTTTCCCATGTGTGTGCTTGAAGAATTAAATTCTAGGATTTGTTTGGCATGTTTTAGGGTCTAAGAATAACCCCGAGCTAGGCCTGACCTAGTATTAAAAATTACTTTTTAAGGGTTTAAAAGGAGGGAGCTAGGAGGTAGGGTTTAAGAAAAATTTTGGAAGGAACATGACACAAGGAAGTAGATGGTAGAGTCGTTGGGACGTTGCCTAGGGAGCTAGAGTGGTCTTGATGGTCTGGGGTTCGTTTGCCAAGGTTGCGCTTGGGGCTTTTACTTTTGCGTTAAGAATGGAATATTGGGCTAGGAAGGCCTTATAATTAAATGAAGGGGGTTTGTGACATGAAAGACAGGTTGGTGGAGTGGCTTGGGGCACCACTTAAGGGTGTTGGCAAAAAGGTCTCGGGTTCGAGACATGAGCGACGCAAGGAAGGTGTTCTATTTTTTTGGGCTATTGGCGTTAAAAGAAAGGGGGCCAGGTATGAAGGCCTTATATTTAAATGGTGAGGATATTTGACATGAAAGTCAAATTGGGAGAAATGGCCTGGGGCGTTGGAAGTGAGGGCTGCGTTAGTGAGGTCGTTGGTTCGAACCTAAGAGGCAGCAAATGGGTTTTATTTTTTATGCTGCCAGCGTGATTGGGAGAGGGAAGTGATGGCTTAATTTTGGGTTCTTTAAATGCTAAGGATAAAGCTTATTTTTTGCTCTTAATCAATTTGGAAGAGAGTAGTATTAGTAATTTTATTTTCATTTAAATTGTTGAGAGTAGCTAGGAGATAATGTAAGATAATTTTGCTTTATTTTTGATAGATTAAAGGCTGGAATTATCACCAAAAAAGAGGGTGTTTGCCGATTATTGGACTCCTTGAGGGGGCTTTCCATATCTGTTTTGTACAGCAAAAAAATGCCAAAAGTTCAACCAATTTACTTTTCTTTCTCTCCAAATTGGCTGCTGCCAAATTCTCCCTTGATTCATAGCCAAAATTCTTCAAAAATTTCCAGCTTCTTTTCTTCTCTTTAGCCGAACCTACCCCTTTTTCTTGTCAAAAATTCCAGCCCTTCCATCTTGCCTTGGCCGAATCTCTTAGGGGGCGTCAAACCTCTCTTTTGTTGTTCTACAAGTGGCGTTGGGGTAAGTATTTTCTTCCTTAAAGAAATCGGGTTGTTTCTTCTCTTTTGGGATGGCCGAATGAGTCATAAAAATCACAAAGGTGGTATTTCTTTGTTGTAGTTAACAGTAAGGTACGTTGTTGGAGACTATCGGGTGTTGATTTTGTTTCAAAGGTAAGCCACCTACACTATTCGGCCATAGGCCACTTCCCATAGTTTCACTTATAGTCGATTCTAACAAGTGTTTGGTAGGGATCTCGACAAGCCAAGTGATAATTCGGGATTTTGAATTATTTCGGTAAGTGGGGTAAGTGAGTAGTTCCATTCGGCCAAGGGCCATGTTTGGATTAAAGGTGCGATTAGTCCTTCGGGATTACTATTTGGCCGAATAGGTCTATGGTACTAATTTTGGTGATTGGTCGAATATAGGTCAAGGAATAAAGCACTAAAGATTGAAAACTTCGGGATCTAGGAATTTCGGTAGAAACAGGTGTGTAACAATTCACTACACACTTTATTAACAACATGACTATTTTGTTGCCTTGTTAATAAATATGATAGTGATCTATGATATATGCTTGTGGGCTTAAGCATGGACTCCGGGTAAGTCCCCTAACTTGTGATCTTTGATATATGTTTTAGCATGCCATCACATGCTGTTAAATGCCATGCCTAAATACATGATTAAATGATATGTTGTACATAAAGCATGATGATGGTGGGATTGATGAGAGGAGGGGGATGATTTAATGGACTGTCGCCAGTGGTTTTGACCACAAGATGGGTTGGCCCCATCAGATTATTTGTGACCTATGGTCATCAGTGGTTTTGACCACAAGATGGGTTGGCCCCATCAGATTATTTGTGACCTATGGTCATCAGTGGTTTTGACCACACCGATTGATAAATTGCGACTAAGTCCTAGTGGTTTGGTACCACTAGTGGTTTTGACCACACTTGATTATTTGTGACCTATGGTCATCAGTGGTTTTGACCACACGATGGGTTGGCCCCATCATTTAATTTGTGACCCATGGTCATCAGTGGTTTTGACCACGGGGTAGTTAAGGAGTATGGATGGATAGGTTGGGTTCCATGTGCATGTTCATTAATAAATTGTGTATGAGTTGTATTTTTGGTGGGAGATTTACACGAGTCTTGGTGACTCATCCCTTCCTTAACATTTTGCGAGATGAGTAGAACGGAGATGGAGCAGAGAGGACTCGGCGGCCATGCTTGTCGATGGATTTAAATTCATTTTATTAAAGTTATTATTATTTATTTTCTAAGTTTTCATTTTGGGTTTGTAATAAGGCCGATAATTATTGTTTAGATGTTTATTTTATTGCTTTATTTTACTCATGTTATATTACAAATGGAATTTGATAAATATTAATTGAACCGGTTAAAAGCAACTTTTTCAACTAAGTAACTTCTACGAGTTTTTTAAGATGTTACCATCGGGTAACACAAATAAACCAAGCAAATTGTAACTTAAACGATTTTAAATTTTACATGATCAAACGTTTTCAAAGGATTTGTCAACCCAACTGTATTTATAAAAAGCCCAACTAAGTTTTCAAACACCGTTTTCAATCCTTAGCCAAATTTTATCGAGTTTTCACCAAACTTTCAAAATGTTTCAAATTATTTTACTCCGTGACATACCAGATCCGGTCAGGACTCATGGGCCGAGTTTGGGGTGTTATATTTTTGGTATCAGAGCCCGGTTTAAAACTTGGTGTGGGGCCCAAGGCCCAAAATGTTTTATTTTGATAGTAGGCCTTATTATGATGTTTTGAAAAAGCTGTTTTGGCTTGAAACGACATGGCACCGAGTCTTGGCACCAATCCGCCTGTGTAAGTACTTACATCCATTTTGTGAATATTTGATGAGGGTAGAAGGGTAAATTGGGTACGTAGACTACTAGAGTAGGGCTGTGGAACCACAGGGCTAGCATACCTCAACTATGCATAAGGCTTAATAATTACCTAAACAACCACGTGAGTTGTCAATGAGCGAGAGGATGTGGCAATCGTTATCGCATGTCTAGGATTTGGATTCGGTGGAGGCACGGTATTTAAGCGATCCTCGTGATTCACCTCCTACTCACACGAATCCTACCTGGTGCGTAGTAACGGTTCATCCTAGCTAAGACGACACACTCACAGGCTAAACTCGATAACTAAAACTCGAAAGGGACTAGCCATTTTTTTTTGAAATAAATAAAACTTTAGCTTTAAAAAAAATGACCAAAATACCCTCAGTTTGAAAAATGACCAAAATACCCCTGGTTTGAAAACTACCAAAATGCCCTCCATATGAAAAATTTTCAAATAGAAATTTTCAAATTTTTTTTTGTGAAATCACTTAGAACGCAATTTTTGGAAACCATTTTGTGAAAATACCCTGATTACGTGAAATTACTAAAATACCCTTAAGGGTAAAATTACGAAAACACCCTTGAATTATGAAATTCCCAAAATACTCACGGTTTTAATCAAAATTTTCATCACATAAAAAGTGCCCAAAAACCTTAAAATTCAAAAACGTCATGATTTTAGAAAATTACAAAATTGCCCCTAACCGACAAAATTACCATAATGACCCTGAATTTCAAAAATTTTTACAATACCATCAATCTGGGAAATAAATTCTTAAAGAGAACCCCCCAAAGTTTTACAACTTTTGAAATATCTCTGATTTGCTAAATTTTATAAATTCACCCCGATTTGTGAAAATTACCAAAATGCCCCTGAGCTTCAAAATTTTCAAAATAGCCCCGAATTTCAAAATTTTTCAAACCACCCCGAGAATTTAAGAGTTTCGAAATACTTTTTGACTAAATCATCTGAAAATTTTTACTTTTGAAAAATTACAAAAAATACCCCTGTAGGGCAAATTACGAAAATACCCCTGGGTAGTGGAAAAACCATCACAAAGAAAACTACAATGTCTCTTTGAATGAATGAATGGAAAACTATGTGCATGTATGATTACGAAAGAACCACTCCTAAACTCCTATCATAAAATTCCTTCGCGGGTAATCCACTGAAACAAGTACTAATACATAAAATTCTTAAATAGATAAACATAGTCATTAGAATGAGTTCAAGAGGTCGTGGACGTCTGCCCCGTGGTCGCAGTAGGGGTAGAATGACTTTGTCTGAGCCAGTAAGGTCTGGTCATGGGTCTGGAAATGAGATGCTGGATCTGCCGGCGGCGGAGATTGAGTTTCAGGATCAAACGAGTGGTAACGATGTTATATCACAAGTCAGACACGGTATTGGAGCGGGTTGCTAAAGGTGGTGTGGGTGCAGGAGCCCGTAAATCTGTGGTTGAACGACTCAAGGCTAATGAGCAGAGGTATTTAGAGGAGTTTTGAGTGGCACCCAGTCTTGGTGAGTCTTGGTTGGAAGCAATAGAAAGGATCATGGATGATCTAGATTTCACAGCTGAGGAGAAGTTGAAGGGTATAATTTCTCTGCTTCGGGATGAGTCATATCAATGGTGGCTTCTTGTAAGGGATGGAGCGGTGGCGTAAAATCTTACTTGGGAATTCTTGAGGATGCCTACGGAAGAAGTATATCAGAACCAGTTAAGTGGATGCACAATGAAGGCTTTCTTGAACTGGTTCAAGGCAATAAGACGGTGGCGAGAATGAGGCCGAATTCCTCCGATTGAGTAGGTATGCTCGTGGTATTGTGGGTACCGAGCATGGTATTTATGTTAGATTCGAGGACGGGTGAGGGATGAGTTGAGAATGATGATAGCTCCACAACAGGAACGGAGTTTCTTGTCTTAGTGGAGAAATCGAAGGTTACTGAAGGAGTAAGATAGTCGGTTAGACGGGATCAAGATAGAAATTGGAATAAGAGGAGCTCGGAACCTTCAAGTCTCGGGTAATGAGCAGAAGAGGATGAGGTTTGATGGGTCAGATCAAGCTACTAGGCCTACTGCTGCTAATCCTCAATGGCCGCCACGGTGTGCTCAGTGTGGCAAGTCTCACACGGGGGAATGTTGAAATGGTAATCGGGATGCTTGAGTGTGGGTCCTTGGAGCATCGAGTTAGAGATCTGTCCAAAAAAGCTAGGCGATATCGAAGGGTGAGGATCGTGCGCCGAGCAGGAGGGATAACCAGCAACCACAAAGGGGTCGAGGTGCAGTTAGGGGTAATGGAAATGGTAACGGGCGTGGCCGAGGTGCTGAAGGTGCAGAGGCGAGGCAACCAAGGTTGGTTTATGCGGTTTGGTAGTCGCGAGGAGGAAGATGTGCGGATGTGACAACGGTATGTTCCTTATTTCTGGAATACCCTTAATTGCTTTGATTATTGTAGAGTTTTCTTGTTTTACTAGGGAAGTGCCTGAAACCTTGGTTGTGAACTTAGAGATTGTGCCTAGGAAGTAAGATAGTTTTATTAAGATCAGTCTGTGACATAAGCGTAGTACTGGTGAGTTAAGTTGTAAGACTATTAGTTAGTAAGTAATTTCGAGGACGAAATTATTTTTAAGGGGGGTAGAACTGTAACACCCTAAATTAGGGCTTATTTGTAATTTAAATATTTTCCCATGTGTGTGCTTGAAGAATTAAATTCTAGGATTTGTTTGGCATGTTTTAGGGTCTAAGAATAACCCCGAGCTAGGCCTGACCTAGTATTAGAAATTTCTTTTTAAGGGTTTAAAAGGAGGGAGCTAGGAGGTAGGGTTTAAGAAAAAATTTGGAAGGAACATGACACAAGGAAGTAGCTGGTAGAGTGGTTGGGACGCTACCTAGAGAGCTAGAGTGGTGCGGCAGCGCAGGGGTTCGAGCTGCCAAGGTTGCGCTTGGGGCTTTTACTTTTGCGTTAAGAATAGAATGTTGGGCTAGGAAGGCGTTATAATTAAATGAAGGGGGTTTGTGACATGAAAGACAGGTTGGTGGAGTGGCTTAGGGCGCCACTTAAAGGTGTTGGTAAAAGGTCTCGGGTTCGAGACATGAGGGACGCAAGGAAGGTGTTCTATTTTTTTGGGCTGTTGGCATTAAAAGAAAGGGGGCCAGGTATGAAGGCCTTATATTTAAATGGTGAGGATATTTGACATGAAAGTCAAATTGGGAGAAATGGCCTGGGGCATTGGAAGTGAGGGCTGCGTTAGTGAGGTCGTTGGTTCAAACCTAAGAGGCAGCAAATGGGTTTTATTTTTTATACTGCCAGCGTGATTAGGAGAGGGAAGTGATGGCTTAATTTTGGGTTCTTTAAATGATAAGGATAAAGCTTATTTTTTTTGCATTTAATCGGCTGGAAGAGAGTAGTATTAGTAATTTTATTTTCATTTAAATTGTTGAGAGTAGCTAGGAGATAATGTAAGATAATTTTGCTTTATTTTTGATAGATTAAAGGCTGGTATTATCACCAAAAAAGAGGGTGTTTGTCGATTATTGGACTCCTTGGGGGGGCTGTCCATATCTGTTTTGTATAGCAAAAAAATGCCAAAAGTTCAACCAATTTTCTTTACTTTCTCTCCAAATTGGCTGCTGCCGAATTCTCCCTTGATTCATAGCCAAAATTGTTCAAAAATTTCCAGCTTCTCTTGCTTCTCCTTAGCGAACCTACCCTTTTCTTGTCAAAATTCCAGCCCTTCCATCTTGCCTTGGCGAATCTCTTAGGGTCATCAAACCTCTCTTTGTAGTTCTCCAAGTGGCGTTGGGGTAAGTATTTTCTTCCTTAAAGAAATCGGGTTGTTTCTTCTCTTTTGGGATGGCGAATGAGTCATAAAAATCACAAAGGTGGTATTTCTTTGTTGTAGTTAATGCAAAGGTGCGTTGTTGGAGACTATCGGGTGTTGATTTTTTTTCAAAGGTAAGCCACCTATACTATTCGGCCATAGGCCACTTCCCATAGTTTCACTTATAGTCGATTCTAACAAGTGTTTGGTAGGGATCTCGACAAGCCAAGTGATAATTCCGGGATTTCGAATTATTTCGGTAAGTGGGGTAAGTGAGTAGTTCCATTCGGCCAAGGGCCATGTTTGGATTAAAGGTGCGATTAGTCCTTCGGGATTACTATTTGGCCGAATAGGTCTATGGTACTAATTTTGGTGATTGGTCGAATATAGGTCAAGGAATAAAGCACTAAAGGTTGAAAACTTTGGGATCTAAGAATTTCGGTAGAAACAGGTGTGTAACAATTCACTACACACTTTATTAATAACATGACTATTTTGTTGCCTTGTTAATAAATATGATAGTGATCTATGATATATGCTTCAGCGCTTAAGCATGGACTCGGGTAAGTCCCTAACTTGTTATCTTTGATATATGTTTTAGCATGCCATCACATCTTTGTTAAATGCCATGCCTAAATACATGATTAAATGATATGTTGTACATAAAGCATGATGATGGTGGGATTGATGAGAGGAGGGGATGATTTAATGGATATGCGCGATGGTTTTGACCACAAGATGGGTTGGCCCCATCGATTATTTGTGACCTATGGTCATCGGTGGTTTTGACCATAAGATGGGTTGGCCCCATCGATTATTGATAATGGTTTTGCGACTAAGTCCTAGTGGTTTGGTACCACCAGTGGTTTTGACCACACTTGATTATTTGTGACCTATGGTCATCGATGGTTTTGACCACACGATGGGTTGGCCTCATCATTTAATTTGTGACCCATGGTCATTAGTGGTTTTGACCACACGATGGGTTGGCCCCATCATTTAATTTGTGACCCATGGTCATCATGGTTTTGACCACACGGGTAGTTAAGGAGTATGGATGGATAGGTTGGGTTGCATGTGCATGTTCATTAATAAATTGTGTATGAGTTGTATTTTAGGGTGGGAGATTTACACACCGAGTCTTGGTGACTCACCCTTCCCTTAATATTTTGTAGATGAGTAGAGCGAAAATGGGTAGGAGAGGACTCGAGGCGGCCATGCTTGTCGATGGATTTAAATTCATTTATTAAAGTTATTATTATTTATTTTCTAAGTTTTCATTTTGGGTTTGTAATAAGGCCGATAATTATTGTTTAGATGTTTATTTTATTGCTTTATTTTACTCATGTTATATTACAAATGGAATTTGATAAATATTAATTGAACCGGTTAAAAGTAACTTTTTCAGCTAAGTAACTTCTACGAGTTTTTTTAAGATGTTACCATTGGGTAACACAAATAAACCAGACAAATTGTAACTTAAACGATTTTAAATTTTACATGATCAAACGTTTTCAAAGGATTTGTCAACCCAACTGTATTTATAAAAAGCTCAACTAAGTTTTCAAACACCGTTTTCAATCCTTAGCCAAATTTTATCGAGTTTTCACCAAACTTTCAAAATGTTTCAAATTATTTTACTCCGTGACATGCCAGATCCGGTCAGGACTCATGGGCCAGGTTTGGGATGTTACAAGGTAAGTACTTTTATTGATAAAGTAATGTGAATGTATGATAAGCCTAAGGAAACTATACTTTAGAGACATGGACCCTAGGTGTATGTGTACTACTACGGAAAAACCACTGAATAAACATTTGTTACATAAAACTTTCTTTTAATAAGAAGTGAAAAGACTCTAATGCATAAGACTTTTTCGTAAAAAATAGATAATTCTAGGGGACGTGGTCGTCGTGGACGCGGTAGAGGAAGAATGGCTGTGTCGGAACCAGTTAGATCTGGTCAAGGTTTCGAATATGAAGTTTCGCCACCGACTGTTGGGGTGGAATTCCAAGAGCATAATGAAGGAGGTGACGCAGTATCACAAGCTGTGCTGCGGGTTTTGGAACGAGTAGCAGAAGCTAGTACGGGAAATGGGTCTCGAAAGTCAGTAGCTGAGAGACTTAGATCAAATGGAGCTGAGGTTTTTAGGGGAGTATCTGGAGTAGCCCCAAATGTAGCATAGTACTGGTTAGAGGCAGTCGAGAGGATCATGGACGATTTAGACTGCACTGCTGAAGAAAAGCTGAAAGGTGCTGTTTCACTACTCCGTGATGAGGCCTATCAGTGGTGGCTCACTATCAAGGAGAGTACCCCTGTGGATCGAGTGGATTGGAGGTATTTTAAAGTTAAATTTAAAGGAAAATATGTTGGAGCTAGCTACATCGACTCCCAGAGAAAGGTGTTTTTAAATTTTGTACAAGGAAATAAGTCGATAGCTGAGTATGAAGCAGAGTTCTTACGACTTAGCCGATATGCTAGAGGGATAGTAGCAACTGAATATGAGCGGTGTGTCGATTCGAGGATGGGTGAGAGATGAGTCATGAGTGTTGATTGCTCAAGATCGAGAAAGAGACTTTGCGATCTTAGTAGAAAAGGCAAAGATAGCCAAGAAGAAGTTAAAGCGGTGAAAGCGTAACAGGACAGAGGCCGAATAAGAATAAGAGGAGTTTTGGGTCTTCAGGGTCATCTGAGAATTTTCAAAAGAAACCAAGAATTGATGGGCCGCGAGGTCACAGATCTACACGGAGGACATCGTCGTGCTTGTGCTCAATGTGGGAAGATGCACCGGAGAATGTTGGAAAAAGACCGAGGATGTTTCAAGTCTGGTCTAAAGATCATATGATCAAGGATTGCCCGATGAATTCAGATAAGAATCGCCTAGCAAGTCAGGGGGTTAATCAGTGGCGAGAGGTGGACAATGATCGATAAGGGGTCATGGTCCAAATGGAAGGAGTAATGGTTCTAGTAGAGGTCGTGGGACTTGATGAGGCGATGGTAGCTCGAGGCGAGACGGCCGGTCTGGTATATCTGATTCATCGCAGAGAGAAAGCGATGGCCTTTTGATGTTATCAGCATGCGTTTCGATTTACAGGTTGCCCTTTATTGCTTTGATAGATATAGGGTCAACTCATTCATACATCGCTAGTGAAGTATCTGGAGCTTTGTATGTGACTTCTGAGACTGTACCTAGGAAGATGACTGTACTTAGTCCTTTAGGACAGACAGTAGTAATAGACAAACTTTTTAAGGAAGGGGCTTTTGGAAGTTCAAGGGATGCAATTTCCGGCTAATTTAATGGAGTTGCCATTCGGGGAATTCGACCTGATCTTAGGCATGGACTGGCTAGTGAAATATCGTGCAAATGTGGATTGTACTGCTAAGCGGATGTCCTTAAGAACTATTAATGGCAAAGAAGTTGTAGTGATGGGTGAGAGACAGAACTACTTATCAAATGTAGTATCCGCTCTTAAGGCAGAAAAGATGGTTAGAAAGGGATGTGTGGCTTTTCTGATGTTGGTTAGTGCCTTGGAGGCTAAAGAAACAACTGTTGAGGAGGTCAGGACTGTGAGTGAATTTGTGGATGTATTTTCGGAAGAACTTCCAGGATTGCCTCCGGATCGAGAGGTAGAATTTGGGATTGAATTATTGCCTGGAACGGCGCCAGTTTCTATTGTTCCGTATAGAATGGCACCGAAGGAGTTAGTTGAACTTAAGACTCAGATTCAGTAGTTGCTTGATCGTGGATTTATCTGACCTAGTGTGTCTCCATGGGGAGCACCGATCCTATTCGTGAAGAAGAAGGACGGAATGATGAGGATGTGTATAGATTACCGGCAATTGAATGAGCTGACCATCAAGAACAAGTATCCTTTGCCGAGGATTGACGACTTGTTTGATCAGCTTCAGGGACCTGCGGTATTTTCAAAGATAGATCTAAGGTCGGGGTATCATCAGCTTAAAGTGAAAGAAGCAGATATCCATAAGACAGCTTTCTGAACTAGATATGGGCATTATGAATTTCTGGTAATGCCATTCGGATTGACGAACGCCCCAGCTACGTCATGGATATGATGAATCGGGTTTTTCAGCCCTACTTGGATCAGTTTGTCGTGGTATTCATAGACGACATCCTGGTGTATTCTAAGTCTAAAATGGAACATGATAATCATCTTCGGATTGTGTTGCAAGTTTTAAGGGAGAAGAAACTTTATGCCAAATTTAGCAAGTGTGAATTTTGGCTGAAAGAAGTTGCAGTTTTAGGCCATGTGGTGTCAGTGGAAGGGATAAGGGTGGATCCTCGGAAGATTGAGGCTGTACTAGATTGGAAACCATCTAAGTCCGTAACTGAGGTTCGCAGTTTCTTGGGATTAGTAGGCTATTACAGAAGATTCGTCGAAGGATTCTCATCGATAGCTGCACCATTAATGAAATTGTTGAGAAAGGAGGTACCTTTCGTGTGGGCTGATAAGCAGCAAGAGAGATTTGAGAAGCTCAAGAGGGTTTTGAATGAAGCTCCGGTTTTGATTCAGCCTGAGGCAGGGAAGGATTTAAATGCGTGTATTGTGACGCTTCTCACACGGGATTAGGATGTGTTCTGATGCAAGACGTGAATGTAGTTGCGTGTCGTCTCGACGATTAAGACCACACGAGGTTAATTACCCGACGCATGATTTGGAGTTAGCGTTTGTAGTCTTTACTCTTAAAGTTTGGAGACATTATTTATCTGAGGAAAAGTCGGTGATATACATGGACCACAAGAGTCAAATATCTCTCGACTCGAAGGAACCGAATTTGAGGCAATGAAGGTGGATAGAATTGTTGAAAGATTACGACTGTTCGATTGAATACCACCCGGGCAAGGCGAATGTGGTGTCAGATCTAAGCGCGTTGTTTGCACATCTTAGTCTTTACGATGACGGAAGCTTGCTGGCAGGATTACAAGTTATGCTGACATGGTTGAGTCAAGTGAAAGAGAAACAATTGGTAGACGATAATCTGAGTACTAAGTTTCGGCAGGTGCAGAGTGGGGAATTGGAAGATTATGGTATTAACAGCGATGGGGTATTGTGTTTCAAAGGTAAAATCTGTATGCCGAGGGATCAGGAGTTGAGGCAAAAGATTCTTCAGAATCGCATGGTAGCCCCTATGCTATGCATCCGGAGGAAGTAAGTTATCCGAGATTTACTGAGATCGGTTTGGTGGCTTGGTCTTAAGCGAGAAGTTGAATTCAGTAGGAAAGTGTTTAGCGTGTCGACAAGTCAAGGCTAAACATCAAGTACCTTGGGATTGCTTCATAGATAAAGATTCCATGATGGAAGTGGGAGAGAATCACCATGGACTTTGTTAATGGGCTTCCTCCTCGCCTACTAAGAAAGACTTCGGTATGGGTGATAGTAGACCGATTGACGAAATCTGCACATTTTATTCCAGTTCGGGTTGATTACTCTTTGCAGAAATTGGTGAAGTTATATGTGGCTGAGATTGTGAGATTGCATGGAGTGCCGGTGTCAATTATTTCAGATAGGGATCCGAGGTTTACGTCTCGATTTTGGAAAGCATTGCATCAAGCTTTGGGCACCAGATTGGACTTGATCGACATTTCATCCCACCGTCAACCACGGTCTGGCGAGTAATTCAAGTCTTAGAGGATATGTTAAGGGATGTGTGATAGATTTCAGAGGAAGTGGGAGGAGTTCTTCACGTTAGCGTAATTTGCGTACAACAACAGTTACCAAGCCAGTATTCAGGTGGCACCGTATGAAACACTATATGGACAGAAGTGTCGCACTCCCACGTGTTGGACAGAACTAGGGGAACATCATATTTTGGGTCCAAAATTAGTGGCTGAATCTGAATAAAAGGTTAAGGTAATTCAGGCTCAGTTAAAAGAAGCATCTGATAGGAAAAAGTCGTACGCAGATCTTAAGCGGAAAGAAATAGAGTTTGCTGTGGGGGATCAAGTATTCCTGAAGGTTTCACCTTGAAAAAAGGTGATGAGATTTGATCGCAAAGGGAAGTTAAGTCCCAGGTTCATTGGACCTTATCGGGTTTTGAAGCGAGTCGGACCTGTGGCATATTAGTTAGAATTGCCGTCGGAGTTGAAGCAAATGCATGATGTGTTCCATGTTTCAATGTTACGCCGTTACCGGTCGGACCCATCTCATGTAGTGCCAGTTGAGGAGGTGGAATTAAGACCAGATTTGTCATATGAAGAGGAGCCAATTTAAATTCTGGAGCGAGATGTAAAGGTTTTACGGAGAAAATCAGTTCCTCTTGCCAAAGTGTTATGGAGTAATCATGGATCGGAAGAAGCTTCATGGGAGCCAGAGAAAGCGATGCGACAGCAATACCCTCACTTGTTCTAGCCAGGTAATTTCAAGGTCAAAATTATTTTAAGGGGGTAGAACTGTAACATCCTGAATTAAGGGGTTATGCATCTTTACTTAATTGAATGTTGTTGCATGCCTAAGTATAATTGAGTGTGTTTTGGGAAGTTTTTTTGAACTTCAAATATGTAAGTAAATGCTTAGAGAAATATTATATTTTTAATAATTAAGATGGAGCTAAGCAAGATAGGCTTTAAGAAATATTGGCAAGAAGTTTTAAGCATAATAAGTCAATTGGCAAGGTGGTAATGGTGCATGAGTGAATGCATGAGAAGAGAGGTGAGAATCCCCTAGCTAGCAAGTGGAAGAATTTTAATTTTTTTGTTTTCTTTCCTATAGTGTTGGCCAAGATTATTCTAGAATGGATGGACATCTTTTTATTTTTGGTTAGGAGACCATAAGTAAAAGGCAAGTTAGAAGTTATGGCATGGAATCATGAAGTTATGGTAAGATAGGGGGACAAAAGGCTTGAAGAGGGGATGTTGTTTTGGAAGCTTTTTCATGGTCATTTGACCATGAACCTAAACAACATAAGGGGCTAAGGAGAAGGTTTAATTATGATAGAATCAAGGATTTGATGGGAAAGAAATGAGGAGGAAAAAGGGATCATGTTGGCAAAGGGTGTTGGCCGAATTTTGCTTAGGCATTAGGGGTGATAGTTGGCCAAAAACTCTAACATTTTGTGCATCATTTCTTTTCTTTCCAAAACTTTGTTCTTAGTCGATTGCCTATTACACAAAAGAGAAACCTTTTCTCTTCTTTTAGTCATTTGCATTTTACCATTTTGATTTTTTTTATTAGTCCTTTCATTTTCTTTTCTCCAAATTATACTTTCTTTCTTTTCTCTTTGTAACCGAAAGTACCAAAGTTTCAAGACCTTTTTCTTCTCTTTTTTTCTCTCATGGCCGAATGCACATAAGCCTCTTAACCCATCTCTTTTCTTTTGATCATCATCACCTTCTTCTTCACTTTCAACCGAAACCATCTTCTGCAAAAAAAAAAAAATCAAATCATCTCCTTCTTTCAAATTTCTCTTCTTATTTACCTTGCTAAGGCCAAAACTTCCATCTTCTATTTTCATCTTTTTCTTTCTTTTCTTTTATTGAAAACCCGAAACCATCATAGCCAAAAACACTCTCTTTTCTCTTATCATTTTGTCCAAACCGAAATCACCATTTCTATTCTTCTAAATCAATAAGGCCGAATCTCCAAGTAGTCGAGTAAGGATTTTCTACAAATCATTCTTTTTATTTTCTTTCGGAATTTTCGATTTTAGAAATCTAACTCTCATATTTTCTCCTAGGCCGAATCTTTGAAGGGAATTTTAAGGATTCTTTTTGGAAACCAATGTTTTAGGAGAGATCATTCGGAATGAACCAAGGTAAGGATTATCATTTTCGGTTATATCATTTCTTTTAGATAGATTACTAATCGACTTTATTTTAGGGGTGATTTTGGGACTAACAAGATAGGTTCGAAAAGAGCGGTAAGGAGTGTTTGGAAGATGGGAGGCTCTGTTATACCCTCAAACTTCAAATGAAGGGCTGTATCGGCGATAAGAGATTTTCCACCGGGTTGTGGACCCTCTGCTAACGAAGATCGTTTATTTGAAGTCGTACGTACAACCGAACCACTTTTCGTTAGTGGGTTGTCATCGGGTTTTGATCCATCTATCGGAGAGAAACCACACATAACGGTTGTCCGAGATTTCGAGGGTAAGGATTTAGATCTCTCATCAATAGTGTAGATTATAAGTATTAGTGTGTTCTAATCATGAGTGATAATTAACTAGGTGTTGACGAACGGGAAGGTATCGTTCTCACTGTCATAAGGTGTGTAACATTATACTAAAATCTCATAGATCTATATTAAATGTGATTTGTATGAAAATATGTGTAATAATGGTTGCGGGTACCATTCAGTGGTATACGATACTCAGGTATGTTTAACCCCAATATTTTGCTAATTTTGCTATATGCCTAAATGTGAGATAAATATGATTTTGCTATGATTTTGGGGTAAATGGCATGAAATTAAATAATATGTATGTGCATGGGCATATGGGTATTATTGATAAGGGGAAGTATTCCGGTGGTTTTTACCACATAATCCGATGACTTCGGTCACATATTTGAATCCGGTGACTTCGGTCACATATGTGAATCTGGTGACTTCGGTCACATATTTGAAATCCGGTGACTTCGATCACAATTATCTGGTGTCCATGCCACAAAATTATAAGGGCGATGTGCATGTTGACTGCAGCAACTGCCTTCGATGGTGTGTAGCGGATGGAGGGTCGATTTAGTAATCACCACGGTGTGATTGGTTGGTACGGGTGGTGTGTAGCGGATGGATATTTAGGTGGGCCGGGTTTGCATTTCATTATATAAATATCCATGTTATTTCTAAATGATTTGATTTGATTTGCTATAAAAATGGGCTTATGGCTAAATATGACTTAAATGGGCTTATGGCTATATGTGTTATTAAATGGGCTTAAAGGCCATGATCAATTGGGCTTTTAGTGTTTTTGTTACACATTGAGTTTATGACTCACCCCTTTTGTGGGATAATTTTGAGATAACTCTTAGCGTGATGGATCGGGTTAGCGAGGACTACGTGGTGGCCAATGCTCTACAAAGTATTTGAGTTTCTCCTAATTAAACTTATTAAGTTTATTTTATTACTTAGAATTTATTATGGGTTTTGCTATTTTTGTAATAAGGCCGCTATAAACTGCTTTTTAATTTTTGTGTTTGGATTTTATTCGCCATGAACAATATTTAATTAAATAACTAAATGGTTTTCGATAAATAATTTAAACTATTTTTGACACTAATATATATATATATATATGTTTTACAATAATAAGTAAAATTTTTCATAAAATTTGGTTTTCTTTTAACTTATAAATTTCTTTTAAAAATAATGTTTTAAGAAGATACAAATTTATTTAAATTTGATTTTTAACCTAAATATTAAGCTAATCTGTTTTATACAAATTCATCAAGTTTTTCTTAAACAAAATGAGAAATTGCTAAGGTTTTATTCGAGGAACATATCAAATCCAGTCAGGCTTTTTGGCCGGGTTTGAGGTGTTTCATAGTAAGATTTTATTTGATATCTCATTCACTTTCTAATTTCCTTTCTCCTATTTTTCGTGATTTTTCAAATACATGTCACTATTTCTAACCGAAACTATTTTATTACAAAATATAATTACCATTACGATCATATGCACGCCCGAGTGATTACGGATGCCGATTTTTGGTTTTCTTCGGTATTTCGATCGATTCACAGAATATTTCATACAAACTTTCAGAGAAGTGTGAGATTACACACCATTTCAGATATGTATACGGAAGGTATGGGATTACACAGCTTATTACGAGATCCGAAACACGATACTCTTCGCGACACCTAAAAGTACAATTGGTCAACAATTAGTCCAAACCCAATTTACAACTTATCCAAGTATTGCGATTGATTTAACAATATATATCACTTACCAACAATCCGAGTCTCTTATTACGAGGGATAGATCGAGCGATTTAGTCCCTAAAAATATAATCGATTAGTCAGAACCACTATCTCGTTAAACAAAATAATCGGTCAACGAAAAGATCCAAAAAGAACCATGATGAATCCCTTACCTTAACAATATTAGTTTTGATTTCTAACGATTGTACAATGGCTACAAATGAGTCAAAGTTTCGGCCTTCCACTATAACTTGATTGATCAAAGGAGTGAGTGTCAACACAAATGAGTAGAATTGATTAAAAGAAAGGAGAAGATGTATCAAGGTGTTTGGAGTGTTTCGATCAACACCAAAAGAGATATGAACCGAAGAGAAATGTGAGTATTTCGGCAACAAGAAGAATGGTGAAAGATGGATTAAGATTAATGGTGAAAGATGGATTAAGATTTCGGCACCCAAGGAAGAAGTGAAGAAAATATGCTCACTAGTGACTTGTAAATTAAGCACAAAGCAAAAGAAAGAGTTTGGAGAAAAACACAAAAATAGTGCAAAAGTTATTTTTGCCTAACAACACCAAAATTCTACCAAATGACCAAGCAAAAATTCAGCTACCTCCCTTTCCCGCAAAATCATCCACATACATGACCATAATGGTCTAAAGTTGGCCAACCATACCTTCCATAACACTTCCCTTGAAAAAGGCCACATGTTCCCCTTACTTGCCCTTTTCTTTTGATTCCTTTCCATCCATTCTTCCTTACCATATTTCCTTAGCCACCTTGCCTTATTAAAAAGTCCATCTTGCCTTATTTTCTTCCTCAATCTCCTCTCCATCACCTCAATCTCCTCTCCATCTCCATGATTTCCTCCATGAATCCCTCCACTTGTCCCCTTATCATCTCTTCTCCTTTTGGCAAAATAAAACTCCTTGCTTTCCATGAGATTGAACCCTAGTTCTCCCATCAGCCAATTCACACCACTTGCCACTAAGCCACAAGCTCCTCTTGTGTCTCCTAAATGCACCCATTTATTCCTAAGTCCTACTTCCATTAGCCATATCCACTAAAAGTCCAAAAATAAAAATTCTTCCTATGGCCTAACTTGAACCCGAGACTTCATAGAAACCTCGTAACCTTCCAAATTCACTTAACTAATAAGTCTAATTTGTAACAACGCCATTCTCTTATTCTCAATTATTGTAAACAGTCCTACGCCAAAGGCCCATTGGGCCCAATCCTACTAGGCCCAATTTTGGGATGTTACATATGTTGTCCTATTTCTAGGATTGCATGCAACTCCACTTAATTTTGCTAGATCTACTCTTAAACAGGGAATTTTCCTCCTCTAATTTAAGCACAACAAACATGGATTAATAGTCTAGAAATATTAAACCAAGAATTAAGCACATATAATTGAGAACAAGATCCGTAACAACCCATTTTTCAGTGGTGTCGGAAACAGCGGTTTTAGGGCCACAAATCTGACGAGTAAGATTATTATTTATTATTTACGAGTCAATTATGGTTTTATAAAGGTTTTTGATATGATAATTTATGTTATATGAATGATTGATTAAGTTCAAGTGGTAAGACCCTAAGGTTAAGTGGTTTTAGAAAATGAGGTATTGGGACCTCGTTTCTATAAACCAAGCCATAAATATTTTTATAATATTTACGGAGTGTTATTAAGGTTGTATTAAAGTTTCGTTAAGAAATTTTAATGTTTTGATAGTTAATTAAGAAAAAAGGACTAAATTGTAAAAGTTGAAAAAGTCAATCGCTATTAGTTTAAAGGTGTTAATTGATTAAAGAATTATAATTGGATGACCTTATTGGATAAATAAACCATCCTTAAAATAGTGGGACGGTTTAATGATTTGATTTCTTTTAATTTTAAGGTTTTATATGTTATTTTATTATTAAAATAAAGAAAACATAATGTTTTCTTCCCCATTTTGTTTGTTCATCACCGAATGCTCCATGAAAGCATACTCAAGGTTTGGCCATGGTTAAACCTTTGCACGGTGAGCTATTTCCCACCCATTTCTAATAATTTTTTTATGTTTTTGAGATCATTGCAACTAGGTCTGGCTAGGCTGTACATTAGTTTTTGAAACTGTTAAAGATTTTGAATGTCTCGTTGATGAATATATGTGATTTAGATGTTAAATGATGAATTTGAAGTGTTGGCTGGTATTTAAAAGTATTTTGTTAAATGATTTTTGATGAATTTACTGATTAGGGACTAAATTATTGAAATAATAATAGTTCAAGGACTTGATGTGAAATTATTGAAAAAATTGGTTGAAATGGATGCTATTAACATTCAATTGGCATGATTTTGCAATAAAAATTGTTAATTTGCATGTTTTAGGCTCAGGACTAAATTGAATAAAAGTAAAATGTTAGGGGAAATTTTGTAAAAAAATTAAAAATGATTAAATTGCATAAAATAAATTGTTTTACTATCTAAACTAATAAATTGAATGGAATTATTAATTTAGATCAAGATCGAGTGGAAAATCAAGGAGAATGGAAAATTACCAAAAAGCCATTGTATTTTGAAATTTTTGCAATTTAGCCAGGTAAGCTCGTAACTTCAATAAATCAATTAATTGTGGTTTTGATTGTTTAATATATAATTTTTTATATATGAATTGAGTTTATTGGCTTGAAGGAAAATGATTAAGACCATAGTTGAAAGACACTATGGCACCATACCAGAAACGGGTAAGACTATGACTGAAAGACGTTATAGCATCACAATTCTATCAAGTAAGACCATGACTAAAAGATGTTATGACATCACGATTCTATCGAGTATGATCATAATTGAAAGACATTATGGCATCACGATTCTATCGAGTAAGACCATAGCTAAAAGACCTTATGACATCACGAATCAAACGAATAAGACCATGGTTGAAAGACACTGTGATAGCCCGAAATAGGGCCTAAACAGAATAGTGGTTTTGAAACCACAATTCTGAAGTAGAAAAATTTATTCTGATTAATTTTTATAATTTATCGAGTGATTAGACGCATGTGTTAGAATATCGATAGAAAATTTCATGAATTGCATGTCTAATTTGCTTATTAGGACTTAATTGCAAAAGTTGATAAATATGAGTTCTAGATGTTAAAGGATTTAATTGAAGAGCATAATTGAAGTAGAGGTCCTTAAATGGTAATTATACCATTAGGCTTTCATGGAAAAAAATGGACATACATAGGTAGAAATAACCAAAGTTTTTAATGAAGGGTATTTTAGTCATCTAGTAATTAAAAGATTAAAAAAGGAAAAAGATGGCAAAATATGTCCATCTTCTTCATTAGGACGAAATTTCAAGGGTTCTCCACAGCTAGGGTTCGTTTCAAGCTTCCAAGCTCCATAGTAAGTGATTCCAAGCCCCATTTTTAATGTTCTTTACGTTTTTGGAGTCCTGGTAACTCGATTTAGCTTATACTAGCAATAATTTAACCTAGGGTTCATATTTGGAAAAATACCCACAGGTAAAGTGTATTTATTTTGATGTTTTATGATAGAAAATGAGGTTTTAAATTATGCTAAACAACTTTTGCTAAGCGATTTTAAGTGAAAACGAGTAAAGACGGCTTAATCGGTAAAAATACCTAATGTTCATAAGTATATGTTAGAGTGAGAATTTGATGTTGTCATAGAAGGGAAAAAATAATCAGTATGTCATAAAACATAAGAATAAGGGGCAAAGTTTAATTTCCGAGCTTTGGGGCAAAAGTGTACATATATGAAACTTTAGGGGTAAAACGTAATTTTTCCAAAATATTGTGTATGAATTGTATTTGAATGGAATGTTGATAAAATGTATTAAATTATGCTAATATAGATCAAGAAAGAAGGAATAGTGAAGGTGATCGAGGAAAAGAGAAGGTTATTGACTAATTTACGAAAATAGTCGTTTTGCATCCGAGGTAAGTTATGTGTAAATAATAGCAATATATTTTTATAAATTGTGAATTGTATTTGATTTGTGAATTAATATTGAATGTTGAAGAAAAATTATCCATGTGATAAAGTGTTTAAAATAAGTGTTAAGTGTAAATTCCCGGTTGAACTTAAGAATAGAAGTGGATACAAGTGATATATCACTAGAGACCAATGTTACAGTGTTACTGTGAGTCTCGGGTGCTGGGTGATCTAGGATGTGTTGCAGACACCTGACAGCTTGTGTGAGCAGGCCCGTGGATATTTCTAGTGTTATTGATTAGTGGTAGCTTCGGCTACATTACAGTGGTAGCTTCAGCTACATTATAGTGGTAGCTTCAGCTACATATCAGTGTGGCACTTATGTGCTAATTCTGTACGTATCCGTGTATATTTTGAGTGTTCAACAGGATTAATAATTAATTAAAGTGAATATGAGATGAAGTGTGAATGCATGCATAATTGAAAGAATGAGCATACGTGAAAAAGGTTTAGTGTATAAGTGTATTGCAAGTAAATTGGTAAGATTGTTCATGTGTATGTGATTAAATTTGCTAAGAAGGATATTGATTAGTTATATGTAAAAATGTTAATTATTAATTGAATGCTTATTGTTTACATGTAACTTACTAAGATATTAGTAGCTTACTCGTTCTTTTCCTTTCCTTTGTTTTATAGTGTATTGAACTTACTTGGATTGGAGATCGTCGGAGCCTCGTATCACACTATCAAGCCTTTATTTTGGTATATAAATGCTTTTGAAATGTTTTAAATTATGGCATGTATAGGGATCAAATTATTTTGGATGGATACCTATGTGATGTTTACTACAATGAAAGTATGAAAAAGTGAAAATTTGCAATGAAACAGTTTTTGGATAACAACAGTGATGTGACTTTGAAAAATCACCAAAAATAGGAGAAATGGAATTAGAAGGTGAATAAGATATAGAATTAAAGATTATTATGTTTAATTTCATATGAAGGAAACAGTGTAAGCAAATGAATTTTATATTCTGTGATATTTGAATTTTAGTGAGACAGGGTCAGAATGGTATTTGAAGTCCCCTGTTTAGACTTTAGAAAATCATTTAAAATTGTAAAAAAATAATTATGAGTTATAATTAATATGTATAGATTCTTTAGTGAGTCTAATTTCAGTATAAATAAGTGGGAACAACATATAAAAATTTTATAGTGAGATAATTGATTTTTAGTGAAGAGTGGTTAGAACCGTTAGACAATGAAACATGGGAGACTTTAACCGTTGTAAAAATTTTATAGTGAGAAGATATATGAGTCTAGTTTTAGGAAAAATTTATGGATATAAATTTCAAGTTTTGTAACTTGAGTTATAATTAAATTAATGACTATGCAGATGGATGATTCTCGTGAATGATGAAATAAATTATTTTATACCAAGTGGTAAGTTAAATAACGCCTCGTGCTCGACTCCGGCGACGGTCTCGAGTAAGTGGTGTTACAGACACTATGGCATCAAGACAAGAATAAATAAGAGCATGGTTGAAAGACACCATAGTACACTTTGATCATTTGATATTCAGGTAACATGTTTCAAGTGAGGTATGTATCGTAAGTATGAATACAAGTTGAATGTTCGACTAGTATAGTCTGATAATGTATGTTAATGCCTTGGTGTAATTATATATTCTTATTATGTCTATAAGTACATTAAATCATGATGTTGTAATGTGTTTAGAGAATTAAATGGTTACCCTAATATTCGATGTTATTTCATTTCATTCAACGGGCATGAAAAGGAAAGAAACAATAAGTATTCAAATGACTTATATCATGAAAACTATGTAAATGGATGAAAATGTTATGTTAAATGAAAGTATGGCTATGTTCATGAAATTGATGACTTCAAGTGAGGTTATTCATGTTTAATGACTTATGTTAATTCAAGTGAATTATGAATTGATGCACTAACATGTGTTGTTGATGATGCTTAGGCTTGTGCCAAGCTATTGGTTGGATTGAATTATGTTAGTTTTAAAGTTATGCACTGAAATGGTAAGTGTTCAAATGGAAATGTGCTTATGTTCACGAAAGGGTGGTAGATTAAAGTATGTAATTTCTTATGAAATGGTTTATCATGTAGTTGATTCTGAAAGAGTTATGTTTAAATGCACTAGCTTGTGGCCATGGTTAACGTTATGCTTATGTCTTGTGTGTTATGCATATGAAACGAGTGAGAAAAGGAAATGAAATGGTAAGTTCATAGTTGAAATGTAACACCCCAAAACCAGCCTAGACGTTACGACCGGATCTGGCATGTCACACGGAAAAGGTTGTTAAAGAAACTTCGCGATCGAAAAATATCTTGAGTTTTGTTTCAATTTCGAAACTCAGATTCGTTTTCAAGGTTTTCTTGCGAAATGTTATTATTATTCTTAACATTGAAAACTTCATTTTACAACCCACAAATCAATTTCAGTGGTTCCCAGAAATGTGACATTTTGAAAAATTTTGTAGTTTTGAGAAGATCCCGAGTTTAATTATTTTTGTTGTGAACCGTTCGTTAACATGTTGGAAAACAGTTATTAAAGTTTTTTTTTAAAAGAAAAGCCCCGTATTGAACATCTAATAATAAGCAAAATCCAAATTAAAGTTAATACCCAAATAAAATACCGGAGGCCTTATTAAAAAACATAAACCCAAATTAAAATAATTATTTAAAGTAAAGTCAAACGAAATTTACTAAAGTAACGAGGTATGGCCACCCCAAAGTCTGTCTCGGCATCCAAATCCTCAGTGCTGGGAATTACCTGCAAAAATTACAGCAGAGGAGTGAGTTACGAGAACTCAGTGTGTAATTCCCCTTACGGACAAAATTTGGGCTTAAGCCCACAGATGCAAATTGGCAGAAGCCCATACTGATCGAAGTGGGCCGGAGCTCTAACAACATGGCATATCAGATAATGAGTGCAATGCAACCCAACCCAGCCTAAGTATCCATCCGCTACACACCACCTGTATCCATCCTAACACACCTGTGGGGATTTCTACAATCAACCCTCCATCCGCTACACACCTCGATGGCAGTCACGCTGCTCATCGCTGAAATATATGTGGCAGAGCCACCGAAATACGAAATATGTGGTAGAGCCACCGAAATATGAAATATGTGGCAGAGCCACCGAAATAGTGTGACAGAGTCACTGAAATACACTGCCCTTTTTCATCAATATCATATCCTAACCCCATGTAACATGTTATGATAATGTGGCGAATGCAAAACATACATCAAAGTACATTAGATATTTATAACACACATATAATCATACTAAGTGATTCGAATGATATAGCCATAAGCGTTACATACCTGATATTTCCAATCTTATTTACTAGGTTATCACAACCGCTGTTACAGTTGTTTCGGCTTTTATTCCATAGACATATAAATACTAATCAACCAAAGAAGGTGTGAGGATTACACACCTGATTACGCGAAGAACTAAACACTATTGACCATCGTCACTCTCACTATTACGAACAACTACGATCTATCTATCCCAAATAGATGTCGACTCTCTACCACAACTCGGTGGGAAACCCCGAACAGCTGATACTGCATGCCGTTTGAACTTGGGAGCAGAGGGTACGAGTCCACTCCCCTCAGGCTCCTTTGTCGATGCCTCCTTAGAACGACTAGCACTCGCATCCATTAAGAGAGTTCGATCAGTAAGGTACCACAGTGAATACAACGATTGTCTAACAAAGATGTTTGGTTAAGGCAGAGTACAACGAAAAGAGATTAACAGTATAGAAACTAGAGAAAACTCCTTACCTTAATAATCAACACAGATTGATTCTGTATTCGGCCACTGCTGACAAGAGCTCCGGATTCCTACGAAAGAACGAACACTCTTCAAGGTGGAGAGGGTACTTATATTCAGCCTAAAAAGAAAGGAGTAGCAGGATGACTACTTCGATCATTACAAGAGAGAATAGAAATCATATGAAGAGAGAACCCGTTACCTTATAACAAGTAAAGCCGATTGGAAAGGACTTTCGGCCACCAAAGGAATCCTACCACCTCACTTCTTGATGTTCGGCTAGCAACAAAAGATGAAAGAATAGGTTTAGTTTGACACCAGATAGGTTTAGTTTGACACCAGGGAGGTTTCAGCTCAAGAATAGAACAATAAAGAGACGAAAAGAAAGGAGAAAAGAGTGGGCAAACTGAGGTTCGGTTTAAGGGAAAAAGAAATGGAAGAGCAATGAAGAAAAACCCAAGTTTCGGCTATGAAGATCACCAGAGGAAGAGATGAAAGGAGAAAAGATAGAAATGGACTTAGGTGACAATAAAAGAAAACGGTGTGAAAAGGAGGAAAGCAACTGAAAATTTAGCTATACTCAAGAGAATAAAAATGCACAATTTGAAAGAAAAGAAAAAGAAAAGCTAAAAGCACTTAAGGAAAATTTCAGCACTCTCCCTACACACTATGATCGAATATGTTAAGATGGACATGCCTACGAGCTAAAAGAAATTTCAGCATACCCCTATACTAGTTAAAAATCGAAATGCTCTTAGCACCACTCCACTTTCGGCCAAACTCCTCCTCTCTCCCCACCTCCCATGATTTTCTCCTCCATTCACTCTCCATCCACCAATTCGAATTGGTTGACCCATTCAAACTCCCCAAGCTCTTCTCCTCCATCCATTTGAATTTGTTTGACTCATTCAACAACCACCTTGGTAGAGTCCCAGCTGAAAGCCACCTTCTCTCCATCTTGGCACAAAAATAAAGCTCCATAAAGCAGCAGATGGGATTCGAACTCCTTCCTTCTTTTCTTTACTCGTGACGCCACACCACCTTGCCACTTGCTCCTCTTGTGCTAGCAATTTACCAACATTATCTTTTAAGCCCTACAGTCCACAGCCTTCTCCCCCTTAAGTGCCCAAAAAGAAAAAATTTACCAAGGCCTAGGCTCGACCCCGAGCCTTCCAAGGACCCCCAAACATACCCAAACAACAAGCATAGCTAGCCAAACGCATGAAATAGTGCAAAATGTAGAACCCCAAATTTTAGGATGTTACAGTTCTACCCCCTTAAAGAAATTTCGGCCTCAAAATTTACCTGATTAAAAGAGGTGAGGGTATTGCTGTCGAATTGCCTCTTCCGCCTCCCACGTGGCTTCCTCTGAACCGTGATTACGTTATAACACTTTGACCAACTGAACAGATTTCCTTCTCAGCACCTTAATATCCCGATCTAGAATCTGCACTGGCTCCTCTTTAAAGGACAGGTCAGGTCTTACTTTAATTTCTTCCATTGATACTATGTGAGATGGATCTGAACGATAGCACCTTAGCATCGAAACATGGAATACATTATGTATCCATCTCAACTCCCGAGGTAACTCAAGCTGATAAGCCACTGGTCCCACACGTTTTAACACCTGATAAGGCCCGATGAATCTAGGGCTCAACTTGCCCTTCTATCCAAATCTTAGAACCTTCTTCCAGGGTGAAACTTTCAAGAAGACATAATCCTTCACTGAAAATTCTATTTCTCTACGCTTCAGATCTGCATATGATTTCTGCCTATCGAATGCTTCCTTCAACTGAATCCGAATCAACTTAACCATTTCCTCAGTCTCTGATATTAATTCTGGACCCAACAACTGTCGCTCACTTAACTCTGTCCAGCAGGTAGGGGTACGACACCTACGTCCATACAACGCCTCGTAGGGTGCCATCTGAATGCTAGATTGATAGCCATTATTGTACGCAAATTTTTCCAATGGTAGAAAATCTTCCAACTACCTCCGAAGTCGATTACATAGCCCCTTAACATGTCTTCCAGAATCTGAATTACCCTTTTCGACTGACCATCAGTCTATGGGTGAAACGCTGTACTGAAATCTAGCCTTGTACCCAAAGCTTCATGCAATGCCTTCCAAAATAGCGATGTAAACCTAGGGTCCCTATCTAATATGATAAACACGGGTACCCCATGCAACCTCACGATTTCTGCTACATACAGCTTGGCCAACTTTTGCAACGAATAGTCGGTACGAACAGGTATGAAGTGCGCGGATTTCGTCAACCGATTAACAATCACCCACACTAAACCTTCTTAGTAGGCGTAAGGGGTATCCCACTAACAAAGTCCATTGTTATCCTCTCTCACTTCCAAAGTGGAATCTTCACTAATTGCAGCAACCCCGAAAGCAACTGATGCTCTGCCTTCACTTGCTGACATATCAAACACTTGCCCACAAAGTCAGTAACCTCCAGCTTCAGCCCTGGCCACTAATACAATTTGCGTAGATCCCGGTACATCTTACTGCCATCGGGATGCATAGCGTATGGGCTACTATGTGCTTCTCGCAGAATCATCTGCCTCAACTCGGAGTCCTTCGGCATACAAATTCTTCCACAAAAATAGAATACCCCATCACTGTTCAACCCAAAATCCACTGTCTTTCCTCTTTCCACTTGTTGAAACTAAGAACCCAACGATTCATCCAACAATTGCTTCTCTCTAATCTAACCTACCCATGTCGGCTTCACCTGAAGTTCTGCTAGCAAGCTACCATCTTCATATAGACTGAGATGAGCAAACATTGCCCTCAAATCCGTTATCACCTTACGAATCAACGTATCTGCCACCACGTTAGCTTTACCCTGGTGATACATAATCGAACAGTCATAGTCTTTCAGCAACTCAATCCACCTTCATTGCCTTAAATTCAACTCCTTCTAGGTAAGAAGATATTTCAGGCTCTTATGATCTATATAGATAACTGACTTTTCTCCGTACAGATAGTGCCTCTATATCTTTAGGGTGAACACCACAGCAGCTAGCTCTAAATCATGAGTGGGGTAGTTCATCTCATACGGCCTTAGTTGACGAGATGCATATACTACTACCTTCCTTTCTTGCATTAGTACACATTCCAAACCTGTGTGTGATGCATCATAATAGATGACAAATTCCTTCCCAGCCTCAGGCTGAATCAACACTGGTGCCTCAGTCAAAATCCTCTTTATCTTCTCAAAGCTTTCCTGTTGCTTATCGGCCCAAAAAAATGGTACTACTTTTCGCAATAACTTGGTTAAAGGTGCAACAATCAGCGAAAACCCCTCAACAAATCTTCTGTAGTACCCAGCCAAACCAAGAAAACTTCAAATTTCTAACACAAACTTT
Organism: Gossypium rotundifolium; assembly: GCA_025506655.1. NCBI lineage: Eukaryota > Viridiplantae > Streptophyta > Magnoliopsida > Malvales > Malvaceae > Gossypium > Gossypium rotundifolium. The sequence continues at coordinate 136,578,260 of CP106734.1, read as the reverse complement.
GGTACTTTCCAATCCAATACAGCTTCGATCTTCCGGGGATCAACCCTATTACCCTCAGCATAAACCACATGCCCTAAAAAGGTCACTTCATTCAACCAAAATTCACACTTGCTGAATTTGGCATACAGTTGCTTCTCTCTCAAAATCTGCAGAACAACCCGAAGATGCGAATCATGCTCTTCCTCTGATCTCAAATATACCAGGATGTCGTCTATGAACACTACTACAAACTGATCCAAATAAGGTTGGAAGACCCGGTTCATCATGTCCATAAAAGTGACTGGTGTATTAGTTAACCCGAATGGCATCACTACAGACTCATAATGCCCATACCGAGTTTGAAAATCAGTCTTATGAACATCTGCCTCCTTGAACCTTAACTGATGATACCCAGATCTCAAATCTATCTTTGAGAAAATCGAAGCTCCTCTTAGCTGATCGAACAAATCATCAATCCTTGGTAACGGGTATTTATTCTTAACTGTCAACTTGTTCAATTGCCTATAGTCAATGCACATACGTATCGACCCATCTTTCTTCTTAACGAACAATACCGGTGCTCCCCACGGAGATACACTTGGTCGAATAAACCACGGTCCAACAGCTTCTGGATCTAAGCTTTAAGTTCTACCAGCTCCTTCGGTGCCATCCTATATGGGACGACAGACACCGGAGCCATTCCTAGCAATAGCTCAATGCCAAATTCGACTTCGCGATCCGGAGGCAACCCTGAAGCTCTTCAAGAAAGACATCCGAGAACTCTTTTACCATTCTAACATCCTCCATAGACACTTCCTTGGCATCTAAAGCACTGATGAAAGCTAGGTACGCCTCGCAACCTTTTCGCACCATCCTTTCAGCCTTTAGTGCCGACACCACATTGCAGAAGTAATTCCTCCTTTCTCCTATCACCAGTACTTCCTTATCCTTGGAAGTCTTCAACATCATGCGCTTAGCAGCACAATTCAGGTTTGCCCGATGCTTAACTAACCAGTCCATACCTAAGATCAGATCAAACTCGCCGAACGGTAGTTTCATTAAGTCTGCCGGGAAAACAATCCCTTGTACTACTAAAGGCACATTCCTAAATAGTTTGTTCACCACTACAGATTGTCCTAAAGGGATAATCACAGTCATTTCTCTAAAAGCAACCTCAAATTTTATACCCAAAGTCCCAGACACAGTACTAGCAACATATGAATGTGTAGACCCAATATCTATTAAAGCTGTAAAGGGTACACCAAATATAAGGAACGTTCTGATTATGACGTCCAGTGCATCGTCATTCTCTCACCGTCTAGCCACATAGACTAATCCCGATAGTCTTGAATCTATGTTACCAGCACCTCTGCCCGTGCTCCCCAGCCTCGACTAAAATCATTTCCTCCTCTAGCTAGACCACGACCTCTCGGTGGCTACTGACCACTTCTTCCTGGCTGTGTAAAACCCTGACCTACCTACTGCGCCCTAGCTAACTCTTATGGACAGTCCTTTATCAGATGCTCTCTAGATCCACACTTGAAGCATCCTCCAGTTCTTCTCCAGCACTCCCCCGAATGCATTCTCCCACATTGTGCACAAGGTCGCAGTTGACCTACAGTAGCTGGCATCCCAGCTCGAACTGGCCCATCCAACCTAGGCCTCTTTTGGGAACCCACAGTAGATCCTGACGTCCCAAAAATTCTCTTATTCTTGCCCCTATCTTTATCCCAATTATGCCTCTCAGAACACTTTACCTCTTTGGCAATTTTTGCCTTCTCAACCAGTATAGCAAAATCTCTCTCTCGCTGCAGAGCTATTAGTACTCGCAGCTCATCTCGTAGACCATCGTCAAATCGAACACAACATTCATAATCAATTGTGATGAACCCCGAGCGTAACGGCTTAGGTGCAGGAACTCTGCCTCGTATTCAGCTACAGATTTACCCCATTGAACCAAATTCAAAAATACTTTTCTCTGGGCGTCCACATAGATCGACCCAACATATTTTCCCTGGAATGCCGTCTTAAAGAAATCCCAGGTAATACGGTCTACTGAAATACCTTCCCTCACTGTGAGCCACCACTAGTACGCCTCATCTCATAGGAGGGACACTGCTCCTTTTGATTTCTCCTCTACTGTGCAGTCCAGGTCGTCCATAATTTGTTCAACCACTTCTAGCCTAGTACTCAGCTACGTTTGGGGACACACCAGATATACCCCTAAATATCTTAGCCCCATTTGGCCACAGTCACTTAGGGATAGATTTTTGGGCTACCGATTCAGTGCTTGCCCCAGCAACCCATTCCAAGACTCGCAGCATAGCTTGGGACAAAACATCGTCCCCTCCAGCTTGATCATGGGATCTCGCCTCAGTCACTGGTGATGCAGGTGCTTCCATTTCAGGCATGTGCCCAGATGCCTCAGATCCATCCCCAGCACCTCGGCCTCTACCACGGCCGCGTGTGCCACGTCCACGTCCTCTTGCACTCATGTTAACATAATTGACTTAATCTGATTACAAATTTTATGGATTAGTACTTCACTTCAATGTTTATTAATAATGTTTTATGCAAAATGAGTATAGTAGTTGTTTTTGCGAATCGAATTTCCTAATGTCTCAGTCTCTAAAGTCTTAACGCTTATAGCTAGCAGTCATAAAACACTGATTCTAAGAAATCCTTCCTAAAATCATTTCATAATTATAAAACAAAGTTAGAAGACTTATGAATTTGGTGCCGGGGACTCGGGTGCCATACTTCCAAAATAAAAAGATATATTTTTCTAAACCACCTTTTAAACCAATTTTGAAAAACGTTGTCAAACCCAATCCACAACTGAGTTTTGCAACCGAGCACTGATATCATAATTGTAACACCCCAAACCCAGCCTAGATGTTACGACTGGATCTAGCATGTCACATGGAAAAGGTTGTTAAAGAAACTTCGCGATCGACAAATATTTCGAGTTTTGTTTCCATTTTAAAAATCAGATTCGTTTTCAAGGTTTTCTTGCAAAAGGTTATTATTATTCTTAACATTGAAAACTTCGTTTTATAACCCACAAATAAGTTTCAGTGGTTCCCAGAAATGTGACATTTTGAAAATAGTTTTGTAGTTTTGAGAAGATCCCAAGTTTAATTATTTATCGTTGTGAACCGTTCGTTAACATGTTGGAAAATAGTTATTAAAGTTTTTTTTTAAAGAAAAGCTCGTATTGAACATCTAATAATAAGTAAAATCCAAATTAAAGTTAATACCCAAATAAAATACCAGAGGCCTTATTACAAAACATAAACCCAAATTAAAATAATTGTTTAAAGTAAATTCAAATGAAATTTACTAAAGTAACGACGTATGGCCTCCCCAAATTCCGTCTCGGCATCTAAATCCTCAGTGCTGGGAATTACCTGTAAAAATTACAGCAGAGGGGTGAGTTACAAGAACTCAGTGTGTAATTCCCCTTACAGACAAAATTTGGGCCTAAGCCCACAGATGCAAATTGGCCGAAGCCCATACTGATCGAAGTGGGCCGGAGCCCTAACAACATGGCATATCAGATAATGAGTGCAATGCAACCCAACCCAGCTTAAGTATCCATCCGCTACACACCACCCGTATCCATCCTAACACACCTGTGGGGATTGTACAATCAACCCTCCATCCGCTACACGCCTCGATGGCAGTCACACTGCTCATCGCAAAAATATATGTGGCAGAGCCACCGAAAGACAAAATATGTGGCAGAGCCACCGAAATACGAAATATGTGGCAAAGCCACCGAAATAATGTGACAGAGCCACTGAAATAGTGTGACAGGGTCACCGAAATACACTGCCCCTTTTCATCAATATCATATCCCAACCCCATGCAACATGTTATCATAATGTGATGAATGCAAAACATACATCAAAGTACATCGGATATTTATAACACACATATAATCATACTAAGTGATTCGAATGATATAACCATAAGCATTACATACCTGATATTTCCAATCTTACCTACTAGGTTATCACAACCGCCGTTACAGTTGTTTCGGATTTTAGTCCATACACATATAAATACTAATTAACCAAAGAAGGTGTGAGGATTACACACCTGATTACGCGAAGAACTAAGCACACCTGACCGTAGTCACTCTCACTATTACGAGCAACTATGATCTATCTATCCTAAACAGATATCAGCTTTCTACCACAACCCGGTGGGAAATCCCGAACGGCTGATACTGCACGCCATTTGAAATTAAGAGCAGAGGGTACGAGTCCACTCCCCTCAGGATCCTTTGTCGATGCCTCTTTAGAACGACTAGCAGTCGCATCCATGAAGAGAGTTCGATCAGTAAGGTACCACAGTGAATACAGCGATTTTCTAAGAAAGATGTTTAGTTAAGGCAGAGTACAACGAAAAGAGATTAATAATATGAAACTAGAGAAAACTCCTTACCTTAATAATCAATGCAGATTGATTCTTTATTCGGCCACTGGTGACAAGAGCTCTGGCTTCCTACAAAAGAACGAACACCCTTCAAGGTGGAGAGGGTACTTATATTCAGCCTAAAAAGAAAGGAGTAGCAGGATGACTGCTTCGATCGTTACAAGAGAGAAGAGAAATCATATGAAGAGAACCGTTACCTTACAACAAGTAAAGTTCAATTGGAAGGGACTTTCAGCCACCAAAGGAATCCTACCACCTCACTTCTTGATGTTCGGCTAGCAACAAAAGATGAAAGAATGGGTTTAGTTTGACACCAGAGAGGTTTGGGCTCAAGAATAGAATAATAAAGAGACGAAAAGAAAGGAGAAAAGAGTGAGCAAACTGAAGTTCAGCTTAAGGGAAAAAAAATGGAAGAGCAGTGAAGAAAAACCCAAGTTTCGGCTATGAAAATCACCAGAGGAAGAGATGAGAGGAGAAAAGATAGAAATGGACTTAGGTGACAATAAAAGAAAACGGTGTGAAAAAAGAGGAAAGCAACTGAAAATTTAGCCATGCTCAAGAGAACAAAAATGCACAAATTTGAAAGAAAAGAAAAAGAATAGCTAAAAGCACTTAAGGAAAATTTCGGTACTCTCCCTACACACTATGACCGAATATGCTAAGATGGACATGCCTAAGAGCTAAAAGAAATTTCGGCACACCCCTATACTACTTAAAAACTGAAATGCTCCCCCTTAGCACCACTCTATTTTCAACCAACCTCTTCCTCTCTCCCCATATTCCATGATTTTCTCCTTCATTCACTCTCCATCCACCAATTCAAATTGGTTGACCCATTCAAACTCCCCAAGCTCCTTTCCTCCATCCATTTGAATTTGTTTGACTCATTCAACAACCACCTTGTTAGATTCCCAGCCGAAAGCCACCTCCTCTCCATCTTGGCACAAAAAATAAAGCTCCATAATGCAGTAGATGGGATTCAAACTCCTTCCCTCTTTTCTTTACTAGGGACGCCACACCACCTTGCCACTTGCTTCTCTTGTGCTAGCAATTTACCAATATTATCTTTTAAGCCCTATCGTCCACAGCCTTCCCCCCCTTAAGTTCCCAAAAAGAAAAATTGACCAAGGCGTATGCTCGACCCCGAGCCTTCCCAGGACCCCCAAACATACCCAAACAACAAGCATAGCTAGCCAAACACATGAAATAGTGCAAAATGTAGAACCCCAAATTTTAGGATGTTACATGAAATGTAATATGATAAAAAGGGAATAATGAGTTGAATGATGTACTTATATGTGAGAAATTTATGTATGCTATGGATGAGTATACCTATTTCATGAATAAATATACTAATTAGTGAATTGATGTTGTTATTTAAGCTAAAGTAAGTAAATGCAATGGAAAGTAAGTAAATGGAAGGGTTCAAAGTTTTATAAAATCTTATTATGTTAGGAATGAAAATATATGTGATATTGATGAACTTACTCATTTATGAGTTAATGGTTATAAAGTTTGATAAACTTTGTGAAGTTGGTATAGGTTTATAATTAGCCCATAAAGTTCATTATTAAAACAAAATGTTATGTTTAAATTTTATATGAGCTTACTAAGCATTCATTGCTTACGTAGTTATTTTTTCTTTACTTTACAAATTATTAGAAGCTCGATTGGTTTGAAAGCTCGTCGAAGATCTATCACACTGTCCAATGATTATATTGGTAGATTCTGATGTCTTGATCAAGGTTGTAATGGCATGTATAGGTGGATTTGTGCATAAATGATCTAGTTGTTGTTTGGTATGTATAAGTGTCATTTTGGTTAATGTACTTATGTTATCTATTAGTGTTAATATGGTTAAGTTGATGCATGGTTTTATGAACGAAGAGGTAAGTTTGGCACGTTTGCAATATGATTAATTAAGGTATGCTTGAATATAGAATTTAGTTAAATGTGTTTGTCTGAAAAATGACCAATTGGGTACATGTTGGAGTAGTTCAATGAGGTCAATTATGGTATAACTTGGTATGGAATTAAGCTAAATATATATGGATGAGTTATGGTCAAATATGTATAAGTTTAGGTATATGTGTGTTTGAGATGCATGAGAACAATGGATCAAATCGTAAGTTATATTGTCATGGTATAAGTCAAGTATGGTATATTTTAAAATGGTAGCAAGGTGACCAATTATGCATTTGTGTAGTTAAGTTGAATGCTTGCTTTTGAGGTGCCTTATATGGCATATTGGTTGAATGGAATTTGGTTATTCGAATTGGTCATATTATGTATGTTTTGGTATGTTTATGATGCCCTGGTCATAAGTGCAAAATGTGTTTAAATACAAGCTTGAAAAGGGTGTTGGAAATGGCTTGATTTTAGACAATTTCATGTCCACATAGCCTAAGACACGAGCGTGTGTCTCAGCTGTGTGTGACACATGACCATGTGACATGACCGTGTGTCCCTTGTAGGTTTTAATGGGTTGCAAGTTAGGCAGTTACACGGCCTAGCGCAAGGCGTAACACATGGGCGTGTGGTTTGGCTGTGTGACCCAAGTCAGTGAGTTACACGAGCACAGGCATGGGCTGAGACATGTCTGTGTGTCCTTGTTTCAAATGTTACACAGCCTAGGACACATGCGTGTGTCTCAACCGTGTGAGTCACACGGCCGTGTGACCCCTACAGTGTGAAATTTTCTATATTTTTTAGTAAAGTTCTAAATGTTTCTGATTTAGTCCTGAATCATTTTTAAAGTGTTTCTAAGGCCTCGAGGGCTTAGATAAGGGATGATATTCATGTGTTTGAATGGACTATGATATGATTAATGAAATGTTTGGAAATTAATGTTTTTATGTTATGGTTTTTAGGTAATGCTTCGTAATCCTATTATAGTGACGGAAACGAGTTAGGGGTGTTACATTTAGTGGTATCAAAGCTACAGTTTAGTCAATTCTCGGATTGAATATAGCATGTATGAAGTCTAGAAATACATGCCATTATATAACCTGTGATAGTGTGATATCTTCTAACTTTGATGAGATTTATTTCATTTTTAGACAAAGATGTTTTCCAACCGAACTATTTTCGATAAGCTAAAAGTGATGCTGGAGTATCTGATTAAAAAGTTACTATTGATGAGTAGAAAATCATAAAGGTGAGGGTATATGTTCATAATGTTATGTTGACAATGAAAGTCATGTTTGATCTGTATATGTGAAAATTAAATTTAGTGGCTTTACGACCTCTACCCCCTTACCCTCAAAGTCTTATACAACGAAATTTACAAAATTTATGTTGATTAATTCTGCAAAAGAGAAGCTGAAGAATTCAGCGATTGAATTAGTAATAATGTGGTCAGAGCCGAGAATTGATTAGCAAATAAAGAGAGTTCTAGAAGAGATATTAGATTTTTCTGAAGATCATTCAGGATACGCAACATCACTGATAAAGAATAAGTGATTCATGAGTAATCGACTTCATCAGGTATGATATCTAAGGAATAGATTAATTAGAATTTCTTTTGAATTGATTTCTTTAGTGGAACGTAATAATGTGGGATCATTGATGACTTTAGTAGTTAGTGGAATAGTATTTGAACTGCAAATATATCTGAATGCAACTGTTATGGCAGAGTATGTTACAACGTTCTCCTCTGGATATGCTATATGTTCTTTTATCCTCAGAGACATGCAATTGTTTATTTTCAAATGTGATTCTTATCATATGAGAATGCTAGCTAACCATAATGTTAGATGGAAGTATTGTTAGTTTGGTTGATTAATGATCATCATTGCTCAATTTTTCTTTTCCATTCTATTCTATTATGTTCGGCAGAAGATTCAAAGATAAGAATCATATGATGTTATTTTATTTCTTCTACTAGTTGATGCTCTAAATTATATATATGCAATTTATATTGTCTCTATCACGACTGATTCCAGTGCGTATGAGAGATATTCTTATTTTGGATTTTCTCTGGGGCATCATCGATCTCTTTATCATTCAATATGGGTTGTATTCTCAGAAATTGAGTAGAGCTTTATATCTTGGATTTCATTATCTCAACTTTCTTATCATTCTTATGGTCTATTCTATTAAATGTGGTTCATCTATAAATGATATATATATTGACTTGAGATAAGTATTTTTATTACAGGTATAATTCCTGATTGGATCATGTGAGCACAATGATATAGATATCAGATTATAGAGGTTGTATTATTGCACTGGTTGTTAGTGGGACTACATTTGGTTTTCCTCTTTTGTTTCGGATTGTACTATTAATGGTTGAGGTATTGTTCTATCTAGACAGATTGTAATGTTAGTCTTATTAAAGCACTATGGTTTTAATTCATCTGATTATTTTGGCTTCGGTATGATTCAAAGCTTCGATGTTAATAATTGAAATAATTTCATTACATATCCCATTTCTAGCTTTCATGAAGGGGATAGATGTAACAGCCAATTTTTAGTGAAATCAGAACAGTGGTTTTGGGACCAAAAATATGACATGGAAATATTTATTTTATTATTATTTATTGTTTATGAGACTATATTAGGGTCATGTTAAAATTTCATCAAGAAATTTTAATGTTTGCATGCTTAATTAAGTAAAAAAGACTAAATTGTAAAAGATGCAAAAGTAGAGTTCTAATAGCTAAAGGTAACTAATGGTTATAGAACCTTAACATAAGAGTACCTAGGTGGTAATTATACCATTTTTGTGTTAGTGGGCATTTATGAGTTTGGTTTTATGGAAATTATTAAAGTTTTTAAAGGGTATAAAGGTAAATAGGTAATTAAGGTTAAAATTAATAAAACAAAATCCATTTTATTTCATTCATCTTCTTCCTCCACCGAAATTGAAGAAGAAAGAACACATTTAGGGATTTTAAGCATTCGATCTTGCATGTAAGTGATTTTTGTCCAGTTTTTAATGATTTTATTGTCTTCGGGATATTTGTAGCTTAATTTAGCTAGCTCGGGAACTAATTTGCAAAGCTGTTAAAGGGTTAGGGTTTTGTCATGAATATATTCATGTGATTTTTTATGTTTGATGGAAGAAAATGAATCTTTGTTGATAAATAAACAACTTTTGTAAAGTGATTTTTGTTGAAAATGTCAATTAGGGATTTATTTGTAAAATGTGTAAAATACATGGTGAAATTGTAAAATAATAATTTTTATGAGTTTCTATGGGATTATATTGAATTCGGATAGCATAGTAAGTCGATGAAATTGCATGAATTTCAATTTACGGGCTTAATGACTAATTTGTAAAGAAATTAAAATAATAGGGGTAAAAGCATAATTTTACAAGTCCATGAATTTTGGGCTGAATTGAATAGAATGAATAGTAAATAGATTGAACTTATCTATTTAGATCAAGTTAGACCTCGTATGGATTAAGATCTTGGTAAAGATAAAGCTTCGGATTGTCGACTCTGTTTCTATGCATTTATCGTCGAGGTAAGTTCGTGTAATTGTGTAATATTTTAATGCTATCTTTTGAGCTATATGAAAATTGTTGATTGTTATGTAATTAATTAATGTAATCCAACGATGTTACGACAACTATCGAGCCCTGTTTGAACCTTAGGAATTCGTAGGATACAAATGACATGTCATTAGGGTTTTCATGTTTCAGTTGCTGGTCTTGAATGTCCTACCGACGGCTAAGGTCCTGTATTTTTTGTGGATACTCCACAACTCATGTGAGCAGCATCGTGTAGCTTACATTCCAACCCATAGCTCATGTGAGCAGGCCCATTTCACAGCTCGTGTAAGCAACAATGTAAAGGAAAAGAAAATGTTACGATTATATTTTTGGCACACTTCTTGTGAGCTATCCCACGTATTCGATGATATTCTAAACGGTTCAACCGGCATGAATTGGAAAGGAAATGGTAAGTGTTCAATATGAACCAAGATATGTATTTATGAAAAAGATTGAAATGTTGAGATACATGGATAATATGTTATGAAGTGGAAGATGATAAATCCAATTGAATTATGTTCAAGTGTAATGGTTACCGATGTTAAATTCATATGAATTATGTTCAAGTATGCTAACATGTGGTGTTGTTGGTTGACAAATCGTAAAAGTAACATATTTTAATCTCATATTTAGTATGCTTTTGGATGATTTATCCCTGATTTATGTAAAAAGGTGCTCTTAATCCTTTTATTTCATGTCTTGTACTCAGGAAAGCACCTAAGGATAAAAAGAATGTAAAACGGGCTTAAAACAGACCAAATTGGGCCAACCCAAGAAATCGACACGGCCTGGACTTCAAGCCACACGTCCGTGTCTTGCCATTTATTTAGAACACAGACTCACCCCGATTTACACTGTCGTGCCTCGTCGACAAAAGTCCAACACGGTCTGGCCACGACTTACACGGGCGTGTGCCATGGGCGTGCCCCTGCCACGGGAATACGCAATTTCACTTGGATTGGGATGCTTGAAGCCAAAGAAACATACTCCTAAGTCTACTTAAACACTTTAATAGTAATTCTACTTGAAGGAGGTACTTAGGAGCAAAGTAAAGCATCTAAGGAGCCTATATAAACAACCCAAGGTAGCCGTTCTAAAAAAAAAGGGAGTTTTAGGCAGAAGTTTTCTGCCAGAGCTTTTATTCAGGGAATTACTCGAAGATAGCTAGTTGATCCATCTCAAGAAGCCAGAGTTCTTCTCAAGACAGAGGATCTCCTCTTCAATTCCTTCAGAGGGTTTTAGGGATTTCTTATGTTTTGTTTTATCTTTTCTCTTGAGATGTTTTCTTATTTTGTTATGAACTAAACCCTTCAGATACCTGAAGGGGATGAAACCTATGATGGGTTTTGTTATTTGATTTCTAAATTATATGATAAGTACTTAGTTTGTTCTTAATTATGTTGCTTAATTTAATCTGATGTGCTTAGGTGGAGGAGGAATAGACCCTGCCTAAGAGTAGATCTAGCATAATTAAGCGGAGTTGATCGTACGCCTAGAGATAGGATGACGAGATTTTGTCGGATTAGGGTGAAACCTAATATGAAAGTCCATTGATCGATTTACTGCTTCCTTAGGGGGTTATTATAAGAGAACAAGAGTTCCACTAATAAACCTAAGGTTAGACATTATTCGCCTCGAGAAAGGGTTTAATATAGGTTAGGGAGTCTCACGGATCAAGCTAAGTAAAGAAGTCGTATGAATTAAAAGTTAGATAGCAAGAGAAGTCATAGGTGGATTCTTCCTAACGGTATCATCTAAAATCAACTGAGTTCTTTCCACAGTCTTCTCCCAAAGTTTCATTCTTTTGTCTTTGCATCTAGTTTAGTTTTTCATTAGTTTTTTAGATTAATAAACCAATCACTCCATATTTTAGCCTAAATAATAGAAAGAAAGTGAGTAGTAGTACTTTTAGGTTCTTTTGGGTTTGATAAAATAATCTTGCCTAAACTATACTATTGTTCGATAGGTGCACTTGCCTCAATCGTTGTCATAGTTAGACTACAGGTTCGATCATTCTTTATAAATATTAAAACTCAACTGTTTGACATGATCAAGTTTTTGGCGCCATTGTCGGGGAACACTAAAATATTAAGAAAGCTCTATTTCTATTACTTTAGCCATTATTTTATTATTTTTTTCACAATTTACTTTTATTTTTAGTTTAGGTTAAATTTCTTTTTACACTAAATTTCTTTCTTTCTTCTCCTAGCAGGTACCTCTAGTTTATGACTAGAAGGAACCCGAGAGGACCTTTAGCATACGAAAGTGACATTAAAGCTACCGCTCGTAGAAATCGCAGAGAAACTAGACGAGCTCTAGACTACCAAAGAGAAGAACAACAAGACAGATCCAATCCCATCAAGGGATGGACGAAAACAATCCACCGCCAAATGTGCAAGAATGTAATGCTCAAGTGTACTATGTATGATTATGCTAAACCTAATTTGATAGGAGCAGAATCTAGTATTGTCAGGCCTGGTATAGCTGCTAATAATTTTGAATTAAAGGCTAACACAATACAAATGATTCAACAGTTTGTTCAATTTGATGGTTTGCAGGACGAAGACCCAAATACTCATATAGCTAATTTCTTAGAGTTCTGTGATACCTTCAAAATAAATGGCATTTCTGATGATGCCATACGTCTTCGGTATTTCCCTTTTCATTAAGGAATAAGCCAAGCAGTGGTTGAACTTGTTACCACGAGGATCAATCACCACATGGGATCAAATGACCGAAAAATTTCTTTTTAAATACTTTCCACTAGCCAAAATGGCCAAATTTATGAATGACATATCTTCTTTTGTACAGAATGACGCAGAAACATTATATGATGCATGGGAAAGATATAAGGATCTCCTGAGAAGATGTCCACACCACAGATTACCTTTGTGGCTTCAAGTCCAAACTTTTTACAACGGTGTGAATTTTTCAACGAGGCAAATGATTGACTCATCAGCCGGTGGAACTTTGAATAACAAAACTCCTGAAGCGGCTTACGACTTTATTGAAGAGATGTCATTGAATACCTATCAATGGCAAATTACAAGGGCCAAACCGACAAAATTAGCTGGAGTTTTTAACATAGACGCAGTAACAATGCTGTCAACACATGTGGAGATAATGAATAAAAAGCTTGATAATTTATGTTCTTCACAAGTACACCCAGAATGCAATACAAAGCGAGGGGGAATGTGGTGAATCCTGAGTACCCACCCTACCAACCAGGAGTAGAACATGAGCAGACAAACTATATAGGTAACAATTTCAGATCCAATAATAATCCTTATAGTAACACTTATAACCCAGGTTGGAGGAACCACCCAAATTTTTCATGGGGAGGACAAGGAAATCAAGGAAATCAAATGTAGCAACCTCCTCCAAATTATCAAAATCATCCATATCCACAAGAGAAGAAATCAAACCTCGAAGAGATGCTGACAAAATTCATGGCAGCCACAGATTCTCATTTCCAAAAGACTGAAGCAGCACTTGATGAACAACAAAAATCAATCAAAAGGATCAAGAATCAAGTTGGAGAACTCACTAGGTCAGTGGTACATCTCACAAAGCTGATTTCTGAATGTCAATAAGGACGTCTACCAAGCAACATAGAAATAAACCCAAAAGAATAGATCCAAGCCATCACAGCTCAAGAGGGTACAAAGGTAGACGAGCCCACCATGACACAAGAAACCAAGGAAGAAAAAGGTAAAATAGAGGTAGCACACAAAAAGCCAAAACCAATAATCAAAGAATACAAATCTCGCATACCTTATCCCGAAGCATTGAAAGGAGATGATATAGAGGAACAGTTCGGTAAGTTTTTTAAACTTTTAAAGAAATTACATATTAACTAACCCCTTCTTGAAGCTCTTTTCCAGATGCCAAACTCGAGGAAATTTTTAAGACAACTCTTGACAAACAAATGCAAAATAGAAGAAGAGCACTACGTGGAACTAAACACTACATGCTCGGCAATGTTACAGAATAGACTACCGTAGAAACAAAAAGATCCAGGGAGTTTTACGATTCCATGCTTAATTGGTAGTTTAACTATTGATAATGCGTTAGCTGATCTAGGGGCAAGTATAAATGTCATGCCTTATGCATTGTTTAAACGACTAGGTCTAGGGAAGCCCAAACAAACTAGGATGAGTATTCAACTAGCTGATAAAATTGTTAGAATTCCTAGGGGCATTATTGAAGATGTTCTTGTAAAAATCGATAAATTTGTTTTCCCAGTAGATTTTGTTATTTTAGACATGGATGAAGATAATTCAATCCCCTTAATTCTAGGAAGACCTTTCCTAGCAACTGCTAGAACTAAAATTGATGTTGCCACAGGTGAACTCATACTTCGCGTAGGAGATGAATCGATTAAACTTCAAGCTCTCGACTCAGCCAGAACAACGGATGATGAAGCTAAGAAAGTCACTTAATAGATAATCAAATTGTTCAACCTTCACTACAGGAACATCACAAGGCATCAAACCTGAGCCAACTCATAGGCTACAAATCGACAAAGAAGAACCACACAAGAAACAAAACCTTAAAGTCGACGATTTGGAAGAGCAGAAGATACAAGTCAAAGAAAAGCCAGATCCACACGAAGTAAAACTAGAGGAATAGCCAGAAAAGCTCATAAGGACATCAAATCACTTTAAAATAGGAGACCAGGTACTGTTAGACAAAGCTGATCCCCACATCAATTCAATAGATGTAACGTCCTAAATTTTTGGGCCTATGCGTTTAATAGGTAGGATATGTTTAATGTGTTAATTTAAGTGTTAGGGGTCCAAATTGGGCTCAAGCTTAGGTAGAGGCCTTGATTAAAATTTTCTGTTTGGGCATTATAGGGGTTTAAAAGGTAGTATCTACGTTTAAAATACCCAAGTGGGCTTGTGGCCCAATCATAGGAGGTGACGCCACACAAGGGAGTAAGGGGCCCAAATTTAAGTTTCATGGAGCCCAATTCTTTTAATTTAAGTTAGCTAAATTTTGGGCATTAGAATTAGGTGGAGTGGATGGCAACAAGGCTAAAGTTTAGGGGTTTTAATGTTTAAAATATGTGGATAATAAGCAGATAAAGGCTATTATTTAGGGATTTATTTTATGAGGATAATAAGTAGATAAAGGCTAAAATTTAGGGATTTTAATGTTTAAAATATGTGGATAATATGCTGATAAAGGAGGGAGGAGTTAGAGATAATTAAGTCTCTTTTAGATGAGCCAGTAGATTAAGATAAAGGAGAAAAGATAGGATTTATCTGCAAGGTTAGGTAAGAGCCGAAATTTCTATAAATAGGGGGAATATCTCTTCAATTTCGACATTTGGGGTTTTTCTCTCATTCTTTCTCTTCTTTTCTGAGTAAAAGCCGAAAACTCCTAAAGTTCCATCTTCTTCTTCATTCTCTGCAAAAGCCGCAATCTCTAAGCCTATTCCCTCATCTTCACTTTGATTCAAAAGCCGAAACTACACCTATTCTTCTTCTTAATATTCATTGGCCGAATCTCCCTTAGCCATCTTTTCAATTTTTAGTTCTTTCAAAAGTCGAAAGCGCGATAAATCATCTTTCCGGGATTTTTCCTAGAAGCCAAAACTCATATATCTCTAAGTTATAGAATCGTGTTACATTCGGGATTTCAAGGTAAGAGGATTTGTTTATTCATATATATAAAATCGGGTATAATACTAACCATGGCTGAATATAGGAGAGGCCTATTTTCACATCTTTTCGGCTTTTTGAAGCAAAGCGTAGATTGGTTTAGCAAGGGTATCTACATTAATCAGGTGTGTAATACTTCCCCACCATCTAGAACTGATTATTAATATATGTTCTTAAGTTTATATGTTATGATAAAAGCCGAAATCTCGACTTAATGTGGGAAGCCCAAAAAGGGTAACGCAAATCGCCAGGTCAGTGAATAATCTGATTAAATGTTATAAGTAATTTGCTTATATATGATTGCATGGGTTGGGTTGATGAAAGGAGGAAGTTATACGTTATATGTGTAGCGGTTTATACCGTGATCTGTTATATGTTGTAGCGGCTAATGCCGTGATCTATTATAAGGGCTTCGGCCATAATATGTTGATGAGCAGCATGACTGCCATCTTGGCGTGTAGTAGTGTGGGTCGATTGTAGAAATCCCCAATGGTGTTAATGGTTGTACGGGGGCGTGTAACGGATGGAAACCTAGGCAAACGGGTTGGGTCTTGCATATTATTTGTTATTTAAATGAATGAAATTATTAATCTATTTTATGGGGCTAAGGCCCAAAATCTAGTGGTGCATGAGGGTTACACACTGAGTCTCACGACTCACCCTATTAATTAACATTTCAGGTGATACCTAGTGCTTCGGACCGGGCTGGAGAGGAACGCAAGGTCACCATGCAGAAGAATATGTAGATTTGGCAAAAAGACTCAAGTTAATTATTTTATATTTTTAATTAATGGATTTTAAATCTTGTTGTAATAAGGCCATGGGCCACTAGTTTATGTTTTATTTTATTTTGGGCTATAATTACTTTTAGTTATTTAAATTCTTATTGAACTAATGCATGTATTTAGATTTAGGTTTTTAATTCACAAAGGCATATTTTATTTAAACTATCAACTATTTAATTTTTTTTGAATAAAAGGATAAACTTTAGAAAAATATTTTCTGAAAATACGACATGTTTTCCAAAATTTTCGTAGTGACATACCAGATCCAGTCGTGGTGTTTGGGCCGGGTTTGAGGTGTTTCAAATTGATATCAGAGCCCGGTTCAAAACTCGGCTTTGGGGTTTTTGGGCTCAAAACATTTTCTAAAAATGGGTTTTTGAAACATGTATATTTATAAGTGATACAGGATGGTTTTCTCGGCATGGCACCTCGTCTCCTACCAAGTCCGCTGTAAGTATTCGAACCATTGTGTGATATAAATATGTGGGCTTGATGGGCTTTATGGGACGAGATTACTTAGATTAGAACTTGATGGACTCTAGGCTTAGATGAAACAACTCCTTAAATCTCATAAGACTTAATTTCACTAAACAAACCCATAAACGAGTCGCAAGACTAGGGTGTGGCAACATGTGCGCATGTCTAGGATTGGATCTGGAAGAGCCTGGTACTTAAGCAGTCCTAGTGACTCACCTCCTCTTCATTTGGAATCCTACAGTGCGCGAGTGACTGCTCACCCTAGCCACGAGGATTTGTTGATGGGCCAAAATCTATAATTAAAACCTGAAAGGGACCAGCCACATTATTTTTACAAAATGACCAAAATACCCCTAATTTGTAAAATTACCAAATTACCCTTGATTTGCAAAATGACCAAATTATCCCTGACTTGTAAAATTACCAAATTACCCTTGATTTGTGAAATGACCAAAATACCTTTGATTTGTAAAATTATCGAAATACCCTCGGATTTCAAAATTACCAAAATACCCCCAGACTTTAAAATTATCAAAATGCCCCCGAATTTTAAAATTACTAGTATACCCCCGAACTTTAAAATTACCGAAATACCCTCAGATTGCAAAATTACCAAAACACCCTTATTTCACAAAATACCAAGGAACCCTATTTTGAAAATTACAAAAATACCCCTCTAGGATAAAATTACGAAAATACCCCTGGGTAGTGGAATAACGAAAATACCCCTATGTATTGAATGTGGGTGTATGGATATTGTCAGTTGAATGTATGTAGTTCTTAGAACTAAGAAAGGTGAACTTGAGATTGAATTGCGAATTCAAAAGAACTACTCTTAAAACTACTAATCATAAGACTGTTCGTGGATAATCAGTGGAAGAAAACCATTAATTCATAAAAATTTTAATCAGATAAATGCGAACCGATAGCATGAGTACAAGGGGACGAGGACGCTCTAAATGTTAATACCGGTGCGTACTCTACTCTAGAATACTAAGTGTTTATTTTGGGTTTAGAATTGGAGCGCGCAACAAAAGCATGGTAGTGAGACTTAGGTAGTACGATTAATAGTTAGTTGGAAATTTTGAGGATGAAATTTCTTTAAGGGGGTAGAACTGTAACGTCCTGAATTTTTGGGCCTATGCGTTTAATAGGTAGGATATGTTTAATGTGTTAATTTAAGTGTTAGGGGTCCAAATTGGGCTCAGGCTTAGGTAGAGGCCTTGATTAAAATTTTCTGTTTGGGCATTATAGGGGTTTAAAAGGTAGTATCTACGTTTAAAATACCCAAGTGGGCTTGTGGCCCAATCTTAGGAGGTGACGCCACACAAGGGAGTAAGGGGCCCAAATTTAAGTTTCATGGAGCCCAATTCTTTTAATTTAAGTTAGCTAAATTTTGGGCATTAGGATTAGGTGGAGTGGATGGCAACAAGGCTAAAATTTAGGGGTTTTAATGTTTAAAATATGTGGATAATAAGCAGATAAAGGCTATTATTTAGGAATTTATTTTATGAGGATAATAAGCAGATAAAGGCTAAAATTTAGGGATTTTAATGTTTAAAATATGTGGATAATATGCTGATAAAGGAGGGAGGAGTTAGAGATAATTAAGTCTCTTTTAGATGAGCCAGTAGATTAAGATAAAGGAGAAAAGATAGGATTTATCTGCAAGGTTAGGTAAGTGCCAAAATTTCTATAAATAGGGGGAATAACTCTTCAATTTCGGCATTTGGGGTTTTTCTCTCATTTTTTTCTCTTTCTCTAAAAGAAAAGTCTAAAGTTCTCTAAGCCTCATTCTCCTCAAATCTTCACTTTGATTCAAAAGCTGAAACTACACTTATTCTTCTTCTTAATATTCATTGGCCGAATCTCCCTTAGCCATCTTTTCAATTTTTAGTTCTTTCAAAAGCGGAAAGCACGATAGATCATCTTTTCGGGATTTTTCCTAGAAGCCGAAACTCATAGATCTCTAAGTTATAGAATCGTGTTACATTCGGGATTTTAAGGTAAGAGGATTTGTTTATTCATATATATAAAATCGGGTATAATACTAACCATGGCCGAATATAGGAGAGGCCTATTTTCACATCTTTCTGGCTTTTTGAAGCAAAGCGTAGATCGGTTTAGCAAGGGTATCTACATTAATCAGGTGTGTAATACTTCCCCACAATCTAGAACCGATTATTAATATATGTTCATAAGTTTATATGTTATGATAAAAGCTGAAATCTCGACTTAATGTGGGAAGCCCAAAAAGGGTAACGCAAATCACCAGGTCAGTGAATAATCTGATTAAATGTTATAAGTAATTTGCTTGTATATGATTGCATGGGTTGGGTTGATGAAAGGAGGAAGTTATACATTATATGTGTAGCGGTTTATACCGTGATCTATTATATGTTGTAGCTGCTAATGCCGTGATCTATTATAAGGGCTTCGGCCATAATATGTTGATGAGCAGTATGACTGCCATCTTGACGTGTAGCGGTGTGGGTCGATTGTAGAAATCCCCAATGATGTGAACGGTTGGTACGGGGGCGTGTAGCGGATGGAAACCTAGGAAAACGGGTTGGGTTTTGCATATTATTTGTTATTTAAATGAATGAAATTATTAATCTATTTTTATAGCATCCGAGATTTAGGGTTATGCATTTTTACTTAAATGTATGTGAATGCATGCTTGAGTATGATTAGAATGTGATTTGAGGGCTTCAAGAACCCTGGGATGTAGATACGAGCCTTAGGAGTTACTGGATTTTTAAGCCCAAAAAGGGGAATTAAGAGAGCTAGGCCTTAAGGAGTTTATTGTGTGATTTAGAACACAAATAACCCAGTGGTAAGGTGGCAAGGAGGTGCCACTTAGGGCCTTGTAAGGTGACGCCACAGGGAGTAAGAAGGGCCTAGGTTCGAGTAGCAAAGGAAGCGTTTTGGAGTTTTATTTTTCAGCAAGGAAGGGCAGTAGTGGACGGCACAGGGACTCTGATAGAGGAGGTATAGATTGGGTCTGACAGCTTAGGGATTCGGCTAAGGTAGAGTGAAAAGGGGGATTGAATGGAGAGAGGGAGAGTTGGCCAACCAAGGGACTTCTTGGATGACAAATTCGGTCACCAAAATCCCTTATGCCGAATTTTTGGTTAAGCCTCACCAACACTTTTCTTTTTCTTTTCTTTCTCTCAATTCTTTCTTCTTCTTCTTTCTCACTCTAGCCAACTCATAATTGAGCCTCCATATCATTCTTTTTCTTCTTTTTCTCACAACCTCTACTGTTAATCAAAAGCCAAATATCATTTGTCCTTCTCCTATTCTCTCTTTTCAGTTTTTGGCCGAATCTCCATTGTTTTCCTAAGCTATTGCCGAAATCTTTCCACCTCATTCCTTCTCATTTTTTGGCTGAATATCAACCAAGTAGAGATCTCTCTTGATCTCTTCTCAAATCGGTTTGGAATAGGTAACTCTGCTATGACTGAATCTCCACTATTTTTCCTTATTTCCTCTCTGTCAACATGTGTAGAACAAAAGCCGAAATTCGGCATTTGTCTTGACTTCTAATCAACCATGCAATCGGTTTCTTTTAGGATTTTTTGGATTTGAAGCAGTAGATCGGGAGCATCTTTTCCCTGTCAATAGTTTCGGTAAGTCAGTGGTAAGGGTTCTAGTGATTTAGATCTGTTTCCTTATTCGTTCAAAAGCTGAAAACTAACCGATTGTGTGTTCTAGTGTTTAGCCGATTGCAAGGGGGATCATCACGAAGTTTCAGGATTTGGTTAGCAACCGAATCGGTAGCAAGGTAAGGATTTTGGTTGCCATAACCCTTTAAGATTTGACTGTTTAGCCGAATGGCTTTTTGCTAATATGCTTAGTGTTGGCCGAATGTAGGAAAAAGGGATCTAGTGCGTTAGATCGGGATTTTTGGGATTTCGATTAGATCTACTAATAATCAGGTGTGTAACCCTACACTAATTCTCCCCAGGTTGATAATATTAGATATGTGTTAATGAAAATATGGAATATGGCTAAGGGTACCATTCAATGGTACGAGTGCATTCAGGTACGTTACCCCTTTAACACTTGTAAATAATGTTTAAAAACATTGATGTGAAAATATGTGGATCCCGTTATAATTTTGAGGTAAGGTAAATTGCATGAAAAATAGCATGTTTTGTATGTTGCATGGGCATATGGGTGATTATGTGAAAGGGGAAGTGATCTGGTGGTTCCTACCACAACATCTAGTGACTCTGTCACATTATCTGGTGACTATGTCACATAATATGAATCTGGTAACTCTGTCACATTATCTGGTGGCTATGCCACAATTATAAGGGCGATGTGCAGTTGACTACAGCGACTGCCTTCGATGGTGTGTAGCGGATGGAGGGTCGATTTAGTAATCCCCATGGTATGATCGGTAGGTACGGGTGATGTGTAGAGGTTGGATCTAAGTGGCTTGGGTTGCATCATGGTTTACAATTATTTTATGTGATTTATTATGCCTTGTATGATTTGGGAATCTGTGATGGTAGTTACACACTGAGTCTATTGACTCACTCTTCATGGGCTAACTTTTGCAGATGGCACTTAGTAGATGGATCGGGTCGGCAGAAACTTAGCGGTGGCCATGCGCAGCTCAGATTTTCGATTTTCTTATTAAGTTTATATTCATTTATTTTGGGTTATATTTTGATGTAATAAGGCCATTATTACTTAACCGTTTTATTTTCATTGCGTTTTAAATTTCTGATATGATACGAACACCATCAATTATTTTGAAACTCAATCACCTACGGGTTTTTTTTTCAAGTTACAAAAATATTAAACTCTAAAATTCAGTATTTCTTTAACTTGTAACTCTTGAAATATGAAATTATCGATTTAGTACAAAATTGAATTACTACTCAATTTTTAACTTGAGAACAACCCAAATCTATTTTCTTCGAAACCACCATGATTTTCAAAATGTCACACGGGACTTAACTACATTTTACTCAAGAAGCATGCCAGATCCGGTCAGAACTTGTGGGTCGGGTTTGGGGTGTTTCAATTTGGTATCAGAGCCCAGTTTAAAACTCGGCCTTGAGGGTTTTTTGGGCCCAAAACGTTTTTTTATTTTGAAATTGAGTTTTACAAAAGAATGAGCGAGTTTTTACGGCATGGCACTGAATCTCCTACCAAGTCCACCTGTAAGTACCTCTAACCATTGTGTGATTTGTATGTGAGTATTATGGGGACGTAGATTAGTAGATTAGGAACTGTTGAACCCTAGGATTAGCTTACTCTAACACCAAATTACATAATATTTAAAGTCTAACCAAACAAACCTATGAGTGAGTCGCTGAGTTAAGGGTGTGGCAACCGTTGTGCGCATGTCTAGGATTGGATTTAGGGGGAGCTTGGTATTTAAGCAGTCCTAGTGACTTACCTCCTCTCCGCTCGAATCCTACCTGGTGCGTAGTGACGGTTCACCCTAACCAAGAGGACTTAACCATAGGCTAAACTCAATAATTAAAACCCGAAAGGGACCAGTCACCTTGTTTTGTACAAATCTAAAGTCAAACCTTGGTTATAAAATTCCAAAATACCCTTGATTCAGTTATGACCAAAATACCCCTGATTTGCAAATTGACCAAATTACCCCTGGTTTGTAAAACTACTAAAATACCCTCACTTTATAAAATTGCCATACTACCCTCAAACTTTATCAAAATATTCCTATTTTTGTAAAAATACCAAAAACTCCTATTTTGTAAAATTTTAAGATACCCTGATTTGGAAAATTACCGAAATACCCCTGGATTTCCAAAATTACCAAAATACCCCCAGATTTCCAAAATTACCAAAATACCCTCGGATTTCCAAAATTATCGAAGTACCTCCGGATCACAAAATTACCAGAACACCCCTATTTCACAAAATACCAAGGACCCTATTTTGAAAAATTACAAAAATACCGCTGTAGGATAAAATTACGAAAATACCCCTGGGTTGGAACGAACAGAAATGTTCGAGAGATGAATCTATGTAGTAAATACTACTGAATGAATGTGTTTTCTCTGAATTAGGGTAGAAAACTTGGAATGAAAACCATGAAATGATCGAAAGAACTGCCCCTAAATTTCTTTACATAAAATGGTTGTGGATAATTAGTGGAACAAAAACTAAATCATAAAATTTTTAATCAGATAAACACAACTCGGAAGAATGAGTTCTAGAGGACATGGCCGTAATGTGCGTGGCCGTGGTAGAGGCCGAATGACCGTGTCGGAACCCTTTAGGTCTGGTCAAGGGTCCAAGAATGAGATGCCACCACCACTAGCTATTGGTGGGGAATATCAGGATCAGACGGGAGATGATGCAGTATCACAAGCAATGCTGTGAGTTCTTGAAAGGGTGGCTGGAACAGGTGGAGGTATGGGAGCTCAGAAATCTGTACCCGAGCGACTCCGAGCCAATAGAGCTGAGTTTTTTCGTGGTATATCTGGTGTGGTGCCCAATACGGATGAGTATTGTTGGAGGCGATAGAGCGAATTATGGATGATCTGGACTTGACTGCTGAGGAGAAACTAAAAGGGGTAGTGTCGCTTCTCCATGATAACTCATATCAATGGTGGCTCACGGTTTGGGAGGGTGCTACAGCAGATGATCTCACTTGGGAGTATTTTAAGGTGGCGTATCAGAAGAAGTATATTGGAACCAGCTATATTGATGCGCAGAGGAAGGCGTTTCTGAGGCTGGTTCAGGGGAATAAGTCCGTAGCAGAGTACGAGGCAGAATTCCTAAGGTTAAGCTGATACACTCGAGGTATAGTGGCTACGGAGCATGAACGATGTGTACGATTTGAGGACGGACTGAGGGATGACCTGAGATTGTTGATTACCCCACAGCAGGAGCGGGAGTTTGTTGTGTTGGTAGAAAAGGCTAAGGTTGCTGAAGGAGTTAAGGAGTCTGTAAGACAGAACACGGACAGGAATAGGCAAAAGAGAGGTTTTGGATCATCAAGGTCATCTGGGAATATTCAAAAGAGACCTAGAATGAATGGGCCACGAGGTCAGCAAGTGGCTACGGGAGGACAGTACCGTACTTGTGCTCAGTGTGGAAAGATGCACCTAGGAGAGTTTTGAGAAGCTTAAGCAGGTATTGACAGAAGCTCCGATTTTGATTCAGCCTGAAGCAGAGAAGGACTATGTGGTATATTGTGATGCTTCCCATACAGGATTGGGATGTGTTCTTATGCAAGACGGGAAAGTGGTCGCTTATGCGTCTCGACAATTGAGGCCACATGAGGTTAACTATCCGACGCATGATCTAGAGTTGGTGCGGTGGTTTTCACTCTAAAAGTGTGGAAGCACTACTTGTATGGAGAGAGGTTGGTGATCTACACAGACCACAAAAGTCTAAAGTATTTGCTGACTCAGAAGGAGCTGAATTTAAGATAGCGAATGTGGGTGGAGTTGTTAAAAGATTACGATTGCTCAATAGAGTATCACCCGGGCAAGGCGAATGTGGTGGTAGATGCCCTAAGTCAGAAAGTAGTGTCAGATCTGAGGGCGATGTTTACACATCTTAGCCTGTATGACGACGGAAGTTTGCTAGCTGAGTTACAAGTAAAGCCGACATGGTTGAGTCAGGTGAAAGAAAGACAGTTGGTAGACGATGATCTAAGTGCTAAGCTACGGCAAGTGCAGGATGGGAAATTGGAAAATTTTAGTGTAAATAGCGATGGAGTGCTGTGTTTTTGGGGCAAGGTCTGTATGCCAAAGGATGAGGAGTTAAGGCAGAAAATTCTTTAGGAATTGCATAGTAGCCCTTATACTATGCATCCTGGAGGAAGTAAGTTGTACAAGGATTTACGGGAACAGTTTTGGTGGCCTGGTCTTAAGTGGGAAGTTACAGAGTTTGTAGGGAAGTGCTTAACATGTCAGCAAGTCAAGGTTGAACACCAAGTACCGTTAGGATTGCTTCAGCCGATAAAGATTCCGCAATGGAAGTGGGAGAGAATTACCATGGACTTCGTTAGTGGGCTTCCCCTTACGCCTACTAAGAAGGACTCGGTATGGGTGATAGTAGATCGGTTGACGAAGTCTGCACATTTTATACCAGTGCAGGTTGACTATTCTCTACAGAAATGGGCAAAGTTGTATATAGCAGAAATCGTGAGGGTCCACGGAGTGCCGGTGTCGATTATCTCAGATAGGGATCCGAGGTTTACGTCTCAATTTTGGAAGGCCCTACATCAAGCTTTGGGCACCAGGCTAGACTTCAGTACGGCATTCCATCCTCAGTCAGACGGCCAATCTAAACGGGTAATTCAAGTGCTAGAGGATATATTGAGAGGTTGTGTGATAGACTTCAGAGGGAGTTGGGAGGAGTTCTTGCCTTTAGCAAAATTTGCGTACAATAATAGCTATCAGGCAAGTATTCGGATGGCCTCATACGAAGCACTGTATGGACGGAAGTGTCGCATTCCTACATGTTTTGGACAGAATTGGGAGAACATTAGGTTTTGGGTCTAGAAATTGTGGCAGAATCGGAAGAAAAGGTTAAGGTAATTCAGACACGGTTGAAGGAGGCATCTGACCGGCAAAAGTCATACGCAGATCTTAAGCGGAAGGAGATTGAGTTTGCTGTGGGAGATTATGTGTTTCTCAAAGTTTCACCGTGGAAGAGGGTAATGAGATTTGGTCGCAAGGGAAAGTTAAGTCCTAGGTTTATAGGACCTTATCGGATTCTGAAGCGGGTTGGACCAGTAGCATATCAGTTAGAATTGCCTTCAGAGTTGAAGCAGATGCACGATGTGTTTCACGTTTTGATGCTACATTGTTACCGATCGGATCCATCTCATATAATACCGATTCAGATTCTGTCCTATGAGGAGGAGCCGATTCAGATTCTGGAACGGGATGTGAAGGTGCTTCGGAGAAAATTAATCCCTCTAGTCAAAGTGCTATGGTGTAACCATGGATAGGAAGAAGCTTCGTGGGAGCCAGAGGAAGCGATGCGATAGCAATACCCTCACTTATTTTTAGCCAGGTAATTTCGAGGTCGAAATTATTTTAAGGGGGTAGAACTGTAGCATCCAGGATTTAGGGGTTATGCATTTGTACTTAAATGTATGTGAATGCATGCTTGAGTATGATTAGAATGTGATTTGAGGGCTTCAAGAACCTTGGGATGTAGATAGGAACCTTAGGAGTTATTGGATTTTTAAGCCCAAAAAGGGGAATTAAGGGAGCTAGGCCTTAAGGAGTTTATTGTGTGATTTAGAACACAAATAACCCAGTGGTAAGGTGGCAAGAAGGCGCCACTTAGGGCCTTGTAAGGTGACGCCACAGGGAGTGACAAGGGCCTAGGTTCGAGCAGCAAAGGAAGCGTTTTGGAGTTTTATTTTTAGCAAGGAAGGGTAATAGTGGACGGCACAGGGACTCTGATGGAGGAGGTATAGATCGGGTCTGACAGCTTAGGGATTCGGCTAAGGTAGAGTGAAAAGGGGGATTGAATGGAAAGAGGGAGAGTTGGCTGGCCAAGGGACTTCTTGGATGACAAATCCGGTCACCAAAATCCCTTAAGCCAAATTTTTGGTTAAGCCTCACCAACACTTTTCTTTTTCTTTTCTTCCTCTCAATTCTTTCTTCTTCTTCTTTCTCACTCTAGCCGAATCATAATTGAGCCTCCATATCATTCTTTTTCTTCTTTTTCTCACAATCTCTACTGTTAATCAAAAGCCGAATATCATTTGTCCTTCTCCTATTCTCTCTTTTCAGTTTCTGGCCGAATCTCCATTGTTTTCCTAAGCCATTGCCGAAATCTTTCCACCTCATTCCTTCTTAGTTTTTGGCCGAATATCAACCAAGTAGAGATCTCTCTTGATCTCTTCTCAAATCAGTTTGGAATAGGTAAGTCTGCTATGACCGAATCTCCACTATTCTTCTTTATTTCCTCTCTATCGACATGTGTAGAACAAAAGCCAAAATTCAGCATTTGTCTTGACTTCTAATCAACCATGCAATCGGTTTCTTGTAGAATTTCCAGGATTTGAAGCAGTAGATTGAGAGCATCTTTTCCTTGCCAATAGTTTTTGGTAAGTCAGTGGTAAGGGTTCTAGTGATTTAGATCTGTTTCCTTATTCGTTCAAAAGCCGAAAACTAACTGATTGGGTGTTCTAGTGTTTAGCCGATTGCAAGGGGGGATCATCGTGAAGTTTTGGGATTTGGTTAGCAACCAAATTGGCAGCAAGGTAAGGATTTTGGTTGCCATAACCCTTCGGGATTTGACTGTTTACCCGAGTGGCTTTTTGCTAATATGCTTAGTGTTGGCCGAATGTAGGAAAAAGGGATCTAGTGCGTTAGATTGGGATTTTTGGGATTTCAATTAGATCTATGAATAATCAGGTGTGTAGCCCTACACTAATTCCCCCTAGGTTGATAATATTAGATATGTGTTAATGAAAATATGGAATATGGCTAAGGGTACCATTCAATGATATGAGTGCATTCAGGTACGTTACCCCTTTAACACTTGTAAATAATGTTTAAAAACATTGATGTGAAAATATGTGGATCCCGTTATAATTTTGGGGTAAGGTAAATTGCATGAAAAATAGCATGTTTTGTATGTTGCATGGGCATATGGGTGATTATGTGAAAGGGGAAGTGATCTGGTGGTTCCTACCACAACATCTGGTGACTCTGTCACATTATCTGGTGACTATGTCACATAATATGAATCTGGTGACTCTGTCACATTATCGGTGGCTATGCCACAATTATAATGGCGATGTGCGATTGATCGCAATGATCGCCTTCGATGGTGTGTAGCAGATGGAGGGTCGATTTAGTAATCCCACGGTGTGATCGGTAGGTACGGTGATGTGTAGAGGTTGGATCTAGGTGGTTTGGGTTGCATCATGGTTTACAATTATTTTATGTGATTTATTATGCCTTGTATGATTTGGGAATCAGTGATGGTAGTTACACACCGAGTCTATTGACTCACCCTTCGTGGGCTAACTTTTGCGAGATAGCACTCGATAGATGGACCGGCCTGGCAGGAACTTAGTGGTGGCCATGCACGATTGATTTTCGATTTTCTTATTAAGTTTATATTTATTTATTTTGGGTTATATTTTGATTTAATAAGGCCATTATTACTTAACTGTTTTATTTTCATTGCATTTTAAATTTCTGATATGATACGAACAACATCAATTGTTTTGAAACTCAATCACCTACGGGTTTTTTTTTTCAAGTTACAAAAATATTAAACTCTAAAATTCGGTATTTCTTTAACTTGTAACTCTTGAAATATGAAATTATCGATTCAGTACAAAATTAAATTACTACTCAATTTTTAACTTGAGAACAACCCAAATCTATTTTCTTCGAAACCACCACAATTTTCAAAATGTCACACGGGACTTAACTACGTTTTACTCAAGAAGCATGCCAGATTCGGTCAGGACTTGTGGGCCGAGTTTGGGGTGTTTCAGTTGTATGGGCCTAAGGCCCAAAATCTAGTGGTGCATGAGGGTTGCACACTGAGTCTCGCGACTCACCCTATTAATTAACATTTCAGGTGATACCTAGTGTTTCAGACCGGGCTGGAGAGGAACGCAAGGTGGCCATGCAGAAGAATATGTAGATTTGGCAAAAAGACTCAAGTTAATTATTTTATATTTTTAATTAATGGATTTTAAATCTTGTTGTAATAAGGCCATGGGCCACTAGTTTATGTTTTATTTTATTTTGGGCTTTAATTACTTTTAGTTATTTAAATTCTTATTGAACTAATGCATGCATTTAAATTTGGGTTTTTAATTCATAAAGGCATATTTTATTTAAACTATCAACTATTTAATTTTTTTCGAATAAAAGGATAAACTTTAGAAAAATATTTTCTGAAAATACGACATGTTTTCCAAAATTTTCGTAGTGACATACCAGATCCAGTCGTGGTGTTTGGGCCGGGTTTGGGGTGTTACAATCAGACCTGAGGGCAAAGGGAGAAATTCTTCTTAAGGTACACGATATCTTCCCACATGAAATAGTCGAGGTAAGCAATCCAATATTTGGAAATTTCAAGGTAAACGCTTCTCGACTTCAACTTTGTCACAAAAATAGAACTGTGAGCATGAGGGAAGATATTCAAACCTTTAAACCTCCCTAAAATTTTCAAATACGAGGACAGTCTAGCTTAAGACTATAAACGAGCGCTTCTCGGGAGGCAACCCGAGCACTAACTCAATTTATTTTCAGTTTCTTTTCTTTCCATCCTTCTTTTGTAAATAATTAGTTGTAAACTAACACAAAAGTGCATATTTCTAGGCCACACGGCCGTGTGGACCACTGAACCACCACACTAACAGAGCAGAGGCCGTGCAATTCAGGCCAACCACCGTCAAACGTCACAGGCCCAACAACCCTTCCCCACAGGCACCGACAGATCAGCACGGCAGTGCCCCTAAAACAGTGTGAAGCTACTGAATATCTCCTAACAGACGTGGTTGACTGAGAAACGGGCGTGAGAGACTCAACACGCCTGTACCCACGGCCGTGCGACACGGCCGTGGTCGACACTGACTACTCAAACACATGCATGGCACATCAAGAACGAGCGTGGACAATACAAGACGCTTCACACCACGGCTGTGCGAGGTGACCATGTAACTCGGCACGCCCTTGGACCACGGGCGTGTGAACGTGCCAGATTTGAGATACTATTTAAACCCCACAGCCCTTCCCCTTCTTCCCATCTTTTCTCTTCTTCCTTCTTTCATTTTTCTTTCAAAATTTTCTTTCTCCGTAGGAAAAGTGTCCAAGACTCTTGAGCAACACTAAAATCATGCCGAAGAAGTGGAAGAAGGCAAGCATAATCTCCCTATGGGAGACCAATCTACATAAGTTCATGCCGGTCGCTTCATTCAAACACTAAGCCAAGGGTCTTTGAGACCATATAGTTTTTACTTTCTTTTTCTCTTTTGCTTCAATTTCTTTCTCTTTTGCAATCTTATGCTTAGTTTAGTTTATTTTAATTCAATTTTTTAGTGTCAGGTTCGCCAGGCTGCTTAGGAATCACACCGACCACCACGATAACCTCTTCACATCCGCCACCGCCATCACATCCCCAACCTTAGTTTTGATTCCCACCTTGCGAACCATCCTTCAAGAAGGATTAACAGTCCATTTATTTTTTTATTTTCACTTTAGATTGTTTTCTATTTTAATTCTCGTCTTCTTTCTTATCTTCATATATATATTTAGTTATTTTAAATATGTCTTAATAATCCCTGGCTAATTCTCTACAAGCTCCCCAATTTCTTCATCTAGCGCAGAGATCATTGGTAGCCACCCCACTGTGACCATAGAAAACGCCACCACCGCCTCCTCCAACTACCTTCTACCACGAATTAACGCTAACTCCCTGAGCCATCCAAAAATCAAGAAGTCACTTTACCCCTTATTTTTTGATTTATCCCATAATTGTCATTATTCATCTTTGTACATTGAGAGCAATGTACATCTTAAGTGTGGGGGTAAAAGTGTCAAACTTTTTGCATTATTCTCAAAATCCTGAATTTAGTCTTGATTCAAAAGTATTTTTTTCATATTACTAATTAGGATGAAATTTCTAATGATTTATGATTTTTATTGATATGTTTTAGATTAAGTCATAGTTAATTGTGCATTAATGATTAAATTTGAAGAATACTAGAGAATCAGGCATGGTAAGTCTACTTTCTAAAAATTAAAATTGATGGGTCGTTGAACTGAATTTGAGTATTACCTTGAAATTTGGAATTTATAAGGATTGATGTCAAAAACACCCATAATTTTTGTGAGATTTTGAGCCTTATAGAGCATATATTCTTTTCATGCTCACTTTATTGATTATGAGTGTGTCAACTTTGAACTGTTATTCTAGAACTTGCCTCGTTTATACATGTCAAGACCACACTTTTGATTTGATATACGAGATGATAAAGGCACCTATGATTTAACCCACTTACTCCATAAAAAGCCTACCTTCACAAATTAACCCCTAGTGAACCCCGCTGAATCCTAACAACCTTTTATTGACTCACCCACTAATATTAACCCAAAACCCTTTGTATTTGTTATCACCATTTCTTTTGACTACCCTTTAATCGAGGTTTGATTTGATTAAGTTACCAATTATAATAGTTCAAGAGTTACATTTATCATTTATGATGTAATATTTTAGTTTGTTCTAAAAAAACAAGTATATTAAATATTAGTAGTATATAAAAAAGTTAGAGCATTTAAATTCCAATTGTTGAAGAAAAGCTCGTATTAAAGTATTATCAAATTTTAAGTGATGAAAATACTCTTTAGAGTAATTATCAATAGTGGTATTATTAGTTTTCATTCAATGTAAATATTCATATTTAGTTCATTGTTTCTAGTTAGGTAATTTGTCAAGTCAGTCTCGATTCTAACCCTCTAATTTAGCCGTATCCACACCCTTAACCTTAGCCCCGTTACAACCCTGATAAAGACCTTTTCATCTGTGTATCATCTCATTTATAGTGGTGGAGATTTGATTTTCAGGCAAGCCTATGGGGTTAACTTTTCAGGTTTGACTTATGAGTGCTTATTCTTAAACCTTAAACACTTTAAGTGATTTGAGAACCTTCAATGAGGATGTCAATCCTTGTCGGTTTTGAATTAAGGGTAATTATTCAGATAAGGGGAGACACCTATGTTTTCGTAATACAAAGGTATGACTTATCGTGATTGAATCTTTAGGACTCTTTAAGTTGAATTATCCATGTATAAATTATCTATGAATTATGATGAGACATTGTCGATAGGAATTATGAATTATGGAAAGTTCGTTTTAATTGTAATTTGAGAATTTTGCTTGAGGACAAGCAAAAGCTTAAGTGTGGGGGTATTTGATAAACCGTAAAAGTAACATATTTTAATCCCACATTTAGTATGCTTTTGGATGATTTATCTCTGATTTATGTAAAAATGTGCTCTTAATCCTTTCTTTTCAGGTCTTATACTCAGAAAAGCACCTAAGGATAAAAGGAACATAAAACGGGCTTAAAACAGACCAAATTGGGCCAACCCAAGAAATCGACATGGCCTGGACTTCAAGCCACACGGCTGTGCCTTGCCATTTATTTAGAACACCGCCTCACCCTGATTTACATGGCCGTGCCTCGTCGATAAAAGTCCAACACAGTCTGGCCACGAGTTACATGGGCGCGTGCCATGGGCATGCCCTTGCCACGGGAATGAGCAATTTCACTCGGATTTGGATGCTTGAAGCCAAAGAAACATACTCCTAAGTCTACTTAAACACCTTAATAGTAATTCTACTTGAATGAGGTACTTAGGAGCCAAGTAAAGCATCTAAGGAACCTATATAAACAACCTAAGGCAGCCGTTCTAGAAAAAAGGGAGTTTTAGGCAGAAGTTTTCTGCCAGAGCTTTTATTCAGGGAATTACTCGAAGATAGCCAGTTGATCCATATCAAGAAGTCATAGTTCTACTCAAGACAGAGGATCTCCTTTTCAATTCCTTTAGGGGATTTTAAGGATTTCTTATGTTTTGTTTTATCTTTTCTCTTAAGATGTTTTCTTATTTTGTTATGAACTAAACCCTTCAGCTACCTGAAGGGGATGAAACCTATGATGGATTTTGTTATTTGATTTATAAATTATATGATAAGTACTTAGTTTGTTCTTAATTATGTTGCTTAATTTAATCTGATGTGCTTAGGTGGAGGAGGAATAGACCCTGCCTAAGAGTAGATCTATCATAATTAAGCGGAGTTGATCGCACGCCTAGAGATAGAGTGACGAGATTTTGTCGGATTAGTGTGAAGCCTAATATGGGAGTCCATTGATCGATTTACTGCTTTCTTAGGGGGTTATTATAAGAGAACGAGAGTTCCACTAATTAACCTAAGGTTAGACATTATTCGCCTCAAGAGAGGGTTTAATATAGGTTAGGGAGTCTCATGGTTCAAGCTAAGTAAAGAAGTTGTATGAATTAAAAGTTAGATAATGAGAGAAGTCATAGGTGGATTCTTCCTAAGGGTATCATCTAAAATCAACTGAGTTCTTTCCACAGCATCCTCCCAAAGTTTCATTCTTTTGTCTTTGCATCTAGTTTAATTTTTCATTAGTTTTTTAGATTAATAAACCAATCACTCCATATTTTAGGCTAAATAATAGAAAGAAAGTGAGTAGTAGTACTTTTAGGTTCCTTTGGGTTCGATAAAATAATCTTGCCTAAACTATACTATTGTTCGATAGGTGCACTTGCCTCAATCATTGTCATAGTTAGTCTATAGGTTCGATCATTCTTTATAAATATTAAAACTCGACTGTTTGACACAATCATTGGTGCTTAGGCTTGTGTAAGCTATTGGTTGGATTATATCATGTTAAATTTTAATGTTATGTAATGAGATGGTAAGTTAAAATTTTACGGTAATGCTCCGTAACCTTATTTCGGGGACAGATATGGGTTAGGAATGTTACATTTAGTGGTATCAAAGCTACAGTTTAGTCGATTCTTAGACTGAACATTACATGTACGAGTCTAGAAATACATACCATTATTTGCAGTCAATAGTCGAATAAGAGATGTCATTATCGTAGGTTTGCTTAAAAATCAAATCTCCCCACTAGAAAATGAGGTTACACACCAATCAAGAGGTCTTTAAAATGTTGTAATGGGGCTTGGGTTAAGGGTATGGAAAATACTAGAAATGTTGGTTATAATCGAGATTGAATTAATAAATTACCAAACTAGAAAAACAATCAATTGTTGAATCAAGAGAAATTACAAATTAACTATTTAAGCTCAATTAAATATTTTCTTTTTCATTTTTAATTTTTTTAATTTTTTAAATTATATATATTTTAGAATAAAATAAAATTCAACAATTCAAAAAATGAAACATAGTTAGGCAACTAACCAAATAAAATCTCGACAAAATGGGAGTTAATAAAAAGGATAATTTTACAACATACATATGGGTTATGGGTTAATAAAAACGAGGTAGAGAAAAAAAAGTGTTAGGATCAAAGGGGTTTACTAGGGGTTAATTCAATAGATAAGCTTTTTACAGGTTAAATGTCATATATGGGCCCAAACAGATAGGACCCTTCCTACTATGGTCAGACTAGTGGTGAAAAGATAGGGTGACGAAGTATGCGAGATCAAAAGGCCGTCACGTTTCCATGCTATAAAGAAATTAAGCATCATATGTACCCACAACACCAATGCTCTCAATTCGACTAGTCAAAATGTGCACCAAAATGGCATGGATGTAGTCCAATGCCGGAGGTAGAGAAGTCACATTTGACTGACTTGGATTATATGGTGTCACAGTCACAGTAATGTCAGTCCAACAGAGAGAAGGAGACTAACAGATGTGCCAATATAACGTGCGGAACCCCTTGACATTCATGAACTGCTTAGAATAGAGTCTAAGGGCAGCTCTGAAGCCCGAGATACTTAGATAATGTGTCGTACCACTAATTTGGAAAGAAATAGTGTGCGGGTCATAATGTCTCAACGTCATCTGCTATAGAAAAAATGTCGAACAAAACTCTAATGTAAGCTCCAAGTAGGTGGGCTTAATGGTGGAGAAAAATTAGTCTCAAGGAGCTATCTTTATCAGTGCACGCAGTCTATCAACTAAGAGCATCTCCTGTAGGGCCTTCCAATCGATACAACAACCTAATCCCAAGGGCCTCTGCCATAAGTGCTGATAGAGGTCCTCTTGAGGATCTGAAGGGAACTGTAAACATGGGTGTCTTGCAACTGAGGGAGGCCAAAGAAGAGGTCATGCCTAAAGTCTTCCACTTTTTTGAAGCTAAGACGGCGACCTTGAATTTACCTTTGTGAGTGTTAGTCATAATGTACTTGAAAGCGTATATAAAACCAAAAATATCAGCATGAAAGCAAGAGAGCAACTGCATGTAATAAGCAATGAACAAACTGAACACAATAGCTCAGTCCAACCAACCACACAATGACTCATTTAATTCAAATTAAGAGTAAAACATAAGACCTAAAAGCATAATAGATGATGGTTTAGAGTTCAAACAACAGGCACTCAAAACAGGTTCAAGCACTAGAAACAATTAAGCACATGACATTATTTCCTACTTACCCCCAATTTATTTACAAACTCACCTCCTTATTTCTCCTTCCCTCGCTTACCTTATTTCTCCAAAATTTTAGAAGGTATTATGCGATATTAGTATGTACAAAATTAGTAAATGTGAACCAGAATATTTTCTATTTCAAGCTTAACTTTGATTTCTTTTTAAGCTCTCTTTTTCTTCTTTTTGTGCTCTTTTGTTCTCAATGTTCTCTTCTCTCTTTTTTTAATATACTAAATTGTGTAATCTCTTCATTTTCTTTTACCGCATAGAAAACTACCATAATGTTTCTACCTACCCTTATTATCTATAGCCTGACAACCATTACATAGTGTATATTAAAAAAATCAAGACAGAGAAGGGTTGAGTACTTGACTTGTTTAGGCTCAAGGTTTTGATATTAATGTAACAAGGAAAAGGATGCTTAAGTCTCAACAATATGGGAACTAGAGGTACATAGCAAAAGGTAAGCTTTTAGGCTCTAGGATAATTCAAACAATGCCTAAGGTATTTCCTGAATTATTCACACAATACCAATTCTATCAAGCATACATCTATTTAAACAAATAATTAACAATTCAAATCATTTATCTACAATGATCCATATACTTCATTCATCCTATGGTACACTTTATACATTTTCGTTTAAGGTTATTACCTCCAATCTATTATACAAATTAACTAATCAAACTAATTAGTCTACAATTAAAAACATTGAATTATCTAGTATCGATCAAAATTGCCATGATTGACAATTCGAAATACTTATTCGATATTTACAACCAATGATCTATTTCTTAATTATTGTCCAAGCACCATGCAAAAACAGCAAAATCAATGAAAAACAATGAATTTTTTTTTTTGAAAATTTTGCAAAAATAGAAAATATACAAACAAAATACACAAAGACAAAATCTATGTACACCCTCAACACTTAAGTTACACATTGTCCCCAATGTTTCCCAACTAAAGATAAAGTTTAAGGAGACTCCCCTTATCCAATGTAAGTGCAGTAAAATGTTGTCATCCTCAAACTTCGTTAAAGCTCTCAATGTTGTGTAGCTCTCAGTGGGTAGACCTACATAGAAAAACAAAGCAAACACACCAAACACAAAATAATTAAAATAAAAAAAAGAACACAAATAAAAATTATTGAAGTCCTTAAAAATTTGGGCCATTCGTATCGCCACCATAAGAGAACTTCCATGAGGTCTTCAACACTTTGAATCGGTGTTTATTCTTTATCGTTGAGATAATGAACTCCCTTTTCGATCAAAGACATTTTTTTCATCTTATATCTGATCGTCGAGACAACCACATCACGAGCCACCTCTGATCGTCGAGACAACCACATCACGAGCCACTTCTCTCTAAAGCCTAACCAACCCCAAAACTCGTTCTAGGGTACTATTGAGCATCACAGACTCGATGTAGCAATAATCTATAGATACCTAAGCTTTACTTTTCATTTGAAACAAAAAGTAGATATGCTCGTTAGGTTCGTCAATTGGCTTCTCTTCAACAATAGTCGTAAAGTGTGTCGACTCCTTCACACCTTCACTTAGTTCCCAATTTAGCTCTTCCTCTACATTTACATCTAACTCTATTCCTACTCTTGCTACTAAACCTATGTCAATCAGAGTGAAGAAACCTTCTTCATATCTTGCAACCTCATCATGGTCTTCAATTTTGAACTCTTGTTGAACACTTATGTTTAACTCATCATGCTTAACAATGGTGGAGTGGTCCCCTTCCTCGAGCTCGAGAATATCATGCTCGACCTCTTCCATTGGAGTGTTCATTGCAACTCGGTGTTGGGCTGCTTCCCATATTTACTCCACCATATTGGACATGGAGGACACATCATCTTGTAATGAAGACATGTTCTCCTCCAACATTCCACCCCGTGTAGCAAGGGGTGGGTCTTCCATGTACTCATCACTCTATATTAGTTTCCAGATAGTAATATGAAGAATATAAATCTTGTGCTGAATAACTATCCGACCACCCTTGATTGTAGCTACCCATCTCGATTGCATATCTATACGAACCATAAGGATGCTTGTATGAATACTCTTGCCATCCATAATCACCATCATAACTCCAATGGTTCGCCAAATCTCCATTCGTTGAACTCGATTGACCTTCATAATTGTATTGGTCTCCCAGGCACCTATATCTGTTGTTATTAAACATGATTAAGCTAAATCTTCAACAAGGTAAATTAAAATAAAATCACAAAAATAAAACACTATACAAAAAAATAAAAAGCACTATTAATTTCCTTATCTTTCGACTAATATTGCTTCAAAAGTAACCAACTTGACTACACATTTGCACCATCACAATCTTCGGCAACAATGACAACAGCTTGACCCGTCTGCGCTTGTGCGCAGGAAAACCAAATATTTTATGAAACAATTTAAAGAGCGGGTTTTAATTGCAAGCGAACAGTGTCAGTTGTAATATTTATAGTTTCCAATGGAACACCGTAGTATTCCAAGGGGTCAAACCCAAAGGATTTCCTAGTTGGTAAGTATAATTATCAAGTTAATTACAAACTTAGCAATTACTAATGTAATTGAGTTGGAAATTATTAGTACAAGTCCAAAATAAAATTGTTTATAAACTAAAATTAAACTAACTAAGCTAAGGGCCAATTTAGCATTGCTTCTCAGAATCACTTTTGGGACAAAAAGCACTTTTGAGATAAAATAATTGCTAAACAAAATGCTTTTGAACTTTTCAAAAGTGTTGTTGGGACAAAAAAATGCTTTGCAAAAGCACTTTTTTGGCCAAAAGCATAAGCGTAAATTTTTAGCTTGTGCTTAAAAGTGCTTTTTGGTCCAAAAGTGCTTCTAAGATGCAATGCTAAGCTTGCCCTAAACTTTCTTCCTAATATTTTAGATAATGTAAATGATTAAACGGTGATCAATTGATTAGTTAACTACTCATTTAACAAATAAACCTATATCGATTATGTTGGTTTCCACTCTTAGTTAAGAATTTCCTCTTGGTCTCATCCTAGACTAAAAGATTCTCCTAAGATTACCTCTTGGTCTCACCTAGGCATATAGATTAACTCTCGGTCTCACTACTCGGCATAATTATATTGAACTATCTAAGGATAAACTCTCTTTTCGGTTTCATGTATCTAGGTTTTCCACTAGAGGCATCAATTCTAACGTATTAAGCATTTTGATATGATCGAGCAACCAATCAATCAAAAATAGACATTAACTTAAGCTAACAACAAACCAATTAACCAACTATCCAACAATTTAGAACACAATAAAGCTTAACATCCAAACAAATATTTCATCGAACAGTTACTTAGCACAATAAAGAGATAAGAATAAGAAATGCTAATTTAAATGTGGAACTAATGGCATCCAAAAGCTTCATCCATCTTCATTTACAAAATCTTTTTCAAGAAAGAAGAAAAAAAACTACAAGAATAAAATCTACTCTAAAAAGAAAAGAGAAAACTTGTAACACCCCTAACCCGTATCCGTCAACGGAATAGAGTTACGGAGTATTACCTGGACTTTCAGAACATTTTCAGACATACAATTCAAATCATAATTTTGAATAATTTAAAACATTTTTGCATTCAATCATATGGTCCCTATTACAACCCTACGAGGCCCAAAACATGCTTTGAAAGTGGGTCGGGACTAAATCGATAACTCATGAAAGTTTTGCAAAACTTAGAAAATTTCTCCATATACAGGGGTCACACGCCTGTGTGGTTTAGGGACACGCCAGTGTGGTCAGGCTGTGTGGTCGCACACGCCCGTGTCCATTACCCGTGTAACTCTCTGACTTGCAAGGCATGAACAATTGAAGTCACACGGCCAAGTCACATGTCCATGTGCTAGGCCGTGTGGGGAATTTAATTTTCAAAATTAAGGTGCAATTTTCACACGGTCAGGACACATGCCCGTGTGCAAGGCCGTGTCCCTCACACAATTGAGACACACGCCCTTGTCTCTGCCCGTGTGCTCAATTCTGATCATTTTGTTTCTCATTTTTAAGGTGCAGGGGACATACGGCCAGGCCACACGCCCATGGGGTAGACCGTGTGTCATACACGGCTTAGACACACGCCCGTGTGTTTGCCCGTATGGACAAAATAAAGCCATTCTTAGCTTCATTTCTCACCCAAAATCACACCCATGACCTGCAGTTGAATCACACATCCAAATAACAACCATTTCAAGTATTCAAGTTAAGCAAACCCTATCATTCAACATAGCATACCATTACATGCATTCATGTTCATAATCTTACCTTGCTTTAGTCCATATGTTAGGCATTATTTGATCAACTACTTAACACATATGTAGCTACCATGGTATGACATTACAAATATATCAAAACAAACCATTACTAGCCATTCCAATGGCTAGATTATAAGCATCATTTACATTTGCATGCCAGTATGGCCAATATATCCTATACATGCCATTACAACCATAATTGATTTACCATATTGTACCGACATGGGCCGATGGATAGTGTGAGTGATCTCCGTTGAGCTTCCAATCCAACAAGCTTCCGATTTACTCTAAAATAGGGAAATAAAATTAAGTAAGCATAAAATGCTTAGTCAGTTCGTATAACATGGTAGTTAACTTACCATTCATCCTATTTTGAGGTAACTATGTAAGGAATATTCAATCAATTTGACCTCAAGCCCTACACACATCCTCATGCCCTTGTCAGTTATATAATCCATAGTAACATCAAGACATATATGGGCTCAACAACAATCAAGTTTCCAAGCACATATGCTTTCCACAACATGTATTCATTCAGCATGCATGATTCATCTCATTATTACAAGTATAATTTCATAATAGCTCATTTCGAGTTCAGATCATTTCATTTAAGAACTTTACTCATATTACTCGAAATATCAAGGTCACGATTTGTACACTCAAGGTGTACAAGTCTATAGTCAAGAATGAACATTCTCATCAAATAATTTCCATGTAAAAATATCATTATCTCATATTTTCACATATCACTTGTCATGTATCATCATTTTCTTGTATTTCATGTAATATTCTTTTCATGTCATATTTCCATATCGTATACATCATTCCATGTCAATTTTTCGTAAATTCATATTTGCCCCTATCAGAACCATGCCCGTTGAATTTATTTGAATTATCGATGGATACACCGGTAGTACACTCGAGGTGTATAAATCAAAATCCATCAATTCATGTCCAATAGTACCCATAAGGTACAATTTTAGGGAGTGCACTCTCGAGCCACACATGTATACAACAGGATTACCAGTCTAGGATAATCCTTTTTATGACATATGCTCTAAATAGCTTGATCTGGATTACCCGTCCGGGCTAAATCCAATTCATAACATATGCTCGAGAGGACTCACATCATGATTACCAGTCAGGGCTAAATCCTTTTAGAAATGAGGTCAATAGGATTACTCGTCCAAGCAAAATCCCACCAGCAACAAATGTAGGGCCTCATTCATTTCAGGAAATCACATATTCATCGATTTTCCATTTATTCAACCAAGATTTAAATAAATTTCAAACATTATTGGGCATGTGATTGTTTCATACATCTATAATCATCCATATAATTCAAATGATCACACTTTGCATTCATTCCAAGCATAAAAGTAACATTTTCATCGTTTGTCATTTATCATCTATCGGGCATTATCATTTAAATTAGACATTTTTTATTTATCGGGTTTGATCAGATATGTAACCATTTCACATATTTATGATATTTATAAAATTTACATAAACACAATCAATGCAAGCATGTAAATAAACACAATTTAGTTACACGAACTTACCTCGATAATGTTCGTGTACGTAAATATACTAATCTGACATTTTCCTCTTTTCCTCGTTCTAACTCTAAATTTGGTCTATCAAGATCTATACGAGTAAATTTAACGCCAATTTATCACATTTCATATTCATGCGGACTCATTTTACATCCTAGTCAAAATTACCATTTTGCCCCTAACTTTTCCATAAATTCCAATTTCGTCGCTAGGCCTAGAAAATGAAACTTGTGCAAATTACTCCCTATTTCAAGCCTAACCAAAGCCCCATTACAAAATTTATAGCACATGTATTCATAAAATTTCAAAATTTGTCCTTTAATTTCACAAGTTTACATTTTAGTCCCTAAATCATGTTTTCATCAAAAATCACTTTGTAAAAGTTGTTTATCTATCAATAATCTTTCATTTTCGACCATAAATTTCTAATTTCCAGCATATACATCCATGAACCATTTTTTATACCTTGATAAATTTTCAAATTAATCCCCCAAATAGATAGATTAAACTATCCCGATTTCAAAACTATAAAAAGTATAAAAACGGGCTAAAGAAACTTACCCAATTTGGCCATGAAAGTTTCTTCTTTCTCTCCTAGGGTTTCCATGTATTACTTTGGGGAATAAGATGGGAAAAATAAGATTATATCTCTTTTATCATCTTTTTAATTAATTAAATATTTTCACGTGCTAATTTAGTCCTTGCCCTTTTTCTAAATTTACATGGATGAGTCTATAACAGCCCGATTTTGGGTCTAGTCAGAACAGTGGTTTCGGGACCACAAATTTGACGAAGAATAATTTAATTTTTATTATATTTTTAAGGTCTACAGTTTTATGGAATGATTTCACGAAAATTTCGTTCAAAAATTTTGACGTTTGGGCATTAGTCAAAAGGACTAAATTGTAAAAAGTGAAAAGTTGAATTCTATATGTTAGAGGTGTCCAATTGCTATGAGATTTTAAATTGGAGGTCCTTAAATGGTAATTAGACCATTGGTTAAGTTGGTGGAAAAAATGGGCATGGTTTGGTATGTTTTCAAAGTTTTTCATTAAGGGTATTTTGGTAATTTGGTAATTAAATGGATTAAAAAGCCAAATTAGAAGCCAATTTTTGTCCATCTTCTTCCTCATTGTCAAAAATTGCATGGAAAAGACATAAATAGTGTTTTCCATGCTTCCAAGCTCGATTGTAAGTCCATTCTAGCCCCGTTTTTAATGTTCTTTACGTTTTTGAAGTCGTTGTAACTCGATCTTTCTATTTCTACCATCAATTTGAAGAGATGTCAATGTATAAAATTTTACCCATGTTGAAAATGTATGTATTTTGATGTTTATGGTAGAAAATTAATGTTTACTATTTGTTAAACGACTTTTACTAAGTGATTTTCGGTAAAAATGCCCAAAAGGACTTGTTTGTAAAAGTTATAAAATTGTAGTAAAAGTGTGAATAAATGAAAAATGTGGGCTATTATGAGTATGTATAAGGTTCGGCTAGGCATGGGTATTGAGGAAATTGAATGAAAATCATTTTATGAGCCTAGGGACTAAATTGTAAAAATGTCAAACTTTAGGGCAAAAATGTAATTTTTGCCATAATGTTATTTTGGGCTGATTTGAATAGTATATTGATTAAATAAGTTTAATTTAATATTATAGATCAAGAAAAATGAGGTTTGAACCTAAAACAAGGGAAAAACGAGTATTTGACGATGTAGTCCTTTTCGCCATTTTTATATCGAGGTAAGTTCATATGTTTAATAAGCATTAAATTATATGTGTATCAATGCTTTAATGATATAATTATGGTAAGTGTTATATTATTGAAACGAAATGTGAATGTTAATGAGTACAATACTACGAAAAAATGACTGACAGAGATTCGGTACAATGAAAGTCTCGGTTGAACCTTAGGAATAGATAGGATATAAATGTCATGACATTAGGGTTACTGAGATTATGTGTAAGACCATATCTGGGATATGGCATCAATATGAGACATTCGTGTAAGACCATATCTGGGATATGGCATCGATACGAGATTACATGTAAGACCATATCTGGGATATGCCATTGGTACGGTACTATGTGTAAGAGATTCTCGAGTATCCTTTAGTATTCAGAGTTGTTCAATGGGCAATTCAACGGGTATGTAAAAAAGAGAAAGAGTATGTAAACATTACGAATTGTTACATGTATGTACGTAAAGTTTATATACATTGGCTTCATGAAATTGTGAGTTCATGATTTCCACGAGAATGATTTTATGAAAACATTGTGATTATGGTCTATACTTGTGATGTATTAAATACATGATAAATTCTATTGATGATTATGTGATTGGCTTTCGGGCCAAATTGAGTTAAGATATAGCATGTTATATTCATGCAAATTGTGATTTGTCAGGATATGTGAATAAGGAAAGATTGGCATAATTTCCAATTAAAATGGTTATGAAAGCATGTGAAGATAAGAGTTTATGAAATTGAGTGATGTTAAAGTATATGCTTGGAATGTAAATACTCATAATTTGCATGTTTATTATGTGGTTTGAAATGATTTGTTAATTGTTGTAATATGTTACAACAGAAAGATTACGGTTGTTGGGCTAATGCCAGAATATGTCAAATTATACTTATAATGTAACACCCAAACTCGGCCTAGATGTTATGGCCGAATCTAGCATGTCACATCAAAAGGTTGTTTAAAAGTTAAGCGTTTGTTAAAAACTTTGTATCCTTTTTGAAACTTCGAATTTTGTTGCTTACAAAAACAAGATTTTGCTCAAAGTATATTCTTGCAAAGGTGTTACTATTTTAGAAAACTTTTTTGGTTGTAGAGGTTTGACTTAAATAATTGCGGAAACGTGATGTTTTGAAAAACAGTAGTTATTATTTTAAAAACCAGCGTTTAATCGTTTAACAATTCATAACTAGTAGAATTACCAAATGAAAGATTAAAAAGAAAAATCCAATGGCCTTATT
This sequence comes from Gossypium rotundifolium, assembly GCA_025506655.1. Lineage (NCBI taxonomy): Eukaryota > Viridiplantae > Streptophyta > Magnoliopsida > Malvales > Malvaceae > Gossypium > Gossypium rotundifolium. Next base: position 136,534,440 of record CP106734.1, on the reverse strand, counting down.
ACACAAAATATTAACCCAAAAACAATATAAAATAAATTAAATCCAAATTTACTAAGTATCGTTAAGAAGCAAAACGGACGTATGGCCACCTCCGAGTCCTCCACAGCTCCAAATCCTTTAACGCTGGGGATTACCTGCACGGTTAAAAGAAAGGGGTGAGTTGTAAGAACTCAATGTGTAATCCCTTATAACAGTCACTATCTGGGTCTGAGCCCATATGGTATCGGTCTGGGCCTAAGCCCTATTTGGTAACAACTGGGCCTAAGCCCTAAAATCATCTCAATGTATGTGGATATGAGCCCACCCCAATCCTACCAGCCGACTAACTCTCCACCCGTACCAACCAATCGCACCATGTGGGGACCATGTCAACCCACCCAGCCAAACCTTACTAATATTGCAGTCAAGCTGCTAATCACGGTATATGTGGCTGAGCCACAAAAACGGTATATGGCAGAGCCACTAAAACAGTACTTCTTTCAATCATCAAACACAACACATGCAACATGACATAAATGCAATGAATTACAACTATAAACAGTTATATATATAAAATCACGTACACGATAATTAACTACCATCAAGGGTATAACGGTAATTTCATCTTTTGGGGGTATTTCAGTAATTTACCCATCGAGGGTATTTTGGTAATTTACCCACTAAGGGTATTTCGATAATTTACCCACCGAGGGTATTTCAATAATTTTAGTCATCCAATGGCCTTTTCGGAGGCTTACTGTCGCCTCGAGTGACACGGGATCCCTTTTGGGTCTCTGCGGTGTAACTAGGCTTAAGATCCCATTCCGGTCTAAACGGGCCCACACACTCGTGTGGCCCATTTAGCTCATTTTCAGTCTCGGTTCTGTGTACTTTATAGGTATCAGTCATTCAGTCAATTTTCCATCGGTTTCGCTCATATGGGATCGTTAGCCCAATGGGCCCACTTAGCCCGTTTAGGCTCAATAAGGCCCATTACAGCCTCAGATTCACGAGAGTGTTCGTGACACTCTCACGGTCTACCGCCATCACTAGTGGCTCAATTTATCACTACGAGCGCTCGCACGCTTGAGTGATCTCTATTACCGATTTTCTAGCTTTTCGGTAATTCAGCTTTTAGCCGAATCTCAGAACAGCACATGCTATCACAAACAATGGTGTGAGATTACACACCTTAGCGAGACGAACGATTATCCCTTCGTATCAACCCTACAGATCATCAGATTCCTTATTAGCCAAATGTTGTTTAAAGTTAAACACGTAGAGAACTAAGCCCAAAATGTTCTCCTTACCTTGTTTGAGCAAACGACCTTTCACACCAAAATTTCTAAGTACTAATGCTTGGCTTCAAGTCCTTAACAAGAGTCTGTACCAAATGAAACCTATAAGTGTGACAGAAAACCGCATACCACTTAACACATCACATGGCATATTCGACCAAACCAACTATTATGCCGATATTCTTACCTCCTTTGAACGAAGAATCCACAATCAGGGTTTGATTAATACTTGCTCCCCCTCACCTTATAAAAAAATCCTTGATCCTAACGATGGCCATATCACAAACAAAAACAAAACGTATCTCAGACCCACGAGAGAAAAAGAAGAAAACTCGATTATTAAAAAGAGAAACCAAATGAAAATAGAGTTATAGTTAAAGAGAGAAATATAACTTACAGACTGTCACACTCCTTGCAGAATCGTAGATGAAGAGAAAAGAAGCTAGTTGAAGAGTAAAAAAGGAAAAGAAGTATGTATTCGGCTATGGAGAAAAGACAAGAAAAGAAGATGAGAGGAAAAAGGAAAGAACGGATGAAGAGAGATGGAAAAAGAGTTTCAGCCAACAGGTGTTCAGGCTATTTGCATAAAGAAAACACACGAAAGGTAAGATGGAGATGAGGAGAAGAGACTAAGAATTTGATAAAAGTAGGTTGAAGAGAAATGACCCAAAATACACCAAAAAATGTGACCTAAAATGTAAAAACTTACCAAAGAAAACTCACAAAAATCAAATATACACTCACTCCACCCCACACTAGCTGAAATTCCCTTTAATTAGCTTCCCACTTTGGCCAACACTACTCACACACACCCACTCCTTGATTTCCTCCCCTTTTCCCTCCTACAATCCCTCTTCTTCATCCATTTGAAACATTTGACCCATTCTCCAACTCCCATAACAGAGTTTGATCCCAACTTTGCTTCCTCCTCTCCCAAAGCATAAAATAAATACCTTTAATTGCTTGCCAAGGGAATTGAACTCCACTCCCCCTTGTCCCCTAGTGATGCCACAACCAACTTTCCACCAGCTCAACTTGTGCTACATAAACACACACAAATCTACTTAAGTCCTGCCTCCTATAGCCCTCTCCATTTTAAGGTCAGAAACCAAAAATTTTTCAATGCTCAGACCCGAACCTGGGCCTCCCTAGAGCCCCCAAACACCCTCAAATAACTAGCTAAATAAGCTCAACACATGCAATTATGCAGAAATCACAAACCCCTAATTTTTGGGATGTTACATATAAGTCGATAGGGTAAACATTGTGATTGAATAAATTTATAGCCATGAGATTATGGTAGATTATAAAATTTGTGTTCATATTGTTGATCATGATAAAAACTTGGTAAGATGTGATTGAGTAAGTTATACTTATGAGACTTAAATGACATTCGTATGGATTTACATTATGTTGATAGTATGATATATGTATGGTTGAGGTTGCTTATTATTTACATATGAACTTATTAAGCTATATACATAGCTTACCCCCTTCATTTCCTATGCCTTATAGGGTTGTTAAGCTAGCTCGGGTTGGATATCGCCGGAGATCCTATCACACTATCAAGCTATCATTTTGGATATAAGTGAATTTAATTATTTTAAGTTTATGGCATGTATAGGGACTATGTCAATTTGTTATGTGTGTCATTTTTAATTTGGCCATATATGTTAGCTTGTATTTGCTAATGCTTCATCTTATATATGTAGCCCTGAATGATGGCTTATGTTGATCATAAGTTTATTCATATGCTAATGCCCTCTTATGAATGTGAAATTAGTATGTTTTTAACGGGCTGAGTACGGTGTTATAAGCATGATAAATAATAGCATGAGAATAACATGTTATTTTCTTGGTTGTGGTTATTTGGTTGCTCTCACATGCTTGATTTTGTGCCATGAGATGTTATGTAGATGTGTGCAAGTGAGGGTGGCCAAATGGCTTGGTAAATAGCCTTGTTTTTGTCCACATGGGTAGACACACCGGCGTGTGTCTAGGCCGTGTGTGACACACAGTATACCCCACGGGAATGTGATCCATCCGTGTATCCCCTGCACCTTAATTGTTGCAAAACAGAATGTCCAGAATTGATCACACGGGTAGAGACTCAGGCTTGTGTCTCAGTCGTGTGTGCTACACGGCCAAGCACATGGGCGTGTGGCACGGCCATGTGGCACAAGTCAGAGAGCACCCCTAAATCAAACACGGTCTGAAGCACGAACGTGTCCCTGGGTCATACGGGTGTGTCCTTTGGACCACATGGCGTGTGAGCCCTACATTTCGCAAAATTTTTCTAATTTTTGCAAAAGTTTCCTGAGCTCTCGGTTTAGTCCCGAACCACTTCCAAAGCATGTTTTAGGACTCGTAGGCTCTGTAATAGCCCAAATTTTAGTTATATTAGAAATAGTGGTTTGAGACCATCAAATCTGACAAATGGACTCATAGATTGTATTATTTAATATTTACGAGCCAAATGTAGCTTTTAAAAGACTTTTGAAATAGTAAATTGTATTTTATAAAGATTTATTTGGTCAAGAAATCGAGAAAAAGAGGTATCGAGATCTCGGTGTTATAAACCGAGTCAAAATATTTTATGAATATTTACGAATGTCAATAAAGTGGTATAAAAATTTCGTTAGGAAATTTTGACGCTTGTGTGGTTAATAAAATAAAAGGACTAAATTGAAAAGGTTTAAAAGTTGCTAGAAAGATTAAATAGCTTAATTGTCAAATGTGAAAGGACCTAAAGTGAAAATAAGCCCAAAGGAGATATTTTGGGCGGCAATAGCTGAGAAAAATCAGGAAATGGCTGAAATAAGGGTAAAATTGGAAAATTGTCAAAATTAGTTAAATAAATATGGGACCAAATTGGAATATCTAGAATTCTCTTCATTTCTCTTCATTTTCATCAGCTGAAAAATAGTCATGGAAGAGGGTTCAAGCTGGATTTCATACTCTGGCTTCATGTAAGTTTAATTCTTGCTTTCTCCTTGAAATTTCTATGTTTTTGAACTTTTACAATTGGGTCCAACTTAGTATGTCATTAGTTTTTGATTCTATGGAAAATTTTTAAAGTTTCTATGGATGAGTGCTGAATAATATGATGAATAAATATAGAATTGAAGCTTTAATTTTGATATATGGTGATTTTATCAAGTAAAATTGATGGAAATTAGTTTTAGGACCTAATTGTGAAAGAGTTGAAATTAAGGCCTAATGTTAAAATTCTGATTTTCAAAGGTTATGAAGTAGTTTAAAATGATAGAGAAAAGTATTAAATGAGAAAATTAGCTCAATTGAGGGGTTAATTGAGCAAGGACTAAATTGTATGAATTGTGGAATTTGGGACAAAATAGAAATCAACATGTTACACTAAAGCAGTTTTGGACAGCAGCAGTTGTCTAACTTTGAAAAATCACCAAAAATGGTAGAAATTGAATTAGAAGTTGAGTGAGATATAGAATTAAGCTTGTTGAGTCTATTTTCATATAAAAGAAACAGAGCAAGCAAAGGAAATCTACATTTTAAGATATTTAAATTTTAGTAAGACTGGTTTAGAATAACTTCGTGAGCCCCTGTTCTTACTTTAGAAATTCACTAAAAATTGTACAAAAAGGATTATCCATTATAATTTATATGTATGTATTCCTTAGTGAGCTTATTTTCATTAGAAATAATCTAAAACACTATATGAAAATTGTACTATGAGATAATTGATTTTTAGTGAAGAGAGGTCAGAGCAGTAGGACTGTGTAACAGGGGAGAACTTAACTAATAAACTGTACTAATTGGCCATACCAAAAATTTTGGAAATATTATGGTAAGAAGATATGTGAGTATAGTCTCAAATAAAATTTACGGATCTTAATTTAGAGTTCTGTAGCTCAAGATAAAAATAATTTAGTGACTATGACACGGATGGACAGCTTGAATATTCACATAAGTAAATAGTGAAAATAATAGATAATGTTACTTACAAGTGTGTTGTTTATACTAAGGATGTGGATGGAGAGGAGGAGGAGGAAAAATAATAAATGAATGACTTGTGTATAAATTGATCACATGCTCGATTATAATTGATAAACGTTGAGGTAGAAATGATATAATGTTTTATTTCAAATATTTATTATGAAACTAAGATTATCGTTATGGTATAAAAATCGAATTGTAAGTTCATGTAACTTGAATTATATTCTTAAATGCTTGAAATGTATGTTATTGATATGAATATAATTTGAATGTTCATTGTATGAAAGTTGACGAAACATTGATATATTTGATAAAAAGTGGAAGAAATCCCGGTTGAATGAAAGGGAAATTCGATGGATCTCTGAAAAGGAATTGACGGTAAAAAGGATCTAGCCCGGACGGGTGATCCTATCCCGATATAGCCCTCCCGAAGAATATGTGTGAAAAGGATCTAGCCCGGACGGGTGATCCTGATATAGCCCTCCCGAAGAATATGTGGAAAATGGATTTAGCCTGGACGGGTAATCCGAATTAGGGTCTGAATTTAGCTTTGGATGGTAATTCGGATCCAAGCTCATTAGAGTAATTATCGTTGCGGGATTTAGCTCGGGTGGTAATCGACAATACTCTATGAGTTTATATTACGAGAGGATTTAGCCTGATCCATTGTAAGGTAATCCCACTGTAAGGATGAGGTTCGATGAGGGCAGAGTGTGCTCTCGAAATGGAAATGTGCCCACATGAACATGAATTGACGGACCTAGATTTGTACACTAAAGTGTACCTCGAAAATCCATCAAAAATTCCAAGAAATTCAACGGGATAAATATGGAAAAATATTAAGGGAATGGAAATCATGATATATATATTATGTGATATAAGGAAATATGACTTGATGAGACATGAACGTAGAACTTGGTGGACGAATGAGTTCATTTGTGATTATATATTTGTACATCCTTGAGTCTATTATCTGTATGAATTGGTATTCCAAATGAGTTAATGAGAAGAGTTCTAATATGAAATAATCTTAATTCTAAATGAAATATTATGAAAACGTATTTGAAATACATTGGTATGTCTTGTATATGTTATTTGAGTTCATAATGTGTAAAGTAATGTATGTGGAAATATGAGATGATGATACCTATACATGGAATTTATTGGTGGATACGTACATCCAAATTTATATGATAGATTGTAGTGAACATTGAAATTGGGCTCAATAAGTGATTTGTCACTTTAAATTGTGATTGGCAGGAAGGGTTAGTAAATTTCATGTTTATGGATTGTTACATGTATTTATCAAAATACGAAGAAATGATGGTAATTGATACATGGAAATATGAGACTATACATATAAAAACATGGAATATGTTTGATAAATGTGTTCATTCATAATTATAGAATTGTGAATCTCTAGTGCACTATATGTGTAAAGATGATGTTTCAAATGATTTGATAAGTAAAACTCAAATATGAAGTAGTTTGAAACCAAGATAATTTGTTATAAAATATATATGAAATACAGAGGTGTAATTGTTATATGTTATATGCATACATAGTGTGAAAAGTATAAGTACAAGAGAAATTTAATGAGAATTGAGCCCATATACATTTCTTGTTATTTATATGAAGCGCACGACTAACAAATGGTATTAAGTATAAGGCTCAGTTGAATATCTTAAATTGGTTTTGTATGTATTAAATGTGGGTGAAGAATAAGGATCAAATGAGTGAGAAATATGGCTTGGAAAATAGCCTAATTTGTGAAAATTAACTTTACCCCACGGCCTAGCAACACGGGCGTGTACTAAGGCCGTGTGACTCAAGTTCCTTCATAGACGCAAGTCAAAGAGTTATCTGCCCGAGGCACGGTCGGTGAGCCACACATGCGGGAGCTTTGTAAATGAGATAAACTTAGGGATTTTGCGAAAAATTTCATACGATTTCGATTCAATCGACCCAATCCCAATGCATGATTTGAACTCCAAGGGTCATTAAAGGAAACTTCTATAATCAATTTTGATATTTGAGCGATAAATGGTTTAAATCATCTGTAAGTGTTCCGTACTCCTCGGTAATGCCTCGTACCTGCTTAGGCATCGAATATGGGTAAGGGTGTTACATTTAGTGGTATCAGAGCTATGGTTTAGTCAATTTCGGACTAACATAGCGTGTACAAGAGTCTAGCTATACATGCCATATGTGAACTGTGATAGTGTGACATCTCCCGACTCTAACGAAATTGTTTTGTTAAGACAGAGATAACTTATAACCGAGCTATTGTCGATAATGCTAAAAATGATATTGAGATGATTGAAATGTTCTTACGATGTATTGAAATGTGGAAAGGTATGAATAGAAGTTCATGATAAGCATGTGTTAATGTGCTTAATGAGATAACCATATGTTGGGAAATGTGGAAAAGTGAAATGAAATGGAAGTCTTTATTGTGATAAGCTCGTTCATGTATGTTAGTATTCATATGATGTTATGTGTCTAACATGCTTGATTAAATGAGTGTTATGAGAAAATTTACTCAAAATTCATGGAATGTATGTTTAAGTACTCTTGTTTGAATAAGATAATCGAAAAGTTCGTGTAACATGACTAAGTATGAAAATTTGCTTAGAGTGAATTATGTGATTATGATGATGTCACATTGATGATGAATGCTAAGTCATATATGTGTATTTATGAGAGTCAAGTTAGAGGCTTTATGACCTCACCCCCTTACTAATATTGCTTTATGATGAAAGTTCGCGAGAATTATGTTGAATAAGTTCATAAGTGAGAAACTAAAGAGTCCAAAGAGTGGAAAAAAAAAGAGAGAGAGTTGAGTATAGTGCGACAAATGAACTCATTTTAAAAAGAAATATCGATTATTTTAAAGATTACACAGATTATACAATGTCACGGATAAAGAAGAAGCTAGTCTCGACTATTCGACTCAATTGAGTATGAAGTTTAAAGTATGAGTTGCTGATATTCTTCTCGAATTGGTTTTCGTTGGTGAATGGAATGATGCCGGAACATGATGATAGAATTAGTTAGAGAAATAATAATTGAGTAGTAAAGATGTCGTGTGTGATAGTTATAGTTGAGATGAATATGATGATTTTTCCGGTATTCTATATATATTCTTTTATCCTTAGAGATATGTGTGTGATTGTTCAGCTCTGATGGAGTTCTTATGTTATGAGAATGCTAACTAACTATGATGTTAGACGAAAGCCCTATTGGTCGGGTCGATTTATGATCGGTATTTCTTTATCTATTCAAAATTCTATTTTATTATGTTGGAATAAAGTCGATGGTAAAAATTTATGTTGGACTATTCTTCAGTTCTTATTGGATATTATTCTGTTATATATATAAATATTTGGAAATATATAATCTCTGTTGTGATGGAAGTCCAAAGTTAGTAAGCAGTGTTTTTCTTCTAGCCTTCTCTGAGGAATCATCAGTATCTTTATTATTATTTTTATGAGTTATGTTCTCGGATTTCTGGTATGGTATTGTATCTTGAATTTCCTTATCTTGTTTTTCCTATCATTTATATTTCGTAAATTATTAATCATGGCTTATATTTAAAGTGTATTGTTCAGCTTCTGATAACTATGTCTGTTATGATTATGCTTTTGGTTTGATCATAGAAACGCGGTGATTTTGGTATCTGGATTTCTCTAAATTTTGTGTAAGGAATTGACATCAGAAAAGGTATAAGTAGTGAAAATATTTGAACCTTTCCACTAATGGAATTTTCGAGGACGAAAATTCTTAAAGAGGGGGAGAGTTGTAATAGCCCAAATTTCAGTTATATTAGAAATAGTGGTTCGAGACCATCAAATCTGACAAATGAACTCATAGATTGTATTATTTAATATTTACGAGCCAAATGTAGCTTTTAAAAGATTTTTGAAATAGTAAATTGTGTTTTATAAAGATTTATTTGGTCAAGAAATCGAGAAAAAGAGGTATCGATATCTCGGTGTTATAAACCGAGTCAAAAATATTTTTATGAATATTTACAGAATGTCAATAAAGTGGTATAAAAATTTCGTTAGGAAATTTTGACGTTTGGGTGGTTAATAAAATAAAAAGGACTAAATTGAAAAAGGTGTAAAAGTTGCTAGAAGGATTAAATAGCTTAATTGTCAAATGTGAAAGGACCTAAACTGAAAATAAGCCCAAAGGAGATATTTTGGGCGGCAATAGCTGAGAAAAATCAGGAAATGGCTGAAATAAGGGTAAAATTGGAAAATTGTCAAAATTAGTTAAATAAATATGGGACCAAATTGGAATATCTAGAATTCTCTTCATTTCTCTTCATTTTCATCAGCTGAAAAATAGTCATGGAAGAGGGTTCAAGCTGGATTTCATACTCTGGCTTCATGTAAGTTTAATTCTTGCTTTCTCCTTGAAATTTCTATGTTTTGAACTTTTACAATTGGGTCCAACTTAGTATGTCATTAGTTTTGATTCTATGGAAAATTTTTAAAGTTTCTATGGCTGAGTGCTAGAATAATATGATGAATAAATATAGAATTGAAGCTTTAATTTTGATATATGGTGATTTTATCAAGTAAAATTGATGGAAATTAGTTTTAGGACCTAATTGTGAAAGGGTTGAAATTAAGGCCTAATGTTAAAATTCTGATTTTCAAAGGTTATGAAGTAGTTTAAAATGATAGAGAAATGTATTAAATGAGAAAATTAGCTCAATTGAGGGGTTAATTGAGCAAGGACTGAATTGTATGAATTGTGGAATTTGGGACAAAATAGAAATCAACATGTTACACTAAAGCAGTTTTGGACAGCAGCAGTTGTCTAACTTTGAAAAATCACCAAAAATGGTAGAAATTGAATTAGAAGTTGAGTGAGATATAGAATTAAATCTTGTTGAGTTTATTTTCATATAAAAGAAACAGAGCAAGCAAACGAAATCTACATTTTAAGATATTTAAATTTTAGTAAGACTGGTTTAGAATAACTTCGTGAGCCCCTGTTCTTACTTTAGAAATTCACTAAAAATTGTACAAAAAGAATTATCCATTATAATTTATATGTGTGTTTTCCTTAGTGAGCCTATTTTCATTTTAAATAATCAGAAACACTATATAAAAATTGTACTATGAGATAATTGATTTTTAGTGAAGAGAGGTCAGAGCATTAGGACTGTGTAACAGGGGAGAACGTAACTAATAAACTGTACTAATTGGCCATACCAAAAATTTTGGAAATATTATGATAAGAAGATATGTGAGTATAGTTTCAAATAAAATTTACAGATCTTAATTTGGAGTTCTGTAGCTCAAGATAAAAATAATTTAGTGACTATGACACGGATGGACAGCTTGAATATTCACATAAGTAAATAGTGAAAATAATAGATAATGTTACTTACAAGTGTGTTGTTTATACTAAGGATGTGGATGGAGAGGAGGAGGAGGAAAAATAATAAATGAATGACTTGTGTATAAATTAATTGATCACATGCTCGATTATAATTGATAAACGTTGAGGTAGAAATGATATAATGTTCTATTTCAAATATTTATTATGAAATTAAGATTATCGTTATGGTATAAAAATCAAATTGTAAGTTCATGTAACTTGAATTATATTCTTAAATGCTTGAAATGTATGTTATTGATATGAATATAATTTGAATGTTCATTGTATGAAAGTTGATGAAACATTGATATATTTGATAAAAAGTGGAAGAAATCCGGTTGAATGAAAGGGAAATTGATGGATCTCGAAAAGGAATTGACGGTAAAAGGATCTAGCCGGACGGGTGATCCTATCCGATATAGCCCTCCTGAAGAATATGTGTGAAAAGGATCTAGCCCGGACGGGTGATCCTGATATAGCCCTCCTGAAGAATATGTGGAAAATGGATTTAGCCCGGACGGGTAATCCGAATTAGGGTCTGAATTTGAAACACCCTAAACCCAGCCCACGAGCCTTGACCGGATCTGGTATGCCCGGTGTAAACCGTTTCAAATTCTTTTCTTACTTAGGAAAAACTTGTGTGATTTGGAAGAAAGATCGTTTTGGGTTGGGTTTGAGATGAAAACAAGTATATTTCATTATTAAAAATCCTTTACTTTAAGTGACAAAACGTTTGGGCTTTGTTTTAAAAATAGATTTACTTAATCTTTTAATAAGTAAAAGTTTGTAAGCTTAATAAATAAAAACAGATTGAAATAATTCTACTAAGGCCTTATTACATCAAATAATTCCCAAAATTTAAATTCAAAATACTTCAAGCAAAATAGTCCAAATAAAAGAAATCTGAATTTCACATGGCCTCCACTAAGCATCTGCCGGCCCGGTCCATCACTGGTCGTCACCTGAAAAGTATTCCCACAACGGGGTGAGTCAACAGACTCAATGTGTAACCAACACTAAAATTTAATATTTCAGGCATACAATATCATACATGTTCATAAAGCATATAAACAATATGATGCAACCCGAACCCAAACCTATATGTCATCCGCTACACACCACCCGTACCATCCTGCACATCGTGGGGACTACTAAGTCGACCCTCCTTCCGCTACACTCCATATCGCAGTCTTAGGTCATCGCATTCAGTTTTCGTGGTCTTAGGTCACCATGTTCAAATTTTTGTGGTCTTAGGTCACCACATTCAGATATCATGATCTTAGGTCACCGTGTTTGTGGTCTTAGGTCACCACATTCACTTCCCCAAAAATAAACCCATATGCGCCATATAATAGTAATATGCATAAATATGCCAGAGTTCACATTCTTATTCTTATTCTCATGTTACAATTAACATATTTCATTATCCTAGTAGGAGTAGGAAACGTACCTGAGTACTTTGTACCATAACATGGTACCTTAGCCACTTTCATATTCTTAATATCACATATATTAATTAAACATAGCCATAAAACATATTATGATATAGTGTGGGGTACACACCTGATTCGCTTAAGGCTTCCAATCCAAATCCCAAAAAGCTTGATCTAATGCCTTAGATCTTAAATCTCTACATTTAATCAATCATTTAATACTTAGTAAGCCATTCGGCCATAAATCCAAATCCTAGTAGGATTAGTACACTAAAACTTACCTTGGTGCCAAATCCCAAAATCTTCACTATACTCTTTTTTATATTCGGCAAAGCTTTAAATCACTTTAACAAATTAGTTTCAGCTTTTGAATAAATATGAACTAGATCTAAAACACTAAAAATAGGCCTTGGCCGAATATTCGCATGTCTTACCTTGTGGATTTTAAATCCCGAAATTCACCGAATAACTAGGGAACACGCGGCCTATGGTGTACCTTCGGGAAAAGAACTTCTCCTTCTTGTAGTTGACTTAAACAAATCCCGAAAAGATCTCTTCAAAGTTTCGGCAACAAGATATTAATGGGGTTAGTCCTAGATTTCAGCAAATCTTAAAAAAAGGATGAAAATCGAATGATAGCTAGTTCTTACCCTTAATACAGAAGTCGACAACCCCTTGTTTGAAGTCTCAAAACTATCCGGCTATGGCCTTGATTTTAGCAAACTTTCAGCTTTTGGAAGATTATGAAAGAGGAAGAGAAAAGAGTTTGAGCAATTTGGTAATGAAGTTTCGGCTACACAAGGTGTATTTTCGGCTTGGCAAAACAATGAAGAAAGGAGATATTTGCTAGAGAGAATTCGGCAGAGAGAGAGTTAGAAGAAAGAATGAATGGCCCTCTTTTCCTTTTATAGCCGAAATTACTAACTTAGAATCCCTTACTTGGCCATCACTCTTCTATTTTGATAGCTTTATCTCTTTATTTAAAAATTAAAGAATAATCCCTCAATTATCTCTTTGAAAATAATCTAAAATAAATCATCATTTATCCACCTATCTAGCCGAGTTTTAAGGAGAATTAAACTTTTCCCTTAAGAGTCCCTATTGCCGTCCATTGCTTCCTCTTTAAGTAATTAAATAAAAATCACTTAAAGTCTTAGCTCACCCCATTCCCTTGATGAGCCGAATTTAAACTTATTATATTGGACTCTTTGTGGCCATACGAGGCCCAATTTATCCACCTAAGTGGTGCCTCCCTATGATTAGTTTAGCTTTAATAACGAATTGGGCCGTAAGCCCAATTCAGATGCAAAAACACTCTCGTAAATGCTCTCCTTGCTGCTCGAACCTAAGCTTGCACACATCTTTGGTGGCATCATTCTTGGGCTTTAAGTGGTGCCTCCTTGTCGCTTTTCCAAGCCTGTTTTTGTGTCAAATTTCTTCTATTAATTTTCTTAAGGCCACCTTGCCTTAAAACTTATCATTTCTAAGACATTTCCTTATATTTCAAAGTTTCCAAAAACGTTCGTTTCCCTCCTTTAAACTTATCATTTCTAAAGCATTTCCTTACATTTCCAGGACATTTCCCTACATTTCCTTACATTTCCCTACATTTCCTTACATTTCCATACATTTCCATACATTTTCTTACATTTCCATACATTTCCATACATTTCCTTACATTTCCTTACATTTCCTTACATTTCCATACATTTCCTTACATTTCCATACATTTCCAGGTTTCCAAAATGTTCACTTTCCTCTTTTAACTTAACATTTCCAAGTTTCCAAAATGTTCACTTTCCTCTTTTTGAAACTTAACATTTCTAAATCATTTCTTACATTTCCAAGTTTCCAAAAATGTTCATAATACATCATAACACATAAGACATGCCATTTCGTATAATCAAAAGAAATGCATAGGCCCATTTTCAGGGTGTTACAGTTCTACCCCCTTAAAAATAATTTCGTCCTCGAAATTACTTACTATCATTCAATCCTAACTCATCACACTACGCCTTTGTCACAAGACTCGATCTTAACAAAACTAACACATTTCTTAGATACTACCTCGACCACGTCCACTAGAACTCATTACTAACGTTGCGATTTAATCTGATTAAAAAGTTTTATGCATTAGTTCTTTGTTCCACTGTTTATTCGCGAACAGTTTTATGAAAATGAGTTTAATAGTGGTTCTCTCGATCAAACAAAGTCTCAGTTCAAGTTCACCATTCTAATTTAGAGATTCACATTCACATTCACATTCATCCATCAATCAATTATGAACTTTCGTTCATTCAGAGAAATGTTGTAGTTTTCATTGTTGTTGTTTTTCCACTACCCAGGGGTATTTTCGTAATTTTCCCTACAGGGGTATTTTCGTAATTTGTCAAAATAAGGTTCCTTGATGATGTTGTCAATAAGGGTATTTTGGAATTTTTTTTTTTTTGAAATCCCGGGGGTATTTCGAAAAATTTTGAAATCTGAGGGTATTTCGATAATTAACCAGGGTAAATTTATAAATCTTAATAAATCAAGGATATTTTGGAATTTACAAAAACTTGAAGGTTGTTTCTGAGAATTTGTTTTCCAAATCAGTGTTGTTGCAGAAATTTTTGAAGACCGGGGGTCATTATGGTAATTTTGTAACTCGGGGGTATTTCGGTAATTTGTAAGGTAAGGGTAATTTCGTAAATAAATTTTTTTCTTCCCATAATCAAGGTATTTTGATATTTTGTAAATTTAGCGTTCCTTTAAGCAAAGTAGTGAAGTTTTGATAAGAACTGTGGGTATTTTGAAATTCCATAAACTAAGGGCATTTTTTTGTAATTTTACCACTAGGGGTATTTTAGTAAATTGGTAAATTAGAAATATTTAAGAAAAATTTATAAAAATAATCTTTTCAAATCAAGAGGGTAATTTAGAAATTTTAAAACTAGGGTTTCCATAAAATACTGGCTAGTCCCTTTCGGGTTTTAGTTAGGGGTTTAGCAGTGAATAAGTCCTCTTGGTTAATTTGAACCGAGGCTATGCACCAGTAGGATTCGAGTGGAGAGGAGGTGAGTCACGCGTGCTTAAATACCAAGCTCCCACTGAAACCAATCCTAGACATGCTGTTGTAACATCTTGAAAAGGGCCTATGCATTTTCGGTTTAATTGTACAAGTGACATGTTTTATGTGTTAAGAATAAATTTTGAACATTTTTGGAAACACGAAAATGTATGGAAATGCTAAGTTAAAAGAGGAAAGTGAACATTTATGGAAACTAGGAAAATGATTTAGAAATGATTCAAAGAGGAAAGTGAACATTTATGGAAACTAGGAAAATGATCTAGAAATGATTCAAAAGAGGAAAGTGAACATTTATGGAAACTAGGAAACTAAAATGATTTAGAAATGATTCAAAGAGGAAAGTGAACATTTATAGAAACTAGAAAATGTAAGGAAATGTCAAGTTTAAAGAGCCAAACGAAAATTTTTGGAAACTTAGAAATGACTTAGAAATGTCGAGTTTTAAAGTTTAAAAGAGGAAATTAAGGCAAGGTGGCCTTAAGAGAAAAAGTATGTGAAATTTGACACACAAACAGGCTTGGAAAAGTAGCCTGAAGATGCCACTTAGGGCCTCTAGAAATGGCACCATATGCAAGTGTATTTGGGCCAGGGATCGAGTCACTTAGGAAGCAAATAAAAGAAGTTTTATTTTGCTACAAAGAGCAGAGAGGTGGACGGCATGAGGGCTCTTAAAAGAGGAGTTTTATTTCCTTTAGAATTTCGGCTAAATAGGAGATAATTGTTGGATTAATTCTTTTAATAAAGTGATAATTCAAAGGATAAAGTTATCAAAATAGAAGAGTGGTGGCCAAGTAAGGGATTCTGAGTAGTAAATTCGACTATAAAAGGAAAAGAGAGGCCATTCAGCATTATTTTCTTTTCCTTGATAACCTCTGCCGAATTCTCTTAAGGAACTATTCTTTTCTTCTTCATTCTTCTCCTCTCAATATTCCAAAAGCGAAACTTGTGTGACTACTTCTAGGTCTTAAGCGAATCTTTGAGGACTCAAGAAAAGGGTCATCGATTACAAAGATTAAGGGTAAGGTCAGTAGCTATCGATTTCCATTCTTTTTCTTCTAAGATTAAAGCCGAAACTAGGAAATCTAACCCCATTATTGTGTTAGTCAAAACTTGGAAAGAAGGCTCTTCGGGATTTACTAAGTGTCGACTACAAGGAAGGAGAAGTTCTTTTCCCGAAGGTACACCATAGGCCGTGTGTTCCCTAGTTATTCGGTGAATTTCGGGATTTAAAATCCACAAGGTAAGACATGCGAATATTCGGCCAAGGCCTATTTTTGGTGTTTTAGATCTAGTTCATATTTATTCAAAAGTCGAAACTAATTTGTTAAAGTGATTTAAAGCTTTCTTTGAATACAAGAAAGAGTATAGTGAAGATTTGATTTGGCACCAAGGTAAGTTTTAGTGTACTAATCCTACTAGGATTTGGATTTATGGCGAATGGCTTACTAGGTATTAAATGATTGATTTAATGTAGAGATTTAAGATTTGAGGCATCGATCAAGATTTTCGGATTTGGATTGGAAACCTTGTTTAATCGGTGTGTACCCACACTATCTCTTAATAAGATTTATGGCAATGTTTAAATATAAGTATGTGTATAAGAATGTGAATATGGCTAAGGTACCATGTTATGGTACAAAGTACTGTGCACGCTTCCTACTCCTACTAGGATTATGAATATATATTATTTTAACATTTGAAAAGTGATAAGAATGTGAATTAAGGCATGATTTTGCATATTGTGTATGAAATATGGGGCATATGGGTTATATGAAAAGGGAAGTGAATGTGGTGACCTAAGACCACAAACACGGTGACCTAAGACCATGATATCTGAATATGGTGACCTAAGACCACGATGAATCTGAATGTGGTGACCTAAGACCACGAAATCTGAACGTGGTGACCTAAGACCACGAATCACGGTGACCTAAGACCGCGATATGGAGTGTAGCGAAAGGAGGGTCGACTTAGTAGTCCCCACGGTGTGCGAGGATGGTACGTGGTGGTGTGTAGCGGATGGCATATAGGTTTGGGTTCGGGTTGCATCATATTGTTTAAATGCTTTATGAACATGTATGATATTGTATGCCGAAATATTAAATTTTAGTGTTGGTTACACATTGAGTCATTGACTCACCCCGTTGTGGGATTACTTTTGGTGACGACCGGTGATGGTGGAATGGCAGATGCTTAGTGGAGGCCATGTGAAGTTCAAATTTCTTTTATTTGGACTATTTTACTTTAAGTATTTTGAATTTAAATTTTGGGAATTATTTGATGTAATAAGGCCTTAGTAGAATTATTTTATTCTGCTTTTATTTATTGAGCTTACAAACTTTTATTTATTAAAAGATTAAGTAAATCTATTTTAAAACAAAGCCCAAACGTTTTGTCACTTAAAGTAAAGGATTTTAATAATGAAATGAACCTGTTTTCATCTCAAGCCCAACCCAAAATGATCTTTCTTCCAAATCACACAAGTTTTTCCTAAGTAAGAAAAGAATTTGAAACGGTTTACACCAGGGAACATACCAGATCCGGTCAAGCCCTAAACCCTAAACCCTAAGTGGCATCTTCAGGCCACTTTTCCAAGCCTGTTTGTGTGTCAAATTTCACATACTTTTTCTCTTAAGGCCACCTTGCCTTAATTTCCTCTTTTAAACTTTAAAACTCGACATTTCTAAGTCATTTCTAAGTTTCCAAAAATTTTCATTTGGCTCTTTAAACTTGACATTTCCTTACATTTCCTAGTTTCCAGAAATATTCACTTTCCTCTTTTGAATCATTTCTAAATCATTTTCCTAGTTTCCATAAATGTTCACTTTCCTCTTTTGAATCATTTCTAGATCATTTTCCTAGTTTCCATAAATGTTCACTTTCCTCTTTTGAATTATTTCTAAATCATTTTCCTAGTTTCCATAAATGTTCACTTTCCTCTTTTTAACTTAGCATTTCCATACATTTTTCAGGTTTCCAAAAAATGTTCAAAATTTATTCTTAACACATAAAACATGTCACTTCATACAATTAAACCGAAAATACATAGGCCCTTTTTCAGGATGTTACATGCGCACCATGGTTACCACACCCTCACTCAGCGACTTAACCATAGGTTTGTTTAGTGAGGCATTTAAGTCTTATGTTTTTGTTGGGGTACACTAGTCCTAGGGTTCAAGTACTTAATCTCTATTCTATGTTCCATTTCTACCCTTTTACAAATCATAACATAAATCATACAAAAGATTGGAGTACTTACCTAGTGGACTTCGGGTCGGAGACTTAGTGGGCCATGCCAGAAAAACCTGCTTAATTCACAAAATCCCTTTTGGGCTTAACTTTGAAAACATTTTGGGCCTTAAACCCAAGGTCGAGAGTTTAAAACTGGGCTCTGGTACCAAATTGAAACACCCCAAACCCGGCCCACGAGCCTTGACCGGATCTGGTATGTTCCCCGGTGTAAACCATTTCAAATTCTTTTCTTACTTAGGAAAAACTTGTGTGATTTGGAAGAAAGATCGTTTTGGGTTGGGCTTGAGATGAAAACAAGTTTATTTCATTATTAAAAATACTTTACTTTAAGTGACAAAACATTTGGGCTTTGTTTTAAAAATAGATTTACTTAATCTTTTAATAAGTAAAAGTTTGTAAGCTTAATAAATAAAAAAGTAATTAAATAATTCTACTAAGGCCTTATTACATCAAATAATTCCCAAAATTTAAATTCAAAATACTTAAAGCAAAATAGTCCAAATAAAAGAAATCGAACTTCACATGGTCTCCACTAAGCATCCTGTACCGGTCCATCACCGGTCGTCACCGAAAAGTATTCCCACAACGGGTGAGTCAGCAGACTCAATGTGTAACCAACACTAAAATTTAATATTTCGGGCATACAATATCATACATGTTCATAAAGCATATAAACAATATGATGCAACCCAAACCCAAACCTATATGCCATCTGCTACACACCACCGTACCATCTTGCACACCGTGGGACTACTAAGTCAACCTCCTTCCGCTACACTCCATATCGCGATCTTAGGTCATTTGATTCGGTTTTGTGGTCTTAGGTCACCACGTTCAGATTTCTATGGTCTTAGGTCACCACATTCGAGAATCGTGGTCTTAGGTCACCACATTCAGATTCACGATCTTAGGTCACCGTGTTTGTGGTCTTAGGTCACCACATTCACTTCCCCAAAATAAACCCATATGCCCCATATAATAGTAATATGCATAAATATGCCAGAGTTCACATTCTTATTCTTACTCTAATGTTACAATTAACATATTTCATAATCCTAGTAGGAGTAGGAAACGTACCTGAGTACATTGTACCATAACATGGTACCTTAGCCACTTTCATATTCTTAATATCACATATATTAATTAAACGTAGCCATAAAACATATTATCATAGTGTGGGGTACACACCTGATTTGCTTAAGGTTTCCAATCCAAATCCCGAAAAGCTTGATCTAATGCCTTAGATCTTAAATCTCTACATTTAATCAATCATTTAATACTTATTAAGCCATTCGACCATAAATCCAAATCCTAGTAGGATTAGTACATTAAAACTTACCTTGGTGCCAAATCTCAAAATCTTCACTATACTCTTTCTTGTATTCGGCAAAGCTTTAAATCACTTTAACAAATTAGTTTTGGCTTTTGAATAAATATGAACTAGATCTAAAGCACCAAAAATAGGCCTTGGCCGAATATTCGCATGTCTTACCTTGTGGATTTTAAATCCCGAAATTCACCGAATAACTAGGGAACACGCGGCCTATGGTGTATCTTCGGGAAAAGAACTTCTTCTTGTAGTTGACTTAAACAAATCCCGAAAAGATCTCTTCAAAGTTTTGGCAACAAGATATTAATGGGGTTAGTCCTAGATTTCAGCAAATCTTAAAAAAATGATGAAAATCGAATGATAACTAGTTCTTACCCTTAATACAGAAGTCGACAACCCTTTGTTTGAAGTCTCAAAACTATTCGGCTATGGCCTTGATTTTAGCAAACTTTCGGCTTTTGAAAGATTATGAAAGAAGAAAAGAAAAGAGTTTGAGCAATTTGGTAATAAAGTTTCGGCTACACAAGGTGTATTTTAAACAGCAAAACAATGAAGAAAGGAGATATTTGCTAGAGAGAATGCAGAGAGAGAGTTAGAAGAAAGAATGAATGGCCCTCTTTTCCTTTTATAGTCGAAATTACTAACTTAGAATCCTTACTTGGCCATCACTCTTCTATTTTGATAGCTTTATCTCTTTAATTAAAAATTAAAGAATAATCCTCAATTATCTCTTTGAAAATAATCTAAAATAAATCATCATTTATCCACCTATTTAGCCGAAGTTTTAAGGAGAATTAAATTCTTCCCTTAAGAGTCCCTATTGCCTTCCATTGCTTCCTCTTTAAGTAATTAAATAAAATCAATTAAAGTCTTAGCTAGATGTCGCCCACCCCATTCCCTTGATGAGTGAATTTAAACTTATTCTATTGGACTCCTTGTGGCCATCGAGGCCCAATTTATCCACCTAAGTGGCGCCTCCCTATGATTAGTTTAGCTTTAATAATGAATTGGGCATAAGCCCAATTCAGACTAAAAACACTCTCAAAAATGCTCTCCTTGTCGCTCGAACCTAAGCTTGCACACATCTTTGGTGGCGTCATTCTTGGGCTTTAAGTGGTGCCTCCTTGTCACTTTTCCAAGCCCGTTTTGTGTCAATTTTCTTCTATTAATTTGCTTAAGGCCACCTTGCCTTAAAACTTATCATTTCTAAGACATTTCCTTATATTTCCAAGTTTCCAAAAACGTTCGTTTCCCTCCTTTAAACTTATCATTTCTAAAGCATTTCCTTACATTTCCAGGACATTTCCCTACATTTCCTTACATTTCCATACATTTCCATACATTTCTTTACATTTCCATACATTTCCTTACATTTCCTTACATTTCCATACATTTCCTTACATTTCCATACATTTCCAGGTTTCCAAAATGTTCATTTTCCTCTTTTAACTTAACATTTCCAAGTTTCCAAAATGTTCACTTTCCTCTTTTTGAAACTTAACATTTCTAAATCATTTCTTACATTTCCAAGTTTCCAAAAATGTTCATAATACATTCATAACACATAAGACATGCCATTTCATATAATCAAAAGAAATGCATAGGCCCATTTTCAGGGTGTTACAGAATTTAGCCTAGACTAGTAATTCAAATCCAAGCTCATTAGAGTAATTGTCGTTGGGATTTAGCTTTGGTGGTAATCCCAACAATACTCTATGAGTTTATATTCTGAGGATTTAGCTTCGGGTAGTAATCCATTTGTAAGGATGAGGTTCATGGAGTGTGCTCTCTTCTGAGGATTTAGCCTTGGGTAGTAATCCCACCGTAAGGATGAGGTTCTTGGAGTGTGCTCTCGAAATGGAAATGTGCCCACATAAACATGAATTGACGGACCTGGATTTGTACACTAAAGTGTAACTCTGAAAATCCATTGAAAATTCCAAGAAATTCAACGGGATAAATATGGAAAAATATTAAGGGAATGGAAATCATGATATATATATTATGTGATATAAGGAAATACGAGTTGATGAGACATGAACGTAGAACTTGGTGGATGAATGAGTTCATTTGTGATTATATATTTGTACATCCTTGAGTCTATTATCTGTATGAATTGGTATTCCAAATGAGTTAATGAGAAGAGTTCTAATATGAAATAATCTTAATTCTAAATGAAATATTATGAAAACGTATTTGAAATACATTGGTATGTCTTGTATATGTTATTTGAGTTCATAATGTGTAAAGTAATGTATGTGGAAATATGAGATGATGATACCTGTGCATGGAATTTATTGGTGGATACGTACATCCAAATTTATATGATTGATTGTAGTGAACATTGAAATTGGGCTCAATAAGTGATTTGTCACTTTAAATTGTGATTGGCAGGAAGGGTTAGTGAATTTCATGTTTATGAATTGTTACATGTATTTGTCAAAATACAAAGAAATGATGGTAATTGATACATGGAAATATGAGACTATACATATAAAAACATGGAATATGTTTGATAAATGTGTTCATTCATAATTATAGAATTGTGCATCTCTAGTGCACTATATGTGTAAAGATGATGTTTCAAATGATTTGATAAGTAAAACTCAAATATGAAGTAGTTTGAAACCAAGATAATTTGTTATAAAAATATATATGAAATACAGAGGTGTGATTGTTATATGTTATATGAATACATAGTGTGAAAAGTATAAGTACAAGAGAAATTTAATGAGAATTGAGCCCATATACATTTCTTGTTATTTATATGAAGTGTACGACTAACAAATGGTATTAAGTATAAGGCTCATTGAATATCTTAAATTGGTTTTGTATGTATTAAATGTGGGTGAAGAATAAGGATCAAATGAGTGAGAAATATGGCTTGGAAAATAGCCTAATTTGTGAAAATTAACTTTACCCCACGGCCTAGCAACAGGCGTGTACTAAGGCCGTGTGACTCAAGTTCCTTCATAGGCGCAAGTCAAAGAGTTATCTGACCCAAAGGCACGGTCATGTGAGCTACAGGCGCGGGAGCTTTGTAAATGAGATAAACTTAGGATTTTACAAAAATTTCATACGATTTCGATTCAATCCCGACCCATTCCCAATGCATGATTTGGACTCCAAGGGTCTGTTAAAGGAAACTTCTATAATCAATTTTGATATTTGAGCGATAAATGGTTTAAATCATCTGTAAGTGTTCCATACTCCTCGGTAATGCCTCGTACCCTGTTTCGATATTGAATATGGGTAAGGGGTGTTACAGGCTCGTATAAGGGACTTCATGATTGAATGTGAATGGTTTTAATTTAGACACAAATTTAGGACTCGAAATTGTATGTTTGCTTGTGTTTATGTCTAGTAATGTCTCGAGCCCTGTTTCGGCATTGAATATGGGTAAGGGGTGTTGCAGAGTCACCAAAATATCTACATACTTTCTTTAATGGTCTAATTACCTTATAAGGACGTTAAGTTTTGAATTCTATAGCTATTTAATCTTATAGCTACTAGAATTCAACTTTTGCATTTTATGCGATTTAGTCCTTCTCGTAATTAAGCACTAAATTGATAAAATTTTCGTACCAAAATTTTCTCATGTCATATCTATCATAATATGGACCATATAATAAAATAAAAAGAACTTTTATTTTGGGCTCAGATTTGTGGTCTCGAAACCACTGTTTCATTTCACCGAAATTGGGCTGTTACAAAACTTAAACTAAAAATGAAAAGAAAAAGGAAGGGAAAGGAAAGGAAAAGAGAAAGAAAACCTATGCCACATCCCAAAATTCTAGTCATTGTTATTTCAATAACAATCGATTGAAGTGGTCTAGTGGTTAAGCACCTTAAGTAACTCTTAAGTGAACTAAGTTCAAGTTTCCATGCTATCATCCATTATTAATTTTTTTTTTATCAAAGATGGCTATTTATTCCATGCAAAACTGTCTGTATTTGTGCTTGTAACTTCTATTTGATATGATGGATTATATGTTCGTTTTGTAAAGCATGGGTATATGAATACATATTTAACATGCTTATTGTTTTGATAATGAATTTGCATGCCATGACGCATTAATGGGGTTGGGACATTTTGTAAGAAGCAATATGTGACAGTTTAATAATTTTTAATTTTTGGTGGTTTATCCACATTTGCTTCGATAGCTTGGTTGTGATTTTGGTGGCTTGACCAGAATTATGTGTATTGGAAGTTGGTCTGCAAATTTGGTGATTTTGTCCACATATGTGCTTGTGCATTTTGGATGGATGAGTTCTGGGGAACTCCTTTTGGTGTGTAGCAGTGATGGATATGATGTTTTGAAAAACATGTATAATTATTTTTATGAAAATTTGCATTGACATAATCATGTGCATAAAAGTCTGCAGTTTTGATTATTATGTGTATGGAAATAATATTGTAATGTTTAAAGTGATTTTTGATATTTAGCTTGATATAAAACTTTCATTGAACTTATTAGCTTACTCCTTTAGATTTCATAAACTTTTTAGATAATACGCATGCATAAGACTTGGATACGACACTTGGAGGAGACTCTCAGATTAAATTTTAATAAAGTACTTTATAAACTCTTTGGGTTTGTTTTTTGACATTGGACTATTGATTTTTTTGGTTAGTTATAATTTTGATACAATAACTATTGTGCATGCATAAATGATGCATTCTTAAACATATTAGTCACTGATTTTAGAACTTAAAATGTTGACCTATTTTTAAATAATATCACATATAAAGTTTTCTAAAGTATTATTAAGTCCGCTGCAAATTGTGTACATACAGACCTTTTGTAAGTAACGCTTTTAAATTTATACCGCAAGTTTCCTTCTTAAAATGTTTAAAAGCAATAAACCGATTTATCTTAAAAAATTTGCTCAAATTAATAATGTATTACTAAATGTTTTCAATATTAATAAATTATTCCAAATTAGTAGAAAATTTTAATAAAAACGATTTAAACATAATTGTTTTAAATAGAAAAAGCTTTCCTACGGAATTAATGTGACTTCCAAAATTTAGCCATAATGTCTAGGCCAGGTTTGGGTGGTTATATTTTTAATTGATTCTACATACATGTGAATCATTAATAATATTTTGAACTGTAGATTTTCATAAGACATTAATCAAAATGAATAATCGTGGAGTATGAACTCGTGGAGCACATCATTGTGCAGCTCAAGATGAGTCATTTACGACACAAGTACGTACACTAGAGCTTGTAGTTGATCCTAATGATAATGAACATGATATGGATAATGTGAATTAAGAGCTTGAGGAGTTTGCTAATAAGGATGTAAATCCGGACCCTGTTCATGGTGTTATATCTCAAACTTTGTTGATGGCATTGCAGCGGGTTACTAGAGCACAGATTGGTACTGGGGGGCTGTAGTTCTGTGATTGAGAGGCTTCGTTCTATTGGACCTGAGCTATTTTGGGGAGTTTCTGGGACGACCCCTACAGTAGCTGAGTATTGGATGGAGGCTACTAAGAGGATTTTAAATGATTTGAACTATACCTCAGAACAAATATTGAAGGGTATAGTGTCACTCTTAAAGGTTGAGGCCCACTGCTAGTGGCAATTTGTTATCTAGGGCACTCAAGCTGAGAGAATAACTTAGCAGTATTTTCAGAACGCATTTCAGAAGAAGTATATATGCACAAGATATGTGGAAGCTCGTAGGGTTGAGTTTATTGAGCTAAAATAAGGTGATAAGTCAGTGTCTGAATACGAGGCAATATTTTTGAGATTGAGCTGATATGCACAAGGTATGATAGCTACTAAGCAAGATAAGTGTGTTAGGTTTGAGAATAGGCTATGGTATGATTTGAAAGTTTAGGTCACTCCATTTCAAGAGAGAGTTTTTAAGACTTTGGTAGTGAAGGTTAATATATTAGAGGAGGTAAAACGTGTGGAGGGTGTGAAGAGGGATAAGATTAAGACTTTAGTTAAGAGGGATTTTGGCTCTAGTGGCTCTAACTAGCGTCCTATGAAGAGAGCCATGGATAATAAACCATAACAAAATTCAGCTACAGTTAGTGCTAGAGGTAGGACTCAAGAATGTGCTCATTGTGGGAAACGTCATCCAGGGGAATGTTGAACGATATTGGGAGCATGTCTGAAATGTGGATCTTTGGATAATCATATTAGGGATTGTACACGTATGGTTGAGCAAATGCAAGCACAAAAATCGAATCAGAATTAGAATCAAATGGGATGTAGTAATAATAGAGCTAGTAATATGGGACAATCAACATCGGGTCAAGGTGCAAATCGAACTAAGGTTAGACAGCCTACCTTGGTTTATGTAGTGATGGGTAGAGAGGACCATGATGCAGATGATGTTATCGCAAGTAGTTTGACAATTAGTTATTTATAGTACTTTGCCTTGATAGATATAGGTTCTACCCATTCATATGTTGCCTACTCTATGTCTGATAAATTGGGAATTAGGGTAGAAAATAATGTTGGTGTTATTTATGTGGTTAGTCCTTTAGGCTAATCTATTGTGGTGAATAAAATTTATAGACGTTGTCCATTAAATTTTAGAGTGAAATTTTCCCAGTCAATTTGGTGGTGTTACCACTCAACGAATTTGATTTGATCTTGGGAATGGACTGGTTGGTCAAGCACCAAGTCAGTTTAGGTTGTGCTACAAAAAGGGTAACAATGAAAGTAGTTAATGGAAAGGAAATTGTGATCTTGGGTGAGCATAAAGATTATTTGTCAAATGTAATCTTCGCTTTGGTTGCCAAAAGATTGGTTAGAAAATGATTTGAAGCATATCGAGCTTATGTTCTAGATGCCACTGATAGTAGTTCTTTTATGAATAGTATCCACACTGTTAAGGAGTTTTGGACGCCTTTCCAGAGGAATTTCTTGGGTTATCTTCTGATCGTGAAGTTGAATTCGGAATTGAGATGTAGTCTGGTATAACTCTAGTGTCCATTGCTCCCTATCGCACAGAGCCTAAATAGCTTAAAGAACTTAAGATTTAGCTTCAGGAGCTTCTGGATCGTAGGTTCATTAGACCAAGTGTTTCACTATAGGGAGCTCCGGTATTGTTTGTCAAGAAAAAGGATGGTTCTATGAGGATGTGTATCGATTATAGGCAATTAAATAAGTTGACCATCAAGAATAAATATCCAATGCCTAGGATTGATGATTAGTTCGATCAATTTCGAGGAGTGAAGGTGTTTTCTAAGATTTTTTTGAGGTCAGGGTATTATTAGCTTATAGTGAAAGAATCAGATGTGATTAAAACTAAATTTGAGACTCAATATGGTCATTAAGAGTTCTTGGTAATGCCTTTCAGTCTTACGAATGATTTGCCTGCATTCATAGATATGATGAATCAATTTTTTCAACCATATCTCGATCAATTTGTTGTTTTCTTTATCAACAATATTTTAATCTACTTTAGGACTGAGTCTGAGCATGACGAGCATCTGAGGATTGTACTGCAAATTCTCTGAGAAAAGAAACTCTTTGCTAAATTTAGCAAGTTTGAGTTCTCACTAAAGGAAGTTATTTCTCTAGGTCATGTGGTGTCTGCCAAAGGTATCCGTGTAGACCTTAAGAAGATTGAGGCTATTGTGGAGTGAAAACAACCTAAGAATGTCTCTGAGAATCAGAGTTTTCTTGGATTGGCAAACTATTATTGGAGATTTGTTGAGGGTTTTATTTGATTGCTACTCCTTTAATGAAATTGTTGAGAAAGAATGCTCCATTTAAATGGACTGATGATCAACAAGCCAATTTTGAGAAACTTAAGCCTATGTTGATTCAAGCACCTATTTTGATTCAGCTTGAGTTTGGAAAAGATTATGTGGTTACACTGTCTTTGAGATATTTTTATTCATGATTATGAACTTATTTTCTAAATACATAGGGGAGATGAACCCTATGATGAATTCTATCTTTTGATTTCTATTTTACGCAATAAATACTTGAATCTTGTTCTCAATTATGTGTACTTAATTCTTGATTTAATATTTTAGATTATTAATTCATTTTTTATGTGCTTAATTCAGAGGAGGAATAGAACCTGCTTAAGAGTAGATCTAGCATAATTGAGTGGAGTTGCATGCAATCCTAGAAATATGGCAACATAAATCCACCAGATTAGAGTCAAATCTAACAGGGAAATCCATAGATCGAGTTAATGCGATAATAAGGATTTTAATTAGAAATAAATTTCAATTAATCCACTTAGAGTCAATTGCTCTTAGTCTTGAAGAGATAAATTAACATAATTTAGGGATTTCTACGGATCAAGATATTAAGTTAATAAATTGTTTAATTCATATTGATAATGACAGATGTTGTCCAGGTGGATTCTTTCCTGGGTATTTTTTTTGCTTCTTGGTTGTTAATCGATTATTTTCCTAATTTTTCTTTTTCGTGTTCTTTAGTTAATTAATTTAGTAAATTTTAGTTTTAATCATTCACTCTAATTTTTCGGTTAAATAATAGAAAGACGATAATTACTAGTACTTTTAGTATTCGTGGGAACAATATTAGTGCTCATCGTAGCTAGACTATTAATTGATAGGTGCACTTGTCTAAGTCAAAAATTTTAGTTGGTTTTGTGGACATCAAGTGTTTGGCGTTGCTGCCGAGGACTGAAATATTAGGAATGTAACTCCCCTCACCCATATTCAACACCAGAATAGGGTTACGGAGCATTACCAAACTTATTATACAATTAAACATACATTTCACATACATATTCAAATTTCATGTAATCATCATTCAACATCATTCACATTGTCCCTAATATGAGCCTACAAGGCTCAAAACATGCATTAGGAGTAGTTCGGGACTAAACAAATAACACAATAATTTTTTAGAAAACTTAGAAAATTTCTCAAAATACAGGGGACATACGCCCATGTGGCTCGGCCGTGTGTCTCACACGGTCAAATCATGCCCGTGTCACAGGCTGTGTGGACATTCGAAATGGGATCACATGGGCCGTGTCCCAACCCGTGTCTGACCCCATGTAACTCCTTGACTTGGGTCACACGGTCAACCACACGCCCGTGTGACCAACCCTTGTGCCCTTCGAAATGGCCTTACACGCCTGTGTGCCGGGCCGTGTGTTAGGCTGTGCCCAACCTGTAGGGTATACTGACTTATGACACACGGCCAAGTCACATGCCTGTGTGCTGATCCGTGTGGAGCATACTGACTTGATTTCAAAATAAACGCCATGGAACACACGGCTGTGTCACCTGACCGTGTGTCACACTCGCTGAGACACATGCCCATGTCTCTAGTCGTGTGGACAAAAATAGGCCATTTACCAAGCCATTTTTCTCACCCAAATTGCATACAACTACACCAAACCAATTAGCACAAAACAAGGCATCAATAGGCATTCAAACCAACCTCAACCAAGCCTAATTAATGCTAATTCTATACCATCAACCATAAGACACACGTGTCAAAATAAGTAATACAATTTCAAACCAAAAATCACATTCACAATTCATTTAAATGGTTACCTTCAATTATGCATCAAATTACCTAAATCACAAGCAAACCAATCTCAAATTTCAACCATTTAGTATCCATAATGCCTATTCTCAACAAGCATAATAAATCAACCATCAAACACATAACGAAGGCTAGATGCACATATATATCACTAAATATGTCAAAATAAGCCGACTCACATGGCTATACACAAAACCAACTACTTAACATTTACAAGCCAACTCAAGTGGCTAAATCCTTTACTAACATAAACCAAAATGACCATAACTCCTATACATGCCATATAACCAAATACATAAGTTCAAAAGTACCAAAGTGATAGCTTGATAGTGTGATGAGAACTCTGACGACTCCCAAATCTGAGCTAGCTTCGATTTTACTATAAAACACGAAAAAATAAACAATGTAATCTATAAAGCTTAGTAAGCTTGTAACACCCCAAACTCGGCCCATGAGTCCTGACCGGATCTGGTATGTCACGGAGTAAAATAATTTGAAGAAATTTTGAGTGTCCGGTGAAAACTTGATAAAATATGGCTATGGTATTAATTCAGGGTTTGATAAAACTCAGTTGGGATTATTTTTATAAACATGGTTGTGTTGAAAAACCCTTTGGAAACATTTGTTCATGTAAAATTTTAAAGTCGACAGGGTTATTGGTGACTTGGTGTATTTTGTTACCCGATGGTAGCATCTTTGAAAAACTCGTAAAAGTTACTTAATTTTGAAAATGTTGCTTTTAACCGATTTATTTAACATTTGTAAGTTCATTAGTAATATAGCATAAGTAAAACAAAAATAACTATGTAAACATCCAAATAAAAAAAAATTAGCGGCCTTATTACAACCCAAATTAAAAACTTAGAAAAATAAATAATATTAACTATAACAAATTAAATTCAAATCCAAGGAACAAGCATGGCCGCCTCGAGTCCTCTCCAGCTCCATCTCCACGATCTACTCATCTGCAAAATAGTATGGGAAGGGGTGAGTCACCAAGACTCAGTGTGTAAATCCCCCACCCGGAAAAATACATTTCATACACAATTTATTAATAGACATGCAACATGCAACCCGGCTAACCATCCACTCCTTTACTACCCCGTGTGGTCAAAACCACTGGTGGTCAAAACCACTGGTGACTAGAGTCACAAATCAAATGATAGGGCCAACCCATCGTGTGGTCAAAACCACTGATGACCATAGGTCACAAATATCATAATGTGGTCAAAACCACTGGTGGTACCAAACCACTGAGACTTAGTCACAATTTAACAACAATGTGGTCAAAACCACTGGTGACCGAAGTCACAATAAATCTGATGGGGCCAACCCATCTTGTGGTCAAAACCACTGGTGACAGTCTATAAAAATCATCCCCCTCCTCTCATCAATCCCACCATCATCATGCTTACATATCAATTATCATATATCATGCATTTATGTATAGCATAGCATTTAACAGCATGTGATGGCATACAAAATCATATATCATAGATCACGTAATAGGGGACTTACCCGGAAGCCAAGCTTATGCCCACAAGCAAAACTACCACAATGATTAAAAAGCAACGATATAGCCATGTTAACTAATAAAGTGTGTAGTGAGTTTTACACACCTGTTACTAACGGAATTCCTAGATCTCGAAGATCCGATCTACGATGCTAGATCCTTTGACCCTTTATTCGGCCAACAACAAGGTTAGTGACATAGGCCTATTCGGCTAAACCAAATTAATACCAAAGGCTCTTTTGCGGCACTTACCTTAAACGGATTTGATTTCCAAACAAATCCCGAAATCGTCACTTGATTAAGACTCTGCCGAAATTGCACAATAAAAATCGGTTACCACATGAAGTACATAACATGGCCTTTGGTCGAATGTCATAACCTACATACCATGCTCACCTTAATCCCGAAAGACCTCTCAATTCTCCTTAACGCTGGCTTCTAAAAAGGGTTACCAATCCAAGACCCTGAATAGGTTCGGTCATACTCAAAAATACAGGGTTAAACCTCATGGTTTCGGCTGGCCAAAACAAGATTAAAAGAATTAAACTCAAAGAGAGTCCTTACCACACTATTGAAATCGGCAGCACCTTGGTTAGGGAAGATTCGGCTTAAGCCCTTTATAGAAGAGACATTCGGCTAGCAACACAAATGGAAGGTAAAATTTTTGTTAAAAGAGAGGGGGTAGGTTCGGCTAAGTAGAAGAAAAGAAGAAGAGAATTTTGAAGAATTTTAGCAATTGTGGTTATGAAGAATTCGGCCAGCAACAAGAAAAGAAAAGAAAAGAATTTTTTATGAATTTTGGCCCCTCTCTTTAGGTGATAAACCGAATGTGGATGGCCCTAATGAGTCCTTCATTAACTAACTCTCACCCTCTTTTGCAATAATTTCACTTTTAATTATCACTCAAAATAACATTTATCTTTTATTTGTATTTCCTAGCCACTCCTCAAACAATTTAAAAGAAAATAAACCACTAACACTTACCCTTCCCCAGGTTTGGGGCCTCCGACCCCAAACAAGACCCTACCCTACCCTACCCTACCCCTGGGCACTTCGGGCCCAGGTTTGGGGCCTTCGGCCCCAAATCAGGCCCTCTCTTACCCTACCCTACAGTGCAAAAATTAAACTTATCCTTATCAAGTTAAGAGCCCAAAAATCAGACCATTAGCTCCCTCTCCCATTCACGTCAGCTTTGAAAAAAATAAAACCCCAATTGCTACTCCCTTGGTTTGAACATAGGACCTCACTGCCGCAGCCCTCTTATATCACCCCATGCCATTCTTCCCAATCGACTTTCATGCTCTTAAACCTCACCATTTAATTTTTAAAGCCTTCCTACTCTAGCCCCTTTCTTAAACGCCCAAAAAGCCCAAAAACAAAATGCCTCCCCCTTGTAACTCCCACGACTCGAACCTCTCCCCCTTGAAAACTCCCTTTGACGCACCAAGCCAATCATGCCAATTAAATCCTTGTGTCATGTTCCTTCCGAAATTTTTCTTAACCCCTATCTCACCTAGCCTTCTTTTAAACACTTAAAAAGAAATTTTTAGTCCTAAGTCAGGCCTAGCTCGGGGTTATTTCTAAACCCTAGAACATGCTTAGCAATCATAATATTCATTTCTTCAAACACACACATGGGAAAATAATTAAATTACAAACAACCCCTAATTTATGATGTTACAGTTCTACCCCCTTAAAAAGAATTTCAGCCTCGAAATTACCTAGATCAGAAGAGTTGGGGGTATTGCTGCCGCATCGCATCCTCGGGTTCCCATGTGGCCTCCTCCGTACCATGGTTTCACCATAGCACTTTTACCAAAGGCACTGACTTCCTTCGCAGAACTTTGACATCTCGATCCAAAATCTGTACCGGCTCCTCCTCGAAAGACAAGTCCGAGTTCACTTCAATTTCCCCAACAGGCACAACGTGTGAGGGATCTGATCGATAGCGCCTCAGCATCGAAACATGGAAGACATCATGGATCTGGCTCAATTCTGCTGGCAACTCAAGCTGGTAAGCTACCGGTGCCACACGTTTCAACACCGTGTACGGTCCGATGAATCTAGCGCTTAGCTTGCACTTCCGGCCAAACCTCAGCACCTTCTTCCAAGGTGATACCTTCAAGAAGACCTTATCACCCACTGCATATTCAACCTCTCTTCGCTTAAGATTAGCGTAGGATTTCTGCCTGTTCGACGCCTCCTTAAGACGAGCCCGAATTACTCTAACTTTATCCTCCGTCTCTGCCGCTAACTCTAGACCCAACATCTGTCGCTCTCTTAGCTCCGTCCAACATGTAGGAGTACGGCATTTTCGACCATACAGCGCCTCATATGGTGCCATCTGAATACTCGCTTGATAACTATTGTTATAAGCAAACTCTGCCAAAGGTAGGTACTCCTCCCAACTACCACGGAAGTCCAAAACATAGCCCCTTAACATATCTTCCAATACGTGGATTACCCTCTCAGATTGTCCATCAGACTGTGGGTGAAAAGCCATCTTTGAAATTCAACCGTGCCTAACTCCGATGTAGAGCCTTCTAGAATCTCGACGTGGCGGGGATCTCGATCCGAGATAATGGACACAGTACTCCATGCAATCGCAATATCTCACTATATCTGACTTGGCTAATCTTTGAAGCGAGTAGTCAACCCTTACTGGTATGAAATGGGCCGACTTAGTCAACCGATCTACTATCACCCAAACGGCATCTTTCTTACTGGGCGTAAGGGGAAGCCCACTTATGAAATCCATAGTAATCTCCTCCCACTTCTACTGTGGGATCTTTACCGGCTGTAATAGCCCTGATGGCAACTGATGCTCAGCCTTAACTTGTCTGGCATGTCAGACACTTGCCCACTAACTTTCGGTTACTTCCGCTTAAGACCCTACCACCAAAGCGCTCCTTTAAATCTCGATACATCTTCTTTGTTTCCACGGTGCATAGCGACGACCGCTATGAGCTTCTTTAAGGATTCACTGCCTCAACTCATCATCCTTAGGCATGCATACTCTCCCCTAAAAGTACAACACTCCATCACTGCCCAAGCTGAAACCTTCGGCCTCACCATTCTGTACTTGAAACCTTTGAGTATTCAAAGCTTCATCGGTCATCTGCCTTTCTTTGACCTCATTAATCCAAGACGGCTTCACTTGCAATTCTGCCAAAAGGCTCCCATCCTCATAGAGACTTAGGTGAGCAAACATTGCTCGCAAATTCGCTACCACCTTTCGACTCAATGCATCAGCTACCACATTAGCCTTCCCCGAATGGTATTCGATTGAGCAGTCGTAGTCCTTTAACAACTCAATCCACCTCCGCTGCCTCAAATTTAAATCTTTCTGAGTTAGGAGGTACTTCAGACTCTTATGATCTGTGTGCACTACCGATTTCTCCCCATACAGGTAGTGCCTCCAGATCTTCAAGGTAAAAACTACTGCCGCTAATTTTAAATCATGTGTCGGGTAGTTACTTTCGTGAGGCCTCAACTGTCGTGACGCATAAGCGACCACCTTCCCTTCTTGCATCAATACACAGCCTAAA
This sequence comes from Gossypium rotundifolium, assembly GCA_025506655.1. Classification (NCBI taxonomy): domain Eukaryota; kingdom Viridiplantae; phylum Streptophyta; class Magnoliopsida; order Malvales; family Malvaceae; genus Gossypium; species Gossypium rotundifolium. Next base: position 136,500,127 of record CP106734.1, on the reverse strand, counting down.
CCAGTATGCGATGCATTACAATACACAGTGAACTCCTTTCCTGCCTCAGGCTGGATTAAGACCGGTGCTTCCGTCAAAATCCTCTTCAACTTATCGAAACTCTCTTGCTGCTTCTCAGTCTAGCTGCCTTTTTCGGATAGTCTCTAACTCAATGCTCTATGGACCCACATTCGAAGCATCCCCGGTTACCATTCCAACATTCCCCCGTATGAGACTTCCCACACCGGGCACACCGTGGCGGCCATTGAGGATTAGCAGCAGCAGTAGGCCTAGCAGCTTGATCCAACCCACCAAACCTCGTTCTCTTCTGCTGATTACCAGAGAACCTTGAAGATCCAGAGCTCCTCTTATTCCAACTCCTATCTTGATTCCGTCTAACCGACTGTCTTACCCCTTCAGTAACCTTCGATTTCTCCACTAGGACAGTGAACTCCCGTTCCTGTTGTGGAGCTATCATCATCCTCAACTCATCTCTCAGCCCATCCTCGAATCTAACACAGCGTTCATGCTCGGTACCCACAATACCACGAGCATACCTACTCAACCGGAAGAATTCGGTCTCATACTCCGCCACTATCTTATTGTCTTGAACCAGGTTCAAGAAAGCCTTCCGCTGTGCATCCACGTAACTAGCTCCTATGTACTTCTTTTGGTAGGCGGCCTTAAAGAATTTCCACGTGAGATCCTCCGCTATCGTTCTATCTCTTACGATGAGCCACCACTGGTATGACTCATCCCGAAGTAGAGAGATGATACCCTTCAACTTCTCCTCAGCTGTGAAATCCAGGTCATCCATAATCCTTTCAGTAGATTCTAACCAATATTCCGCCACACAGGGTGCACTCCAGAAACTCCCCTAAACACCTCCGCTCTGTTAGCACGAGTCATTCAACCCGCAGATTTACGGGCTCGCACTGCGCTGCTTGCAACTCGCTCCAATACTGTGTCTGACTTGAGATCTGCATCATTACCACCGGTCGATCTTGAAACTCAATTTTCACCATTGGCGGATCGGCATCTCATTTCGGACCATGGCCGGACCCTCTGGCTCAGAGCAAGGTTTCCTACCTCTACCACAGCCACGAGGCGGACGTCCACGACCTCTTGTACTCATTACTCTCGTTTGCGTTTATCTATTTAAGAATTTTATGCATTAGTACCTTTGTTTCACTTGATTATCCGCGAAGAAATTTTATGATAGGAGTTTTAGGAGTGGTTCTTTCGTATCATACATGCACGATCCTTCTATTCATTCATTCAAAGAGACGTTGTAGTTTTCATTGTGATTATTTTTCCACTACCCAGGGGTATTTTCGTAATTTATCCTACAGGGGTATTTTTGAAATTTTCCAAAAATAGAAGTTCTCGGATGATTTTATCAGAAAGTATTTTGGAGCTTCTAAATTCCCAAGGTATTTTGAAAAATTTTAAAATCTGGGGTATTTTGGTAATTTTGGACCTCAGGGGTATTTCGGTAATTTTTCAAACTGAGGGGTATTTTGGTCATTCATTTTTTTAAAAAAACAAGGTTTAATTATTTCAAAAATAAAATGGCTAGTCCCTTTCGGGTTTTAGGTATTAAGTTTAGCCTGTGAGTACGTCGTCTCAGCTAGGATGAACCGTCACCACGCACCAGGTAGGATTCAAGTGAGTAGGAGGTGAATCACTAGGACTGCTTAAATACCAGGCTCCTCACCGAATCTAATCCTAGACATGCGTACAACGATTGCCACATCCCTTGCTTAGTGACAACTCACAATGTTGTTTAGGGAATTATTAAATCTTATGCATTGTTTGTTGGGGTTCGCTAACCCTAGGGTTCAACAATTTCTATTCTAATATTCTACGTTCAGCATTTACCCTTCTACCCCTATCAAATATTCACAAAAATAGATAGAAGTACTTACCTGGGTGGATTGGTGCCGGAGACTCGGTGCCATGCTGTTCAAGCCAAAAACAGTTTCCCACAACATTCTAATAAGGCCTACTAACAAAAACAAAACATTTTGGGCCTTGGGCCCCACAGTCGAGTTTTGAACCGGGCTCTGGTACCAAACAAACTGTAACATCCTAGATTAGGGGTTATGCATTTAGTGCATAATTCATGTGTTAGTAGACTCAGTGAGTGTGTTTGGAGGTGTATTAAGGGTTTTTAAAATTTTAGGATGGAAGAGAATGCATTGGAAATTTTTGGAAAGTTTAGGTTAAAAAGAGGAAACTAGGCAAAGAGGCCTAAAAAGAAATTATGTGGAGTTTAGGACATAAGGAATTAATTGGCAAAGTGGCTTGGGGCGCTAATGTGCAAGGGGACTTCAGGAGGGAAGGGGTTCGAGCGGCAGGAATCATACTGGGGAGTTTTATTTTTAGCGTTAAAGGGGAGCAAGGCCAGGGAGGCCTTAAGGAAAACCTTAGGCGTGTTTGGACATAAAAACAGGCCTTGGTAAAGTGGCTTAAGGACGCCACTTAAGGCCTAGGAATGACGCCAATAAGGGCCTTGGTTCAAGTAGCGTGGAAAGCAAATGGGTGTTTTTATTTTGCATTGGCTTTAGGATAAGGGGGAGCTTGGGAAAGAGGTGTTAAAAGAAGTTCAAGGTGAATTATATCACAAACGGCACCTTGGCGAGTGGCACAGGCGTTACTGCGATTAAGGGCAGTGAGTCCTGTGTTCAAGTTATCGAAATTGCATTTTGGCAATTTCTTCTATTTTTGCGTCAGATTGGGAAGAATTGGACAGCAATTGGACTTCTAATTAGATAAAGATTAAGTTTGCTTTGTTTTAATTTTTGGCTGGGATGAAGGGATAAAGATTTATTTATTTTAAATTCTTTTTGAATGGATGTTGAAGAGGTGGAATAGGAGATAATGGCTGTGTTATTTTATTTATTGTAGGTAGGTAGATAAATGATAATTACTATTTTATTTTATTTATTTGAATAGGTGATTAAGAGATAAAGATTGGCTTAATTCAATTATTTTTTTTTGAATGAGTTTGGGAGAGGAAAAACAGGTCCAAATTCCTTTTAATTTAGCATTCATCTTTTTCTCCTTTTAGTTGCTCTGCCGAATTTCTTCCCACTTTCTTCTCTTCTCCTTTTCTTTCTCTCAAACCTTAGTTCTCTAACTTTTCTCTAGTGGCCGAATTTTCTATCACCATTGGTAAAGCTTAGCCGAACCTTGTAAGTACCATACTCCCATTTATATTTTATTTTTATTAAAGGCTATAGCCGAATCTCAAGTGCCTTGATTCTCTTTTCTTCTATCGCAAGTTCTAAAAGCCGGGATCCATTCTCTTTTAGTCTTCGCAAGCATCGATAGTGGTAAGTAATCCTTCCTTAGTAATCGTTTTACTCTTTCTTCATGGGTGTGCCGAATCAATGGTTGGTCTTGATTTTTAGAGCATGGCTGAATGTCTTAGTGCCATTAAGTGTGTTCTTTTTGTGTGTAGCCAAAAGAAGGAGCATTAAAGAAGAAGTTTCGGGATTTTCAGAGATCAAGGGATTTCGACTACTCAAAGAACTAGTATTAGTTCTCGAGTTTCAGTGAGGGGTAAATTGGCAGAGATAACCAAAGCCTCCGGGACTTGGTAGGAGACCAAATCGGCATTAAAGGAGGAGGAAAAACCCGTTCATCGTGTTAGAATCAAATAGTTCAGGATTTCGTAAAATAGTCAGGTGTGTGATTAACCCACCGTTTTCTGAGTTCTTGCTATATTTGCATGTGTGATTTATGTGCTAACTAGTGCAGTGGCAGTTATGTGGTGATTACCCTAAAAAGAGGTATATCGATAATCAGGTTAGTATTATCTGTTGATAAGAATGTGAAAGTGCCGATGTGAATGTGACTATGCTTATGAAAATGTGATTGTCTGCCTTAATAACATGTTCATGCATTTATTATTACGCCATTGTTACATGTGCATGTGCATGGGGTGGGATATGAAAGAAGGTACGGGTGTACTTCGAGTATGTGGTTTGATGTTAGCCTTGAGCTACATCGTGGATTGACGTTGACTGAGGTCACGTTGTGGATTAATTGCGATTTAGTTTGCGTGGCTTGATGAGTGGCTGTGTGCCTCATCATGGTTGATATCGGCTAAGTGCCATATCGTGGTTGATGAGTGACTATGTGTCCCATCGTGGTTTTGGTGTTAGCTACGGCTACATCGTGGATTGGCGTTGATTGAGGTCGTTGTGGATTATTGTGCTTAATTGCACGTGGGCGGCATTGATTGCCTTTTGGAGGGAAAAGGAGAGGGTGATTTGATAATCCCCTGGTGTGTGGTAGGCTGGATTCGGGGGTGTGTAGAGGATGGACCCTAGGTTTTGGTTGGGTGCACTTTGCATAATTTTATTTGATATGTGGATTAATGTGGAAATGGGCCAAGCCTGGTATATGAATGTGGATCTGTGTGGAAATAGGCTAAGCCCGATATGTGAACATTATGTGGTTAATTACCCTGTTACCTGATAAGTGATCAGAATATGGGCCTAGCCCAGAATGTGTTATTATATGAATATGTTATCTTGTTATCTGATAAATGGGTTAATATGTGGTTAACATGTGGGTGGAATTCAGTGGATTAATTACACACTGAGTCCGTGTGACTCACCCAAATTTTTATCAACCTCGCAGGTGATGCTTGGACCGGGTTTGGAGTGGATACGAGGTGGCCCATGCAGAAGACATTTTATTTAATTAATTAAGTATTTATATTTTCAATATTTTGATTAAGTGTTTATTGTAATAAGGTCCATTAAAGTAATTAAGTATTTTTATTAAGTATCTTTATTATTATGTTTTATTATGGATTGACAATTGAGATATCTCTCGCAAATGGTTTTATTTTCTTAAATCTATTTATATAATAAAGTTTTAATTCGGATATTTTTATCAAGCTTATATTATTTAAAAATTTTAATGGACATGGTTTTTGAATAAGAACAAAATTTTCAAGTTCCACCACAAGGCAGGATATTTTTAACATGTTTTCCGTAGTGGCATTTCAAATTCGGTCGTATCGAATGGGCCGGGTTTGGGGTGTTACAAAGCTCGTTTGAAATAATAAGCAAAGCTCACCATTCAATTATCATTCAAGAATATGAACATAACATACTACAAAACATTTAATCACAATGTTAATATATTTTCAATCACATAATTAACCATGAACTCACAACTTCCATAGATTCAATGCTTATATAGTTTCTGTTCATACCTGTACTGATACGTAAATATTTCTCACCATTTCATATCTTCGATATACCCATTGAACCATTTGTAATACTATCAGATACTCGAGAATCTCACACCCTAAGTGCCACATACATAGCCGAAGCTATCTCAATCTCATATCACATATAATGCTCACTCTCGAGCTATCAACGGGTCTGCTCACACAAGTTGATAGTCATGAAAAAGCTACACAGTGTTGCTCACACAAGCTGACAAGAATTCGCAACACATGCTAGATAACTCAGCCACCGGTAGGACGTACAGACTAGCACCCAAATCACATAACCTCTAATGACATGTCATTTGTAGCCTAATCTATTCCTAAGGTTCAACCGGGATTTCACATTTTTCGAATCACCGTCGAATATATCTGCAAGGTCGCATTCACAATTTATGCAATATTAAAGCATTTAAAACACAATTATAACAATGCTTATTACTTACGAACTAACCTCGATCGACAAAACGACGGAATGGATTGACTAGTTCAAAATCTTCTCTTTCCCCTAATCTAAATTTGAATTTCACTTTTCTTGATTTATATGTAATCAAATTTGACAATTCAATCATCATTATATTCAATTTAGTCCAAAATACACATTAAGGCAACTTTACACTTTTGCCCCTAATATTTCAACAATTTTACAATTTAGTCCTTATCTCATAAAAGTATAAATTCATGCAATTTCGTCCTTACCCATGCTAGTCGAATTTCTAATATTACTATAGCAGCCTGTAACACCCCAAACTCGGCCCATGAGTCCTGACCGGATTGGATATGTCACGGAGTATAATAATTTGAATCATTTTGAAAGTTTGGTGAAAACTTGATAAAAATTGGCTAAGGTATGAAAACGGTGTTTGAAAACTCAGTTGGGCTTTTTATAAATATAGTTAGGTTGATAAATCCTTTGAAAACGTTTGATCATGTAAAATTTAAAAATCGTTAAAGTTATCATTGACTTGGTTTATTTTTGTTACCCGATGGTAACGTCTTTAGAAAACCCGTAGAAATTACTTAGCTGAAAAAGTTGTTTTTAACCGGTCTAATTAATATTTATAAAATTCCATTTGTAATATAACATGAATAAAATAAAGCAATAAAATAAACATCCAAAATAATAATAGCGGCCTTATTACATCCCAAATGAAAAGGACTTAGAAAATAAATAATAATAACTAAACCAAAGTAATTTCAAATCTAATGATAAGCATGGCCGCCTCGAGTCCTCTCCGGCTCCATCTCGCGATCTACTCATCTGCAAAATGGTAATTGAAGGGGGTGAGTCACCAAGACTCAGTGTGTAAATCCCCCACCCGGAAAATACAACTCATACACAATTTATTAATAAACATGCACATGCAACCCAACTAATCATCCATACTCCTTTTCTACCCCGTGTGGTCAAAACCACTGGTGGTCAAAACCACTGGTGACTAAGTCACAATAAGAATGATGGGGCCAACCCATCGTGTGGTCAAAACCACTGATGACCATAGGTCACAATATATCAAGTGTGGTCAAAACCACTGGTGGTACCAAACCACTGGGACTTAGTCGCAATTTATCAATCGGTGTGGTCAAAACCACTGATGACCATAGGTCACAAATAATCTGATGGGGCCAACCCATCTTGTGGTCAAAACCACTGGTGAAAGTCCATAAAATCATCCCCCTCCTCTCATTAATCCCACCATCATCATGCTTACATATCATTTACATAAATCATGCATTTAACAGCATATGATGGCATACTCAATCATATCTCATAAACAAAATAATAGGGGACTTACCCGGAATCCGATCTCCTGCCCACAAGCAAAACTAGCAAAAAGATTAAAAGGCAACAATATGGCACAATTAATTAATAAAGTGTGTAAGAGTTTTACACACCTGATCTACCGAGATTCCTAGATCCCGAAGATTCGATCTACGATGCTAGATCTCTTGACCTATAATCGGCCAAAAATCATGGTTAGGGACTTAGGCCTATTCGGCCAAACCAAATTAATACCAATGGCTCTTGCGGCACTTACCTTAAATGGATTTGATTTCCAAACAAATCCCGAAGCCTTAATTAGCCCCTAAATCCATGGCACATATTAGTTTCGGTATATATAAATTTCTTTAACAAATGGCCCTTGGCCGAATGTGACTTATTCACTTACCCCACTTACTGAAATCCCAAAATATCACTTGAGTCTTCAAGATCCCTACCAAAACACATGTTAGAAACCGGCTTGCACAATCACTCATAATCAAGGCCTATGGCCAAATGTCACTTACCTCTTTACCTTAGGAAAACAAATCCCGAAAGCTCCCTTCAATCGGCTATGGCCTCCCTACAATCGATTTAATCATATTAGTAAGAGTCTTAGGCCATTCGACCATAACCTTGTACGTGAAAGAGGTGATTACCCCTTACCTTAATGATTATTTAGGCCCCTAAACTCCACAAGTCAGCACCACTTGGTGTTGTTAGGGGGTTCGGCTACCCTTGAAGAGGAAAGAACTGAGACAGCACCTTTCTTTACGGGGATTCAGCCAAAGTGAAACAAATAGGAGAAAGGGAATTTCGGCACACCAATGATGTATTTTTGGCTAGAGAGGAAGAAAAGAGATGGAAGAAAAGACTTAGGGATTTGGAAAAGGCTAAGAAAAGAAAAGAAGAAAAGACTTTGGAAAAAATTTGGCACTTGAAGACTAGGGAGAATTGACATGACAAAGAACTTGGAGAGAAAAATGAAAAGAATAATTGAAGAATTTTGGCCCCTCTCTCTAGGCGTTAAACCGAATATGGATAGCCCCCAAGGAGTCCTATAATTGGCCAACACCTTGCTTATGTGATTAACTTCAGCCTTTAATTATCAAAAATTAAGCAAGGTTTATCTTACATCTTTATCTCCTAGCCACTCCTCATCAATTTAAAAGCAAAAAAAAAAAAAAAACCACTAATAACTCCCCCTTCCAGCCGAATATGTGCAAAAATATCAAGCTTTATCTCATCAATTAAGAGTCCAACATGCAGCCATCACTCCCCTCTCCCATTCACGCCGGTTTCAAAAAAAAAATAATTGCTACTACTTAGGTTCGAACCTGGAACCTCATGCATGACCCTCTCTTCCAACGCCTTGCCATCTTTCCCATTTGACTTTCATGTCATAAAGCCTCCTCATTTAATTTTAAAGCCTTCTACCTGGCCCTCTTTCCTTTAACGCCAAAAGCCCAAAAATAAAATGCTCCTTGCGTCCATCATGTCTTGAACCCGAGACCTGCCACCTCTAAGCCTTTAAGTGGCGCCCCCAAGCCACTCCACCAAACCGTCTTTCATGTAATAACACCTCCACATTTAATTATAAGGCCTTCCTAGGCCGATCACTCCAAAAATTAAAATGCCAAAACGCTACTCCAGCAGCTCGAACCTATGACCTGCGCCCCTCTTCTCCTCCAACTCTTAAGTGGCGCATGAAAGCCATTTAGCCAATCCCATTCTTTGTGTCATGCTTCTCCCTAAATTTTATTTAACCCCCATCTCACCTAGCTTCCTTCTTTTAAATACTTAAAAAAAAATTTTAGTCCTAAGTCCGGCCTAGCTCGGGGTTACTTCTAGACCTTAAAACATGTCAAATGATCATATCATTTAATTCTTCAAGTACACACATGGGAAATTAATTAAATTACAAACAACCCCTAATTTAGGGTGTTACAGTTCTACCCCCTTAAAAATAATTTCGTCCTCGAAATTACTTACTAATGAATAGTCGTACATCTTAACTCACCATACTACGCTTATGTTGCACACTCTGATCTTAATAAAACTATCTTACTTCCTAGGCACAATCTCTAAGTTCACAACCAAGGTTTCAAGCACTTCCCTAGTAAAACAAGAAAACTCTACAATAACCAAAGTAATTAAGGGTATTCCAGAAATAAGAAACGTACCCGTTGTCACATCTGGCACACCTTTCTCCTCGCGACGGCCAACTGTATAAACCAACCTTGCTTGCCTCGCCTCTGCACCTTCAGCACCTCAGCCACACCTGTTACCATTTCCATTACCCCTAGCTGCACCTCGACCCCTCAGTGGTTGTTGGCCATCCCTCCTGAATTGACTACATCCTTGATCCTCAGCTTGAGTCCAAGCCAACTTTCGCGGACAATCCCTTACCCGGTGCCCCATTGATCCACATTCAAAGCACCTTTACTTCCAGCCAAACATTCTCCCGGGTGAGATTTCCCGTATCTAGCACACTGAGGTGGCCACTGAGCAGGCTTTGTGGCTCTTTCTGATTCCCTAAATTTAGCACTCTTCTGCTGGTTACCAAAAAACTTTGAAGGTCTCGAACTTCTCTTATTCCAATTCCGATCTTGGTTCCGTCTAACCGACTGTCTTACCCCTTCAGCAACCTTCGATTTCTCCACTAAGACTGCGAACTCCCGTTCCTGTTGTGGAGCTATCATCATCCTCAGCTCATCTTTCAGCCCGTCCTCGAATCTAACACATCGCTCATGCTCGGTACCCACAATACCACGAGCATACCTACTCAACCGGAGAAATTCGGCCTTATACTCTGCCACCGTCTTATTGCCTTGAACCAGATTCAAGAAAGCCTTCCGCTGTGCATCCACATAGCTAGTTTCGATATACTTCTTTTGATAAGCCTCTCTGAAGAATTCCCAGGTGAGATTTTCTGCCACCGTTCCATCTCTCACAGTGAGCCACCACTGATATGACTCATCTCGAAGCAAAGAGATGATACCCTTCAACTTCTCCTTAGCTATGAAATCCAAGTCACCCATAATCCTTTCAGTGGATTCCAACCAATACTCCGCCGCACTGGGCGCCACTCCAGAAACTCCTCTGAATACTTCGGCTCCGTTAGCCCAGAGTCGTTCAACCACAGATTTACGGGCTCCTGCACCCGCGCCTACCTCAGTAACTTATTTCAACACTCGTAGCACCGCTTGGGATACTACGTCGTTACCACCAGTCTGATCTTGGAACTCAGTCTCCGCCGTCGGCAGATCCGACATCTCATTTCCAGACCCATGTCCGGACCCTATTGGCTCGGACAAAGTCATCCTACCTCTACCGCGGTCACGCGGGGGACGTCCACGACCTCTCGCACTCATTCTAACGATTGCGTTTATCTGTTTAAGAATTTTATGCATTAGTATTTCACTTGGTTATCCGCGAAGGAATTTTATGATATGAGTTTTAGGAGTGGTTCTTTCGTATCATACATGCACACAATTTTCCATTCATTCATTCAAAGAGATGTTGTTGATTTCATTGTGATTGTTTTTCCACTACCCAGGGGTATTTCCGTAATTCATCCTACAGGGGTATTTTCATAATTTTTCAAAAATAAAAATTCTCGGATGATTTCATCAAAAAGTATTTTAGAACTCTTAAATTTCCAGGGTATTTGGAAAAATTTGAAATCCGGGGGTATTTCGGTAATTTTGGACCTCAGGAGTATTTCGGTTATTTTTCACAAATCAGGGATATTTCAAAAGTTGTAAAACGTTGATGGTTCCTTTTTGAGAATTGCATTTTCTAAGATAGCGACGTTGCGAAATTTTGAAAGTCAGGGGTATTCTGGTAATTTTGTAGGTTAGGGGCAATTTTGTAATTTTCTAAAATCATGACGTTTTTGAATTTTAAGGTTTTTGGGAACTTTTTATGTGATGAAATTTTTTATTAAAACTGTGGGAATTTTGGAAATTTCATAATTCAAAGGCGTTTTCGTAATTTTACCCCTAAGGGTATTTTAGTAATTTCACATAATCAGGGTATTTTCACCAAATGACTTTCAAAAATTGGGTTCTAAGTGATTTCACAAAAGGAGGATATTTTGAAAATTTCTATTTTGAAAATTTTTCATACGGAGGGTATTTTGGTAGTATACAAGCTAGGGGTATTTTGGTCATTTTTCAAACTAAAGGGTAGTTTGTTCTTTTTTTTTTCCAAAGTTTTAATTACTTCAAAAACAAAACGGCTAGTCCCTTTCGGGTTTTAGTTATCGAGTTTAGCCTGTGAGTGTGTCGTCTCATTAGGATGAACAGTTACTACGCACTGTGTAGGATTCAAGTGAGTAGGAGGTGAGTCACTGGGATCGCTTAAATACCAAGCCCCCAAGAATCCAATCCTAGACATGCGTATAACGATTGCCACATCCCTTGCTCAGTGACAACTCACAGGGTTGTTTAGGGAATTATTAAATCTTATGCATTGTTTGTTGGGGTATGCTAACCCTAGGGTTCAACAAATTTCTATTCTAACAGTCTACGTTCCCAATTTACCCTTCTACCCTTCATCAAATATTCACAAAAATGGATAGAATTACTTACCTGGGCGGATAGGTGCCGGAGACTCGGTGCCATGCTGTTCAAGCCAAAAACAGTTTCTAAACATTCCAATAAGGCCTACTAATCAAAAACAAAACATTTTGGCCTTGGGCCCCCCACAGTCGAGTTTTGAACCTGGCTCTGATACCAAAAATGTAACACCCCAAACCCGGCCCATGAGTCCTGACCGGATCTGATATGTCACAGAGTATAATAATTTGAATCATTTTGAAAGTTTGGTGAAAACTTGATGAAATTTAGCTAAGGTATGAAAACGGTGTTTGAAAACTCAGTTGGGCTTTTTATAAATATAGTTGGGTTGGTAAATCCTTTGAAAATGTTTGATCATGTAAAATTTAAAAATCGTTAAAGTTATCATTGACTTGGTTTATTTTTGTTACCCGATGGTAACGTCTTTAGAAAACCCGTACTTAGTTGAAAAAGTTACTTTTAACCGGTCTAATTAATATTTATAAAATTCTATTTGTAATATAACATGAATAAAATAAAGCAATAAAATAAACATCCAAAATAATAATAGCGGCCTTATTACATCCCAAATGAAAAGGACTTAGAAAATAAATAATAATAACTAAACCAAAGTAATTTCAAATCTAATGATAAGCATGGCCGCCTCGAGTCCTCTCCGGCTCCATCTCCGCGATCTACTCATCTGCAAAATGGTAATGGAAGGGGGTGAGTCACCAAGACTCAGTGTGTAAATCCCCCACCCGAAAAATACAACTCATACACAATTTATTAATAAACATGCACATGCAACCCAACTAATCATCCATACTCCTTTTCTACCCGTGTGGTCAAAACCACTCGGTGGTCAAAACCACGTGACTAAGTCACAATAAGAATGATGGGGCCAACCCATCGTGTGGTCAAAACCATCGATGACCATAGGTCACAATATATCAAGTGTGGTCAAAACCATGGTGGTACCAAACCACTTTGGGACTTAGTCGCAATTTATCAATCGGTGTGGTCAAAACCATCGATGACCATAGGTCACAAATAATCGATGGGGCCAACCCATCTTGTGGTCAAAACCATCTGGCAGATCCATAAAATCATCCCCCTCCTCTCATCAATCCCATCATCATCATGCTTACATATCATTTACATAAATCATGCATTTAACAGCATATGATGGCATACTCAATCATATCACACAAACAAAATAATAGGGGACTTACCCAGAATCCGATCTCCTGCCCACAAGCAAAACTAGCAAAAATATTAAAAGGCAACAATATGGCACAGTTAATTAATAAAGTGTGTAAGAGTTTTACACACTTGTTCTACCGAGATTCCTAGATCCCGAAGATTCGATCTACGATGCTAGATCTCTTGACCTATAATTGGCCAAAAATCATGGTTAGGGACTTAGGCCTATTCGGCCAAACCAAATTAATACCAATGGCTCTTGCGGCACTTACCTTAAATGGATTTGATTTCCAAACAAATCCCGAAGCCTTAATTAGCCCCTAAATCCATGGCACATATTAGTTTCGGTATATATAAATTTCTTTAACAAATGGTCCTTGGCAGTATGTGACTTATTCACTTACCCCACTTACCGAAATCCCGAAATATCACTTGAGTCTTCAAGATCCCTACCAAAACACATGTTAGAAATCGGCTTGCACAATCACTCATAATCAAGGCCTATGGCCGAATATCACTTACCTCTTTACCTTAGGAAAACAAATCCCGAAAGCTCCCTTCAATCGGCTATGGCCTCCCTACAATCGGTTTAATCATATTAGTAAGAGTCTTAGGCCATTCGGCCATAATCTTGTACCTAAAAGAGGTGATTACCCCTTACCTTAATGATTATTTAGGCCCCTAAACTCCACAAGTCAGCACCACTTGGTGTTGTTAGGGGGTTCGGCTACCCTTGAAGAGGAAAGAACCGAGACAGCGCCTTTCTTTAGGGGGATTCGGCCAAAGTGAAACAAATAGGAGAAAGGGAATTTTGGCACACCAATGATGTATTTTCAGCTAGAGAGGAAGAAAAGAGATGGAAGAAAAGACTTAGGGGATTTCGGCAAAAGGCTAAGAAAAAGAAAAGAAGAAAAGACTTTGGAAAAAATTTGGCACTTGAAGACTAGGGAGAATTCGGCAGCAGCAACTTGGAGAGAAAAATGAAAAGAATAATTGAAGAATTTTGGCCCCTCTCTCTAGGTGTTAAACCGAATATGGACAGCCCCCAAGGAGTCCTATAATCGGCCAACACCTTGCTTTTGTGATTAACTTCAGCCTTTAATTATCAAAAATTAAGCAAGGTTTATCTTACATCTTTATCTCCTAGCCACTCCTCATCAATTTAAAAGCAAAAAAAACCACTAATAACTCCCCCTTCCAGCCGAATATGTGCAAAAATATCAAGCTTTATCTCATCATTTAAGAGTCCAACATGCAGCCATCACTCCCCTCTCCCATTCACGCCGGTTTCAAAAAAAATAAAATCAATTGCTGCTACTTAGGTTCGAACCTGGAACCTCATGCCGCAACCCTCTCTTCCAACGCCCCTTGCCATCTTTCCCATTTGACTTTCATGTCATAAAGCCTTCTCATTTAATTTTAAAGCCTTCTACCTGGCCCTCTTTCCTTTAACGCCAAAAGCCCAAAAATAAAATGCTCCTTGCATCCATCATGTCTCGAACCCGAGACCTGCCACCTCTAAGCCTTTAAGTGGCACCCCAAGCCACTCCACCAAACCGTCTTTCATGTCATAACACCACCACATTTAATTATAAGGCCTTCCTAGGCCGATCACTCCAAAAATTAAAATGCCAAAACGCCACTCCAGCAGCTTGAACCTATGACCTGCGCCCCTCTTCTCCTCCAACTCTTAAGTGGCGCATGAAAGCCATTTAGCCAATCCCATTCTTTGTGTCATGCTTCTCCCAAAATTTTATTTAACCCCCATCTCACCTAGCTTCCTTCTTTTAAATACTTAAAAAGAAATTTTAGTCCTAAGTCCGGCCTAGCTCGGGGTTACTTCTAGACCTTAAAACATGTCAAATGATCATAGCATTTAATTCTTCAAGTACACACATGTGAAATTAATTAAATTACAAACAACCCCTAATTTAGGGTGTTACACAGCCCATATTTTTCATTTATTTTAAAATTTAACCACAAAATTTACACATTTCACAATTTAATCCCTAATTGGCAATTTTACTAAAAATCACTTAGAAAATATTGTTTATTTAAAAACAAACATACATTTTCTATCATTAAACTTCAAAATACACACATATTCATCAATTTTAAAACCCTAAACCTTTAACAATTTTGCAAATTCATCCCTGGGCTATCTAGATTAAGCTGCAACGATATCAAAAACATAAAACCAATAAAAACGAGACAAAAATCGTACCTAAATGGACAACAATGCCTTGGCCAAATGAAAACCCTAGCTATGGATTTTTCTCTCCTCTAATTTCGGTAATGAAGAAGATGAATGAAACAAAATTTTCATTTGTTTTATTTAATTAACCTTTATTTCCTAAATACCAAAATTAACCTTTAAAAATATCATAAATTTCAAAATCACCAAGCCATTATCATCCACTATCATATTATTGGGCTATTGACCACATAAGGACCTTTAATTTAAGATTCCATAGCTATTAAACACCTTTAGCTAATAGAAATCAACTTTTACACTTTATGCGATTTAGTCCTTTTTATCGAATTGAGCATTCAAACGATAAAATTTATTAACGAAATTTTCACTCAATCATACTATCACATTTTAAAAATTAAAATTGTAATAAAATAATTATTTTGAACTCAGATTTGTCGTCCCAAAACTACTATTCTAATTTGACTAAAAGCGGAATGTTACAAGGAAAACTTTATTTCTATTAATTTAGCCATTTTTATTTTATTTATTTTAATATTTTTGTTTTTAATTTAATTTTTACATTCTAGTTTTTTTGTTTGTTTGCTTCTGGCATGTTCTTTTGGTTTATGACTAGAGGAAACTCGTTGCATCCATTACTTTTTGACAATGAGATTGAAAATGGTATTATTGCTCGTAGAAATTTTAGAGAGGTTAGAGAAGCAAGGAAAAGTCAATAGAATATAGTAAACGATCAAGAGGAAAAGGGTATTACTGTGGAGGTATGGGTGACAATCAAAATAATCAGCTATCTACTACAGGTCCTACTCGGTGGACTATGTATGATTATGCTAAGCCCACTTTGATTGGGACTGAATCAGGTATTGTGAAACCTACCATTGCTGAAAAGAATTTTGAACTGAAGCCAAACATAATTCAGATGGTACAATAGTATGTTCAGTTTGATGGTTTGCAAGATGAAGATTTGAATACTCACTTGGCTAACTTTCTAGAGTTTTGCTACACATTCAAGATCAATGGCCTTTCTGATAATGCCATACGCTTACAGTTATTCCCATTCTCTTTGAGGAGTAAGGAAAAATAGTGGTTGAATTCACTTCTAAGGGTTATATCAATACTTGGGTGCAAATGACTAAAAAATTTCTATCGATTTACTTCCCACCAGCTAAAACAACTAAGTTGAGGAACAACATATCTTCTTTTGCTCAAATTGACTTGGAGACATTATATTATGCATGAGAGAGATTTAAAGATCTATTGAGAAGATGCCATCATCATGGGTTACCTTTGTGGTTGCAAGTTCAAACTTTTTATAATAGTTTGAATCTCTCGACTAAGCAGTTAATTGATGCAGCATCTAGTGGAACACTGAATAATAAAACACCCGAGGCAAGTCATGATGATTTTAATCTAAATGCAGTTGCTATGTTGTCAAGCCAGGTGGAAGCACTGGATAAGAAAATTGATGGTTTGAATATTTCTACGCAGGTGAATCCAGTGATGCAATGCAATGCAAATGGAGTGGGGATGATTAATTCAAAATGTTTACATTTTGGTTCTAGCACAAATAATGAGCAAGTCAACTTTGTGGGTAACAATTCTAGACCTCAAAATAACCCTTATATCAATAACTATAATTCAGGTTGGAGGAACCATCCAAATTTCTCTTGGGGAGGTCAAGGAAATTAAAGGTCACAACGCCCTCCGAGTTTTCAGGAATCTTATTAGTAAGAGAAGAAGCCGAACCTTGAAGAGATGTTGTCAATGTAACACCCCTAACCCGAATCCGTCGCCAAAATAGGGTTATGGAGTATTACAGAATTTTACAATTTAAATGGACAAAAAATTTAAACATTTCATAACATATAGTATCATGTTAGAAACAATCATAATCATGCATATTGTCCCTAATATGAGTCCTCGAGGCCCAAAATACACCTTAGAGACAAATCGGGACTTCAGAGAATTTTTTGAAAACTTATAAAATTTTCACAATTGCAGGGGTCACACGGGCAAGAGACACCGCCGTGTCTCAGGCTGTGTGGGCATTCGAAAAAGGGACAAGCGGCCGTGTCCCAGCCCGTCTTCGTGCCTGTGTAACTCACTAACTTGGGTTACACGGCCAAGCCACACGTCCGTGTGCTAGGTCGTGTGAGCATACTAACTTGCACTCTTTAATAGATATAGGGGACAAATGGCCGTGTCACTTGGCTGTATGTCACACATGGCTGAGATACACGCCTATGTCTCTACCTGTGTGGACGAAAATAAGCCATTTTTCAAACCACATTTCTCACCCAAATTGGTACCAACCTAAACACAACAATTTTCATATAACCAAGTCATAAATAGGTATCCAAAACCAGCCAAAATCAAGTTTAAAACATGTAATATCATCACATATAACCAATATGCCCTTAGGCACCTCAAATGACAACTTAAAAACATGTCAACCATATATCCAAACTTAACTAAATGACCAATACATATTAAACTACCATTTAAATTTTCATCCATCAAACATAAATCAATTCACATATTACCTATACCAAACCACAAATAAAAAAAGATAAGCCCATTTATAAATACATAGCAAAATATACCAAACAAAAGACAAATAAGTGGCTAATCTCAACAAAACACTTATATGCCAACATCGGCCAAATTAACCTATACATGCCATTATGACCGAAATTAAATAACCGAAAGTACCGAAAGAGCCAATGAATAGTGTAATATTGCTCCGACAAGCTTCCAACCCGAACGAGCTTCCAAATCACTATAAAACATGGAAAATAACATAGAAATTAACTTACCATTTAGTCACATTTAAGATAAGCATACAAACCATATCCAAACTCAATTTGGCCAAAATCCTAAACACATATCCTCATCAACCATGTTAGTCATGTAATTCATATAAATATCAAGAAACATGTATGAGCTCAATAATAATCAAACTTCCATGTACATATAATTTCTACATCATGTACAAATCATTTTCATATATCTCATGTAAATACTTGAAGTAGTTCGTAATGAACTCATGTAATCTCGTAACAGAACAGTGCCCATTGAACCATTTAGAATATTGTTGGATACGTGGGTAGTACACACGAGGTGTACTGAACTGTAATCCGTCAATTCTTGTACAGGTATGCTCATAAGAGCTCTAGGTCTGTATGCTTTTACGAGCTGTAAACGGTAAGCTTCTCCAAGCTTAATAACGGTAAGCTTATCCGAGTTGAATAATGATAAGCTCATGTGAGCTGAGTATTGGTAAACTCATACGAGCTGAGTATTGGTAATCTCATACGAGCTGAAATTGGTAACCCTAATGACATGTCATTTGTATCCTACGAATTCTTAAAGTTCAAACGGGGCTCTGTAATCGTCATACATTGTTGGATATGCTATCGATATTCAGATATGAAGATAATGCAAATAACATACATTTAATTCATTCTAAATATATAATTACACAATTTAATTACACGAACTTACCTCGACGAGTTTACGTAGATACGAAGGTGATTAATCTGATATTTTCTCTTTGCCTTGATCTAACTCCGTATGAGGTCTGATTGGATCTATACGGATAAATTTAACTCAATTCTATATAATTCACATTCAATTTAGTCCAACATATAATTTTGGAAAAATTATCATTTTACCCCAATACTTTAATTCCTTTGTAATTTAGTCCTTAAGTTCAAAAAATGAAATTCATGCAATTTAATCCTTACCCAAGCCTAGCCGATTTTTATACATATTAATAGCAGCCCATATATTTCATAAATTCACAATTTTACCACATAATATTCTCTATTTTTCAATTTAATCTCTATTTGACAATTTTACTAAAAATTCATTTACAAAAGTTGTTTATCTAACAACAACCATTCATTATCTACCATCAAACTGCAAAACTCTAGCATGCTCATCAATGGTAAATCCCTAACAATTTAACAGTTTTACAAATTAGTCCCTCGGCTAGCTAGATTAAGCTACAATGATCCTGGAAACATAGAAATCATAAAAAATGGGTTAAAATTGCATACCTAATTGAAGGAATTAAAGATGGCTGAATAACCTAGCTTCTATGGTTTTCTTTTCTCCCATTTTTCGTTGAGAAAGATAAGCCTAAGACAATGTGTAACACCCCGCACTCGAGTTCGAAGCTAAGACTGGATACAAGACAATACCAAGCTTGAACTCACTTAAACATGTACCTACGGGTTGTAAGATTTTGTTCCGAATTAGAAACTCTTCTTTCTTAGACAAAACGTACGTTTCATGGGCCTATGAGGCCTTAAACACATATCCAGGAACTTTCAAAATTCAAACGGGAACTTTTCCTCAAAACAGGGGTCACACGCACATGTGGCTTGGGATACGCCCGTGTACCCCTAAGACATGCCCGTGTCTTCCAACCGTGATTGACACTGACTAATTTCACACGGCCTTGACACGTCCGTGGACTTAGACCGTGTGCTATATCTTGATATACTAACTTATTCACATGGCCTGGGGCACACGCCCATGTTCTGACCGTGTGTAACACACGGCCTAAACAAACGGTCGTGGAATTTACCCGTAGTCTATTCTGACCTAAGGTACTAAGGTGCAGGGGATGCACGGCCTAGACACACGCCCGTATGTCTACCCCTTTAGGCACTTAGAGGTTATTTACTGAGCCAATTACCACCCTGAAATCAAGATCAAACTCATTCTCAATTCAACAACTCAAATACTATATCTTTCATGAACAATACTACATGCTTCATTGATATCAATAAACATACATACCTAGTCAATTTTGGCTAATCACTTAGCCATATACAAAATGATAATAGACTTGATGGCCCATACATTTGCCCTTTTTAAGACATATTCAAAAAATGAAATATTCCTATACATGCCATACTTAATAAAAATAGCTTGGCTATACCAAATAGCAACTGGTAGTGTGCTTCGAGCTCCGATAACGATGATCTATGAGATTAGTTTTGCGGAACTACAAGGAAAGAAAGGATTAAAGACGTAAGCATTTAGCTTAGTAAGTTTACATATAATGCATAAAACAACATAATTAGTTAACATAAACCATTTGGGATACAAAATAGCATCATAAATTTTAGCTATTTAAGCTTACTTACTAATACTGATTCTTATATATCTCATGACACTTACTAGTCTCATGCTCGTGAGGTAAACGAGGTACCTGTATCACTTAATCATATAGATTAACATACTCTATCATGGTAAGCATAATCTTAACTTCATTATTCATAACATGAGTAATACTCTTATTTAGCTTTAACTAGCATTCTTTAATGATAGCTTTACTTACTTAACTTTCTTATTTTCTCATTTATTCTTTACTCATTTTGCTCGATGAATTACCATGAATAACAGAGGATACGAAATCTCATTCCATATATAACTCGATGTCAAAGTCATATCCTCCATATGGTCTTACATAGGATCTCTCATCTTGGTATTGAGGCCATGTCTTGACATGGACTTACTCAAAGTCTTCCTTGTGTGCTCCCTTGGGAACTTACCATTTCCATGTCTTGACATGGTCTTATTTGGTATCTTTACTCATGAATTGGTCAATGCCAAGCCTATGCTTGGACTGACATGAAATTTTCCTTGATACTCACCAATGCCATGCCTTGGCTTGGACTTACATGGGATCTCTATCTCATGATAGCTTTTCAATGCCAAGACTTGTCTTAGACTTGTATGACATCTTTGCTTGGAGACTCACCAATGCCATGCCTTGGCTTGGACTTACATGGGTCTTCATCTCATAATAACTCTTCAATGCCAAGACTTTTCGTGGTCTTACATGATAACTTGCTTGATTGCTGATGCCATGCCTTGGCTTGGTCTTATACGGACTTTCTTATCTCATGTGGTAGATTGAGTATCTTAAGTAATTCAACTTCAATCGGGACTTTCTCATGCTTAATCTCATTGATTTCTTTACTTAACATAGCATTAAGCATTTCTATGGTAATAATGTACATTATACTAAGCAAATCAATGATAGTAATCATAAAGCTTAGAAATCATACAAACTTACCTTGATATCCAAAATGTATGTAGATATGCAATTTAGTCCTCGCCTTTGTTCCTACCTCGATTTTGATCCGGGCTTTATTTTTTTGATCTATAATAATAATTTAGATCATTTAATACTCACATTGACTAAATTGACTCTTAACTCATACTTTGGAAAAATACTATTTTGCCCTTTAACTTTCTCATAATTACATTTTTGCCCCTAGGCTCGTAAAGTGATTTTCATTAAACTTTCTAATACTTCATGCTCAACCGACTCATTGTCTCATCTATAGCAATAGACAATTCTTACTATTTCAACCATGTATGGCAAATTTCACAACTATTACAAACTAGTCCTTACTAGCATTTTTCATGAAATTCATTTAGGAAAAGATGTTTATCTAACATCAAACTCTCATATGCTCTCTTAAAACATCATTTTACAAACATGTCATACATGGGTGGATTTTTGAACATGCATCTTAGCTCATCTTATAGCTAAAAATAGCTAATTCAGGTTATGAGGACTCTAAAAATACGAAAAATATTAAAAACGAGGCTAAGATGAACTTACTAGCAAGCTTGAAAAATTGAAGAACCCTAGCTATGGCTTCCTTCAATTTTCGGCACTTGGGGAAGAAGATGAGAATGATTTTTGTCATCTTTTTCCCTTATTAATCATTAAATTGATAAATAACCAAAATGCCCTTCTCTTTAAAATTTCACCATTTACTAAATCATGTCCATTTTTGTCCAAAAATTATAATTTGGGCAAATTTCTATTTAAGGACTTCCAATTAATATTCTAAAACTATTTCATACAAAAAGCTTCTAGAAACTCATATTTTGCAACTTTTGCAATTTAGTTCTAATGGACCCTTTTAATGGAAATTTCCATCAAATTTCAACATAATGCTATCATAATATCATGCAAACATCTCAATACTTTAAGAACTCATATTACTACTTCCAATTTGTGGTCTCGTACCACTATTCTGACTAGGCCCTAAATCGACCTGTTACAATTCTCCCTCTTTAGGGATTTTCGTCCTCGAAAATCTTACCAGTAAATAGGTTTGGGTACTGGTTTCTCATACTCTCTTCTGGTTCCCTTGTATCTTCCTCTATCCCTTTCCTTTGCCATAATACTTTAACAAGGGAGATACTCTTATTCCTCAGCTGTTTGACTTTTCGAGCTAAAATCTTAACTGGCTCTTCACCATAACTCATGTCGGGATGAATCTCTATTTCTGATAGGGTAATTGCATGTGAAGGGTCTGATCGGTAGCGTCGCAACATAGACACATGAAACACATCATGTATCTTTTCTAACTCTGATGGAAAATTCAATCTATAAGCTATCGGCCCAACTTTCTCAGTAATCTCATATGGTCCAATAAAACGTGGACTCAACTTGCCTTTCCGGCCGAATCTGAGAACTTTTCTCCATGGTGACACTTTTAAGAAAAATTTATTCCCGACTTGATACTCTATTTCTTTTCTTCTTAAATCCGAGTAGGATTTTTGTCTGTCAGAAGTAGCCTTTAAACTTTCTTGAATTACTTTCACCTTCTGTTCATTTTCTCTAACCAAATCAACCCCATGTATCTGGTTTTCTTTAAGTTCAGTCCAATATAGAGGCGTCCGACACTTATGCCCATATAGAGCCTCATAAGGCGCCATCTTCAAGCTTGACTGAAAACTACTATTATAGGCAAATTCTACCAATAGGAGAAACTTTTCACAACTACCTTGAAATTCGAGAATACAACATCTGAGCATGTCCTCGAGTACTTGAATTAACCTCTTCGACTGACCGTCAGTTTGAGGATAAAAAGCTATGCTAAAACTCAATTTTGTATCTAAGGCCTCTAGTAACTTCTTCCAAAATTTGGATGTGAATCTCGGATCTCTATCCGATATGATTGACAATGGAACTCCGTGAAGCTTTATTATTTCTAAAACGTACAAGTTTGCCAACTTGTCCAGTGAATAGTCAATTCGTACAGGTACAAAATGGGCTGACTTTGTGAGTCTATCAACCATTACCCATACAACATCTTTCTTGCTCGGAGATAATGGTAGTCCAAAATCTACAGTAATATTGTCCCATTTCCACTCGGGAATCATAATTGGTTGAAGCAAACCTAAAGGTACGTGGTGTTTAGCCTTTACTTGCTGACAAATCAAGCATCTTGAAATGAACTTTGAAATATCTTTCTTCATTCACGGCTACCAATACTGTTGCTTCAAATCATTATACATCTTGGTACTACCAGGATGTACAGATAAACATCCGTTATGTGCCTTATGCAAAATTCTCTGAATAAGCTCTTCCTTTCTCGGTACACAAACTCTATCTTTAAACATTAGACTTCTATTGGAGCTAATCTGGAAATCAGACTTAACATCTGGCTTGCACTGAGTTCTCTTTGTTTGCAACTCACTATCTTCTTTTTGAGCCTCAATGATCTCTTGGAGGAACAATGGTCTAGCTCTCAACTCAGTTAGAATAGAAACATCGTCAGATAAAGTCATCCGTGAATTCAATGCCCTTGATGCAAATAGGGACTTTCTACTCAAGGCATCGACGACCACATTCACCTTTTCGGGATGGTAATTAATGATTAGCTCATAGTCCTTTATCAACTCTAACCATCTCCGTTGCCTTAAATTCAACTCTTTCTGCGTCATCAAGTACTTCAGACTTTTGTGATCGGTGAAAATATGACATCTTTCACCATATAGAGGGTGTTTCCAAATCTTCAAAGAGAAGACTATGGCAGCCAACTCTAAATCATGCGTCGGATAATTCCTCTCATGAGGTTTCAACTGTCTAGATGCATAAGCAATAACCTTGCCTTCTTACATAAGTACACAACCTAATCCATTTAAGGATGCATCGTTGTATGTTACGAACTCTTTCCCCGACTCGGGTTGTACTAAAACTGGAGCTTCTGTCAACAATGCTTTCAGTTTCTCAAAACTTTGCTGGCATCTTTCTGTCCACTCAAACTTCACATTTTTCTGTAGCAACTTCATCATCAGAGTTGTAATTATGGAAAACTCATCAAATGGTAACAACATAAGGTTTGCTTTAAAATAATGACCTCTAATCATCAATGGACAGTCTTTACATACTTCATCAACTAAAACACTTTTGCTTAAAGGATTAGACACCTTAATCACAAATTCGTAGACTCTAAAGGCATACTCATACTGGATACTAGTTTCATGCAAATATAAGAGTGTGTGGATCTTGGATCTATTAAAACAATAACTTTAATATCATAAAGAGAAAAGGTACCTGTAATAGCATCAGGAGAAGATGCCTCTTCGCGAGCGTGAATCGCATAAGTCCTCACAGGTGCCCTACCCTCGGGTCTCGCAGCCTGTTCTCTAGGGTTACCTTTACCTCCTGCCCCACTTCTAGGGTTCCTCTACGGTCTGCCTCTGACCATACCCCCAGATCTAGGGTTCTGAGTTCTCTCTTCTTTTATCATCTCCGGACAATCTTCTATAAAGTGATCCTGGGAACCATATTTGAAACAAATATTTTCATCTGCTCGACATTCATCGAGATGATGTCTGCCACACTATGGGCATTCGGGTCTATCAGATCAAATATTCTCCATACTAGCGACTGAAGTAGTCTGTGCCTTATTCCCCGAATACTACTTACTCTTATCCTTCTTTGAAAACCCAGTGGAAGTAGCCGATCGGGTAGAAAAATCTCTTGACTTCTTGGAAGAGGATTGGAATAACTTATTTCGCTGTCTCTTTTTCGAGTCACGAGACTCCATTTCAGATTTTCTCTTCTCTTTTACTAACTCTTTGACTTTACAAGCCCTCTCCACTAACACCACAAATTCTTTTAATTCTAGGACAGCTCGTTTAGTCCATCTTCGAATCTCTTGCTCATGATAGCCTCAGTGGATACACACTCTCGAGCGTATTTGCTGAGTCGTACAAACTCAAGCTCATAATCAGTCACAGACATCTTGCCTTATTTCAGTTCTAAGAATTTCTTCTTTTCTGATCCATAAACCTTTCGTTGATATACTTTTTCTTAAACTCTTCTTGGAAGAATTCCCATGTGATCTTTTCTCTGGATACAACCGACACCAAGGTGTTCCACCATTGATAGGCAGAATCTCTTAAAAGATAAACCACACACTTCAAGAATTCCTTAGATGTGCATGACAACTCATTAAATACTCTGATGGTATTTTCTAACCAGAACTCAGCCTTTTCTGGATCATCATCCCTTTTAGCCCAAAATTCTTCTGCCCCATGTTTCTTGATCCTATCAACTAGAGGTTTGCCTCCTCTTACTACCTCTACTACTTGAGGGGCTACTAGGGTAGGTTGAGGAATAGGCGGAGCTGGAGGAGGTTGTGCATTCGGGTTCGTACGAACGAACTCTGTATACCATGTGTTCATCATGTGGAGGAAGGCTTCTCTAGCCTCTTCTCCTCCTCTTTGACTCACCGTAGTGGGTCTATTCTCATCCTCATCAGGCACCTTCCCTTCAGCGGGAGCCGGTGCATTACTTTCTACATCATCTACCACTGCTCTATCCGGATCCATTTACTATTGTATAAACATAATTTAAGTCGTCAGGAGTCGTCACACTATCATTATAAAAACCTTTTTACGTATGGCATGTATAGTTAGACTCGTGCTCATGCTATGTTAGTCCTAGAATCGACTAAACCGTAACTTTGATATCACTAAATGTAACACCCTATACCCGAGTTTAAGGCTAAGACTGGACATGAGACATTATCATGCTTGAACTCACTTAAACATGTACATACGGGATGTAAAATTTTGTTTCGAATTAAAAACTCTTCTTTCTTAGACAAAACGTACGTTTCATGGGCCTATGAGACCTTAAACACATATCCGGGAACTTTTGAAATTCAAACAGGAACTTTTCCTCAAAACAGGGGTCACACACCCATGTGGCTTGGGACACGCCCGTGTACCCCTAAGGCATGCCTATGTCTTCCAACCGTGGTTGACACTGACTAATTTCACACGGCCTTGACACGCCCGTGGACTTAGACCGTGTGCTATACCTTGATATACTGACTTATTCACACGGCCTAGGGCACACGCCCATGTTCTGACCATGTGTAACACACGGCCTAAACAAACGACCGTGGGATTTACCCGTAGTCTATTCTGACCCAAGGTACTAAGGTGCAGGGGATGCACGGCCTAGACACACGCCCGTGTGTCTATCTGTGTGGGCACTTAGAGGCTATTTACCAAGCCAATTACCACCCTGAAATCAAGATCAAACTCATTCTCAATTCAACAACTCAAATACTATATCTTTCATGAACAATACTACATGCTTCATTGATATCAATAAACATACATACTTAGTCAATTTTGGCCAGTCACTTAGCCATATACAAAATGATAATAGACTTGATGACCCATACATTTTCCCTTTTTAAGACATATTCTAAAAATGAAATACTTCTTATACATACCATACTTAATAAAAATAGCTTGGCTATACCAAATAGCGATTGATAGTGTGCTTTGAGCTCCGATGATGATGATCTACGAGATTAGTTTAGCGGAACTACATGGAAAGAAAGAATTAAAGACGTAAGCATTTAGCTTAGTAAGTTTACATATAATGCACAAAACAACATACTTAGTTAACATAAACCATTTGGCATACACAATAGCATCATAAGTTTTAGCTATTTAAGCTTACTTACTCATACTGATTCTTATATATCTCATGACACTTACTAGTCCCATGCTCGTGAAGTAAACGAGGTACTTGTATCACTTAATCATATAGATTAACATACTCTGTCATGGTAAGCATAATGTTAACTTCATCATTCATAACATGAATAATACTCTTAGTTAGCTTTAACTAGCATTCTTTAATGATAGCTTTACTTACTTAACTTTCTTGTTTTCTCATTTACTCTTTACTCATTTTGCCCGATAAATTACCATGAATAACCGAGGATACGAAATCTCATTCCACATATAACTCGATGCCAAAGCCATATCCTCCATATGACCTTACATGGGATCTCTCATCTTGGTATTAAGGCCATGTCTTGACATGGACTTACTCAAAGTCCTCCTTGTGTGTTCCCTTGGGAACTTACCATTTCCATGTCTTGACATGGTCTTATTTGGTATTTTTACTCATGAATTGGTTAATGCCAAGCCTTGGCTTCGACTTACATGAAATCTTCCTTAATATTCACCAATGCCATGCCTTGGCTTAGACTTACATGGGATCTCTATCTCATGATAGCTTTTCAATGCCAAGACTTGTCTTGGACTTACATGACATCTTTGCTTGGAGACTCACCAATGCCATGCATTGGCTTGGACTTACATGGGTCTTCATCTCAAAATAACTCTTCAATGCCAAGACTTATCCTGGTCTTACATGATAACTTGCTTGATTGCCGATGCCATGCCTTGGCTTGGTCTTATATGGACTTTCTTATCTCATGTGGTAGATTGAGTATCCTAAGTAATTCAACTTCAATCGGGTCTTTCTCATGCTTAATCTCATTGATTTCTTTACTTAACATAGCATTAAGCATTTCTATGGTAATAATGTACATTATACTAAGCAAATCAGTGATAGTAATCATAAAGCTTAGAAATCATACAAACTTACCTCGATATACAAAATGTATGTAGATATGCAAATTAGTCCTCAACTTTGTTCTTGCCTTGGTTTCGATCCGGGCTTCATTTTTCTTGATCTATAATAATAATTTAGATCATTTAATACTCACATTGACTAAATTGACTCTTAACTCATACTTTGGAAAATTTACTATTTTGCCCCTAAACTTTTTCATAATTACACTTTTGCCCCTAGGCTCGTAAAGTGATTTTCATTAAACTTTATAATACTTCATGCTCAACCGATTCATTGTCTCAAATATAGCAATAACCAATTCTTACTATTTCTACCATGTAGGGCAAATTTCACAACTATTACAAACTAGTCCTTACTAGCATTTTTTCATGAAATTCATTTAGGAAAAGATGTTTATCTAACATCAAACTCTCATATTCTCTCTTAAAACATCATTTTACAAACATTTCATACATGGGTAGATTTTTGAACATGCTTCTTAGCTCATCTTATAGCTAAAAATAGCTAATTCATGTTACGAGGACTCCAAAAATACGAAGAACATTAAAAACGACGCTAAGATGAACTTACTAGCAAGCTTGAAAAATTGAAGAACCCTAGCTATGGCTTCCTTCAATTTTTGACACTTGGGGAAGAAGATGAGAATGATTTTTTTCATCTTTTTCCCTTATTAATCATTTAATTGATTAAATGACCAAAATGCCCTTCTATTTAAAATTTCACTATTTACTAAATCATGTCCATTTTTGTCCAAAAGTTATAATTTGGGCAAATTGCTATTTAAGAACTTCCAATTAATATTCTAAAGCTATGTCATACAAAAAGCTTCTAGAAACTCATATTTTGCAACTTTTGCAATTTAGTCCTAATGGACCCTTTTAATGGAAATTTCCATCAAAATTCTACATAATGCTATCATAATATCATGCAAACATCTCAATACCTTAAGAACTCATATTACTACTTCGAATTTGTGGTCTCGCACCACTATTCTGATTAGGCCCTAAATCGGGATGTTACATAATGGTTTTATTTTATTACTTTTATTTTAACTTTATTTGTCATTTATTAATTAATTACTTAATTAACCTTTAAAATAATTAAAATTTACACAATTGACAAACGGATTATCATCCACTAACATACTAATTGGCTAATTACCATATAAGGACCTCTACTTTAAATTTCCATAGCTATTTATTAGAACTCAACTTTTGCACTTTACGTGTTTTAGTCCTTTTTACCAAATTGAACATGTAAACGGTAAAATTTCTTAATGAATTTTTTATATGGTATTTCTATCATACTGTAGGAAATAAAATAATAATAAAATAAATTTTTTGACCTCAAATTTGTGGTTCCAAAACCACTGTTTCAATTTCACTGAAACGGGTTGTTACAACTCTCCCTCCCTAAAGAGATTTTCGTCCTCTAAAATCTTACCAGAAAAGAGGTTCAGATATTGCTTTCTCATAGCTTCCCCAGGTTCCCAAGTAGCTTCTTCTATTCTGATCAATTCTTAACTGTATGTCATATCAGGCAGAATCTCAACATCCGTCGGAGAGATAACATGTGAAGGGTCAGATCGATACTTTCGTGACATAGACACGTGAAAGACATTGTGGATTCTTTCAAGTTCTGACGGTAAAGCTAATCGGTACGTAGCATGTCCAATTATCTCAGTAATTTCATACGGTCCAATAAATCTTAGACTCAGCTTCCCTTTGCGAGCAAATTAAAGAATTTTATTCTAAGGAGAAACTTTCAAAAATACTCTTTCGCAGACTTGGAACTCTATATCTTTGAGTTTAAGATCCACATACGATTTTTGATGATCTGCAGCTGCTTTTAAACTATCTCGAATCACTTTCACTTTCTCCTCAGTCTCACAAATCAAATCAACCCCTTGTATCTTTTTCTCACTGAGCTCAATCCAGTATAACAGAGTTCTTCATTTACAACCATTGATAAACCGTAAAAGTTACATATTTTAACCCCATATTTAATAGGCTTTTGAATGATTTAGCCATGATTTCTGTAAAAAGGTGCTTTTAATCCTTTCTTTTCATATTTATACTCAGGAAAGCACCCGAGGATAAAAAGAACACAAAACGGGCTTAAAATGGAGTAATTGGGCATTAGTAGGAAATTAACACGGCCTGGCCCAAATCCCACTCGACCGTGCCTTGCCAACTACCTAGAGCATGGCCTCAACTCCGTGACACACGGCCGTGTAGCATCCAATTATCACACGGATGTGCTTGGTGATCTACATTGCCGTGCCCAAATCGACAGACCTGAAGCATGGCCTGAATCCTAACTTACACAGCCGTGCCCATAATGATAGAATCGAGACATGGCCCAACCACGAGTTACACGGGCGTGTGCCATGGCCATGCCCCTGCCACGGGAAAGAGCAATTTCACTTGGATTTGGATGCTTGAAGCCAAAGAAACATACTCCTAAGTCTACTCCAACACCCTAATAGTAATTCTACTTGAAGCAGATACTTAGGAGCCAAGTATAGCATTCCAAAGCCTATATAAACAACCCAAGGCAGACATAAAAGGGCGGCTTTTTGCGGAGGCTTTGGCCGAAGCTTTCATCTTTTAGGGAGTCACTTGAAGATATCCAGTTGATCCATCTCAAGAAGCCGGAGTTCCATTGAAGACGGAGGATCTCTCCTTCAATTCCTTCGGGGGGTTTTAGGGATTTCTTATGTTTTGTTTATTCTTTACTCTTGAGATGTTTTCATATTTAGTTATGAACTAAACCCTTCAGGTACCTGAAAGGGACGAAGCCTATGATGGATTTTTTTATTTGATTTCTAAATTATATGATAATTACTTAGTTTGTTCTTAATTATGTTGCAAAAATTTAATCTGATGTGCTTAGGTGGAGGAGGAATAGACCCCGCCTAAGAGTATATCCATCATAATTAAGCAGAGTTGATCGAGCGCCTAGAGATAGGGTGACGAGATTTTGCCAGATTAGGGTGAAACCTAATATGGGAATCCATTGATCGATTTACTGCTTCCTTAGGGGGTTATTATAAGAGAACGAGAGTTCCACTAATTAACCTAAGGTTAGACATTATTCGCCTTGAGAGAGGGTTTAATATAGGTTAGGGAGTCTCACAGATCAAGCTAAGTAAAGAAATCATATGGTTTGGGGAATGAAAAATACGTGAAGTCATAGGTGGATTCTTCCTGAGGGTATCGTCTTTATCAATTGAGTTTTCCTAAAGTATTTCTCCCATTCATTCTTTTGTCTTTGCATTTAGTCTAAGTATCTCATTAGTTTAATAATCCAATCACTCCATATTTTAGGCTAAATAATAGAAAGAAAGTGAGTAGTATTACTTTTAGGTTCCCTTGGGTTCGATAAGATATTCTTGCCTGAGCTATACTACTGTTCGATAGGTGCACTTGCCTTTATCATTATCATGATCGGATCTCTGTGGTCGATTACTCTTTTATAAATATTAAAACTTCATTGTTTGGCGTGATCAAGTTTTTGGCACCGTTGTTGGGAACATCTAAAGTATTAAGAAAGCTATTTCTATTAGCCATTATTTTTATTTTAAATTTCTCTTTTATACATATATTTGTGTTTTTGTTTTTCTAAATTTCTTTCTTTCTTTCCATAGCAGGTACCTCTAGTTTATGGCTAGAAGAAATCCGAGAGGACCATTAGAATACAAAAGTGACATCGAAGCTACCGCTTCATGAAATCACGAGAAAAATTAGGCGAGCCCTAGACTATCAAAGAGAAAACAAAGAAAGATCCAATCCCTCTGAAAGGGTGGACGAGAACAATCCACCAAATGTGCAAGAATGAATACTCTGCATACTATGTATGATTATGCTAAACCTAATTTGACAGGAGCAGAATCTATTATTGTCAGGCTCGCTATAGCCGCAAATAATTTTGAATTAAAGCCTAACACAATACAAATGATTCAACAGTTTGCTCAATTTGATGGTTTGCAAGATGAAGATCCAAACACACATATATCTAATTTTTTAGAATTTTGTGATACCTTCAAAATAAATGGCATTTCTGACGATGCCATACGTCTTTGGTTATTTCCTTTTTCATTAAGGAACAAAGCAAAGCGTTGGTTGAACTTCGTTACCACGAGGGTCAATCACCACATGGGATCAAATGAATGAAAAATTTCTTTTAAAATATTTTCTACCAGCCAAAACAGCAAAATTTAGGAATGACATATCTTCTTTTGTGTAGAATGACGCAGAAACATTATATGATGCATGGGAAAGATACAATGATCTCCTAAGAAGATGCCCACACCACGGATTACCTTTGTGGCTTCAAGTCCAAACTTTTTACAATGGTGTGAATTCTCCAACTAGGAAAATGATTGGTTCATCAGCCGGTGGAACTTTGAATAATAAAACTCCTGAAGCAGCTTACAATTTTATTGAGGAGATGTCATTGAACACCTATCAATGGCAAATTACAAGAGCTAAAACGACAAAATCAGCTGGAGTTTTTAACATAGACGCAGTGACAATGCTATCAACACTAGTGGAGTTGATGAATAAAAAACTTGATAATTTATGTTCTTCACAGGTACATCCAGTCATGCAAAGCAAAGCAAGCGGGAATGTGGCGAATTCTGAGTACCCACCCTGCCAACCAGGAGCAGAAAACGAGCAGACAAACTATATAGGTAACAATTTTCGATCTAATAATAACCCCTATAGTAACACTTATAATGCAGGTTGGAGGAACCACCCAAATTTTTCGTGGGGAGGGCAAGGAAATCAAGGAAATCAAAGGCAGCAACCTACTCCAAATTACCAAAATCAGCCTTATCCACATGAAAAGAAATCAAACCTTGAAGAGATGTTGACAAAATTCATGGCATCTACATATTCTCGTCTCCAAAAGACTGAAGTAATACGTGATGAACAACAAAAATTGATCAAAGGAATCAAGAATCAACTTGGAGAACTTACTAGGTCAGTGGGACATCTCACAAAGGTGATTTCTGAACGTCAACAAGGACGTCTACCAACCAACACAAAAATAAACCCAAAAGAGCAAATCCAAGCCATCACAGCTCAAGAGGATACAAAAGTAGACAAGCCCACCTCAGTACAAAAAAATAAGGAAGAAAAAGGTAAAATACAGGTAGCACAAGAGAGGCCAAAATCAGTAATCAAAGAATACCAACCTCGCATACCTTATCCCAAAGCATTGAAAAAAGATGATTCAGAGGAGCAATTCGGTAAGTTTCTAAAACTTTTAAAGAAATTACATATTAACTTACCTCTTCTTGAAGCTCTTTTTTAGATGCCCGACTTAAGGAGATTTTTAAGACAACTCTTGATGAATAAACACAAAATAGATGAAGAGCACCATGTGGAACTTAACGCAACACGCTCAGCAATGCTACAGAACAGACTACCACAGAAATTAAAAGATCCAGGGAGTTTTACGATTCCATGTTTAATTGGTAGTTTACCTATTGATAATGCGTTAGCCGATTTAGGGGCAAGTATAAATGTCATGCCTTATGAACTGTTTAAACGGCTAGGTCTAGGGAAGCCCAAACAAACTAAGATGAATATTCAACTAGCTGATAAAACTGTTAGAATTATTAGTGGCATTATTGAAGACATTTTAGTAAAAATTGACAAATTTGTTTTCCCAGTAGATTTTGTTGTTTTAGACATGGATGAGGAAAATTCAATCCCTTTAATTTTAGGAAGACCTTTCTTTGCGACTGCCAAAACTAAAATTGATGTTGCCACAGGAGAACTCATACTTAGCACAGGAGAAGAATCGGTCAATCTTCAAGCTCTCGACTCAGCCAAAATTGTTTAAACTGTTTCAATAGGTAATCAAATTGTTCAAACTTCATTGCAGGAAACATCACAAAGCATCAAAGTTGAGCCAACTCATAGTCCCCAAGTCGTCACAGAAGAATCACACCAGAAACAAAACCAGAAGACCGACAAATTAGAAGAGCAGAAACTACACACTAAAGAAAAGCCGGATCCACACGAAGTAAAACCTAAGGAACCACCAGAAGAGCTCATAGGGACATCAAATCACTTTAAAATAGGAGACCAGGTGCTGTTAGACAAATTCGATCCTCACATCACTTCAACAGACCTAAAGAAAAAGGAAGAAATACCCTTTCAGGTACACGATGTTTTCCCACACGAAATAGTCGAGGTAAGCAATCCAATAT
Organism: Gossypium rotundifolium; assembly: GCA_025506655.1. NCBI lineage: Eukaryota > Viridiplantae > Streptophyta > Magnoliopsida > Malvales > Malvaceae > Gossypium > Gossypium rotundifolium. The sequence continues at coordinate 136,466,187 of CP106734.1, read as the reverse complement.
TTGGCAATTTCAAGGTAAACGCTTCTCGACCTAAACTTTGTCACGAAAATATAACTGTCAGTGGGAGGGAAAATATTCACACTATAATATCCTAAATAGGGGTTATTTGTGATTGAATTGTTTTGCATGAGTATGGACTGTTGAATTATTATTTGAGGTGCTGTAAGATTTGGTTATAAGTCTAGAGTAGGCCCGAGTTGTAGGAATTTTTATTTTAAGTAAAGGGAACGAAAGGAGCCAGGGGTTAAGTATAATTCATGGGGGATTTAAGCACAAGATAGGGCTTGGAAAAGTGGCAAGGAGGCACCACTTAGGGCCCTGTGATTGACGCTACATACAGGGAAGGGAGAGCTCGGTTTGAGCAGCAGAAATTCCACTTTCTGCTTATTGTTTTGGTGCCAAGGGGGAAGAGTTGTGCTTAGCACAAACTCTATTAGATAAGATGGAGAAAAGGGGATTTAGGAGTTTGATTCATTCAAACTCATTTGAATGATTGGCCAGGAGTGATTCAGGGAGGTTTGCCAAAATCTAGACTCTAGTATGAGAGGAGTAACCGATTAGGAGACTTAGGGAGGGGCTAGGTGACATTTTCACTAGCAAGCCTTGGTACATTCGGTGAAGAAACAAACCGAAACCCTTTCTAGAATTCTCTCTTTTCCCTCTTTGCAAAACCAAGAACCCTCACTTGACATCTTCTTCTCTTCTTTTTCCTTTCTTCCTCTCAAGTGTTTGGCCGAACCTTTCTTTCTTCCATCTCTCATTCTCTTTCTTTTCATAACTACTCCAAACCACATCTTCCTCTTTACTTCTGTTGCCGAATCCTCCCTCTCCTATTCTCACTTTTCCTTCTCTTTCTCCACTCTAGCCGAATATTGATTACTTTTCTCTTCCATCCACCATATTTTGTATCAAAATCTCCTTGTTTTCCTCTTGTCTTATTTTGGCCAAATAGCAACAAGGGTGGATCTTCTTCGGTTCTTCATCAATCGGTTTTGAGAAGGGGTAAGTGTCTTGGCCAAATACCTTTTGTTCCTTTTCTTTTCTCTCTGTCGACTATCATAGGAGCAAAAGCTAGATTTCGACATTTGGTAATAGATTTCTAATCATCTAAGGACGATTTCTCCTAGGTTCTCTAGGATTTGAAGCAGTCGATCTAAGCCTCCATTCTCTAACAATCGAATTCGATAAGTCAAGTGGTAAGGATATCTACGTTGGTTCATCATTCTTTAAGTGGTTGAAAAGCCGAAGGCTATTGAGACTAAGTTTTTATTGTTGGCCGAATATAGGGGGAGAATCAGTCTCGCATATTTTGGTGTTGTTTTTGTAAGGCAGAAAGGTAAGGGTGGTGTTATTTATGCGTAATCTCACCCTTCGGGATTTATTGGTATGGCCGAATGGCCTTGTTAATGGTCTTATAGTTTGGTCGAATGTAGGATCAAGGAGATCTAGTGTGGTAGATCGAGTCTTCGGGATTTAGTGCTTGCATTAGTAACAGGTGTGTAACTTACACACTTTTCAACTAACTAATATATTAATAACCTGAATATGTTAAAAGTCAAAAATTGTGTAGATCTTGATTAAATACCGTAGAGGGTCTGAGCAAGGATTCAGGTAAGTCTGTTTTGATATGATTTGCTATGTGATGCTAGATAGCATGATCTATGATATATTTGCTATATGATTCATAATAAGGCATGATGGCATGATTTGTATAAGTTTTGCATTGTGATGGGTGATATGAGAGGAGGGGGAAGATTTAATATCCGTGTCTTTGGGACACCAGAGGTTTGGCACCTCTAGTGGTTTGGTACCATAGATTATTTTGTGACTTTGGGTCACCAGAGGTTTGGCACCTCATAGCGACTCATCCCAGTGATTTAGCACCACAGAGGGTTGGCTCCATAGTTGATTTATCGGGATTGTCACCAGTGATTTGGTATCACACGTGGGTTGGCCCCATTGGGATTATTGATATTTCGTGACTTTGGGTCACCAGTGGTTTGGCACCACATTTTTATTGGATATCGTGACTTTAGGTCACCAGAGGTTTGGCACCACCAGTGGTTTGGTACCACACGGGGTAGAAACGGAGAATGGATGGCTAGGTTTGGGTGCATTATATGTATTGCTTGGTTATGATTTGTGTAAGTATGTTGCTTTATCCGGGAGGAGGATTTATGCACTGAGTCTTGGTGACTCACCTTCTCCCTTATCTTTTCAGGTGATTCGTAGATCGCGGATGAGGAGTCAGATGGACTCGAGGTGGCCATGCGTTAAGCACATTTGGTTTTACTTGGATTTTTAAATTGGGTATTATTTCATATTTCGTTTTTATTATTTGGGGTTTATAATAAGGCCTTCTAAATTATGTTTTGAATTATTTATATGTTTTGGATTTGATTTCGAACATGGTTAAGTAAGTTACTTGATTAATTTAATAACATGAGCGCAAGGTTTTTCTAAACTACAAAACGCAATGGTTTTCAAAACTATACCATCGGGTAATACAAACACTCGGGAATAAATGACAACTCAAATGTTTTCGACAACCTAAATTGTTTCAAATTTTAAGTTTTACACTCAAATGCAATCGGGTTTTTTGTTTTACTAATCATGCACCTGGTTTCTACAAACATAGAACAACAAAGGGTTTTCTCTAGTTTTCAATCGGTGACTTGATTTTCTTCAACACGTTTTACCTCTGAGGTATGCCAGATTCGGTCATGGTGTGTTGACCGAGTTTGGGGTGTTACATTTTTGGTATCAAAGCCAAGTTCAAAGGCTCGGCTGTGGGCCCGGAGCCCAAAATGTTTTAAAGTAAGGTTTTTAAATGTTCTTGGTTGGAAATATATGGTTTGAGAAGCATGGCACTGAGTCTCCGGCACTAATCCGCCCAGGTAAGTACTTTTGACTATTGTATGAATTATAGGTGGGGAAATGGGTATCTTGAGATTGTAGACTAGTAGAATAGGAATTATTGAACCCTAGGAATAGCTTACTCCAACATAAATAGCATAAGACTTAATGATCCACTAAACAAACCTGTGAGTATGTCACTGAGCTAACGGTGTGGCAATCGTTGTGCGCATGTCTAGGATTGGATTCAGGGGGGAGCTTGGTATTTAAGCAGTCCTAGTGACTCACCTCCTCTTCACCCGAATCCTACCTGGTGCGTAGTGATGGTTAATCCTAGTTGAGATGACTTATTCACAGGCTAAATTTAATAACTAAAACCCGAAAGGGACTAGCCATTTTGGTTTCAAAATTCTATAACCCTTAGTTTTGAAATCACCACAGTACCCCTGATATGGAAAAAGACCAAATTACCCTTGATTTACAAAATGACCAAAATACCCCCGATTTGAAAAAAATAATGACCAAATTACCCCTGACTTTTAAAATTACCAAAATGCCCTCAGTATGGGAAAATTTTCGAAGTACCCTTGAATTGAAAATTTTCAAAATACCTTTGTTTTGTAAAATCACCTTGAACCATATTTTGAAATTTTTTTCGAAAATACTCCTAGATTATGAAATTACGAAAATACCCCTAGTTGTGAAAATTTCCAAAACACCCCCAATGTCTGTAAGTTTTTTTAATATCCATGATTTGTAAAAGGTTTTCAAATTAACTCTATTTTATTACTAAAATATCCTGATAGGCTAATTACGAAAATACCCTCGAGCAGTGAAATGACGAGAATACCCCTACTAGTGGAATGATGGTAGGAAATTGAACTGAAAACTGTGTGATGATCGAAAGAACCACTACTAAAGTTCTCTGCATAAAACTTATTCGTGGGTAATCAGTGACACAGAAGCTAATTCATAAAAATCTCTTAAACAGATAAATCGCAACCATAGACATGAATTCTAGGGGACGTGGTCGTAATGTGCGTGGCCATGGTAGAGGCTGAATGACCGTGTCGGAGCCCGTTAGGTCTGGTCAAGGGTCCAAAAATGAGATGCCACCACCACCAGTCACTGATGTGGAATATAGGATCAGACGGGGGATGATGCAGTATCACAAGCGATGCTGCAGGTTTTGGAAAGGGTGGCTGAAGCAGGTGGAGGCATGAAAGCTCGAAAGTCGGTACTTGAGCGACTTCGAGCTAATGGAGCTGAGTTTTTCTATGGTGTATCTGGTGTGGCACCCAATACGGCTGAGTATTGGTTAGAGGCCACGGAACGACTCATAGATGACCTGGATCTGACTGTTGAGGAAAAATTAAAAGGGATAGTATCGCTTCTTCGAGATGAGTCATACCAATGGTGGCTCACGGTTCGGGATAGTGCAGCAGCTGATGATCTCACTTGGGACTATTTTAAGGTCACTTATCAAAAAAAGCATGTCAAGACCAGCTATCTTGATGCTTGTGAAGGCGTTCGAGGTTTGGTTCGGGGAGTAAGTCTGTCTCGGAGTACAAGGCAGAATTTCTAAGGTTAAGTCGGTATGCTAGGAGCATCATGGCTACAGAACATGAACGATGTGTCAGGTTTGAGGATGGATTGAAAGATGAGCTGAGGTTGCTGATCGCTCCACAGTAGGAGCGAGAGTTTACTGTGCTGGTGGAAAAGGCCAAGGTAGCTGAAGGGGTAAAGGAGTCTGTAAGATAGAATCTGGATAGGAATAGACACGAGAGAGGTTTTGAATCATCGGGGTTAGCCGGTAATCCATAGAAAAGGGCTAGACAGAGTGGGCCAAATCAATCTAGAAGGACTACTACTACTAATCAGGGACCAGCGCAGTGTAATCGATGTGGGAAATCTCATGGGGGAGGATGTTGGACTGGCGAAAAGAGATGTTTTGAGTGCGGTTCATTGGATTATCGTGTGAGGGACTATCCACGTAAGTTAGCCTGGATTCAGTTTAAGGGTCAGGGTCGTGCTCAGTTTTGAAATGAGGGACCACCACCGCAGAGGGGTCGTGGTATCGGTAGGGGAGGTAACAGCTCTGGCAGAGGCCATAGAGCACCAGGCAGGGGTGCAGGCAACACTGAAGCAAGGCAGCCTGGGTTGGTATATGCAGCAAGGCGTCGAGAGGAGGGCGACGCACTGGACGTCATAACCGGTACGTTTTTAATCTTTAGATTATCGTATATTACTTTGATTGATGTGGGTTTAACGCATTCGTATATTACTAGTAGCATAGTAGAGACCATGAACCTAGACTTTGAAACTACTTTAGGAGATGACAATAATTAGCCCTCTAGGTCACTCAGAAGTAAATAAGTCAGATAGGATGTACCCTAGAACTCCAAGGGGTAGTGTTTGTAGCTGATCTGATGGAACTGCCGTTTGGGGAGTTCGATCTGATTCTCGGGATGGACTGGCTGGTAAAGTACCAAGCAAGTTTGGATTGCGCGGCTAAGCGCATGGTTTTGAAAACGGCTAAGGGGGAGGAAGTGGTGATGATAAGTAATAGAAGAGATTATTTATCCAACGTAGTATCGGCGTTGAGGGCTGAGAAGCTGGTCAGGAAGGGTTGTGAGGCGATTTTGGTTTGTGTGTGTGCTTTGGAGGCTAAGGAGTCTGCTGTAGAGGATGTCTGAATAGTAAAAGAATTTACTGACGTATTTCCAGAGGAACTTTCGAGTCTGCCTCCGGATCGGGAAGTTAAATTTGGTATAGATTTGTTACCCAAAACTGCGCCAGTGTCTATTGCCCCGTATAGAATGGCGCCAAAGGAATTGGTAGAGCTGAAGGCCCAAATTCAGGAGTTGTTGGATCGAGGTTTCATTCGGCCAAGTATTTTGCCTTGGAGAGCGCCGATACTGTTTGTCAAAAAGAAAAATGGTATAATGCGGATGTGTATAGACTACCGCCAGTTGAACAAGCTGACGATCAAAAACAAGTATCCGTTGCCAAGAATTGATGACTTGTTCGATCAACTTAAGGGGGCATCAATTTTCTCAAAGATTGATTTAAGGTCTGGGTATCATCAGCTAAAGGTGAAGGAGGTGGATATCCATAAGACGGTGTTTCGTACTCGGTATGGGCATTACGAGTTTCTGGTGATGCCGTTCGGGTTAACGAATGCACCGACAGCATTCATGGATTTGATGAATCGGGTGTTTCAGTAGTACTTGGACCAATTTGTTCATAGTATTTATGGACGACATATTGGTGTACTCAAGGACGGAGGAGGATCATGATGCACATTTGCGAGTAGTGTTGCAGATATTGAGGGAAAAGCAACTATTTGCCAAATTCAGTAAGTGCGAATTTTGGCTTAGGGAGGTGACTTTCTTAGGTCACGTAGTGTCCATTGAAGGATTAGAGTGGACCTCGCAAGATTGAGGCGGTGTTGGATTGGAAACCGCCTAGGTCGCTGGGTGAAATTGATTTTTCTAGGTCCCATGGTATTCTGGGAGATTTGTGGAAGGATTTTCTTTGATCGTGCAGATTGACCAAGCTGTTGAGGAAAGGAGTTCCATTTGTGTGGTCGGAGAAATAGCAGGAGAGTTTTGACAAGTTGAGGAAGATTTTGACGAAAGCTCCGGTTTTGGTACAGCCTGAGGCTGGAAAAGTATTCACGGTCTATTGTGATGCATCACATACTGGCTTGGGATGTGTGCTAATGCAGGAAGGGAAAGTAGTGGCATATGCGTCTCGACAGCTAAGACCGCATGAGGTTAACTATCCAACACATGACTTGGAGTTAGCTGCAGTGGTTTTTGCTCTGAAAATATGGAGACACTATTTGTACGGAGAGAAGTTGATAGTTTACACCAATCACAAGAGTCTAAAGTATCTTCTGACTCAGAAGGATTTGAACTTGAGACAGCGCAGATGGATTGAGCTGTTGAAGGACTACGATTGTTCGATTGAGTATCATCCGAGCAAGGCTAACGTGGTGGCAGACGCGTTGAGCCGTAAGGTGGTAGCGGACTTAAGAGCGATGTTTGTTCATCTTAGCTTGTATGACGATTGGAGTCTTTTGGAAAAATTACAGGTTAAGCTAACTTGGGTTGAGCAGATCAAGGAGAAATAGTTAGTGGATAAGGGCTTGAATGCTCGGAGGTTGCAAGTTCAGAATGGTGGTGTAGAGGGTTATAGTGTGACCAGTGATGGAGTATTGTGTTTCCAAGGGAGAGAGTGTATGCCGAAGGATGTCGAGTTAAGGCAAAGGATTCTTCGGGACGCACATAGCAGCCCATACGCTGTGCATCTTGGAGGTAGCAAGATGTACCAAGATTTGAGCGATTACAGTGGCAGGCTAAAGCGGAAAGTGACTGAGTTTGTGGGTAAGTGTCTGACGTGTCAGCAGGTCAAAGCTGAGCATCAGTTGTCGTCAGGTTTACTTCAGCCAGTAAAGATTCCTCAATAGAAGTGGGAAAGGATTACCATGGACTTTGTCAGTGGGTTACCCCTCACACCTAGCAAGAAAGACTCGGTCTGGGTAATTATGGATCGTTTGACGAAATCAACTCATTTCATACCGGTAAGGGTTGATTATTCACTTCAAAAGTTAGCTAAGTTGTATGTGGCCGAGATAGTGAGGTTGCATGGTGTGCCAGTATCAATTATCTCAGATAGGGATCCAAGGTTCACATCGAGGTTCGGAGAGCTTTGCATCGAGCTTTGGGAACGAGGTTGGATTTCAAAGATGACTTTTCACCCGCAAATCGGCGGATAGTCGGAAAGGGTTATACAAATCCTAGAGGATATGCTAAGGGGTTGTGTTTTGGACTTCAGGGGCAGCTGGGAAGAATTTCTACCATTAGCTGAGTTCACATACAACAATAGTTATCAGGCAAGTATTAAGATGGCACATATGAGGCGTTGTATGGTAGGAAGTGTCGCACACCTACTTGCTGGACAGAATTGGGTGAGCGTCAAATGTTGGGACCAGAGTTGGTTGCAAAGATCGAGGATAAGGTTAAGTTAATTCAGTCTCGTCTAAAAGAAGCTTCAGACAGGCAAATGTCATATGCTAATCTTAAGCGGAGAGATATAGAGTTTCGCGTGGGAGACAAGGTCTTTTTGAAAGTCTCGCCATGGAAGAAGGTGTTGAGGTTCAGGAGGAAAGGCAAATTAAGCCCTAGGTTTATCGGGCCATATAAGGTGTTGAGACGAGTGGGACCGGTAGCCTATCAGCTCGAGTTGCCAGCAGAGCTGAGTCAGAATACACGATGTGTTCCATGTCTCCATGCTTAGACGTTATCGATCCGATCCATCACATGTTGTAGCAGTGGAGGAAATTGAGGTAAATCCAGATTTGACTATGGAAGAGGAACCAGTGCAGATTCTGGATCGAGATGTGAAAGTTTTGCATAAGAAGTCGGTCCCATTTGTAAAGGTGCTGTGGCGAAACCATGGAGTGGAGGAAGCTACATAGGAACCAGAGGATGTGATGAGACAGCAATACCCCCAACTCTTTTGACTAGGTAATTTCGAGGCCGAAATTATTTTTAAGGGGGTAGAACTGTAATATCCTGAAATAGGGGTTATTTGTGATTGAATTGTTTTGCATGAGTATGGACTGTTGTATTATTATTTGATGTGTTGTAAGATTTGGTTATAAGTCTAGGGTAGGCCCGAGTTGCAGGAATTTTTGTTTTAAGTAAAGGGAGCGGAAGGAGCTAGGGGTTAAGTATAATTCATGGGGGATTTAAGCACGAGATTGGGCTTGGAAAAGTGGCAAGGAGGCGCCAATTAGGGCCCTGTGTTGATGCCACATACAGGGAAGGGAGAGCTCAGGTTCGAGCAGCAGAAATTCCACTTTCTGCTTATTGTTTTGATGCCAAGGGGGAAGAGTTGTGCTCAGCACAAACTCTATCAGATAAGATGGAGAAGAGGGGATTTAGGAGTTTGATTCATTCAAACTCATTTGAATGATTGGCCAGGAGTGATTCAGGGAGGTTTGCCGAAATCTAGACTCTGGTATGAGAGGAGTAACCGATTGGGAGACTTAGGGAGGGGCTAGGTGACATTTTCGGCAAGCAAGCCTTGGTGCATTCGGTGAAGAAACAAACCGAAACCCTCTCTAACATTCTCTCTTTTCCCTCTTTGCAAAACCGAAAACCCTCACTTGACATATTCTTCTCTTCTTTTTCTTTTCTTCCTCTCAAGTGTTTGGCCGAACCTTTCTTTCTTCCATCTCTCATTCTCTTTCTTTTCATAACTACTCCAAACCACATCTTCCTATTTACTTCTGTTGTCGAATCCTCCCTCTCCTATTCTCACTTTTCCTCCTCTTTCTCCACTCTAGCCGAATATTGATTTCTTTTCTCTTCCATCCACCATATTCTGTGCCGAAATCTCCTTGTTTTCCTCTTGTCTTATTTTGGCCGAATAGCAACAAGGGTGGATCTTCTTCGGTTCTTCATCAATCGGTTTTGAGAAGGGGTAAGTGTCTTGGCCAAATACCTTTTGTTCCTTTTCTTTCTCTCTGTCGACTATCATAGGAGCAAAAGTCGAATTTCGATATTTGGTAATAGATTTCTAATCATCTAAGGACGATTTCTCCTAGGTTCTCCGGGATTTGAAGCAGTCGATCTAAGCCTCCATTCTCTAGCAATCGAATTCGGTAAGTCAAGTGGTAAGGATATCTACGTTGGTTCATCATACTTTAAGTGGTTGGAAAGTCGAAGGCTATTGAGACTAAGCTTTATTGTTGGCCGAATGTAGGGGGAGAATCAGTCTCGCATATTTTGGTGTTGTTTTCGTAAGGAAGAAAGGTATGGGTGGTGTTATTTATGCGTAATCTCACCCTTCGAGATTTATTGGTATGGCCGAATGGCCTTGTTAATGGTCTTACGGTTTAGCTGAATGTAGGATCAGGGAGATCTAGTGTGGTAGATCGGGTCTTTGGGATTTAGTGCTTGCGTTAGTAACAAGTGTGCAACTTACACACTTTTTAACTAAGTAATATATTAATAACCTGAATATGTTAAAAGCCGAAAATTGTGTAGATCTTGATTTGATACCGTAGAGGGTATGAGCAAGGATTCGGGTAAATCCGTTTTGATACGATTTGCTATGTGATGCTAGATACCATGATCTGTGATATATTTGCTATATGATTCATAATAAAGCATGATGGCATGATTTGCATAAGTTTTGCATTGTGATGGGTGATATGAGAGGAGGGGGAAGATTTTATATCCGTGTCTTTGGGACACCAGAGGTTTGGCACCTCCAGTGGTTTGGTACCATAGATTATTTTGTGACTTTGGGTCACGGAGGTTTAGCACCTCATAGCGACTCGTCCAGTTGGTTTAGCACCACAATGGGTTGGCCCCACAGTTGATTTATCGGGATTATCGCTTGATGATTTGGTATCACATGTGGGTTGGCCCTACTGGGATTATTGATATTTCGTGACTTTGGGTCACCAGTGGTTTGGCACTACATTTTTATTGGATATCGTGACTTTGGGTCACCTGAAACACCCCAAACCCGGCCCACAAACCCTGACCGGATCTGGCATGGTTCTAGGAAAAACCATTCGAATTCTTATTTGAATCTTTGCTGGGTTGGGTTCAAAATTAAATTTCGTGTTGATTAGGTGTCAAAACATTTAATATTTATAGTTAAGAAAAATGGACTTTAACTTTAATTTGATAATAATCGTATCATACTAAGTAATTTAAAGCATGCATAAACAATTTAATACTTATGTCCTTATTACATCAAATAAAACCCAAATTAAATCCAAAATACTAAAAAGAAAGAAAAAGCCCAAAATAAAATAATAAGTCCAGAGTTGTGCATGGCCACCACTTGAGCTCCTGCAGGCAGGTCCATTCTTGAGTGTCACCTGAAAAGTAATCCCACAACGGGTGAGTCAAACAGACTCAATGTGTACAACCAGCACAAAACTCAATTAATTCAGGCATGTCAAATCATACATGATATACATATATAAATCATGATGCAAACCAGATCCCAAACCTAGATAACCATCCGCTACACATCACCCGTACCAACCATCACACTGTGGGGACTACTAAGTCAACCCTTCATCCGCTACACACCATCGAAGGCAGTCGCTGCAGTCGACGTGCACATCGCCCTTATAAAATTCGTGGCATAGCCACCAGATAATATTTTGTGACATAAGTCACCACATTCAGATTTCGTGACATAAGTCACCACATTCAGATTTCGTGACATAAGTCACCACATTCAGATATTGTGGTATATAACCACCAAATCACTTCCCCTTTACATATCACCCATATGCCCCATGTCATACAAATATGCATTAGCCATGTCATATTCCTCATTCACATTCTTATAGTTTCACATATATGCTATAACAGATCATATTATACTCATAGTAGGAGTACGTAAACATACCTGGGTACTTTGTACCATTGCATGGTTAGCCATATTTCACATTATTATAAACACATATATTAATTGATGCCATAAATCTATTAAGAGTTAGTGTGGGGTACACACCTGATTTACTTAGCGCTTAATTGAGATCCCAAAAACCCGATCTAATCCTTTAGATCTTAGTTCCTATAGTCGGCCATTGTTAGACATATTAGCAAAACTTATTCGGCCATATAACCAAATCCCGAAGCAACATAATTGAAATCTTACCTTGCTTGCCGATTTGAGTACTTCTCAAATCCCGAAAACTTTGTGATACTTCTTTCTTGCAATCGGCCAACACTAGTTCACTAGACTTGGTTAGTTTCGGCTTTTAAATAAATATGAAATAGATCTTAAATCACTCAATAAGCCTTGGCCGAATATCTTTGGTACTAACCTTGCGATTTTAAATCCCGAAAGTGGTTACTTGCTTTGAAGTTGTCGAAATCCCTACTTGTCAAGTGTTAGAATCGGTTTTAAGTATAGATCTAAGAGAATGACCTTTGGCCGAATACTTCATACCACTTACCTTAAACACTTCAAATCCTGAAAGTCTCCTTACTGTCCTTAACGTTGGCTATACACAAAAGAACACAAGGTTATGGCACTATACACATTCGGCCATCTCTAACCAAGGTTTAACCATTGTTTTCGGCATCTTAAAAGAATAAGGACCCAAAACCGATTGCTTGAGGAGGAGATTGCTTACCACTATGTCGCTTACCTTAGATCTGAAATCCCGAATGTTTCCCTTAAAAGTCGACTAAAGACATTAAGGCATTAGAATCTTGATTTCGGCTTTTAAGGAAAAGAAATAAAAGAATTGATAATGAGCCTTACCCTTACTAAAATCGACAACACTCCTACTTGACACCACAGAAGGTTTCGGCTATAGGCTAACTGTTGAACAACAAGTTTCGACTTTTGATGATTTAAAGGACCAATCGACTATGAGCCCCTTGAGTATTCGACTAGAATAAAAGAAAAAGAAAAGAAATGTGGTTGCTTTGGAGAGAAAAAAAAACGAAAAAGAGGCTTAATTGCTTTGTAAAATTCGGCTATCATCCCCCCTCCTTACTAAACTTGGCCGAATATTTCATTAGAGGAGTCCCTAGGCCGGCCACCTCTTCCTCTCACTATCAAATCCCTTATTTCACTCTTCCTTAGCTAAATCTTGAAGTGTCCCTGTCGTCCACTTCCTCTTCTCCGAGTCCATGTGTAGTCCACTTCCTCTCTTCCTTGTAGCAAAATAAAGACTTTTATTTGCTTCCCTTGTGACTCGAACCCTGGGCCCATTTGCACCTGCTTGTGCCGTCACTTACAGAGGCTTTAAGTGGTGCCTTGTAGCCATTTTACTAAGCCCAATTTCATATCACATTTCCTCTATTAATTTTCTTCAGGCCTCACAGGCTTAGCTTCCTCTTAACACTTAAAAATCTAATAATTTTTAAGCTATTCCCCTTCACACTAAGGTTCACAAAATTCATAATACACATTCACTACACATTCAGGCATGTAATTTCATACAATTTAGTAATAATGCATAAGCCATAATTCGGGATATTACATCACCAGTGGTTTGGCACCACCAGTGATTTGGTACCACACGGGGTAGAAACAGAGAATGGATGGCTAGGTTTGGGTGCATTATATGTATTGCTTGGTTATGATTTGTGTAAGTATGTTGCTTTATTCGGGAGGAGGATTTATGCACTGAGTCTTGGTGACTCACCTTCTCCCTTATCTTTTCAGGTGATTCGTAGATCGCGGATGAAGAGCCGGATGGACTCGAGTTGGCCATGCGTTAAGCACATTTGGTTTTACTTGGATTTTTAAATTGGGTATTATTTCATATTTTGTTTTTATTATTTGGGGTTTGTAATAAGGCCTTCTAAATTATGTTTTGAGTTATTTATATGTTTTGGATTTGATTTCGAACATGGTTAAGTAAGTTACTTGATTAATTTAATAACATAAGCGCAAGGTTTTTCTAAACTACAAAATGCAATGGTTTTAAAACTTTACCATCGGGTAATACAAACACTCAGGAATAAATGACAACTCAAATGTTTTAGACAACCTAAATGGTTTCAAATTTTAAGTTTTACACTCAAATGCAATCGGTTTTTTTTTACTAATCATGCACCTGGTTTCTACAAACATATAACAACAAAGGGTTTTCTCTAGTTTTCAATCGGTGACTTGATTTTCTTTAACACGTTTTACCCTCGTGGCATGCCAGATTCGGTCATGGTGTGTTGACCGGGTTTGGGGTGTTACACAAACCTTTAAACCTCCCTAAAATTTTCAAAGTCTATGACAGTCTAACTTAAGACTATAAACGCAGCTTCTCAGAAGCCAACCCGAGCACTAACACTTCTTATTTTTCAATTTTTTTTGTTTCTTTCCTCCTCTCTTCTCTCTCCACATTTAAAACAAAGATGTAGGTTTCCAGGCCACACGGCCTTACACACGGCCGTGGCCATGGTCGTGTGGACCATCAGAACCATCACACTGATAGAGTAGAGCCGTGCAAGTTAGTCCAACCACTCCCCAAGCACAGGCACCGACAAAAATAGCACAGTCGTGCCTCACAACCGTGCTAAGATACTGACTTATTGAGCATGGGTAGACCACGCCCGTGCAGTCTAACCATGCTTGCATACTAGTTTTCTAGAAACGGGTGTGCCAACCAACAAACGGGCGTGGAAGAACAACATACGCCACAACACGGTCGTGCGAGGCGACCGTGTGAGTCGACACACCCTCGATACACGGGCGTGGGAACGTGCCAGATTTGAAATCTTATTTAAATCCCCACAACCTTCCCCTCTCTCCCATCTTCCTTCTTCCTTTTCTTTCTTTCAAATTCTTCTTTGTTCATAGAAAATGTAACACCCTAAAAATCCGAGTAATTAAATTGCATGAATTGGTGTTTAGATTTTTTTTAAAGGAAAAATTTTTACTTTTATTCTAGTGCTTATTAAAGTCCTAGAGAGGGTAAAGCATAATTTGGAGAAGAAATAAAATTTATTAAATTGAGATTTATTGAAGTGAAACAAAGGTGATTAAGACTTAAGCTAAATTATGTGCTAAAAGTGTCATAAAATGAGCATATGGCATGGTGGAGTTGGCGCATGGGTTCAAGTAAGAGGAAGAGGTTGAATCCCTTGTATGGCACCTAAATGAATTTTGCTTTTAATTTTCTGCTCATGACTAGGAAGTGTCGGCAAGGGGACATATAAGGAAGGTGTTGACCATGTATTTTGGTTAGTGTATCAATGGATTAAGGAAACAACTAACTTATGGTATGGAATCAAAGGTTTAAGGAAAGATAGGGGAACATAAGGCACTTATCAAGGGAAAAATTTGGAAAGAAATAATGGCCAATTGACCATGTCTTTGGGGCGGCAACATTGGTTTAGGGAGGAGCCAAATTTTGTTAGTTTGGCCAAAAATCTCATTCTTTTCTCTTTGGGCATTCTTTACACATTGTGCAGATTTTTTTCTTTGTTTTCTCCTCTCAAACTCTCATCTTGGCGAATAGGGCATTAGTAAAGCTCAAATTTTGTGACCATTTGGTTATTCCTTTTGCTTATCTTGTTAGCCAATTCTTTGTGCCTTTTCTTCTTGTCCGAAATCATCTATACCAAAAAGAATCATCTTTTCTTTTCTTTTGCCATGGCCGAATATACCCGGCACCTAAAGTTCATTTTTTCTTTTCTTCTCTTCTCTTTGAAATCAAGCAACAACATCACCATCATCCTTTCGTTCTTATATTGTTTCTTTTTCAATCGAAAATTCTCTCCATCTTCACTCTCTTGGCCGAATGCTATTGTGCCTATAAACCAAATATTTTTTCTTCTTTTCCTCGATCATACATAGCCGAATCCTTCATCATTTAGACACCATTCTCAATCCTTTCCTTTCGACCGTGGAATATAGGTAAGGGTTCTTTTCCATTTTCGTTTTAATAAGTGATATTATGGCCGAATATCATTGGTTTATTGAGGGTCTTTTTGGATTGATATAGCGTTCATACTAATAACGTTTCTTTCGTTATTATTTAGTGCAATAACGGAGATTGGAATTCAAGTGATCGGGAGAATCGTGGAAACGTTGGAAACGTTTCATTTTGGTAAGGAAATCCTACTCTTTAAAACCTCTAGTATTATTGATATTATTTTAGATCTAACTAAATTCCTTTGGATCTTGAAGACTGTCAAAATAGGGAAGAAAAGGGCGGTGTTTAGTTATCGTAAGAGGGGTGGATCTGTAAATCCCCCATTCAAACGAAGAAGCGGTTTGGCGATCAAGGATTTTCCCAGGGTTGTGGGCCATCTTCGAAAGAAGTCCATTATTCAAGTAGTATGAACCTCTGAGTCAGTTATCGTTGGTGGATTCTCGTGCTAGTGAATCGATAAGCGAGGCAAAGCCGAAAATCAAGTGATTCAAAATCAAGAGGGTAAGATTTTGGATCTATTATCGATTAAGATTTATTTTACAAGTTAGTTGTCTAACGGATCAAAATATATTTTAGGTCGAGAGCGAGAAGGGTTAGTACTCACACAGTAACGAGTGTGTAATTTCACACTCATTATTTTGGTTGGATGTCAAATTTCGGTATGGAAGCAAAATCGTAAAAACGACTAGATCGGTAAAAGCGCAAAAATTGATATTTTGACGAAAATCTGAAAAACGACTAAATCGTGAAAATTACGAAAACGCCTCAAGAAATTAATTGTTATTATGAAAATTTGATGTTTCGTGAAAATGGGCCGTAAATACTCTAGTTCGTGAAAATGGGCCGTAAATACTCTAGTTAAGTGAAAATGGGCCGTAAATACTCTAGTTCGTGAAAATGGGTAGTAAATACTCTAGTTCGTGAAAATGGTAGTAAATACTCTAGTTCGTGAAAATGGGTAGTAAATACTCTAG
The DNA here is from genome assembly GCA_025506655.1 of Gossypium rotundifolium. NCBI lineage: Eukaryota > Viridiplantae > Streptophyta > Magnoliopsida > Malvales > Malvaceae > Gossypium > Gossypium rotundifolium. Next base: position 136,449,918 of record CP106734.1, on the reverse strand, counting down.
TTCGTGAAAATGGGCCAAAATACTCTAGTTCGTTAAAATTTAGCCAAAACACTCTAGTTAGGTAAATGGGCCAAAAGCCTACTAAATTGCTAAATAGACAAATTGCTATAATTATGGGCCAAATGAAATGTTATTGTTAAACCCACCATGTTATGTATTGTTAATAAATTTTATATTTTAAAGTACATGTATAATTGCATGGGTGGGATATATGAAGAGAAGAATGGCCATTGCCACAATATAAACTTATTGCCTCTAGTTCGATGGCTCTGCCACAATATCGGCTTATTGCCTCTAGTTCGGTGGCTCTGCCACAATATAAACTTATTGCCTCTAGTTCGGTGGCTATGCCACAATTATAAAAAGGCTTATTGCCTACGATTGGTGTGATGGCGGGGTGGGTTGACTTGATCCCAGGTGTGATGGTTGGTGCAGGGGTGATAGCGGATGGATATTAGGTTTGGGTTGGGAATTACATTTTCATGCATTATTAATTATTTTAAATTTATGATATATTGTTGAATTCTGAATTGGGCTCAAGCCCAGCTTAATATCTTGATGATCTGGCCCAATAATGGTGGTAAGTGAGTTACACACTGAGTTCTAAGTAACTCACCCCCCTTTAATTTCTTTCCATTTCAGGTAATGGAAATTGATGTGGACTTGGGCCGAGGATGACTTCGTGGAGGCCATACTGCTAAATATGGGTTATTTAAAACTCTGAACTTTTAAATAATTATTTTTACTATTTTGGGATGTTGTAATAAATGGCCTCTATAAATAACTTATGGATTTTATGTGTGTTTGGAATTTAAACTTTATTTTGGACTTTTAAATCATGGGCTATGATTATATGATGCTTTATAAAAATAAATTTGGGTTTTCAAGTATATGAAATTCTTTTATAAATAATTCTTTTATTGTTAACTCTTTAACAAATCTCCTAACGGTTTTTAATAATACAATGATTTTCAACTAATGTTTCAAATATTTATCAAAATCAAATACTCTTCAAATTTTAAACCACATATATAAAATTGTAGATTTTTTTTAACTCATTAAAGATTTAAGAATAGCTCGAATCATGTAACAAACCAAATCTAGTCTCAACGCATAGACTGGGTTTGGGATGTTACATTAGTGGTATCGAGCTGGTTTCAAAAACTCTATTTGTGGTTTGGGTTCAAAAATAATTTACAGTATGAAAATGCTCAATCATATTTTTAGATCAAGATGGCACCACAAGCATCCGTGACAAGTCAAGTAAGTATTATTGTTAATGATTACTATGATAAGATCATAGGAACACTCTAGAACTTCTAGTTTTAGGCGTGGAAAAGCTGTAGAGATTGAGACTATAGGAAATGTTGCGAAAACAACTTTATATCTTAAATCTCATAAAATATCGCTAATAAACACGAAACAAAATTTACGATTCATAAAACTTGTAATCGATAAACGAACAAGCAATCATGAGTACAAGAGGGCGTGGTCGTGGGCCTTGCGGTGAGGCGTGGCGCGTGGTAGAGGCCGAGGTGCTACTGGTGAAGCACCAAATCATATGCAGTAGGCGCACTGCGTCAATTGAAAGTGAGACCGGATCACGCGATCACATGGAAGAAGATCATGCATTGACTCAAGCAATGCTACGAGTCTTGGAAAGGGTCATTTGGAACTAGAATTGGGCCAACAACTCGTGGATCAATTTGAGGCGACTTAAGGCAAATAATGCGAAGTTTTCGGAGAGTCTCGGTGTAGCTCGAATGTGGCGAATCTTGGCTCGAAGGCGTGGAGCGGATCATGGATGATATGGAATGCACGGTGAGCAAAAACTAAGAGGAGTGTATCCTTATTGAGAGATGAGGCGTGTCGGTGGTGGCTCAACTGCACGAGAAGGCATCAAGCCGCATCGATTAATCAGGAATTCTTTAAAGTCGCCTTCCAAGGAAAATCGTCGGAACGAGCTATGTAGGCGCTCGAAGGAAGGAATTTCTGAATCTTGTCCAAGGAAGTAAGGCCGTGGCGGCATATGAAGTGAGTTTTTACGTCGAGCCGTTATGCGGGACAATTGTAGCAACGGATCATGAGCGTTGTATGCGTTTCGAGGATGGACTTAATGATGAGTGAGGGTTACGATTGCTCCATGACAAGTTAGAAATTTTTCCACTCTGGTGGAGAAGGCCAAAATAGCCGAAGAGGCTAAGAACTCAGAACGACAGAATCGAGAAAGATCCCAAAACAAGAGAGAGACACAGCAGTCTGGATCTTCCAAGAGATTTCAGAAGAAACCCCGGAATGATGAATCAATTCAAAGCGTAACCCGGTAGCAAATAATCGAAGTCGAGATTTACCGAGTGTGGGAAGAGACATTTTGGGAATGTTGAGGAAAGCAGGCGCATGTTACAAATGCGGTTCAATGGAACATCGATACAAAAGTCGTCTCGACGAATGGATCGACTCGGAAGTCCGTAATAATGATGCAATACCGGTCGGAGGTAATCAGCTGACCACCGAGAGGACGTGGACCGGTCGTGGTGGTAATGGGGCTGGTCGTGGTCAAGGTGCACCGGTCGAGGAAATGGTAATAGAGAAATGCGGATGCTAGACACTGGATCTGGTCTATGCGGTTAGACGCCATGAGGACGGCAATGCACGGATGTGATAATCGACGTTCTTCATTTTGATGTACTGTTATTGCCTTAATAGATATTGGCTCTACTCATTCATATGTATCTAGTGCCATATCTCGGAAATCTGAATTTAGAATCAAATTACCGAAAATGAGATGAGCGAATCATCCTTTAGGGACGATCAAGTAATAGTTAATAAAATATTTAAAGACGTGCCTTAAAAATCCAAGAGGAAGTATTCTTAGCAAATTTGATGGAACTACCTTTCGTGAGTTTGATCTCATTACGGGCATGGGTGGTTGGTTAACCATCTGCGCAATTGGATTGTCTTTGAAAAATGAATGTCGATAAGGACCCGGATGATAAGGAAGTCATAATGATTGGTGAACGAAAGAACTATCCGCAAATGTGGTATCTGCATTAAAAGGAGAAGTTGGTGCGGAAAGTGCACGGGCATTCCTAGCCTTTATCTGTGCTTTGGATGCCAAAGAATTATCCGTGAATGATGTGAGGACGGTGAAGGAATTTCCCGATGTATTTCGAAGAACTTCCTGGTATACCTCCAGATCGGGAAGTAGAATTTGGCATTGAGCTTTTGCCTGGGACGGCTCCAGTGTCCATTGCTCCCTATAGAATGGCACCGAAGGAGTTGGCTGAGCTCAAAGCTCAAATTCAAGAATTGCTGGATCGGGGATTCATTCGACCAAGTGTGTCTCCGTGGGGAGCACCGGTTTTGTTCATCAAGAAGAAGGATGGATCGTCGTATGTGCATTGACTACGACAGATGAATAAATTGACGATCAAGAATCGGTATCCTCTGCCGAGAATTGACGACTGTTTGATCAATTGAAGGAGCTTCAGCTTTTTCTCAAAATTGATTTAAGGTCAAGTTATCACCACTTAAGGTGAAAGAAGCGGACATTTATAAGACAAAGCATTTCGGACCGTTACGGACACTATGAGTTTGTAGTGATGCGTTTGGATTAACCAATGCACCATTTGCATTTATGGACATGATGAACCAAGTCTTTCAACCATATTTAGACCGGTTTATGGTAGTGTTCATAGATGATATATTGGTTTATTCGAGAAATGAGGAGGAACATGACCAGACATTTGCGGATAGTATTACAACTACTTCGTGATAAGCAATTGTATGCCAAATTTGGTAAATGCGAATTTTGGCTAAAGGAGGTGACTTTCCTTGGTCATGTAGTATCAGCCGAAGGAATAAGGGTGGATCCTCGGAAAATTGAGGCTATTACGGATTGGAAACCACCAACATCGATGGCTAAAATTGAGTTTCTTAGGCTTTGGATACTATAGAGCGTTTTGTAGAGGGTTTTCATTGATTCTGCACCCCTAACTAAAGCTGTTGCGAAAGGAGCTCGTATATCTGGTGAAAAGCAGAAGAGAGTTTTGAGAAATTGAAGAAGATTACGGCGAAGCTCCGGTTTAATTCAACTTTGAGGTTGGAAAAGAATTCACCGTTTATTGCGATCGTCTCACACGGGCACTGGGTTGTGTGTTGATGCAAAATGGAAAGGTGGTGGCCTATGCTTCTCGTCAATTGAGACCACACGAAGTAAACTACCCTACTCATGATTTGGAGTTAGCTGCGTTGTCTTTGCTCTAAAGATTTGGAGGCACTATCTCTATGGTGAGAAGTCCATAATCTACACGGATCACAAGAGTCTTAAATACCTCCTTACCCGAAGGAGTTGAATTTAAGACAAAGAAGATGGGTAGAATTGTTAAAAGATTACGATTTCTCCATCGAATACCATCTGGAAAAGCTAACGTAGTGGTGACGCGTTAAGTCATAAAGCGGATCTGAATTAAGAGCTCTGTTTGCCCATTTGAGTGCAGATGAGGATGGCGGTTTGTTAGCGAACTTGGTGAAACCTACGTGGTGGAACAAATCAAGGAAAAGCAGACATCGGATGAGAAGTTGGGACCTTTACTTGACAAGTTGAAAATGGTGAAATTGAGGATTTTGGAATAAACACGGAGGGTGTGTTGTGCTTCGAGGAGAGTATGCATGCCTAAGGATTTAGATTTGAGGCAATCGATTCTACGGAGGCGCATAGTAGCCCTTATGCTATGCATCCGGAGGAAATAAGATGTATCGAGATCTCCGTGAACGATATTGGTGGCGAGGTTGAGCGTGAGATTACAGAGTTTGTGGGAAAATGTTTGACTTGTCGACAAGTGAAGGCGAACATCAATTACCGTCACGGATTGTTACAACCGATAAAGATTCCTCTTTGGAAATGGGAGCGGATAACTATGGATTTTGTTAGTGGGTTACCGTTAACACCTACAAAGAAAAATTCCGTTTGGGTAATTGTTGATCGGTTGTGTTAAGCTCATTTCTTGCCGATTCGACGGATTATTCATTGCGAAGTTGGCGAAACTTTACGTATCCGAAATTGTGAGGTTACATGGGGTACCTGTATCTATTATATCGGATAGGGACCCTAGATTTACATCACGATTCGGAAAGCTCGCATGAAGCCTTGGGAACAAAGTTGAATTTCAATCGGCTTTTCATCCTCGATCGATGGTCGATCGAGAGAGTAATTCAAATATTGGAAGATATGTTAAGAGGATGTGTAATCGACTTGAGGGTAGTTGGGAGGATTATCTACCATGGCGTAATTCGCGATATAACAACGACTATCGGTCTAGCATTGAGATGGCACCTTACGAGGCATTGTATGGTCGTAAGTGTCGCTCTCCTATTTGTTGGTGAGTTGGGCGAAAAACGAGATGTTAGGTTACGAGATGATATCCGAGACCGAGGATAAGGTAAAAGTTATTCGAGCACGGTTGAAAGAAGCCTCGGATGAGGCGAAGTCGTCGCAGATCTGAAGCGAAGGGACATCGAGTATAGTGTGGGAGATCGGGTTTTCTTGAAGGTATCTCCTTGGAAAAGATCTTGATTCGGAAGGAAGGGCAAGCTAAGTCCTAGATATATTGGACCTTATCGTGTCTTTGAAGCGTGTTGGTCGATGGCATATCGATTGAGTTACCTCCGGAGTTAGATCAAATTCATAATGTCTTTCATTTTTCCATGTTGAGGCGTTATAGATCGGATCCTTTGCACATTATACGGTAGAGAAGAATTGGAGTGAATTGATTTGTCCTTTGAAGAAGAACCGTGGAAATCCTAGAAGCGAGATGTCAAGGTATTAAGGAAGAAAAGCGTGCTGTTGGTCAAAGTTCTATGGCGTAACCACTGGAGTGGAAGAAGCTACGTGGGAGCTCGAGGATGCAATTCGGCAACAATACCCTCACCTTTTTCAACTGTAAATTTCGAGGGGCGAAATTTTCTTTAAGGAGGTAGAGTTGTAACACCTAAAATCCGAGTAATTAAATTGCATGAATTGGTGTTTAGATTTTTTAAAGGAAAATTTTACTTTTATTCTAGTGCTTATTAAAGTCCTAGAGAGGTAAAGCATAATTTGGAGAAGAAATAAAATTTATTAAATTGAGATTTATTGAAGTGAAACAAAGGTGATTAAGACTTAAGCTAAATTATGTGCTAAAAGTGTCATAAAATGAGCATATGGCATGGTGGAGTTGGCGCATGGGTTCAAGTAAGAGGAAGAGGTTGAATCCTTGTATGGCACCTAAATGAATTTTTGCTTTTAATTTTACGCTCATGACTAGGAAGTGTCGGCAAGGGACATATAAGGAAGGTGTTGACCATGTATTTTTGGTTAGTGTATCAATGGATTAAGGAAACAACTAACTTATGGTATGGAATCAAAGGTTTAAGGAAAGATAGGGGAACATAAGGCACTTATCAAGGGAAAATTTGGAAAGAAATAATGGCCAATTGACCATGTCTTTGGACGGCAACATTGGTTTAGGGGAGGAGCCAAATTTTGTTAGTTTGGCCAAAATCTCATTCTTTTCTCTTTGGGCATTCTTTACACATTGTGCATTTTTTTTCTTTGTTTCTCCTCTCAAACTCTCATCTTGGCGAATAGGGCATTAGTAAAGCTCAAATTTTGTGACCATTTGGTTATTCCTTTTGCTTATCTTGTTAGCCAATTCTTTGTGCCTTTTCTTCTTGTGCCGAAATCATCTATACCAAAAAGAATCATCTTTTTCTTTTCTTTTGCCATGGCCGAATATACCAGCACCTAAAGTTTATTTTTTTCTTTTCTTCTCTTCTCTTTGAAATCAAGCAACAACATCACCATCATCCTTTCGTTCTTATATTATTTCTTTTTCAATCGAAAATTCTCTCCATCTTCACTCTCTTGGCCGAATGCTATTGTGCCTATAAACCAAATATTTTTTCTTCTTTTCCTCGATCATACATAGCGAATCCTTCATCATTTAGACACCATTCTCAATCCTTTCCTTTCGACCGTGGAATATAGGTAAGGTTCTTTTCCATTTCGTTTTAATAAGTGATATTATGGGCGAATATCATTGGTTTATTGAGGTCTTTTGGATTGATATAAGCGTTCATACTAATAACGTTTCTTTCGTTATTATTTAGTGCAATAACGGAGATTGGAATTCAAGTGATCGGAGAATCGTGGAAGCGTTGGAAGCGTTTCATTTTGGTAAGGAAATCCTACTCTTTAAAACCTCTAGTATTATTGATATTATTTTAGATCTAACTAAATTCCTTTGGATCTTGAAGATTGTCAAAATAGGGAAGAAAAGGCGGTGTTTAGTTATCGTAAGAGGGTGGATCTGTAAATCCCCATTCAAGCGAAGAGCGGTTTGGCGGTCAAGGATTTTCCAGGGTTGTGGGCCATCTTAGAAAGAAGTCCATTATTCGAAGTAGTACGAACCTCGGAGCCGTTATACGTTGGTGGATTCTCGGCGGCTAGTGAATCGATAAGCGAGGCAAAGCCGAAAATCGAAGTGATTCAAAATCAAGAGGGTAAGATTTTGGATCTATTATCGATTAAGATTTATTTTTACAAGTTAGTTGTCTAACGGATCAAAATATATTTTAGGTGCCGAGGAGCGAGAAGGGTTAGTACTCACGGTAACGAGGTGTGTAATTTCACACTCATTATTTTTGGTTGGATGTCAAATTTCGGTATGGAAGCAAAATCGTAAAAACGACTAGATCGGTAAAAGCGCAAAAATTGATATTTTGACGAAAATACGAAAAAAACGACTAAATCGTGAAAATTACAAAACGCCTCAATAAATTAATTGTTATTATGAAAATTTGATGTTTAGTGAAAATGGGCCGTAAATACTCTAGTTCGTGAAAATGGGCCGTAAATACTCTAGTTCGTGAAAATGGGCGTAAATACTCTAGTTCGTGAAAATGGGCCGTAAATACTCTAGTTCGTGAAAATGGGCCGTAAATACTCTAGTTCGTGAAAATGGGCCAAAATACTCTAGTTCGTTAAAATTTAGCCAAAACACTCTAGTTAGGTAAATGGGCCAAAAGCCTACTAAATTGCTAAATAGACAAATTGCTATAATTATGGGCCAAATGAAATGTTATTATTAAACCCACCATGTTATGTATTGTTAATAAATTTTATATTTTAAAGTACATGTATAATTGCATGGGTGGGATATATGAAGAGAAGAATGGCCATTGCCACAATATCGCTTATTGCCTCTAGTTCGGTGGTTTCGCCAAAATATCGACTTATTGCCTCTAGTTCGGTGGTTTCGCCACAATATCGACTTATTGCCTCTAGTTCGGTGGCTATGCCACAATTATAAAAAGGCTTATTGCCTACGATTGGTGTGATGGCGGGGTGGGTTGACTTGATCCCCACAGGTGTGATGGTTGGTACGGGGGTGATAGCGGATGGATATTAGGTTTGGGTTGGGAATTACATTTTTCATGCATTATTAATTATTTTAAATTTATGATATATTGTTGAATTCTGAATTGGGCTCAAGCCCAGCTTAATATCTTGATGATCTGGCCCAATAATGGTGGTAAGTGAGTTACACACTGAGTTCTAAGTAACTCACCCCCCCTTTAATTTCTTTCCATTTCAGGTAATGGAAATTGATGTGGACTTGGGCCGAGGATGACTTCGTGGAGGCCATACTGCTAAATATGGGTTATTTAAAACTCTGAACTTTTAAATAATTATTTTTACTATTTTGGGATGTTGTAATAAATGGCCTCTATAAATAACTTATGGATTTTATGTGTTTGGAATTTAAACTTTATTTTGGACTTTTAAATCATGGGCTATGATTATATGATGCTTTATAAAAATAAATTTGGTCAAAGACTCTTAAGCAACACAAAAATCATCAAAGACTCTTAAGCAACACAAAAATGCGAAAGAAGATAAGCAATGTCTCCTTAGAAGAGACCGCAACATGAGTTCATGCCAGTGACTTGAGCTAATTGACATGCCAAGGGTCTCGGAAACCTCTTCGATTCTATTTTTCTTTTCTCGTCTCCTTTATTTTCCTTATCTATACTTCTTTTCTATTTAATTTAATTTATTTCATATTAGTTTCTTGGTTTTAGGTTCTAAAGGCTGCTAGGGAATCATGCCACTTCCACCATCACTAACACTCCGTAGCCTTAGAAGTAATACACACCTCACGAACCATCTGTTAATAAGGACTTCTTAGTCCATTAGACTTTTCTTTAAATTTTAGTTTTCTTCTTAATCTCCTTCTCTTTATTTTATTAGTCTTTAATTATATTATTAGTAAAGTATTATTATTTCTCTAGATCTCTTGGCTTTATCTTCGTAGGCTACCCAATTTCTTCATCTAGCAAACTGGTTTTCGGTAGCCACTCCACCAGGCCCATAGAAAACACCATCACTGCCACCAAAGACACTAGGAATCATCCAGATTTCAGGGAGTATTACTTTCCCCACTTATCTCTTTGATTTGTCATCTAATTATCATTATCTATCTTTGTACATTGAGGGCAATGTACGCCTTAAGTGTGGGGGTAATAGTGCCTAACTTTTTCCATAATTCTCAAAACCTTGAAATTAGTCTTGATCTTAAGTATTTTTCTCATATTATTAATTAGGGTGAAATTTCTAATGATTTATGATTTTTATTGATATGTTTTAGAATAAGTCATAGATAATTGTGCATTGATGATTAAATTTGAAGAAATACTAGAGAATCGAGCATGATAAGTCTACTTTCTAAAAATTAAAATTGATAGGTTGTTGAATTGAATTTGAGTATCACCTTGAAGTTTAAAATTTATAAGGATTGATGTCAAAACACCCATAATTTTTGTGAGATTTTGAGCCTTATAGAGCATATATTCTTTTTCATGCTCACTTTTTTTTTGATTATGAGTGTGTCGACTTTGAATTGTTATTCTAGAACTTGCCTCATTTATGCATGTCGAGACCACATTAATGATTTGATATACTGAGATGATAAAGGCACCTAGGTTTTAACCCGTTCACTCCACTAAAAAGCCTACCTACATGAATAACCCCTAGTGAACCCCATTGAATCCTAACAACCTTTTTATTGACTCACCCACTAATGTTAATCCAAAATCCCTTTGTATTTGTTATCAACATTCTTTTGACTACCCCTATATCGAGAATTGATTTGATCCATTACTGAATTAGGTTATTTCAATCACAAAAGTTCCTTCTATTAGGTTTGTTTTTAGTTTGTTCTTAAAAAAAATCCAAGTATATTCAAATATTAGTAGTATATAAAAGAGCTTAGAGCATTTAAACTCCAATTGTTGAAGAAAAAGCTCGTATTAAAAGTATTATCAAAATACTCCTTATTATAGAGTAATTATCAATAGTAGATATTGTTAGTTTTCATTCGATGTAAATATTCATATTTAGTTCATTATTGTTAGATTAGGTAATTAGTCAATTCAATCTCGATTCTAACCCTCTAATTCAACCTATATCCATACCCTTAACCTTAGCCCCATTACAACCCTGATTAAAGACCTTTTGATTTGTGTATCATCTCATATATAGTGGTGGAGATTTGATTTTCAGGCAAGCATATGGGATTGACTTTTCGGGTTCGACTTAGAGTGCTTATTCTTTAACCTTAAACACTTCGAGTGATTTGAGTGAATCTTTAGTGAGGATGTCAGTTTTTGTCGATTTTGAATTAAAGGTAATTACTTAGATAAGAGAAGACACCTATGTTTTCGTGCTATAAAGGTATGACTTATCGTAATTGAATCTTTAGGGTTCTATGAGTTGAATTATCCATGTATAAATTATCTATGAATTATAATGAGACATTGTCGATAGGAATTATGAATTATGGAAAGTTCGTTTTAATTGTAAGTTGAGAATTTTGCTTGAGGACAAGCAAAAGCTTAAGTGTGGGGGTACTTCATAAACCGTAAAAGTAACATATTTTAACCCCATATTTAATAGGCTTTTGGATGATTTAGCCCGTGATTTCTATAAAAAAGTGCTTTTAATCCTTTCTTTTCATATTTATACTCAGGAAAGCACCCGAGGATAAAAAGAACACAAAATGGGCTTAAAATAGAGTAATTGGGCCTTAGCAGGAAATCAACACGGCCTGGCCCATGAAACACCCCAAACCTAGCCCACGAGCCTTGACCGGATCTGATATGTTCCCCAGTGTAAACCATTTCAAATTCTTTTGTTACTTAGGAAAAACTTGTGTGTTTTTAAAGAAAGTTTGTTTTGGGTTGGGCTTGAGTTGAAAATAGATTTATTTCGTTATTAAAAATCCTTTTGATTTAGGTGACAAAACGTTGGGCTTTGAATCAAATTAATTTTACTTAATCTTTTAATAAATATAAAGATTATATGCTCAATAAATAAAAGTAAAGTAAACGCTACTACGGCCTTATTACATCAAATAATTTCCTAAAATTAAAACTAAAATAAACTATATATTACTTAAAATTAAATAAAAGTCCAAGTCGTAAATTTCTTGCTGTGCATGGCCATCCCTAAGCTTCTGTAGAACCCGGTCCATCATCGTCGTCACCAAACATGTTCCCAGCAGGGTGAGTCACAGACTCAATGTGTACACAAACACTAAGTCTTAACAAATTCAGGCATAACAAATCATATTCATACATATCATAATTTCACATTTAATGATTCAAGATGATGATGCAACCCAAACCCAAACCTAGATGCCATCCACTACACATCCCCGTACCAACCTGCACACCGTGGGGACTACTAAGTCAACCCTCCATCCACTACACACCATCGAAGGCAGTCGCTGCAGTCGACGTGCTCATCGCCCATATAAAATTCGTGGCATAGCCACCAGATAATTGTGTCATGAGACACCACATTCAGATAATGTAACCGAAGTTATCACATTCAGATAATGTGACCGAAGTCTCCACATTCACTTCCCCTTTCTCATAAAACCCGAATCCCCAAATTATTCATATCATGCATATCATACTTAATTTCACATTCATGTCACTTTTCACATGTTAAATATAACATATTTCGTAATCCTAGTAAGAGTAGGAAACGTACCTAAGTAATTTGTACCATAACATGGTACCTTAGCCATATTCACATTCTTATAAACATGCATATATTTATTATAGCCATGAATCTTATTAAAAGTAGTGTAGGGTACACACCTGATTCGCTTAATAACTTTACTGAAATCTCGAAATCCGATCTACTGCTTTAGGTTTTTAATGCCGACATTCGACCAACATGGTAATATTTAGCAAAGGCCTATTCGGCCATAAAACCAAATCCTAGTAGGATTTGTATTCTTAAAACTTGCCTTGTTGCCGTTTAGATGACTAATCAAATCCCGAAAACTTGTATTCTTCCCCCTTTGAAATCGGCTAATCACTAGATCCCTTGAATCAGTTAGTTTTCGGTTAAAGCAAATAGATCTAAGTACTTTAGATAGGGCATTGGCTGAATATGTGAATACACTTACCTTGGAGTTCTCAAATCCCGAAACTTTGCTTATGCTCCTTCCTTGTATTCGGCCAACTCTAGATCCCTTTAACATATTAGTTTTCAGCTTTTAAGATAATAAAAGATAGATCCAAACACTAAAATAAGCCTTGGCCGAATGCTATAGAGACTTACCTTCCAAATCTTAAATCCCGAAATTGATCTTTTGTCTTAGGTGCTTGCCGAAATCCTTATAATCATATGTTAGATTTGATCTAATATTAAAGTATAGAAGAGACCTTTGGCTGAATGTACATATATGTACTTACCTTGTTTTTAAATCCCGAATGATCCTTAGTAATAATCGGCTATGGCTCTCATATGTAACACAAAGTTTTGACTTTTGTAACTGTGAAGGAATCGGCTAGGGCTTTGCTTATTTTCGGCTTTTGAGGCTATGAAGAATTTGGCTTGAGAAGAAGAAAATCTTGAAGAGGAGAGGAGAAAGAAATTTGGCAAAAGGAAAGAGAGGGAGAATGAATGAAGAATAGCCTTGCTCTTCCTTTCTTAGCCAAAATTGCTAGGCTAGAGTCCCCTACTTGGCCACCACTCTTCCTATGTGATAATTATCACTTTATCAAAAAAATTAATCCAACAATTATCTCCTATTTAGCCGAAATTCTAAAGGAAATAAAACTCATCTTTTGCAAGCCTTGTGCCGTCCACCTCTATTCTTCTAGAAGCAAAAATAAAACTTCTTTTATTTGCTTCCCATGTGACTTCGAACTCGTGCCCAACACCCTTGCATGTGGCGCCATTTCAGAGGGCCTAAGTGGCATCTTCATGCCACTTTTCCAAGCCTGTTTGTGTGTCAAATTTCACATACTTTTTCTCTTAAGGCCATCTTGCCTTAATTTCCTCTTTAAACTTTAAAACTCGACATTTCTAAGTCATTTCTAAGTTTCCAAAAATTTTGTTTGGCTCTTTAAACTTGACATTTCCTTACATTTCCAAGTTTCGAAATGTTCACTTTCCTCTTTAACTTAGGTTTCCAAAATGTTCACTTTCCTATTTTACTTAGGTTTCCAAAATGTTCACTTTCCTATTTTACTTAGGTTTCCAAAATGTTAACTTTCCTCTTTTTAACGTAACATTTCTATACATTCCCAGGTTTCCAAAAATATTCAAAATTTATTCATAACACATAAGACATGTCATTTTGTACAATTAAACCAAAAATGCATAGGCCCTTTTCAGGATGTTATAGCCCAAATCCCACACGATTGTGGCTCACCAACTACCTAGAGCAAGGCCTCAACTCCGTGACAAACGGCCATGCAACATCCAATTATCATACAGACATGCCTGGTGATCTACATGGCCGTGTCCAAATTGACAGACCTGAAGCACGGCCTGAATCCTAACTTACACAGCCATGCCCAAAATGATAGAATCGAGACACGGCCCAACCACGAGTTACACAGGCGTGTGCCATGGCCGTGCCCCTGCCACGGGAAAGAGCAATTTCACTTAGATTTGGGTGCTTGAAGCCAAAGAAACATATTCCTAAGTCTATTCCAACACCCTAATAGTAATTCTACTTGAAGGATATACTTAGGAGCCAAGTATAGCATTCCAAAGCCTATATAAACAACCCAAGGCAGACATAAAATGAGGGCTTTTTGTAGAGGCTTTGGCTGAAGCTTTCATCTTTTAGAGAGTCACTTGAAGATAGCCAATTGATCCATCTGAAGAAGCCGGAGTTCCATTCAAGACAGAGGATCTCTCCTTCAATTCCTTCAGGGGGTTTTAGGGATTTCTTATGTTTTGTTTATTCTTTACTCTTGAGATGTTTTCGTATTTAGTTATGAACTAAACCCTTCAGATACTTGAAGGGGATGAAGCCTATGATGGATTTTGTTATTTGATTTCTAAATTATATGATAAGTACTTAGTTTGTTCTTAATTATGTTGCTTAATTTAATCTGATGTGCTTAGGTGGAGGAGGAATAGACCCTACCTAAGAGTAGATCTAGCATAATTAAGCAGAGTTGATCGGGCACCTAGAGATAGGGTTACGAGATTTTGCCAGATTAGGGTGAAACCTAATATGGGAATCCATTGATCGATTTATTGCTTCCTTAGGAGGTTATTATAAGAGAACGAGAGTTCCACTAATTAACGTAAGGTTAGATTTTATTCGCCTCGAGAGAGGGTTTAATATAGGTTAGGGAGTCTCACGGATCAAGCTAAGTAAAGAAATCATATGGTTTGGGGAATGAATAATAAGTGAAGTCATAGGTGGATTCTTCACGAGGTATCGTCTTTATCAACTGAGTTTTCCTAAAGTCTTTCTCCCATTCATTCTTTTGTCTTTACATTTAGTCTAAGTATCTCATTAGTTTAATAATCCAATCACTCTAGATTTTAGGCTAAATAATAGAAAGAAAGTGAGTAGTAGTACTTTTAGGTTCCCTTGCGTTCGATAAGATATTCTTGCCTGAGCTATACTACTGTTCGATAGGTGCACTTGCCTCTATCGTTGTCGTAGTCAGTCTACAGGTTCGATCACTCTTTTATAAATATTAAAACTCGACTCTTTGACATGATCAACCATATAGAACTTCATAGGTGCCATCTTTATGCTCGACCGAAAACTGTTATTATACGCAAATTCAACAAACAAAAAATATTTCTCCCAATTGCCTTCAAACTCAGTACGCAACATCGAAGCATATCTTTAAGAATTTGAATTACTGGCTCGAACTAACCATTGATTTGAGGGTGAAATGTAGTGCTAAAATGCAACCGCGTACCTAGAGCTTCCTATAACTTTCTCCATAATCGTGATGTAAACCTGTAACACATAGGTTTGTGCAAGTGTACACAGTCGCTATCAAGTAATAAGTAAGTATCGAGTTATCGTCTCCACAAGGATTGTATTTATGTCAAAGCACTATATTGTAAAAATATATTAACAACTTGGTAAATAAAAACACAATATGATTGAGAAGTGATGATTAAAATTAAATATATTAAACTAAATGCAATGATCCCTAATGCAAATTATCCTAAATATGCAAACTATATAAAAGAAATAGATTTTAGCAAAATTAAACACAGTTTGCAACAATTATAACATAAATAAACTAGGACAATTACTTTAATTAAACTCAATTTATTATCAACATGCTTAATAACATTCAGAAAAACATTCTATGGCAACTCGATCTTTCATGTGTTTGGAAACCACATTAGGTCCTTTCGGAATCCTTTACTTAGTAAATATCCATTTTACTGATCCTTATTTACTAAGGGTTTCTTAGCATTCGTGTGAGGTAACAGAGACGTGTTAGGTTTGAAACAGTTTAATCACACAAATCTAAAAACTATACAGATAACAGAGCTTGGTAGAGTTGTTATGCAACCTATAATTTAATCGGGTTAGGATCTAAATTGAGCATGCACATTTCAGTTATGTGTCCACTATCCATCGTCTGGTCAGGATCACTCAGCTAATTCAGGTGCATTTCAATCACGTATGAATGAAATACAGACTTGATTTTAATTGAAAACATGATCGATTGAGGCACAAACATTATAAGCATGAATCAAATAAATATTATTTAATCAAAACAATCATCCTAGCTTAAATAAAATTAAGCTAACATTGTTGTAAACAAGAACAAAGAACACATAGCAAACATTTTCAATTAAATCAAAGAAAAGAAAGATTAAACCCAAATCAAAGTGGCTGTCACCCAATACTCTGATTGACGAGGCTCATTCACTCCTTCACTTTGCTCCTTTACTGATGGCTCTCTAAGGTGGCCAACCAAGGGCTCTTTAAGAGGCTTAATTGCTAAAATCTCTATGAAAAGATGATGCTAGGCATGGGGAATGGAAAATGCTAAGGAGAATTGAGAGAAAGAGAGAATGATGAGGGATGAGGGATGATGGTGAAATGAAGTCTTATTTATAGGTGAAGCAAGAAGAGTAATTTGCTAAAAATAGAGAGTTTTAAGTCTCTTAAAGCTTCTTAAATGAATGGCTGGCCATGATTAGTGGATTTTGAGTTGAATTTTGCTTGATTTTTAAGCAATTTAAATGCCATAACAACTCAGGACTGAGACTCGGTCAAATGTAAATCTTCGGGCAAATCTCCAATTTCTTCAACATTGCAAGGACCTTGTGTAATTAAACCAAAAAGTGGTTTATGTGGACAGCTATGTGCAACCGAAATTGGGTTGACTTGGTCTTCAATTTGGACGGTTTTTGTAATCCAACAAAGCTATCAGACTTGTCCAAAATAAATCAATAAATTAAAGGACCAAAGAATAAAATAAATAAATAATTAAAACCCAAATTATTAATGAAATATTTTAAAATGAATTATAAATATAATCTTATATTTTATTATTTAATTTAATCATGCATGGCCCATTATATGTCTTTAAATTATAATATTCTCAAATAAATATAAAATAAGTCATTTTATGTATGAAAACTATATAATAAAGCATAAAATCACATTTTAATAATTTATATGTCCTAATTTCATATTTTCACATATTTCATTAATTTATTAAAAAATTACTTAGTTTTGACAACGAATTCAAGTAAAAAGGTGACGAATTACAAAGGAAAGATCCTATATATTTTTCAGATTACACACCCCCAAACTTAAATCATTGCTCGTCCCGAGTAATGTTTATGCACCGCAAAAGGTATTGCTAAGGAAAAATTGCTAACTGGGTAAGCAACACCAATATTTGTCCCATAATCATGCATTAATAACTTCATGTTCATAGATCTCCTTTACTAACAAGTAATTCACATGCAAACATCTCTAGAATTTTATACTAAGTTTCAAAATATGCCAACATGAATCATAGTTTATATGTATCTCACAGCCACAGATAACATTCTTCATTCAACATAATTTCTTATCAATCAAGCAAATAATCATAAAACTTATTTATGATCTTCATATGTCGAACTTATTACTTCCTCTCAACTAATGTAGGTGACATAATCATCAAATCAATTGGTCTTTTAATAGGTTGTAATGGGGCTCGGTTAAGGGTAGGGATTTTAAGAGATGAGACATTTCAGTTTCAAAATCTTAACCTTTAACTTTGTCTTGGGTTTCTCGAAATACAACCTTTTTCCTTAAGTGAACCTTTGGAACACCCCCAAACTTATTTTGAATTCATGCTCATACATTTTTCTTTTTGGAGACTGAGCAAACTTTTCTTCGCTCTTTCTTTGTATCTTTTTTTTAAGCATGAGCACATACATCTTTTTGAAAATTTCATCAAATGTTGATTACCAAGACAACTTTAGTTAAGATGGGTGCACAAAATTAGGATAACTTAAAAAGATGGTAATGTGGCTTATAGTGTATGTTCATTGCAATAAACAGACCTTTAAGCTCAAAATTATAGTTTCAAGGGTCTAATATCATAAGGTTGGCTTCAAAAGGCTCAAACGACCCAAAGAAATAGTGCCTATATCATTTTAGATTATAATGTCTCCTAGGATTTTGTCTCAAGAAAGTTACTAAGCCAATTCTAAAGATGTAAACCTTCATGCATGTCTAACCTAAAGAGAAACTAAGTTTTCATGGCAAACGTTACTAAGACTAAGATCATGCAAGCATTCTATTCTTCATGATAACATACTTTCACTCAGATAAAATCATCATTCATACTTGTATACAAACTATCTCATTAACAAAAAAAAGTCTAAAAACATTCATTTATTAAAACATACTTATGAAAGAAATGATTGAAACATACTTGAAAATTTTTAAAAATTTGAGCAATTTATTTGCCTTACCCCCTTTAAAAAGAAGCAATGTTCTCATTGCAAGAACAAAGTAATGAATGAAAACTAACACCAAGTAGGGTTGTAAAGAAAGAGAGGTGAGTCATTAAGACTGCTAAAATAAAAAGTCTTTCCTAATAATCCAATCCTAGACATGTTCATTCCCATTACCACATCACTTAGTCTTTTTCTTTCTAAAGAAGTGTTAAGTTTATTCATGCTTGTTGATTGTGTCAAACATTCAAGTTTTAATATTTATAAAGAATGATCAAACCTGGAGACTGACTGCGACAACAATAGAGGCAAGTGCACCTATCAAACAGTAGTATAGCTCAGGCAATAATATCTTATCAAACCCAAGGGAACCTAAAAGTACTACTACTCACTTTCTTTCTATTATTTAACCTAAAATATGGAGTGATTGGATTATTAAACTAACAAAATACTTAAACTATGTAACACCCTAAAAATCTGAGTATTGATATATTGCATGATTTGGTGTTTAGATTATGAAGGAAAATCTTCTTACTTTTATTTTCGTGTTTATTATAGTCCTGAAGAAGAGTATAGCATAATTTGGGTAAGGAATAAATTTTATATTTGAGAATTTATTGAAGAGAAGCAAGTGTCATTAATACTTAAGTTAATTTAAGTGTTAATAAGTGACATAAGATGAGTACATGGCTTGGTGGTGTTGGCGCATGAGTGGTAGCATGAGGGGAGAGGTTCGAAACCCTTGTTTAGCATCTAGGTAAATTTTATTTTTAATTTTTCTACACATGTATAGCAAGTGTCGGCCAAGCATAAGTATGGTAAGTGTTGACCTTGTTATTTTTGGTTAGTATATCAAAGGAATAAGGTAAGTGTAAACATATGGTATGGAATCAAAAATTTATGGAAAAATATGGGGACATAAGGCATATATCAAGGAAAAGTTTTGGAAACAAATTCATGGTCATTTGACCAATGAATTTGGACAGCATAGTGGCTAGGGGGAGGCTGGCCGAAAATGCTAGTAGTTGGCTAGGATTAGTTTTGGTCATTCTTAGCATTTTGTGCATAGTTTTGAAACTCTTTCTCTACCTTTATCCCTTGGCCGAAATTGAGCATCGGTAAACCTTAATCTTTTGACCATTTGGTCACTTTTGCATATCACCTTAGTATTCTCTTGTGTGTTCTTTTCTTAGTGACGAAAACACCTATACCAAAAAGCCATTCTTTTCTTTTCTTCTCCCCATTGCCGAATATACAATGCTATTAAATTCATCTCTTTTCTTCCTCTTTTCTTCTCTTTGAAAACGAATCCTCATCATCATCTTTTTCTTCCATCTTTTATTTCTTTCTCATATTTCTTTTCAATCAAAATTCTCTCCATTAATTCTCTCATGGCCGAATGCTAGTGTGCCCATAGCCAAAATTTTTCTCTATTCCTAAGCATCATTCTCAATCGTTTCTTTTCAACTGTGGACAATAGGTAAGGGTTCCTTTTTGGTTTATATTAGTTAATAGAGGTTTGGCCGAATTTTAATGGTGGTAAGAGGATATTTTGGATTAAAATTTATTATTCTTTCTATTAAACATTTCCAATGGTTATATTTTAGTGCGATAACGGAAGATCAGAAATCAAGTGGTCGAGAGTGACATAGAATGCTTGGATCGATTCTCCTTGTGGAACAAGAATATTTGTGGTAAGGAAATCTCGTTCTTAAAACCTTTAGTCATAATCGATATAAATATTATTAGGACGTGCTAACAATCTTTTGATATTGAAGACTTTCAAAATAGGGAAGAAAAGGGCGGTGTTTAGTCTTCGTAAGAAGGGCGGATCCACTGTTTCTCCTAAGTTTAAACAAAGAGCGGTTTTGGCAGTCCAGGATTTTCCACTGGGTTGCGGACCATCTTCCAAAGAAAGTCAATTATTTGAAGTAGTAAGAACTCTCGAGCCTTTTTACGTTAGTAGATTCTCAGCGAATAACGAACCAATAAACGAGGAGAAACCGAAAATTGAAGTGATTCAAAATCAAGAGGGTAAGGTTTTGGATCTAATATCGATAATGTATTTTTATACAAAATAGTGTTCTAACGGATCGAAATATGTTTTAGGTGTCGAGGAGCGAGAAGGATTAGTACTCTCGATATCGAGGTGTGTAACTTCACACTTTTTCTCGGGTTTAGATGTTATTGCGGTATTGAGTAAAATCGTAAAAACGTCTAGATCGACTTAAAACGTAACAATTGGTATTTCGACGAAAATACATGAAAACGAAAAAATTGTAGAAATTACGAAAATGCCTCGAGAAATTAGTTGTAAATATGTAAAATTGTATATCTCGTAATAATTGGGCCAAAATCTACATTAGATCGATAATTGGGCTAAAATCTACATTAGATTGATAATTGGGCGAAATCTCGATAATTGGGCGAAATCTTAAATCGATAATTGGGCGAAATCTCTATTAGATCGATAATTGGGCGAAATCTACATTAGATTGATAATTGGGCGAAATCTACATTAGATTGATAATTGGGTGAAACTAGATTAAATCGATAATTGGTAGAAATCTCGTTAGATCGATAATTGGGCGAAATCTACTGTTAGATCGATAATTGGGCGAAATCTTTGTTAGATCATAATGGTAGTAATCTCGTTAAAATTGTTAAGCGGGTGAAATCCCGCTAGATTGATAAATGGGCCAAATTCCTGCTAAATCGTAAATTTGGGTATAAGTTGTTAAATTGTTAATTGGGCCAAATGTTATTTTTGGGCCTTAATAAAAAAATTAGAAATATTCACTCTTGTTAATGGGCCTTTTTGATTAAATCATTGTATAATCACAGTTTACTTTGCATACATATTGCATGGGTTGGGAAAATGATGAAGAGAAGAAGGCCTGTTGCCAAAATCTAGTTCGGTGGCTTTGCCACAAAATTATGGCTATTTGCCTCTAGTTCGGTGGCTTTGCCACAAAAATAATAATTGGCTCAATGCCTCTAGTTCGGTGACTTTGTCACAATCTAGTTTGGTGGCTCTGCCACAAATATAAAATGGATTAATGCCTACGATTGATGTGATGGCGGGGTGGGTTGACTTGATCCCCACAGGTGTGATGGTTGGTACGGGGGTGTGTAGTGGATGGAATTAGGTTTGGGAGGGAAAAATTCATTTTTACATGCATGTTATTAATTATGTTATTCATTATGCTATTAATTATGTTATTAATTATGTTGTTAATTACGCTTATGGGATCAAGGCTCAAATCCATAATTTGAAAATCGCCCATGGACAAAGTAAGTGAGTTATACTTTGAGTTCTAAGTAACTCACCCTCAAATTTTTCCATCTCGGGTAATGGAAATTGGCGTGGACTTGGCGAGGATGACTTCGTGGAGGCCATCTTGCCAAAACATGGGTTTATTAAACTCTAAACTTTTTAATAAGTATTTTACTATTTTGGGTTAATGTAATAAGGGCCTCTATTAATAATTTATGGATTTTTATATGTGTTTGGTTTTAAACTATATTTTGAACATTTAAATATGGGCTTATGATTATATGATGTTTTATCAAAATAAATTGGGTTTTCAAATATATGAAATTCCTTTATAAATATTTTATTATTGTTAACTCTTAAATAAATTACCTAAGGGTTTTGATAATACAATGTTAATAATATTTTTCAACTAATGTTTTCTAATATACATCAAATTAAAATACTCTTCGATTTTTATTAAACCCGTAATTAAAAATAATATTGTAGTTGTAACACCCCAAACCGGTCTATGCGTCGAGACTAGATTTGGTTTGTTACATGATTCGAGCTATTCTTAAATCTTTAATGAGTTGAAAACTACATTTTAGACACGAGGTTTAAAATTTGAAGAGTATTTGATTTTGATAAATATTTGAAACATTAGTTGAAAATCATTGTATTATTAAAAACCGATTAAGAGATTTGTTAAAGAGTTAACAATAAAAGAATTATTTATAAAAGAATTTCATATACTTGAAAACCCAAATTTATTTTATAAAGCATCATATAATCATAACCCATGATTTAAAAGTCCAAAATAAAGTTTAAATTCCAAACACACATAAAATCCATAAGTTATTTATAGAGGCCATTTATTACAACATCCCAAAATAGTAAAAATAATTATTAAAAGTTCGAGTTTTAAATAACCCATATTTAGCAATATGGCCTCCACGAAGTCATCCTCATTTCAAGTCCACATCGATTTCCATTACCGAGATGGAAAGAAATTAAAGGGTGAGTTACTTAGAACTCGATGTGTAACTCACTTACCACCATTATTGGGCCGATTGTCAAGATATTATCTTGGCTTGAGCCCAATTCGAAATTCAACAATATATCATGAATTTTAAAATAATTAATAATGCATGAAAATGTAATTCCCAACCCAAACCTAATATCCATCCGCTAACACCCCTGCACCAACCATCACACCGTGGGGATCAAGTCAACCCACCCCGCCATCACACCAATCGTAGGCATTGAGCCTTTTTATAAGCTGTGGCATAGCCACCTAACTAGAGGCAATAAGTCGATATTGTGGCGAGCCACCGAACTAGAGGCAATAAGCGATATTGTGGCAATGGCCATTCTTCTCTTCATATATCCCACCCATGCAATTATACATGTACTTTAAAATATAAAATTTATTAACAATACATAACATGGTGGGTTTAACAATAATATTTCATTTGGCCCATAATTATAGCAATTTGTCTATTTAGCAATTTAGTGGGCTTTGACCCATTTAACAAACTAGAGTATTTTGGCTAAATTTTAACGAACTAGAGTGTTTTGGCCCGATTTATCGAACTAGAGTATTTTCGCCCATTTTCACGAACTAGAGTATTACTACCATTTTCACGAACTAGAGTATTTACCCATTTTCACGAACTAGAGTATTTACGGCCCATTTTCACGAACTAGAGTATTTACGGCCCATTTTCACGAACTAGAGTATTTACGCCCATTTTCACGAAACATCCAATTTTCATAATAACAATTAATATCTCGAGGGCATTTTCGTAATTTTACGATTTTGTCATTTTTACGTATTTTGTCATAATAACATTTTTGTGCGTTTTACCGATCTAATCGTTTTTTACGATTTACCAACATATCGAAATTTGACATCCAACCGAGACAATAATGAGTGTGAAAATTACACACCTCGATACCGTGAGTATTAACCCTTCTCGCTCCTCGGCACCTAAAATATATTTTGATTCGTTAGTCAACTAACTCGTAAAAATAAATCTTAATCGATAATGGATCCAAAATCTTACCCTCTTGATTTTGAATCACTTGATTTTCGGTTTTGCCTCGCTTATCGATTCACTAGTCACGAGAATCCACCAACGATAACGACTCGAGGTTCGTACTACTTGAATAATGGACTTCTTTCTAAGATGGCCCACATTGGTGGAAAATCTCGATTGCAGAAACCGCTCTTCGTTTGAATGGGGATTTCTGAGATCCACCCTCTTACGATAACTAAACACCGCCTTTTTTTTCCTATCTTGACGATCTTCAAGATCCAAAAGAATTTAGTTAGATCTAAAATAATATCAATAATACTAGAGATTTAAAGAGTAGGATTTCCTTACCAAAATGAAACGCTTCCAACGTTTCCACGATTCTCCGATCACTTGAATTCCAATCTCCGTTATTGCACTAAATAATAACGAAATAAACGTTATTAGTATGAATGCTATATCAATCCGTAAAAGACTCTCAATAATCCTATGATATTCGCCATAATATCACTAATCAATAAATCAAAATGGGAGAAACCCTTACCTACTTCCCACTACCGAAAAGAAAGATTAAGAATGATGTTTAATTGATGGAAGATTCTATTATAAATGATTAAGAATGGAAAAATAATTTTTTGCTTATAGGCACAATAACATTCGCCAAGAGAGTGAAGATGGAGAGAATTTTCGATTGAAAAGAAATAGTATAAGAACAAAAGGATGATGGTGATGTTGTTTTGATTTCAAGGAGATTAGAAGAAAAGAAAAGAAAAATATGAACTTTAGGTCTTTGGTATATTCGGCCATGGCAAAGAAAAAAAGAAAGAGATTGATTTTGGTATAGGTGATTTCGACAAGAAGAAAAGGCACAAAGAATTGGCTATCAAGATAGGCAAAAGGAATGACCAAATGGTCACAAAATTTTGGCTTTACCAAATGCAAAATTCGGCCAAAGGGGTGTTGATAGGAGAGGAAAATAAAATTCGCACAAAGTGCAAAGAACAACCAAAGAGAAAAGAATGAGATTTTTGCCAAACTAACAAAATTTTGGCTCTTCCCCTTACCAATATTGCCGTCAAAGATATGGTCAAATGGCCATTAATTCTTTCCAAATTTTCCCTTGATATGTGCCTTATGTCTCCCTATCTTTCCTTAAACTTTTGATTCCATACCATATGTTAGTTGTTACCTTAATCCATTGATACACTAACCAAAAATACATGGTCAACACCTTCCTTATATGTCCCCTGCCGACACTTCCTAGACATGAGCAGAAAATTAAAACAAAATTTTATCTAGGTGCTATACAAGGGATTCAACCTCTTCCCTCTTACTTGAACCCATGCCAATCTCCACCATGCCATATGCTTATTTTATGACACTTTTAGCACATAATTTAGCTTAAGTCTTAATCACCTTTGTTTCACTTCAATAAATTCCCAATAATAAATTTTATTCTTCTCCAAATTATGCTTTACCCTCTAGGACTTTAATAAACACTAAAATAAAAGTAAAAATTTTAGTTTAAAATCTAAACACCAAAATCATGCCAATTTAAATACTCGATTTTTAGGTGTTACAACTCTACCCTCCTTAAAGAAAATTTAGTCCTCGAAATTTACAGTTGAAAAAGGTGAGGGTATTGTTGCCGAATTGCATCCTCTGGCTCCCACGTAGCTTCTTCCACTCCGTGGTTCGCCATAGAACTTTGACTAACTGACACGGTTTTCTTCCTTAGTACCTTGACATCTCGGTCTAGGATTTCCTTTGGTTCTTCTTCAAAGGACAAATCTGAATTCGACCCAATTCTTCTACCGGTATAATGTGCAAAGGATCCGACCTATAACGCCTCAACATGGAAACATGAAAGACATTGTGAATTTGATCCAACTCAGGAGGTAACTCAATCGATATGCCATGGACCAACACGCTCAAAGACACGATAAGGTCCAATATATCTAGGACTTAGCTTGCCCTTCCTTCCGAATCAAGATCTTTTCCAAGGAGATACCTTCAAGAAAACCCGATCTCCCACACTATACTCGATGTCCCTCCGCTCGGATCTGCGTCGACTTACGTCTATCGAGGCTTCTTTCAACCGTGCTCGAATAACTTTTACCTTATCCTCGGTCTCGGATATCATCTCGGGACCTAACATCATCTTTTCGCCCAACTCGGTCCAACAAATAGAGAGCGACACTTACGACCATACAATGCCTCGTAAGGTGCCATCGAATGCTAGACCGATAGTTGTTGTTATACGCAAATTACGCGATGGTAGATAATCCTCCCAACTACCCTCGAAGTCGATTACACATCCTCTTAACATATCTTCCAATATCGAATTACTCTCTCCGATCGACCATCGACCGAGGATGAAAAGCCGTCTTGAAATTCAACTTTGTTCCCAAGGCTTCATGCGAGCTTTCGAATCGTGATGTAAACCTAGGGTCCCTATCCGATATAATAGATATGGTACCCCATGTAACCTCACAATTTCGGATCACGTAAAGTTTCGCCAATTTACGCAATGAATAATCCGTTTGGCGGCAAGAAATGAGCAGTCTTCGTCAACCGATCAACAATTACCCAAGCGGAATTTTTCTTAGCGGTGTTAACGGTAACCCACTAACAAAATCCATAGTTATCCTCTCCCATTTCCAAAGAGGAATCTTTATCGGTTGTAACAATCCAGACGGTAATTGGTGTTACGCTTCACTTGTCGACAAGTCAAACATTTTCCCACGAACTCGTAATCTCACGCCTCAACCACCGCCACCAATATCGCATTCACGGAGATCTCGATACATCTTATTTCCTCCGGATGCATAGCGTAAGGGCTACTATCGCCTCCGAGAATCGCTTGCCTCAGATCTAAATCCTTAGGCATGCATACTCTTCCTCGAAAGCACAACACACCTCCGTGTTTATTCCAAAATCCTCAATTTCGCCATTTTCAACTTGTGATAAAGGTCCCAACTTCTCATCGATGTCTGCTTTTCCTTGATTTGTTCCAACCACGTGGCTTCACGAAGTTACGCTAACAACCGCCATCCTCATACAGACTCATATGGGCAAACAGAGCTCTTAATTGATATCTGCCTTACGGCTTAATCGTCGCTACCACGTTAGCCTTTCGAGGATGGTATTCAATGGAGAAATCGTAATCTTTCAACAATTCTACCCATCTTCTTTGTCTTAAATTCAACTCTTACGGGTAAGGAGGTATTTAAGACTCTTGTGATCCGTGTAGATTATGGACTTCTCACCATAGAGATAGTGCCTCCAAATCTTTAGAGCAAAGACAACGGCTAACTCCAAATCATGAGTAGGGTAGTTTACTTCGTGTGGTCTCAATTGACGAGAAGCATAGGCCACCACCTTTCCATTTTGCATCAACACACAACCGGACCGTGTGAGAGCGATCGCAATAAGCAGTGAATTCTTTTAGGCCTCATTTGAATCAAAAGCGGAGCTTCATCGGGATCTTCTTCAATTTCTCGAAACTCTCTTCTGCTTTTCGGTCCGGATATACGGAACTCCTTTACGCAACAATTTAGTTAGGGTGCGACAATCAACGAAAACCCTCTACAAAGCGTCTATAGTATCCCAAGCCTAAGAAACTCGAATTTCACTCTCGATGTTGGTGGTTTCCAATCCGAATAGCCTCAATTTTCCGAGGATCCACCCTTATTCCTTGGTGATACTACATGACCAAGGAAAGTCACCTCCTTTAGCCAAAATTCGCATTTACCAAATTTGGCATACAATTGCTTATCACGAAGTAATTGTAATACTATCCGCAAATCTTTGGTCATGTTCCTCCTCATTTCTCGAATAAACTAATATGTCATCTATGAACACTACCACAAACCGGTCTAAATATGGTTGAAAGACTCGGTTCATCATGTCCATAAATGCAGCTGGTGCATTGGTTAATCAAAACGGCATCACTACAAACTCATAGTGTCCGTAACGTGTCCGAAATGCTGTCTTATAGATGTCCGCTTCTTTCACCTTAAGCTGGTGATAACCCGACCTTAAATCAATTTTGGAGAAAACTGAAGCTCCCTTCAATTGATCAAACAGTCGTCAATTCTCGGCAGAGGATACCGATTCTTGATCGTCAATTTATTCAACTGTCGTAGTCAATGCACATACGCATCGATCCATCCTTCTTCTTGACGAACAAGATTGGTGCTCCCCGGAGACACACTTGGTGAATAAATCCCGATCCGGCAATTCTTGAATTTGAGCTTTGAGCTCACCAACTCCTTCTTGCCATTCTATAGGAGCAATGGACACCGGAGCCGTCCTGCAAAAGCTCAATGCCAAATTCTACTTCCCGATCTGGAGGTATGCGTGAAGTTCTTCGAAATACATCGGAAATTCCTTCACCGTCCTCACATCATTCACGGATAATTCTTTGGCATCCAAAGCACAGATAAAGGCTAGGAATGCCCCGTACCCTTTCCGCACCAACTTCTCCGCTTTTAATACAGATACCACATTTGCCAGATAGTTCTTTCGTTCACCAATCATTATGACTTCCTTATCATCCGAGGTCCTTACTGACATTCGTTTTTCAGCACAATCCAATTCGCTTCGATGTTTGACCAACCAATCCATGCCTGAATGAGATCGAACTCATAGAAAGGTAGTTCCATCAAATTTGCTAAGAATACTTCCTCTTGGATTTTAAGGGCACGTCTTTAAATATTTTATTATGATTCTTGATTGTTCTAAAGGGTGATTCATGTCATCTCATTTTCGGTAATTTCAGATTCTAAATTCAGATTTCCAGATATGGCACTAGATACATATGAATGAGTAGAGCCAATATCTATTAAGGCAATAATAGGTACATCAAAAATGAAGAACGTACCAGTTATCACATCAGTGCATTCTTGTCTTCTTGGCGTCTAATCGCATAAACCACCAGCCGTCTTGCATCGTATTTCCTCTATTACCATTGCCTCGACCCGGTGCACCTTGACACGACCAGCCCCATTACCACCACGACCTGGTCCACGACCTCTCGGTGGGCTGCTTGATTACCCCGGCCGGCTGTGCATCATTATTACGGACTTCTTGAGTCGTATCCATTCGTCGAGGACAACTTTTGTACTGATGTTCCATTGAACCGCATTTGTAGCATGCACTGTTTTCCTCCAACATTCCCCAAAATGCCTTTTCCCACACTCGGTGCAATCTCGACTTGATTATTTGCTACAGGGTTACGCTTTGAAGCGATTCATCATTCCGGTTTCTTCGGAATCTCTTGGAAGAACCAGATCGTGTCTCTCTCTTGTTTCGGATCTTTCTCGGTTACGCTGTTCGAGTTCTTAGCCTCTTGGCTATTTTGGCCTTCTCCACAGAGTGAAAAATTCCTAACTTGTTGCGAGCAATAAGAACCCTCACTCATCATTAAGTCCATCCTCGAAGCGCACACAACGTTCATGATCTGTTGCTACAATTGTCCCGCATAACGGCTCGGACGTAAAACTTCACTTCATATCTTGCGGTCTTACTTCCTTGGACAAGATTCAGAAATTCCTTCCTTGAGCATCAACATAGCTCGTTCGACGTATTTTCCTTGGAAGGCGGCTTTAAAGAATTCCCGATTAATCGGTGCGGCTTGGTGCCTTCTCGAGCAAATAAGCCACCAGCGTCGCCTCATCTCTCAATAAGGATACAGCTCCTCTCGGTTTTTGCTCGGTAGTGCATTCCATATCATCCATGATCCGTTCCACGACTTTGAGCGATGATTCGCCACATTCGAGCTACACGAGACTCCTCTGAAAACTTCGCATTATTTGCCTTAAGTCGCTCGAAATTGACCCACGAGTTGTTGGCCCAATTCTAGTTCCAATGACCCTTTCCAAGACTCGTAGCATTGCTTGAGTCAATGCATGATCTTCTTCCATGTGATCGCGTGATCCGGTCTCACTTTCTATTGACGCAGTCGCCCACTTACGCATATGATTTGGTGCTTGGTAGTAGCACCTCGGCCTCTACCACAGCCACGTCTCAAGGCCCACGACCACGTCCTCTTGTACTCATGATTGCTTGTTCGTTTATCGATTACAAGTTTTATGAATCGTAAATTTTGTTTGGTGTTTATTAACGATATTTTATGAGATTTGAGATATAAGGTTGTTTTTATAGCGTGTCCTATAGTCTCAATCTCTACGCTTTTTCTCATCTAACACTAGAAGTTCTAGAGTATTCCTATGATCATATCATAGTAATCATTTAGCGATAAATACTTACTTGACTTGTTGCGGATGCTTGTGGTGCCATCTTGATCTTTAAAATACCATTGAGCATTTTCATACGAAATTATTTTTGAACCCAAACCACGGTAGAAGTTTTTGAAAGCTGGCTCGATACCACTAAATGTAACACCCCAAACCCGGTCTATGCGTCGAGACTAGATTTGGTTTGTTACATGATTCGAGCTATTCTTAAATCTTTAATGAGTTGAAAACTACATTTTAGACATGTGGTTTAAAATTTGAAGAGTATTTGATTTTGATAAATATTTGAAACATTAGTTGAAAATCATTGTATTATTAAAACAGTTAAGAGATTTGTTAAAGAGTTAACAATAAAAGAATTATTTATAAAAGAATTTCATATACTTGAAAACCCAAATTTATTTTTATAAAGCATCATATAATCATAACCCATGATTTAAAAGTCCAAAATAAAGTTTAAATTCCAAACACACATAAAATCCATAAGTTATTTATAGAGGCCATTTATTACAACATCCCAAAATAGTAAAAATAATTATTAAAAGTTCGAGTTTTAAATAACCCATATTTAGCGATATGGCCTCCACGAAGTCATCCTCATTAAGTCCACATCGGTTTCCATTACGAGATGGAAAGAAATTAAAGGGTGAGTTACTTAGAACTCGATGTGTAACTCACTTACCACCATTATTGGGCGATTGTCAAGATATTATCTTTGGGCTTGAGCCCAATTCGAATTCAACAATATATCATGAATTTTAAAATAATTAATAATGCATGAAAATGTAATTCCCAACCCAAACCTAATATCCATCCGCTAACACCCGTACCAACCATCACACTGTGGGGATCAAGTCAACCCACCCCGCCATCACACCAATCGTAGGCATTGAGCCTTTTTATAAGCGTGGCATAGCCACCGAACTAGAGGCAATAAAAGATATTGTGGCGAAGCCACCGAACTAGAGGCAATAAGTCGATATTGTGGCGAAAGCCACCGAACTAGAGGCAATAAGCGATATTGTGGCAACAATGGCCATTCTTCTCTTCATATATCCCACCCATGCAATTATACATGTACTTTAAAATATAAAATTTATTAACAATACATAACATGGTGGGTTTAACAATAATATTTCATTTGGCCCATAATTATAGCAATTTGTCTATTTAGCAATTTAGTGGGCTTTGACCCATTTAACAAACTAGAGTATTTTGGCTAAATTTTAACGAACTAGAGTGTTTTGGCCCGATTTATCGAACTAGAGTATTTTCGCCCATTTTCACGAACTAGAGTATTTACTGACCCATTTTCACGAACTAGAGTATTTACGGCCCATTTTCACGAACTAGAGTATTTACGGCCCATTTTCACGAACTAGAGTATTTACGGCCCATTTTCACGAACTAGAGTATTTACGGCCCATTTTCACGAAACATCCAATTTTCATAATAACAATTAATATCTAGAGGGCATTTTCGTAATTTTTACGATTTTGTCATTTTACGTATTTTGTCATAATAACATTTTTTATGCGTTTTACCGATCTAATCGTTTTTACGATTTACCAACATATCGAAATTTGACATCCAACCGAGACAATAATGAGTGTGAAAATTACACACCTCGATCGTGAGTATTAACCCTTCTCGCTCCTCGGCACCTAAAATATATTTTGATTAGTTAGTCAACTAACTCGTAAAATAAATCTTAATCGATAATGGATCCAAAATCTTACCCTCTTGATTTTGAATCACTTGATTTTCGGTTTTGCCTCGCTTATCGATTCACTAGCACGAGAATCCACCAACGATAACTTGACTCAGGGTTCGTACTACTTGAATAATGGACTTCTTTGGAAGATGGCCCACAACCAGTGGAAAATCCGATTGCGAAACCGCTCTTCGTTTGAATGGGGATTTACAGATCCACCCTCTTACGATAACTAAACACCGCCCTTTTCTTCCCTATCTTTGTGGTCTTCAAGATCCAAAAGAATTTAGTTAGATCTAAAATAATATCAATAATACTAGAGATTTAAAGAGTAGGATTTCCTTACCAAAATGA
This sequence comes from Gossypium rotundifolium, assembly GCA_025506655.1. NCBI lineage: Eukaryota > Viridiplantae > Streptophyta > Magnoliopsida > Malvales > Malvaceae > Gossypium > Gossypium rotundifolium. The sequence goes on along the minus strand of CP106734.1, from coordinate 136,417,994 downwards.
AACGTTTCCAACGTTTCCACGATTCTCCGATCACTTGAATTCCAATCTCCGTTATTGCACTAAATAATAACGAAATAAACGTTATTAGTATGAATGCTATATCAATCCGGAAAAGACTCTCAATAATCCTATGATATTCGCCATAATATCACTAATCAATAAATCAAAATGGAGAAACCCTTACCTACTTCCCACGGTGAAAAGAAAGATTAAGAATGATGTTTAATTGATGGAAGATTCGGCTATAAATGATTAAGAATGGAAAAAATAATTTTTTTGCTTATAGGCACAATAACATTCGGCCAAGAGAGTGAAGATGGAGAGAATTTTCGATTGAAAAAGAAATAGTATAAGAACAAAAGGATGATGGTGATGTTGTTTTGATTTCAAGGAGATTAGAAGAAAAAGAAAAGAAAAATATGAACTTTAGGTGCTGGTATATTCGGCCATGGCAAAGAAAAAAAAGAAAGAGATTGATTTTGGTATAGGTGATTTCGGCACAAGAAGAAAAGGCACAAAGAATTGGCTATCAAGATAGGCAAAAAGGAATGACCAAATGGTCACAAAATTTTGGCTTTACCAAATGCAAAATTGACCAAAAGGGTGTTGATAGGAGAGGAAAATAAAATTACGCACAAAGTGCAAAGAACAACCAAAGAGAAAAGAATGAGATTTTGCCAAACTAACAAAATTTTGGCTCTTCCCCCTTACCAATATTTCAATCCAAACATATGGTCAAATGGCCATTAATTCTTTCCAAATTTTCCCTTGATATGTGCCTTATGTCTCCCTATCTTTCCTTAAACTTTTGATTCCATACCATATGTTAGTTGTTACCTTAATCCATTGATACACTAACCAAAAATACATGGTCAACACCTTCCTTATATGTCCCTTGCCGACACTTCCTAGACATGAGCGAAAATTAAAACAAAAATTTTATCTAGGTGCTATACAAGGGATTGAACCTCTTCCCTCTTACTTGAACCCATGCGCCAATCTCCACCATGCCATATGCTTATTTTATGACACTTTTAGCACATAATTTAGCTTAAGTCTTAATCACCTTTGTTTCACTTCAATAAATTCCCAATAATAAATTTTATTCTTCTCCAAATTATGCTTTACCCTCTCTAGGACTTTAATAAACACTAAAATAAAAGTAAAAATTTTTAGTTTAAAATCTAAACACCAAAATCATGCCAATTTAAATACTCAGATTTTTAGGGTGTTACAGTAGTTTTCAACTTATTGAAGATTTTAAGATAGCTCGATTCATGTAACAAACCAAATCTAGTCTTAATGCATAGACCGGGTTTGAGGTGTTACATTTAATGGTATCAGAGCCAGTTTCAAAAACTCGACTGTGGTTTGGGTTCGCAAATAATTTCTGTATGAAATCGTTTAATTATATTTTAAAGATCAGTATGGCACCACAAGCATCCGGCAACAAGTCAAGTAAGTATTTATTGCTTAATGATTACTGTGATGATCATAGGAACACTCTAGAACTTCTAGTTTTAGATGTGAAAAATCGTAGAGATTGAGACTATAGGATATGTTGCGAAAAATAACTTTATCTCTCAAATCTCATAAAACATCGTTAATAAACACCGAAACAAATTTTCTGATTCATAAAACTTGTAATCAGATGAAAAAGAATAAGCCATCATGAGCACTAGAGGACGTGGTCGTGGATGCGGTAGACGTGGCCGTGGTAGAGGCCGAGGTGCTACAACTGAAGCACCAAATCATATGCCGAAAATGGACGCATCTGCGTCAATTGAGAGTGAGACAGGATCACGCGATCACATGGAAGAAGATAATGCATTGACTCAAGCAATGCTGCGAGTATTGGAAAGGGTCGCCGGAACTAGAATTGGGCCAACAACTCGTGGGTCAATTTCAGAATGACTTAAGTCCAATAATGCAGAAGTTTTCAGAGGAGTTTCGGTGTAGCTTCGAATGTGGTTGAATACTGACTCGAAGCTATGGAACGGATTATGGATGATATGGAATGCACTGTTGAGCAAAAATTGAAAGGAGATGTATCCTTGTTAAGAGATGAGGCGTATCAGTGGTGGCTCACTGTTCGAGAAGGCACCGAAGCTGCACTGATTAATTGAGAATTCTTTAAAGCTGCCTTCTAAGGAAAATACGTTGGAACGAGTTATGTAGATACTCGAAGGAAAAAATTTCTGAATCTTGTCCAAGGAAGTAAGACAGTGGCAGCATATGAAGCTGAGTTTTTACGTCTGAGCCGCTATGCTCGGACAATTGTATCAACAGATCATGAACGTTGTGTGTGCTTTGAGGATGGACTTAATGATGAGCTAAGGGTTCTGATTGCTCCACAGCAAGTTAGAACTTTTTCCACTCTTATGGAGAAGGCCAAGATAGCCGAGGAGGCTAAGAACTCGAATGGTAGAAGCAGAAAGATTAGAAATAAGAGAGAGACCAATGATCTGGTTCTTCAAAGAGATTCTAGAAGAGACCTCGGAATGATGAACCAGTTCAAGGTAGAACACCGGTAACAAATAATCAAAGTCAAGATTGCACCGAGTATGGGAAAAGACATTTTGGAGAGTGTTGGAGGAAAATGGGCATGTTACAAATGCGGTTCAATGGATCATCGATACAAAAATTATCCTCGGCGTATGGATACGACTCAAGAAGTTCGTAATAATGATGCAGTAGGCAGAGGTAATCAATGACCAACGAGAGGTCGTGGACCAGGTCATGGTGGTAATGGGGTTCGTCGTGGTCAAGGTGCACCGGGTCGAGGCAATGGTCCTAGAGGAAACGCAGATGCACGACAGCCTGGACTGGTCAATGCAGTTAGACGCCGCGAGGACGGCAATGCACAAGATGTGATAACTGGTACGTTCTTCATTTTTGATGTACCTGTTATTGCCTTAATAGATATTGGTTCTACCCACTCATATGTTGCTAGTGCCATATCTGGAAACCTGAATTTAGAATCTGAAATTATCGATAGTGGGATGACAGTAATTAGTCCTTTAGGACAGTCGATAATTGTAAATAAAATGTCTAAAGACGTGCCCTTGAAAATTCAAGAGGAGGTATTCGTGACAAATTTGATGGAACTACCTTTCGGCGAGTTCGATCTCATTCTGGGCATGGATTGGTTGGTTAAACATTGGGCGCAATTGGATTGTGCTGAAAAAAGAATGTCAGTAAGAACCTTGGATGATAAGGAAGTCATAATGATTGGTGAGCGAAGGAACTACTTGGCAAATGTGGTATCTGCATTAAAGGCAGAGAAGTTGGTTCGAAAAGGATATGGAGCATTCTTAGCCTTTATCTGTGCTTTGGATGCCAAAGAGTTATCTATGAATGATGTGAGGACGGTGAAGGAATTTCTCGATGTATTTCCGGAAGAACTTCCTGGTATACCTCCAGATCGGGAAGTAGAATTTGGCATTGAGCTTTTGCCTGGTACAGCTCATGTGTCCATCGCTCCTTATAGAATGGCACCGAAGGAGTTGGCTGAGCTTAAAGCTCAAATTCAAGAATTGCTGGATCGGGGATTTATTCGACCAAGTGTGTCTCCGTGGGGAGCACCAATTTTGTTCATCAAGAAGAAGGATGGATCGATGCGTATGTGCATTGACTACAGACAATTGAATAAATTGACGATCAAGAATCAGTATCCTCTGCCGAGAATTGACGACTGTTTGATCAATTAAAAGGAGCTTGATTTTCTCCAAAATTGATTTGAGGTCGGGTTATCACCACTCAAGGTGAAAGAAGTAGACATTTATAAGGCGACATTTCGGACTCATTACGGACATTATGAGTTTGTAGTGATGCTGTTTGGATTAACCAATGCACCACCGCATTTATGGACATGATGAACCGAGTCTTTCAACCATATTTAGACCGGTTTGTGGTAGTGTTCATAGATGACATATTGGTTTATTCGAGAAATGAGGAGGAGCATGACAAGCATTTGCGGATAGTATTACAGCTACTTCGTGATAAGCAACTGTATGCCAAATTTAGTAAATGCGAATTTTGGCTAAAGGAAGTGACTTTCCTTGGTCATGTGGTATCAGCCGAAGGAATAAGGGTGGATCCTCGGAAAATTGAGGCTATTTTGGATTGGAAACCACCAACATCGGTAGCTAAAATTTGGAGTTTCTTGGGTTTGGCTGGATACTATAGACGTTTTGTAGAGGGGTTTTTGTTGATTCTTGCACCCCTAACTAAAGCATTGCGGAAGGAGCTCCATATAATTGGACCGAAAAGCAAAGAAGAGAGTTTCGAGAAATTGAAGAAGATCTGATGAAGCTCAATTTTGATTGATAGGAGGTGGAAAAGAATTCATTATTTATTGTGATCGTCTCACACGGTGCAGGTTGTGTGTTGATGCAAAATGGAAAGGTGGTGGCCTATGCTTCTCATCAATTGAGACCGCACGAAGTAAACTACCCTACTCATGATTTGGAGTTAGGCTGCTGTGGTCTTTGCTTTAAAGATTTGGAGGCACTATCTCTATGGTGAGAAGTCAATAATCTACACGGATCATAAGAGTCTTAAATACATCCTTACCCAAAAGGAGTTGAATTTAAGACAAAGAAGATGGGTAGAATTATTAAAGGATTATGATTTCTCAATCGAATATCATCTGGAAAGGCTAACGTGGTAGCCGACGCGTTAAGTCGTAAGGCGATGTCGATTTGAGAGCATTGTTTGCCCATTTGAGTGCGTATGAGGATGGTAGTTTGTTAGCGAACTTGGTGAAGCCTCGTGGTGGAACAAATCAAGGAAAAGCAGACATCGGATGAAAAGTTGGGACCTTTACTTGACAAGTTGAAAATGGTGAAATCGAGGATTTTGGAATAAACATGGAAGGTGTGTTGTGCTTTCGAGGAAGAGTATGTATGCCTAAGGACTCGGATCGAGGCAAATGATTCTCTGAGGCGCATAGTAGCCCTTATGCTATGCATCCGGAGGAAATAAGATGTATCGAGATCTCCGTGAGCGATATTAGTGGCGGGGTTGAGCGTGAAATTTCAAAATTTGTGGGAAAATGTTTGACTTGTCGACAAGTGAAGGCGAGAACATCAATTACCGTCGGATTGTTACAACCGGTAAAGATTCCTCTTTGGAAATGGGAGCGGATAACTATGGATTTTGTTAGTGGGTTACCTTTAACACCTACTAAGAAAAATTCCGTTTGGGTAATTGTTGATCGCTTGTGAAGACCGCTCATTTCCTACCGGTTAAATCAGATTATTCATTGCAAAAGTTGGCAAAGTCGTACATATCTAAAATTGTGAGGTTGTATGGGGTACTGTATCTATTATATCGACGGGGATCCCGATTTACATCACGATTCGAAAGCTCGCATGAAGCCTTGGGGACAAAGTTGAATTTCAAGACGGCTTTTCATCTTGATCGATGGTCGATCGAGAGAGTAATTCAGATATTAGAAGATATGTTAATGGGGTGTGTAATCGACTTCAGGGGTAGTTGGGAGGATTATCTACCACTGGCAGAATTTGCGTATAACAATAGTTATCAGTCGAGCATTCAGATGGCACCTTACGAGGCATTATATGGTCGTAAGTGTCGTTCTCCTATTTGTGGGACTGAGTTGGGCGAACGATAGATGTTATGTCCTGAGATGATATCTGAAACAGAGGAAAAGGTAAAAGTTATTCGAGCACGGTTGAAAGAAGCCTCAGATAAACAGAAGTCGTATGCAGACCTGAAGCGAAAGGATATCGAGTATGATGTGGGGGATCAGGTTTTCTTGAAGGTCTCACCTTGGAAAAAGATCTTCAGGTTTGGAAAGAAGGGCAAGCTAAGTCTTAGGTACATTGGACCTTATCGTGTGCTGAAGCGTGTTGGTCCAGTGGCTTATCAGATTGAGTTACCTCTGGAATTGGATCAAATTCATAATGTTTTTCATGTTTCCATGTTGAGGCGTTATAGATCGGATCCTTCGCACATAAATGCTGAGTAGAAGAATTGGAGTTGAATTGATTTGTCTTTTGAAGAAGAACCGGTGGAAATCTTAGACCGAGATGTCAAAGTGCTAAGAAAGAAAATCGTGCCGTTGGTCAAAGTTCTATGGCATAACCACGGAGTGGAGGAAGCTACGTGGGATCCTGAGGATGCAATTCGGCAACAATACCCTCACCTCTTTCAATTAGGTAAATTTCGAGGACAAAATTTTCTTTAAGGAGGGTAGAGTTGTAACACCCTAAAAATCTGAGTATTGATATATTGCATGATTTGGTGTTTAGATTATGAAGGAAAATCTTCTTACTTTTATTTTCGTGTTTATTATAGTCCTGAAGAAGAGTATAGCATAATTTGGGTAAGGAATAAATTTTATATTTGAGAATTTATTGAAGAGAAGCAAGTGTCATTAATACTTAAGTTAATTTAAGTGTTAATAAGTGACATAAGATGAGTACATGGCATGGTGGTGTTGGCGCATGAGTTGTAGCATGAGGGGAGAGGTTCGAATCACTTGTTTAGCATCTAGGTAAATTTTATTTTAATTTTTACGCACATGTATAGCAAGTGTCGGCCAAGCATAAGTATGGTAAGTGTTGACCTTATTATTTTTGGTTAGTATATCAAAGGAATAAGGTAAGTGTAAACATATGGTATGGAATCAAAATTTATGGAAAAATATGGGGACATAAGGCATATATCAAGGAAAAGTTTTGGAAACAAATTCATGGTCATTTGACCAATGAATTTGACTGACATAATGGCTAGGGGGAGGTGGCGAAAATGCTAGTAGTTGGCTAGGATTAGTTTTGGTCATTCTTAGCATTTTGTGCATAGTTTTGAAACTCTTTTCTACCTTTCTCCTTGGCGAAATTGAGCATTGGTAAACCTTAATCTTTTGACCATTTGGTCACTTTTGCATATCACCTTAGTATTCTCTTGTGTGTTCTTTTCTTAGTGGCGAAATCACCTATACCAAAAAGCCATTCTTTTCTTTTCTTCTCCCCATTGCATATACAATGCTATTAAATTCATCTCTTTTCTTCCTCTTTTCTTCTCTTTGAAAGCGAATCCTCATCATCATCTTTTCTTCCATCTTTTATTTCTTTCTCATATTTCTTTTCAATCAAAATTCTCTCCATTAATTCTCTCATGGTCGAATGCTAGTGTGCCCATAGCAAATTTTCTCTATTCCTAAGCATCATTCTCAATCGTTTCTTTTCAACCGTGGACAATAGGTAAGGGTTCCTTTTGGTTTATATTAGTTAATAGAGGTTTGGCGAATTTTAATGGTGGTAAGAGGATCTTTTGGATCGAAATTTATTATTCTTTCTATTAAACGTTTCCAATGGTTATATTTTAGTGCGATAACGGAAGATCGAAATCAAGTGGTCGAGAGTGACATAGAACGCTTGGATCGATTCTCCTTGTGGAACAAGAATATTTGTGGTAAGGAAATCTCATTCTTAAAACCTTTAGTCATAATCGATATAAATATTATTAGGACGTGCTAACAATCTTTTGTTATTGAAGACTTTCAAAATAGGGAAGAAAAGGCGGTGTTTAGTCTTTGTATGAAGGCGGATCCTTTGTTTCTCCTAAGTTTAAGCGAAGAGCGGTTTGATGATGCAGGATTTTCCAGGGTTGTGGACCATCTTAGAAGGAAGTCAATTATTTGAAGTAGTAAGAACTCCGAGCCTTTGTGCGTTAGTGGATTCTCGTGAATAACAAACCAATAAGCGAGGAGAAACCGAAAATTGAAGTGATTCAAAATCAAGAGGTAAGGTTTTGGATCTAATATCGATAATGTATTTTATACAAAATAGTGTTCTAACGGATCGAATATGTTTTAGGTGTCGAGGCGAGAAGGATTAGTACTCTCGATATCGGTGTGTAACTTCACACTTTTTCTCGGGTTTGGATGTTATTGCGGTATTGAGTAAAATCGTAAAAATGTCTAGATTGGCTTAAAAGCGTAATAATTGGTATTTAACGAATATACATGAAAATGACAAAATTGTAGAAATTATGAAAAGCATCGAGAAATTAGTTGTAAATATGTAAAATTGTATATCTCGTAATAATGGGCGAAATCTACATTAGATCGATAATTGGGCGAAATCTACATTAGATTGATAATTGGGCGAAATCTACATTAAATCGATAATTGGGCGAAATCTACATTAGATCGATAATTGGGCGAAATCTACATTAGATCGATAATTGGGCGAAATCTCATTAGATCGATAATTGGGCGAAATCTACATTAGATCGATAATTGGGCTAAAATCTCATTAGATCGATTAAATCGATAATCGATAATTGGGTGAAATCTCATTAGATCATAATGGTAGTAATCTACTGTTAAAATTGTTAAGCGGGTGAAATCCTGCTAGATTGATAAATGGGCCAAATTCTGCTAAATCGCAAATTTGGGCATAAGTTGTTAAATTGTTAATTGGGCCAAATGTTATTTTGGGCCTTAATAAAAAATTGGAAATATTGACTCTTGTTAATGGGCCTTTTGATTAAATCATTGTATAATTACGATTTACTTTGCATACATATTGCATGGGTTGGGAAAATGATGAAGAGAAGAAGGCTGTTGCCAAAATCTACTTCGGTGGCTTTGCCACAAAATTATGGCTATTTGCCTCTAGTTCGGTGGCTTTGCCACAAAAATAATAATTGGCTCAAAGCCTCTAGTTCGGTGACTTTGTCACAATCTAGTTCGGTGGCTCTGCCACAAATATAAAATGGCTTAATGCCTACGATTGGTGTGATGGCGGGGTGGGTTGACTTGATCCCCACAGGTGTGATGGTTGGTACGGGGGTGTGTAGCGGATGGAATTAGGTTTGGGAGGGAAAAACTCATTTTTACATGCATGTTATTAATTATGTTCTCATTATGCTATTAATTATGTTATTAATTATGTTGTTAATTCTGCTTATGGGCTCAAGGCTCAAATCCATAATTTGAAAATCTGGCCCAGTGGACAAAGTAAGTGAGTTATACACTGAGTTCTAAGTAACTCACCCCCTCAAATTTTTCCATCTCAGGTAATGGAAATTGACATGGACTTGGGCCGAGGATGACTTCATGGAGGCCATACTGCAAAACATGGGTTTATTAAACTCTGAACTTTTTAATAAGTATTTTACTATTTTGGGTTAATATAATAAGGGCCTCTATTAATAATTTATGGATTTTTATGTGTGTTTGGTTTTAAACTATATTTTGAACATTTAAATATGGGCTTATGATTATATGATGTTTTTATCAAAATAAATTGGGTTTTCAAATATATGAAATTCCTTTATAAATATTTTATTATTGTTAACTCTTAAATAAAATACCTAAGGGTTTTGATAATACAATGTTAATAATGTTTTTCAACTAATGTTTTTCTAATATACATCAAATTAAAATACTCTTCTGATTTTTATTAAACCCCGTAATTAAAAATAATATTGTAGTTTTCAACTTATTGAAGATTTTAAGATAGCTCGATTCATGTAACAAACCAAATCTAGTCTTAATGCATAGACCGGGTTTCGGGTGTTACAAACTAAATGCAAAGACAAAAGAATGAATTGGAGAAAGACTTTAAGAAAACTCAGTTGATAAAGACGATACCATCAAGAAGAATCCACCTATGACTTCACTTATAATTTATTCCCCAAACCATATGATTTCTTTACTTAGCTTGATCCGTGAGGCTTCCTAACCTATATTAAACCCTCTCTTGAGGCGAATAATGTCTAACCTTAGGTTAATTAGTGGGACTCTCGTTCCCTTATAATAACCCCCTAAGAAAGTAGTAAATTAATCAATGGATTCCCATATTAGGTTTCACCCTAATCTAGCAAAATCTCGTAACCCTATCTCTAGGCGCCCTATCAACTCCGCTCAATTACGCTAGATCTACTCTTAGGCGGGGTCTATTCCTCCTCCACCTAAGCACATCAGATTAAATTAAGCAACATAATTAAGAACAAACTAAGTACTTCTTATATAAATTTAGAATTCAAATAACAAAATCCATCATAGGTTTCTTCCCCTTTAGGTATCTGAGGGGTTTAGTGCATAACTAAATATGAAAACATCTCAAGAATAAATAATAAACAAAACATAAGAACTCCCTAAAACCCCCTGAAGGAATTGAAGGAGGGATCCTCCGTCTTGAATGGAGTTCCGACTTCTTGAGATGGATCAACTGGCTATCTTCAAGTGACTCCCTAAAAGATGAATGCTTCGGCCTAAAAAGCCTCAGCCAAAAAGCTCCTCTTTTATGTCTGCCTTGGGTTGTTTATATAGACTTTGGGATGCTATACTTGGCTCCTAAGTATCTCATTCAAGTAGAATTACTATTAAGGTGTTTGAATAGACTTAGGAGTATATTTCTTTGGCTTCAAGCATCCAATTCCGAGTGAAATTGCTCATTCCCATGGCAGGGACACGCCCATGGCACACGTCCGTGTAATTACAGGGTTAGGCCGTGCCTTGATTCTGTAGATTTGGGCACGGCCATGTAGATAACCAAGCATGCCCGTGTATGGTAATGAGATCATGTACAGCTGTGTTCTAGGTTATTGCCAAGACACGGTCGACCAGGCCGTGTTGGTTTCTTGCTGAGGCCCAATTACTCCATTTTAAACCCATTTTGTGTTGTTTTTATCATCAGGTGCTTTCTTGAGTATAAACATGAAAAGAAAGTATTAAAAGCACCTTTTTACATAATTCATGGGCTTAATCATCCAAAAGCCTATTAAATATGGGGTTAAAATATGTTGCTTTTACGGTTTATCAAATACCCCCACACTTAAGCTTTTGCTTGTCCTCAAGCAAAATTCTCACCTTACAATTAAAACGAACTTTCCATAATTCGTAATTCCTATCGACAATGTCTGATCATAATTCATAGATAATTTATACATGGATAAATCAACTCAAAGAACCCTAAAGATTCAATTACGATAAGTCATACCTTTATAGTACAAAAACATAGGTGCCTCCCGTTATCTAAGTTCTTACCTTTAATTCAAAATCGACAAGGACTGACATCCTCACAAAAGATTCACTCAAATCACTCAAAGGTGTTTAAGGTTCAAGAATAAGCACTCTAAGTCGAACCTGAAAAGTTAATCCCATAGACTTGCCTGAAAATCAAATCTCCACCACTGTATTTGAGATGATACATAAATTAAAAGGTCTTTAATCAAGGTTGTAACGGGGCTAGGGTTAAAAGGTGTGGATACAGGCTAAACTAGAGGTTTTAGAATCGAGATTGAATTGACTAATTACCTAATCTAAAAATAATGAACTAAATATGAATATTTACATCGAATGAAAAAGTAACAATATCTACTATTGGTAATTACTCTATAATGAGAGTATTTTCACCACTTAAAATTTTATAATACTTTAATATGAGCTTTTTCTTCAACAATTGGAGTTTAAATGCTCTAAGCTCTTTTATATACTACTAATATTGAATATACTTGGATTTTTTTAGAACAAACTAAAATAAACATAATAGAAGGAACTTTGAAATAACCTAATTCGGCAATTGATCAAATCAATTCTCGATAAAGGGGTAGTCAAAGGAATGTTGTTAACAACTACAAAGGGATTTTGGGTTAGTATTAGTGGGTGAGTCAATAAAAAGGTTGTTAGGATTCAATGGGGTTCACTAGGGGTTAATTTGTATGGGTAGGCTTTTTAGTGTAGTGAACGGGTTAAAACCTAGGTGCCTTTATCATCTCAGTGTATCAAATCATTAATGTGGTCTCGACATGTATAAACGAGACAAGTTCTAGAATAATAGTTCAAAGTTGACACACTAATAATCAATTAATGTGAGCACGAAAAAGGGTTTATGCTTTATAAGTCTCAAAATCTCACAAAAAATTATGGGTGTTTTGACATCAATCCTTATAAATTTTGAACTTCAAGGTGATACTCAAATTAGGTTCAACAACTTATCAATTTTAATTTTTAGAAAGTAGACTTATCATGCTCGATTCTCTAGTATTCTTCAAATTTAATTATCAATGCACAATTAACTAAGACTAATTCTAAAACATATCAATAAAAATCATAAATCATTAGAAATTTCATCTTAATTAATAATATGAGAAAAATACTTAAGATCAATACTAATTTCAGGGTTTTGAGAATTATGCAAAAAGTTAGGCACTATTACCCCCACACTTAAGATGTACATTGCCCTCAATGTACAAAGATAGATAATGAAATTTATGTGCCAAATAAAAAAGATAAGTGGGGAAAGTAATACTCCCTAAAATCTGGATGATCCCTAGCGTCTTTGGTGGCGGTGATGGTGTTTTCTATGGGCCCGATGGAGTGGCTACCAAAGAGCAATTTGCTAGATAAAGAAATTGGGTAGCCTGTAAAGATATAGCCAAGAGATCTAGGGTAATAATATTATACTAATAATATAATTAAAGACTAAGGAAATAAAATGAAGGAGACTAAGAAGAAAACTAAAATTAAAAGAAAATACTAATGGACTAAGGAGTCCTTATTGTTGGATGGTTCGCGAGGTGGATGTGACCTTGAAGGCTGTCGTGCGTGATTCCCAAGCAGCCTTTAGAACCTAAAACCAAGAAACTAATATGAAATAAATTAATTTAAGCAGGAAATAAGTAAAGATAAGGAAAATAAAGGAGACGAGAAAAGAAAAATAGAACCGAAAAGGTTTTCGAGACCCTTGGCGTGTCAATTAAGTGAAGCTGCTGGCATGAACTCATGTTGAGGTCTCCTCTGAAGAGATGATGCTTACGTTTCTTCGGCATGATATTTGTGTTGCTCAAGTGTCTTGGATCTTTTCTATGAATAGGAAAAAAATTGAAAGAAAAGAGAAAGAAGGAATAAGGAAGAAGATGGGACAAAGAGGATGGGCTGTGGGGATTTAAATAAGATTTCAAATCTAGCACGTTCCCACGCCCGTGTACCAAGGGTGTGTCGATTCACACGGCCGTATCGCACGGCCGTGTTGTGGGGTGTGTTGTCCTGTAACACCCGGGTTCTAGGGGTTATGCATTTAGTGCCTAACTCAAATATTGGTAGGCTTATGGTGAGGTTGGATGAGTTTTAAGGGGTTTGGAGAACCCTAGAAGGTAAGAGAGGCCTTAGGAAATTTTTGGTTTTTAGTGTTAAAAAGGGGAATTGGGCTAAGGAGGCCTTAAGAATAATTTTTGGCATTTTTGGACATAAGAAATGCCTTGGTAAAGTGGCTCTCATGCGCCACTTAAGGGGGGGCTGATTAGAGCGCCAACAAGGGCTTGGGTTCGAAGCTCGGCAGCAGCAAGTGGCATTTTATTTTTAAGTGTTGGCATTAAAAAGGAAGGGCTTGAGTTAAGGAGGGTTTAAAGGATGTTGTGGGCATTGGTGGACATGAAAGACGGTTCGGTGGAGTGGCTTGGGGCGCCACTTGAGGGTCTTGGCAAAGGGGCTCAAGTTCGAGCCATGAGGGAAGCGCCTGGTGTGTTTTATTTTTGTTTTGGGCGTTAAGGCAAGGGTGAGCTAAGGAAGGAGGCTTTAAAAGTATATGAGGGGAGTTTATGGCACAAAGAGAACAGCAGCAGAGTGGCGTGGAAGAGTGCTACCTACAGCAAGTATTCCAGCAGGTCGTGGGTTTGAGGCATGAAGGCAGCATAAGGGGTTGTTTTATTTTTGATTATTTTGCAACAGTTTGGAAAGGCGATGAGAGCACGGGGATCTTCAATTGGGATAAAGATAAGCTTAGCATTTTGATCTTGAATTAATTGGAGTGTGGGATAAATATTAGTTTATTTTATTATTATTTTGAAGAGGTGATAAAAGATAGGATGAGGAGATAATTGATGTGTTTTTTAATTATTTTGATAGGTGTCAAGAGATAGAATAGGAGTTGTATTTGGGAGTTTGACGTATTCAAATTCTTTTGAATTATTTCAAATGGTTGGCCAAGAGGAATTCTAGGTGGTGGCCGAATCTTAAACTCCTTGTTGGAGAGGAGTGAACGGCTTGGTGATTGAGCAAGGGGGTGCCGAATCTTCTTTAGGCGCTTACTTGATAATTTCGGCTAGCCTTCATCTCCTTTGGTTCTTTCTTTTTCATTCTCTCTCAAAATCGAATCCTCCATTGCCATCCTTCTCTTTTCTTCTCTAGTTGATAAACCGAAAATACTTTCCCCTCATACCTTCGTTTTCTCTCCTCAACCCCTTGGGCTGAAACTCCTATTTCACTTCTTTTTCTTCCTCTTTTTCACCCAAAGCCGAACCTTGATTATTATTTTTCCAACCAAAGCGAACCCTTCTCCTTATTTGGTGTAGTTTTGGCGAACCTCAAAGCAAAGGTGATCTTCTCTAGTCGTTGCTCAATCGGTTTTAAAAGGGGTAAATGGTCAAGTAGAATGCCTTTTATTTTGTCTCTCTATTTTCTATCGACTTCTAAAAGAGTAAGAGCCGATTTTGGTATTTGAAGAGCAAGGTGTTAATTATTCTTGTTGGAATCAATTTTATCTAGGTACTCCAGGATTGTTGAAGTAATCAATCCAAGCCTCTTTTCATCAGACAAGCGATCTTGGTAAGTGGTGGTAAGTGAGGTATTTATTTGGTATTCGAAAGCCGAAGGCTATTGTTATGAAAATTGATGATTGCCGATTATAGGGAGGAAGCAGAATCACATATCATGTGTTGTAGTTAGCACTCAAAGGCGGGTAGGTAAGGTTTCGGGTTCATGTGTAACCCTTGGATTTATTTTGGTTTAGCCGAATATCCCATATTGCTAACTTCCATGTTTGGCCGAATTTAGGAGCAAGAAGTCTAGGGTGGCCGATTTGATTTTTGGGATTTGGGACTCTCGTTAGAAACAGGTGTGTACATACACCTTTGTATAAGCGATTAAAATGCTAATTGTTATGCATGCTAAATCGACTTGTGTAGATTTGGGATTTAATACCATAATGGTATAAGCAAGGATTCGAGTAAGTCCTTGTCGTTATGACTCTCTTTATGATGCTTTTGGGAGGCATGATATATTATGACATATTTGGTATATGTGGTTATGGCTAATGGTAAACTCTATATGTGTTGCTAAATGAGCATGTTGGCATGATTTCTATTGAAATATAAATTCTTGGTTGATATGGGTTAAATGAGTGGATGGGAAGTAATATTAGGTAATGACGGACACTAGTGGTTTGGTACCACATTTCGTGACTACGGTCACGGAGGTTTGGCACCTCGGAGGTTTGGCACCTCACGGCGTCTCGTCGGTGGCTTAGTACCACGATGGGTTGGCCCCACGGATTATATTATGGGATTGGCGCGGTGATTTGGTATCACACGATGGGTTGGCCCCATCAATCGATTTGTGTCTTCGGACACTAGAGGTTTGGCACCTCCAGTGATTTGGTATCACATTCGTGACTTCGGCCACCAGTGGTTTGGCACCACCAGTGGTTTGGTACCACACGGGGTAGAGAAAGGTGTTTGGATGGCTAGGTTGGGTGCATAATTTAGTGCATGTTAAATTGTTATAAATTGTGTATGTTGTTGCACTAAACCGGGAAAAGGGTTACACACTAAGTCTTGGTGACTCACCTTTTCCTTTAACATTTTCAGGTAATGCGTAAACTTTGGACCGGGTTTGGAGGGGATGCAAGGTGGCCCATGCCGAAGAAGATGTTTTAATTATTTTATGGAATTTAATATTAAGTACTTTGTTTAAGTATTGGTTGTAATAAGGGCCTTTTTATTATTTTTGGTATTATTTTATTATTATTATTATTTATGGCTTGTTTAAATTAAATTACTACGTGAAGATGATTTTATTTTTAGCAATCTATCTACTCTAAATATTTATAAGCTAAAGTTTTAATTGGGACATTTTATAATAACAAAATTTAAAGTATAATTTTTAAATGAACAAGGTTTTCAACGGTTAACAATTTTCATGTTTACTCTAAAGTCACAAAAGATTTTCCTTGATGACATAACAGATTAGGTCGTGGTGAATGGGCCGGGTTTGAGGATGTTACATGTCCTTCCACGCCCGTTTTGTTAGTTTGCACGCCCGTTCCTAAAAAGCCAGTATAGGAGCACGGTTGGACTGCACGGGCGTGGTCTGCCCGTGCTAAATAAGTTAGTATCTTAGCACGGTTGTGAGGCACGACCGTGCTATTTTTTTGGGGCCCGTGCTATGGGTGGTTGGATCCCGTGATGTTGGGGGTGGTTGGACTGACTTCCACGGCTCTACTCTATCAGTGTGGTGTTTCTGGTGGTCCACACGGCCACAGGCACGGCCATGTGTAAGGCCGTGTCGGCCTGGGAACCTGCATCTTTGTTTTAATTGTGCAGAGAGAAGAGAGAAAAGAAAAGAAAAGAAAAATAATTTTGAGAAATAAAAAGTGTTAGCGCTCGGGTTGCATCCCGAGAAGCGCTTGTTTATAGTCTTAAGCTAGACTGTCTTAGGCTTTGAAAATTTAGGGAGGTTTAAAGGTTTGAATATTTTCCCTCTTACTGAAAGTTTTATTTTCGTGACAAAGTTTAGGTCGAGAAGTGTTTACCTTGAAATTGTTGAACATTGGATTGCTTACCTCGACTATTTTGTGTGGGAAAACATCGCGTACCTGAAGGAGTATTTCTTCTTGTTTCTTGATTCATTGAAGCTGATGTAAGGATCGGCTTTATCTAATGACACTTGATCTTCTATTTTAAAGTGATTTGATTTCCTATGAGCTCTTCTGGTGGTTCCTTAGGTTTTATTTCGTGTGAATCCGGCTTTTCTTTGGTATGTATCTTCTGCTCTTCTAAATTGTTGATCGTACGATTTAGTGTTGGCTCAGTTTTGATGCTTTGTGATGTTTCTGCGATGAAGGTTGAAAATTTTGATTATCTATTGAAACGACTTTCTTACCTTCATCTTACGTGGTTCTGGTGAGTCGAGAGCTTGAAGATTGGTGATTCATCTCCTACACAGTATGAGTTCTCTTGTGGCAACATCAATTTTAGTCTTGGCAGTTGCAATAAAAGGTCTTCCTAAAATTAAAGGGATTGAATTTTCCTCATCCATGTCTAAAATAACAAAATCTACTAGGATGACGAATTTATCGATTTTTACTAAAACATCTTCAATAATGCCCCTAGGAATTCTAACAGTTTTATCAGCTAGTTGCATACTCATCCTTGTTTGTTTGGGCTTCCCTAGACCTAGTCGTTTAAACAGTGTATAAGGCATGACATTTATACTTGCCCCTAAATCAACTAACGCATTATCAATAGTTAATCTACCAATTAAACATGGAATCGTAAAACTCCCTGGATCTTTTAATTTTGCGGTAGTCAGTTTTGTAGCATTACTGAGCATGTTGCGTTAAGTTCCACATGGTGCTCTTCATCTATTTTGCGTTTGTTTGTTAAGAGCTATCTTAAAAATCTCCTTGAGTCGAGCATCTAAAAAAGAGCTTCAAGAAGAGGTAAGTTAATGTGTAATTTCTTTAGAAGTTTTAAAAACTTACTCAATTGTTCCTCTGAATCATCTCTTTTCAATGTTTCGGGATAAGGTATTCGAGGGTGGTACTCTTTAATTATCGATTTTTCTTGCGCTACCTCTATTTTACCTATTTCTTCCTTAGTTTCTTGTACTGAGGAGGGATGGTCTACCTTTGTATCCTCTTGAGATGTGATGGCTTGTATCTGTTCTTTTGGGTTTATTTCTGTGTTGCTTGGTAGACGTCCTTGTTGACATTCTGAAACAAGCTTTGTGAGTTGTCCCACTAACCTAGTGATTTCCCTGACTTGTTCCTTGATTTCTTTGATCGATATTCCTTGGTTATCAAGTGTTGTATCAGTTCTTTGGAGACGGGCATACGTATGCGCCATGAACTTTTCAAACATCTCTTCAAGACTAAACTTCTTTTCCGATGGATAAGGTTGATTTTGGTAATTTGGAAGAGGTTGTTGCCTTTGATTTCCTTGTCCTCCCATGAAAAATTTGGATGGTTCTTCCAACTTTGGATTGTAAGTGTTACTATAAGGATTATTATTAGATATGAAATTGTTACCTATATAGTTTGTCCGCTCATTTTTACGCTCCGGTTGGTAAGGTGGGTACTCGAATTTGCCACATTCTCACTCGTTTAGCGATGCATATTTGGATGTACCTGTGAAGAACATAAATTATCAAGCTTTTTATTCATTAACTCCATTTGTGTTGACAACATTGTCACTATGTCTATGTTAAAAACTCCGGCTGATTTTGTCGGTTTAGCCCTTGTAATTTGCCATTGATAGGTGTTCAACGACATCTCCTCAATAAAATCATAAGCCGCTTTAGGAGTTTTGTTGTTTAAAGTTCCACCGGCTGATGAATCAATCATTTGCCTAGTTTGAGATTTCACACCATTGTAGAAAGTTTGGACTTGAAGCCACAAAGGTAATCTATGGTGTGGGTATCTCCTTAGGAGATCATTATATCTTTCCCATGCATCATATAATGTTTCTGCGTCATTCTGCACAAAAGAAGATATATCATTCCTAAATTTAGCAATTTTGGCTGGTGGAAAATATTTTAAAAGAAATTTTTCGATCATTTAATCCCATGTGGTGATTGACCCTCGTGGTAACGAGTTCAACCACTGCTTTGCTTTGTTCCTTAATGAAAAAGGAAATAATCGAAGACGTATGGCATCATCAGAAATGCCATTTATTTTGAAGGTATCACAGAATTTTAAAAACTTAGATATATGAGTGTTTGGATCCTCATCCTGCAAACCATCAAATTAAACAAATTGTTGAATCATTTGTATTGTGTTAGGCTTTAATTCAAAATTATTAGCAGCTATAGCGGGCCTAACAATACTAGATTCGCGCTCTGTCAAATTAGGTTTAGCATAACCATACATAGTCTGCGAGTATTACATTCTTGCATATTTGGTGGATTGTTCTCATCCATCCCTTCAGTAGGATTGGATCTTTGCTGTTCTTCTCTTTGATAGTCTAGGGCTCTTCTTATTTCTCTCGATTTCTACGAGCGATAGCCTCAATGTCACTTTCATATTCTAATAGTCCTCTCAGATTTCTTCTAGTCATAAACTAGAGGTACCTAATATGCAAAGAAAGAAAGAAATTTAGAAAAACAAAAACAAAAATATATGTATAAGAGAGAAATTTAAAAATAAAAATAATGGCTAAAGTAATAGAAATAGAGTTTTCATAATATTTTAGAGTTCCTCGGCAACGACGCCAAAAACTTGATCGTGTCAAACAGTCGAGTTTTAATATTTATAAAGAATGATCGAATTTGTACACTGACTGCGGCAATAATAGAGGCAAGTGCACCTATCGAACAGTAGTATAGCTCAGGCAAGAATATCTTATCGAACCCAAGGGAACCTAAAAGTACTACTACTCACTTTCTTTCTATTATTTAGCCTAAAATATGGAGTGATTGGATTATTAAATTAATGAAATACTTAAACTAAATGCAAAGACAAAAGAATGAATTGGAGAAAGACTTTAAGAAAACTCAGTTGATAAAGACGATACCCTCAAGAAGAATCCACCTATGACTTCACTTATAATTTATTCCCCAAACCATATGTTTCTTTACTTAGCTTGATCCGTGAGACTCCCTAACCTATATTAAACCCTCTCTCGAGGCGAATAACGTCTAACCTTAGGTTAATTAGTAGGACTCTCGTTCTTTTATAATAACCCCATAAGGAAGCAGTAAATCGATCAATGGATTCCCATATTAGGTTTCACCCTAATCCGCAAAATCTCGTAACCCTATCTCTAGGCGCCCGATCAACTCCGCTCAATTACGCTAGATCTACTCTTAGGCGGGGTCTATTCCTCCTCCACCTAAGCACATCCGATTAAATTAAGCAACATAATTAAGAACAAACTAAGTACTTCTTATATAAATTTAGAAATCAAATAACAAAATCCATTATAGGTTTCATCCTCTTCAGGTATCTGAGGGATAGTGCATAACTAAATACGAAAACATCTCAAGAATAGAGAATAAACAAAACATAAGAACTCCCTAAAACCCCCTGAAGGAATTAAAGGAGAGATCCTCCGTCTTGAATGGAGTTTCGACTTCTTGAGATGGATCAACTGGCTATCTTCAAGTGACTCCCTAAAAGATGAATGCTTCGGCCTAAAAGCCTTTGGCAGAAAGCTCCTCTTTTATGTCTGCCTTGGGTTGTTTATATAGGCTTTGGAATTCTATACTTGGCTCCTAAGTATCTCCTTCAAGTAGAATTACTATTAGGGTGTTTGAGTAGACTTAGGAGTATGTTTCTTTGGCTTCAAGCATCCAATTCCGAGTGAAATTACTCATTCTCGCGGTAGGGACACGCCCATGGCACACACCCGTGTAATTACAGGGTTGGGACGTGCCTTGATTCTATCGATTTGGGTACGGCCATGTAGATCACCAGGCACGCTCGTGTATGGTAATGAGATGATGCACGACCGTGTAACTCATGAGTTGGGCTGTGTTCTAGGTAATTGTCCAGACACGGTCGTGCAGGCTTTGGGCCAGGCCATGTTGGTTTCTTGTTAAGGCCCAATTACTCTGTTTTAAACCCGTTTTGTGTTCTTTTTATCCTCGGGTGCTTTTCTGAGTATAAACATGAAAAGAAAGGATTAAAAGCACCTTTTTACATAATATGGGGTTAAAATATGTTACTTTTACAGTTTATCACTTGTTATGTTTTATTCTGTTGAAAATAAATCCTAATTACGAAAGAAAGAAATTCTTGAAGACCTAAAAATAATTAAATAAATAACAAGACAAGAATCCCCCATTTTATTTTTCTGACTTATTCCCCTTGTCTTTTTCAGCTCCATCTCTGCTTGCATAGTTAGTAACTTTTGTCCATGTCTCAAGGATAGCATCTTTTCTACTGGTTTTAGGTATTCCTTTCGGCAAGAATGGTTCCCATACTTTCTTATAATGCATTGGGATCCCGGATTTGTCACAACATCAAGCACTTGTTGAAGAAAATCCTAATTAATATTGTTCATCATAAGGTAGTCATCTTTTTCAACATTAGGTAAGTTAAACAAATCATTGATGGAATTAGAAGTAAGAGGTACCTTTTTCTTTGAACGATGACCTCAGTAGCACCTTGCATAGTCAAACTAGCATATAATTCTCGAACTAGTTCATCATCAGGAGTGAACGAGCATCGAAAAATCGTTCCTACTTGAGAGCATTGATTTTCTTTCTAATCGGTATAGGAACAACCATCAAATCATGACTCTTCAAGTTAAAACCTTTTTCTGACATCATAGGTTGATGCTTGAAGATTGAATCAAATCTCTCTTTCACTTCTTCAACGATCAAAATTGGGTTTTTCAGGAGTAGTCTTTGAAGATCTCGTTCTTTTGTGAGACATGGTATCTTTTCTTAAGAATTTCACAAAGTTTCTACACAAGGGGGAAAAGAGAAATCGGCAAGGTGAGTAAGGACTTGCTACGACGAAAATCTTACGACGGCAAGGATGGTGTGGCGGTGACGACAGTGTGTGATAGCAATAGCGGTGACAACGGTGATGTATGTTAGCAACATTGGTGCTTCAGCAATCTTCTTGCGGCAGCAATAGGTGATTTCAGCAAAAAGGAAAAAGAAACTAGTGTTTCTTTCAGGATTTGAGGCTTAGCGACACAAGAAGGAGATTTAGGCATCTTTAGGGTTTAAGTAAATTGATTTGAAGGATATGAAAAATAGTAGAATGAAGAGGAGTTTATATAGGAAAGAATTAGGGCAACATGTAGCGAAAATTTAGCTACATTAGGGTTACTTGGGTGGCAAGTAATGGGAGTGGGGGCAAAGTATGGATTTTTCCCTATTTTTTTCTGTCTTGGGCCTCAAACTCAGATTGTATTTACAAACTTACTCAAGAAAAAAAATTAATTAGTACTTGGACCAAATTTGACCTTCTTTATTAACATAAAAATTTAAAATTTAAACAAAACAAATGAAACTTAAAAGATTTTAAATCTTAATTAAAAAATTTCTTCTTAACAAATTACATTAAATTAATTCCCAGGAAAGGTTCGAGGGGTCACAGCGGTCCTGTTTAAGTTCCAATCTCCTTAGACAGAATTAATTAAATGTAATAAGTTAAGAAAATAAGTTCTAATTATTTATTTATTTACAAAACGAGTTCATGAAAAATCAAGGGTCTGTTAATTTGAACGAGGATTCAACTCGCTCAACTTCACCATCCAAGTAGTGTTTGAGACGTTGACCATTAAATTTAAACGTACCTCCGTAATTATCATATAATTTAATGGCTCCATAAAGATAAACTCGGTAGATGGTATAGGGTCCTTTCCATTGGGATTTAAGCTTATTAGGAAATAACTTCAACCTCGAATTAAACAACAAAACCTTCTGACCTTCTTTAAACTCGCGAGGTTGTATATAACTATCATGCCATCTCTTTGATCTTTCTTTACACATTTTGGCATTCTTAAAGGCAAAACAACCTCAGCTCTTCCAACTTATCAAGTTATAACATCCTTCTCTCACTGGCTTGCTTAAGATTAAAGCTCAACTTCTTCAAAGCCCAGTGAGCTCTATTCTCCAACTCTAATGGCAAATGACATGCCTTTCCAAAGACTAATCGATAAGGATTCATTCCTAACGGAGTCTTAAATGCTATTCGATAGGCTCATAATGCATTATCGAGCCTTTGAGACCAATCTTTTCTGCTAGGGCATACTACCTTTTCAAGGATACCTTTGATTTCACGGTTTACTCTTTCAACTTGCCAATTGGACTGGGGGTGATAAGCAGTAGTTATCTTGTGCTTCACATCATATTTTTCAAGCAACCACTTAAGCCATTTGTTCACAAAGTGATAACCTTCATCACTAATAATAGCTCTTGGTGTCCCAAATCGTGTATGTAGGAACACAATTTTGATCGGACCTATGTAACAAACCGAAACAAAAATAAAATAAAATGTCTAAGTTTATTCTTGTACAGTCTATTTTACAAAACCAATCCTCACAGCCTAAATTTAATTTACCCGTAGCCCACTTACACCCAAAACAGACCCAAATACTAACCCACTATCCATTACAACCCAATACTCAGACCCAAACACACATGGCCCAAAAGGGCCCAATGCTTAAACGAAATCAGAAACCTAAGGTTTCTGGAAAACCCTAGGCGCCGCAAGCCTTGACCCCAGAACTTCGGTCGCGTCGCAATCCTCGCACCTAGGCCACCAGTCACGCCGCAGTTTGCACAAACCACCCTCTGTCGCCTGATTCCTAGCCATTAACCTGCAAAAAAAGGAAGGAATACGACATTAAAAGGGAAAGAAAAATGGCAGCGAGATATCTGTATTTATTTTAGATTCATTTTATGGGGCTATAAAAACCCCAAAATAAACCTGTAAATGACACAGTAAGAATACACATGCAAATACACTAAAAAAATACAGAAACTTGGTTGTAGAGGTGATTTTCTCAATATTTCATTCTGTTTTTATTTATTTTTTATTTTCTATACATTTTTGTATATAAATACTATTTTAAAAAATAAAAAGGGTGCGAGTTTACCTTTCGATGGCAAGATTTTAACCTCTGGCCATTGTCCGCGGTGGCGTGTGAGGCACGTGGTGGTGGCTCAAAGGACCGATGATTGAAACCCAGGCGAGAACATTGAGAGGGTTCTTTGATTTTTTTTTAAAACAGGGTGAAAAATGAATTTTTGGTCTGAAAACTAACTTATATAGCAGTTTAAAAATGACGCCGTTTTTGCTTAAGCCAATAAGCATTAAAATGACGTCGTTTAGAAGACTAGGATCCGCGCGTTGAGTCGACCTGGGGAGGATCCGCGTGTTTTTATTAAAGGGTCTAATTGCCCTATAGGCCCTTCCGTATTTTAGCTAACTTACAATTATGTCCGAATAGTTTTTTTATTTTTTAATTTAGCCCTAAAACTTATATTCTATTGCAATTTAATCCTTCGGGCTACTCAAAGGCCAATATCAGAACGGCGTCGTTTAGGAGTCAAAGCATAATTGCCTAATAAGCTCCTAAGATGTGACGCGTGTTTTGATTTGATCCTTTTACATTTTTTTTTAGATTTTTTTATTTATTTTTAAAACCTTTTTATTTTATGTTACATTTTTATTATTTTAACATTATATTAAATCTTTTTATTATATTCAAAAATTCTATATTATTTTTTACTATTTTTACATTAATTTGTTAATAGTATAAAATTTTGTGTATAGTTCTTCTTAAATACATATTATTTTTATAAATATTAAATTATTACTATTTATTATTTTATTTAGTTTAATTATTTATATATTACCTATTATTTTATAATTAAATATTATATTATATATTTTTAAAAATTATATTATATAGTATTATATTATACCATACATATTTTTTGAAATTATATTATAAAGTTTATTTATATTATATAACATATTTTATTTATATTGTTTATATTATATATGTAAATTTATGATTATTATATATATGTTTTATATAAAATTATTATATATTGTATACTAATTGTTTTTATTATATATAATCATTTATATATGTATTAAATTATTAAATTATGTATTTGTTATAAATATTCTTATTTTTATATGCTTTAAATTTTTATTTCATTTAAAATATTGTATATATATATAAAATCGTTTTATAAATCGTCATATTCCCTTTTTATCATAATATTCATTCAATGTTGAAATATATCATTCCTTTTTCGTTTGATTTTGTTATTTCGTGAAAATCTTAATTATCGCTACTTATTTTATATTCCATGTTTATTTATGTTCTTTTAATCGTTTATTATTGCTTAACATGGTTCTTTATTTGTTTATTCATGTTATATTGTTCCTTTATTATTTATTGTTCATATAATTTATAGTGATGTAGAATTGCTATTAAATATGTATGTTGTTATATATTACTCAAACCATTGTTTTATAAAAACATCTTTTGAATTGATGCATTTTATTCAAATAGTTTAAAAATACGGTGATATCTAATATTTGGGGGTTTCGAGAAAAATTGTGCCCTAATTCACTAGGTTTCGATTTTTATCGTTGAACTTAAAATATTAAGTATGTAACAGCCCGATTTAGGGCCTAGTCAGAATAGTGGTGCGAGGCCATGAATCCGAGGTGAATTTATGAGTTTTTCTAAGGTTTATGCCATGTTTGCATGCTAGTGTGAAAGTTTTATGAAGCAATTTTGTTAAATTGAGGTTGAATGGTCAAAAAAGGACTAAATTGCAAAAGTTGCAAAATATGAGTTTATAGAAGCTTTTTGTATGAAATAGCTTTAGAATATCAATTAGAGGTCCTTAAGTAGAAATTTTCCCAAATTATAATTTTTGGACAAAATTGGACATGAGATAGTAAATTGTAAATTTTTAAACAGAAGGACATTTAAGTCATTTGTCTAATAAATGATTAAAATAGAAAAAAGATGATAAAAATCTATTCATCTTCTTCCTCACATTGCCGAAAATTTGGAGACTCCATAGCTAGGGTTCTTCATTTGTTTTTAAGCTTGCTAGTAAGTTCATCTTAGCCCGTTTTTAATATTCTTCGTATTTTTAAAGTTCTCGTATTATGAATTAGCTATTTTTAGCTATAAAATGAGCTAAGATGCATGTTCAAAAATCTACTAATGAATGACATGCTTGTTAAATGATGTTTTATGGAAGTTTATGAGAGTTTGATGTTAAATAAACATCTTTTTCTAAGTGAATTTCATGAAAAATGATAGTATGGACTAATTTATAATAGTTATGAAAATTGGTCATACATACTAGAAATAGTGAGAATTGATGATTGTTATAGCAGAGAAAATGAATCAGCTAAGCATGAAGTTTAAGAAAGTTTAATGAGAATTATTTTTGAGCCTTAGGGCAAAAGTACAAATATGAGAAAGTTTAGGGGCAAAATAGTAATTTTGCAAAAGTATGAGTAATTAGTCAATTTAGTCAATGTGATTATTAAATGATCTATTTATGATTATAGATCAAGAAAAATGAAGCTCGGATCGAAACTGAGGCAAGAACAAAGTCGAGGACTAAATTGCATATCTACATACATTTTGTATATTGAGGTAAGTTTGTATGATTTCTAAGTTTTATGAATTCTATCATTGAATTGCTTAGTATAATGTACATTATTATCATAGAATGTTTAATGTTATGTTAAACAAAGAAATCAATGAGATTAAGTATGAGCAAGTCCCGAATGAAGATAAATTTTCCAGGATACTCGATCTACCACATGAGATAAGAAAGCCCGTATAAGACCAAATCAAGGCATGGCATCGACAATCAAGTAAGTTATCATGTAAGTCCAAGGCAAGCTTGGCATTGAACAAGTTATCATGTAAGTCCAAGGCAAGCTTGGCATTGAACAAGTTATCATGTATGTCCAAGGCAAGCTTGGCATTAAAAAGCTATCAAAAGAAAGAAATCCCATGTAAGCCCAAGCAAAGGCATGGAATTGGTGAGAACAAGAAAGACTTCATATAAGTCCATGTCAAGACATGGCCTTGAAACCAAGATGAGATATTCCATGTAAGACCGTATCTAGGATATGGATTTGGCATCAAGATATGTGGGATGAGATTTAGTATCCTCGGTTATTCGCATAAATTCATCGGGCAAATGAGTAAAGTTAAAATGACTTAACAAGAAATCTAGGTAAGCAAAGCTATTACCAAGTTGAAATTGAGTATCATTTATGTTATGAATGATGAATTAGAGATCATGATTATTATGTTAAAGTATGTTGATCAATGTGATCAAGTGATACAGGTACCATGTTTTCATTATAAGTATGAGAATAGTAAGTATCATGAGACATGTAAGAATCAGTATGAGTAAGTAAACTCTATAGCTGAATTTATGTAACATCCCAAAATTGGGCTTAGTAGGATTGGGCCCAATGGGCATTGGGCGTAGGAATGTTTAAAATTTTGAGAATAAGAGAATGACATTATTACAAATTGGACTTGTTAGTTAAGTGAATTTGGAGTTTACGGGGTTTCTATGGAGTCTCGAGTTTAATTGGGCCTTAGGAAAAATTTGGTATTTTAGCACTTTAAGGAGAGATGGTAAGTAGCTTCAATGCTTATTGAAATAAATGAATAAATGGTTAGCACAAGTGAGCAATTAGTAAAGAGGTTATGTCATTAAGTGAAGTACCTTGAGGGAAGAGGTTCAAATCCCTTTGTGTGCAATGTTTGGCTAATATTTTTGCACTCTTTCCTTAAGGGTCGGCCAATGACTGTTTATGGCAAGGGTGGACTTCATTATTTTTGGTAAGGTGGCTATAAGAATAAGGCAAGGTTGAAGTTTGGGAAAGGAATCAAGAGAAATAGGAATGAAAGGGGGACATGAGGCTTAATTTATAGATGGTGTTTTGGAAAGCTTGGGTGGCCAAACTCTTATCCTAAGGGGTGATGCATGTGGACGGTTTTGAGGTAGATAGGTGGCTGAAAATTTTACCTTGGCATTTGGTAAGGTCTTGGTTTTGTTTTGGCCGAAAATCCTATTGCAACCTTTGTGTCATCTTCTCTCTTTTTGCTACTTTCTTTGCCGAAATTTTCTAGCACAATAGTGCAATTTTCTCTTCTCTTGAATTGGTCACATATTCATCTTTTGTCTAATTTCCTTGATAGCCGAATATCATTGTTCATTCTCCTCCATAACCGAAACCTTTCCATCGTTCTTTCTTTCTCATTCCTTAAGCAATCGTGATATAGAGGGAGGCCGAATACCACAACATCGCCTAATCATCTCTAGTCATAAGACGATCGTGAGAAACGGGATTATAATTGATTAAGGTAAGGAAGATCTTTCATAGTCCATTCGATATCTCCATTTGGTTATTGAGTTAATTGGATTGAAGGTTGGCTAATTGATATAGTTGGTAGGATTGATTCTTGGTGCATCGAGGGAGATCACAGTCGTGGTGTTGAAATCGGTAGAAAGCACAACTCGTAATCAAGGTGTGTAATCCCATACCCTTCCGAATATGTGTTTAAAATGGTGAGTAAGTCTCACATCTCTTTGAAAGTTTACATAAAATATTCTGTGATTTGGTATAAATAACGAAGAAAACCGATAACTGGCATCCGTGGTCACTCGGACGTGCATAGGTTCGTAGTGGTAATCATGTTTTGTAATAAAATAGTTTCAGTCAGAAACAATGATGTGTATTTGAAATAGCATGAAAATTGGATAAAAGGAATTACAAAGTGAGTAAGACATCATATTAAAGATTACTGTGTCTACTTTAATATGAAAGAAATGGAGAAGGAAAAGAAATATTATATTCTGAGATATGTTAATTTTAGTGAGACTGGTTCTAAATGACTTCGGGGTATTCTGTTCTGTCTTGGAAAAATTGTATAAAATTGTAAAAAGTGAACTATGGGACATAATTTATATGTATGGATTCCTTAGTGAGCCTATTATTAATAGAGATAAGTGGGAGCAGTATATGAAAATTGTACAGTAAGATATTTGGATTTTGAGTAAGAGAGGTCAGAATCATTGGACAGTGAAACGAGGGAAACTTTAAGGAATAAACTGTACTAAATGGTTAAGCTAAAAATTTTGGAAAAATTATAGGAGAAAGATATACAAGTCTAGTTTCAAATAAGATTTACGGATTTAGATTTTGAGTTTCCTAACTCGAGTTATAGTCAATTTATTTGGTATGATGCAGTTGGACAGTTTCAAACTTTTATGCCCCAAATTAGTAGTTAAGCCTTGGTTATGAAATTATCGAAATACCCTTAGAGGGTAAATTATCGAAATACCCTTAGTGGGTACGATTTCCAAATTACAAAAATGCCCTTATGGGCCGAATTATGGAAATGCCCCTATTGGGCCGATTTGTAAAGTGTTAATGGGCTGAAATACGAAATTACTTAATATATTTGAATTGACATATTGCCTTATGGGCCGAATGGGCATATTGATTAATAGGCAAATGTGATATTTGTTATATGGGTCAAATGTGATATTTGTTATATGGGCCAAATGTGATATTTTCTATATGGGCCAAATATGATAAGTGATATATGGGCCTCATGTGCTAATGGGCCGTATTGATAGATTGCTTAATGGGCTGTTTTGATAGATTGCTATATGGGCCGATTTGTTATATTTCTTAATAGGCCAAATTGTGAAATGGGCCAAATTTTAATATGGGCCTGATGTTGAAATTATCATATGAATATTGTTATGCCTTGTATATGTATACATGATTGCATGGGTTGGGATAAAATTGAAGAGAAGTTCTGGTGGCTTTGCCACAATCTAGTTCGGGTGGCTCAGCCACAAACATTTTAAATGGCTTTATGCCTGCGATTGATGTGTTGGCGGGGTGGGTTGACTCGATCCCCATGTGTGTTTGGTTGGTACGGGTGGTGTGTAGTGGATGGAAAAACTAGGTTTGGTTGGGAAATTGCATTTCATACACATGTTATATTTGATACATTATTGTTATTGTAAATGGGCTTAGGCCCAAAATATTGCTATGTGTGTTCCGACCCAGTGGATGATGGTAAGGGGATTTCACACTGAGTTCTTGTAACTCACCCCCCTTTTCTCCTAACCCTTGTAGGTAATGCTCAGTGACGAGGACTAAAGGCCATGGATGACTCGGTGTAGGGCATACTTCAGAAATGATTTTATTTGGACTTTAGTTTCTTATTTCATTTGCTTTATTTACTTTACTATTTTGGGTTATGTGCTGTAATAAGGCCTCTGGATTATTTTATTTTTCTTTATGTTTGGATGCTTTTATTATTCTTCTTAAATTGTTTAAAATGGAATTTTCTAAAAATATAAATAATGGTTTTCAAAATTGATTAATAAATGGATTTTATAGCAAACATTTACAAATAATTTAACTCAGATTCTCTTTCAAAATTTCAACGTCATTTTCAAAAGTCCTAATTTTAAAGTCCACTACTTCAATTTTCGACTCATCATCCAATCTCTCAAAAATACTTGTATTTTATCTACGTTTCCGCAATGTTTTCAAAATGCTTCTGCAACTCTATTTCCAAACGTCATATTTTCGTAAATTGTTATTTCAAATATGTTTTTGCAACCAAAAAGGTTTTTAAAGATAATTACGTTTTCAAGTAGATAACAATTGCTTAAGTGTTTTGGGTTTTAACAAAGAGGCTGTAATTCTCAAACAAGTTTTTAACAATCGCAAAGATGGTTTTGGAAAAAAAAAACACTTCCATGTGACACGCCAGATTCGGGCCTAACTTCTAGGCCGGGTTTGGGGTGTTACAATTTATGATACCATTGTTATGTCAAATGGTTTATATTAAGCAAGTTTATTAATATGTGTTTTACATGCAAACTTACTAAGCTAAATGCTTACGTCTTTAATTATTTCTTTCTATGTAGTCCCGCCAAGCTAACTTGTAGATCGTTGGAGTCGGAGCTCATAGCACACTATCAATCTCTATTTTGGTATAGCCAAGTTATTTTACTAAGTATGGCATGTATAGGAAGCATTTCATTTTGAGAATATGTTTAAAGAAGGGTCATTGTATAGATTATCAAGTTTATTATTCTTTTGTATATGGCAAAGTGAATAATTAACTAAGTATGTATGTTTATGGAGATCAATGAAGTATGTAGAAATGTTTATGAAAAATGTATTGAATTGAGCATGAGTTTGGTCTTAATTTCAGGGTGGCAATTGGCTTGGTAAATAGCCTCTAAGTGCCCACATGGTTAGACACATGAGCGTGTGTCTTGGCCATGTGTACCTTACACTTTAGTGTTTTAAGTCAGAATAGGCCACGGGCAAATCCCACGGTCATTTGTTTAGGCCGTATGTGACACATGATCAGAACATGGGCGTGTGCCCCAAACCATGTGAATAAGTCAGTATATCAAGGTATAGCACACGGTTTACATCCACGGGCGTGTCAAGGTCGTGTGTAATTAGTCAGTGTCGACCACGGGTGGAAGACACGGGCATGTGTTAGGGGTACACGGGCGTGTCCCAAGTCACATGGGCGTGCGACCGCTGCTTAAAG
Source organism: Gossypium rotundifolium (assembly GCA_025506655.1). Taxonomy (NCBI): domain Eukaryota; kingdom Viridiplantae; phylum Streptophyta; class Magnoliopsida; order Malvales; family Malvaceae; genus Gossypium; species Gossypium rotundifolium. Next base: position 136,386,884 of record CP106734.1, on the reverse strand, counting down.
GAAAGTTTCCATTTAAGTTTTGAAAGTCTGAAAGTTCCCAGATATGTGTTTAAGGCCTCGTAGGCCCATGAAATGTACGATTAGACTAAGAAAAAAGAAGTTTTTAATTCGGAACAAAATTTTATAGCCCGTAAGTACATGTTTTAAGTGAGTTCAAGCATGGTAATGTCTCGTATCCAGTCTTAGCATCGGACTCGGGTATGGGGTGTTACAAAGGATCCCTCTTCTTTTAAAATTAAAATTTATAAATTTTCAAATCAAAACTTATTCTCGGGAATTCAAAATGTTATATCCTAACATACTGGATATGATGTTTTGTATCTTGAGATAAGAATTTTCTAAATGAAGGTGAGCCTAGTTTCAAAGTCATGAGATGTTATATCCTAACTTACTGGGTATAACATTTTATTACTTTGAGATGGGTAAGTCGTGGTTTTCTTTCTAATAAAAGGATCACATTATATAATTTTTCAAATTTTCAACATTAGGACATGATTTTATCGATTAGGTACTAATTTTTGGCCGTTATGAGAGTGCTAACCCTTCCTCATACATAACCGACTCCCAAACCCATTTTCTTGTATTTCATGGACCAAAATCAATGTTTTGAAATAAAACGTTTTATAAGGTGATCCAATCACACCTAAGGAAAAAAGGGATTGGTGGCGACTCTATTTCTTTTTTTTAAGTCGATCCCTATTTTTACCAAAATTTAAAAATGGTTTCGACAGCTTGGCGACTCCACTGGGGACAATAAGAGAGTCAAGATGTAAAATTGATTATTTCCTTTCCTTTTATCCAAATTTATTTGAAAAAAACTAAGATCTTTTTTATTGCATGTGGTCTAAATTTTTTTAAAATATCTTTGCATTGCATTGCATGACCGTTGTGGTCACACCCTTTTAAGTGGGAGTAAGAAACTATGCCTTCGTGAGGTTTTCACCTCCATATGGGCTAGTGGACTACTTCCGGGATACATCCGTACCTATGTCTTCGTGAGGTTTTCACCTCTGCATGGCCATAGGGAAATATATTCCTCTGAACTGAACTCGATCCATATGAGCCTCTAATGGGTGGGGATTGAAGAATCTGCTGGTTTAGGTACCCACCCTTAGAACTAGGCCACATATAGTGATCCTTAAGATCCAACCTTAGATAGAGTTATATTGAACCCTAGTGGTCACCCAGATAGGTACCCTATTTTGTTATTTATTTTTCTTGTACTAACGTGTTCTCTTTTGTTTTGATTGCATTGCATTCACATCATAGAAATGAGGTGTTGATTCAAATTCAATTGCTAAATAAAAGAGTTTTTCATGAGAAAATAGATTTCTTGATAAAGTGGATTATAATACGGTCGTTCGAATATGGTCCAAGTAAACACAACGAGAGAAGATTGATAATCCGTGAAGGAATACAAGACTTTATTGCCCAAAGATTCAAACTGACAAAGACTATTCGAGAATCACCATGTCTCGGCCTTCTTGAAGAGGCTAACAAGCATTGTGAGGATAAGTAAGTAATGAGTCGCGATCCAAATCAAGCAAAAAAGAGATAGAGGAGGCATCTATTAGAAGTTTGCAAGATTTGACATTTGTGAAGAAGGGGATTGATGTTTTTTCTGGGAATATGAGGACAAAGCCCCATATGTAATCTGTTTTGTATAAAGAAATTTATTTTTTAGTAAAGTTTATCTAATGGAATTGAATTCAAAACCAACGCCTCTCTTTTTGCATTTCATTCCTTTGCATTGCATTTCATGCATTTGCATTACATCACATCATATGCAATTAAGTCCATAGAGAGAGCCTAATTAGTTGAAATTATCACAGAAAGAGAGATAAAGAGAGAAGAAAAATATGGAAACTGAACACTGTTACGTACACGTATCGAGATAAAGAAAATCGATCAGAAACTTGAATAATTTCAAAGAGACATGCAAGACCAGATGCAAAAGCAATTAGCAAAACTCCAACAAGAGATGAGAGATCAAATGTTGGACGCTCAAAGGAACATGATGGCTCAAATGGCCCAGATGCTGAATGGGGCAATGGACAAAGGAAAGGGTCCCATAGTCAACGTTGAAGATAATGAGGACTTTCCACGGGGTTTCACCCCACCGCATGTACAACTTGATGAGTATCCCCAAAAGCCATTTGTCACAATTAGGCCTCAACAGGGGCAAGCTGATACTAGACCGCCCATGAACTTCCAAGTTAGCTCAGGATCTAACCCAGGAGATAACCCTGCTAATCCCGTTATCCCTAATTTGGATATAGTAGAGAGGGAAGGGACAAGAACTGAATCCTCGAGGCAGTTAGAGGATCACTGTAAATGGTTGGAAGAAAAGTTTAAGGCTTTAGAAAATGCTGATCATCACCATGGTATTGATGCAAAAGATTTGAGTTTGGTTCCAGATTTGGTGCTTCCTCATAAATTTAAGATGCCAGAATTTGAGAAGTACAATGGGACTAGTTGCCCTGAAGCCCACATCACTATGTTCTATAGATGGATGACTGGCTATGTTAACAATGGTCAAATCTTGATTCATTGTTTCCAAGATAGTTTGGTGAGGGCAGTGTCTAGGTGGTACAATCAACTTAGTCGTGCTAATATTAGCTCCTGGAGAGACTTAGCCGAAGCCTTCATGAAGAAATACAATCATGTCACAAACATGACGCCTGATAGAATCATATTGCAAAACATGGAAAAGAAATCGAATGAAAGCTTCAGGAAATACGCGCAAAGATGGAGGGAAGTTACCATGCAAGTTCAGCCACCGCTCTTAGAAAATGAGACTACAATGCTCTTTATTAACACCTTAAAGGTTCCATTCATCACCCACATGATAGGAATTACTACCAAGAGCTTCGCAGATATAGTGATGGCAAGAGAAATGATAGAAAATGCCATAAGGGATGGTAAGATTGAAGCGGGAGAAACCACTAAGAGGTCTGCTCCTAGGAAAAAGGACAATAAGGTGAACAATATGAGTACAAACAACAAAAGGTACTCAAAGGCAATCATTCTTAGCCAGCCAAAAGTAGTTACTGTCGGGCAACAAGGGTCAGTAAGCTCTAATTTACACCAATCCCAATGACGTATAAGGAGCTATTTCAAAGATTATTTGATGCACACGTGGTGTCTCTATTTTATTTAAAGCCGTTACAAACCCATATCCCAAATGGTATGATTCAAATGCTCAATGTGACTACAATGCAGGAATATCAGGGCATTCGATAGAACACTACACTGCCTTCAAAAAGTTAGTCGAGAGATTCATCAAGATGGGGATTGTGAAGTTAGACGATACACCTAGTACGGAGAACCCATTACCAAACCATGAAGATAAGGGGATAAATGCGATCGGTGAAATGGTCATGAGAAGGATCAAGGAGGATATCTTGGAAGTGAAAACCCCGTTGAGAATGGTTTGGAGAGAAATGGTAAGAAGAGGACTGATAGAATCAAGCTCTGTGGAAGGAGGTGAAGGACTAAGGAATTACTGTGAGTTCCACAAAATAGAGGGGCATGGGTTCCAAGAATGTACTGAGTTTAGGGTTTTGGTGCAAAGCCTTATGGATGATAAAGAAGTGGAATTTTATGAAGAAGGCTCAGAGGAAGGAAACGTATGTGTAACAGAGGGAGAGTTGACAAACCAAAAAGTCAATTATCCGAAGATCATCATTGCTCGATCGAGAAACACAGAAGACGGAGCACAAATCACGCCTAAAGTTGAAATCCAGAAAAATGTTTCCTTTCCTTACAAGGATAACAAAATGGTACCTTGGAATTACGACTGCAATGTGACAATACCAAGAGTGGAAAACTCAGCTAGCACTTTCAAAGAGGTCCAAAGTGATGGGTCCTCTACACGAAGTGGAAGGCGTTACAACTCAGTAAACATTAGAACGATGCTATGAAAGCAGATATTTTGGTAGTTTAGTAGGAGAAAGAGGCTGAGGCACTTATCAATGAACCCGTGAAGGAGAAAGAGGCTAAAGAATTTTTAAAATTCTTGAAGCACGGTGAATACATCGTGGTAGAGCAGTTGTGCAAACAACCGGCTCACATATCAGTGCTAACCTTACTATAAAGTTCAGAAGTGCATCATGAAGCATTGATGAAAGTCTTGAATGAAACCTATGTTACTAAAGAAATATCCGTCAACAAACTTGACCGTTTGGTTAGTAACATAAGTGCCGATAACTTCATCCACTTCAGTGATGATGAAATTTCACCTGGGGGTATAGGACCGACTAAGGCTTTGCACATCACTACTCGTTGTAAGGGATACACTCTGCCAAGTGTGTTAATGGATAATGGATCGGCTTTGAATGTCTTACCATTGTCTACACTGAAGAGATTTCCTATAGATAGTTCTCACATGAAAACATGCCAAAACATAGTGAGAGCATTTGACGGCATTGAAAGAAGAGTGATGGGAAGAATTGACATACCGTTGCTGATTGGGCCAAACACATATGAGGTGGACTTTTTGGTGATGGATATTAAGCCCTCTTACAATTGCTTGTTGGGGAGGCCCTGGATTCATTCGGCAGGTGTAGTGCCCTCATCCCTGCACCAAAAACTGAAATAGGTAATAGAAGGTCGACTGGTTACTATAAACACAGAGGAGGACATCATAGCAACTGTTACCAATGATGCGCCATATGTAGAGGCAAATGAAGAGGCTATTGAGTGTTCCTTTCAATCTTTAGAGTTCGTAAATGCGACTTTCATATTGGAAGAGAATGAGGTTCTAGTCCCTAGGATATCCAGGACCACGAGGATGGGTTTACAAATGATGATGGGGAAAGGAGCCTTACCAGGGAAAGGACTAGGTAGACATCTTCAAGGAGGGATTTAAGTCCCAATGATGAAAGAGAAAAGAGATCGTTTTGGCTTGGGTTTCAGGCCAGATGTTAGATAGAGGAGAAAGGAAATAAAGAAAAAGCAAGAAAGAAGAAGAGCACGGTTGAATGGGGAAGAAGTCAAGTGGGAATCGATGACATTTTCCCACATATCCCAAACCTTTGTATTCGGAGGGATAATTCACCCTGAGAGAGGGTTATTGGAAAATCCTCACATCAATGCCATACATAATGAAGACACTGAGCAAAGAAACTTGTTGGGCATTCTCGATTATGAACTTAGAAGCATTTTGATCAATTGGATTGTAGAGGAACTTCCTGTAGCTTTTAGAGATTACACAGAGTAATATTCAGAACGCACTTGTTGTTTTTAAGCCTAGGAATAATAAGATTTCTTTTGTGAAATAGACTCATATTCAGACATTGTTGTTTCAATAAAATACATTTTTGATAATTAACTCGAGCAAGTATTATTTCATTTTTTTTATTCTTTTAATCTATTAATTTCATTCCAAATTTTTTATTCTCTTTCATACCATATAAATAGTTGTTCTTGAATTCATTTTTTTTGTACATTCATTGGTGCCCACCACAGGTCCCTAGATATTAATGACATGAGCAACGATACTATAGATTCAGAGGTCCATTTTGAACAAGACATGTGTTTGGAGGAATCTCAAGATTTTAAATGTGACAGAGATTATGACTTATTTCCAGATTTGTTAAGAATGGTAAAGTAAGAGGAGAAACAAATTTTACCCCATGAAGAGGAGGTAAAGAACATAGCCTTGGAGGAAGAAAAGGTCATGAAAATTGAAACACGTATAATCGAAAGGACAAAACAAGATCTTATTGAGTTACTACGAGAATTCAAGGACGTCTTTGCATGGTCATACCAAGATATGCCTGGGCTAAGTACTGATATTGTAGTACATTGCCTTCTCATAAAAGAAGAGTGCAAACCAATTCAGCAAAAGTTGCGAAGGATGAGGGCTGATGTGATGTTGAAAATAAAGGATGAAGTCAAGAAACAGTTTGATGTTGGTTTTTTACAAGTGGTCAAATACTCAGAGTGAGTTGCCAACATTGTTTCTGTCCCAAAGAAAGATGGAAAGGTTCGGATGTGTGTTGACTATAGGGACTTAAATAAAGCCAGCCCAAAAGATAATTTCCCTTTGTCGTATATTGACATGTTGGCGGATAATATGGTGGGGTACTCATTGTTTTCTTTCATGGATGGTTTTTTGGGATACAATCAGATCAAGATGCACCTGGAGGATATGGAGAAAACTACTTTCATAACATTGTGGGGTACCTTTTTTTATAAAGTAATGCCATTCGGGCTAAAGAATGTAGGGGCAACATATCAAAGGGCCATGGTAACTTTATTCTATGACATGATGCATAAGGAGATTGAAGTATATATTGATGACATGATCGCCAAATCTCAAATAGAAAAGGAACACATTGAGGTTTTGAAGAAATTGTTTTTGAGGTTGAGAAAATTTCAATTGAAGCTCAACCCGGCGAAGTGTACTTTTGGAGCTCGGTCAAGGAAATTACTGGGTTTTGTGGTCAACAAGAGAGGAATCAAAGTTGACTCAAATAAGGTCAAAGCAATACAGGAATTGCCTCTACCGCGCACTCAAAGGGAAGTTCGAGGCTTTCTTGGAAGATTAAATTACATTGCTCGATTTATTTCACAATTAACCAAAAAATGTGATCCCATATTTCATCTTCTCAAGAAACACAACCAAGGTGTATGGAATGAGGAATGCCAGAGAGCTTTTGACAAAGTCAAATAATATCTGTCAAATGCACCAATACTATCTTCGCCTAATCCAGATAGACCATTGATACTGTATTTGTCAGTGTTCAATAACTCCATGGGATGTGTTCTTGGTCAACATGATGAGTCAGGAAGAAAAGAACAGGAGATATACTATCTCAGTAAAAAGTTCACTGAATGTGAAATGAGATATTCGTCGATTGAAAAATTGTGTTGCGCCTTGATTTGGACAACTCGGAGATTGAGGCAGTACATTCTATATCATACAACCTGGTTTATTTTGAAGCTTGGCCCATTAAAGTATATGATGGAATCAACTACTTTGAATGAAAAGATAGCTAAGTGGCATATTTTGCTATATGAATTTGATATAGTCTATGTGAACTAAAAGGCTATCAAAGGGAGTGCAATAGCAGAATTTTTGGCTAGTAGGGCCTTAGAGGATTATGAACCATTGAGCTTTGACTTCCTCAATGAGGAGCTAATGTATGTGGCAACTACTGAAGAATATCCGTAGAAACTAAATTTTTATGGGGCATTTAATGTTGTAGGAAATGGAATTGGGGAAATCTTGGTATCTCCTAGTGGTGATCATTATCCATTCACATTCAAATTGGATTTTGATTGCACAAATAACATAGCAGAGTATGAAGCATGCATCATGGGAATTCGAGTAGCTGTAGAGCGTAAAATCAGAATGCTAGAAGCATATGGAGGTTCTGCCTTAGTAATTTACTACTTTAAAAGAGAATAGGTGATAAGAGATCCTAAACTAAGTGAGTACCAAAAAATAGTTCTGGGATTGATTGAGGGGTTCGATGACATTACTTTTAATTATCTCTCACGTGATGAAAACCAGATGGTGGATACTTTGGCCACCCTATCTTCTATGATCAAAGTAAATAGACCAGAGGATATGAGACCTATTCAGATGAGTATTTTCAAAGTTCCAGCTCATTGTTATAACATGGAAGAGGAGGAAAAAGATGATCACCCTTGGTATCATGGTGTATTACGATACGTAAAAAATCGTCAATACCCGGAGCATGCAACTGAGAATGAGAAAAGGACATTAAGAAGATTGGCCTCTAACTATGTTTTAGATGGGGATATCTTGTACAAAAATAGAAAAGATCAAGTATTACTAAGATGCATTGATGCTGTTGAAGCTAGGAAAATCCTAGAGGAAGTTCATGAGGGCGTTTTTGGAACACACGCTAATGGATTCACAATGGCCAGGCAGATAATGAGATTTGGATATTATTGGTCCACCATGGAAGGAGATTGTATCAACTATGCTAAGAGATGTCATAAATGCCAAATTTATGGAGACAAAATTCATGTGCCTCCGTCACTTTTGCATGTTATGACTTTCCCATGGCCTTTTTCCATATGGGACATGGATGTTATTGGACCGATCTCACCGAAAGCTTCAAATGGGCATCGATTCATCTTTGTGGTAATTGACTATTTCATGAAATGGGTAGAGGCTGCTTCATATGCTAGCGTCACTAAGTTAGCAGTTAGTCGGTTCTTGAAGAAGGAGATCATTTGTCGATATAGAATGCTCGAGAGGATCATATCAGACAATGCACTGAACTTGAACAATAGCATGATAGCCGAAGTTTGTAGTTAATTCAACATCAAACACCATAATTAGTCTCTGTATCGTCCAAAAATGAATGAGGCAGTGGAAGCGGCCAATAAAAATATCAAGAAGATAGTAGGGAAGATGACTGAGACTTATAAGGACGGGCATGAGAAACTACCGTTTGCTCTTTATGCTTATCGGACATTCGTTAGAACCTCTACTGGGGCAACGCCTTTCTCGTTGGTCTATGGGATGGAGGCAGTTCTACCTATTGAAGTGGAAATACCTTCTCTTCGAGTTTTATCAGAAATAAAGCTGGATGAAGCTGAATGGATCAAGACTCGGTATGATCAGTTGAACTTAATTGAAGAAAAGAGGCTAAGGGCTATTCATCATGGTCAAATGTACCAAAAACAAATGATGCAAGCCTATGATAAAAAAGTTCACCCAAGAGAGTTTTATGAGGGGGACCTTGTACTAAAAAAGATCCTTCCCATACAAAATGATTTCAGAGGAAAATGGATGCCGAATTGGGAAGGACCATATGTGGTGAAGAAAGCTTTCTCTGGAGGTGCACTGATTCTAACTGAAATGGATGGGAAAAGCTTACCTAATCCTATCAACTCAGATTCAGTCAAAAAGTATTTTTCTTGAAGAGTAAAAGAGGCCAAGGTGAAAACCTGCAAAGGGCACTTTGAGTTTCTAAAAAAAAAAAGAGGCCAAGGCGAAAACCCACAAAGGTCGTCTTGAGACCAAAGGGGTTTTGAGTTGAAAACCTTAAACGGGCGACTCAAATTCTGAATAGACACGCACTCATCTTGCTATACTTGAATCTATAAGAAATGAAGAATGTTGCATATCGGGGCATCAACAAAGTACTTTGGGTCATCTAAATACATGTTAAGCTCAAAGTAGTCTTCATGAAGTTTGTATATAGAAACCTAATCAGCGAAATCTAGGGCATCTGATCTTTTTCCTATTCATTTTACTATCTTTGGATTCTTTTTCTTCTTAAAGATATGTTCACAGTTAATTTTCTTTGTATTTTTTATAATTTACTTAAACTCTGACTATCTTGGAAGTCAATCTATTTGTTACCCATTATTCATAAATATGTTGCATTGAAATAATAATTGACGAACAAATAATTTCACAAAAGAAGTTCTACATATTACTTTGGAAATTTCTAGATAAAACAAGGAACCGGAACAGGACAATTGTTTAGAATTTCCATGTGCATAGATTAGAAATATTTGAGAAAGAAGAGTCTGGATAGAGACTATTTCTCTGAATTCTTGGTCCAAATGATAATTGGACAAAATAATTAGTTGATGTGACTGATCATTATTATGTTGAGTCTTAAAATTTATATAAAGAATGAGCAAAACTGGAAACTAACTAAGACAACGATTGAGGCAACTGCACCTATCGAACAGTAGGATAGTTTAGGCAAGACCGAAATTTCGAATCCCAAAGGAACCAAAAGTACTAATACTAACTCTTTTTTTATTATCTAGCCTAAGAATTAAGGGAATTTGTTGTTTAATCTAAATTAACTAACTACTAAAATAAAGACTTCTAAGACAAAGAAGAATGAAATTTGGAAAATAACTTGAGGAAAAACCAATTGATTAAGACGACACCTAAAGAAGAATCCACCTAGACTTCACTTGTAATCTAACACTGAACTAGACAATTTATTCACTTGACTTGATCGGTAAGATTCCCTAACGTATATTAATCCCTCTCTCGAGGCGACTAACGTTTAACCCTAGGTTGATTAATTGAAATCTCTTTCTAATTAAAACCCTTAGAATCGCATTAACTTGATCTATGGACTCCCATATTAGGTTTCACCCTAATCCGGCAAAATCTCGTCACCCTATCTCTAGGCGCGTGATCAACTCTGCTTAATTATGCTAGATCTACTCTTAGACAGAGAATTTTGCTCCTCCACCTAAGCACATCATACTTGAATTAATATCCCAAAAATATCAAGACAAGAATTAAGGACACATAATTAAGAACAAGTCAAATATTTATCATATAGTTCAGCAAACGATAATAAGATTCATCTTAGGTTTCATCCCCCTCAGGTATCTGAGGGTTTAGTTCATAATTGTAAAAGAAAACATCTCAAAGGAAAAGATAAAACAAAAAATAAAAAATCCCTAAAACCCCTGAAGGAATTGAAGGAGAGATTTTTTGTCTTGAGTATAATTTCGGCTTCTTGAGATGAATCAACTGGCTATCTTTGAGTAAATCTCCACAAATCTACCTTCATTGGCCTAGCTGGACGTCCCCTAACTAAAGCCCTGGGTTCCCCCCTTTTAGGTTATACTTAGGGTGTTTATATAGGCTTCGGAATATGTTTCTTCGCCCCTAAGTATCCTAATCCGAGTGAAACTTCTCTTTGTCAAGACAGGGACACTCCCATGGCACACGCTCGTGTAAATCGATTCCAGGCTGTGGTCGAGTCTGCTGAAGAGACACACCCGTGTGATTTGGGGTTCAGGCCATGTTAGAGTAAATTAGGAAGGCACGGCCGTGTGGTCTTGGGCTCAGGTCATTCGATTTCTATTTTGACCCAATTTGGTCCAATTTAGGCCTGTTCTCGTTCTTTTCATCCTGTAGTGCTCTCCTGAGTATAAAACATGAACACAAAGGATTAAGAGCACCAAATTACATAATTCAATGCTTAAATCATCCAAAAGTATGCTAAATGTGGGACTAAAATATATTACTTTTACGGTTTATCAAATACCCCCACACTTAAGCTTTTGCTTGTCCTCAAGCAAAATCCTCAACTTACAATTAAAACGAACATTCCACAATTCATAATCCTCATCAATAATGTCTCATCATAATTTATAGACAATCTATACATGGATAATTTACTCAAAGACTCCTAAAGATTCAAACAATTCTAAGTTATATATTTGTAGTACGAAAACATAGGTGTCTCCCCTTATCTAAATAATTACCTTTGATTCAAAACTGTCAAGGATTGACATCCTTACTAAAGATTCACTCAAAGCACTCGAAGTGTTTAAGGTTCAAGAATAAGCACTCATAAGTCCAACCTGAAAAGTTAATCCCATAGGCTTGCCTAAAAATCAAATCTCCACCACTGTAATATGAGATGATACACAAATCAAAAGGTCTTTAACAGGGTGGTAATGGGGCTTGGGTTAACGGTGTGGATAAAGGCTAAATTAGAAGGGTTAGAATCAAGATTGAATTGACAAATTACCTAACTAGAAAAATGAATTGATAATAAAATTACATCAATTGAAAATTTGTAATACTAATACTAATAATACGAGCTCCTTCTTCAATAGGTGGAACTTTAATTGTACAAGCTCACTTTTCATAATACTAATACTGAATATACTTTGATTTTTTTTCAACACCAATATTTACATAAATGAGAAAGAACTTTAACAATTGAAATATAGAACATAGTTGGGCATCTGTTCAAATCAAATCTCAACAAAAATATAGTCAAAAGGAATGGTGATAACAAATACGAGCGGGGTTTTGGGTTAATATTAGTGGGTGAATCAATAAAAAGGGTTGTTAGGATCAAATGGGCTCACTAGGGGTTAGTTATGAAGGTAGGCTTTTTGTGGAGTAAGTGGGTTAAAACCTAGGTGCCTTTATCATCTCTGTATATCAAATCAAATGTGTAGTCGTGACATGTATAATCGAGGCAAGTTCTAGAATAACAATTCAGTGTTGACATACTCATAATCAATAAAGTGAGCATAGAAAGGAGTATATGCTCTATAAGGCTTAAAATCTCACAAAAATTATGGGTTTTTGATATCAATCCCTTTAAATTTCAAGCTTCAAGGTAATATTCAAATTCAGTTCAATAACCTAAATTTTTTTTTATTTTTGAAAAATGGAATTATCATGCTTGATTCTCTAGTATCTTAAAGTTTAAATCATCAATGCACAATTAACTATGACTTAATCTAAGACATATCAATAAAAATCATAAATCAACAAAAATTTCATCCTAATTAGTAATATGAGAAAATTACTTAAGACAAGATACCATTCAAGGATTTGAGAATCATGCAAAAAGTTAGGCATAAACTTTTACCCCCCACACTTAATATGTACATTGCCCTCAATGTACAAAGACAGATAATAGTATATAATAAGAAAATCAAAAGGGATGGGGAGAAGTGAAACTTCCTGAATTTTTTGGATGAGATCCTTGGATTGGAAGTGTGGGAACTGGATTCAGAGGTGAAAGATAGGTTGGAGGGGGTGCCTCGAATTCATGCGCTAGATGAAGAAATTATGGATCTCGTGAAGTGTTAGCCAGGAAATATTAATAAAGATTCAAAATATACTAAATAAATATTTGAAGAAAAGCAAGCTAAAGTGAAGGAAAATAAAAAGTAAAATAAACTTATAGGAAAAGGTAAATGGATTGAAAAGTCCTTATTATAAGATGGTTTGTGACGTGGGTGTGATTTTTAAGGCCGAGGTGCATGATTACCTAGCAGCCTGAAGAACCTAAAAACTAGAAACCAAAAGAAAATAAAATGAATTAAGCAGAAGAGAAGTATAGATAAGGAAAATAAAGGAAAAGATTAAAGAAAAATAAGACCAAAAAGGTCTCAAAGACCCTTGGCTTGTCGATTATATGAAGCGGCTGGCATGAACTTATGTAGGTCGATCTCTCACGGGGAGACTGTGCTTTGATCCTTCCGCTTCTTCGACATAGATGTGGTGGTCAAGGGTTTTGAAAGATGAATGTGAATGAAAATGAAAGTAAGAACCAAAAAGGTGTAGAAAAAGGGGTTTAGGATTAAGTGGAGAGGGGGGAAGGGGTGGTGGTTTTAAATATATTTCCAACTCTGATGCCTTCCCACGTCCGTGTACCGTGGCGTGTTGAGTCACATGACCTCCTCGCACGCCCGTGTTCAAGTTGCCACACCCGTGCTTGGTAAGTCAGTGTCGACCACGATCGCCTCGCACGCCCATGTTAGTTTGCCACGACTGTGTATGAACTCACAATGTCGACCATAGCCGCATTGCACGGCTGTGGCATGGTGGTTGGGTCCGTGACTTGAAAATTAATTTGTTCTGACTCGTACCATCTCTTCTATGTTAGTACAAAGATTCGATGCATCCACATGGCACGACCATGGCCGTGTGGCATGAAAATCTGCCAAAGAAAAAGAAAAGAAAAGAAAAGAAAAGAAAAATTTTAACAATAAATAGGGTTAGTGCTCGGGTTGCCTCCCGAGAAGCACTCGTTTAAAGTCTTAAGCTTGACTTTCCTCTCATTTGCATATTCAAGGAGGTTTGAGGAGTTGAAAATCTTTACTCATGTTAGCAGTTCCATTATCATGATAGAGTTTAAGATGAGTAGTGTTTATTTTCAAAGTGCCAAACATGGGATTACTTACCTTGACTGTTCTGTATGGGAAGACATTGATTACCTTAAACGGGATTTCCTTGCTTGTGTTAGGATCAGGTAGAGATATTCGTGGGTCTGCTTTGTCTAATAGAACCTGATCTCCAATTTTGAACTTGTCTACCTCATGAAGTGGCTTCAGTTCTACTTCGTGTATCCCTAGTTCTTCTTTAAGATAAGTTTTCTCCTATTCTAGTTTATCAATCTGAACCCCTTTTTCCGTGTGAGTTATTTCATTGTTGGCACAGGGTTTAGGATTGGACTCAGTTGAGTTCTTTTCTGGTGATTCCTGAAAAGAAGGGTTAACCGAATGGTTATCAATAGAATTTACTTTCTCACCTTGGTTATTCGATATTCTGGCTAAATCAAGGGCTTGAAGAGTAACTGTCTCATCACCTACATAGAGTATAAGTTTACCTGCGTCGACATAGATTTTAGTCCTGGCAGTTGCAAAGAATGGTCTTCCTAAAATTAGGGGTATCGTGTTGTCCTCATCCATGTCTAAAACAAAAAAGTCTATTGAGAATACGAATTTATCAATCTTCACAAGTACATCGTCAATTATACCCCTAGAAACTCTGATAGTTTTATCAGCTAATTGAATGCTCATCCTAGTTTGCTTGGGCTTCCCTAGACCTAGTTGTTTAAACAATTTATAAGGCATGACATTTATGCTTGCCCCTAAATCAGCTAATGCATTATCAATAGATAAACTACCAATTAAGCATGGAATTGTAAAACTCCCTGGATCTTTTATTTTCGTGGTAGTTTATTTTGCAAAATTGCTGAGCATACTGCGTTCAGTTCCACATGTGATTCCTCGTCTATCTTTTGCTTATTTGTCAATAGCTTCTTTAAAAATTTTCTCGAATTAGGTATCTATGAAAGAGCTTCAAGAAATGGTAAGTCAATATATAATTTCTTTAAAAGTTTAAGAAACTTACCGAACTGTTCTTCTGTGTCGTCTTTCATTATTGCTTCGGGATATGGTATGCACGGTTTGGATTCTTTGATTACCGGTTTTGGTTTTACTTCAACCTTACCTTCTTCTACTGTATTCTTCTGTTTTGAATCAGGTGCATCTAACCCTTCACTATCTTGAGCTGTTATGGATTGAACTTGCTCCCTTGGGTTAGTCTCGGTGTTGCTCGGTAGTTTTCCCTGTGGTCTTTCAAAAATTTGCTTAGTAAGTTGCCCAATTTGATCCTTGAATTCCTATGTCAATGCCTCAAGTTTTGCTTCTATCTTTTGGAAATGTGTTTCTGTATTTTGGGAACATATTTTGAGGCTGTTATGAAGTTTGTCAGCATCTCTTCAAGGTTCGACTTCTTTTCTTGTGGGTAGGGTTGTTGTTGGAAGTTTTGGGATGGGTGTTTCCTTTGATTTCTTTGACCGCCCCATGAGAAATTGGGGTGGTTCTTCCAACCAGGATTATAAGTATTACTATAAGGTTTATTGTTAGATTGGAAATTATTACCTATATAGTTCATTTGTTCGCTCTCCATGCCCTATCCATAGGGTGGGTACTTAGGATTCGCCACTTCTTCATTTGCGTCGCACCGCATAACTGGATGTGCCTGCGAACCATCAAACTAAACAAACTGTTGTATCATCTGTATAGTGTTAGGTTTCAGTTCAAAATTATTTACAGCAATAGTGGGCCTAATAATACTTGACCCAGTTCTTGTTAAACTAGGTTTAGCATAATCATACATAGTACGTGGAGCATGATGTTTTGCCGCCTCTGGAGGTAATGGATTATTCTCGGCCATCCTTTCAGTAGGATTAGTTTTGCCTTCTTGCTCTTCTTCTATGTAGTTTAAGCTTCGCCTTATCTCTCTGCGATTTTTACGAACGGTACTTTTGATGTCACTATTGTAAAGTAAAGGTCCTATCGGCTTCCTTCTAGTCATAAACTAGAGGTACCTGAAAGGAGCGAAAGAAGAAAATTTAGAAAAGAAAAAAAAACTTAATTGCAAAAATAAAATATGGCTAAATTAATAAAAATTAAGAGTTCTTAATATTTCAGTTCCCCGGCAACGGTGCCAAAAACTTGATCGTTATTTTGTCGAGTCTTAAAATTTATATAAAGAATGATCAAACCTGGAAACTAACTAAGACAACGATGGAGGCAACCGCACCTATTGAGCAGTAGTATAGTTTAGGCAAGACCGGAATGTCGAATCCCAAAGGAACCAAAAGTACTAATACTAACTCTCTTTTTATTTTCTAGCCTAAGAATTAAGGGAATTTGTTGTTTAATCTAAATTAACTAACTACTAAATAAAGAATTCTAAGAAAAAGAAGAATGAAATTTGGAAAATCACTTGAGGAAAAATCAATTGATTAAGATGACACCTAAGGAAGAATCCACCTAGACTTCACTTGTTATCTAACACTGAACCAGACGATTTATTCACTTGACTTGATCCGTAAGATTCCTTAACATATATTAATCCCTCTCTCGAGGCGACTAACGTCTAACCCTAGGTTGATTAATTGAAATCTCTTTCTAATTAAAACTCCTAGAATCGCATTAACTTGATCTATGGACTCCCATATTAGGTTTCACCCTAATTTGGCAAAATCTCATCACCTTATCTCTAGGCGAGTGATCAACTCCGCTTAATTATGCTAGATCTACTCTTAGGCATGAACTTTTTCTCCTCCACCTAAGCACATCATACTTGAAATAATATCCCAAAAATATCAACACAAGAATTAAGGACACATAATTAAGAACAAGTCAAATATTTATCATATAGTTCAGCAAACGATAACAAGATCCATCTTAGGTTTCATCCTCTTCATGTATGTGAGGGTTTAGTTCATAATTGTAAAAAAAAACATCTCAAAAGAAAAGATAAAACAAAACATAAGAAATCCCTAAAACCCCCTGAAGGAATTGAAGGAGAGATCCTCCATCTTGAGTATAATTCTGGCTTCTTGAGATGAATCAACTGGCTATCATCAAGTAAATCTCCACAAGTCTGCCTTCCTTGGCCTAGCTGGATGTGCCTTGACTAAAGCCCTGGGTTCCCTCTTTTAGGTTATACTTAGGGTGTTTATATAGGCTTCGGAATATGTTTTTCGCCCCTAAATATCCTAATCCATGTGAAACTTCTCTTTGTCACGACAGGGACACGCCAATGGCACACACCCGTGTGAATCACTTTCAGGCCGTGGTCGAGTCAGTTGAAGAGACACGCCTGTGTGTTTCGGGGTCCAGGCGGTGTTAGCGTAAATTAGGAAGGCAGGCCGTGTGGTATTGGGCCCAGGCCGTGTTGATTTACATTTTGACCCAAATTGGTCCGTTTTAGGCCCGTTTCTCGTTCTTTTCATCCTTCAGTGCTCTTCTGAGTATAAAGCATGAAAACAAAGGATTAAAAGCACCAAATTACAAAATTCAAGGCCTAAATCATCCAAAAGTATGCTAAATATGTTCCTAAAATATGTTACTTTTACGGTTTATAAGTGACGAAAGTAAGTGATGTCATCAAGTCATAACATTTGGGGAATGGTGTGACAAACTAAGTTGATGAAAATTTTAAAAACCCTGAATTGTGGTGGAATGGGTTGAATTTGAAATAAATCATATACCCTATAATGGCATATGGGACGGATTGAAAAAGTTTTGATTCCTATCATGGTAAGATGGTATAAGCCTTGTGTCCTCAAGTTTCAAACAGAGTTGACTCTAAAATTATAGCGGGGCAAGCTTGTTGAGCAGAATATGATTGGTGTTTCGAGAGGAATATGGATGAAGAACAAATGAGTGATGACACCTAGAGTAGGAATCATACTCATAACATTTTTTCATATATCATTGCAAATCTCATTAGGAGCATTTGATTCATTCCGATCATTGCATCCCAATCCTTAAACGTTTAAAAAGGAATCATTTTCATGACATGTTGCATTCATGCCACTCATAACACATGTAGCTAGAAGCATTTGATTCATTCTGATCATAGCATCTTGGTCATTTGACATAAATATATGGAACCAAGTCTACAAGACATGTCCCTTAGAGGATGGTGTAGCAATATCGGTGAATTTACAGATCTTATCTCCCTAAGCAGTAGTGGAGCAGATCAAATTTTGCAAATCTTATCTTCCTGAGGTAGCAGGGGAGCAGATTTTAGCGACCAGCCTTATCTCCATGAGGTAGCAAGGGAGCAGGCTGAAGTTTAAAGTCTTATCTTCTTGAGGTAGAAAGGAAGCAGACTAAAGATTATAGATTTTGTCTCCCTAAGCAGTAGTGGAGCAGATCAAACTTGGAAAATCTTATCTTCCCGAGGTAGCAGGGGAGCAGATTTTAGACACCAACCTTATCTCCCTAAGGTAGTAAGGGAGTAGGCTAAAGTTTGTAGTCTTATCTTTCTGAGGTAGCAAGGAAGCAGACTAAAGATCGTAGATTTTGTATCCCTAAGTACTAGTGGAGCAGATCAAACTTGGTGAATCTTATCTTTCCGAGGTAGCAAGGGAGCAGATTTTAGCCACCAGGCTTATCTCCCTGAGGTAGCAAGGGAGTAGGCTGAAGTTTGTAGTGTTATCTTCCTGAGGTAGCAAGGAAGTAGACTAAAGATTGTAGATTTTTTCTCCCTGAAGCTGCAGTGGAGCAAATCGAAGATGGTGGATCTTATCTTCTCGAGGTAGCAGGGAAGCAAATTTTAGCCACCAGCCTTATCTCCCTAAGGTGGCAAGGGAGCAGGCTGAATATTATAGTCTTATCTCCCTAAAGTTGTAGTGAAGTAGACTGAAGACAGCAAATCTCATCTTCTTGAAGTTGCAGGAAGCAGATCGAAGACACTTTCAGTGTTGTCTCCTTGAAGTTGCAGTGGAATAGACAGAAGACAGCAGATCTCATTTTCCTGAAGTTGCAGAAAGTAGATCAAAGACACTTTCAGCCTTGTCTCCCTGAAGTTGTAGCAGAGTAGACTGAAGTTAGCAGATCTTGTCTTCGTGAAGTTGCAGTGAAGCAGATCGAAGATTGCAGATCTGGCATTCTTGAAGTTGCAAGAAGCAGATCGAAGACATCAGATCTTGTCTCCCCGAGTTTGCAGTGGAGTAGATTGAAAAATATTAGATCTGGCGTTCTTGAAGTTACAGGAAATAGATCAAAGACATTAGTCTGGTCTCCCTGAGTTACAGTGGAGAAGACTAAAAAATGGCATGATTCGGCGTTCCTAAAGTTGCAGTAGAGTTGGTAGTCATTTGGAGAAAACGAGGACCAAGAAGTCAAGATTCGGCGAGACTGGGCAAAATTGGTCCTTTTATAGTATTTGCTCTATTCTCGTTACATGACAATGTGCAAAGAGGGGCAGCTGTAGGAACACAATTTTGACCGGACCCATGTAACAAGTCGAAACAAAAATAAAATAAAATGTCCAAGTTTATTCTTGTACAGTCTATTTTACAAAACCAATCCTCAAAGCCCAAATTTAATTTATCCATAGCCCACTTACACCCAAAACAGACCCAAATACTAACCCACTACCCATTACAACCCAATACTCAGACCCAAACACACATGGCCCAAAAAGGCCCAATGCTTAAACGAAATCAGAAACCTAGGGTTTCTGGAAAACCCTAGGCGCCGCAAGTCTCAACCCCAGAACTTCGGTCGTGCCACAATCCTCGCACCTAGGCCACCAGTCGCGTCGCAGTTTGCGCAAACCACCCTCCGTCGCCTGATTCCTAGCCATTAACCTGTAAAAAAAGGAAGGAATACGGCATTAAAAGGGAAAGAAAAATGGCAGTGAGATATTTGTATTTATTTTAGATTCATTTTATGGGGCTATAAATACCCCAAAATAAACCTGTAAAGGACACAGTAAGAATACGCATGCAAATACACTAAAAAAAATACAGAAAATTGGTTGCAAAGGTGATTTTCTCAATATTTCATTATGTTTTTATTTTTTTATTTTCTATACATTTTTGTATATAAATACTATTTTAAAAAATAAAAAAGGTGCAAGTTTACCTTTCGATGGCTAGATTTTAACCTCCGTCCTCCGTCCGCGGTGGCGGGTGAGGCACATGGCAGTCGCCCAAAGGACCGACGATCGGAACCCAAATGAGAACATTGAGAGGGTTCTCTGATTTTTTTTAAAACAGGGTGAAAATTGAATTTTTGTTTTGAAAACTGACTTATATAACAGTTTAAAAACGACGCCGTTTTTGCTTAAGCCAATAAGCATTAAAACGACGTCATTTAGAAGACCAGGATCTGCACGTTGACCCGACCTAGGGAGGATCCGCGTGTTTTTATTAAAGGGTCTAATTCCCCTATAGACCCTTCCGCATTTTTGCTAACTTACAATTATGTCCGAATAGTTTTTTATTTTTAATTTAGCCCTAAAACATATATTCTATTGCAATTTAATCCTTCGGGCTACTTAAAGGCCAATATCAGAAAGGCGCCATTTAGGCGACAAAGCATAATTGCCTAATAAGTCCCTAAAATAATACGCGCGTTTTAATTTGATCCTTTTACATTTTATTTTTTAGATTTTTATTTCTTTATTTATTTTAAAACCTTTTTATTTTATTTATTTTATTATTTTAACATTATATTAAATCATTTTATTATATTAAAATAATTCTATATTATTTTTACTATTTGTACATTAATTTGTTAATAGTATAAATTTTTTTGTGTATAGTTCTTTTAAATATATATTATTTTTATAAATATTGAATTATTACTATTTATTATTTTATTTAGTTTAATTATTTATATATTACCTATTATTTTATAATTAAATATTATATTATATATTTTAAAAAATTACATTATATAGTATTATATTATACCATACATTTTTTTGAAATTTTATTATAAAGTTTATTTATATTATATAACATATTTTATTTATATTGTTTATATTATATATGCAATTTTATGATTAGTATATTATATATATGTTTTATATAAAATTATTATATATTGTTTACTAATTGTTTTTATTATATATAATCATTTATATATGTATTAAATTATTAAATTATATATTTGTCCTAAATATTCTTATTTTTATATGCTTTAAATTTTTATTTCATTTAAAATATTGTATATATATAATCGTTTTATAAATCGTCATATTCCCTTTTTGTCATAATATTCATTCAATGTTTAAATATATCATTCCTTTTCCGTTTGATTTTGTTATTTCGTGAAAATCTTAATTATCGCTACTTATTTTATATTCCATGTTTATTTATTTATGTTCTTTTAATCATTTATTATTGCTTAACATGGTTCTTTATTTATTTATTCATGTTATATTGTTCCTTTATTATTTATTGTTAATATAATTTATAGCGATGTAGAATTGCTATTAAATATGTATATTGTAATATCTTACTCAAACCATTGTTTTATAAAAACACTTTTGAATTGACGCATTTCATTCAAATAGTTTAAAAATACGGTGATATCTAATATTTAGGGGTTTCGAGAAAAATTGTGCCCTAACTCACTGGATTTCGATTTTTATCGTTGAACTTAAAATATTAAGTATCCATTTTCTTTTAAAATCAAAATTTATAAATTTCCAAATCAAAACTTATTCTCGAGAATTCAAAACGTTATATCCTAACTTACTGGATATGATGTTTTGTATCTTGAGATAAGAATTTTCTAAATGAAGGTGAGCCTAGTTTCGAAGTCATGAGATGTTATATCCTAACTTACTGGGTATAACATTTTATTTCTTTGATATGGGTAAGTCTTGGTTTTCTTTCTAATAAAAGGATCATATTTTATAATTTTTCAAATTTTCAACATTAGGACATGATTTTATCGATTAGGTACCAATTTTTGGGCGTTATGAGGGTGCTAACCTTCCTCATACGTAACCGACTCCCGAACCCATTTTCTTGTATTTCGTGGACCAAAATCAATGTTTTGAAATAAAATGTTTTATAAGGTGATCCAATCACACCTAAGGAAAAGGGATTGTGAAGACTCCATTTTCGTTTTTTAAAGTCAATCCCCGTTTTTATCAAAATTTAAAAATGGTTTCAACAGTGTAAACGATGCTTTTGTAGGAATCAACTACCTTGGCATCATTTGTAGGGTATGCTTCAGCTTCAACCCACTTGGATACATAGTGTAACACCCCAAACCCGGCCCATTAGTCCTGACCAGATCTGGTATGTCACGGAGTAAAATGATTTAAAATATTTTGAGTGTCTGGTGAAAACTTGTTAAAATATGGCTAAGGTATTAAAACGGGGTTTGATAAAACTCAGTTGGGATTATTTTCATAAACATGGTTGGGTTGATAAACCCTTTGAAAATGTTTGATCATGTAAAATTTTAAAATTTGTCAAGGTTATAGTTGACTTGGTGTATTTTGTTACCCGATGGTAACATCTTTGAAAACCCGTAGAAGTTATTAAGTTTGAAAAAGTTACTTTTAACCGGTTCACTTAACATTTATAAATTTCATTTGTAATATAACATAAGTAAAATAAAACAATAAAATAAACATCCAAATAATAATTAGCGGCCTTATTACAACCCAAATTAAAAACTTAGAAAAATAAATAATATTAACTATAACAAATTAAATTCAAATCCAACGAATAAGCATGGCCGCCTCGAGTCCTCTCGGCTCTATCTCCGCGATCTACTCATCTGCAAAATAATTTGGGAAGGGGTGAGTCACCAAGACTCAGTGTGTAAATCCCCCACCCGGAAAATACAACTCATACACAATTTATTAATAGACATGCAACATGCAACACAACTAACCATCCATACTCCTTTAACTACCCCGTGTGGTCAAAACCACTGGTGGTCAAAACCACTGGTGACTAGAGTCACAAATTAAATGATGGGGCCAACCCATCGTGTGGCCAAAACCACTGATGACCATAGGTCACAAATATCATAATGTGGTCAAAACCACTGGTGGTACCAAACCACTGGGACTTAGTCACAATTTAGCATCGGTGTGGTCAAAACCACTGGTGACCGAAGTCACAATTAATCTGATGGGGCCAACCCATCTTGTGGTCAAAACCACTGGTAACAGTCCGTAGAAATCATCCCCTCCTCTCATCAATCCCACCATCATCATGCTTACATAACAATTATCATATATCATGCATTTATGTATAGCATAGCATTTAACAGCATGTGATGGCATACTCAAACATACATTATAGATCACAAAATAGGGGACTTACCCGGAATCCAATCTTATGCCCACAAGCAAATCGCTACCAAAAAGATTAAAAGGAAACAATATGGCAATGTTAATTAATAAAATGTGTAAAGAGTTTTACACACCTGTTACCACCAAAATTCCTAGATCCCGAAGATTCGATCTACGACGCTAGATTCTTGACCCTATAATCGGCCAACATCAGGGTTAGGGACTTAGGCCTATTCGGCAAAACCAAATAATCCCGAAGGATATGTTGTACTTGAAATAACACTCACCTTGGTTACCGATTTGGTTTCCA
Organism: Gossypium rotundifolium; assembly: GCA_025506655.1. NCBI lineage: Eukaryota > Viridiplantae > Streptophyta > Magnoliopsida > Malvales > Malvaceae > Gossypium > Gossypium rotundifolium. Next base: position 136,363,707 of record CP106734.1, on the reverse strand, counting down.
ACCAAATCCCGAAGCCTTTGTTTGCCTTGGCCAATTAGCCCCTAAATCCATGGCACATAATTGATTATACGTAGATACCCAAAAATAGCCTTTAGCTGAATAAGACTAGTTACTTACCAAACTTACAGAAATCTCGAAGTTGTCACTTGTCTTGTCGAGATCCCTACCAAAACATTTGTTAGAATTGGCTTGTACACTTAACCATAATCAAGGCCTTTGGCCGAAACTACCTACTACTTACCAAGGCAAATTGAAATCCCGGAAGACTTCGTCAAAGCCCCTTAATGTTACCTACACACAAGAGAACACTTCACCATCATCTTAAAGACACATTCGGCCAACCTACCAAGGCCTATTCTTACTTTCGGCACACTTGAAAGAAAAGAAAAGGAACCGAATGTTATAGTGACACACTTACCACCCTTTGGAAATCGATAGCACCTTACTAGGGGGATTCAGCCTAAGCCCTCTATGGAAGAGATATTCGGCTAGCAAGGAAGGTGAAATTTTTAGTAGAAGGGGGGTAGGTTCGGCTAAGTAGAAGAAAAGAAGAGAGATTATCAGTGGTGGCTTACAGTCAGGGAAGGTACGATGGCCGATGACATCACTTGGGATTTCTTTAAGGCGACTTACCAGATGAAATACGTTGGGTCTAATTATATAGATATGCAATGAAAGGCGTTTCTAAATTTGGTGTAGGGGAGTAAGTCGGTATCCAGTACGAGGCAGAATTCTTGTAGTTAAGTAGGTATGCTCGGGGTATCGTGGCTACGGAGCATGAGCGCTGTGTTAGGTTTGAGGATGAATTAAAGGATGAGCTGCAGGTGTTGATTGCTCCGTAGCGAGAGAGGGAATTTACTGTTCTTGTAGAAAAGGCCAAGATTACTGGGGAGGTGAAGCAAACCAAGAAACAAAATCAGAATAGGAATAGGGATAAAAGGAGTTTTGGGCCATCAGGGTCTGTTGGGAGTTCTCAGAAAAGAGCTAGATTTGGTGGACCGAATCAAGCTACAAGGCCTGCTGCTGCTACTCAGTGGCCACCCCGGTGTGCTCAATGTGGGAAGTCTCAATCGGGGGAGTGTGGGACAGGTAATAGAGGGTGCTTTGAGTGTGGGTCAATGGATCATCGGATAAGGGATTGTCCGCAGAGGCCAGCTAGGACACAGGCTAAGGGTCAAGGACGTATGCAATTCAAGAGAGATGGTTAGCAACCATAGAGGGGTCGAGGTTCAGCTAGGGGTGGAAATGGTAACGGACGAGGCCGTAAAGCATCGGGTGGGGGTGCTGGAAATGCTAATGCAAGACAGCCTGGATTGGTCTATGCAGTGAGGCGTCGTGAGGAGGGCGACGCACCGGACGTCATAACCGATACGTTTTTAATTTTTGGGTTGCCTTATACTGCTTTGATTGATGTTGGTTCACCGCACTCTTATGTTGCTAGTAGTATAGTGGGAACTTTGAACTTAGCCTATGAGACTTCTTCTAGGGAGATGACAGTAATTAGCCTTCTAGGACACTTTGTGGTGGTAAACAAACTGTATAGGGATGTACCCCTATAACTTCAAGGGGTAGTGTTTCAGGCTGATTTGATGGAACTACCATTCGGAGAGTTCGATCTGGTCGTAGGGATGGATTGGTTAGCAAAGTATCAAGCGGGCTTGGACTGTACAGCTAAGCGCATGGTGCTGAGGACGGTCGAGGGTGAAGAGGTGGTGATGATAGGTGAGAGAAGAAACTACCTATCTGGTGTGGTGTTTGCCTTGAAGGCTGAGAAAATGGTGAAGAAAGAATGTAAGGCATTTGTGGCTTATGTTTGTGACTTGGAGGGTAAGGAATCAACTATGGGGAATGTACGAACAGTGAAAGAATTCACCGATGTGTTTTAAGAAGAGCTTTAGGGTTTACCCTTAGATCGCGAAGTGGAGTTTGGTAAAGACCTTCTACCTGGAACAATGCCAGTGTTTATTGCTCCATATAGAATGGCGCCAAAAGAGTTAGTGGAGCTAAAAGGGAAAATTCAGGAATTATTGGATCGAGGTTTCATCCGGTCGAGTGTATCGCCAGGGGAGAGCGCCTGTGCTTTTTGTTAAGAAGAAGGACAAGTCGATGCAAAGGTGCATAGATTACCGTCAGCTGAATAAGTTGACGATTAGGAATAGGTATCCATTATAAAGGATAGACGGCCTGTTCGACCAACTTAGGGGAGCCTTAGTCTTTTCTAAGATAGATTTGAGGCTGGGGTATCATCAGCTTAAGGTCAAGGAGGCAAATATCCATAAGACGACATTTCATACTCGTTACTGCCACTATGAATTCTTGGTGATGCCGTTCGAATTGACGAATGCACCTGCAGCATTTATGGATATGATGAATCGGGTGTTTTAGCCGTATCTAGATCGATTTGTCGTAATATTTATAGATGATATTCTGGTGTACTCGAAATCTGAGGAGGAGCACGATGTACATCTACGAGTGGTTTTGCAGATTCTAAGAGAAAAGCGATTCTATGCAAAGTTTAGTAAGTGCGAGTTCTGGATAAGGGAAGTTACCTTTTGGGGTCATGTGGTGTCACTTGAGGGGATTAGAGTGGACCCTCGGAAGATTGAAGCTGTATTAGATTGGAAACCACCAAAGTCTGTGATGGAGATTCGGAGCTTACTGGTTTAGCTGGATATTACAGAAGGTTTGTGGAAGGGTTTTCTTTGATTGCAGCACCGCTAACCAAGTTGCTAAGGAAAGGGGTTCCATTTGTGTGGTCAGGTAAACAATAAAAAGTTTTGAGAGATTAAAGAGGATTTTGATGGAAGCTCCAGTGCTGATTCAACCTGAAGTAGGGAAAGAGTTTATGGTTTATTGTGATGCGTCGCATACAGGGTTGGGATGTGTGCTGATGCAAGAGGGGAAAGTAATAGCGTATGCTTCTCAAAAATTAAGACCTCATGAGGTGAATTACCCGACACATGATCTAGAGCTAGCTGCAGTGGTTTTCGCCCTAAAAATTTAGAGATATTACTTGTATGGAGAGAAGTATATTGTGTACACGGATCATAAGAGTTTGAAATACCTTCTTACTTAGAAGGATTTGAATTTAAGACAGCGGAGATGGATCGAGTTGTTGAAGGATTATGACTGCTCGATTGAGTACCATCCAGGTAATTCTAACGTGGTAGCTGATGCCTTGAGCCGCAAGGTTGTGACAGAGTTAAGAGCCTTGTTTGCCCACCTTAGTCTGCATGATGACAGAAGTCTGCTAGCGAAACTGCAAGTGAAGCCAACATAGGTGAACCAGGTTAAGGAAAAACAATTGGCAGATAAAGTCTTATGCGCTCGATGTTTGCAAGTGCAGAGAGGTGCATTGAAAGGGTATAGTTTGAGCAGCGATGGAGTGTTTTGTTTTCAGGGGAAAGTTTGCATGCCTAAAGATATGGATTTAAGGCAGAAGATTCTTCAGGGGGCCTATAGCAGTCCATATGTTATGCATCCTGGAGGTAGTAAGATGTACCGAGATTTGCAGGAGCAGTTTTGGTGGCCGGGTCTAAAGCGGGAGGTAACTAAATTTGGAAGTAAGTGTTTGAAGTGTCAACAGGTCAAAGCCGAACATCAGTTACCTTCGGGGTTGTTGCAACTGGTAAAGATTTCACAGTGGAAATGTGAAAGGATCACGATGGATTTCGTTAGTGGGCTACCCCTCACGCCTACTACGAAGGATTCGATATGGGTAAATGTTGACCGTCTGACAAAATCTGCTCATTTCATACCTGTACGTGTGGATTACTCTCTTCAGAAGTTAGCTAGACTATATGTAGTAGAGATTGTAAGGTTCCACGGGGTTCCAGTGTCGATTATATAGGACAGAGACCCTATATTTACGTTAAGATTTTAGAAGGCATTGCATCAGGCATTAGGTACAAAATTGGATTTCAGTACGGCATTTCATCCCCAGTCGGATGGACAGTCGGAGAGGGTAATCCAGATTTTGGAAGATATGTTAAGGGGTTGTGTCTTGTATTTCAGAGGTAGTTGGGAAGAATTTCAACCGTTGGCGGAATTCGCGTACAGCAATACTTACCAGGCAAGTATTCAGATGGCACCATATGAGCGCTATATGGCCGAAAGTGTCGTACCCCTACGTGTTGGACGGAGTTGGGGGAGCGGAAATTGTTGGGTCTAGAGTTCGTTGTTGAAACAGAAGATAAGGTTAGGCTGATTCGAGCTTGTCTGAAGGAAGCTTCAGACAGGCAAAAGTCCTATGCCGATCTTAAACGGAAGGATATAGAATTTCCAGAGGGTGACAGGGTTTTCTTAAGGTGTCACCGTGGAAGAAAGTGCTGAGATTTGGTTGGAAGGGCAAGCTGAGCCCTAGGTTTATCGGGCCTTATCGGGTGTTGAAGCGTGTGGGACCAGTGGCTTATCAGCTTGAGTTGCCACCAGAATTGAGTCAGATTCATAACGTGTTTCATGTTTCCATGCTTAGATGCTATCATTCAGATTCGTCTCATGTTGTGCTGGTAGAAGAAATTGAAGTAAGCCAGACTTATCTTTTGAGGAGGAACCCGTACAGATCCTGAATCAGGATGTCAAAGTATTACGTTGGAAATCAGTCCCTTTGGTGTAGGTATTTTGGCAGAACCATGGATCAGAAAAGGCCACATGGGAGCCGGAAGATGTTATGCGACAGCAATACCCTCAACTCTTTTAGTTAGGTAATTTTGAGGCGAAATTTATTTTAAGGCGGGTAGAACTGTAACATCCTGAGTTGTGGGCCTGTGCATTGAGTGTGTGTTTAATGTGTTAGATTGAGAATTTGAGGTGTGGATTGGGCTCAGGTTTGGGCTGAGACCTTGGTTAATTTTCTGTTGAGGCATTATAGGGTTTAAAATAGGTATCTGGGTTTAAAATTAGCATAGTGGGCTTGTGGCCCAAAGTAATAATCAGAAGGTGGCATCATTAAGGGGAAGGATTGGGCCCAAGTGTTGGTCGCTTGGAGCCCACGCTCTTGGGTCAAATTCGGCACTCTAAGGGGGCTAGGGAGGACAGCACAAAGGCTAAGAAATAGGAGATTTAAATGCTTTATTTATGTGGATAATATACTGATATATGAGGGGAGGAGTTGGTGCTAAGGAGGCCTCTTTTGAAGGAAGTTGTAGATTGTGATAACAAGTGAGGATAAGAGCTATCATGTGGAGGTAGAGTTGGCCGAAAATCAAACTCTGGGAGGGGGAGAAAATCAGTTTGGTAAGCTGAAATTAGTAGGCAAAAGTGTTCATCTTCTTCATCTATTTTTCTTTCTTATCTTCTATCTTTCAAGCCAAAATTCCCTTTCTCTTGTGGGTTCTCTCTTTCTTTTCTCAATTGCTCTCAAAACCGAAACTCTCTAACTCTCTCTCTTCTCCTCTTCAATTTCTTCCAAAAGCCGAATATCCTTGCCCATATCTTCTTCTCTGATAGCCGAAACCTTCAAAGTTCAGCCTCTTTTCCCGAAGATTCCCCATAGCCGAATCATCATCTCAAGATTGGTAAGTTCTCCGTCATTTTCTTCTTTGCTATCTCCTTTCTTTCTCATCTTTATTCTAACCCAAATCACTTCCTTGATATCTCATTGGTTTTCACTCTTCGTTCCTAGAAGCTGAATATTCCTCACTGTGATCTCTTATGCTGAACTTTGAGGAAAGCCGAAGGTAAAATGTTGGCCGAATGGCCACTCCCTCACCCTTCCTCTTATACCGAATCTCATCAGGTACTTGTATAGGTGCGATCATCGTGTTGGTCTAATGATTGGATGCTTGGTCGAATGTAGGTAGGCTGGTGACGCTTTCTTGAGGATTTTCGGGATTTGTCAATCTAGGTAAGGGTTTCGTTTTAAGTGTTATGTTAATCTATTAGATTTGGTCTCATCGTTTAAATTTGGTTCAGTGACTAAGGGTTGTTATGGACTCTAATGCCAGCCAAGCGTTAGGAAGGGTTCGATCTGTAAACCCAGCCCCTAAATTCAAGAAGTGAGCAGTATAAGCAGTACGAGATTGGCCATCGGGTTGTGGGCCGGCATCGGAGCAAGATTGTAGGCAGATAGCGGTAGTCTCATTTGACGATAGTGTTGAAGTAGAGGGTGTTATAGTGCGCGTAATCAGGTGTCTAACTTTTACACACTTCTTATGTTTGATATGTTAATGTGTGTTTTGTCAAAAGCCTAAGTAACGGTGGGAACCATTATGTTACCCTTGTGGGTATAAGCAAGGACTCCGGGTAAGTCTATTATGAGGGATAACGTGATTTATCTATGTTAAACCTGTGTGTGTCATGTTATATCTTTTCTTTAATTAATAATCATGTATGGTATGGAAAAGCATATGCATGAAAATGGGTATGATGAGTGGAGGGGGAAGGTATGTTTTATCAAACTGTCACCAGTGGTTTGGCACCACACGTGGGTTGGCCCAACATATCATGATTCTGTGACTAAGTCTCAGAGGTTTGGAACCACAAGTGGTTAGGTACCACATGTGCTTATTTTGTGACTTGTCCTAGTGGTTTGCCACCACAGTGGGTTGGCCCCACGTATCGATATAAGGGATCGTCAACAGTGGTTAGGTACCACAAGGGGTTGGCCCCACACATGAATATCTGTGACTTTGGTTACCAATGGTTAGGTACCACCAGTGGCTAGGTGCCACAAGGGGTAGATTTGGGAGACTCAGATAGATATTTAGGTTGGATGGGTTGCATGACATGTATATTTGCATATGAATCTGTGTAAAAGCTTAACATCTTTTGGGGATAGGGAATTACACACTGAGTCTCGGTGACTCACCCCTTCCGTTACTTTTTGCAGATAATGCCTAGATCGTGGATTTGGAGCCGGGGTGGACTCGTGGTGGCCATGCTCAACATTTGTTCCTTTTCAATGTTTATTTTGAATTTAGCTTTTCTTTACTTTAAGTTTGGATTTCAGCTTTGTAATAAGGCCACTTAAACTTTACTTTGGGATTTATTATTCGTTTTGTTAAACGAAAAAGGCATGCCAATTAATTTATGAAATGGACATTTTTACAACTTGAGTAAACTTTTTTGAGATTTTCTAAACTTATACACCGGGTAAATAACAAACAAGGGTTAGCAACAAGGCAACTCTATTTTGTTAAGCTAAGTTTCAAATTCACTAAATCCAAATTCGTTTTTTTATAACTACATAACAGTTTTCTTCTCAAATAAAGTCGACAAGTTGGTTTTCAAGACGTTTTCTTCCCAGTGACATGCCAGATTCGGCCATAGCGTTTTGACCGGGTTTGGGGTGTTACAAAGCACATAATTGTAAAATTATATTAACAACTTGGTAAATAAAAACACAATATGATTGAGAAGTGATGATTAAAATTAAATATATTAAACTAAATGTAATGATCCCTCATGTAAATTATCCTAAATATGCAAACTATATGATTGAAATAGATTTTAGCAAAATTAAACACAAATTGCAACAATTATAACATAAATAAACTAGGACAATTACTTTAATTAAACTAAATTTATTATCAACATGCTTAATAACATTTGGAAAAACATTCCATCGCAACTCGATCTTTCATGAGTTTGGAAAACACATTAGGTACTTTCGTAATCCTTTACTTAGTAAATATGAATTTTACTGATCCTTATTTAGTAAATATGAATTTTACTGATCCTTATTTACTAAGGGTTTCTTAGCATTCGTGTGAGGTAACAGGGACATGTTAGGTTTGAAATAGTTTAATCACACAAATCTAAAAACTATACAGATAACAGAGGTTGGTTAGAGTTTTTATGCAACCTGCAATTTGATTGGGTTAGGATCTAAATTGAGCATGCACATTTCAATTATGTGTTCACCAGCTGTCGTCTGGTTAGGATCGCTCAGCTAATTCAGGTACATTTCAATCACGTATGAACAAAATACAGACTTGATTTTAATTGAAAACATGATCAATTGAGGCACAAACATTATAAGCGTGAATCAAATAAATATTGTTTAATCAAAACAATCATCCTAGCTTAATAAAATTAAGCTAACATTGTTGTAAACAAGAAAAAAGAACACATAGCAAACATTTTCAATTTAAATCAAAGAAAAGAAAGATTAAACCCAATTCAAAGTGGCTGTCACCCAAGACTCTGATCGACGAGGCTCCTTCGCTCCTTCACTTTGCTCCTTTGCTGATGGCTCTCCAAGGTGGCCAACCAAGGGCTTTTTAAGAGGCTTAATTGCTAAAATCTCTATGAAGAGATGATGCTAGGCGTGGAGAATGGAAAATGCTAAAGAGAATTGAGAAAAAAGAGAGAATGGTGAGGGATGAGGGATGATGTTGAAATGAAGTCTTATTTATAGGTGAAGAAAGGAGAGTAGTTTGCTAAAAATAGAGAGGTTTAAGTCTCTTCAAGCTTCTTCAATGAGTGGTCGGCCATGATTAGTGGATTTTGAGTTGAATTTTGCTTGATTTTTAAGCAATTTAAATGCCATAACAATTCAGGACTGAGACTCGGTCAAATGTATATCTTCAGGCAAATATCCAATTTCTTCAACATTGCAAGGACCTTGTGTAATTAAACCAAAAAGTGGTTTATCTGGACAGCCATTTGTAGCTGAAATTGGGTTGACTTGGTCTTCAATTTGGACGACTTTTGTAATCCAACAAAGCTATTAGACTTGTCCAAAACAAATCAATAAATTAAAGGACCAAAAAATAAAATAATTAATTAATTAAAACCAAAATTATTAATGAAATATTTAAAATGAATTATGAAATATAATATTATATTTTATTATGTAATTTAATCATGCATGGCCCATTTTATGTCTTTAAAATATAATATGCTCAAATAAATATAAAATAAGCCATTTTATGCATGAAAACTATATGATAAAGCATAAAATCACATTTTAATAATTTTTATGTCCTAATTTCATATTTTCACATATTTCATTAATTTATTGAACAATTACTTAGTTTTAACAACGAATTTAAGTAAAAATTTGATAAATTACATAGGAAAAAGCCTATAAGTTTTTCAGTTTACACACCCCCAAACTTAAATCATTGCTCGTCCCAAGTAATGTTTATGCATAGCAAAAGGTATTGCTAAGGCAAAATTGCTAACTATGTAAGCAGCGTCAATCTTTGTCCCATGATCATGCATTAATAACTTCACGTTCATAGATCTCCTTTATTAACAAGTAATTCATATGCAAACATCTTTAGAATTTTATACTAAGTTTCAAAATATGCCAACATGAATCATATTTTGTATGTATGTCACAACCACAGATAACATTCTTCATTCAACGTAATTTCGTATCAGTCAAGCAAAAGATCCTAAAGCTTATTTATGCTATTCATATGTTGAACTTAGTACTTCCTCTCCACTAATATAGGTGACACAATCGTCAAATCAATAGGTCTTTTATAAGGTTGTAATGGGGCTCGGTTAAAGGTAGGGATTTTAGGAGATGAGACATTTCAGTTTCAAAATCTTAACCTTTAACTTTGTCTTGGATTTCTCGAAGTACAACCTTTTTCTTTAAGTGAACCTTTGGAACACCCCCAAACTTATTTTGAACTCATGCTCATACAGTTTTCTTTTTGGAGACTGAGCAAACTTTCTTCGCTCTTTCTTCGTTTTTTTTTTTAAAGCATGAGCACATACATCTTTTTGAAAATTTCCACAAATGTTGATTACCAAGACAACTTTTTGTTAAGATGGGTGCACAAAATTAGGATCACTTAAAAAGATGGTAATGTGGCTTATAATGTAGGTTCATTGTAATAAATAGGCCTTTAAGCTCAAATAGTGCCTATATCATAAGGTTGGCTTGAAAAGGCTCAAACACTCCAAAGAAATAGTGCCTATATCATTTTAGATTTTTATGTGTCCTAAGATTTCACCTCAAGAAAGTTACTAAGTTAATTCTAAACATAAAAACCTTCATGCATGTCTAATCTAAAGAGAAGCTAAGTTTTCATGGCAAACATTACTAAGACTAAGATCATACAAGCATTCCATTCTTCATGATAACATACTTTCACTCAGATATAATCATCATTTATACTTGCATACAAACTATCTCATTAAAAAAAATGTCTCTAAACATTCATTTATTAAAATATACTTATGAAAAAATGATTGAAACATACTTGAAAAATTTTAAAAATTTGAGAAATTTATTTGCCTTACCCCCTTTTAAAAAGAAGCAATGTCCTCATTGCATGAACAAAGTAATGAATGAAAACTGAACACCAGGTAGGGTTGTAAAGAAGGAGAGGTGAGTCATTAAGATTGCTTAAATACGAAGTCTTTCCTAATAACCCAATAGACATGTTCATTCCCATTACCACATCACTTAGTCTTTTTCTTACTAAAGAAGTGTTAAGTTTATTCATGCTTGTTATGTTTTATTATGTAGAAATTAAATCCTAATTATGAAAGAAATAAATTCTTAAAGACCTAAAAATAATTAAATAAATAACAAGACAAGAATCACCCCTTTTATTTTTCTGACTCATTCCCCTTGTCTTTTTCAGCTCCATCTTCGCTTGCATAGTCAGTAACTTAGGTCCATGTCTCAAAAATAGCATCTTTTCCACTGGTTTTAGGTATTCCCTTTGGTAAGAATGGCTCCCATACTTTCTTATAATCCATTGGGATCCCAAATTTGTCACAACATCAAGCACTTGTTGAAGAAAATCCCAATTGATATTGTTCATCATAGGGTAGTACTTATCTTCTTCAACATCAGGTAAGTTAAATAAATCATTGATGGACTTATAAGTAAGAGGTACCTTTTTCTTTTGAACGATGACATCAGTATCACCTTGCATAGTTAAACTAGCATAGAATTCTCGAACTAGTTCATCATCGGGAAGTGAACGAGTATCGCAAAATCATTCCTACTTTAGAGTATTGATCTTTTTTCTAATCGGTATAGGAACAACCGTCAAATCATGACTCTTAAAGTTAAAACCTTTTTCCAGCATCATAGGTTGATGCTTGAAGATTGAATCAAATCTCTATTTCACTTCTTCATCGATAAAAATCGAGTTTTCAAGAGTAGTCTTTGAAGATCTAGTTCTTTTGCGAGACATGGTATCTTTTCTTTAGAATTTGGAAAAGTTTCTGCACAAGGGGAAAAGAGAAATTGCCAAGGTGAGTAAGGACTTTCTACGATGAAAATCTTGCGACGGCAACGATGGTGCAGAGATGACGACAGCGTGCGACAGCAACGGCAGTGTACGGCGATGATAACAGTGATGTGCATCAGCAATGTTGGTGCTTTGGCAATCTTCTTGCGACAACAATATGTGATTTCCGTAAAAATGGAAGAGAAACTAAGGTTGCTTTCGAGATTTGAGTCTTAGTGGCACAAGAAGGAGTTTCAGGTTTTTAAGGTTTAAGCAAATTGCTTTGAGGGATATGAAAAATAGTAGAATGAAGATGAGTTTATATAGGGAAAAATTAGGGCAACATGTAGCGAAAATATAGCTACATTAGGGTTACTTGGGCGGTAAGTAGTGGGAGTGGGGGCAAAGTATGGATTTTTCCCTCCGTTTTTTTCTATCTTGGGCCTCAAACTCATATTGTGTTTACAAACTTACTCAAGAAAAAAAAAACTGATTAGTACTTGGGCCAAATTTGACCCACTTTGTTAACATAAAAATTTAAAATTTAAACAAAACTAATGAAACTTAAAAAAAATTTAAATCTTAATTAGAAAATTTCTTCTTAACAAATTACATTAAATTAATTCCCAAGAAAGGTTGTAGGAGTCACAACGGTCCCCTTTAAGTTCCAATCTCCTTAGACAAAATTAATTAAATGTAATAAGTTAAGAAAATAAGTTCTAATTATTCATTTATTTACAAAACGAGTTCATGAAAAATCAAGGGTCTGTTAATTTGAACGAGGATTCAACTTGCTCAACTTCACCATCCTAGTAATGTTTGAGACGTTGACCATTTACTTTAAACGTACCTCCAAAATTGTCGTATAATTCAATAGCTCTATAAGGATAAACTCTGTAGATAGTATAGGGTCCTTTCCATCGAGATTTAAGCTTCCCAAGAAATAACTTCAACCTTAAATTAAACAACAAAACCTTCTGAGCTTCTTTAAACTCGCGAGGTTGTAGATGACTATCATGCCATCTCTTTGATCTTTCTTTACACATTTTGGCATTCTCATAGGAAAACAATCTCACCACTTCTAACTTATCAAGTTGTAACATCCTTTTCTCACTAGCTTGCTTAAGATCAAAGTTCAACTACTTCAAAGCCCAGTGAGCTCTATTCTCTAGCTCTAATGGCAAATGACATGCCTTTCCAAAGACTAACCGGTAAGGAGTCATTCCTATCGGAGTCTTAAATACTGCTCGATAGGCCCATAATGCATCATCGAGCCTTCGAGACCAATATTTTCTACTAGGGCATACTACTTTTTTAAGGGCACCTTTGATTTCAAGGTTCACTCTTTCAACGTGCCCATTGGATTGGGGTGATAGGTAGTAGAAATCTTGTGCTTCACATCATATTTGTCAGGCAACCACTTAAGTCATTTGTTCACAAAGTGAGAACCTTCGTCAATAATAATAGCTCTTGATGTCCCAAATCGTGTAAACACATACTTATTTAGGAATCGCATGACTATCTTAGCATCATTTGTAGGGTATGCTTTAGGTTTAACCCACAATACAAACAGGAAACTACTTCAAATGCACTTGGTGGCTGAGCAACAAAATTATTAGCACTATTAGCGGTAAACTATTTTAACATAGAGGAAATAGACGATACTTGAGCTGATAACGAAGTGAGGGCGTCAACTTCATGAAATCCGGCTATACGTCCTCCTGAAGCTGTTCGATTTGTTGGCATTGATAGTTTTTACTCGCGATCCTCTCAATAATCTTATAACCCTCATTATCAAACTAAGAGAAAATTGCACCATTCGTAGAAGCATTTACCATCAATCTTGTATGTGCATTGAGACCATTATAGAATGTCTCCAACTGGATACAATGAGGAATCCCATGATGAGGACACTTACGAAGTAACTCCTTGAATCGCTCCCAACCCTCATACAAAGACTCATCATCCATGAAACACCCCAAACCCGACCCATGAGCCTCAACCAGATCTGGCATGTTCCTTGAGTAAATCATTTCAAACACTTGTTTTTTAATTTGGAAAATTTGAGTGGGTTTGAAGAAAATATGATTTGTGTTGTGATCAAATTGAAAACGGTGTTGCTGTTGAAGTCTAGATTTTTATTAAAACTTTATTATTATCTTTCAAGCCATATGTTAAAAAATAAAAATAAAATGCCAAGTTGCTTTAAGGTTTACCATTAATTTGAAAATCGTTGATGTTTAAGTGTCAAAACATTTAAAATTTATTTTAAGGAAAAGCCATTTAATCTTGATTTAACAATAATCGTATCATAATAAACCGAATAAAATGCATGCTTAAAGCAGTTAATAGTAATGGCCTTATTACATCAAAGTAAAACCAAGTAAATCCAAATCTTAAATAATAAAACCAATGAAAATAAAATAACTCGAAATGAGCATGGCCACCACTAAGTTCCTCACGACCGGTCCATTCTTGAGTGTCACCGAAAAGATATCCCACAACGGGGTGAGTCAACAGACTCAATGTGTAACAACCAACACAAACTCCCAATTATTTAGGCATAACAAATCATATATATATAACAAGTATAGCAATGATGCAATCTCGAAACCAAACCTAAATAACCATCCTCTACACATCACCCGTACTAGCCGATCACACCGTGGGGATTACTAAATTGACCCTCCATCCGCTACACACCATCGAAGGCAGTCGCTGCAGACGACTTGCACATCGCCCTTATAAATCGTGGCATTGCCACCGATAATGTGATGAGTTACAGATAATAATATGTGACATAAGTCACCACATTCGATTATGTGACATGAGTCACGGATATTGTGGTAAAACCACGGATCACTTCCCTTTTCAATATCACCCATATGCCCCATCGTCATACAAATCATGCGGTTATCATGTCATATGCCTTATTTCATATTCATAACCAATTCTCATTTATGTCATATTCAGTGTTCATATTACTATCAACAGAGCGTTAGAGGATAACGTACCTGAATATGCCGTACCATTGAATGGTACCTTTAGCCACATCTTTCATATTCTTATTAACACATGTATTAAATTAATACCGTAAATCTATTAGGAATTGGTGTAGGGCTACACACCTGGTTACTAATGTGTTCTTGAATCCCAAAGTCTCTGAAATAGAGTGTACTCCTCCCTAAAATTCAAAGTCAGAATCGGCCAACATTGATCACTAATTATGGCCTTGGCCGAATATTCATACTCCCTTACCTTGTGGATCTAAATCCCGAAATCGTTACTTGGCTATGAAGATGTTGAAATCCTACATGGTACATGTTAAGGTTAGCCTATTGCACAAGATCTATGAAAATGACCCTTGGCCGAATACCACACATGACTTACCTTGGATCTTAAATTCCCAAAGATCTCCTCCTTGTTGTTGACAACAACCAAATCTCGAAACCTCCTTCATAGTTTTAGCCAAAAAGCAATAATGGGATTAAAGCCTTGATTTTCGACAGTTAGAGAAAAAAAAGAATAGTAAATCAACATAGAAGAGATTCCTTATCAAAAAAGAAAGACCAAAACGCAAATGGTCAAACCTTCCAAGAAATCGACAAGAAGAACTTGCAAGAGAAATCTTTTTAGATGAGCAAGATAATCGGCTCTTGGTGCTTAGAAGAAATCGGTTCCAATGGTGATAATGAAAAATAACTTTCGGCTTAGAAGAGAATAGTAAAGAGTTATGGATTCGGCTTGACGGACTATAGGGAGATTCGGCTTCAACAAGAATGAAAAGGAAGAGTATGAGGCTTTTAGGGAGAATCGGCAATGGCTAGGAGAATCCTACTTTCGGCTTTTGAAGAATTGAAAAGAAAAGAGCACAAGTTGAATTAGAGATTTTCAGCTCAAAGAGAAAGATGAGAAAAGAATAAATTTCGGCACACCCTTCCTAATATTCCCAAAATCGAAAATACCATCCTCCTATGCCCCATATTTGGCCAACTCCTCTTCCCTTATCAACTCCTTCTTTTTCTCCTATTTTCCTCTTCCTTACCCCTTCAAAATAATTTAAATAAATCAATAATTATCTCCCTACCTTAGCCGAATTTTAAAAGGAATCTGACCACATCTGAAGCTCATCCCCTTGGTGTCCCATTGCTGTCCACCACTGCTCATCCTTGCTGCAAAATAAAACTCCTATTTGCGTCCTTGCTGCTCGAACCTAAGCCCTGCCTGCACTGCCTGTGGCGTCACTTACTAAGGCTTTAAGTGGTGCCCTCTTGCCACTTTACCAAGCTGATTTTTATGTCCAATTTCCCCTACAATTCCTCTTAGGGCCTATCAAGCTTAGCTCCCCTTTAATACTTAAAATCTAATATTGTCTAAGGCATTTACCTATACTCTGAAGTTCTCAAAAATTCATACAACACATTCAAACACACATAGGCATGTTACTTCATACAATTAAGCAATAATGCACAAGCCCAAAATCCCGGATATTACAGTTCTACCCCTTAAAATATTTTTAACCTCGAAATTACCTGGCTAAAATAAGTGAGGGTATTGCTGTCGCATTGCTTCTTTCGGCTCCCACGAAGCTTCTTCCGATCCATGGTTACACCACAACACTTTGACTAAAGGAACTGATTTCCTTCGCAATACTTTCACATCTCGCTCTAAGATCTGAATTGGCTCCTCCTCGTAGGACAAATCTGGCCTTAGCTTCACCTCTTCAATCGGAACTACATGAGATGGATCCGATTGATAATGACGTAGCATCGAAACATGGAATACATCGTGCATCTACTACAATTCCGAAGGCAACTCTAACTGGTATGCCACTGGTCCAACTCGCTTTAATACCCGATAAGGTCCTATAAAACTGGGACTTAACTTTCCTTTGCGACCAAATCTCATTACCTTTTTCCACGGTGAAACTTTAAGAAACACATAATCTCCCACAGCAAACTCAATCTCCTTCCGTTTAAGATCTGCGTATGACTTTTGCCAGTCAGATGCCTCCTTCAATGTGTCCGAATTATCTTAACCTTTTCTTTTGATTCTGCCACAATTTTCGGACCCAAAATCTGACGTTCTCCCAATTCCTTCCAACATGTAGGAGTGCGACACTTCCATCCATACAACGCTTCATACGGTGCCATCTGAATACTTGCCTGGTAGCTGTTGTTGTACGCAAATTCCGCTAAAGGCAAATATTCTTCCTAACTTCCTCTGAAGTCTATCACACATCCCCTCAGCATATCCTCTAACACTTGGATCACTCGCTCAGACTGGCCGTCCGACTGCGGATGAAATGCCGTAGTGAAGTCCAATCTGGTGCCTAAAGCCTGATGTAGTGCTTTCCAAAATCGAGACGTAAACCTTGGATTCCTATCTGAAATAATTGACACCGGTACTCCATGCAACCTCACAACTTCTGCCACATACAACTTGGCTAACCTCTGCAAAGAATAGTCAACCCGCACTGGGATAAAATGCGCAAACTTTTTCAATCGATCCACTATCACCCATACCGAGTCCTTTTTAGTAGGCGTATGGGGAAGCCCACTAACGAAGTCCATGGTGATTCTCTCCCACTTCCACTACGGAATCTTTATCAGCTTAAGCAATCCTGACGGAACTTGGTGTTCAGCCTTAACTTGCTGACACGTTAAGCACTTCCCTACAAATTTGGTAACTTCCCGCTTAAGACCAGGCCACCAAAATTGCTCCCTTAGGTCTCTATACAACTTACTACCTCCAGGATGCATAGCATAAGGGCTACTATGTGATTCCTGGAGAATTTTCTGCCTTAACTCTTTATTCTTAGGCATACAGACCTTACCCTTGACACACAATACTCCATCAATGTTAACACCATAATCCTCTAACTCCCTATTCTGCACTTGCCGTAGCTTAGCACTTAGATCATCATCCGCCAACTGACTCTCTTTCACCTCATTCAACCACATCGGCTTAACTTGCAACTCTGCTAACAAACTTCCATCGTCATACAAGCTAAGATGTGCAAACATTGCCCTCAGATCTGACACTACTTTTCGACTTAGGGCATCTGCCACTACATTCGCCTTGCCCGGGGATACTCTATAGAACAATCGTAGTCCTTCAATAACTCCACCCACCTTTGCTGTCTCAGGTTTAGCTCCTTCTGAGTCAGCAGATACTTAAGACTCTTGTGGTCTGTGTAAATCTCTGACTTTTCTCCATATAGATAGTGCCTCCATACCTTAAGAGCAAAGACCACTGCCGCCAATTCCAAATCATGCGTCGGGTAGTTAACCTCATGTGGCCTTAATTGTCGAGACGCATAAGCAACCACCTTCCCGTCCTGCATCAAAACACATCCCAAACCTGTGTGAGAAGCATCACAGTACACCACAAAATCCTTTCCTGCCTCAGGCTAAATCAAAACTGGAGCTTCAGTCAAGACCCTCTTAAGCTTCTCAAAGCTCTCCTGTTGCTTATCTGACCATACGAAAGGTACCTCCTTTCTCAACAACTTCGTCAAAGGTGCGGCTATAGATGGGAACCCTTCCACAAACCTTCTGTAGTAGCCTGCCAATCCCAAGAAACTATGAACCTCAGCCACAGACTTAGGTGGTTTCTAATCTAGCACTGCCTCAATCTTCCTAGGATCTACCCTTATCCCTTCTGCAGATACCACATGCCCTAAGAAAGCAACTTCCTTAAGCCAAAATTCACACTTGCTAAATTTGGCATATAGCTTCTTTTCCTTTAACACTTGCAGCACTATCCGGAGATGCTCATCATGCTCTTCCTTAGACTTAGAATACACTAGGATGTCGTCTATGAACACAACGATGAATCTATCCAAGTAAGGTTGAAAAACCCAGTTCATCATATCCATGAATGCGGTGGGGCGTTCGTTAATCCGAACGGCATTACTAAGAACTCATAATGCCCGTATCTTATCCAAAAGTTGTCTTATGGATATATGCCTCCTTCACCTTAAGCTAATGATATCCAGACCTTAAATCTATCTTTGAGAATACCGCGACCCCCTTAAGCTGATCGAACAAGTCGTCTATCCTTGGCAATGGGTACTTGTTCTTGATGGTCAGCTTATTCAGTTGACGATAATTTATGCACATACGCATAGTTCCATCCTTCTTCTTCACAAACAAGACCAATGCTCCCCATAAAGACACACTGGGTCGGATAAACCCACGATCAAGCAACTCTTGGATCTGAGCCATGAGCTCAACCAACTCTTTTGGTGCCATTTTGTACGGGGCAATTGACACAAAAGCTATACCCGACAGCAAGTCAATTCTGAACTCTACTTCCCTATCCGGGGGTATTCTAGGTAACTCCTCTGAAAAAAATCCACAAATTCTCTTACTGTTCTAACTCCACTAACTCTCCCTTCCTTTGCATCCAACGCACTAACAAAGGTCAAAAATGCCTTGCACCCTTTCCGAACCATCTTATTAGCCTTTAAAGCAGAGACTACGTTAGACAAGTAGTTTCTTCTTTCTCCTATCATAATTATCGCCTTATCCTCCGGTGTCCTTAACTCCATTTGCTTAGCTACGCAATCCAATACAGCCCGATGTTCCACTAGCCAGTCCATGCCAAGGATAAGATCAAATTCTCCGAAGGGTAGTTCCATCAAGTCGGTAGGAAATACCACTCCCTGAAGCTCTAGAGGTACACTCCGAAATATCTTATTCACCACTACAGTTTGACCTAATGGGCTCACTACAGTCATCTCCCTATTAGACAGTTCAGAGGCTATGCCTAGTGTTTCAACTACTCTACATGCAACATAAGAGTGGGTAGAGCCAACATCAATTAAAGCAAAGTAAGGCTTGTCAGCTATAAGGAACGTACCGATTATGATGTCCAGTGTGTCTCCATCCTCCCTCCGTGAATCTGATACACACCGGACCTACCGCCTTGCCTCTGTAATCTGAACACCTCGCTTGGGTGTTCCCATCCTCTTCAAAGACCGTTACCTCTACCTAATCGAACCACGGCCCATGGTGGCTGCATCCACCTCTTCCACTGATTAAAATCTTGACTCATTGGTGTGGCTCCCATCTGTTTTCATAGGACAGTCTTTAATCATGTGGTCCTTGGACCCACACTTGAAACATCCTCCCGTCTTCTTCAAACATTCTCCCAAGTGCATCTTTCCACACTGAGCACAAGTGCGGTACTGTCCTCCCGTAGCAACTTGCTGACCTCGCGACCCATCCGTTCTAGGTCTCTTTTGAACATTCCCAGATGACCCTGATGATCCAAGACCTCTCTTTTGCTTATTCCTGTCCGTGTTCTGTCTCACAGACTCATTAACTCCTTCAGCAACCTTTGCCTTTTCCACCAACACAGCAAACTCCCGCTCCTACAGTGGGGCAATCAGTAATCTCAGGTCATCCCTTAGTCCGTCCTCAAACCGAACACATCGTTCATGCTCCGTAGCCACTATATCTCGAGCATATCAGCTCAGCCTTAGGAACTCTACCTCATACTCCGCTACAAACTTATTTCTCTGAACCAGCCTCAGAAATGCCTTTCTATGCGCATCAATGTAACTAGTCCCAATGTACTTCTTCTGATATGCTGCCTTAAAGTAGTCCCAAGTGAGATCATCTGCGACAGCACCATCCCGAACCGTGAGCCACCATTGATATGACTCATCGCGGAGGAGCGATACTACCCCTTTCAGTTTCTCCTCGGCGGACATGCCCAAATCATCCATAATTCACTCCGTCGCCTCTATCCAATACTCAGCCGTATTGGGTGCTACACCGGATATACCACGAAAAAACTCAGCTCCATTAGCTCAGAGTCACTCAGGTACAGACTTTCGAGCTCCCATGCCTCCACCTGCTCCAGCCACCCTTTCCAGAACTCGCAGCATCACCTGTGATACTGCATCATCCCCCGTCTGATCCTGATATTCAACACTTGTGGCTGGCGGTGGTGGCATTTCATTCTTGGACCCTTGATTAGACCTAACGGGTTTCGACACGGTCATTCGGCCTCTACCACGGCCACGCACATTACGACCACGTCCCCTAGAACTCATGCTTCTGAATTGTGTTTATTTGATTAAAGAATCTTATGAATTAGTTTTTGTTCCACTGATTTATCGCGAACAATCTTATGTTACAATAGTTCTAAAGAGTAGTTCTTTCGAATTCATGCACACGCACGGTCTCAAATTCATTCATTCAATCATCACATTCATGAACTTGGGTTCATTACAGAAAAGTGTTGTAGTTGTCATTGTTGTTGTTTTCCACTACCCAGGGGTATTTCTGTAATTTTATCCTATAGGGGTATTTTGGTAATTTTCCAAATCAGGGTATCTTAATACTTCATAAAATAGGTGTTTTGGATATTTTTGTAAAGTAAGCAAATCTTAGTAAAATCGAGGTAGTATGGTAATTTTATAAACCAAGGATATTTTAGTAATTTTACAACCGAGGTATTTGGGTAATTTTTAAATTGGGAATATTTGAAAAATTTTCAAAATAATAATTTTTTTCAATTCAAAGGGCAATTTGATGATTTTTAAAACTAGGGTTTTTTAAACAAGATGGCGATACCTTTCGGGTTTTAATTATTGCGTTTAGCCCGTTAATAAGTCCTCTTGGTTAGGGTGAACCGTCACTACGCACCGGGTAGGATTCGAGAAAAGAGGAGATGAGTCACTAGGACTGCTTAAATCCCAGGCTCTCCCTGAATCCAATCCTAAACATGCGCACAATGGTTGCCACACCCTAGCTCGGCGACTCAGTCACAGGTTGGTTTAATTAGGCTTTAAAGTTTTATGTAATTCTGTGTTGGAGTAAGCTAATCCTAGGGTTCAATAATTCCTAATCTACTAGTCTACGTCCCTATAATTTCCCACATACAAATCACAAAAGGGTTAGGAGTACTTACCTGGTGGACTTCGGGTTGGAGACTTAGGTGCCATGCCAGAAAAACCTGCTTATTTCACAAAAATTTTCACAAAAATTATTTGGGCTCAATTTCGAAAACGTTGTGGGCTTTAAACCCAAGGCCGAGAGTTTAAAATGGGCTTTGATACCAAACTAAAACACCCCAAACCTGGCCCACGAGCCTCAACCAGATCTGGCATGTTCCTTGAGTAAATCATTTCAAACACTTGTTTTTTAATTTGGAAAATTTGAGTGGGTTTGAAGAAAATATGATTTGTGTTGTGATCAAATTGAAAACAGTGTTCTTTGTTGAAGTCTAGATTTTATTAAAACTTTATTATTATCTTTCAAGCCATATGTTAAAAAATAAAAATAAAATGCCAAGTTGCTTTAAGGTTTACCATTAATTTGAAAATCGTTGTTGTTTAAGTGTCAAAACATTTAAAATTTATTTTAAAGAAAAGCCATTTAATCTTGATTTAACAATAATCCTATCATAATAAACCGAATAAAATGCATGCTTAAAACAGTTAATAGTAATGGCCTTATTACATCAAAGTAAAACCCAAGTAAATCCAAATCTTAAAAAATAAAACCAACGAAAATAAAATAACTCGAAATGAGCATGGCCACCACTAAGTTCTCGGGCCGGTCCATTCTTGAGTGTCACTGAAAAGATATCCCACAATGGGGTGAGTCAATGAGACTCAATGTGTAACAACAACACAAACTCCCAATGATTTAGGCATAACAAATTATATATATATAACAAGTATAGCAATGATGCGATCCGAACCCAAACCTAAATAAGCATCTCTACACATCACATGCGGTACCGATCACACCGTGGGGATTACTAAATCGACCCTCCATCCGCTACACACCATCGAAGGTAGTCGCTACAGATGACTTGCACATCGCCCTTATAAATCGTGGCATTGCCACCAGATAATGTGACAGAGTCACCAGATAATAATATGTGACATAAGTCACCACATTCATATTATGTGACATGAGTCACCAGATATTGTGGTAAAAACCACCAGATCACTTCCCCTTTTCAATATCACCCATATGCCCCATGCGTCATACAAATCATGCGGTTATCATGTCATATGCCTTATTTCATATTCATAACCAATTCTCATTTATGTCATATTCAGTGTTCATATTACTATCAATAGAGCATTAGAGGATAATGTACCTGAATATGTCGTACCATTGAATGGTACCTTTAGCCACATCTTTCATATTCTTATTAACACATGTATTAAATTAATACCGTAAATCTATTAGGAATTGGTGTAGGGCTACACACCTGGTTACTAACGTGTTTACTGAATCCCGAAAGTCTACCGAAATAGAGTGTACTCCTCCCTAAAATTCAAAGTCAGAATCGGCCAACATTAATCACTAAATATGGCCCTGGCCGAATATTCATACTCCCTTACCTTGTGGATCTAAATCTCGAAATCATTACTTGGCTATGAAGATGTTGAAATCCTACATGGTACATGTTAAGGCCAGCCTATTGCACAAGATCTATGAAAATGACCCTTGGCCGAATACCACACATGACTTACCTTGGATCTTAAAACCCATAGATCTCCTCCTTATTGTCGACAACAACCAAATCCCGAAACCTCTTTCATAGTTTCGACCAAAAAGCAATAATGGGATTAAAGCCTTGATTTTTGACAGTTAAAGAAAGAAATGAATAGTAAATCAACATAGAAGAGATTCCTTACCGAAAAAGAAAGACCAAAACGCAAATGGTCAAACCTTCCAAGAAATCGACAAGAAGAACTTGCAGGAGAAATCTTTTTAGATGAGCAAGATAATCGGCTCTTGATGCTTAGAAGAAATCGGTTCCAATGGTAACAATGAAAAAGAACTTTCAGCTTAGAAGAGAATAGTAAGGAGTTATGGATTCGGCTTGATGGACTATAGGGAGATTCGGCTTCAACAAGAATGAAAAGGAAGAGTATGAGGCTTTGAGGGAGAATCGGCAATGGCTAGGAGAATCCTATTTTTGGCTTTTGAAGAATTGAAAAGAAAAGAGCACAAGTTGAATTAGAGATTTTCGGCTCAAAGAGAAAGATGAGAAAAGAATGAATTTTGGCACACCCTTCCTACTATTCCCAAAATCAAAAATACCATCCTCCTATTCCCCATATTCGGCCAACTCATCTTCCCTTATCAACTCCTTCTTTTTCTCCTACTTTCCCTCTTCCTTACCCCTTCAAAATAATTTAAATAAATCAATAATTATCTCACTACCTTAGCCGAATTTTAAAAGGAATCTGACCATATCTGAAGCTTATCCCCTTGGTGTCCCATTGCCGTCCACCACTGCTCATCCTTGCTGCAAAATAAAACTCTTATTTGCATCCCTTGCTGCTCGAACCTAAGCCCTACCTGGACTGCCTGTGGCATCACTTACTAAGGCTTTAAGTGGCGCCTTCCTGCCATTTTACCAAGCTGATGTTTATGTCCAATTTCCACTACAATTCCTCTTAAGGTCTATCAAGCTTAGCTCCCCTTTAATACTTAAAATATGATATTTTCTAAGGCATTTACCTACACTCTGAAGTTCTCAAAAATTTATACAACATATTCAAACGCACATAGTCATGCTACTTCATACAATTAAGCAATAATGCACAAGCCCAAAATCTCTGATATTACAATCCAATTGTTGGAAAGTTGTGATCTCGTTCCTCAACTTACCATTTTTGCTAGGCGGGAAATACTTAACCAAAAATCTCTCTTCTAATTCTTGCCATGTAGATATGGAACTTGGTGGCAATGAATTGAGCCATGCTCGTGCTCGATCTCGCAACGAGTATGGAAACAACTTCAACCTCAGTGCGTCTTTAGCCACATTGGCTATCTTAAATGAATCACTCACTTCCATAAACAATCGAAGGTGGCGATGTGGATCTTTCGTGGGCATACCACTGAATTGGCCCATTGTTTGGAGCATTTGAAACATCACTAGTTTCAATTCAAATTGGGTTGCCTCAATATTTGGCCTTCTAATTCCTGGATTTAACTCACTGAAAAGTGGCACAGCATATTGCCTGATGCATCGATCCCTATCATCAACAATGAGGTTGGGATTTCGTACACGATTGGGTTCATTACCTTGGTCTTCATTCTGATTTCCAAGGTTCATCTTGACTTGTAACATGGCAACAGTTAAAAACCCCTGGCAACGGCACCAAAAACTCTTAATGCGTAGGTTTGTACAAGTGTACACAGTCGCTATCAAGTAATAAGTAAGTATCGAGTTATCGTCTCCACATGGATTGTATATTTGTCAAAGCACTTAATTGTAAAATTATATTAACAACTTGGTAAATAGAAACACAATATGATTGAGAAGTGATGATTAAAATTAAATATATTAAACTAAATGCAATGATCTCTAATGCAAATTATCCTAAATATGCAAACTATATGAATGAAATAGATTTTAGCAAAATTAAACACAATTTGCAACAATTATAACATAAATAAACTAGGACAATTACTTTAATTAAACTCAATTTATTATCAACATGCTTAATAACATTCAGAAAAACATTCCATGGAAACTCGATCTTTCATGTGGAAACCACATTAGGTTCTTTTGGAATCTTTTACTTAGTAAATATGCATTTTACTAATCCTTATTTACTAAGGGTTTCTTAGCATTCATGTGAGGTAACAGGGGCGTGTTAGGTTTGAAATAGTTTAATCACACAAATCTAAAAACTATACAGATAACAGAGCTTGGTTAGAGTTTTTATGCAACTTGCAATTTGATTAGGTTAGGATCTAAATTGAGCATGCACATTTCAATTATGTATCCACTAGCCGTCGTCTGGTTAGGATTGCTCAGCTAATTCAGGTGCATTTCAATCACGTATGAACGAAATACAGACTTGATTTTAATTGAAAACATGATCGATTGAGGCACAAACATTATAAGCATGAATCAAATAAATATTATTTAATCAAAGCAATCATCATAGCTTAAATAAAATTAAGCTAACATTGTTGTCAACAACAACAAAGAACACATAGAAAATATTTTGAGATTAAATCAAAGAAAAGAAAGATTAAACCCAAATCAAAGTGGCTGTCACCCAAGACTCTGATCGACGAGGCTCCTTCGCTCCTTCACTTTGCTCCTTTGCTGATAGCTTTCCAAGGAGGCTGACCAAGGGCTCTTTAAGAGGCTTAATTGCTAAAATATCTATGAAGAGATGATGCTAGGCGTGGGGAATGGAAAACGCTAAAGAGAATTGAGAGAAAAAAGAGAATGATGAGAGATGATGGTGAATTACTTATAGGTGATGTAACATCCCAAAATTGGGCCTAGTAGAATTTGGCCCAATGGGCCTTGGGCGTAAGAGTGTTTAAAATTTTTGAGAACAAGAGAACAACATTAATTCAAATTGGAAGGTGATTTTGGAAAGTTACGAGGTTTCTAGGAAGTTCCGTGTTCAAGTTAGGCTATAGGAAAATTTTTGTGTTTAGACACTTTAAGGAGAGATACTAAGTGGCATCAATGCTTATGGAAATAAGTGTGTATGTTGCTAGCATAAGTGAGCATATGGCAAAGAGGTTGTGGCGTCACATGAAAGGCTTCAGGGGAGGAGTTTGAATCCCATCTATTGCATTTTTGATTAATTTTTGTGCTTCAATTTCAGTGTGTCGACCATGACTTTAATATGGTAAGGAAGACTTTTTAATTATGGAAAGGAGGCTAAGGAATATGGCAAGGAGGAAGATAAGGGAAAAAGAAGGAAAGAAACAAAAGAAAAGGTAAGAGAAGGGAACATGTTGGCCTATTATGTGGAGAATGTTTTGGAAAGGTTATTTTTGGTCAACATGCATCTTTTTGGTAAAGGAGTAATCGGTTTTGGTAAGGGGGTGTGCCAAATTTTGTTAGGCATTTTGAAGAGCTTTTGATTTCTTTTTGAAAGTCTTTTCTTTGTTCATTTGGTACCTCTTTTCCTTGCCTAAAATCGAGACCATTTGGGAGCATTTTTTTCCTTTCTTCTTTTCATCTTTGACTTAGTCATCTTTATTTCTTTTATCATTTTGGTGCCTTTTTCTTCCAATCTTTTCCTTGGTTGCCGAAACACAAGTCTCACTTTTTGTTCATCTCTTTCATGGTGTTAACCGAAACTTTGACATTTCTTTTGTCCATCTCTTCTTTTCTTTCCTCATTAATTATTTAACCTTTCTCTCTTTTCTTTGGTCGATTTTACTTATGGTTGAATCGAGCCATCCTTTGATGCTACTAATCTTTCTCTTAGCCTTGGTTTTGGAAGTTGATTGGTAAATGGGTGATTAGGTTGAATATTGGTGGTAAGATGTTACTCTTTATTTTGATGTTTTACACCGCTCATGTGATTTTATTTTATGGTGATGATATCAACTTCCTGCTCTTGTGGAAGGGCCGAATATTGGATGAAGGCTAACCCCTTTGGTACATCACTTATTTACTTTAGGAACTCGTTGCAATAGCCAAGGTGCAAGGCTGGATTTTAGAACCTAGTAGGGAAGGATCACGATTGTGGGGGCAAGGAAGAGTGGTTCTTCAGGAAATCCAAATAAGGTGTGTAATCTCGTACCCTTCCAAATACATGTTTGAAATGGTGTGTAATCTCACACCTCTCTTGATATTTGCATGAAATGTTCTGTGATTCAGTCGAAAGACCGAAAAGATGGAATCCGACATCTGTGACCACTCGGGCGTGCGTATGTTCGTAGTGGTAACCATGTTTTGCAATGAAATAGTTTTTGGTTAGCATCAGTGATGTGATTTTGAAAAATCGTGAAAAATAGGAGAAAGAGAATTATAAAGTAAATAAGATATAGAATTAAAGCTTATAATGTCTATTTTTATATGAAAGAAACAGAATAGGAAGAGGAATTTTATATTCTGTGATATTTTAATTTTAGTGAGACCAGTTCTGAATGACTTCGTGGTTCCTTGTGGTCTTGAAAAAAATCATTCAAAATTGTACAAAGTGAATTATGAGTTATAATTTATATGTCTATATTTATTAGTGAGTCTATTTTAAATAGAAACAATTGGGAGCAACATATGAAAATTGTATAATGAGATATTTAAATTTAAGTTAAGACAGGTCAGAACCGTTGGTCAGTGAAATAGGGAAAATTTATTGAATAAACTGTACTAAATGGCTACTCCAAAAATTCTGGAAATATTGTAGTAAGAAGATATATAAGTCTAGTTTCAAGGAAAATTTACAGATTTAAATTTCGAGTTTCCTAACTCGAGTTATAGTCAATTTATTCAATATGACGCAGATGGACAGTTTCAATTTTTATGCCCCAAATTAGTAGTTAAGTCTGGGGTTGCGAAATTATCAAAATACCCTCCATAGGTAAAATTACGGAAATACCTTTGGGTTGTGAAATTATGAAAATTCCTATGGGTCGATTTATCAAAATGCCCCTATGGGCTGATTCATTAAAAGTATTCAATAGATTAATAGTTGTTATTTATATGTGGATATTTTATGTTATTATATATGTTGCATCTCTACATATTGCATGGGATGGGAAAATTGAATGAAGAGAGGTGTAGTCTGGTGGCATTGCCACAAATTCTGATAATGGCTATGTACCAACCTAAATATGGCCTTGTGCCATCGTGATTATGGCTTTGTGCTAAACATATTTACCCGGGGCTATGTGCCTAACATATGAATTAACGACTCTGTGTCGATCATATTTACCTAAGGCTGTGTGCCGATTATATTACCGTATATGATACTCCGGTGGCTCTGCCACAATCTGTATAGTGGCTATGCCATGCATTGTAACACCCCAAACCCGGCCCATTCGTTACGATCGAATTTGAAATGCCACTGCGGAAAACGTTTGAAATATTCTTACTTAAAAGTGAAAACCGTTAAAAGTTTATTGCCTTTAATAAATCATTTTCGTAATTTAAAACATTCTAAGTAAAAATTAACTTGTTATAAAAATATCCGGATTAAAACTTTATTATATATATATATATATATATATAGATTTAAATAAAAATCGTTTGCAAATGATATTTCAATTGTCAATTCATAATAATTCAAAATATCCAACTTAATGAAAACACTTAGACAAACCTTAAATACTTTTAGGGCCTTATTACAATAATTGAATAATCAAAATACTGAAAATATAAATACTTAATTAATTAAAATATCCTTCGCATGAAAATGCTTCGCATGGCCACCCTTGTATCCACTCCAACCCGGTCCAATTTCACGATCACCTGCGATGTTGGTAAGTATTTGGGTGAGTCACACGGACTCAGTGTGTAACTAATCCACTGGATTCCACCCACATGTTAACCACATATTAACACATAAATCAGATGACAAGATATCATATTCACAATTTACCACATTCTGGGCTTGGCCCATATTCATAACACTTATCAGGTAACAGGGTAATTAACCACATACTTTCCACATACTAGGCTTAGCCCATTTCTTATTCAAATCCACATTCACATACTGGGCTTGGCCCATTTCCACATTAGTCCACGTATCAATTGGGCTTGCCCACTTTCACATTAAATTCACATATCAGATATAATTATGCAAAGTGTACCCAACCCAAACCTAGGGTCCATCCTCTACACACCCCCGTATCCAGCCTACCACACACCAGGGGATTAACAAATCACCCTCTCCTTTTCACTCCAAAGGCAATCAATGCCGTCCACGTGCAATTAAGCACAATAATCCACAACGCGACCTCAGTCAGTGCCAATCCACGATGTAGCCGTAGCTAACACCAAACCACAATAGGACACATAGTCACTCATCAACCACGATATGGCACATAGCCTATATCAACCACGATGAGGCACAGAGCTACTCATCAAGCCACGCGAACTAAATCGCAAATAATCCACAATGTGACCTCAGTCAACGTCAATCCACGATGTAGCTCAAGGCTAACATCAAACCACGTACTCGAAGTACACCCGTACCTTCTTTCATATCCCAACCTATGCACATGTAACATAAATAATGATATAATATAATGATGCATGAGCACGTTCATCAAGCATAGTCATAACACATATTAAATCATTAGGTTTGGTACTTACCGGATTATCGACATACCCCTTTAAGGGTATCCACCTCATAACTTTTACTGCACTTGTTAGTACACAATTAACACATACAGATATAGCAAAAAAACCCGAAAAACGGTGGGTTAATCACACACTTGATCACTTGTAGAACTAGCTTTCAAGATCGACACTATCACTAAGTGATACTACGACTATCTGCCTATTCTGCTGCTCCGACGTTGGTCCACAACCCAGTGGCCAATCCCGTACTGTAGAAACTGCTCTCCTTTTAAACTTAGGGATAGGAGTTATCCCTTGTCCTCCTTGACTAGCACTCAAATCCATCGACAACACTTAATCAGCATCAAACGGTTAATCATCCATATTATAATCTAACATAACGAATCCAAGGGCTTATCGAATAATCTTACCCAAAACGAATAGAAATCCCGAAAGTTCCTCTTAACCACTGTCGATTTGCCCCTATTCCATCATAGTCAAATTGGTCACACTTATAAGACAAAATATGGCCTTAGGCCGAAACTACAATGGCTTACCTTGCTGTAGTCGAATCCTTATAAGCTTCTTTAACGGTCCCTAACGTCGACACACAAAAGAAACGCATTAATAAGGCCCTAAGCCCATTCGGCCATTCCTAGAAATCAAGGTCCTACCCTTGATTTCGGCACCACCATGAAGAGAAAAGAAAGCCGATTTATGAAAGGTGAAAACACTTACCACTACACGTTGAAGAGAGTAGGTTCCGGCTAGATGCTTCGGCTTTTGAGACTTGCGATAGAAGAAAAAGGGTAAGACCACTTGAAGATTCGGTTATTCAAAAGGGTAGGTATCGGTTTTAAGGCTACTAAAGAATAAAAAGAGAGGTAGAATGGGAAAGGTAGCTTCGGCCAAGTTAATCAAAAGAGAAAGGGTTGATTACCATACAAATTCAGCATGAAGAAAAGAATGTGACTAGGTAGAAAAAATAAGCAAATTCGGCTAGAGAGAAAAGACCAATTCGGCACCTTGCTAAACTCTATTTCGGCATCTAGTTCCCCTTATTTATAACAAAAATCAGCATTCAAAGAGCCCCTTGGTCGGCCACTAGCTTCTCCCCTTATCAAATCCCAAAATTCCCTCCTATTTTATCTCCACACTACTTATTCACATAAATCTACAATTTATCAAATTATAAATTGAATTAATCCTTATTTATTCCCAATAAATAAAATAAACCAACCCTTTATCACTTTAACACCCATTCAAAATAAATAAAATAAATACTTTATCTTCTCCTTATCTCTTATCTCCATATTTAAACTAAATAAATAGAAATAAAATAATAATAATCTTCTATCTACTAATCTAAACTAAAAATAAATAAATTAACAATTATCCTACTCCAGCCGAATTTTAAAAGGATAAGTAAGCTTAATCCTTTTTCCATTCAAAGTCCAATTTCCATCCATTGCTTCCTTCTCTCCTGGCGCCAAAGGCCAAAATTAAAACACCCAACTATTGCTCCCACTCCTCGAACTCAAGACCTGCTGGAGCTTCACTGCAGATAACGCCCCAGCCACTCTGCCAAGACGCCTCTTTGTGATATAATTTACCCTGAACTTCTTTTAACACCTCTTTCCCAAGCTCCCCCTTGTCCTAACACCCAAAACAAAAATAAAAACACGCCCAAGCCGCCAACGGGATTCGAACCGAGGCCCTTGCTGCCGCAAGCCGCATATAGCGCCCCAAGCCACTCTGCCATGGTGTTTTTTGTGACATAAACACGCCACAAATTCTTTTAAGACCTCCTCCATCTTGCTCCCCTTTAACACCAAAAATAAAAACTCCCAAATGCGATTCCTGCAGCTCGAACCCCTTCCCCTTGGCACTCCCTTTGACGTAACCACCCTTGCACCTTAGGCGGCGTCTCTTGCCAGTTTTTCACATCACTTCTTGTATCCTAAATTCGCCAAAACTTTTCTTAAGGCTACCTTAGCCCAGCTCCCCCTTTTTAACTTAAAAACCAATAATTTTCCAAAGCTTTCACCTTCATCCTAGAATTTCCAAAGCCCCTCAAACACCTCCAAACACCCTCACTAAGCCCACTAACACATGAATTATGCACTAAATGCATAACCCCTAATCTAGGATGTTACACGCATAATTATGACTCTGGTGGCTCAGCCACAAATATTATGAAAAGCAGCTTGCCAATGAATTGGTGTGATTGGCGGGGTGGGTTGACTTGATCCCCACACGTGTGATTGGCTGGTACGGGGGTGTGATTGGCTGGATTGGGTTGGGTTTCATTACATTATCTGCATTACCATGTTTATAGGGCTAAGGCCCACTTTATTTCTATATAGGCTTCGGCCCGAGATTATGCTATATGGGCTCAGGTCCAAGATGTTACTAAGCGGGTTTAGGCCCAATGGATGACAGTAAGGGGATTACGCACTGAGTTCTTGTAGCTTACTATCCTTTCTTTCTTAATCCTTGTAGGTAATACTCAGTGATGTGGACTTGGGCCATGGATGACTCGGTGGAGGCCATACTTTAGAAATGGTGTTTTCGGACTTTAGTAAATTTCATTTTTCACTTTATTACTTTTACTATTTGGGTTTAAAGCTGTAATAAGGCCTCTGGGATGAACTTTAATTTGCTTTATGTTTGGACGTATTTATTATTTTTCTTCAATTATTTTAAATAGGGATTTTCTAAAATCATAAATAAAGGTTTTCCCAAAATAGATTAACAAATGGATTTCATAATAAACTTTTACAAATAATTTAACTCGAAATTCTCTTTTGAGTTATCAACAATATTTTTTTAAAAAGATTACTAGTTTAATTATTGATTCTTCAATCAACTTTTCAAGATTAGTAGTATTTTATCGAGTATTTCTAAATCAAATTTGTTTTCTTAATCAATAGCCTAATAACAACATCTTTAGTAAAAATCATAAGTTCTTTATTCGTTTTCTTCATGTGACATGTCACATCTGGTCATACCGCATGTGCCAGGTTTGGGGAGTTACATTTTATGATATCAGAGCCCGATTAGAAAACTCAGCTATGGTTTGGGTTCAAAGGCATTTTCCAAAACTATTTGAATTTTAAATTATAAATGCATGTTTTAAAGGACGTATGGCACCATGAGTATTCGGCTCCAAGTCAAGTAAGTATTTGTTTTCATTTTACTATTATTATGGTATGACTGTGGTAAGAAAAACTCCAAAAAATAGAAATACTCTTGAACTTTTAGCTTTAGGAGCTGAAACTATAGAGATTGAAACTTTAGGATACGTTTTGCGAAAACGACTCTACTTCATATCTCCATAAAACATTGTTTAATAAACATTAAATAGTATACTAATTCATAAGACTCTTAATCAGATTAAATCGACTTAGTAAATATGAGCGCTAGAGGATGTGGACGTAGTAGACGCGTCCGTGATAGAGGCTGAGCTTGCTAGGGCTGGATCTTTAGCACCGAGGCATGTGCCCGATAGGGAGGCACTGGCATCGCCAATGGATGAGATGGGA
The DNA here is from genome assembly GCA_025506655.1 of Gossypium rotundifolium. Classification (NCBI taxonomy): domain Eukaryota; kingdom Viridiplantae; phylum Streptophyta; class Magnoliopsida; order Malvales; family Malvaceae; genus Gossypium; species Gossypium rotundifolium. The sequence goes on along the minus strand of CP106734.1, from coordinate 136,330,976 downwards.
TCTCATTATCAAGTTGGGGTTGATGAGCTGACTCAGTTAGTTAATGAGGTATTGGAAGAGGTTAAATGAATCGATGAGGCACTTCGACAGGAATGTATAAACTGTAAGAAGAAAAAGGATCGCGGTTATTCAAGGTCGCAGTCTTGTTCCGTAAAGCGTGTCAAAGCAAGTCCAAACTTTTCGGCTTGCGATTATTACAGAAGGCGTCATCCGGGAGAATGTTGGAGGAGGTCAAGAGCATGCTTGAGATGCGGGTCTAAGGAGCATAAGGCTCGAGATTATTTCTGTAACATCCCAAAATTGGGCCTAGTAGGATTAGGCCCAATGGGCCTTGGGCGTAGGAATGTTTACAATAATTGAGAATAAGAGAATGGCATTGTTACAAATTAGACTTATTATTTAAGTGAATTTGGAAGGTTACGAGGTTTCTATGAAGTCTCGGGTTCAAGTTAAGCCATAGGAAGAATTTTCATTTTTGGACTTTTAGTGGATATGGTTGATGGAAGTAGGACTTATGAATAAATAGGTGCATTTAGGAGACACAAGAGGAGCTTGTGGCTTAGTGGCAAGTGGTGTCAATTGTCTGATGGGAGAACTAGGGTTCGAATCTCATGGAAAGCAACGGAGTTTTATTTTTTCCAAAAAGGAGAAAAGATGATAAGGGGACAAGTGGAGGGATTCATGGAGGAAATCATGGAGATGGAGAAGAGATTGAGGAAGAAAATAAGGAAAGGTGGACTTTTAATAAGGCAAGGTGGCTAAGGAAATATGGTAAGGAAGAATGGATGGAAGGGAATCAAAAGAAAAGGGCAAGTAAGGGGAACATGTGGCCTTTTTCAAGGGAAGTGGTATGGAAAGTATGGTTGGCCAACTTTTGACCATTATGCTCATGTATATGGACGATTTTGGGGGAAAGGGAGGTAGCTGAATTTTGCTTGGTCATTTGGTAGAATTTTGGTGTTGTTAGGCAAAAATCACTTTTGCACTATTTTTTGCTTTTCTCCAAACTCCTTATTTTGTTTTGTGCCAAATTTACAAGCCATTAGTGAGCATATTTTCTTCACTTCTTCCTTGGGTGCCGAAACCTTAATCCATCTTTCACCATTCTTCTTGTTGCTGAAATACTCATATTTCTCTTTGGTTCATATCTCTTTTGGTGTTGACCTAAACACTCCAAACACCTTGAGACATCTTCTCCTTTCTTTTAATCATTTCTACTCATTTGTGTTGACACTCACTCCTTTGATCAATAGAGTTATAGTGGAAGGCCGAAACTTTGACTCATCCATAGCCACTGTACAATCGTTAGAAATCGAAACTAATATCGTTAAGGTAAGGGATTTATCATGGTTCTTTTTGGATCTTTTAATTGACCAGTTATTTTGCTTAACGAGATAGTGGTTGTGACTAATCGATTATATTTTTAGGGACTAAATCGCTCGATCTATCCCTCAGAATAAGAAACTCAGATTATTGTTAAGTTATATAGATTGTTAAATCAATCGTAATACTTGGATGAAGTTGTGAATTGGGTTTGGACTAATTGTTGATCGATTGTACTTTTAGGTGTCGCGAAGAGTATCGTGTTACGGATTCCATAATAAGGTGTGTAATCTCGTACCTTCCGTATACATATCTAAAATGGTGTGTAATCTCACACTTCTCTGAAATTTTGTATGAAATATTCTGTTAATCGATCAAAATACTGAAGAAAACCAAAAATCGGCATCCATAATCACTAGGGCGTGCATAGGATCGTAGTGGTAATTATATTTTGTAATAAAACAATTTCAATTAGAAACATTAATGTGTTTTTGAAAAATCACGAAAAATAAGAGAAAGGAAATTAGAAAGTGAATGAGATATCAAATAAAAGCCTACTGTGTCTATTTTGATAAGGAAGAAACGGAGAAGGAAAGGGAATTTTATATTCTGATATATGTTAATTTTAGTGAGACTGGTTCTGAATGATTTTGTGGTTTCCTAATCTGTCTTGGAAAAATCATATAAAATTGTACAAAGTGAATTATGGGATATAATTTATATATATGGATTCCTTAGTGATCCTATTTTCAATAGAAACAAGTGGAAGCACTATATGAAAACTGTACAGTGAGATATTTGAAATTAAGGAAGGAGAGGTCAGAATAGTTGGACAGTGAAACAAGGGAAATTCTAAGGAATAAACTATACTAAATAGTTAAACCAAAAAATCTGGAAACATTGTAGTAAGAAGAAATATGAGTTTAGTTTCAAGAAAATTTCAGATTTAGATTTCGAGTTTTCTAACTCAAGTTATAGTCAATATAGTCAGTACGATGCAGATGGGCAGTTTAAATTTTTATGCCCAAATTAGTAGTTAAGTCTAGATTGCAAAATTACCAAATTACCCTTAGTGGGTAATATTACCAATTTACAAAAATGCCCTTATGGGATGAATTACCTAAATACCGTTAGTGGGTAAGATTACTGAATTACTAAAATGCCCCTAAAGGGCCGAATTACGATATTGCTTAAAGGACTGAATTGACATATTGCCTTATAGGCTGATTGGACATATTGATTAATGGGCCAATATGATATTTTGCTATATGGGCCGATTCGATATTTCGTTATAATGGGTCATAAAATTTGTAAGAAATATATTAATACATTGTTGTGAATTGTTATGCATTATATACATGTTTTGCATGGGATGGGATAATGATGAAGAGAAGTTCTGGTAGCTCTGCTACATAAATCAGGTGGCTCTGCCACAATTTTGAAATAAATGGCAATGCCATGTAAATTCTGTTAATCTAGTGGGTTGTCCACAAATTTGATATAAATGGCTTAGTGCCTACGTTTGGTGTGTTGGCGAGGTGGGTGACTAAAGCTCCCCACAGGTGTGTTGTTTGGTACAGGTGGTGTGTAGCGGATGGAATACTAGGCTTGGTTTGGGAATTGCATTTCATATTCATGTTATATTCATTACATTATTATTGTATGTGGGGTTAGGCCCAAATAATTGTTTAATGAGAATTTGGCCTAGTGAACAACGGTAAGGGGATTTCACACTGAGTTCTTGTAACTCACCCCCCTTTTCTCTTAACCCCTATAGGTAATGCTTAGTGACGTAGACTTGGGCCATGGATGACTCGGTGGAGGCCATACTTCAGAAATGGTTTTTATTGAACTTTAGTTTCCTGATTTCGTTCACTTTATTATTCTTACTATTTTGGGTTTATTTTTTGTTGTAATAAGGCGTCTGGAATATTTTATTTTGCTTATGTTTTTGTCGTACTTAGTATTATGCTTGAATTGTTTTTAAACGGGGATTTTTCTAAAAATCTGAAGTAAAGGTTTTCCAAAATAGATTAACAAATGATTCAATCACTCTATATTTTAGGCTAAATAATAGAAAGAAAGTGAGTAGTAGTACTTTTAGGTTCCATTGGGTTCGATAAGATATTCTTGCCTGAGCTATACTACTGTTCGATAGGTGCACTTGCCTCTATTATTGTCGCAGTCAGTCTACAGGTTCGATAACTCTTTTATAAATATTAAAACTCGACTGTTTTGACATGACCAGCCATCAATACTTATGGAAATAAGTGTGTATGTTGCTAGCATAAGTGGGCATATGGCAAAGAGGTTGTGGCGTCACTTGAAAGGCTTTAGGGGAGGAGTTCGAATCCCATCTATTGCATTTTTGATTAATTTTTGTACTTCAATTTCAATCTATCGGCCATGGCTTTAATATGGTAAGGAAGACTTTTTAATTATGGAAAGGAGGCTAAGGAATATGGTAAGGAGGAAGATAAGGGAAAATGAAGGAAAGAAACAAAAGAAAAGGTAATAGAAGGGAACATGTTGGCCTATTATGTGGAGAATGTTTTGGAAAGATTATTTTTGGTCAACATGCATCTTTTTGGTAAAGGAGTAATTGGTTTTGGTAAGGGGGTGTGCCAAATTTTGTTAGGCATTTTGAAGAGCTTTTGATTTCTTTTTGAAAGTCTTTTCTTTGTTCATTTGGTACCTCTTTTCCTTGCCTAAAACTGAGACCATTTGGGAGCATTTTTTTCCTTTCTTCTTTTCATCTTTGACTTAGTCATCTTTATTTATTTTATCATTTTGGTGCCTTTTTCTTCCAATCTTTTCCTTGGTTGCTGAAACACAAGTCTCACTTTTTGTTCATCTCTTTCATCGTGTTAGCCGAAACTTTGACATTTCTTTTGTCCATCTTTTCTTTTCTTTCCTCATTAATTCATTAACCTTTCTCTCTTTTCTTTGGTTGATTTTACTTAGGGCCGAATCAAGCCATCCTTTGCTGCTACTAATCTTTCTCTTAGCCTTGGTTTTGGAAGTTGTTTGGTAAGTGGGTGATTAGGCCAAATATTGGTGGTAAGATGTTACTCTTTATTTCGATGTTTTACACCGCTCATGTGATTCTATTTTATGGTGATGATATCAACTTCCTGCTCTTGTGGAAGGGCCGAATATTGGATGAAGGCTAACCCCTTTGGTACATCACTTATTTACTTTAGGAACTCGTTGCAATAGCCAAGGTGCAAGGCTGGATTTTAGAACCTAGTAGGGAAGGATCACGATTGTGGGGGCAACGAAGAGTGGTTCTTTAGGAAATTCAAATAAGGTGTGTAATCTCATACCCTTCCGAATACATGTTTGAAATGGTGTGTAATCTCACACCTCTCTGGATATTTGCATGAAATGTTCTGTGATTCCATCGAAAGATCAAAAAGCCAGAAACCGACATCTGTGACCACTTGGGCGTGCGTATGTTCGTAGTGGTAACCATATTTTGCAGTGAAACAGTTTTTGGTTAGCAACAATGATGTGATTTTGAAAAATCACGAAAAATAAGAGAAATGGAATTAGAAAGTGAATAAGATATAGAATTAAATATTGTTGTGTCTATTTTTATATGGAAGAAACAGAGTAGGAAGATGAATTTTATATTCTGTGATATTTTATTTTTTAGTGAGACCGGTTCTGAATGACTTCGTGGTTCCTTGTTTTGTCTTGGAAAAAAATAATTCAAAATTGTACAAAGTGAATTATGAGTTATAATTTATATGTATAGATTCCTTAGTGAGTCTATTTTGAAAAGAAACAAGTGGGAGCAACATATGAAAACTGTATAATGAGATATTTGAATTTAAGGTAAGAGAGGTTAGAACTGTTGGTTAGTGAAACAGGGGAAAGTTTATTGAATAAACTGTACTAAATGGCTAAGCCAAAATTCTAGAAAAATTGTAGTAAGAAGATATATGAGTCTAGTTTCAAAGAAAAATTTACAGATCTAAATTTTGAGTTTCCTAACTCGAGTTATAGTCAATTTAGTCAATATGATGCAGATGGACAGTTTCAATTTTTTTGCCCCAAATTAGTATTTACGTCCGGGGTTGCAAAATTATCAAAGTACCCTCGATGGGTAAAATTTCAGAAATACCTTTGGGTTGTGAAATTATGAAAATGCCCTATGGGCCAATTTACCGAAATTCCCCTATGGGCCGATTCATTAAAAGTATTCAATAGATTAATGGTTGTTATTTATATGTGGATATTTTATGTTATTATATATGTTGCATCTCTACATATTGCATGGGATTGGAAAATTGAATGAAGAGAAGTGTAGTCTAGTGGCATTGCCACAAATTCTGATAATGGCTATATGCTAACCTAAATATGGCTTTGTGCCATCGTGATTATGGCTTTGTGCTAAACGTATTTACCCGGGGCTATGTGCCTAACATATGAATTAACGACTCTGTGTTGATCATATTTACCCAATGTTGTGTGCCAATTATATTACCATATATGATATTCCGGTGGCTCTGCCACAATCTGTATAGTGGCTATGCCACACATAATTATGACTCTGGTGGCTTAGCCACAAATATTATGAAAAGAAGCTTGCCTGTGAATTGGTGTGATTGGCGGGGTGGGTTGACTTGATCCCCACAGGTGTGATCGGCTGGTACGGGGGTGTGATTGGCTGGATTGGGCTGGGTTACATTACATTATCTGCATGACCATGTTTATAAGGCTAAGGCCCAGTTTATTTCTATATGGGCTTTGGCCCAAGATGTTACTAAGTGGGTTCAGGCCCAGTGGATGACGGTAAGGGGATTACGTACTGAGTTCTTGTAACTCACCCTCATTTCTTTCTCAATCCTTGCAGGTAATACTCAGTAATGTGGACTTGGGCCATGGTTGACTTGGTGGAGGCCATACATTAGAAATGGTGTTTTCAGACTTTAGCAAATTTCATTTTCCGCTTTATTACTTTTACTATTTGGGTTTAAAGCTGTAATAAGGCCTCTGGGATAAACTTTAATTTGCTTTATGTGTGGACGTATTTATTATTTTTCTTGAATTATTTTAAATAGGGATTTTCTTAAATCATAAATAAAGGTTTTCCCAAAATAGATTAACAAATGGATTTCATAATAAACTTTTACAAGTAATTTAACTCGAAAATTCTCTTTCGAATTATCAACAATATTTTTTTTAAAAGGAGTCCTAGTTTAATTGTCGATTCTTCAATCAACTTTTCAAGATTAGTAGTATTTTATCGAGTATTTCTAAATCAAATTTGTTTTCTTAAACAATAGCCTAATAACAACATCTTTAGTAAAAATAATAAGTTCTTTATTCGTTTTCTTCATGTGACATGTCAGATCTGGTCATACCGCATGGGCCGGGTTTGGGGTGTTACAGGTGAAGAAAGGAGAGTAGTTTGCTAAAAATAGAGAGATTTAAGTCTCTTCAAGCTTCTTCAATGAGTGGCCGACCATGATTAGTGGATTTTGAGTTGAATTTTGCTTGATTTTTAAGCAATTTAAATGCCATAACAACTTAAGATTGGGACTCGGTCAAATGTAAATCTTCGAGCAAATCTCCAATTTCTTCAACATTGCAAGGACCTTGTGTAATTAAACCAAAAATTGGTTTATGTGGACAGCCATGTGCAGCCAAAATTGGGTTGACTTGGTCTTCAATTTGGACGATTTTTGTAATCCAACAAAGCTATCAGACTTGTCCAAAATAAATCAATAAATTAAAGGACCAAAGAATAAAATAATTAATTAATTAAAACCAAAATTATTAATGAAATATTTTAAAATAAATTATTAAATATAATCTTATATTTTATTGTTTAATTTAATCATGCATGGCCCATTTTATGTCTTAAAAATATAATATGCTCAAATAAATATAAAATAAGCCATTTTTGCATGAAAACTATAGAATAAAGCATAAAATCATATTTTAATCATTTCTATGTCCTAATTTCATATTTTCGCATATTTCATTAATTTATTAAACAATTACTTAGTTTTAACAGTGAATTTAACTAAAAAGGTAAAAAATTACATAGGAAAAATCCTATATATTTTTCAATTTACAAAACCACGGATCTCTATCCGAAATAATGGATACTGACACATCGTGTAATCTGACAATCTCAGAAACATATAACTCAGCTAATTTGTCAAGTGAGAAATCTGTACATATCGGAGTAAAATGTGCAGACATAATCAAACAATGAATAATAACCCAGATGGCATCTTTCTTTCTCGAAGATAGGAGTGATACGAAATCCATAGTAACTCTATACCATTTCCACTCCGGTATCAACACTGGCTGTAATAGTCCTAAAGGTACTTGATGTTCAGCTTTAACTTGCTGATATATCAAACATCTAGATGCAAATTCAAAAATCTCACGTTTCATTCCTGACCACCAATACATCTGTCACAAATCACTGTATATTTTATTACTCCTCAGATGAATAGATATGCTACCACTATGAGCTTCATGCAAAATTTTTTGTATAAACTCTTGATTCTTCCGTACACAAACTCTACCTCTGAACAACAAACAATCATCGAGCTTTATCTGAAAATCTAAATTAGACATCGACTCACACTGTACTCGTTTAGCTCGCAACTCATTATCACATTTGTCAGCTTCGCGGATCTGCTATAGAAACATCAGTTTAGCTTTTAACTCAGCTAAGATCGAGCCATCATCAGACAAAGACAGTCGAGTATTCATTGCTCACAAAGCAAACAAAGACTTGAGATTGGGGTATCACCGGCTAAAGGTCAAGGAGGCAGATATTCACAAGAATGTGTTTTAAACTCGTTATGGGCATTACGAGTTCTTGGTGATGCCGTTTGGGTTGAAAAATGCACCAGCTACATTTATGAACATGATGAACCGAGTCTTCCAACCCTATCTAGACCGGTTTGTGGTGGTGTTCATAGATGACATCTTAGTGTACTCAAAGAATGAAGAGGAGTATGATTCGCATCTACGGGTTGTATTACAGATATTAAGGGAGAAGAAATTGTATGCCAAATTCAGTAAGTATGAATTTTGGCTGAAGGAAGTGACCTTTTTGGGACATGTTGTGTCTACCGAGGGAATTAGAGTTGATCCCCAAAAGATCGAGGCTATATTAGACTGGAAGCCACGAAGTTAGTAGTAGAAATTCAATGTTTTCTAGGTTTGGCTGGGTATTATAGGCGATCCGTTGAAGGGTTTTCGTTGATTGCAGCACCCCTGACTAAGCTATTGCGTAAGGGAGTACCATTTGTGTGGTCAGATAAACAGCAAGAGAGCTTTGAGAAATTGAAGAAGATTATAACAGAATTGCCATTATTGATTCAACCTGAGGCAGGTAATGAGTTTATTGTTTATTGTGATACACCACACACGGTCTTGGGATGTGTGTTGATGCAAAGGGGGAAAGTGGTGGCTTATGCATCTCGTCAATTAAGGTCGCATGTGGCGAACTATCCCACTCATGATTTAGAGTTAGCTGTAGTGGTATTTTCTCTAAAGATATGGAGAAACCATCTGTACGGGGAGAAGTCGATTATCTACACGGACCATAAGAGTCTGAAGTACCTCCTTACCCAGAAGGAGTTGAACTTAAGATAGTGGAGGTGGATAGAATTGTTGAAAGATTATGATTGCTCAATTGAGTACCATCCAGGTAAAGCTAACGTACTGGCAGATGCGTTGAGTCGTAAGGTGATATCAAATTTGAGAGCGATGTTTTCTCATCTCAACCTTTATGAAGATGGTAGCTTGTTAGCTGAACTTCAAGTGAAGCCTGCATGGGTAAGTCAAATGAAGGAAAAGTAGTTGTTAGATGAAAAGTTGAGTTCTCGACTTCAGCAAGTGGAAAGTGGTGAGATATGGGATTTTGGATTAAATAATGATGGAGTATTATGTTTCTGCGGAAGAGTTTGTATGCCCAGGGATTCTGAATTGAGGCAAATAATTCTACGTGAGGCACATAGTAGCCCATACGCTATGCACCCCGGGGGAAACAAAATTTACCGAGATCTCCGTGAGCAGTATTGGTGGCCAAGGTTGAAACGGGAGGTTACAGACTTCGTGAGCAAGTGCTTGACATGTCAGTAGGTGAAGGCGGAGCATCAACTGCCTTTAGGGTTGCTACAATCGATGAAAATCCCACTATGGAAATGGGAAAGGATAATGATGGGTTTTGTTAGTGGGTTGCCCTTAACGCCTACTAAGAAAGATTCAGTATGGGTGATAGTGGATCGATTAACAAAGACTGCTCATTTCTTACCTATTCGTACGGATTATTCATTACAGAAGTTGACCAAGTTGTATGTAGCAGAGATCTTGAGGTTGCATGGGGTACCGATGTCTATCATATCAGATAGGGATCCTAGGTTTACATCACAATTTTGGAAGGTTCTACATGAAGCTTTGGGAACAAGGCTAGATTTCAGCACAACATTCTATCCTCAGACTGATGGTCAGTCGAAAAGAGTAATCAAGATTGTAGAAGACATGTTAAGGGGCTGTGTGATCGATTTCAGGGGTAGTTGGGAAGATTTTCTACCATTGGTAAAGTTTGCATACAACAACAGCTATCAATCTAGCATCCATATGGCACCCTATGAGGCATTGTATAGTCGTAGGTGTCGTACTCTTACTTGCTGGACTAAACTGGAAGAGCGACAGATTTTGGGTCCATAGTTGATCTCAAAGACAGAGGAAAAAGTTAAGGTAATTTGGGCTCAATTAAAAGAAGCTTCGGATAAACAAAAATTGTACGTAGATCTACAGTGTAATTCCGTCTCATGTTGTGCAGTGGAGGAAGTTGAGATAAGACCTGAATTGTCTTTTGAAGAAGAGCCAGTGCAGATTTTAGATCAGAATATTAAGGTGCTGAGAAGGAACTCGGTTCTATTGGTCAAAGTATTATGGCGTAATCACGGGTCAGAGGAAGCAACTTGGGAGCGAGAAGACATGATCCGGCAGCAATACCCTCATCTCTTTTAATCAGGTAAAATTTCAAGGCCGAAATTTCTTTAAGGGGGTAGAACTGTAACATCCTGAAATTTGGGATTTTATATTTTACATTATACTATGCGTTAGGTTAGCTAAGAGTGTTAGTTGTGTATGTTTAGGGGCCCTAAGAAGGCTTGGGGTTGAGTTAGGCCTTGTTAGAATTTTTGTGTTTATGCACTTAAGGGGGGAGAAGGTAAGTGATGTTAAGACTTAAAAGAATAAGTGTGTATTTTGCTAGCACAAGTGGATCTAGTAGTAGAGTGGTGTGGCGTCACATGAAGGAGCTAGAGGGGTGGAGTTCGAATCCCACCTATTGCAAATTTTGGATTAATTTTTTTGTGCTAATCAGGTGGAAGATGGTAAGTGTCAGCCAAGACTCTAAATAAGGAAAGGAAGACTCATTCAAATGAAGGAAAGAAGACTATGGAAAAGAGTCAGGGGAAGATCAAGGGAAAAATAAGGAAAGAAATAAAGGAAAGAGATAAAGGGGGATACGTTGGCCAAATTTTGGGAGGTACTTGGGGAAAGAATTTTGGTCAACCATGATCTTTTTGGTAAGGGGTACAAGATTTTGGTAAGGGGGATATTGGCCGAAATTTTGAGATGTGCATGGAGAGAAGTGTCGGTCAAAGGTGGTCTCTTAGGTGAGGAGTGTAATCAGTTTTGGTGAGGGGAAATTATGAGCCAAATTTCTAAAGGTCTTTTTACAAGTTTTGTGCATTCAAAGTCTTTTTCTCTTTTTGAACATTTTGTCCCTTCTTTTCCAACCTTTTCCCTTATTTTTCCGAAATACTCAAGCTATTTTATTCATCTTTTCTTTGGCGTTAACCGAAACTCCCTGACATTTCTTTTCCATCTCTTATTCTCTTTTCTCACCATTTCTTCTATTGTTCTCTCTTTTTCTTAAGTCAACAAAATTTGGAGGCCGAATCTTCCTTGTTCCTTTCTCTTCAATAGCCGAATCTTTAACATCTTCTCTCTTTTCTATCTCGCGTGTTGGTCACTTTCTTCCTTGGCCGAATCGGGAAAGTGGCTTCTTTCTCTTCCTTTCGTCTTCTTTTCTCCATAGCCGAAGGTGTGACCACCATCATTCGATTGTTTCACTTTATTTTAAAACCGAAACACCATTCCCTCCTACTCTCTCATATCGTGATCATCTTCTTTTTGTAGTGTTCTTGTGGGGTTAGCCGAATATCTCATCTTTACCGACTCATCCTTAGTCATAAGTCGAATCGATTGGAGTTGAGTTCATCATCAATAAGGTAAGGAGTTTCTTCTTGGTGAATTACCCTTATGGGGTGAATTACTAAAATACCCTTATGGGGTGAATTACTAAAATGCCCTCAAGGGGCCGATTTATCGAAATGCCTTAATGGGCCGAATTGCTTTAACATCTTTAAAAGGTTGATTTACCAAAATGCCTTAGATGGGCTAATTTTTTAAACTACCCATAGTGGGCCGAATTGCCTAAGTACTTTAATGGGCCGATTCACCAAAATATTTCTCTAGTTTAATGGTTGATTTATATTTGGATAATATACTATGTATGTTGAATTTTTACATACTGCATGAGGTGGGAAAAAATTGTATGAAGAGAAGTGTAGCCTGGTGGCATAGCCACAATTCGATTATTAATGTACGTAACTCTGATATCAGTGGCTTGGCCACATAAATACTATGCGTTAGAAGCTCGACTGCAAATTGGTGTGAACGGCGGGGTGGGTTAACTTGATCCCCACAGGTGTGATTGGCTGGTCGGGGGTGTGATTGATGGATGGGTCGGGTTACATTCATTTCATTTAATTATTACTTCGTGAATGGTTTTAGGCCCAAGATGATGCTATATGGGTTTAGGCCCAGTGGATAACGGTAAGGGGATTATACACTGAGTTCTTGCAACTCGCTCCTTTTTTTTAATCCTTACAGGTAATGCTCAGTAATGAGGACTTGGGGCCATGGATGACTTCGTGGAGGCCATACTTTAGGAATGATATTTTCGAACTTTAGTAAATTTATTTTCCACTTTATTTCGTTACTTTTACTATTTTGGGTTAAAAGTTGTAATAAGGCCTCTGATATTTTTATTTTGCTTTATGTTCGACGTACTTATTATCTTCCATTAATTGTTTTAAACGAGGATTTTCTGAGATCATAAACAATGGTTTTCCAAAATTGATTAATAAACGGATTTCATAACAAATATGTACAAATAATTTCAACTTGGATTTTCTTCGAATTATCAATGTTATTTTCAAAAATCACAATTTTTAAAGTTCATTAGTTCGATTTTTGTTTCATCAATCAACCTCTCGAGATTGGTAGTATTTTGTTATCAAATATTTATAAATTAAACTTATTTTCTTAACTATAACCAAATAACGTCAACTTTAGTACAAATACAAGTTCTTTAAACACTTTCTTCATGTGACATGCCAGATCCGGTCATAATGCTTGGGCTGGGTTTGGGGTGTTACAGAAATGCCGGTCACACTATGATAGCGGCCACAAGAGCGTGCGAGTGCGTGTGGGAGCTTCGACGCGATAGTCGAGGCCACCATGAGTATTCTTGTAGGTTGAGGCAGCTTGGGCCACGATGGGCGAAGTGGGCCCATATGAATAAATTGTATGATTGTGTTGTAGATAGTGAACTAGTCTATGTGAATTTCATATCTGTGGCTACGTTTGGGCTAAATGGGCAACACGAACGTGTAGGCCCATTTGGGCCGAGAATGGGCCTTAGGCCCATTCGCATCGTTATCTCTGTTTAGAATACCCTTGATTTACAAAATGACCGAAATACCTCTTGTTTGCAAAATTACCAAACACCCCTAGTTTGCGAAATTACCGAAATATCCTAGATTTGTGAAATTAGCGAAATACCCCTAGGTTGTGAAATTACCAAAATACCCCCGATTTGTAAAATTATCGAAATACCCCCAGTTTGTGAAATTATTGTTTTACCCCTAAACGATAAATGACCGTTGTACCCTCGTGGTAGTACTAGCGTTTTATGTGTTAATTGTATGATTGATTATGTTTGAGATGCACTGCATACAGGAATTAGTTATGAGTAGAATTACCGAACTACCCTTGAAGGGTAGGATTACCGGAATACCCTTACAGGGTAAAATGATTGATTTGCCCTTGTAGGCAAGTGATTGGCTTGTGCTATGATATAACCGATTTGGCTGTGGTTGTATGATTGATGTGCTTTTATTACATGTTTAAATGATTGTTACTGAGCATGGCCATTCTGCATACACGTGTAATGATTGAGCATGTGATACATGACATATTGCATGGGGTTGGGATATTGCATGGCCGTGTTGATTTCTTGGGGTGGCCCAATTTGGTCCGTTTTAAGCCCGTTTTACGTTCTTATTATCCTTAGGTGCTTTCCTGAGCATAAGACATGAAAAGAAAGAATGAAGAGCACCTTTTTACATAAATCAGGGATAAATCATCCAAAAGCATACTAAATATGGGATTAAAATATGTTATTTTTATGGTTTATCAGTAACACCCCAAACCCGGCCCAAACATTACGACCGGATTTGGTATGTTACAGGGTAAATTGAAAACGATCTTTCAGTGACTTTGGGAAAAACCATAATTTTAAAAGAACTTTCCGGTTAAAGCGATGACTTTGTTTATAAATAATCAGATTCAAACGACTTTCAGGAAAAAGGTTATTTTGACAAGAGTTATCATTGTTAAGAAAAATCCAGAGTTTTATCAAAAATAACTTGTACACCGTTCGTTAACATTTTTGAAACACAGTTGTTTAATGTTTTAGGAAAAATCCCATGTTGAACATTTAATAAAAATCATTAATCAAATTAAAAACTAAAACCCAAATAAAAAGTACCAAAGGCCTTATTACAACAAGACTCCCCAAATTAAAGAAATTTAATTAATGCAATAAAAAGTTTACGAAAAGAAAATTCTTTATGGCCTCCTCGAGTCTGCCTCGGCTCCCAAATCCACAGCCTATTGATTACCTGAAAAGTCAGGGAAAGGGTGAGTCACAGAGACTCAGTGTGTAAATCCATCAAAACACATAAAATGGCCCACGACCCACAATCTCATATTCAGCTCATACATGATATCATCCAACAACATGAATGCATCAAGCCCACCAAACCTAGCTTTTTCCATCCTCTACACACATCCCGTATCAGCCATCACACCGTGGGGATTTTTACAATCAACCCTCCATTCGCTACACGCCGTTTTGACAGTCATGCTGTCAATTATAATACCAATCATGATGTGACCTTATAAATAGATGTGGAAGTGCCACCGATCACTATGTGACCTTATAAACGAATATGGCAGAGTCACCGATCACTATATGACCTTATAATCAACACTTCCCCTTTATCATCATCCATATCCCATGCATAATATACATATCATAATGAATGCAACATGCCATTATCCATGTAATAGATTATCACATACGCACAAGCTCACAATAAATTGTTATAGTTACATACCTGGCACTCCTTGCCTTACCATACAAGTATTGCGGCTGTATACACAGCCTTTTCTGGCTTTTTAGCCCAAACAATTAGTATTATAGTTAAAATAAAGTGTGTTAGGGATTACGCACCTAGTAACATGCAAAACAATACTCTCTACATCGACACTATCGATAGCAGAAACAACTACTATCTGCCTACGACTCTGTTCTAAAGTCGGTCCACAACCAGGTGGCCAATCTCGAACAGCAGACACTGCGCGCTTCTTGAACTTTGGGGCTGGGATTACGGGTCCAACCCCCTCTTTAGATTTGCTGGCATTTGAGTCCATAAACGATCTTGGTCAGAAGATACTATATTGAAACAATGATCGCTTATCAAAATATTGGGTTATGATACGAAGAACGGAAGGAAAACCTGATCGAATAATCTTGAGATCCCGAAAGGAGAGGTTGGGTTCAAGATTGACTGATTCCTAGGCTCATAACTCAAATGATTCAGCTAGCAAGGTTCCCCAAAATTGGTGCCCCCCAAAGAGGAAAAGAGATAAAAGAGTGTGAGTCCAATAATAGCATTATCAAGCCATTCAGCCATACAGCTATGGCTACCCAAAATCGACAAAAGAACAAAAAGCTGACAGAGTCCCCCTTACCTTAACAACCCAAAATGATGACATAAAGTAGCAGATTCCTATCACCTTGCTCCCACGTATCAGGCTAAAACTGTTAGTGTCCCTAGAAGATGAAAGGGAGACAACACTCAGAGGTTCGGCCTTGATAAGAGAGTAAGTAGAAAAGAACGATAAACAACTTACCAAAGACCTTTGATTATCAAAACCGAAAAAGAAAATGATCGATAACAAGGGCTTAGTTTTGGCCAAAACGACTACCGGTTAGAAAAGAAAAAGATGAGATAAGGAATATTCGGCTTTAGCATGAAATAGAGAAAAATAATAGAGGTTTCGGCTTTGTATAAATGTGAAAGAATCGAAGGATGAAGCTCCAAGGTATAGGCTGGAAATTCAGCTTTAAACGTAAATGAGAAGAAAAGAGAAACAAAAGATAGTTTCGGTTTAAGAGGGGAAGAGAAGGAGAATTATAAGAAAAGAAAAAAAACAAAGGAGATGGTGAATAGAGTGAAGCTAAGGTGCGGCTAAAGAGTCTAAAATGGAGTAAAGATAGTGAATAGAAAGAGCACTTAATGGCCTCTCAAATTCAGCTAAAGAACAAAAGAAGGGGATATGAAAGTTAATCAAAGCAATTCGGCACATCAAGAAAATAGACTCAAACAACAACAAAAACTAAAACCCCTTAATGCATTTCAGTACACTTACCCCCCTTAGCTCCCAAAACCGAAATCTCCCCCTTCCATCCCACAAAATTTGGCCACCAACTCTCCACAAGTCACCACCTCTTGATTACCTCCTAAACTTACTCTCATTCACCCATTTGAAAATGTTTGACCCATTCAAATCTCACCTTCTTCTCTTGGCCAACCATTCAAATATCTTGACCAATTCAACATCCACACTCCAAGGTTCCCAACCGAATTCAACACTACCCCCTTAACGCCAAAAAGAAGTTCACAAAATGAAGATTTCATGACTCAAACCTTCTTCCAACTCCTCCAAGCTTCCCTTTTTAAGGCGTTAACTTCCCCTTGCTCCTAGGTGTCACCTTGCCACTCCACCACCTCACTTTCTGTGTCAACAAACCACAAGAAAATCCCTATAAATCCTATCCCAGCTAGCTCTCCCTTAAAGTGTCTAAAACAAAAATTTTCAATAAGGCTCAGGCTTAACCCCAAGCCTTCTCAAGACCCTTAAACCCACCAAAACAACGAACAAAGCATAACATACATACCTAACACATATTAAATTAGAGCCCCAAAATCCAGGATGTTACAGTTTTACCCCCTAAAAAAATTTTGGCCTCAAAATTACCTGGTCAAAAGAGATGAGGGTATTACCGACGTATAATATCCTCTGGCTCCCATGTGGCTTCCTCTGAACCGTGATTTTGCCACAAAACCTTAACCAAAGGGACTGATTTCCTTCGCAAGTCCTTAATGTCGCGATCCATGATCTGTACTGGCTCTTCTTCAAAAGATAGATCAGGCCTTACTTTGATTTCCTCCAACGGTACAACATGGGATCAATCCGAACGATAGTGCCTCAGCATTGAAGCATGAAACACATCATGAATCTGACCTAATTCTGAGGGTAGCTCGAGCTGATAAGCTATTGGTCCCACACGCTTCACCACACGATAAGGCCCGATGAACTTGGGGCTTAGCTTACCCTTTCGTCCAAACCTTAAAACCTTCTTACACGATGAAACCTTTAAGAAGACCCGATCACCCATTGCAAATTCTATGTCCTTACGCTTTAGGTATGCATAAGATTTTTGCCTATCGGATGCTTCTTTCAATCGAGCTCTAATTAGCTTTTCTTTTTCCTCTGTTTCAGCAACCAATTCTGGACCCAAAATCTGGTTTTCACCTAATTCTGTCCAACAAGTAGGAGAGCGACACTTCTAACCATACAACGCTTTATATGGTGCCATCCAAATACTTGACTGATAGCTGTTGTTGTATGCGAATTCCGCCAACGGTAGAAATTCTTCCCAACTACCATGGAAATCGATGACACAACCTCTTAACATATCTTCCAAGATCTGAATTACCCTCTCTGACTGCCCATTCGTCTGCGGATGAAACGCAGTACTAAATCTAACTTTGTACCCAACACTTGATGCGTAAACCTAGGATCTCTGTCCGAGATGATAGACACTGGTACTCCATGCAACCTCACAATCTCTACTATATACAGCTTAGCCAATCTCTGTAGAGAGTAGTCGACACAAACTGGTATGAAATGAGCGGACTTTGTCAAACGATCAACAATTACCCATATCAGATCCTTCTTAGTAGAAGTAAGGGGTAGCCCAATAACAAAATCCATAGTGATCCTCTCCCATTTCCACTGTGGAATCTTTACCGACTGCAATAATCTCGGATGCAACTGATGCTCTGCTTTTACCTGTTGACATGTCACACATTTACCCACAAATTTGGTTACCTCTCAATTCAGACCTGGCCACCAAAACTGTTCTCACAAATCTCGATACATTTTACTTTCTCCAGGATGCATAGCGTATGGGCTACTATGCTCTTCCTGGAGGAACATCTGCCTCAACTCAACATCCCTTGGCATGCAAACTTTCTTACAGAAACACAGAACCCCATCACTATTCAGACTATAACCCTCTACCCCACCATTCTATACTTAAAGTAGTCAAGCACTCAAGACATCATCCAACAACTACTTCTCTTTAATCTGACCTATCCACGTCGGTTTCACCTGAAGCTCAGCTAACAAACTCCCATCATCATATAGGCTAAGATGGGCAAACATCACCCTCAGATCCGAGATTATTTTTTGACTCAGCGCATCTACCACCACGTTAGCTTTACCTAGGTGGTATTCAATCGAGCAATTATAATCTTTTAACAACTCGATCCACCTCCTCTGCCTTAAATTCAGCTCCTTCTGAGTGAGAAGATATTTTAAGCTCTTATGATCTATATAAATAATGGACTTCTCTCCATATAGATAATGTCTCCAAATCTTCAAAGCAAATACCACTGCTGCCAATTCCAAATCATGTGTGGGATAATTTAGCTCATGCGATCTTAACTGCCGAGAAGCATATGCAACAACCTTTCCGCCTTGCATTAACACACATCCTAGTCCCGTGTGTGAAGCATCACAGCAAACCACGAACTCCCTTCCAGCCTCTGGCTGAATCAAAACTGAAGCCTCTGTCAAAATCCTCTTCAGCTTCTCAAAAATTTCTTGTTGCTTGTTAGCCCAAACAAAAGGTACCCCTATCCTCAATAGCTTGGTTAAAGGTGCTGCAATTAATGAGAACCCATCAACGAACCTTCGGTAATATCCAGCAAGACCAAAGAAACTCTAAATTTTTGCCATAGACTTAGGCGGTTTCCAATCTATCATAGCTTCAATTTTTTGGGGATCAACTCTATCCCTTCTGTCGACACAACATGGCCCCAGAAAAGTAACTTCACTTAGCCAAAATTCGCACTTACTGAATTTGGCGAACAACTGTTTCTCCCTCAAGATTTGTAAAACTACTCGAAGATGTGAATCATGTTCCTCCTCTGAATTTGAATAAACCAGGATATCATCTATAAATACTACAACAAACTAGTCTAGATAGGGTTGGAATACTCGGTTCATCATGTCCATAAATGCTACTGGTGTATTGGTCAACCTAAACGGCATTACCAAGAATTCGTAATGACCATAGCAAATCCTGAAATCCATTTTATGGATATCCGCTTCCTTAACCTTGAGCTGATGATATCCTGACCTCAAATTTATTTTTGAGAAAACTGACGCCCCCTTCAATTGATCGAACAAGTCGTCAATCCTCGGCAATGGGTATTTGTTCTTGATCGTCAACTTGTTCAACTGACGGTAGTCAATACATATACGCATTGATCCATCCTTCTTCTTAATGAATAGCATCGACGCTCTCCAAGGTGATACACTCGGTCGAATAAAACCTCGATCTAAAAGTTCCTAAATTTGAGCTTTCAGTTCCACTAACTCATTTGGCACCATTCTATAAGGAGCAATAGATACAGGTACTGTCCCTGAAAAAAGGTCAATTTCGAATTCCACCTCTCGATCCGGGGGTAGTCTTGGAAGCTCTTCTGGGAAAACATCAGGAAACTCCTTTACTATTCTAACATCCCCCACAGACAAATCTTGGACCTCCAAAGCACAAACCAAGGCTATGAATGCCTCACATCCTTTCCTTATCATTCTTTCAGCCTTTAAGGCGGACACTACGTTAGACAAATAGTTCCTCTTTTCTCCTATTACCACCACCTCCTCATCTTCAGGAGTCTTGACCACCATGCGCTTTGCAGCACAATCCAAATTTGCTCGATACTTTACTAACCAGTCCATGCCTAAGATCAAATCGAACTCCCCGAACGGTAGTTCCATCAAATCAGCTGAAAAGATCAACCCTTGAACTTCTATAGGTACATTCCTATAAAGTCTATTCACCACTACCGATTTTCCTAGCGGGCTAATTACAATCATCTCCCTATAAGCAATCTCAGAGTCTATGCTTAAAGTTCCAGATACCACACTAGCAACATAAGAATGTGTCGACCCAATGTCAATCAATGTAGAAAAAGGCAATCCAAAAATTAAGAACGTACCGATTATGACATCCGGTGCATCACCATCCTCTCGACATCTAGCTGTATAGACTAACCCCGGCTGTCTCGCATCAGTGCTCCCTGCACCTCTGCCTGGTGTTCCACAGCCCTGACCAAAACCATTACCTTCTCTGGCCAGACCACGACCTCTCTACGGTTGCTGACGTCCTCTACCCGGCTAAGTATAACCCTGGCTCCCTGGCCTTGTACCGTCCTACTCCTGTGGACAGTCTCAAATCTGATGATCAGCAGATCCACACCTGTAACACCTTCTTTACTTGTCCAACACTCTCCCAAATGGAATTTACTACACTGAGCACACCTCTGAGGCTGCCTCTCAGCAACAGGTCTCACCACCCAATTCGGTCCATCCATCCTAGGTATTTTTTGAAAATCCCCAGTTGACCCCGATGATCTAAAATTTCTTTTATTACTACCTCTATCTCTATCCCGATTCTACTTTTTGGACCGCTTCACTTCCTTAGCTATCTTAGCCTTTTCCACTAAAATAGAAAATTCCCTTTCTCGTTGTGGAGCTATTAGCACTCGTAAATCATCCCTCAGACCATCTTCGAATCGAACACAACGCTCATGGTATGTGGCCACTATCCCACGGGCATAACGACTAAGCCGTAAAAATTTTGCCTCATATTCAGCCACTGATTTATTCCCTTGAACCAGATTCAGAAATACCCTTCGCTGTGCATCCACATAACTCGATCCGATGTACTTACTTTGGAATGTCGCCTTGAAAAAATCCCAAGTAATGTAGTAACCACTTTACCATCCTTAACCGTAAGCCACCATTGATACGCCTCATCCCGAAGAAGAGATACAACCCCATTCAACTTTTCCTCTTCTGTGAAATCGAGATCATCCATTATATGCTCAATTGCCTCTAACCAATACTCAGCTGCATTAGGGGCTACACTAGAAATACCCCTAAACATTTTCGCTCCATTAGCCCAAAGTGGTTCCGACACAGATTTCTGGGCCCCCATACCCATGCCTGCCCCAGCAACTCTCTCCAAGACCCGTAACATCGCCTGAGACACCACATCATCTCCATCCGTTTGGTCTTAAAATTTTGCTTTCGCAGCTGGCGGTACTGGCATCTCATTCCCTGACCCAGGACCAGATCCTACTGGTTCCGACATAGCACTCTTGCCTCTACCACGACCACGCACAATACGTCCACATCCCCTAGTATTCATAACTACTGTCACGTTTTTAATCTGATTAAAAAATTTGAGTTAGTATCTTTCACTGCTTAATACCGAGAAGTCTTATGATGAGTAGTTTTAAAGAGCAATTCCCGCAAAACCCTATCTCTACCTAGAGGTTCCAGTCTCTAAAGTTTGGATCTACTAATGCTTGTATCCATATTCATTCAATCAATTAAGCATTTCATGCATACTTCACAAAAAGTTAGAACACTTACCTGCGTGGATCGGGTGCCGGTATACTCGGATGCCATAGTTTGACCAAAACATTTTCTCCAGTTAACATTCACATCGATTTTATAAAGCACTGTTGAACCCATTTTACAGCCCGAGTTTTTCAACCCGGCTCTGATACCAAAATTGTAACTGATCGTGTCAAACAGTCGAGTTTTAATATTTATAAAAGAGTGATCGAATCTGTAGACTAACTGCGACAACGATAGAGGCAAGTTCACCTACCGAATAGTAGTATAGCTCAGGCAAGAATATCTTATCGAACCCAAGGAAACCTAAAAGTACTACTACTCACTTTCTCTCTATTATTTAGCCTAAAATTTGGAGTGATTGAATTATTAAACTAATGAAATACTTAGATTAAATGCGAAGACAAAAGAATGAATTGGAGAAAGACTTTAGGAAAGCTCAGTTGATAAAGACGATACCCTCAGGAAGAATCCACCTATGACTTCACTTATTATTTATTCCCCAAACCATATGATTTATTTACTTAGCTTGATCCGTGAGACTCCCTAACCTATATTAAACCCTCTCTCGTGGCGTGTAACATCCTGAATTAGGGGTTGTTTGAAAATTTAATTATTTGTTTTCCCACGTGTGTGTGTGCTTGAAAAAATAAATACTATGATTTATTTGGCATGTTCTAAGGTCTAGAAATAAACCCGAACTAGGCCTGACTTAGGGTTAAAAATTTCTTTTTAAGTATCTAAAAGAAGGAAGCTAGGTGAGATAGGGGTTAAATAAAATTAGGGAGAAGCATGACACAAAGAACTCATTGGCAAAGTGGCTTCCATGCGCCACTTAAGAGTTGGAGGAGAAGAGCGCTGCAGTCATAGGTTCGAGTCTTTGGAGTGGCGTTTGATATTTTAATTTTGGAGTGATCGGCCTAGGAAGGCCTTATAATTAAATGTGGAGGTGTTATGACATGAAAGACGGTTCGGTGGAGTGGCTTGGGCGCCACTTAAGGGCCTTGGTATAAGGACTCGGGTTCGAGTCATAATGGATGCAATAGTGTTTTATTTTTGGGCTTTACAGCATTAAAGGAAAGGGGGCCAGGTAAGAAGGCTTTAAAATTTAATGGAGAGGGTTAATGACATGAAAGTCAAATGGGGAGAAATGGCCTGGGCGTTAGAAGAGAGGGCTGGGGCATGAGGTTCCAGGTTCGAACCAAAGAAACAGCATATGGTTTTTTTTTTATGCTGCTGGCATGAATGAGAGAGCATTGGCTTAATTTTGGACTCTTAAAAGTGATGAAGATGAGCTTAATCTTTGCTTATTTTCGGCTGGAGGGTAAGTGTTAGTAGTTTATTTTCAATTAAATTGTTGAAGAGTGATTAGGAGATTAAAAGTAAGATAAATCTAGTTTTATTTGTGATAATTAAAGGCTGAAAATTTATCACCAAAAAGAAGGTGATGGCTGAAATAGGGACTCCTTGGGGGCTGTCCACAATCGGTTTATCACTAAAAAGAGGAGCCGAATTTCATAGGCAAAATTCTTTTCTTTTCTTCTCCAAACTGCTGCTGCTGAATTCTCCCTTGATTCTTAGCCAAAATTGTTCAAAAATTTCCAGCTTCTCTTGCTTTTTTTTAGTCGAACCTACCCCTCTTCTAATCAAAATTTCCAAACCTTTCCATCTTATGATTAGGCCGAATCTTCTCCCCTCCCTAACTAAGGTGCTGCCGATTTTCAATAAGTGTGGTAAGGGATCTCTCTCTAAGTTTAATCTTTATTCTTATTATGGCTAGCCAAAACCATGAGGTTTAACCCTAAATTCTTATGTATAACCAGACCTATTCAGGGTCTTGGATTGGTAATCCTCACTAGAAGCCAGCGTTAAGGAGAATTGAGAGGTCTTTCAGGATTTGTTTTCCAAAGGTGAGTTGGTAAGCACTTTAGGCCAAGGGCCTTTTGATAAAAGTTTATTGCTTAAATACCGAAACTAATGTGTGCCATGGATTTAGGGGCTAATTAAGGCTTCGGGATTTGTTTGGAAATCAAATCCGTTTAAGGTAAGTGCTGCAAGAGCCTTTGGTAATTCTTTTAGTTTGGCCGAATAGGACAAAGCCCCTAATCATGTGTTGGCCGATTGTAGGAGGAACCAACATCTCGGGATTTTGCTCGTATATTCGGGTTTTGCTAGTAAATAGGTGTGTAAAAACTCACTACACACTTTATTAATTTACATGACTTTATTATTTGCCTGTTAATCTTTTTGGTTGTGATTAGCTTGTGGCAAAATCATGGTTGACGAGTAAGTCCCCTAACTTGTGATCTATGATATATGGTTGAGTTTGCCATCATATGCTATGTTGTACTTAATGCATGATATATATATGGGATTATGATATTGTATGTAAGCATGATGATGGTGGGATTGATGAGAGGAGGGGGATGATTTTATGGATTGTCGCCAGTGGTTTTGACCACAAGATGGGTTGGCCCCATCAGATTATTTGTGACCTATGGTCATCAGTGGTTTTGACCACACTGATTGATAAATTGCGACTAAGTCCCAGTGGTTTGGTACCACCAGTGGTTTTGACCACACTTGATAAATTGTGACCTATGGTCATCAGTGGTTTTGTCCACACGATGGGTTGGCCCCATCATTTATTTTGTGACAATAGTCACCAGTGGTTTTGACCACCAGTGGTTTTGACCACATGGGATAGTTAAGGAGTTTGGATGGTTAGGTTGGGTTGCATGTGCATGCTTATTAATAAAATGTGTATGAGTTGTATTTTTCGGGTGGGGGAATTACACACTGAGTCTTGGTGACTCACCCCCTTCCATTACCATTTTGCAGATGAGTAGATCGCGGAGATGGAGCCGGAAAGGACTCGAGGCGGCCATGCTTGTTCGATGAATATGATTTTAATTTGTTATCTTTAAGTTTATTCGTTTTCTATGTCTTTTTATTTTGGGATTGTAATAAGGCCGCTATTATTATTTTGGATGTCTATTTTACTGTTTACATTACTTATGTTATATTACAAATTGTATTTATAAATGTTAAATGAACCAGTTAAAAGTATTTTTTTCCAACTTAATAACTTTTACGAGTTTTCAAAGAAGTTACCATCGGGTAACAAAAATTTACCAAGTCACCAATAACTCAGACGATTTTAAGATGGTACATGATCAAACGTTTTCAAAGGGTTTATCAACCCAACCATGTTTATAAAAGCCCAACTAAGTTTTCAAACCCCGTTTTCATACCTTAGCTAAATTTTATCAAGTTTTCACCAAACTTTCAAAATGATTCAAATTATTTTACTCTGTGACATACCAGATCCGGTCAAGACTCATGGGCCGGGTTTGGGGTGTTACATTTTTGGTATCAGAGCTCGATTCAAAACTCGACTGTGGGGGACCCAAGGCCCAAAATGTTTTGGTTATGATAGTAGGCCTTATTAGAATGTTTTGAAACTGTTTTTGGCTTGAACAGCATGGCACCGAGTCTCCGGCACCTATCCGCCCAGGTAAGTAATTCTATCCATTTTTGTGAATATTTGATGAAGGGTAGAAGGGTAAATTGGGAACGTTGACTATTAGAATAGAAATTGTTGAACCCTAAGGTTAGCATACCCCAACAACCAATGCATAAGATTTAATAATTTCTTAAACAACCCTATGAGTTGTCACTGAGCAAGGGATGTGGCAATCGTTATACGCATGTCTAGGATTGGATTCGGTGGGGGCCTGGTATTTAAGCAGCCCTCGTGACTCACCTCCTACTCAATCGAATCCTACCTGGTGCGTAGTGACGGTTCATCCTAGCTGAGATGACACACTCATAGGCTAAACTTAATAACTAAAACCCGAAAGGGACTAGCCGTTTTGTTTTTGGAAGTAATTAAAACGTTGTTTAAAAAAAATGACCAAAATACCCTCAGTTTGAAAAATGACCAAAATACCCCTGGCTTAAAAATTACCAAAATACCCTCCATATGAAAAATTTCCAAACAGAAAATTTTCAAAATATCCTTCTTTTGTGAAATCAATTAGAACCCAACATTTGAAAATCATTTTGTGAAAACACCCTGATTATGTGAAATTACTAAAATACCCTTAGGGGTAAAATTACGAAAACACCCTTGATTTAGGATATTCCCAAAATACCCATGGTTTTAATAAAAAATTTCATCACATAAAAAGTGCCCAAAAACCTTAAATTGTAAAAACATCATGATTTTAGAAAATTACAAAATTTGCCCCTAACAGATAAAATTACCATAATGACCCTGAATTTCAAAAATTTTTACAATACCATCAATCTGGAAAATAAATTCTTAGAAAGAACCTTCAAAGTTTTACAACTTTTGAAATATCTCTGATTTGCTAAATTTTATAAATTCACCCCGATTTGTGAAAAATTACCAAAATGCCCCTGAGCTTTAAAATTACTGAAATACCCCCGGATTTTAAATTTTCTTTAAAATACCCCCGAAATTTAAGAGTTTCAAAATGCTTTTTGACAAAATCATCTGAAAACTTTTATTTTTGAAAAATTACAAAAATACCCCCGGTAGGACAAATTACAGAAATACCCATGGGTAGTGGAAAATAATCACAACAAAATCAACAATGTCTCTTTGAATGAATGAATGGAAAACTGTGTGCATGTATGTTTGCAAAAGAACCACTCCTAAAACTTCTATCATAAAATTTCTCCGCGGATAATCAAGTAAAATACTAATGCATAAAATTCTTAAACAGATAAACGCAATCGTTAGAATGAGTTCAAGAGGTCGTGGACCTTGGCCCGTGGTCGCAGAAGGTAGGATGACCTTTTGAGCCGAAGAAGGTCCAGTCACGGTCCGGAAATGAGATGCCGATCTGCCGCCAAAAATCGAGTTCCAAGATCGCATCGGTGGTAATGATGTTGTATCACAAGTCAGACACGGTATTAGAACGAGTTACCGAGGCTAGTGCGGTGCGAGCCCAGAATCGTGGTTGAACGACTCGAGCTAATGGAGCAGAGGTGTTTAGAGGAGTTTTTGAGTGGCACCAGGTCTTGTGAGTCTTGGTTGGAAGCAACTGAAAGGATCATGGATGACCTAGATTTTACAGCTGAGGAGAAATTGAAGGGTATAATTTCTTTGCTTCGGGATGAGTCATATCAGTGGTGGCTCACCGTAAGGGATGGAACGGTGGCAAAAAATCTCACCTGAGAATTCTTTAGGGATGCCTATCAAATGAAGTATATCGGAACTAGCTACGTGGATGCACAGTGGAAGGCTTTCTTGAACCTGGTTCAAGGCAATAAGACAGTGGCAGAGTACGAGGCTAAATTCCTCCGGTTAAGTAGGTATGCTCGTGGTATTGTGGGTACCGAGCATGAGCGCTGTGTAAAATTTGAAGACGGGCTGAGAGATGAGTTGAGAATGATGATAGCTTTACAGCAGGAATGAGAGTTTGCTGTCCTTGTGGAGAAGTCTAAAGTTGCTGAAGGGGTAAGACAGTCGGTTAGACAGAACCAAGATCAGAATTGGAATAAGAGGAGCTCGAGACCTTCAATGTTTTTTGGTAGTCAGCAAAAGAGAACAAGGTTTGGTGGGTCAGATCAAGCTGCTAGGCCTGCTGCTGCTACTAATCCTCAATGGCCGCCACGGTATGCTCAGTGTGGCAAGTCTCATAAGGGGGAGTGTTGGAATGGTAATCGGGGATGCTTCGAATGTGGGTCTATGGAGCATCGAGTTAGAGACTATCTGAAGAAAGCAGCTAGACTGAGATCTGAGGGTCAGGATCGGGCACCGAATAGAAGGGATAACCAATCGCCTCGAGGGGTCGTGGTGCAGGAAGAGGAGGCAATGGTGCTGGCAGAGGTCGTGGGGCACCGAGGGGAAATACCGAGGTACTGAGGCTAGACAACCTGGTTTAGTCTATGTCGCGAGGCATCAAGAGGAGGGCGATGCACCGGACGTCATAATCGGTATGTTCCTGATCTTTGGTGTGCCCTATAATACTCTGATTGACATTGGTTCCACTCACTCATACATTGCTAGTAGCGTAGTGGAAACATTGCATCTAGACTCTGAGCTTACTTCTAGGAAGATGACTGTATTAAGCCCTTTAGGTCACTCTATAGAAGTAAGTAGACTCTATAGGGACGTACCCCTAGAACTTCAAGGGGTCGTGTTCTTGGCTGATTTGATGGAACTACCATTCCGGGAGTTTGACCTAATCTCGGGATGGATTGGCTAGTAAAGTATCAAGCTAGTCTGGATTGCGCGACGAAGCGCATGGTGTTAAAGACCATGGAAGGAGAAGAGGTGGTGATGACAGGTAAAAGGAGGGATTACCTATCTAATGTGGTTTCTACATTAAAGGCGGAAAGGATGGTTAGGAAGGGTTGTGAAACATATGTGGTGCATGTCTGTGCCTTGGAAGCTAAGGATGTTACTGTGGGTGATGTCCGGACTGTAAGGGACTATGTCGATGTGTTTTAGAGGAGCTTCGGGTCTACCTCCAGACCATGAGGTTGAATTTGGGATAGATCTGTTACCCGGAACTGCTTTCGTATCTATAGCTCTGTATCGAATGGCACCGAAAGAATTGGTAGAGTTGAAGGTGCAGATTCAGGAATTGTTGGATAGAGGGGTCATCCGACCAAGTGTATCGCCTTGGAGAGCTCCAGTGCTTTTCATCAAGAAGAAGGATGGGACGATGAGGTTGTGTGTAGACTACCGGCAGCTGAACAAGTTGACAATAAAGAATCGGTATCCTTTGCCCAAGATTGATGATCTGTTCGATCAACTCAAAGGGGCATCGGTGTTTTCTAAGATTGACCTTAGGTCAGGTTATCATCAGCTTAAAGTGAAGGAGGCTGATGTCCACAAAATAGCATTCCGTACTCGGTATGGCCACTACGAGTTTTTGGTAATGCCTTTTGGTTTGACGAATGCACCGGCAACGTTTATGGACATGATAAATCGGGTTTTCCAACCCTATCTGGATTAGTTCATCGTGGTCTTCATAGACGACATTTTGGTGTACTCGAAGTCAGAAGAGGAGCATGACGCACATCTTCATGTGGTTCTACAAGTTCTAAGGGAGAAACAGTTGTACGCCAAATTCAGCAAATGTGAGTTTTGGCTCAAGGAGGTAACCTTCTTAGGGCATGTTATTTCGACTGAGGGTATCAGGGTGGATCCCCATAAGATTGAGGCTGTGTTGGAGTGGAAGCCACCAAAGTCGGTTACAGAAATTTAGAGTTTTCTTGGGTTGGCCAGATATTATAGGAGATTTGTGGAAAACTTCTCCTTAATCGCAGCACCGTTGACTAAGCTGTTGAGAAAAGGAGTTCCATTTGTGTGGGCTGAGAAGCAGTAAGAGAGTTTTGATAAGCTGAAGAGGATTCTGACAGAAGCACCGGTTTTAATTCAACCTGAGGCCGAAAAGGAGTTCACGGTGTACTGTGATGCATCACATACTGGTTTAGGGTGTGTATTGATGCAAGAAGGGAGGGTGGTCGCTTATGCATCACGGCAGTTGAGGCCTCATGAAGCTAACTACCCGACACATGACTTGGAATTGGCTGCTGTGGTTTTTTCTTTGAAGATCTAGAGGCACTACCTGTACGGGGAGAAGTCGGTGGTGTACACAGATCATAAAAGTCTGAAGTACCTTCTGACTCAGAAAGATTTGAATCTGAGGCAGCGGAGGTGGATTGAGTTGTTGAAGGACTACGACTGCTCAATCAAATACCATCCAGGGAAGGCTAATGTGGTAGCTGATGCATTGAGCCGAAAGGCGGTAGCGGATTTGTGAGCTATGTTCGCTCATCTAAGTCTCTATGAGGATGGGAGCCTTTTGGCGGAATTGCAAGTGAAGCCTTCTTGGATTGATGAGGTCAAAGAGAGGCAGTTGACCGACGAAGCTTTGAATACTCGAAGGTTACAAGTACAGAATGGTGAGGCCGAAGGTTTTAGCTTGAGCAGTGATGGAGTGTTGTACTTTCAAGGAAGAGTATGCATGCCTAAGGATGATGAATTGAGGCAGCGAATTCTTAAAGAAGCTCATAGCAGTGCGTATGCTATGCACCCGAGAAGCAGCAAGATGTATCGGGATTTAAGGGAGTTTTGGTGGCCGAGTCTTAAGCGGGAAGTAACCGAGTTGGTAGGCAAGTGTCTGACATGCCAGCAAGTTAAGGCTGAGCATCAATTGCCATCGGGGCTGTTACAGCCGGTAAAGATCCCACAGTGGAAGTGGTAAGAGATTACTATGGATTTTATAAGTGGGCTTCCCCTTACGCCCAGTAAGAAAGATGCCGTATGGGTGGTAGTAGACCGGTTGACTAAGTCGGCTCATTTCATACCGGTAAGGGTTGACTACTCGCTTCAAAGATTGGCTAAGTTGTACATCGCAGAGATAGTACGGTTGCATGGGGTACCTGTGTCTATTATCTCGGATCAGGATCCTCGATTTACGTCAAGATTCTGAAAGGCCTTACATTAGGAGTTAGGCACGAGGTTGAATTTCAGCACGGCTTTTCATCCATAGTCTGATGGACAATCTGAGAGGGTTATCCAAGTATTGGAAGATATACTGAGGGGCTGTGTTTTAGACTTTCGTGGTAGTTGGGAGGAGTATCTACCTTTGGCAGAGTTCGCTTATAACAATAGTTATCAAGCGAGCATTCGATAGCACCGTATGAGGTATCAGATGGTCGAAATGCCGTACTCTTACATTGGACAAAACTAGGAGAACGCTCGGATGTTGGGTCCGAGTTAGTAGCGAGAGACAGAGGACAAGGTTAAAGTAATTCGGGCTCGTCTTAAGGAGGCGTCGACAGTGTAAATCCTACGCCGATCTTAAGCGCAGAGAGGTTGAATATGCAGTGGGTGATAAGGTTTTCTTGAAGGTATCACCTTGGAAGAAGGTGCTGAGGTTTGGCCGGAAGGGCAAGCTAAGCCCTAGATTCATCGGACCGTACACGGTGTTGAAACGTGTGGGACCGATAGCTTACCAGCTTGAGTTGCCGGCAGAGTTGAGCTAGATCCATGATGTCTTCCATGTTTCGATGTTGAGGCGTTATCGATCAGATCCCTCACACGTTGTACCGGTTGAGGAAATTGAAGTGAATCCGAATTTGTCTTTTGAGGAGGAGCCAGTATAGATCTTGGATCGAGATGTCAAAGTTCTACGTAGGAAGTCAGTGCCTTTGGTGAAGGCGTTGTGGCGGAATCATGGTACGGAGGAGGCCACATGGGAACCCGAGGATGCGATGCGGCAGCAATACCCCCAGCTCTTCTGATTCAGGTAATTTCGAGGCCAAAATTCTTTTTAAGGGGGTAAAACTGTAACAGCCTGAATTAGGGGTTGTTTGAAAATTTAATTATTTGTTTTCCCACGTGTGTGTGTGCTTGAAGAAATAAATACTATGATTTATTTGGCATGTTCTAAGGTCTAGAAATAAACCCGAACTAGGCCTGACTTAGGGTTAAAAATTTCTTTTTAAGTATTTAAAAGAAGGAAACTAGGTGAGATAGGGGTTAAATAAAATTAGGGAGAAGCATGACACAAAGAACTCATTGGCAAAGTGGCTTCCATGCGCCACTTAAGAGTTGGAGGAGAAGAGGGCGCAGGTCATAGGTTCGAGCTGCTGGAGTGGTGTTTTGGTATTTTAATTTTTGGAGTGATCGGCCTAGGAAGGCCTTATAATTAAATGTGGAGGTGTTATGACATGAAAGACAGTTCGGTGGAGTGGCTTGGGGCGCCACTTAAGGGCCTTGGTATAAAGACTCGGGTTCGAGTCATGATGGATGCAAGAGTGTTTTATTTTTGGGCTTTACGGCATTAAAGGAATGGGGGCCAGGTAAGAAGGCTTTAAAATTTAATGGAGAGGGTTCATGACATGAAAGTCAAATGGGGAGAAATGGCCTGGGCGTTAGAAGAGAGGGCTGGGGCATGAGGTTCCAGGTTCGAACCAAAGAAACAGCATATGGTTTTTTTTTTTATGCTGCTGGCATGAATGGGAGAGCATTGGCTTAATTTTGGACTCTTAAAAGTGATGAGGATAAGCTTAATCTTTGCTTATTTTCGGCTGGAGAGTAAGTATTAGTAGTTTATTTTCAATTAAATTGTTGAAGAGTGATTAGGAGATTAAAAGTAAGATAAATCTAGTTTTATTTGTGATAATTAAAGGCTGAAAATTTATCACTAAAAAGAAGGTGATGGCCGAAATAGGGACTCCTTGGGGGCTGTCCACATTCGGTTTATCACTAAAAAGAGGAGCCGAATTTCATAGGCAAAATTCTTTTCTTTTCTTCTCCAAACTACTGCTGCCGAATTCTCCCTTGATTCTTAGCCAAAATTGTTCAAAAATTTCCAGCTTCTCTTGCTTCTTTTTAGCCGAACCTACCCCTCTTCTAATCAAAATTTCCAAACCTTTCCATCTTGTGATTAGGTCGAATCTTCTCCCCTTCCTAACTAAGGTGCTGCCGATTTTCAATAAATGTGGTAAGGGTTCTCTCTCTAAGTTTAATCTTTATTCTTATTATGGCTAGCCGAAACCATGAGGTTTAACCCTAAATTATTGTGTATAACCGGACCTATTCAGGGTCTTGGATTGGTAATCCTCACTAGAAGCCAGCGTTAAGGAGAATTGAGAGGTCTTTCGGGATTTGTTTTCCAAAGGTGAGTTGGTAAGCACTTTTGGCCAAGGGCCTTTTGATAAAAGTTTATTGCTTAAATGCCGAAACTAATGTGTGCCATGGATTTAGGGGCTAATTAAGGCTTCGGGATTTGTTTGGAAATCAAATCCGTTTAAGGTAAGTCTTTGCAAGAGCCTTTGGTAATTCTTTTAGTTTGGCCGAATAGGCCAAAGCCCTAATCATGTGTTGGCCGATTGTAGGAGGAACCAACATCTCGAGATTTCTTTCAGATATTCGGGTTTTGCTAGTAAATAGGTGTGTAAAACTCACTACACACTTTATTAATTTACATGACTTTATTGTTTGCCTGTTAATCTTTTTGGTTGTGATTAGCTTGTGGCATAATAATGGTTGCCGGGTAAGTCCCCTAACTTGTGATCTATGATATATAGTTGAGTTTGCCATCACATGCTATGTTGTACTTAATGCATGATATATATATGGGATTATGATATTGTATGTAAGCATGATGATGGTGGGATTGATGAGAGGAGGGGGATGATTTTATGGACTGTCGCCAGTGGTTTTGACCACAAGATGGGTTGGCCCCATCAGATTATTTGTGACCTATGGTCATCAGTGGTTTTGACCACACCGATTGATAAATTGCAACTAAGTCCCAGTGGTTTGGTACCACCAGTGGTTTTGACCACACTTGATAAATTGTGACCTATGGTCATCGATGGTTTTGACCACACGATGGGTTGGCCTCATCATTTATTTTGTGACACTAGTCACCGATGGTTTTGACCACGATGGTTTTGACCACAGGGGTAGTTAAGGAGTTTGGATGGTTAGGTTGGGTTGCATGTGCATGCTTATTAATAAAATGTGTATGAGTTGTATTTTTCGGGTGGGGGAATTACACACTGAGTCTTGGTGACTCACCCCCTTCCATTACCATTTTGCAGATGAGTAGATCGCGGAGATGGAGCCGGAGAGGACTCGAGGCGGCCATGCTTATTCAATGAATTTGATTTTAATTTATTATCTTTAAGTTTATTTATTTCCTTTTCTAAGTCTTTTTATTTTGGGATTGTAATAAGGCCGCTATTATTATTATTTTGGATGTCTATTTTACTATTTACATTACTTATGTTATATTACAAATGATATTTATAAATGTTAAATGAACCGGTTAAAAGTAATTTTTTCCAACTTAATAACTTTTATGAGTTTTCAAAGAAGTTACCATCGGGTAACAAAAATTTACCAAGTCACCAATAACTCAGACGATTTTAAGATGGTACATGATCAAACGTTTTCAAAGGGTTTATCAACCCAACCATGTTTATAAAAGCCCAACTAAGTTTTCAAACCCCATTTTCATACCTTAGCTAAATTTTATCAAGTTTTCACCAAACTTTCAAAATGATTCAAATTATTTTACTCCGTGACATACCAGATTCGGTTAGCACTCACGGGCCGGGTTTAGGGTGTTACAAGGCGAATAACGTCTAACCTTAGGTTAATTAGTGGAAATCTCGTTCTCTTATAATAATCCCCTAAGGAAGCAGTAAATCAATCAATGGATTCCCATATTAGGTTTCACCCTAATCCAACAAAAATCTCGTAACCCTATCTCTAGGCGCCCGATCAACTCCGCTCAATTATGCTAGATCTACTCTTAGGTAGGGTTTATTCCTCCTCCACCTAAGCACATCAGATTAAATTAAGCAACATAATTAAGAACAAACCAAGTACTTCTCATATAAATTTAGAAATCAAATAACAAAATCCATCATAGGTTTCATCCCCTTCAGGTATCTGAAGGGTTTAGTTCATAACAAAGTAGGAAAACATCTCAAGAGAAAAGATAAAATAAAACATAAGAAATCCTTAAAACCCCTGAAGGAATTAAAGGAGAGATCCTCTGTCTTGAACGGAGCTCCAGCATCTTGAGATGGATCAACTGGCTATCTTCAAGTGATTCCCTAAAAGATGAAAGCCTCGACAAAAGCCTCTGCCAAAAAGTCGTCCTGTTTCGCCTTCTACCGAACTCCCTTTTTAGTTGCTACCTTGTGTGTTTATATAGGCTTTGAGATGCTTTACTTGGCTCCTAAGTATGCTAATTCAAGTAGAATTCCTCCTAGGATGTTTAAGTAGACTTAGGAATGTGTTTCTTTGCTTCTAAGCATCCAAATCCAAGTGAAATTGCTCTTTCCCGCGGCAGGGGCACGCCCATGGCACACGCCCTTGTAAGTCATCTTCAGGCCGTGTCTCGATTCTGTCGATTGGGGCACGGCCGTGTAAATTATGGCATGGCTGTGTGAAGTAAATGGCAAGGCACAGCCATGTGGCTTGAAGTCCAGGCCATGTCGATTTCTTGGGTTGGCCCAATTTGGTCCGTTTTAAGCCCGTTTTACGTTCTTTTTATCCTTAGGTGCTTTCCTGAGCATAAGACATGAAAAGAAAGGATTAAGAGCACCTTTTTATATAAATCATGGATAAATCATCCAAAAGCATATTAAATGTAGGATTAAAATATGTTACATTTACGGTTTATCAAATACCCTCACACTTAAGCTTTTGCTTGTCTTCAAGCAAAATTTTTAACTTACAATTAAAACGAACTTTCCATAATTCATAATTCCTATCGACAATGTCTCATCATAATTCATAGATCATTTATACATGGATAATTCAACTCAAAGAGTCCTAAAGACTCAATTACGATAAGTCATACCTTTATAGTACGAAAACATAGGTGTCTCCCATTATCTAAGTAATTACGTTTAATTCAAAACCAACAAGGATTGACATCCTCACAAAAGATTCACTCAAATCACTCAAAGTGTTTAAGGTTCAAGAATAAGCACTCATAAGTCGAACTTGAAAAGTTAATCCCATAGGCTTGCCTGAAAATCAAATCTCCACCACCGTATATGAGATGATACACAAATCAAAAGGTCTTGAATCAGGGTTGTAACGGGGCTTGGGTTACAAGGTGTGGATAAAGGCTGAATTAGAAGGTTAGAATCGAGACTAACTTGACAATTTACCTAACTATAAACAATGAATTAAATATGAATATTTACATCGAATGAAAACTAATAATACTTATTATTGATAATTACTCTATAATAAAAAGTATTTTGATAATAATTTAATATGAGCTTTTTCAACAATTGGAGTTTAAATACTCTATGCTCTTTTGTATACTACTAATATTGAATAAACTTGGATTTTTTAAGAACAAACTAAAACAAACATAATAGAAGGAACTTTGATAATTGAAATAACCTAATTCGATAATTAATCAAATCAATTCTCGATAGAGGGGTAGTCAAAGGAATGTTGATAATAAATACAAAGGGATTTTGGATTAATATTAGTGGGTGAGTCAATAAAAAGGTTGTTAGGATTCAACGGGGTTCACTAGGGGTTAATTTGTATGGGTAGGCTTTTTAGCGGAGTGAATCGGGTTAAAACCTAGGTTCCTTTATGATCTCAGTATATCAAATCATTAATGTGGTCTCAATATGTATAAACGAGGCAAGTTCTAGAATAACAGTTTAAAGTTGACACACTCATAATCAATAAAGTGAGCACGAAAAAGAATATATATGCTCTACAAGGCTCAAAATCTCAAAAAAATTATGGGTGTTTTGACATCAATCCTTATAAATTTTGAACTTCAAGGTGATACTCAAATTCCGTTCAACGACCCATCAATTTTAATTTTTTTAAAAAGTAGACTTATCATGCTTGATTCTCTAGTATTCTTCAAATTTAATTATCAATGCACAATTAACTCTGACTTACTCTAAAACATATCAATAAAAATCATACATCATAAGAAATTTCATTCTAATTAGTAATATGAGAAAAATACTTTCGAACAAGACTAAATTCAGGATTTTGAGAATAATGCAAAAAGTCAGGTACTTTTACCCCCCCACACTTAAGATATACATTGCCCTCAATGTACAAAGATAGATAAACAATTATGTAATAATAAAATCAAAAGAGAAGGGGAGAAGTAATACTTCCTGAATTTTTGGATGAAGTCTATAAAAAAAAACCGGATAAGATTGAAGGTGAACGTGGGGAAGCGTCTCGAACCATTTGAAATTGAATCCTCGAAGTAGCCGGCTTGGTTTTATTGTATCCTAAGCTAAATCTAAATATCATAAAGAATAAGAAGAAGAAACTAAAATAAAATAAAGTAAAAAATAATGATGAAATAAAATAGAAACAAAAATAAATAATTGAAAATGAAAGACAACTAGAAAAATGGGGAATGAGGTTTAAATAGAGATGTAGCCCGTGTTTTGGGATTTTTAATTTTGAACGCATTCAGGGTGTTTGGGCATGGCCATGGGTGTCGTGGCACGCCCGTTCACACGGCCATACGGGCGTGCTCCTCCGGTGTTTGATAAGTCAGAATGTTGGCACGGTTGGGAGGCACGACTGTGTTTATCCCATGCTTGACGAGTCAGTAACCTCGCACGGGGCGTCGGCACGGGCATGGACTACTATCGCAGCCCATTTTGGAGAAAGAAGTTTATTCCCTATTCGTGCACGGCTAACGGCACGCCCATGGTTTAGCCCCTAGCTTCCAAACGGCCACGGGCACGCCCGTGTGTTGGGCCGTGTAGCATAGAAATATGCTCTTTGGTTAGTTTATGGTTAGGTGCTAAAAAGATAAAGAAAAGAAAAATAAAAAAATGTAAAAATGGGGTGAGTGCTCGGGTTGCCTCCCGAGAAGCGCTTGTTTATAGTCTTAGCTAGACTTTACCTCTCATTCGTATGGTATGGTGGTTTGAGGAGGTGGAAATCGTTTCTCATTCGATCAACTCGGTTATGGATATAAAGTTTAGTCGAGTAATGTTTACCTCAAAAGTGTTGAATTTAGGATTGCTTACCTCGACCGTGCCGTATAGGAAGACATTAAGTACCTCAAAAGTGATTTCTTCGTTTGCCTTGAGTTCTGAATTGGTGATTCGAGGGTCTTCCTTATTCAACAATACCTGATCCTCTATTTTGATGTGATTTGTTGTTCCTATCAGCTCGTCTGGGGTTTCCTTCAGTTTCACTTCATGTGGTCCTGGTTCCTCATGTAATTCTTCTTTATTAGTACGAGGTCTATGATCCGGCTCAGGTTTGTAGCTTTGTGGTGTTTCCTGCAATGAAGGTTAAACAAGTTGGTTATCAACTAAATTTACTTTCTCACCTTTATCACTAGATGTTCTAGCCGAGTCAAGAGCTTGAAGAGTGACTATCTCGTCGCTTACACAAAGTATGAGTTCTCCTGCATAGATATCAATTTTAGCTCTGGCAGTTGCTAAAAAGGGTCTTCCTAAAATTAAGGGGATCGTGTTGTCCTCATCCACGTCTAAAATGACAAAGTCTATTGGGAATACGAATTTATCAATTTTGATTAGAACATTTTCTATTAGACCCCTATGAATTCTTATAGTTTTATCAGTTAATTGAATGCTCATCCTAGTTTGTCTGGGTTTCCCTAGACCTAGTTGTTTAAACATTTTGTAAGGCATAACATTGATGCTTGCCCCTAAATCCGCTAACGCATTATCAATAGATAAACTACCAATTAAACATGGAATTTTAAAACTCCCTGGATCTTTTAATTTTCGTGGCAGTTTATTTTGTAAAATTGCTAAGCACATTGCGTTTAGCTCCACGTGGTGCTCTTCATCTAATTTGTGTTTGTTGGTTAAGAGATGTCTTAAAAATTTCCTCGAGTCTGGTATCTGAAAAAGAGCTTCAAGGAGAGGGAAGTTAATATGTAATTTCTTTAAGAGTTTAAGAAACTTACCAAACTATTCCTCTGAATCGTCTCTTTTAATTGCTTCGGGATAAGGTATGCGAGGTTGGTACTCCTTGATTATCGATTTTTTCTTTTCTTGTGTTACCTCTATCTTACCTTCGTCTACCTTGTTTTCTTGTATTTAGTTTGGTTCATCTAACCCCTTACTGTCTTGAGCTGAGATGGCTTGAATTTGCTTCTTTGGGTTAACCTCGGTGTTACTTGGTAGACGTCCTAGCAGTCGTATTAGCTTTGCGAGATGTCCCACTAACCTAGTAAGTCCTCCAACTTGATTTTTGATCCATTTGATCGATTTTTGTTATTCATCAAGTGCTACGTCAGTCTTTTGGAGACGAGAATCTGTGGCTACCATGAAATTCGTCAGCATCTCTTCAAGATTCAGCTCCTTTTCTTGTTGGTGAGGTGGTTGTTGAAAATCTAGAGGAAGTTCCGATCTTTGGCTATTTTGATAATTCCATGAGAAATGGGGATGGTACTTCCAACCTGCATTATAAGTGTCACTATAAAGATTAAATTGATATCTAGAACAGTTACCTGTATAGTGAGCTTGCTCGTTTTCCATGCCATATCTGTAGGGTGGGTACTCAGGATTCGCCACGCCTCCTAGATTCAAATCATATTGTATTTTGGATGTACCTGTGAGGGACTATACCAATCATCAATCTTTTTATTCATCATGTCTAAATGATTAGATAACCTGGTGACCACGTCGAGGTTGAAAACACTGGTTGCTT
This sequence comes from Gossypium rotundifolium, assembly GCA_025506655.1. Taxonomy (NCBI): domain Eukaryota; kingdom Viridiplantae; phylum Streptophyta; class Magnoliopsida; order Malvales; family Malvaceae; genus Gossypium; species Gossypium rotundifolium. Next base: position 136,292,239 of record CP106734.1, on the reverse strand, counting down.
TAGTAGGAATTGCCCCATGCCTTGCCACTGATAATTATTCAGTGCCATCTTTTCCATAGACTAAAATTTTCGCAAAAATAGAGGAGAAAATTAGCAAAGTAAAAAGAAACAATAATAAAGAATAATATAATAATAATAAATTGCAAATAAAAAAAAGGCTAAAGTAATAGAAATAGAGTTTTCTTAATATTTTAGTGTTCCCCAGCAACGGCGCCAAAAACTTGATCGTGTCAAACAGTCGAGTTTTAATATTTATAAAAGAGTGATCGAACCTGTAGACTAACTGTGACAACGATAAAGGCAAGTGCACCTATCGAACAGTAGTATAGCTTAGGCAAGAATATCTTATCGAACCCAAGGGAACCTAAAAGTACTACTACTCACTTTCTCTCTATTATTTAGCCTAAAATTTGGAGTGATTGAATTATTAAACAAATGAAATACTTAGACTAAATGCGAAGACAAATGAATGAATTGGAGAACAACTTTAGGAAAACTCAGTTGATAAAGACGATACCCTCAGGAAGAATCCACCTATGACTTCACTTATTATTTATTCCCCAAACCATATGATTTCTTTACTTAGCTTGATCCGTGAGACTCCCTAACCTATATTAAACCCTCTCTCGAGGCGAATAACGTCTAACCTTAGGTTAATTAGTGGAACTCTCATTCTCTTATAATAACCCCTTAAGGAAGCAGTAAATCGATCAATGAATTCCCATATTAGGTTTCACCCTAATCCGGCAAAATCTCGTAACCCTATCTCTAGGTGCCCGATCAACTCAACTAAATTATGCTAGATCTACTCTTAGGTAGGGTCTATTCCTCCTCCACCTAAGCACATCAGATTAAATTAAGCAACATAATTAAGAACAAACCAAGTACTTCTCATATAAATTTAGAAATCAAATAACAAAATCCATCATAGGTTTCATCCCCTTCAGGTATCTGAAGGGTTTAGTTCATAACAAAGTAGGAAAACATCTCAAGAGAAAAGATAAGACAAAACATAACAAATCCCTAAAACCCCCTGAAGGAATTGAAGGAGAGATCCTCCATCTTGAATGGAGCTCTGGCTTCTTGAGATGGATCAACTGGCTATCTTCAAGTGATTCCCTAAAAGATGAAAGCTTCGGCAAAAGCCTCTACCAAAAAGTCATCCTGTTTTGGCTTCTGCCGAACTCCCTTTTTAATTGCTACCTTGGGTGTTTATATAGGCTTTGAGATTCTTTACTTGGCTCCTAAGTATCCTAATTCAAGTAGAATTCCTCCTAGGATGTTTAAGTAGGCTTAGGAATGTGTTTTTTTGCCTTCAAGCATCCAAATCCGAGTGAAATTGCTCTTTCTGCGAGGGCACGCCTATGGCACATGCCCGTTTAAGTCGTCCTCAGGCCATGTCTCGATTCTGTCGATTGGGGCATGGCCGTGTGAAGTAAATGGCAAGGCAAGGCTGTGTGACTTGAAGTCTAGTCCGTGTCGATTTCTAGGGTTTGGCCCAATTTGGTCCATTTTAAGCCCCTTTTACGTTCTTTTTATCCTTAGGTGCTTTTCTGAGCATAAGACATGAAAAGAAAAGATTAAGAGCACCTTTTTACATAAATCAAGGATAAATCATCCAAAAGCATACTAAATGTGGGATTAAAATATGTTACTTTTATGGTTTATCAATAACACCCCAAACCCGGCCCAAACGTTACGACCAGATCTGGTATGTTACAGGGTAAATTGAAAACGATCTTTCAGTGACTTTAGGAAAAACCATAATTTTAAAAGAACCTTTCGGTTAAAGAGATGACTTTGTTTATAAATAATCAGATTCAAACGACTTTCAAGAAAAAGGTTATTTTGACAAGACTTATCATTGTTAAGAAAACCCAGAGTTTTATAAAAAATAACTTGTACACCATTCGTTAACATTTTTGAAAGATAGTTGTTTAATGTTTTAGGAAAAATCCCATGTTGAACATTTAATAAAAATTAGTAATCAAATTAAAAACTAAAACCCAAATAAAAAGTACCAAAGGCCTTATTACAACAAAACTCCCCAAATTAAAGAAATTTAATTAATACAATAAAAAGTTTACGAAAAGGAAATTCTTTATGGCCTCCTAGAGTCCGCATCGGATCCCAAATCCACAGCCTACTGATTACCTGAAAAGTTAAGGAAAGGGTGAGTCACAGAGACTCAGTGTGTAAATCCATCAAAACACATAAAATAGCCCACGGCCCACAATCTCGTATTCATCTCATACATGATATCATACGACTACATGAATACATCAAGCCCAGCCCAACCTAGTTTTTTCCATCCTCTACACGCCATCCCATACCAGCCATCACACCATGGGGATTTCTACAATCAACCCTCCATCTGCTACACGTTATTTTGACAGTCATGCTGTCAGTTATAATACCGATCACGATGTGACCTTATAAATAGATGTGGCAGCACCACCGATCACTATGTGACCTTATAAATGAATGTGGCAGAGCCACCGATCACTATGTGACCTTATAATCAACACTTCCACTTTATCATCATCCATATCCCATGCATAATATGCATATCATAATGAATGCAACATGCCATCATCCATGTAATAGATTATCACATACGCACAAGCTCACAATAAATTGTTATAGTTACATACCTGGCACTCCTTGCCTTACCATACAAGTATTGCGACTGTATACATAGCCTTTTCTGGCTTTTCAGCCCAAACAATTAATATTATAGTTAAAATAAAGTGGTTAGGGATTACACACCTGGTAACACACAAAACAATACTCTCTACATCGACACTATCGATAGCAAAAATGATCGCTATCTTCCTATGACTCTGTTCTGAAGCTAGTCCATAACTCGGTGGCCAATCTCAAACAGCAGACACCGCACGCTTCTTGAACTTTGGGGCTGGGATTACGGGTCCAACCCCCTCTTTCGATTTGCTGGCGTTTAAGTCCATGAACGATCTTGGTCAGAAGATACTATATTGAAACAATGATCACTTATCGAAATATTGGGTTAAGATATGAAGAATGAAAGGAAAACCCGATCGAATAATCTAGAGAGAAAACTCTTACCTTGAGATCCCGAAAGGAGAGGTGGGTTCAAGATTGACTGATTCCCAGACTCAGAACTCAAATGATTCAGCTAGCAAGGTTCCCCAGAATAGGCGCCCCCCAAAGAGGAAAAGAGATAAAAGAGTGTGAGTCCAATAGTAGCATTATCAAGCCATTTAGCCATACGGCTATGGTTACCCAAAACTGACAAAAGAACAAAAAGCTGACAGAGTCCCCCTTACCTTAACAACCCAAAATGATGAGATAAACGCAGCAGATCCCCATCACCTTGCTCCCACGTATTAGGCTAAAACCGTTAATGTCCCTAGAAGATGAAAGGGAGACAACACTCACAGGTTCAGCCTTGAGAAGAGAGTAAGTAGAAAAGACCGATTAACAACTTACCAAAGACCTTTGATGATCAAAACCAAAGAAGAAAATAATGATAACAAGGGCTTAGTTTCAGCCAAAACGACTACCAGTTAGAAAAGAAAAAGATGAGATAAGGAATATTCGGTTTTAGCATGAAATAGAGAAAAATAATAGAGGTTTCGGCTTTGTATAAATGTGAAAGAACCGAAGGATGAAGCTCCAAGGTATAAGCTGGAAATTCAGCTTTAAACGTAAATGAGAAGAAAAGAGAAACAAAAGATAGTTTCAGTTTAAGAGGGGAAGCGAAGGAGAATGAAAAGAAAGAAAAAAAACAAAGGAATTGGTGAATAGAGTGAAGCTAAGGTGCGGCTAAATAGTCTAAAATGGAGAAAAGAAAGTGAATAGAAAGTGCACTTAATGGCCTCTCAAATTTGGCTAAAGAGCAAAAGAAGGGGATATGAAAGTTCATCAAAGTAATTCGGCACATCAAGAAAATGGACTCAAACAACAACAAAAAAAACTAAAACCCTTAATGCATTTCGACACACTTACCCCCACTTAGCTCCCAAAACCGAAATCTCCCCCCTTCCATCCCACAAAATTCAGCCACCAACTCTCCACAAGCCACCACCCATTGATTACCTCCTAAACTCACTCTCATTCACCCATTTGAAAATGTTTGACCCATTCAAATCTCACCTTCTTCTCTTGGCCAACCATTCAAATATCTTGACCAATTCAACATCCACACTCCAAGGTTCCCAACCGAATTCAACACTACCACCCCTTAATGCCAAAAAGAAGTTCACAAAATGAGGTTTTCGTGACTCGAACCTGCTCCCAACTCCTCCAAGCTCCCCTTTTTTAGGCTTCAACTTCCTCTTGCTCCTAGGCGTCACCTTGCCACTCCACCACCTCACTTTTTGTGTCAACAAACCATAAGAAAAACCCTATAAATCCTACCCTAGCCAGCTCTCCCCTAAAGTGTCTAAAATAGAAATTTTCAGCAAGGCTCAAGCTTAACCCCAAGCCTTCCCGGGACGCTTAAACCCACCAAAACAATGAACAAAGCATAGCATACACACCTAACACATTTTAAATCAGAGCCCCAAAATCCAGGATGTTACATTTCTAATTCAATTCATACTTAATTATGATTATAATATTTTGATTATTGATGCTAATTTGAGAAAAAACATTGATGTTTGATTTGCTTAATTATGTTTTAAATTAAGTAAGTTGAACTAAAGGAATTGTGTTCAGGTAGAGTTGTGGCTATTGTATTGATTAACTTTCAGCCTTGTTTAGTTTTGTTAAAAAAAAATCAAAAGGGGAAGATTGTTGAGCCAAGTGTCCAATGTTGCTATCATAACGTTGCCTACATAAGAGTATGGTGGCCTAGAAAGCAAATCTATACACGCAAGGACTAAATTACGTAGATTCGCCACTAACCAATTAGGGCTAGGTTGGTTAGCCACATCGTTTAAAAATCTAGAATTAATACTACGAAAAAGTCCTAAAAATCTAGACTCGATCTCATCACCAAATTTTGGGTTCGGGAGTACGGTTACGTATGGGAAAGGTTATAGGACCCCCACAACGCCTATCCGGGGATAGTCCTATGGGGTCTTAGGAGCTAGATTTTTTATTTAAGAATATTAATGCCTTAATCTAAGCTAAAATCTTATGGAAATCTTAAATAAAAACTCTAAAGGAAACGCCTCTGGTTTACTTGAAGCTCGATTAAAATGTGTTCACCAAACTTATCTAATTTGAAACTTAAATTAGAGATTTTTACTTTTAACAAGACACCTAAAGGATACCTAAATAATTCTAGTAAAATACCTTCAATTCCTAAAATTAATTCTATGTTAGAATTCTTTAAAAAAAACTAGAAATTACCAATAAATTAAAAGAAATATTAAAATACATCAACAACTTATTCGATCCGCTACACACCACGTTGTGTCTTTAGACACTATATTCAAATATTGTAACCGAAGTTACCAAAATTTCGCAATGTGACCGTAGTCAACATTTTTCGTTGGTGAGACCGAAGTCAACACCTTCGTTGGTGAGACCGAAGTCAACACCTATTCTCCCCCTATCACATAAATCCCGAATGCCCCAAAAATATATATTGTGCATAACTTAATTTCATGTTCATATACATATATTCGCATGTTATTAAATAACATATTTCACAATCCTATCGAAGTAGGAAACGCACAGGTACTTTTGCCACATTTATGGTACATAGCCACATTCACATTTTTATTCATAATCATATATTAAAATATTTAGCCATAAAATATCGAAGGATAGTAAGGGTACACACCTGTTTTGCTTAATAGGTTCCTTGAGATCTTGAGAATCCCGATCTAATTTTTAGATCATTATCTCCTATATTCGCCATCATATAAGTCACATTAATAAACCTATTTGGCTTAAAACAAAACCAAATCCTAGTAGGATTTGTAAAAGACTCACCTTTGCCAATTTGGTGTTTATACAAATCCGAAAGTTTGGTTTTTCCTCTACCGATATTCTACCAACCTTGTATTTCAATATGGGTTAGTTTTTCTACCTTTCAAAAATTAAGGAATTGATCTAGATAATCTCACAACCATTGGCGAATATTTTAGATGCTTACCTTATAGATTCCAAATCCGAAAGTTCCTTTTGTCTTGAATATCTATCGAAATCCCTAAAATTCATATGTTAGATCTGATCTAACTTTAATAAGTTGTAATTGGCCTTTGGCCGAATGTGTCTTACCTTAAATTCCTCGAATCTGAAATCTCAAAACTCCTCCTTTGACATTCGGCCAATAGACATAAGAGAGGTTATTTCCCTAAATCTTGATTAAACGAATTAGAGGAACAAGAATCAATTATTCTTACCTTAGATCCTTGATCTTTATATTCAACGATTGTGGAAACCTGAGATCCCTTGCATATTCGGCCATGATAAAAAAAAATGGGGATTAGGCCTTTTACTTTCGGCAACTAGAAAAGAGAGGGAATTGAATGGCTTAACCTTACCTTGATGCCTTTAAACAATTGTTTCCTTGACTTGAGTTACAGAGATCCGGCTATGAAGATTTAACAGAGATCAAAAGAGAAAGGTTTTGACTTAGCAATGACAAAAGAGAGGATGGTTTCTTGCTTAGGAAAATTCGGCAGAGGGGGGGAAAGAGAGAGCAAAATTTCGGCAAGGTAGAATGACTGAGAGAAAAGTCTCAATTTTCCTCTTTTAACTAAAATTGCTAGACCAAGAGTCCAAAACTTGGCCACTACTCTCCCAAGTGATAATTTAATCTCCATTAATTATCACCTAATTAAATTAAAAGTCTTTAATCCATCCTTTAATTCCTCATTTATCTTAGTAGAGAAAATCTTTTATTTATCACTTTAATTTGACAAGTTTTAAATAAAATAAAACTCTTCCCTTTTTAGCAATTAAGTCAGTCCACCCCTAGCCTTGGGAAGCAAAATTAAACCTTCAATATTTGCTTTCCAAGTGACTCAACTCGTGCCATTTCCATAAACCTTAAGTGACACCTTGAGCCACTTTTCCAAGCCCGATTGTGTGTCAAAATTCACCAACTTTTTCTTTTAAGGCCCTCTTGCTCTTATTTCCTATTTTGGGCTTTAAAATTTGTCATTCTACCTTATTTCTAAGTTTCCTAAAATTTTCAGCATGGCTCAGAACTTGCCATTTTCCTTACATCTTGTTTAGGTTTCCAAAATGTTTAGGTTTCCAAAATGTTTAGGTTTCCAAAATGTTTAGGTTTCCAAAATGTCTAAGTTTCCAAAATGTCTAAGTTTCCAAAATGTCTAAGTTTCCAAAATGTCCATTTCCATTTCCATTTCCATTTTCATTTCCATCTCCATTTTCATTTCCATTTTCATTTTCATTTCCATTTTCATGCATTTCTAGGTTTCAAAAGTATCAAAATTTATTCATAGTACTTGAAACTCGTCATTTCATACAATTAAACTGGAAATGCATAGGCCCTATTCAGATGTTACATATAGTGCGTGTCACGATGTTGTCTTGAGGGTCATTGGTAAGGGTGGACTGTACCATGGACAGCAGAGACTATTTTGTAGGTTAGTTTGTTTTACTTGGTACTCTGTAGAAATACATTTTGCATCTGCAACTGCCTTCTTAGCTTTTGTAGATGTTGAGCATGGTTTTTCTGTTAATTGGACAGAAGGAAACAGCTAAGAAAGTTGAGACTTTGTCTTCATTCTTCCTAATTTGTCACTGGTTGTAGTTTTAATATTTTCTACTAGATAGCATGAACAAATCTTTATTTATTGTTTCATAGCTGGCACTTGACAGTTTTTTTTTTCGTCCATGAGATAAGTATTGAAAATGAATTTCAGCAAATAAGTGGAACAATTTTTTATAATAGATTAAAATCATTATATCTGAAGCTAGATGTTAATGAATAAGACTAGGAACTATAATAAATGAGGGGAATGAAGGAATGAAAGGTTGTTGTATGCCAATCTCATTGAAACTTGGATGAAGTATAAATGTGTCAATCAGTTGCATGATAATATTTTTTGTGGTTATGTAGCTTATGCTTCTTTGGGTAGCTGTATTTTGGTTCATTGGGCCTTGGATGATTCCTTTTGCAGCTCAAATGGCGTGCTTGAAGAAGGAATCTCTAACATTCAAAGGACAAGCCTTGTTTAGCCTTGTGGTGATGTAATCAAGGCCTTCTTTGGGATTGTAATACTACATCGAGATTCTGTCTCACTTTCATCCTCTACCATAAGATTGGTTTAAATTTAGCTTAAGTGGGAAGTGACTCTTTGATGTTGCTCTAGGATGCCTCATGTTCCCTTTCGTCAACCAATTATCTCAGTTCAATCTGACCTTGTTGCCCCTTATGCCTTCTACACCTGTAACCCTTTCAAGTGTTGAACACTCAATTTTAGCAAGAGATCCAGTAGCCATGGCACTATATGCAATAGTTGTTTTGATTTGTGCTCCTGTGTGGGAGGAGATAGTTTTTCAAGGTTTCCTTCTCCCTTCCTTGACCAGATACATGCCTGTATGGAGTGCAATACTGGTAAGTTCAGTTGCCTTTTCTCTGGCACATTTAACTAATTGTGTTGTGCCTTACATTTTTGTGCTTGAATGTTTTTGCAGAGATGGAATTCACATTTATGCCTATGAGATTTTATATTTCATGGCATTGATCATTGGGGCTAACTTTGTTGAAAATGGAATCCTTTCGTGGTTTTATTATATTGGCTTGCCTGCTTTCTTTTGTTTCGGCTAATTTACAAGGTATGTGGTTATTCCTTGTCTGAATTTTCTTTTTCTTGGTCAAACATGCATACGCTGCACATGTGGAGGCAATTGTTCTCTGGTTTCACTTGGTGTGATAAATTTGATAAGAGACATCTATTTTTTTTCTCATAATACTAGTTACTTCAGAGTTTTAGGTCTTTATTCATGCTAAAGAATTTAGATGTAAACCAAATATGTTACTTAGCCAGTAAGCTCAAATACGAACACAATAAGATGCTAGAAGCTTTTCATTTTGCTCAATGAGCTCTAGATTTGGTTTCATATATACTTTTAATACCAACTCTTTAGGCCTAGTTTGGCCTGGTGTTATTTGTTTGTGTAATTGGATTATGAATATTCATATCAGTTGTTTCAGGAGATGCTTTATTTGCAATTGAAGACTTCACTCCGTACTTCACTCGATTAGTTGAGAGATTGGAATCCCAATCAAGTTAATCCTTGCACTTGTTCAAATGTTATGTGTGATCATAGTAATAATGTCATACTTGGTCAAATGTTAAGGAAAACCATTGTAAATAGTTTAATGAATCAGTATTTGTAAAAACAATTTTGAATCATAACCTAATTTCTAGAAATAATGAAACTTGTTACGTCTTATGTTACTATTTTTTATTAAAAATCATTCGTTTAGATACTTTAAAATTTGGTCCAAGTATAATGTTACTATTTGGGAAAATAATATTTATCATTGTTATAAAAGAATATTTAACTATAAAAATTAAAATAATAATCATTTTATCTAATAAATAATTTAAATTGATTATATAATTTATTAAAATATTTATAATAAAATATTGGAAGATACATTTTAATATTTTATTAAATGAATTTATAAATTCACATATTTTAATAATTTTATATAAGTAAAATAATTTAAAACTTCTATTATATATCAATTCTAATATGATGTCTTTAATAGTCATTTTTTATTTTCACCTCACCGCTACGGCTACGTTTGAATCCAAACGCACACTCTACCATTGTTTCTAATCTCACCGCTACAGTATCCAATCTCACCACTACAGTAACTAATCTCACCGCCACCGCTGTTTTTAACCTCACCGGAGATGAACACACCGTCCATCCAAACTAAGCCTTAATCTTGAATAAAGTCCTAAAAATATTTACATATTAACTTAAGATTCTAATCCTACACGATATTTAAAAGTAATTTAAAACCCTAAAAATATCTTATATATTATTTATAATTTTCTAAGGTAAAAACGTTATGGTTTCATTAAAATATAGCACCTCTTGAACTAACTTCATGTCAACAATTGTAGGATGGAAAATGACCTAAAGTCCCTCTTTTAAAATGAATAGTAATAAAATAGGAAAATTAATTAAATTAGCTATAATTAATGAAATGCTAAAACTCTTTCAAAATGGCAATAATAAAAAGAAAAATGAAATAAATAAGACATTTCATAAAAGAATTAAAGTAACATAAATAAATAATATTAAAATGTATGTAAGGGAATATGTAAAAAAATATAAATAGACATGAAAATAAATAAAACGAAATAAGAATAAATAAAAATTATGCAAGTGTAAATAAATATAAAAATATTAAAATAAAGTGCATAATTAACATTAAATATATAATGTATAAATGCAAGTGAAATGGAAGATAGAAGTGTAAATTATTTATTAAAGATGGAAACAAAATGACATAACTTGATTTTAGGACTAAAAGATAAAAGCTGTGGAAGACAGAGGACTGATAAAGCAATTAATTTTCCTTTAATTTTTAAAACCGAATTAAATCGAATGTTTAAATAAATAAAATGGTTACAGGTGTAAATAGGTCAGAGAGCAAGGGCGGTGCTGCAAAAAAAAAAGATATTTTTTTGTAAATTTAAAAATTAAGGGAGTGAGAATAAATTACCCATTTTTGGCACCTATAAATGAAAAAAAAAAAACTATTCATTCTTTCATTTTAACCTCATTGTTTAAAAAAAAAAACCCTCTTCCTCTTCCTCTTCCAACTTCTATGTTAGCCATGGCTCCACCACCAGAGAGCCCAACGGCTCTCCGGCCTCTGGTGGTGAGCAGTCAGATATCTGATGGTAGAAATTTTTATATTTTTTCAAAATCAAAATTTTCTTTAGAAAATCATTATTTTTTAAAAATCAAAACATTATTTGAAATAGTTAAAAAATAAAATTTTACTTTAAAATTTTAAATTTTCCTTTAAAATGATTTAAAAAAAGATTTTTATTTTTCAAAATCTAAACTTTATTTTAAAAACATATTTTTATTTTTCAAAAATCTAAACTTTATTTTAAAAAACATATTTTTATTTTTCAAAATCTAAACTTTATTTTAAAAACATATTTTTATTTTTCAAAATCTAAACTTTCTCCTTTAAAAAAACTATTTTTCTTAAAGATTAAAGCTTTTATTTGGAAGTAGTTAAAAAATTAAAACTTTATTTTAAAAATTTAAACTTTCCTTTAAAATAACTAAAAAAAAAAAACATATTTTTATTTGGAGAGTTTGGAAAGGGGATTGAAGAGTCAGGGGGATAGGTGTTTTTCAAAGATTTTTCAGTGGGAAGTGACTGCTGTTGATGAAAATTAATGATGAATAATGATGAAGCTTCTATGGTTTCCCATGCGTTTTGTTGCTTTTCAGGAGAGGGGTTTATTTATTGGATAACAACTGGATGACGATGTCTCTAGAGCTTTCCCATTCTGCAATCTGGATCATTGTGATTGAGCTGTTTTATTTTTGTTTTGATTTTATTTCGTTTGTTTTGGGCTTGGTTTTGGGCTGTTTCTACTGTTTATGTTTGCTTTATGTTCTGCCTGTTTTATTGGGCTTGTTTTATTGGGTTTTTGTTTTATGAATAAAAGATCCAAATGTTATATTCAAAAAAAAAAAATCTAATTCACCAAAAAAAAAATCTAAACTTTTTCCTTTTTTTAAAAAAAAACACTATTTTTCTTAAAGATTAAAACTTTTACTTTGAAATAGTTGAAAAAATTAAAATTTTATTTTAAAATTTAAGCTTTCCTTTAAAATAACTAAAAAATTATTTCTCCAAAATCTAAACTTTCTCCTTTTTAAAAAAAACACTATTTTTCCCAAAATCAAGCTCTTTTTTTTTTTTAAAAAGAAACATTTATTTTAGCAAGGGTAGGGAAAAAGCGAGATTTTTGGGGGCTCCTAGAGGCGGAGGATCGACGGTCCGGTGACATCCCCTTCATCGGAACCCAAAATTTGATCCTTCATGACATGCCTATGGCCAAAAATAAAGATAGAAGAAAAGAAAAAATAAGAAAAAGAATGCTTGTAGTTATGTTTTTTTTTTTAAACTTTTTTTTAAGAACAGAAATAATGAAAAACCTCCTCTTTTTCATTTCATTTCATGTTTATATATTGTTTTTTTAATCTTGCTTATTTGTAAAAAATGATAATAATAGTATTTAATAATAGTAATAGTAGTGATGGCAGTAATAATAATTTGGGCCTTTGACAGACCCAAAAAGGAAAGAAGAAAAACAGGAAAAAAAAATAAAGGTCTCAAATAGACCAAAACCGGGTGGGCTTTGAACAGCCTGGAGAGAACAAATTTAAATGGGCCTCCAATCGAGCTCGAACAAAAACAAGTTTCTACAGCTGCCCCTCTTTGTTTGTAGCTTGTGTAGCAAGGAATGTACAAAGACGTAGACACCTAACCACTATCCAATCCCACTCAACATCGCAGTAAAAGAAATAACAAGTTTTGCAATTACCAAAATCGAAATAGATCAAAACATATTACGTTGTCCAAAACTAGAAAAGTAGATATCGAACCTGGTCCTCTAAATGCAATGAAAAGTAAACTAGAAAAGTAAACGGACCTCCACACCTGGGCCTCTAAACTAGAAAAGTAAACGGACCTTCACACCTGGGTCTCTAAATGTAATAAAAAGTGAATGGACCTCCAGACTTGGGTCTCTAAATGCAATGAAAAGTGAATGACCTCCACACCTGGGTCTCTAAATGCAATGAAAAGTAAATGGATCTCCACATCTGCGTCCCTAAATGCAATGAAAAGTGAATGGACTTCCACACCTGGGTCTCTAGATGCAATGGAAAGTGAATGGACCTCCACACCTGGGTCTCTAGATGCAATGAAAAGTTAATAGACCTCCACACCTGGGTCTCTAGATGCAATGAAAAGTGAATGAACCTCCACAACTGGGTCTCTAGATGCAATGAAATGTGAATGGACCTCCACGCCTAGGTCTCTAAATGCAATGAATGTTTTCCTTTCTTCCTTTCATGAATTTTCATAAAACGTAATCATTTTGAGAATCATGTTTTTAGGTTGACAAAGATCAAATTTCTATCCACACACAATAGATCATGAAAAACAAATTTCAAGGGATATCACCTTAACAAATTTCAAAATGATTTTATGACTCGTAAATTAAATTCTCAAATGATAATTCACTTAAAAGACTTGGTACTATGGATTTCATAAATCCACCTTTGAAACATAAATTTCTTGCATCGAGAGTCAACTTGTTAATTCTCATGAAGCCGAATTTCCTTTTCCTGACTTTAGACTGTTCCAACTATGAACCCTGTACCATGCTCTTGTGCAAAATTGCGTCTTAAAGTAGATATTCTTCAATATAGTTCCTTTCTCTTGCTCTCTCATTATTTTTTGGTTTCTTTTTTTCCTTTTCTTTTTTTGTCTTTTTCTTTTTCTTTTCTTTTTTTCTTAATTTAAGCAAAATCTTCTTTCTGTAGACTCTTACATTCTCCAAGTAAATTAATTCCCTAATTTAAACCGGCCATAAGTAATCAGAGATGGACTTGTTCCAATATTATGGTGTCAGCTCGAGTTTTGGTGCTAAAGAAAGGGCTAAAATAGGCTCAAATAGGTGACTTCAAGGCTCGTACCGAAGGATCGATTTCTTCTGGAAATATTTATTATCCTACAAGGCATCATATGTTTTTTTTTTCCTTTTTCCCTCTTTTAGAAATCTCTCTAGACTGCTCATTTCTGAGTTTTCACCATAGAGCTCATCTCTTTCTTTTATGTTCTTGAAGACGTTCATAATTTCCCAAGAATTAACTTCTCGATTTGAACAAACATATTCGATCAAAATGGTCTTTTAAGGGTTGTAACGTGGTCTGAGGGTTAAGGGTCAATCAGAGAAAGGTTTTTCAGGCTAAAATATATATTATATGAAAGAGTACAAAAACCATGATAAGTTATTTTGAATTTTTTATTTCTCCTTCCATCTCTCAATCACTTTTCTTCGCTCCTACTCCTTATTTCCTTTCTTTCTTTTTTTTGTTTCTTATTCGCTTTCCTTATTTCTTTTTTTCCTTTTTTTTGGAATGGGATCAAGAATTTAGAATTTTACTTTTATTTTTCATGATCTTTCTTGTCAATCCATGATGTTCGATAGATGACTTTAATTAGGGTTTAGAAAAAAGATACATCATGCTCAAAATGGGGTAGCAAGGAATATAATTTTCTCTAAGTGACAGGGAGAACAAAAGAATGCCATTTATCATTTCAAAATATGGTTAATCTCATCACAAGGTCATTCTTAGGAATGCATCCATCTTTTCAATTTGAATTGCGTATAATCTCATGTTTGTCTCACAATGTTGTAAAATCATCGATCCATACCCAAAACCTCACAAAATGTCCTCCAACGTGGAGGGTAATCCTTTCGTAAGGGTCAATTTTGAACGAGCAATATGGCCCGAAGTGGTTAACAGAGGATGAAATTTTCTTCAAGTGAAGGATATTTCAAAAATGCCAATTGTCACTTTGAACATGGTCAACTTATTAAGTAATTTACCTTAAGGAGAATGCAAGATTCCAAGGTAAAATATAACATCAAACATGACAAACAAAGAAAAGCAAAATTGAAAATCCAATGTTACTCAATGCGAATAACTCCTTAAGAACAATCAAACTTAGTTTTTAAGCAAAGTATTTTTTTACTGTATTAGAATTTATAGGGTTCGACATCTCGTCTCCGTCCATTTCAGCCAGAATCAGCGCTCATCCAGAGAAAGCTTTCTTCACCACATACGATGCCTTCCATTTTTGTGTCCATTTTCCCCGATGATCATGAACATATGGCAGAATCTTCTTCAGTACCAGATCCCCCTCTCTGAATTGCCTTGGTCGCACCTTCTTGTTGTAGGCCTTCATCATTCTTTATTGATACAACTGGCCATGACATAAAGCTACTAATCTCTTTTCCTCAATTAAATTCAACTACTCATATCTCTCTTGCATCAGTCAACCTCCTCTAGCTGCACCTCCCTCAACATTCGTAGAGATTGGACTTGAACGTCGATAGGTAAAACGGCCTCCATGCCATACACTAATGAAAACGAAGTAGCTCCAGCCGAAGTTCTAGCTGATATGTGGTATGCATGGAGAGCAAAAGGGAGCTTCTCATGCCAATCCCTATACGTTTCTGTTGTCTTGGAAATGATCTTCTTGATATTCTTGTTTGCGGCCTCAACTGCCCCATTCATTTTAGGACAATATGGAGTAGAATTGTGATGCTTGATTTTAAATTGTGTGCAAACCTATTCTATCAAGGCATTCTTCAAGTTCTTGGCATTATCTGATATGATTCTTTCTAGTAAACTGTACGGACAAATGACCTCTTTTTTCAGAAATTTGTAGATCACCGATCGAGTTACATTGACATATGAAGCAGATTTGACCCACTTGGTGAAATAATCAATCACTATAAAGATAAAGCGATGCCCTTTTGATGCTTTCGGTGAGATAGGGCCAATGACATCTATTCCCCACATTGAGAACGACCAAGGAGGTGTCAAGACATGAAGATTGGTAGAAGGAGCATTAATACTATTTGCATATATCTGACATTTATGACATTTCCAAGCATAATTTAAACAATCTCGCTCCAACGTCAACTAAAAATATCCTGCCCTCATGATTTGCCTTGCCAGCATATGTCTGTTACTATGTGCTCCACATACTCCATCATGGATTTCCTTCACTATCTGATTCACCTCTTCTGTGTCGACACATCTCAACAAGGGTTGACCACGTCCTCTTTTGTACAAAACTCACCGTCCAAAAAGAAACCCATAGCCAACTTCCTAATTACTCATTTATCATTTTCTGAGGCGCACTTTGGATATTGTTAGTACTGCAAATGCCGTTTAATGTCAACATACCACAATTTCCCATCTATTCCTAATTTTAATCCTGTCGCAGTGGACCAGTGAGTTTTTGAACCTTAACTTTGTAGGTTGCACTTTTGTTCCGAATCCTACTTTGAACATGGTGGCTAGAGTAGCTAATGCATATGCTAACTAGTTTTCTTCTCTTACCAAATGACAAAATTGAACATCATCAAACTCTTTGATCAATCCATGTACATATGTTTGATAGTGAATCATCTTGGAATCCCTTGTTTCCCATTCTCCTCTTAATTAGTAAACAACTAACGTTGAGGCACCAAAAACTTTTAAAACCCTAATCTTTTTCTCAATGAAGATCTGAAGTGCCAAAATGCATGCCTCATATTCAACTACATTGTTAGTACAGGTGAACATGAGTTTAACTATAGCGGGAAAGTACTGGCCACTTGGGAAGATTAGTACTACCCCAATCCCATGCCCGATCATGTTGAATGCTCCATATAAATACACCCTCCAAATTTCTTCCTCGTACTTTGAATTGACATGATCTCTTCGTATGGGAAATTAAAACTTATAGGCTTGTATCCCTCTTTTGCGTGATCCTCTAGAAATTCCACTACAATGCTTCCTCTTATAGCCGTTTGGGACACGTAGAAGACAAAACCACTTGCCAACGAGCAACTCTCCCTAATAATGATGGCTTTTCAAAAATGTACTTCAAAGGGCCCAACTTTTTAATAAGGAAGGTGGTGTGATACAACATGTATTGCCTTAGTCGACGTTTGGTCCATGCTAAAGCACAACAAATCTTTTCCAAACGAGAATACTTGGCTTCATATTCTGTGAACTTCTTGCTCAAATAATAGATTCTTGTTTCAACCATCTCGTTGCCCCAAAACACAACCTATGGAATTATCTAGCACTACCAAATACGAAATCAAAAGTCTTTCTGGCACCAGGGGAATCAAAATTGGTGGCCTAGCCAAATACTTTTTTACTTTCTCGAATGCTTTTTGACAATCTTCAGTCCATTCACCATCACTATCCTTACGTAAGAGCTTGAAGAGGGGATCACACTTATTCGCCAATTGTAAGATACAACAAGACATGTAATTTAACTATTCCAGAAAACCTCTTACCTCCTTATGAGTTTTAGGGGGTGTCAAATGTTGAATTCCTCAAACCTTGTCCAGATCTTGGTAAGACCATGCAAACACATCCGAGAACTCAATGAGTAGATCCTTCAATAATTGACTTTACTTTGGCATGAGAGTGGTTCCAATCCTAATGTCCTTTATTACGTCATCATCACTTAGATTGATCAAATATGTTCCCTCCAAGTGGGGTTATATAAGCTTCTTTTCTTGTTCAACTAGCCTAAAAAACTCATTTGTACAACTTCCTCCTATTTCATCCCATTATCGTCATAGTGAACATAATTATGAGAATTTGATTCAAAGATGTCATTTGGATCATTTATCAATTCATGAGGTATATCCCTGAAATAATTATGAGTATGTATATTGGTATATGAATGAAAATGATTGAATGAATAAAAGTGATGAGGGACATGATCCAAATCTGATTTCATTAAAGATAAAACAATTTTACATGGATTTTTGAAGGAAATTTAATTAACTAAATGATATTAAACTTTGATATAAAAACTCTTAAAAATGATTACATTTTGAAGAACTCTATAGTAGCAGGTAACGGTATGAGCTAGTAGTTGTCCAAGGCAGAAGGGTCGTAGCTAACCCAATCTCTTGATATCCTCTCGCCAATCATGTTTACACATCCTCTCGACATCCTCCCTTGTGGGCATATATCCCAACCCTCTTGTATCCTTCTAAGTGGGAATAAAAACTGGTTTTAAGATACCTTGTAGGTCTTCTCCCAAACCCAAGTGGATTTTCCAACCCTTCCCTACTTTCTGGGTAAATAATACATTCGTTGTTCGTGGCACATAAAGCTTAGGGGCTCGCATTCCCTCTGCCATGTAAGACGCAGTGGCCACCTCAAAGGTCTGGAAAGAACTCTCTATTGCACCATTATCCACTTCTATGAAAGGAGAATTTGGCAAGCTAGCTACCAATAGGTCCTCTTTGCCTCACACGATGCACAAATCTAATCGACTACAGATTTCAATCTTTGGTGCAATGATGATGGTACCACCCAAGCTGAATAAATCCAAGGGTGTCCCAACAGCATACTATAAGAAGGCATTATATCCATCACCTGAAAGTGAATAAGGAAATTAATAACTCCTACCACAAGGGAATCTTTATTTCACAAATCACGCTTCATTTGGTGCCATCAAAAGCTCGAACCACTAAAGGGCTCAATACCATGGACGAGGTGTCCACAGACAGCTTAGATAATGTTGACAAAGGTAGGACATTGATCGATGACTCACTGTCGATCAGGACCCTAGCCACGGAATAGGCTTTACACTTTACTGAGATGTGTAGTGCCTTGGTACTTCCTCTTCCATCTGGGGGTATTTCATCATCATTGAAAGATATGTAGTTTAGGGCCAAAATGCTCCATGCTAAGTGACTGACACTATCTACTGACACGTTGTGAGCAACATAAGCTTATTTTAGAAATCGTACAAGAGCCTCCTTATGTGGCTATGAGTTCAAAAGTAGTGATAGCAGAGAAATTCTTACTGGTGTTTTGTTCAATTGCTCGACCACGCTATACTCACTGTGCTTTATCAAACGAAAAAATTCATTAACTTCATCATTCTCGACTTTTCCCTTTTGGTCCTTTCTTGTTTCCTTATTGGCTTCTTTATCGTCAATTTCTGGTTGATTTTCTGAAATCACTTCCTTAGCATAAAGTTTCCCTACTATGTTTGGCTTGTAACAAGCCCGCTTTGAGTTATGCCACTAAGTCCTAAGACATTGAGGCATCAAATCCAACCACATCGTAATCATATCTCCAAGGAACTCGTTGGTCATCTCTATACTTAAAACGGCTGAGAACCCTAATGACCAACATATCATTTTGTACGGCCTTTAAAGTAGACTCTTTTTCAATAGGGATATTTTTCCATATACGATGGCGACAAGTTTCACATCTAACGTGTTTATCTCATTAGTCTTAACACCTCCTGTATCTCTAGCTGGAAAGAATCCAAGAGACACTGTATATGTTCCCTAAACATTGGGCAAACTTAGATAGAGTATCCTCGAGCTCCTTGGTGGAATTTGTAGATTTGATCCATATCAATTCCCATTACAGACCTGGGTGGCTCAACATGAATTAGATTTGACTTCCTTAAGATGTCGAAAAGTCGTTCGAGTGGAGTTGTGATTTCTTCCACTCTCCTCCTTTGAAGGCTCTTTTCTTTAGTTATAGTAGTAACTGTTAGATTCTGGTTTTGTAACAGATTCGTGTTAACATCTGATGTATTCTCTCACTAAAAATTTATCTTTCCTACGCTTATGAGATATTTCACCTTATATTTCAACGCTAAGCAGTTCTCGATGGTATTACCTGGATTGCTAGAGTGATACTTACATCGAGCATTGGCATCACACCACTTTGGAAATGACGATTGCATTGTTTCTTTGTGTGTAGGTACAAGGAGGTGCTTATTTACTAGAATCAAAAAATGTTTTGTGTAGGGGATGGGAATTGGATCAAACACAGGCCTCTCCCATGGTGGCCTTGGGGCTTGGATCTGTGGGGACTATGTTGGCATAGTTAACATGAGAGGATTTGTAACGGGTACAGGTGGGCGATACATAAACGGTGAATTATTGGTAGCATTTACAGTCGGGTATTGGGGGCGTGAAAGTATTGGGCTTGGTCATGGAAAGTAATAGTATGGGTATCTGTCCAATGCGATTGTTTGCATTTTTGCTTTCCTTTTCTTTCCAATGACACCTCTCTTCGTATTCAAAGGGTCATCTATTTTTCCCAACTTCAATAAAGTCTCTATCATTTCTCTGGATAATACAATGTTCGCGAAGGTCTTAGAGGCATTTCCTACCATCCTGTCATAGTATATGCCTTTTAACGTACCAATGAACAAAAGAGTGGTATCCTTTTCTGTGAGCGAGGGCTGTACTTGCGATGCCAGGTACCTCCACCGTTGTGCGTATTCATTAAAACTCTCATTGGACTTTTTTTTCATGTTCTGTAGATTTAGATGGTCTGGGGCCATGTCTACAATATATTTGTATTGAGCAATAAATGCTCGTGCAAGCTCTCCCTAAGTTCGACTCCGGCCCTTATCTAACTTTACATACCAGCGAGTCAGAGATCTGGTCAGACTATTTTGAAATATGTGCATTAGCAGTTTCTCATCTTTGGAGTAAGCAGCCATTTTCCTACAATACATGGCGATGTGAGTAATGGGGCAACTTCTACCATTGAAATTTTCAAAGTAGGAACTTTGAATTTTGGTTGGATGACCACATCGGGTACCAGGCACAGGCCTTCTGTGTCTAATGCTTCGATGGCTTTCAAATGTTCCACAATTAGGCTGAATTTATGAGCTTCATCATCCGTAATTAACTTTTCCTTGTTCACTTCTCTCGACTCCTTGCTTGCAGGAAACTCATTTACTCATGGGATCTAAATGGTCACACCTGGCGCTTGAAGCGATAAATCTTCCCAATATACCCTGTATCATTGTAAAAAGGGATTGGATTGTCAAAAGTGTCGTTTCCTTTTCCTACCTTGGCCTTATCTTTGACCATTGTAGTCATAATTTCCATCATCTTTTCCATCTGTTCCTCCAGTTTGGCCATGCGTGCTAATTCTTCTTTCGTCATCCTTTTGGCTTTTGAGCGGGTGTTATACCGGTGAACTATCCTTGGTCCTTTTTCAAATGACATTTATTTCCAAAGTTAGAAAATTATTTAAATTTTCATAAAAATGTTTTTTTAAATTATGTTTCTGAATAAACAAATGAACGAATGAGTGAACTTATGGATGAATGAATGAATGAATGAAATTGAGGCATATTATCGTAAATATACTCGAATATAAACATTTTCTTTCATAGAAGGTTTAAAAACTGTTTAGCTTACAAATTTTTTTTTCCATTTTTCAATCATACTTAAAGAATATCCTAATCGGTCCTATTGCCATAGGGAAAATCTCTACTCGACGTTCTTCTTCTTCCTTCTCATGAGCTTGATAAACTTTTGGTAATATGCTTGAGCCACCTCCAGAAGTTTCATTGCAGGCTTGTCCTTAGTCAGAAAAGGGGTAGATTCTTTTTTGATTTCTTCAATCTGTTCACATATGTCTTCGGCTTGCTGAGCGAAAACCTGACCCTCTATGTGCATTGTTGCAAACACCTCTTGTTTGCTTACTGCCATTTGTTCCACTATGACAAAACATTCCGCAAGCTCTGTATATTCTTCCGTGACCTCTTTTTTTGCTTTTCTTTTATCTTTAATTCTTTAGTCAGACCAAAAATTTCCTCCTTTAGCACCTCAGTTTCATCAATTTTCTTATTAGACACCCTCCTCCAAGTTCGCTCTTGTTCTCGTGCTTTTTGGAGTTCATTAGCCCGCAAACTTGGATCTATCTCCAACCTCTAAATCTGAGTGAACAAGTCAGATCTTTCTTGTTGACGTCGTTCTAACTGTATTCTTAGTTCTTCCTTTCTTCCCTTCATGTCTAACCTATGTTGCTACTATTGTCTCATGATTTCTTCCTCATTTTCCTTTACATATGCTTGACGCTGCTCTCGTTGTCATCTGACCTCTTCATCTCTACCCCTCAAACGCATATCTAAATCACGTATATTCTCTATTAGCTCGGCTATGTCATATGGGACCTCCTCTTTCCCTTGAATTGTGCTGACACAGAGATTTTGCTTCTTTTTAGGTGCCACTAGATATATGTTTCCGAGGGGAATGGTTGAAAAAGGTTCTTGATTGCAAGCTCAAAGTTTGACCCCACTTAATTCGTCTATCTTCCAATTTCTTCCAAAATCCAGGGTCCTGAACCGAAACTTCCACCCTGTTTAAACCAGTTGTAGTAGGTACACATTGATCATACCTGTAACATCCTAAAACTGGGGCTATTTGTGATTAAATGTTTTTCTTTGTGTTTGAATTGTTATGGTATTATTTATGGAGTGATAAGATTTAATTAAGGGTCTTAAGTTGGCTCGAGATAGTAGAAATTTTATTTGAAAGCTTTCAAGGTAGGGAGCCTTAGCAAGTAGGGGTTACAAGAATTAATAAGGGATAATTTGACATAAAAATCAGCTTGGTAAAGTGGCAAAAGGAGGGCTACTTGGGAGTTACATGTGACGCCACAAGGGATAAGGGAGAGCCTTGGTTCGAGTCACAGAATTCTCTCTTTTTGCTCTTGGAATGGACCGCATGGGGGGGGGAGAGAAATTCTCATTTCAAACTCTTTTGTTAATAAGGATAATAACTACATTATTAAGTTTTTATTTGGATTATTTTGTGAATAATCTTTAATAAGTGGCAAAGAGATAATATAGGAGTTTGAGTGTTCAAATTATTTTTTTTGAATAATTTTAAATTTGTGGCCTAGAGTGAATTAGGGAATTTGTTGAATTTTAAACTCTTCAAGGGAAGAGTGGACGGCAAGCATAGGTGTAGGGGAGGCCGAATTCTTTTAATTTTCTTGATAATTTCGGCTAGCATCTCTTTTGTTTTTCAAACTCTCTTAAACAAAAACCGAAAACTATTCTCCTTTTTCTTAGACTTTGGCCGAATTCCCTATACCCTCAACTTCAATCTACTTTTCTTTCTCATTTTCTCAAAACCTAAACTCTCTCTACTCCTTGCTGAAATCCCACCTTCTTTTCTCATCAATATCTAACCGAATCTACCCTACCTTGTGCCGAAATTCCTTTCTCCTGTTAAGATTCACTTTGGCCGAATATCAAGCAAGGGTAACCTTCTCTAAACTCGTCTCTAATCGGTTCATAAGGTGGGTAAGTAATCATGGCGAATGCTATTTTCCTTCTCTTCGGTGTCTCTGTCGATTTTTACAAGGGGTAAGGGCCGATTTTAGTATTCGTAAGCAAAAGTTGTTAACACTCTTGTGAAACCGATTGATTATAAGATTCCCGGGATTTGTGGAACAAGCGATCTAGGCCATTCTCTGACAGTCGACTTTGGTAAGTGGTGGTAAGGGCCTATTGTTAATAGATTATTCCTTAAAATGATTAAAAGCCGAAGGCTATTGACACTGTCGTTTGACTGATTATTTGGTAAAGCAGATCTGTGTATCGAGTGCCGTGATTAGTAGCCAAAAGGGGAAAGGTAAGGATTCGGGATCACAAATGACCCTTTGGATTAATTGGGTTGGCTGAATAGGCCATAATACTAACCCATGTATTTGGCCGAATATAGGGACAAGTAGATCTAGGGTGGCCGACTTCTCTTTTCGGATTTAAACTTCGTTGGTGACGGTGTGTACATACACGTTATGACTTATTAACTGTGCTAAATGTTGTGAATGCTAACTCGGTTTATGTAGCATTGGATTTAATACCGTATTGGTATAAGTGACGATTCTGTAAGTACACATTAATATGTGTTGCTATTTAATGCTTTTGGGAAGCATGGCATGAATTTAGTTGTAACTTAAATATCGATGGCATGAGATTTGTTACACAATGATTTGATATGGGTTGATGAGTGGAAGGCGGTTACATTGTGTCGACGGACACGGTGTTTTGGTAACACACTGTGACTACGGTCACCGGAGGTTTGGTACCTCAGGAGGTTTGGTACCTCATAGCATCTTGTCCCAGGTGGCTTAGTACCACGATGGGTTGGCCCCACGATGATAATGGGATTGACGCTAGTGATTTGGTATCACGCGATGGGTTGGCCCCATCAACCGATTTGTGTCTTGGACACCGAGGTTTGGCACCTCCAAGTGATTTGGTATCACATCGTGACTATCGTCACCAATGGTTTGGCACCACCAGTGGTTTGGTACCACAATGGGGTAGACAGAGGCGTTTGGTTGGCTAGGTTGGGTACATGACTTAATGCATGTTAATTTGTCATAAATTGTGTATGATGTGGTATTTACCCGGGGGAAGGATTACATACTGAGTCTTGGTGACTCACCTTCTCCTTTATTTTTTTCAGGTGACACGTAGTTCGCGGATATGGAGCCGGAGGGACTTGAGGTGGCCATGCAGTGGGATTTTAATTTAATAGACTTTGAATTTCGGTTCATTTATATTTTTTTTTATTGTTGGTTGATTTTAATTGGGTTGTAATAAGGCCTCTTAGAATTATTTTATTATTGTTACATGTTTAGAATATTTTGTTTAAATTATTTAATGATGTTAAAACGGGTTCACATGTTTTCTCAAATTAAACGTAAAATGTTTTAAGTGTCATCGGGCACGTTCAAAATCTATAAACAACCCGACTTAATAAATATTTCTAAACAACACTAAGTATGGTTTTTAACAAGAGACTTGAAAACACAAGGTTTTCGATAAAACTTATAACGGTTTTAAAAAGATTTCAAAATGTTTTCTCTGTAGCAAACCAAATTCGGTCGTAATGTTTGGGCCGGGTTTAGGGTGTTACAATACCCGTATTGGCTCAGAACCAACAACGATGAATAATTGATGGCTCCCCATATGCCAATCAAGGGAACCCACAAATGACTACCGTACCCGATAGTACCGTGCTTCAAATCACCTATGGAGCCCTCCATTCAATTTCTTGGTATGTCAATGTCCTAAAGATCTGAACCTACTCCTCAATCAATTGATTTGGAGACTACTCACTTTCCAAAAATTCCTCTATATGCTTGGTCGAATGAACAAACACCTGACGAAAGCGCTTATAGAGGCACCTAAAATGGCTTTTCATCCAAACAAACAACAACTGTGCGCAGAATTTATCTCCTTTTCAATCTAAAATAGAAAATTAGCTAGCTTCACACTCACATATCCCGAAGCTTTTGGGAACACAACCAGCCGGTACATAACAAACACGAACATTGCAAAATGTCTATCGTCGTAGGCCTTTCCCATAGCATCCCTATTGTCAGAATAGGAAATGCAGGGACCACTTTTATCTTTTAACCTTGTTTTCACCACATCTACAGGTAATCCCATCAGATTGGCTAAGGGTCTCTGGAAATCAACGTCCTGCTTCCAATATATCCTGAGCGGATATCTAAAGTCATAGTGGAGAAGGGTAGAATATTCCTCGATATTCAATACCATATCCATTTCATTGAATGTAAAACACCTATAAGTAGGATCCCAAAAATGTACCATGGCCTTTAGCAAGGCATCATCCGATTTAACGAACAGAAGTTGTGATACATCGCCATACTTGTCCCGGAAGTGTGTTTTCTTAGCATCGTCCCATGATTGCCATAATCCTTTTCACTCATCTTCACGATTCCTACTACAGTCCATGCGAACTATCTAAGGTAGGCTCGAGTCAAAACAAGCTATCTGGAAATCGCCTTCTCTGCTCTGAGTATCCTGAGATTCTCGCTATTATCCTTATATTTTCTACCCCATGCCGAACTATTGAATCTTCTCGAAGTGTGTTCATGTAGAATATAGATGCGACACTATGCCCCAGGTATTTAAATGATGCATGAATTATGCCATGGAGAGACACAGACACAAGAAAAAATAAAGTCAGTAAAAAAATAAAGTCAAATGAAAAAAATGCAAAAATAAATCATAAAGCATTACGAAGAAAAAAAATCAAATGCAAAACATACGAATAAATGCTTATGAAGTCCTATAGGGTATTATTTCGAGGGGTAAGGTACGGCTCTTATGTCTAGGTTTCACATTTAAAATGGTCATTACATGCTGGCTTACGGCTGACTCTAATGCACAAGGAACCCAAGGCTTAAATACGAAATCCATAGGGATGCGTTCCCCTTTTAAAAAGGGTTGGCCCTTGGGTGGTAAGACTTCCATAGCGTACACGATAGCATTTGCTACACGAACATCTATGTCCATCTTAACCATGGAGTAGTCCTTAAACTTATGTGGTGACATATTGTTACACGAAAGCCTAAGGTTACTCTTCCTAAATGGGATGGGCCTGAGCGTAGAACTGAAAGCAAACTACAACATGAATGACAATTATAGCCACCCCACGACTGTAGAGTCGACATACACATTAATTAATTTTATTGATAAAAGAATAAACAAATGCATTCCCATTCATATTAAAAAAGGATAAGTAAATGAAATGAACAAATAAATCAATACTTAACACATATTCA
This sequence comes from Gossypium rotundifolium, assembly GCA_025506655.1. NCBI lineage: Eukaryota > Viridiplantae > Streptophyta > Magnoliopsida > Malvales > Malvaceae > Gossypium > Gossypium rotundifolium. Next base: position 136,266,070 of record CP106734.1, on the reverse strand, counting down.
ACAATTTAAAATGACATTAGACAATTAAATAAATTAATGCACGAATAAATAAATCTAATATGCACAAATACTAAAAAACCTAGCTCTTAATCCTATGTAAGATGACTCTCTAACTGTAACAGAACAGGGTTATGAAGCATTACTGGTATTTACAGATCGAATAATAAACATTTCATATTTTCTAGCAAACATATCTTAAATCATTCATAAAGTCCCTTATATGAGCCTTCGAGGCCCAGAATACACATTAGAAATAAATCGGGAATAAATCGGGTACTTAGAAAATTTTTCGAAAACATCAAAGATTTTCAAAGGTGCAGGGGACACATGCCCGTGTGGCCAGGTCGTGTGGCTCACACGGTCAGGAGACATGCCCGTGTCTCAGACCATGTGGGCATTCGAAATAGGGGCACACGACTGTGTCCCAGCCCATGTCCAATTTAGAGTGCTTACTGACTTGGGTCACACGGCCAAGCCACACGATCGTGTGCTAGGCCGTGTGAGTATACTGACTTGTAATATTAAGGTGCAGGAGTCACACAGCCAAGCCACACGCCCGTGTGCTAGGCCATGTGAATATTTTGAGCATTCCATTTTTAAACTTTAAAGGTACAGGGGACACACGGTGCAACACCCCAAACTCGGCCTAGACATTATGGCTGAATCTGGTGATGTCACATGGAAGGGTTTTTGAAAACGGAACTAACTCAATAAAAACCTTAAACTTATATTGCTTTCATTTTCTTTCATACATATATTCAATTTAGCGGAAGTTTAGGAAAACTATCGTGTTTAAGAAAACAATTTGTGTTTTAAAAAAAACATGTTTTTAGGTAAAACCGTCGACAACTAAACAGGTTAAATCCAAAAGCCCAAACTGTAATATCCCGGATTAGGGCTTATGCACTATGGCTAAAATTTTATGAAATAGTATGCCTTATGTGTTGTGAATGTGTTGTGAATGTGTTGTGTGCATTTTAGGAACCTTGGAAATGTAAGGAAATGCTTTAGAAAATATTAAGTCTTAAGAGGAAGCTTGGAAATGTAAGCAAAAGAAAGGAAATGTAAGGAAATATAAGGAAATTCTTTAGAAAATATTAAGTCTTAAGAGGAAGCTTGGAAATGTAAGGAAATGTAAGGAAATGTAAGGAAATGTAAGGAAATACTTTAGAAAATATTAAGTCTTAAGAGGAAGCTTGGAAATGTAAGGAAATGTAAAGAAATGTAAGTAACCTTGGAAATGTGACAAAATCGATGGATAACTTGGCTTGGGTCCGGGATTGCATCATTTTATTTAATGCTATATGATTATGTATGATTTGACATGCCTAAATCTAATTGAGACTTAGTGTTGATTGTACACATTGAGTCTGTTTGACTCACCCCTTGTGGGACTATTTTTCAGGTGATGATCAGTAATGGACCGGGTCGAGAGAAGCTTAGGGGTGGCCATGCTCAATTCGACGATTGTTATATTTGTTTTTATTGTTTTAAAATTTCCAAGTTTTGAATTATTCCGGGTTTTCATTTGATGTAATAAGGCCATCAGTACTAAATTGTTAATGCATGCTATTAAAGTTCTTAGTATGATATAAATTTCTGTCATATTAAAGTTATAAGTAAGATTTTTCTTAAGTATAAATATCAAATTGTTTTTAACACCTTATCGACACGGGTTCATAATTCGAGCTCAACCCAAATCAAGACTATTCAAAAACACACAAGTTTTTAACAAAGTTTCAAACAAGATTTGAATGGATTTTCTTTAGAGGCATGCTAGATCCGGTCAAGGCTTGTGGGCCGGGTTTGGGGTGTTTCACAAACAGTTTTAAAGAGTCTAGAGTCCCTTAACAGCCCGATTTAGGGGCTAATCGAAATAGTGATCTCGAGGTCACTAATCTGAGATTTGAGAAATTTATTTTCATGTTATATTATGAGTTAGAGCATGATAGAATGTGTGCATGAGAATTTTGGTACTTTAATTTTAATGATTTTGTGCTTAATCGCAAGAAAAGACTAAATCCAAAAGTTCCATACTATAAGTTAAAAGTACCAAATGGCCATAGATTGAAAAATTGAGGTCTCTAAAAGGCAATTTAGCCCCTTGTAAGTGCTTGGTCGGCCATAGGGGACAAGGATTGACCAAGTTGGTCAAAGTTGGTGAGTAGGTAGATTAAATTGATAGTTTAATATTAGAATAAAGAAAGAGAAGATATCATCTTTCTCTCCATCTTTCTAAACCAAAATTGGCAAGCAAAATAGAGGTTTGAAAGCTCAAAAATTTTAGCAAGCTCTCCTTTATCCTAGTAAGTGTTCTAGTGATCTTTCTTTGAAAATAATTGTACTTTTGAGACCCCTAAAACTTAAGCTTTCAAATGAGGGGACTATTGTGCAACATGGTGAAATGTTAAGAGAGTTACCATGAGAGATTTCATTGTTAATTTATGCATTTTTACGGAAGAAAATGAGTCTTAATTGTTTGATAAACAACTTTTGTGAAAGGTGTTAGCATGAAAACACCAAATAGAACCTTGATAAAAAGGTTATAAAGTTTGTGATTAATAAATGAGATTTTGATTTTTGATGATAGCTTTAAGAGCATTAAATGTTCACCTAGGCCTGCTGAAAGTAGCAATGTGATTAGAATTTATTTTCGAGCCTAGGGGCAAAATGGTCATTTTGCCAAAGTCTAGGGGCAAAATAGTAATTTTTCCTAAACATGATTTTTGAAATGCTTTTATTAATATAGTGATTAAAATGAGTTAAATTGTTATTATAAAGCAAGAAGAACCGAGGACCCACCTCGATCGGGGAAAGAACAAAGTCTCGGACTAGATTGACAAGTTAGCTCATTTTGAAATCGAGGTAAGTTTGGATGTGTTTTAAGCAACCTTTATATTCGCATGTTCAGGAATGCTTGGCATTATACTAATGCATGATGCACTACTAAATTGAGTAGTTAATGTGAATGAGATGTTGAAGTCCTAATGGGCCATATTGATTATAAAAATGCTATCATTAAGATATGAAATAGATAAGGTCCCGTATAAGACCATGTCCGAGACATGGCCTCAGCATCGAGTTGAAATCTCGAATAAGACCATATCCGGTATATGGCTTCGGTAATGAGTATGAAAATCATATAAGACCATATTCGGGATATGGCACCGATACATGATAGCAAATTCCATATAAGACCATATCCGGGATATGGCATTGGCATCTAGAGGTAATCCCATATAAGACCATATCCAGGATATAGGCATTCGCATCTAAAGGTGATTCCGTGTAAGACCACCTCGAGGACGTGGCATTGGCTTTATATTTAAAGTAATGACGATAAACACACGTCTTTGACTATTTCTTATGAATAGTGGGATAAGTAGATGAATTTAGAAGTAGAAATGTGAATGATATTTAAGTCATGTGAATGTGTGAATACAAGTACTCGTGAATGAGTCATGAAGAACCAGTTTCAATATGTGGCATGGTATGTGCTGGATAAGGGCAATTGTATGTAAGTATTGTCAAGAAGCTTTGACCCATGTACGGTTAGCTAGTACCGTGGATGGACTATCTTATGAGCTTATTATTGCTATTTATTTCCATGCAAACTTACTAAGCTTTATGCTTACCCCTTTTTCATTACCCTTCTTTCTTGTAGTATTCCTAAGGTAACTCGAGGAATGTGGATGTAGGAGTTCAAAAATCACACTATCAACAGCACTTTGGTATAACAATTTTAGACTTATTTTGAGTATGTCATGTATAGGACTTGAGTATTTTGTTAAGTTGTGATTGTTAGCCAAAGTGTTGGCTATGTAAGTTTGTATAAGTCATTTTGTAAATGGCCTTTTGAGTTAGACAAATACTTAGCTAACTCTTTTGTTTAATGAATATGAAATTCATGAAATGTATGTTACTTTTATTATCTTGTATGTTGGAATGAGTTCCTAGGCTTGCTTATGGTATAGGAGTTGTATTGTTGTGAGTGTAAGCATGTATGTGTGCATTGTAGAGTGGAAAGGGCTTGGTATATAGCCTGCTAATTGTCCATCTACATGGGCGTGGGTCTAGACCGTGTGGGAGGCACGGCTAGCACATAAGCGTGCGCCCAGGCCGTATGAAGTTTGCACCTCGCACTTAGGATTTAAATCACCAACGGCTGGGGTACACAAGCGTGTGTATAAGTCGCATGGTTAAGTCAAAATGCTAAGGTTTTGTACACGGGCCAGAGCCACGGGCGTGCCATGGCCGTGTGAATTAGTCAGTGTCGACCACGGGTGGAAGACACGGCCATGCCTTAGGGGCACAAGGGCGTGTCCCTAGGCCTACATGGGCGTGTCCCTAGGCCTATACGGGCGTGTGGCCCTTGTTTTGATTAAAATGTTTCTTGAACTCGTGAAAGTTCCTGGAAAGATTTCGATACTTTTCGGAAGTATGTTTAGGGCCTCTTAGGCCGAGTATGTGCGAGCGATGAGGTTAAACAAAATTTTATAACCCTATTCTAGATGTTTAAGCAAGATTAACTGTGTAGTGCCTCAAACCCTATTTCGGTTCGAACACGGGCAAGGGGTGTTACATTTATTAGTATCAGAGCTAAGATTTAGTCGATTTTAGGACAAACGTAGCGTGAGTACGAGTCTAGCTATACATGCCATATGTAAAAGTGTTTGAGTAATGATAGTGTGATGACTCTTGACGTATAAAATTATGTTTTATGCAGTATATGGATTTTGATCCAGACCGAACTACAGCCGATGATGCTGTGAGTAACGTGCTGGCTCCCGCTCAAGGGATCACGCTAGCTAATAATAAACTCGAGACCTTGCGTCAGGGGGAAGAGGCTCGAGAAGCCTTTCTCCACATGATGAGCAACTGGTATACTGAGTATACCCAAGCAAATCCTAACGCTCAACCCCCTCCGCCCCTACCAATTCCTCAACCCACTCTAGTATCCCCTCAAGTGGTTGAGGTAGTGAGAAGAGAAAGGCCTCCAGTGGACAAGATTCAAAAGTAAGGAGTCAAGGAATTTTGGGCGAATAAGGATGATGACCTAGAGAAAGCAGAATTATGGCTCGAGAATACCATCCGGGTATTCAACGAGCTATCCTGCACGCTTGAGGAGTGCTTAAAGTGTGCGGTGTCTCTCCTGAGAGATTCAACCTACCGATGGTGGAACACCCTGGTGTCGGTGGTGCTAAGGGAGAGAGTTAGTTGGGAATTCTTCCAAGAGGAATACCGGAAGAAGTATATCAACCAGAGGTTCATCGACCACAAGAGAAAAGAGTTCTTGGAACTGAAGCAAGGCCGTATGTTAGTGACCGACTACGAACGGGAGTTTGTAAGGCTTAGCAAGTATGGACGGGAGTGCATGTCTATCGAAGCCGTTATGTGTAAGAGATTCAAGGACGGATTGAATGAAGATATCTGCCTATACGTGGGAGTTCTCAAATTAAAAGAGTTTGTGGTGTTGGTGGATAGAGCCTGTAAAGTTGAGGAATTGGCTAAAGAGAAGAGAAGAGCTGAGAATGAGTCTCGTGACTCGAGGAAGAGACAAATGAATAAGTCTCACCAATCTTCATTTAAGAAATCGAGGGATTTCACTACTCGATCAGTCACTTCAGCGGGGTTTTCAACCCGAAGTAAGGGCAAACAATTCTTGGGATCGAAAGGGCAAACCATATCAGTTGCTAGTGTGGGTAATGTCTGACCAAGTAGACCGAAATGCCCTCAGTGTGGCAGGCGCCATTCTGGTGAATGTCGAGCTAATGAGAAAGCTTGTGTAACACCCCAAACCGGCCTAAACGTTACGATCGGATCTGGCATGTCACATGAAAGGAATGTCTAAAAACTGTGTGTTCGTTAAAAAGTTCGTGTTCGTTATATTTGTTGTGAAAAGTCAAGTTTAAGTAATTTTGAATAAGAAACAATTTATTAATATTTTGGAAAATGGTTATTAAGGGTTTAGGAAATTCCCATATTGAACATTTAATAATAGTAGGCAGTAGTCAAATTTAAAGTGAAACCAACCAAAATACCAAAATTAAAGTTGTAGAGGCCTTATTACAAAACTGTAAACCCAACTTATAGTAAAACAACTCCCATGATATATATTAAAACAAAACCGAAATATTGAGCATGGCCACCTCGAGTCTGCCTCTGCTTCCAAATCCGCGATCTAATGATTACCTGCAAGATTTAAACAAAGGGGTGAGTCATCGAGACTCAGTGTGCAATTCCTCTTACCACGATAACTGGGCCTAAGCCCATAGTAATATGTTAACCCAATGCCATGGGATATCAATAATTAGTGCAATGATATTAATCCACATGATTCCACAAATGGGCTTGGCCCCAAATCTACATAAAACCACATACCACGCATAATGATGCAATATGTTACCCAACCCATCCTAATATCCGTCCTCTACACACCCCCGTATCCTGCCATGACACACCAGGGGATTACTAAATCGACCCTCCATCCGCTACACACCTCTTTGGTAGTCAAGCTACTCAAAGCTAATATAACGTGGCCTAGCCACCGATCACCATGTGACCAAATATATCGTGTCCTAGCCACCAATCACCATGCGACCAAATATGTCGTGGACTAGCCACCGATCACTATGTGACCAAATCTCGATATCCACGATGTGACCCATGGTCATCATCAAACCACGATGAAGCACAAAGCAAGCATCATTCCCTCGATGTGGCACATAACCAACATCAAGTCGTGATATGGCACATAGCCAATCACCACCACATACACAAATGTACACCCTATCCTTCTTTTAACATATATATACCGATCCCATGCATATGCAACATGTTATAATAATTCGTGTATGCAGTATGACATGTATGCAAATCATATATCAGATAACGTATGAAAAGAATTACTATCATAATCAGAATAATAATATACAACATAATTAAGCTAACCAACCTCTAAGGGTATAACAGTAATTTTACCTACCAAGGGTATTTTCGTAATTTACCCATGAAGGGTATTTTCGTAATTTACCCACCAAGGGTATTTTCGTAATTTACCCACCAAGGGTATTTTCATAATTTTGCACCTGCAATGGCCCTCCAGAAGGTCCAATGTTACCCCTGACTTCGATTTACCATTTTCGGTCTTCACTGGACTATTGGGCCTAAAACTCGATTTGGCCCATTCAGCCCACACGCTCGTGTGGCCCACCTAACACAAATCTAGCCACATATATAGGTTCCACCTAGTCTAGTTCACTATATACTATATCGTCAAACAATTTATTCCAATTAGGCCCATGGGCCCATTGGGCCCACTTTGGCCCATCGCGGCCCAAGCAGCCCCAACCCACAAGAATACTACTGATGGCCTCAACTATCGCGTCGAAGCCCCACACGTGCGCTTGCACGCTCGTGTGGCTACTATTATCGTGACCGGCACTTTGGCATTTGCCGCTCTACAACTGGTGTAGAGAGAGTTACACACCTCCTTCCTTCCTTGTGGCGTCACCCTCTTGCCTCTTATGTGGTGTCACTTTGCCACTACACCACACACTCCACTTGTGTCATTTTTCTCCACATTTTATTCTTAAGGCCTACCTGCCAACTTCTAGGGTTTTTTTTCACCTAAAACCAAAATTTCCCCAAAGCCAATATTTGATCTTGGGACTTCATAGAAGCCCTCTAACCTTCCAAAATCACTTATCTAAAAAGTCCAACTTGTACTTAAACCGATCTCCTGTTCTCCAAAAATTTTAAACGCTACTACGCCTAAGGCCCATTGGGCTCAATTCTACTAGGACCAATTTCAGGATGTTACAGATCTACCCTCCTTAAAGAAATTTCATCCTCAAAATTTGCAACTACTAACAGTCAGACATCCTAACCCACCACCCTACGCTCTTGCTGCGCACTCTGATCTTAATAAAACTAATATACTTTCTAACTAAATCTTGGAACCCCTTTACATAACCAACTATCTACCACCGAAGAAAACAGATATTTTTCACACATACATACAATTCCTATATCACATCAACACATCGCAGAATAAATACAATCATTCAGCATATAACAAAATATAGTAAAAAGGAAACTTATGGATTTGGTGCCTGAGACTCGGTTGCCATATTTACAGAAAAGAGATATATATATTTTCTAAACCATCCTTTGAGAACATTTTTAAACCCAAACCCACAGTCAAGTTTTTGAACCTTGGCTCTGATACCAAAATTGTAACACCCCAAACCCGGCCTAAACGTTACGATCAGATCTGGCATGTCACATGAAAGGAATGTCTAAAAATTGTGTGTTCGTTAAAAAGTTCGTGTTCGTTATATTTGTTGTGAAAAGTCAAGTTTAAGTAATTTTAAATAAGAAACAATTTATTAATATTTTGGAAAATGGTTATTAAGGGTTTAGGAAATTCCCATATTGAACATTTAATAATAGTAGGCAGTAGTCAAATTAAAAGCAAAACCAACCAAAATACCAAAATTAAAGTTGTAGAGGCCTTATTACAAAACTGTAAACCCAACTTATAGTAAAATAACTCCCATGATAAATATTAAAACAAAACCAAAATATTGAGCATGGCCACCTCGAGTTTGCCTCCGCTTCCAAATCTGCGATCTAATGATTACCTGCAAGATTTAAACAAAGGGGTGAGTCATCGAGACTCAGTGTGCAATTCCCCTTACCACGATAACTGGGCCTCAGCCCACAGTAATATGTTAGCCCAATGCCATGGCATATCAAAAATTAGTGCAATGCAATTAATCCACATGATTCCACAAATGGGCTTGGCCTCAAATCCACATAAAACCACATACCACGCATAATGATGCAATATGTTACCCAACCCGTCCTAATATCTATCCTCTAGACACCCACGTATCTTGCCATTACGAACTGGGGATTACTAAATCGACCCTCCATCCGCTACACACCTCTTTAGCAGTCAAGCTGCTCAAAGCTAATATAACGTGGCCTAGCCACCGATCACCATGTGACCAAATATATCGTGGCCTAGCCACCAATCACCATGTGACCAAATATGTCATGGCCTAGCCACCGATCACTATGTGACCAAATCTCGATATCCACGATGTGACCCATGGTCATCATCAAACCACGATGAAGCACAAAGCAAGCATCATTCCGTCGATGTGGCACATAGCCGACATCAAGTCGTGATATGGCACATAGCCAATCACCACCACGTACATAAATGTACACCCTGTCCTTCTTTTAATATATATATACCGATCCCATGCGTATGCAACATGTTATAATAATTCGTGTATGCAGTATGACATGTATGCAAATCATATATAAGATAATGTATGAAACGAATTATCATCATAATCAGAATAATAATATACAACATAATTAAGCTAACCAACCTCTAAGGGTATAACAGTAATTTTACCTACTAAGGGTATTTTCGTAATTTACCCACGAAGGGTATTTTCATAATTTACCCACCAAGGGTATTTTCGTAATTTTACACCTGCAATGGCCCTCCCGAAGGTCTAATGTTACCCTGAGCGAATCGACTACCATTTTCAGTCTTCACCAGACTATTAGGCCTAAAACCCGATTTTGGCCCATTTAGGCCCATACGCTCGTGTGGCCCACCTAACACAAATCTAGCCACGTATATAGGTTCCACCTAGTCTAGTTCACTATATACTATATCGTCATACAATTTATTCCAATTAGGCCCATGGGCCCATTGGGCCCACTTCGGCCCATCGCGGCCCAATCAGCCCCAACCTACAAGAATACTACTGATGGCCTCAACTATCGCGTCGAAGCCCCACACGTGCGTTTGCATGCTCGTGTGGCTACTATTAATGTGACCGGTACTTCGGCATTTGCCGCTCTACAACTAGTGTAGAGAAAGTTACACACCTGATAGGACTCTGGTGCTAAACCGCGCTGCGAACACTCCTGTGCCCAACGCCCACCAAGGTATGTTAACTCTCCTCCTGGCATGTTCTTTATATAGCTAGCTCTTCACCTTCATTCCTTGTATCTTTCCGATGTGGGATCCCTTCGTTAGTAGAGTTTAAATTCAATTGAAACTCTTACCGTCCAATCCGCAAAATAAATACTCCCTTGCTCCTCATGAGATTCGAACCCAAGCTCTCCCCTCAGCCAATTCACGCCACTTGCCACTAAGCTACAAGCTCCTCTTCTGTCTTAAACCGGGCGCAACTAAATATAAACTATGGCCAAATTCTAAGATCCAAGTAAAAAGAAAACCAAAATGCAAAAGCCAAGACTTGAACCTTAGACCTCCTTCCTTCCTTGTGGCGTCACCCTCTTGCTTCTTATGTGGCGTCACTTTGCCACTACACCACACACTCCACTTGTGTCATTTTTCTCCACATTTTATTCTTACGGCCTACCTGCCAACTTTCATGGTTTTTTTTCACCTAAAACCAAAATTCCCCAAAGCCAATATTTGATCCCGGGACTTCATAGAAGGCCTCTAACCTTCCAAAATCACTTATCTAAAAGGTCCAACTTGCACTTAAGCCGATCTCCTATTCTCTAAAAATTTTAAACGCTACTACGCCTAAGGCCCATTGGGCTCAATTCTCCTAGGCCAAATTTCAGGATGTTACAGATCTACCCTCCTTAAATAAATTTTGTCCTCAAAATTTCCAACTACTAAATACACATCCTAACCCACCAAGACTACGCTCTTGTCACAAGACTCGATCTTAATAAAACTAATATACTTTCTAACTAAATCTTGGAACCCCTTCACATAACCAACTATCTACCACTGAAGCAAGTAGATATTTTTCACACATACATACGATTCTATATCACATCCACACATTGCAAAATAAATACAATCATTCAGGATATAACTGAATATAGTAAAAAGGAAACTTACAGATTTGGTGCCGGAGACTCGGGTGCCATATTTACAGAAAAGATATATATATATTCTAAACCATCCTTTGAAAACATTTTTGAATCCAAACCCACAATTAAGTTTTTGAACCTTGGCTCTGATACCAAAATTGTAACACCCCAAACCCGACCTAAACGTTACGACCGGATCTAGCATGTCACATGAAAGGAATGTCTAAAACTGTGTGTTCGTTAAAAAGTTCGTGTAAAAGAATCCATCTAGAGAGCAAGCTACTAGAGTCGAGGGGATAGCACCGGTGAGGTGATATGCCATTCATGCTCGTGAAGAGGCATCTTCCCCGACGTGATCACTGGTATCTTTTCTCCCCATATTACTCGTGTTATTGCTTTAATTGACCTGGGATCTACCCACTCATACATATGCATGAAATTAGTCTCCAGCATGAGCATGCCTGTAGAGTCTACTGAATTCATCATAAGAGTGTGTAACATCCTGAATTAATGGGCCTTTGCATTTGATGTGTATTATGTTCAATGTGTTAATTAGAGTATTTAAAGGGCTCAGATTGGGCCGAGGCCTTGGTTAAATTTTCTGTTTGGACATTATGGTTTAAAAGATGTTATCTATGTTTCAATCACAAGTGGGCTTGTGGCCTAGTGGCAAATGGCGCCACTTAGAGAGCAAGGAGGTGGCGTCAACTAAGGAGGCCCAAACACAAGGGGCATGAAGCCCAATTCCTTTAATTGTAATTAGCTAAATTTTGGCATATAGGTGGGTAAGCTTGGACGGGAACAAGGCTTAAAAATAGAGAGATTTATTTGTTGAATAATATAGATTATTGTGCTGATATTAGTTATGAGTAGATTAAGGAGAAAAGATGGGAGTTATCTGCTGTAGGCAGAGTTGGCCGAAATACCAACTCTGAGGGGAGGAGTTGGCCGAAATTCCAACTCTAAGGGGAGTAAGAATCGGTTTTGATGTGGCATAAGAGGTGCCAAAATTCCCCATGTTTGTCAATTAGTCTCGATTTTCAAAAGAGGGCAATTCCGGCATTTGATAGGTAAGTGCCAAAATTCCTATAAATAGCAGTGTATCTCTTCAAATTCTGGCATCTGAACCCTAGTCTTTGTGCCAAAATTCTCAGTCCTTCTCTACACTTTCTATTCTCTTTTCTTTTCCAAAAATCGAAACCTCTCAACTTTCTTCTCATCTCCATGACCGAATACCTTTGTCTATTCCTTTTTCTCTCTATCGATTTCTCTACTAAAAGCTAAAACCTCTTAATTCACTTTCTTTTTCCATTCTTTTCCTCTTGTACTGATTTCTCCACAAATCGGGATTTTCTTGAAGTGCCAATTTCTCTGTAAAGATCGAATCATCCAGATCCCAAAAAGCCAGAAACCATTAATCTCTAGTATCCTATCGATTTTGGGATCTCAAGGTAAGGGATTTCTTTAGATTCCCATTAAGATTCGCTATCATAATTGAGTTATTAACTCATATGATATGGTTTAACCCTATTTTGCTATAGTAGTTCTGACAAGGACTTTTTGGATGGAATAAAATATGGATCAGGCAAAGGTGAAGGTTGGGTCCGTAAACCCAATCCATAAGTTTAAGAAACGAGCAGTGCCCGCTGTTCGAGATTGGTTGCTGAGTTATGGATCACACAACAAAGATCTTAGGCGATAGCGATCGATTACCGACACGGGTGTTGACATAGAGGGTGTCGTCATAACCATAATAAGGTGTGTAGATTCTTAACACATAAGCATTTATATATTATATGTACGCTAAGGGCTAAAAGTCAAAAAGAAAGGCTATATGAACAGTCATATTACCCAGAAGGGGTAGGCATGGGATGCCAGGTACGTACCCATAGAAACTTTTCTATGTGAATTGTAGCATATGAAAGTACGTTATCTGTTAGATGGCTTGATGATTTGTTTCTTGTATGTATGCATGCATGGGATGGGATTAACTGATGGATTTATGGTAGGAGAGTAGGGTTGCGAGGCGATCGTCGCTTTGCCACAGGCAGCGTAGCTGTCGAATACTATATGTATTTCTGAGGTTCGCGTAAGCGATCAGTCTATACGACAGGTAGCATAGCTTTTGAATACTACAATGTATTTTTGAGGTTCGCATAAGCGATCGGTCTATATGATAGGCAGCACAGCTGCCGATATGGCGTGTAGCGGATGGAGGGTTGATTGTAAAAATCCCCACAGTGTAAAGTTTGGTATGGGGGCGTTTAGAGGATGGACTCTTAGGTTTTGGGATGGGCCATGATGCATGACATAATCTGTAACCATTGCATGCGGGCCAAGGCCCATTATGTGTTTGTGGGCCGTAGGCTATTATGTGTTTTTAAGTTTTGTACACTGAGTCTTGGTGACTCACCCCTTTTATTTTTACCACTCTACAGATGAGCAGTAGACCGGGACACGGGAGCCGAGGCGACTCGAGGGGCCATCAAGACTTTAATTTTCATTATGGATTATTATTATTTTTTTTTAATATATTTTTGTAATAAGGCCCCATAACTTAGGTTTTGATTTATCTTCTTTCTTGTTATGTTGGTTTTTACAACTTATGTTTTGCTTCAAAGTCTCAAATATAAAACAAAATGGAAATGGGCTTTTCAAACCCAATCGGCGCATTTAATAAAGTTATTCTTTTCAAAACCCACATTTAATGGATTATTCGGCTACAATAAACTAGTTTTTCCAAAACCCATCGAAGTAAAGTTTTCAAGAATTAAACCCGTAGCAAACCAGATCCAGTAGTGACGTATGGGCCGGGTTTGGGGTGTTACAGAGTGTCTAATCCCCTAGGCAAGTGTGTGTTGGTTGATAGAGTTTGAAAAGGGTTCCCTTTGATGATTAAGGGTCATTTTTTCCCAGTTGATCTTATGTTATTACTGTTTGACGAGTTTGATGTCATCATCGGGATGGATTGGTTAGTTATCCATGGAGTAATTGTGAATTGTTGGAAAAAGCATATCGAATTGAGAGATGAAAATGGTAATTTTATTCGTGTTGAATCAAATAAGTCGAATAGGTCACCAATAGTGATATCAACCATGTTGGCTCAGAGGTACCTAAGGAAGGGGTATGAGGCTTATCTTTCCTTTGTGTTGAACACTAAAGAGACTGAGTTGAAAATTAAGTCAGTACCCATAGTATGTGAGTACCTAGATGTTTTCCCGGAAGAGTTACTGGGGCTACCTCTGGAAAAAGAGATTGAATTTGGGATTGAATTAGTTCCGGGTACTGTCCTTATTTCTATTACTCCATATAAAATGGCTCCAACAGAGTTAAAAGAGCTTAAAGCATAGTTGCAAGAGCTAACAGAAAAGGGTTTTGCAAGGCCGAGCTTCTCCCCGTGGGGTGCTCCCGTTCTATTGGTGAAGAAGAAAGATGGTTACATGGGACTATGTATAGATTATCGGCAACTCAACAAGGTGGCGGTGAAGAATAAGTACCCGTTGATGAGGATCGATGATCTATTTGATCAATTGAAGGGAGCCACAGTATTTTCCAAGATAGATTTGAGGTCAGGGTACTATCAGCTGAGAGTCAAGGACTTGGATGTGCCAAAAATCGCATTTAGGATTAGGTATGGCCATTATGAATTTTTGTTCATGCCTTTTGGTCTAACGAATACCCCGCGATCTTCGTGGATTTGATGAATCGCATTTTTTGACCGTACTTGGATAGATTTTTTGTGGCCTTCATCGGCGACATACTAATCTGCTCTCGAGATGAGAACGATCATGCCGATCATTTGATTACAAGTTTTGAGAGAAAAACAATTGTATGCCAAATTCAATAAGAGTGAATTTTGGCTTAAGGAAGTGGGATTTTTGGGGCACATTGTCTCGGGAGATGGGATTAGAATCGATCCGAGTAAGATTTTAGCAATTGTGGAATGGAAACCGTTGAGGAGCGTAATTGAAGTGAGGAGTTTTCTAGGCCTAGCTGGCTAATATAGGCATTTTGTCAAGGGGTTTTTATGATAACTACCCCGATGAAGAGACTATTTCATAAAGATGTAAAGTTCGATTGGACGGAAAGGTGTCAATAGAGTTTTGAGAAACTAAAGACACTGTTGACAGAGGCTCCTGCTCTTGTGCAACTCGATCCGGGAAGAGAATTTATGGTTTACAGTGACGCGTCCTTGAACGATTTGGGTTGTGTACTTATGCAAAAGGGTAAAGTGATTGCATACGCCTCTAGGCAGTTGAAGCCGCACGAGAAGAACTACCCGACTCATTATTTAGAGTTGGTAGCAATCGTGTTTGCATTGAAAATTTGGAGGCATCATTTATATGGTGAAAGGTGTCAATTTTTTACTGACCACAAAAGGCTAAAATATTTGATGACTCAAAAGGAGTTGAATATGAGGCAACAAAGGTGGTTAGAGCTGATTAAGGATTATGAGTTGGAAATTGACTGCCATCAAGGAAAGGCAAACGCGGTCGTCGATGCTTTGAGTAGAAAATCATTGTTTGCACCAAGAACCATGAGCAATCAGATGACTTTGTTGGATGATGGTTCCGTCTTAGCCGAATTGAGGGCTAAACCATTGTTTCTCCAAGAGATTTGTGAAGCTCAAAAAGATGATAACAGTTTGCAAGCCAAGAGAGTTTTATGTGAGTCGAACGTTGAGTCAGACTTTCGAGTAAATCCTGACGGATGTTTAACATTTTGAGATAGGATCTGTGTACCCAGAAATGTTGAGCTTATTCATAAAATCTTGCATGAAGCACATAGCGGATGTTTGAATGTTCACCTAGGCAGCACAAAGTGCACTATGATTTGAAGAAATGGCATTAGTGGTTTGGTATAAAGAAAGACATTTCCAAGTTTGTATTGAAGTGTATGATTTGTCAGCAAGTGAAGGCAGAAGATCAAGTACCTTCGGGTTTACTTCATCCCATTATGGTTCCTGAATGGAAATGGGACCATATTACCATGGACTTCGTCACGGGCTTACCATTGACTCCAAAGAAAAAAGATGCAGTATGGGTAGTGGTATACTAAGTTAGCCCTCTTTATACCAGTGCGAGTCAACTATTTGCTCGATAAATTGGCAGACTTGTACATGTCTGATATAGTAAGACTTCATGGTGTACTGTTGTCGATTATTTTAGATAGATATCCGAGATTCACGTAACGGTTTTGGAAAAAGTTGCAAGAAGCATTGGGCACGAAATTGAGTTTTAGTACAACCTTCTATCCGCAAACTGACGGGTAGTCAGAGAGGGTAATTCAGATACTAGAAGACATGCTTCGATGTTGTGTTCTGGAATTCCACGGTAATTGGGAGAAATACTTACCATTGGTGGAATTTGCCTATAACAACAGCTTTCAGTCAAGTTTGAAGATGGCGCCTTATGAGGCACTGTATGGTGTAAATGCCGAACGCCTTTATATTGGTCTGAGCTTAGAGAGAAACAGATACTCGGGGTTGACTTGGTTAAGGAAACTGAAGAGAAGGTAAAAGTGGCACGTGACTGTTTGAAGGTCGCCTCCGATAGACAAAAGTCCTATTCAGATTTAAAAAGGAAAGAGATAGAATTCAAAGTTGGTAATAAGGTGTTCTTAAAAGTATCACCTTGGAATAAAGTCCTCAAATTTGGCCGGAAGGGCAAATTGAGTCCGCGCTTTATTGGACTTTATGAAATTACCGAAAGGATAGGACCGATAGCTTATTAGTTATCTTGCCACCTGAGCTAGAAAGGATTCATGACGCCTTTCATGTATCTATGTTGCGCCGATACCGTTCAGACCCTTCACATGTCATAGAGTCGACAGAGGTAGAGATACGACCAGATTTGACATATGGTGAAGAACCAGATAGAATTTTGGCTCATGAGGTCAAGCAGTTAAGAAACAAAAGCATAGCCCTAGTGAAAGTCATATGGCAAAGGCACGGTATAGAACAGGCTACATGGGAGCCCAAGGAATCGATGAGAAACCAATACCCCAATCTTTTCATCGGTAAGATTTTTAGGGACAAAAATCCTTAAGGGGGAATTGTAACAGCCATATTTAGAGGCTAGTTAGAATAGAGATCTCGAGATCACTAATCTGAGATTTGAGAAATTTATTTTCATGTTATATTATGAGTTAGAGTATGATTGAATGTGTGCATGAGATTTTTGGTACTTGTAACACCCCGAAAGTGGGCCTAGGAGAAATAGGCCTATTGGGCCTTAAGTGTAGGAGCGTTTAAAATCTTTGAGAATATAAGAACGACATTATTGCAAGTTAGACCTATTAGGTAAGTGATTTTAGAAGGTTACGGGGTTTCTATAAAGTCTCGGGTTCAAGTTAGGCCATAGGAAAAATTTTAATTTTTGGGCTCTTTAGTGGGGAGAGCTGTTGGAAGCAGGACTTATAATTAATAGAGTGTGTTTGTTCAACATAAGGGACCTAGTGGTGAGTGGTGTTTGTGTCACTTTTGAGGCAAGGGGAGAGCAGTTTGAATCCCACAGTTAGCAAATCAAGGCTTCTATTTTTTGTGTCAAATGGGTGGAAAAAGTAGAGTTCAGATAGAACTCTGCAAGGGAAGAGTGGAGACTCAGTCAAACGATTTGAATGGGAGGTGGAGAGTGAATGGTGGAGCAAAAAGGGGAGAGAATCAAGGGATTGGGGTAAGAGGTGGAAGTGGCTGAATGTGGGAGTGTTGGGGAGGAGGAGAAATTCGGCTAAGAGGGATGTTTAGGCATTTTTTACTATTGTAGAGTAAGAGCCAAATTTCTCTAATCACTCTTGGCACTTTTGCATTTTAGGTATCTTTCCTTAGACATTTCGGGTTCTCTTCCTCAATTGACTTGTGCCAAATTTTTCTTTCTTCCAACTTCATTCTTCCATCTTCTTTCATCCATTCTTTCCCATTCTCCTCTCATACTTTTCTTTTGTATTCCTCCTTAGCCGAAATCTCTACCTCGTTTCTCCTAGTTCCTGTAACATCCTGAATAGGGCCTATGCATTTCCAGTTTAATTGTATGAAATGACAAGTTTCAAGTACTATGAATAAATTTTTGATACTTTTGGAAACCTAGAAATGCATGAAAATGGAAATGAAAATGGAAATGAAAATGGAAATGGAAATGGAAATGGAAATGGAAAGGACATTTTGGAAACTTAGACATTTTGGAAACCTAATGGAATTAGGAAGGTAAACATTTTGGAAAACCAAACCAAAATAGGAAACTAAACATTTTGGAAACCAAACCAAAATAGGAAACTAAACATTTTGGAAACCAAGCCAAAATAGGAAACTAAACATTTTGGAAACTTGGAAAATCTGAGTCAAGCAAAAATTTTAGGAAACTTAAAATGACCCCTAATGCCGAATTGAAGAGCCCAAAGGGGAGCTTAGGGCCAAGTGACCCTAAAAATATAAAGAACATAAACTTTAACCCAATAATGAACTTGGAAATGTGGCTCAAGATGCCACCTAAGGCCCTAGGAAATGGCCCAAATGCAAGAGGTTTTGGGCCCGAGTTTGAGTCATCTAGGAAATAAATAAAAGAAATAAAATTTTGTCTCCATGAGTGGAGGGTTGGACGGCACAAGGGGGAGGAGTTTCCATTCAATAAAAACTCTTGGCTACTTAGGAGATTTGATGGAGTTTCATATTGATAAAACTAAATCTTATCACAAGTGAAGAAATTGGCTGAATTAGGGACTCTAAGGCTAATAGATTCGGCTAAAGAGAGAAAAGTAAAAGCCATTCCCTTCTCTTCATCATTCTTGCCGAAACCTCCTAATCAAAGCAACAACAACTTATTTTTTTTCTTTTTTTCATTAGCCGAATCCTCCTTGTCAAAGGTCTCTCCATCTCTTTTCCTTTCTTTTCTTTTCTTCTACTGTTCCTCCACAAAAGCCAAAGCTTTGAGATCCCAAATAGAGCCATAGCCGAATATTAAAAGAGATCATCCGGGATTCGAAAACGTGGTAAGTACATCACCACACATTCGGCTAAAAGGTTCTTTCCATAGTTAAATAATAGCTCAAATCTAACAAGTAATTTCGGCAGGAATCAAATCGACTTCGGGATTTAAAGGTAAGTAAGACATTCGGCCAAGGCCAAACCATTAGTCAATTAGATCAGATTGATCAAAAAGCTCACCTATTCAAAAATCTAGGTTTGCCGATTACAAGGAAAAAAGGAAGGAAAAGTCTTTTTGGGATTTAAATCCACAAGGTAAGCATTTGAAGGTATTCGGCCAAGGTTGTGTGAATTCATAGATAAGATCTATAATTATTAAAAAGCCGAAAACTAATCTTTGTTGAGATTTAAGGTTGGTCGAATATCAAGTGAAGGAAAACAAAGTTTCCGGGATTTGAATAAACATCAAATCGGCATCAAAGGTAAACCTCTCTACAAATCCTACTAGGATTTGGATATCATAGCCAAATAGAAATTATGCTGAGTAATAAATGATGAATCAAATGTAGGGACTAAGGATCTAAACTTTAGATCTAGCTTTCTCAAGGAATCGTTAAACAAATCAGGTGTGTACCCTACACTAAATCTTGATAGATTTATGGCTTTAATTCATTATGTGTGTTAATATGAAAGTGTAATAATATGGCTAAGGTACCGTGTGTATTCCACACTATTCTTAATAGTTTTATGGTTTAAATATGCTATATATGCTAATGTGAAAGTGAAAGAAAGTGGCTAAAGTGCCATATTATGGTACAAAGTGCTAAGGTACGTTTTCCTACTTCTACTAGGATTTCGAAATAAATGTTATACAAATGAAAAGTGATGTGAAAGTGAATTAAAAATATGTTATGCATGATATTTATTATTTGGGGCATTTGGGTCAATTGAAGAAGGGGAAGTGAATGTGATGACTTCGGTCTCACTAAGTGAAGGTGTTGACTTCGGTCTCACCAACGTTATATTTGAAAGTGATGACTTCGGTCTCACTAAGTGAATGTGATGACTTCGGTCTCACTAAGTGAAAGTGGTGACTTCGGTCACATTAAGTGGTAACTTCGGTTACATTACAGTGGTGGCTATGCCACAATATTATCAGTGGGCGATGAGCATGTCGACTGCAGCGACTGCCTTCGATGGAGTGTAGCGGATGGAGGGTTGACTTAGTAGTCCCCACGGTGTACAGGTTGGTACGGGTGGAGTGTAGCGGATGGCTTATAGGTTGGGTTCGGGTTTGCATCATGATTTTGAATTTTTTTGTATGCATATGATTTTTATGGTGTGCCTAATTCTATTATGTTTAGTGTTGGTTACACACTGAGTCTATCGACTCACCCCGTTGTGGGAATATGTTTCAGGTGATGAGCAGTAATGGACCGGGACGGCAGAACTTGTGGTGGCCATGATCGACTTGAAGTTCAGTTTAATTTGAATATTTATTTTATTTTAAAGTACTGTACAATTTATTATTTTGGGTTTCATTTTATGTAATAAGGCCACCGTGACGAATTTTTATTTCTACTATAATTACTATGTTATGAGTTTAGGGCTTTATAAAGAGTAAGCCCACTTAATATGAAATGAGTTTAAATATTTTGTCACTTGAAATAAATGGGTTTTTGTTATAAAAATAAATTTGTTTTCAACTCAAGCCCAACCCACAACGAGCTATCTTCCAAAACTCACAATTTTCAAAATATTCGAATGAATTTGGACCGAGTTACTTCGAGGAACATACCGATCCATCCATTCTCGGTAGGGTTTGGGGTATTTCGATTTAGTATCGAGCCAGTTCAAACTTCTACTGTGGCCTAAGGCCCAAACCGTTTTTTTACAAGGCCAAATGAGTTTTATGAAAGTATTTTTACAAATGGACAGTATAAAGACATGGCCCATAAGTCTCAAACCATGATCCACCGTAAGTACCCCTAACTCTATGTGTGATTTCGTGATTTATATAAGGGTAGAAAAGGCATGGAACGTAGAATAGCATGATAGGAACTTGAACCCACAGGGTTAGACTACTCAAACACAAACACATAAGATTTAAGGCACTAAACCAACCTATGACTAAGTCAATTAAGCTAGGTGTGGCAACCATGGCACGCATGTCAGGAGTGGATCCTCAAGAGCTTGGTATTTAAGCGGTCCTAGTGACTCACCTCCTCTTCTTGAATCCTACCTAGTGCGTAGCTTCGGTTCACCCTAACCTAGAGGACTTAGTGGGTGTGGCAACCCCTGTACGCATGTCTAGGAATGGTTTCAGTGGGAGCTTGGTATTTAAGCAGTCCGCGTGACTCACCTCCTCTCCACTCGAATCCTGCCTGGTGCGTAGCTTTGGTTCACCCTGACCAAGAAGGCTCGGTTATAGGCTAAACTCAATAACTAAAACCCGAAAGGAATTATCCATTTTTAACACTTAATATTAAAATTCTTAAATCACTTTCTTTCTCTCATCCTTAATTCACTTAAAACTATTTCAGACACAATTATTTTGAAAAATTTTGATCCAAAAAAAATTTACAAAATGCCCTTAGTGGTAAAATTACCAAAGTGCCCTTGGTTTATAAAATGATTCCACTACTCAACAGTTTTACCAAAATTTTATTACTTTATAAACATTCCAAAAAGCCCTAACTTGCAAAATATCAAAATACCTTGATTTTGGAAAAATTACAAAATTGCCCCTGACTTACAAAATTACCAAAATGACCCTGATTTTCAAAATTTTTGCAACATTCCCATTTTTGAAGGAACAATTTTCGAAAAGAACCCTCAGAGTTTTCCCACTTTTGAAATACCACTGATTTATTAAATTTTACAAATTTACCCTGATTTATGAGAAATTACCAAAATACCCCTGTAGGACAAAACTACGAAAATACCCCGGGTAGAGGAAAACAACAACAACAACAAAAACTACAACGTTTCTCTGAATGAACGAAAGTTCATACTTGTTTGATGGATGAATGAATGAATGAAAAAGACTGTGTGTTTGTATGAATACGAAAGAACCACTCTTAAATACCTTTCCATAAAACTTCTTCGCCGATAAATAAGTGGAACAAAGACTAATCCATAAAATTTCTTAATCAGATCTCGACACTAGGAAATGAGTAGGGAGGATGAAGACGCGCCGGACGTCATAACCCAGACGTTCCTCATTCATAGTAAACCCTATTATGCTTTAATTGATGTGGGCTCGACCCATTCTTATGTTGCCTGTAGTGTAGTTGAGACACTAGGCCTAGACTCGAACTTTCGGATAAAGAGATGATGATGAGTAAGCCCATTAGGTCAAACTATAGTGGTAAATAAGATCTTTCGAATATACCCTAGAAATTGAGGGGTGAGCTTTGGTGACTTAATGGAATTACCCTTGGGAATTTGACCTTATACTTGGTATGGATTGGTTAGTAGAACATCGAGCCGTGTTGGATTGTGCGGCTAAACGAATGGAACTAAGAACCCCGAGGATGAGGTGGTCATTATGATAGGAGAAAGAAGGAACTATTTGACTAATGTAGTTTTGCTTAAGCGGAAAGGATGGTGCGTAAAGGGTACGAGGCGTTCTTAGCCTTTGTAAGTGCGTTGGATGGAAATGAGGAGGGTGTCAAAGTAGTCGAGCGAAGAAGGGACTTTGAGGATGTGTTTCGGAGGAATTACCAGAATACCCCAGGATAGAAGTTGAATTTGGAATAGACTTACTACCGTGAACAGTACGTGTGTCGATTGCTCCATACCGAATGGCGCCAAAGGAGTTAGTGGAGCTTAAGGCTCAAATCCGAGAATTATTGGATCGAGGGTTTATTTGGCCCAGTGTGTCTCCGTGGGGAGCACCGGTCTTGTTTGTGAAGAAGAAGGACGGAACTATGCGTATGTGCATAGACTATCGTCAACTGAATAAGCTGACCATCAAGAACAAGTATCCCTTGCCAAGGATCGATGACTTGTTCGATCAGCTGAAGGGAGCCGCAGTGTTTTCAAAGATCGATTTACGGTCGGGATACCATCAGTTGAAGGTGAAAGAGGCTGATATCCATAAGACCACTTTTAGGACAAGATATGGTCACTTTGAGTTTGTGGTAATGCCGTTTGGGTTGACAAACGCTCCGGCCGCGTTCATGGATATGATGAATCGAGTGTTCCAACCTTACTTAGACAGGTTCGTTGTGGTATTCATCGATGATATCTTGGTATACTCCAAGTCTGAAGAGGAGCATGACGAGCATCTCCGAATTGTGTTACAAGTATTAAGGGAGAAGAAGCTTTATGCCAAATTCAGCAAGTGTGAATTTTGGCTTAGAAGTTGCTTTCTTAGGACACGTGGTGTCTGCCGAGGAATAAGAGTGGATCCTAAGAAAATTGAAGCGGTGTTGATTGGAAACCACCTAAGTCGGTGGCGTAGATTCGTAGTTTCTTAGGGTTGGCGGCTATTACCAAGGTTCGTGGAAGGATTCTCGTCGATAGCGCGCCATTAACAAAATTGTTGAGGAAAGAAGTACCCTTTGTGTGGACAGATAAGCAACAAGAGAGTTTTGAAAAACTTAAAAAGGTATTAATGAAGCTCGTGTTGATTCAACCTGAGGCAGGGAAAGGATTTTGTGGTATACTGTGATGCGTCACATACGGGGTTAGGATGTGTTCTTATGCAAGATGGCAAGGTAGTCGCTTATGCGTCCCGACAGTTAAGGCCGCATGAAGTGAACTACCCAACCCATGACTTGGAATTGGCAGCAGTGGTTTTCGCTCTCAAGGTGTGGAGGCATTATCTGTATGGAGAAAGATCAGTGATCTACATAGACCACAAGAGTCTCAAGTATCTGTTGACTCAAAAGGAGTTAAACTTGAGGCAGCGAAGGTGGGTGGAATTACTAAAAGACTATGACTGTTCGATAGAATATCATCCGGGCAAGGCGAATGTAGTAGCTGATGCTTTAAGTAGGAAGGTGGTGACAGACTTAAGAGCAATGTTCGCTCATTTAAGCTTATATGAGGATGGAAGTTTGTTGGCTGAGTTACAAGTCAAGCCAACATGGTTGAAGGAAGTAAAAGAGGGACAGTTTGGTTGATGAAGATTTGAATGTTAAGCTACAAAAAGCACAGAACGGAGAGTTGGAGGACTATGAGATTAACGATGAAGGAGTATTATGCTACAGAGGAAAGTATGTATGCCAAGAGACAAGGAGTTAAGACTGAAGATCCTTCGAGAAGCGCATAGTAGCCCTTATGCTATGCATCCCGGAGGCATTAAGCTATACAGAGACTTAAGAGAACAATTTTGGTGGCCAGATCTTAAAAGAGAAGTTACAGAATTGGTGGGAAGATGTCGAACGTGTCGACAGTTAAGGTGAACACCAAGTTCCATCAGACCGCTTGACCAATCCAGATTCCACAATGGAAGTGGGAAAGAATTACCATGGACTTCGTTAGTGGGCTTCCCTCACGCCTACTAAGAAGGACTCAAGATGGGTTATAGTAGACCGCTTGACTAAGTCCGCACATTTTATCCCGGTGAGAATAAACTATCCTCTCCAAAAGCTAGCCAAGTTATATGTGGCAGAAATTGTGAGGTTACATGGAGTACCAATGTCGATCATCTCTGATAGAGATCCAAGGTTTACATCTCGATTTTGGAAGGCACTTCATCAAGCTTTAGGCACCAAGTTGGATTTCACTACGGCCTTTCATCCACAATCGGACGGGCGATCGAACGAGTAATACAAGTGTTGGAGGATATGTTGAGAGGATGTGTGATGGATTTTCGAGGAAGTTGGGAGGACTACTTGCCTTTAGCGAGTTCGCCTACAACAACAGCTTATCGTGCTAGCATTGAATGGCACCATATGAAGCATTATGCGGACGAAGGTGTCGTACTCCTACTTGTTGGACCGAGTTAGGAGAACGTCGAGTTTTGGGACCGTAGATAGTGGCGTAAACAGAGGAGAAGGTTGAAATAATTGAACACGGTTAAAAGAAGCCTCGACAGATGTAAGTCTTATCTGAGCCTCAAACGGAAGGAAATAGAATTTGAAGTAGGAGACCAAGTGTTTCTAAAAGTCTCACCATGGAAGAAAGTGATGAGGTTTGGTCGGAAAGGGAAATTAAGCCCAAGATTCATCGGGCCCTATTTGTACTAAAGCGAGTGGGACCATGGCATACCGGCTAGAGTTGCCACCGAGTTGCAACAAATGCATGATGTATTCCATGTGTCCATGCTACGTCGTTACCGATCGGATCCTCTCACATAGTACCGAGAAGAAGTGGAACTAAGGCGGACTTAACCTACGAGGAAGAGCCAATTCAGATTCTGGAACGTGACGTGAAAGTACTACGAAGGAAGTCCGTTCCTTTAGTTAAAGTATTATGGCGCAATCACGGATCGGAAGAAGCTTCGTGGGAGTCAGAGGAGACCATGAGACAGCAATACCCTCAATTGTTTAATTAGAAAATTTCGAGGACGAAATTTTGTTTAAGGGGGGTAGAACTGTAACATCCTGAATAGGGCCTATGCATTTCCAGTTTAATTGTATGAAATGACAAGTTTCAAGTACTATGAATAAATTTTTGATACTTTTGGAAACCTAGAAATGCATGAAAATGGAAATGAAAATGGAAATGAAAATGGAAATGAAAATGGAAATGGAAATGGAAATGGAAATGGAAAGGGACATTTTTGGAAACTTAGACATTTTTGGAAACCTAATGGAATTAGGAAGGTAAACATTTTGGAAAACCAAACCAAAATAGGAAACTAAACATTTTGGAAACCAAACCAAAATAGGAAACTAAACATTTTGGAAACCAAGCCAAAATAGGAAACTAAACATTTTGGAAACTTGGAAAATACTGAGTCATGCGAAAATTTTAGGAAACTTAAAATGACCTTTAATGCCGAATTGAAGAGCCCAAAGGGAGCTTAGGGCCAAGTGACCCTAAAATATAAAGAACATAAACTTTAACCCAATAATGAACTTGGAAATGTGGCTGAAGATGCCACCTAAGGCCCTAGGAAATGGCCCAAATGCAAGAGGTTTTGGGCCCGAGTTTGAGTCATCTAGGAAATAAATAAAAGAAATAAAATTTTGTCTCCATGAGTGGAGGGTTGACCAACACAAGGGGAGGAGTTTCCATTCAATAAAACTCTTGGCTACTTAGGAGATTTGATGGAGTTTCATATTGATAAAACTAAATCTTATCACAAGTGAAGAAATTGGTCAATTAGGGACTCTAAGGCTAATAGATTCTACTAAAGAGAGAAAAGTAAAAGCCATTCCTTCTCTTCATCATTCTTGTCAAACCTCCTAATCAAAGCAACAACAACTTATTTTTTTCTTTTTTCATTAATCAATCCTCCTTGTCAAAGGTCTCTCCATCTCTTTTCCTTTCTTTTCTTTTCTTCTCTCGTTCCTCCACAAAAGCCAAAGCTTTGAGATCCCAAATAGAGCCATAGCCGAATATTAAAAGAGATCATCCGAGATTCGAAACGAGGTAAGTACATCACCACACATTCGCTAAAAGGTTCTTTCCATAGTTAAATAATAGCTCAAATCTAACAAGTAATTTGGCAGAATCAAATCGACTTGGATTTAAAGGTAAGTAAGACATTCGCCAAGGCCAAACCATTAGTCAATTAGATCGATTGATCAAAAGCTCACCTATTCAAAAATCTAGGGTGGTAGATTACAAGGAAAAAGGAAGGAAAAGTCTTTTCGGATTTAAATCCACAAGGTAAGCATTTGAAGGTATTCGCCAAGGTTGTGTGAATTCATAGATAAGATCTATAATTATTAAAAAGCGAAAACTAATCTTTGTTGAGATTTAAGGTTGGTCGAATATCAAGTGAAGGAAAACAAAGTTTAAGGATTTGAATAAACATCAAATCGGCATCAAAGGTAAACCTCTCTACAAATCCTACTAGGATTTGGATATCATAGCCAAATAGAAATTATGCTGAGTAATAAATGATGAATCAAATGTAGGGACTAAGGATCTAAACTTTAGATCTAGCTTTCTCAAGGAATCGTTAAACAAATCAGGTGTGTACCCTACACTAAATCTTGATAGATTTACGGCTTTAATTCATTATGTGTGTTAATATGAAAGTGTAATAATATGGCTAAGGTACCGTGTGTATTCCACACTATTCTTAATAGTTTTATGGTTTAAATATGCTATATATGCTAATGTGAAAGTGAAAGAAAGTGGCTAAAGTGCCATATTATGGTACAAAGTGCTAAGGTACGTTTTCCTACTTCTACTAGGATTTCGAAATAAATGTTATACAAATGAAAAGTGATGTGAAAGTGAATTAAAAATATGTTATGCATGATATTTATTATTTGGGGCATTTGGGTCAATTGAAGAAGGGGAAGTGAATGTGATGACTTCGGTCTCACAAAGTGAAGGTGTTGACTTCGGTCTCACCAACGTTATATTTGAAAGTGATGACTTCGGTCTCACTAAGTGAATGTGATGACTTCGGTCTCACTAAGTGAAAGTGGTGACTTGGTCACATTAAGTGGTAACTTCGGTTACATTACAGTGGTGGCTATGCCACAATATTATCAGTGGGCGATGAGCATGTCGACTGCAGCGACTGCCTTCGATGGAGTGTAGCGGATGGAGGGTTGACTTAGTAGTCCCCACGGTGTACAAAGTTGGTACGGGTGGAGTGTAGCGGATGGCTTATAGGTTGGGTTCGGGTTTGCATCATGATTTTGAATTTTTTGTATGCATATGATTTTATGGTGTGCCTAATTCTATTATGTTTAGTGTTGGTTACACACGAGTCTATCGACTCACCCGTTGTAGGGAATATGTTTGGTGATGAGCAAGAATGGACCCGGACTACAGAACTTGTGGTGGCCATGATCGACTTGAAGTTCAGTTTAATTTGAATATTTATTTTATTTTAAAGTCTCTGTACAATTTATTATTTTGGGTTTCATTTTATGTAATAAGGCCACCGTGATTTAATTTTTATTTCTACTATAATTACTATGTTATGAGTTTAGGGCTTTATAAAGAGTAAGCCCACTTAATATGAAATGAGTTTAAATATTTTGTCACTTGAAATAAATGGGTTTTTGTTATAAAAATAAATTTGTTTTCAACTCAAGCCCAACCCACAACGAGCTATCTTCCAAAACTCACAGTTTTCAAAATATTCGAATGAATTTGGACCGAGTTACTTCGAGGAACATACCAGATCCAGTCCATTCTCGTGGGCCGGGTTTGGGGTGTTTCAGTTCCAATTGGTTTTCTTTTCCTTCTAGTCATTGGATTTCTTATTTCGCTTTAACCCCATATCCAAAGTTGATTCTCTTCTGTCTGTCGAATCTTTCCCCTTATTCGGTTCATCTCTAGTCACAAGGTAATATCTCCTCTCTTTTTTTTTCCTTTTTCATTCTTTCTTTCTCTTCTTTTCTCACTAAAGCCGAAACTCTCACCCTTTTTGTAAGGCCGAATCTGCTCACTCTTTTTATTTTGAACCTCTCTTGCTCTCTTCTGGTAAGGGTCGAATTCTCTAGGGTGCAAACTCGTATAGTGTTGGCTCGAACTGCTTCGGGATATTGTCTTTTTGTTGGTAAGTTGTGGGCATGGTAGACTAGGGGTGATGGTTCTCTTATCTTGATTGAATTCGTTAGGGCCGAAAGGCCATTTCTCTTATTATTATCTTGAATAATGTTCTAACTCAATCTTTTCATTAGAGGAACGAATTTTTGATCAGTAGAAGTTGGACCGAATACCCTCTTTAGAAGGAAGGCTAATATTTGTTGGTAAGCAAGCCTGTAGTCCTATGTATTCACATTTTGGGATTATCGAACAGGAAGACTAACTGTTAGCCGATTATGATCTCAGGTGTTTGGAAAGTACCGAGTACCGTAAATAGTAAACAGGTGTGAAATCTCACACCAAACTTGATTATTGCATGCGATGCACTAAGAATTGACCAAAAGTTGAAAAGCCAAAAAAAGGGCAAACCGTGACCACTTGAGCGTGCGAACGCTCGTGGCGTTCAACCGAGACATGAATGATGAAAATAGATCGTTGAGAGTGTCACGAGCACTCTCACAAAATTGAGGTTGTAATGGACCTGATCGAGCCAAAACGGGCTAAATGGGCCCCATAGGCTAACGGGCCCACATGAGTAAAATTGATAGAAAATGACCGAATAATGGTTGCAGTTGCGGAAACTACAAAACTAAAACCAAAACTGTAACACCCCTAACCCGAAATCGTCGCCGGAATAGGGTCAAAGGCGTTATCGGATAGATCGAAAACATTTATAACATTTCATGCATTTCATTCATCTATCATACACATAATGTCCCTTAAGTGAGTCATCGAGACCCTAAGCATGGTTATGAACCGAATCGGGACTAAAACGAAACACATACAAAATTTCATGGAAATATAAAAACTTTCCTATAATACAGGGGACACATGCCCGTGGGGGTAGGCCGTGCCCCACCCACGACTACAAGACACACACGTGTGTCTTCCCCGTGGTCGAAACTGACTTATGTACCACGGCCAACAGGCACCCCCGTGTACTCTAGCCGTGGTCGATCCTGCCAAATACCACATAGCTACTAGGCATGTCCTTGTGCCTTGGCCATGTCCCACTAGGCCATATACTTGCCTTCTTATACACATAAAGTGCACTTATCAAACATACCTGAAACAATATACAATTTACATATTCATTCATTTCTTAAACTTGACTATTGAATCGTTCATAATCTAATAGAATACATACAGTGTCCGGAATAGTTATACAATGCCAGTGTCCCTGACAAGTCTTAATTGTAATCAAATATCGACACCAGCTGTCCCAAACAGGGTCTTACTCGAATTAATACGATGCCGATGTTCCAGACATGGTCTTACACGTAATCAGATATCGACGCCACTATCCTAGATAGGTAATACGATGCCAATGTCCCAGACATCGTCTTACACGTAATCAGATATCGACGCCACTATCCCAGACAAGGTCTTACTCGAATTAATACGATGTCGATGTCCCAGACATGGTCGTTCACGTAATCAGGTATCGAAGCCACTGTCCCAGACAGGGTCTTACTCAAATTTATACGATGCCGATGTCCCAGACATGGTCTTACACGTAATCAGATATCGACGCCACTGTCCCAGACAAGGTTTTACTTGAATTAATACGATGCCGATGTCCCAGACATGGTCTTACACGTAATCAAATTTCTCAAAAAACACCTATGTCATTCTTATCTTAGAATTCTTGTACACATCATTTCTTAAAGAATCATCATCATAAATAATTATACAACCATTCAAAATTCAATACAAATGCATTTATTTGCATAATGACTTACCTGGACTCGATTTAACTAAAATAAAAATGGCTACTCGGTTACTTTTAACTTTTCGCGATCTAAGTCCGTTTTCCTCGGTTCTTGATCTAACCCTTTTATTCACTAATTCATTCAATTTAATCCAAACACATATATTTAGGTAGCCCTCTTACTTGCATAATTTATCAATTTAGTCCATTTTTCTCAAAACATCAAATTCACAAAATCAACCCACACTCATGCTTAGCCGAATGTACATATATATCATACAAGCCCATATTTTTCATCAAATTAGAAATTTAGTCCCTCGATTTGCTATTTTCACAATTGAGCCCTATTTAGCTAAATTCATCAAAACATCAAGAATAAAACATGTTTAACTAACTCAAATCTTTCATTTAACACCATCAAACATCACATATATCATGAATTCATCAATAGCATATTTCACATACATCAACAAAACACAAAATCAAGGCACCGATTTTGTAGCTCTCAAAGCAACGATTGCAGAAGTGTAGAAATTATTAAAAACTGAAATCAAAACTTACCTTAATTCAAGCTTGAAGAGGCCGAATATAGCTTAAGGTTTTCTTCTTTTTCTTTCTTTGATTTTTGGTTAACCAAGGATGATAATGTGGCCATTTTCATGTTTTTATTAAACATATAGTCATTTAATACATAAAGACATTTTTAACCTTTAAATCAAATATATTAAAACATATAATTCAAGGTCATTTATGACCTTAGCCATCCACTAAGCACTTATTGGCATATTTGCCTATTAAGGCCACAACATTCAAAAACCACATCACTTAAGTACTTTAACAAATAGCAAGCAACTTTCACATTTAGTGCAATTCCATCCTTTTGCTCAATTAAACACACAAACAGACAATTTAGGTTACGGAAATTTACCACATGCTTAGTCTTATATCAACGACATAGAAAATAATATTAAAATATTATACTGACTCGAATTTGTGGTCTCGAAACCACTGTTCTGACTAGGGTATAAACCGAACTATTACAATTCTTCCCCCTTACGGATTTTCGTCCCCAAAAATCTTACTGTTAAACAGAGTTAGATATTGCTGTCTCATTGAGTCTTTAGGCTCCCACGTAGCTTCTTATATTCCGTGTCGATTCTACAGTACTTTTACTAACGAAACTTTCTTGTTTCTCAACTCTTTCACTTCACGAGCTAAGATACAAATCAATTCCTCTTCACACGTTATATTAGATCAGATTTCAACTTCAGACGGATAAATCACATGTAACAGATCAGATCTGTATCTACGGACCATCAAAACATGAAATACATTATGAATCTTTTCTAACTCAAATAGCAACTTTAATCTATATGCAATAGACACGATACGTTCAATGATCTCATACGGTCCGATGAATCTCGGACTCAATTTTCCTTTACGTCTGAATCGAAGCACTTTTTTTTTCCACGGAGATACTTTCAAAATACTTTTTCGCCGATTTCAAATTCTAAATCTTTTCGTTTCAAGTCAGCATAAGACTTCTGATGATCATATGCTACTTACAAACAATCTCGGATCAATTTCACTTCCTGCTCTGAATCTTTTATCAAATCAACCCCGTGTAGCTTATTTTCACTAAGCTTGGTCCAATACAGAGGTGTACGATATTTACGTCCGTACAAAGCTTCATAAGGTGCCATTTTGATGCTTAACTGAAAACTATTTTTATACGTAAATTCGATCAATGGTAGATACTGTTCCCACGAACCAATAAACTCAAGTATACAGCATCGTAACATATCCTCTAAAATCTGAATGATCCACTCAGATTGACCATCTGTCTGCAGATGAAAAGCTGTACTGAAATGCAATTTCGTGCCTAAAGCTTCTTGCAACTTCCTTTAGAATCGCGATGTGAATCTCGGATCTCTGTCTGACACAATGGATAGTGGCACCCCGTTCAATCTCACAATCTCAGAAATATAAAGCTCAGCTAATCTTTCAAGTGAGTAGTCAGATCTTACCGGAATAAAATGAACAGATTTCGTCAATTGGTCAACCACGACCCAAATCGCATCTTTCCTTCTCGGAGTCAGAGGCAATCTAGAAACAAAATTCATCGTTACTCTATCCCATTTCCACTCAGGAATCAGAATCGGTTGTAACAAACCGGATGGAACTTTATGTTCAGCTTTCACTTGCTGATAGACTAAATATTTCAAAACAAAATTAGAAATGTCTCGTTTCATGCCAGACCATCAATAGTGTTGCTTCAGATCATGATACATCTTTGTACTTCCCGAATGGATAGATAGGCGACTATTATCAGTTGAATCAACTCCGGATTTCTCGAAACACAGATACGATCTCTTAATCTCCAACAATCATCAATAACACAAAATTGAAAATTAGAATTCGAATCACATAGAGCTCGTTTTGCTATTATTTCATTATCAACTTTCTAACATCACATATCTCTTGTATACTTTTATAGAACTTTTCAGCATATACACTCTATTTCTAAATAACACATAAACATTGATATCACATCTGAGATTCCGAATCAGAAATCAATTTATGTTAAACTCCTTTTAACTTATCAAATATGTCATCAATTCTGAGCATTGAATATTTATTCTTTATGGTCACCTTATTCAACTAACGATAATCAATGCACATTCTCATCGTGCCATCTTTCTTTTTCACAAATAGAATAGGAGCACCCTAAGGCGAGAAACTCGGTCTAGCAAACCCTCTATCAGTTAACTCTTGCAACTGTGACTTTAATTCTTTCATCTCTGTTGGTGCCATTCTATATGGAGCTATCGAAATAGGTGTCGTAACAGGCATCAATTCAATACCAAACTCAACTTCACAAATCAGTGGTAAACCCGGTAACTCTTCAGGGAACACATCAGAAAACTCGTAGACAATAGGTACTGACTCAATTTTCCTTTCAGACATTTTTGAATCAATTACATAAGCAAAATATGCCTCATACCCCTTTTTCACATAACTCTGAGCTTTGAGTACCGATATCATAGCAGAAAATCAATTCAAATCATTAGACTCAACCCGTACAGTTTCCTTATTCGAACATCTCAAATCTATAGTCTTTCTTTTGCAGTTCACAATAGCATCATGCAATGACAACCAGTCCATACCCAAAATAATATCAAACTCATCAAATGGCAGAAGCATCAGATCAGCAGAGAAATAGATATCTCGATACATTAATGGACAGTTCTTGTAAACTTTGTCAACAATGACACTTTTACCTAAGGGGTTCGATACTTTTATAGCAAACTTAGTAGACTCTACAGGCAAAGTCTTACTGAATACTAAATTCATGCATATATATATGAATGCGTAAAACCAAGGTCTATCAATGCAATCACAGAAGTATCATAAAGTGTAAAAGTACCCGTTATAACATCATGTGATGAAGCTTCCTCACGAGCTCGGATAGCATACGCTCTGGCTGGCGCTCTAGCTTCAGATCTCGCAATAGTATCCCTCATAGACCTCTGACTACTATGACATTTCTTATATTTTGGGAAGGTCTATCTCTCTCTGGGGTGTTATCTGATCTCGGATTCTGAGTAGTCTCTTGTTCAACATTTTCTAGGCAGTCTCGAATAAAATGATCTAACGATCTACATCTGAAATAAGCTTGATTGTTCAATCTACAATTCCTCGGATGTCTTTTACCACAACGCTTACACTTAAGTCGCTCGGATCTGACATTTCCAATGCTCGCCATCTCTAAGCAATCTCAAATGAAGTGATTTCGTGATCCACATTTATAACAAACTCTATTGTTATACTTGCTCTAACATTTTCCCACATGTCGTCTTCCACACTGCCTACACTCAGGTTTGTTGCATTTAGTACTTACATCATTTGATTAAATTGCAGCTTGAGTTTTCAGACTAACATTTAGTCTCACACGATCTCTGCTAGCATGTCCAAATGAAGCATTTGATCTATTGTTTGCATCTCTATATTTCTTTGTTAAAGGTTGAGAAAAATCACTCATCGATCTTTTTCTTTCATTACGAGCTTCAGAATCGACTTTCTCAGTATTATCATTATTAGTAGCTCTGAACTCTCTGACCTCATACTTGCAAATTTTTTCAACTGAAGGCATATTCATCAGATTCAGATTCATAGTTGAAAGCATAGGATATGTCTGAGGGAGATTAACCGGGGGCG
The DNA here is from genome assembly GCA_025506655.1 of Gossypium rotundifolium. Lineage (NCBI taxonomy): Eukaryota > Viridiplantae > Streptophyta > Magnoliopsida > Malvales > Malvaceae > Gossypium > Gossypium rotundifolium. The sequence goes on along the minus strand of CP106734.1, from coordinate 136,231,658 downwards.
AAGGCTGCAAAATAGTCGGGTTATTTCTCACAAATTGAGTGAACCACTTACTCATCATCTGAAAGAAAGCTTGTTTAACTTATTCCTCTAGACCGCTCGTAGTCAATCTCGGATCAAAAGGCACTGTCCCTTGCACGGGAGCAAACGTATCACTTTCTATGTCATCAGCTGTGGTTCTTTCAGGATCCATTTCTATACAAAAATCACATTTTATACATTAGGATTCATCACACTATCACATTTCAGATATATGGCATGTTTAGCTAAACTCTGACACGCTACGTTAGTCCGAGAATCGACTAAACCGTAGCTCTGATACCAACTAAATGTAACACCCTAACCCAAAACTGTCGCCAGAATAGGGTCAAAGGCGTTACCAGATAGATCGAAAACATTTATAACATTTCATGCATTTCATTCATCTATCATACACATAATGTCCCTTAACCGAATCGGGAATAAAATGAAACACATACAAAATTTCATGGAAATATAAAAACTTTTCTATAATACACGGGACACACGCCCGTGGGGGTAGGCCGTGCCCCACCCACGGCTACAAGACACACCCGCGTGTCTTCCTTGTGGTCGAAACTGACTTATATACCACGGCCACCAGGCACGCCTGTGTACCCTGGCCGTGGTCAATCCTGCAAAATACCACACAGCTACCAGGCACATTCGTGTGCCTTGGCCGTGTCCCACTAGGCCATATACTGATTTTACCCCACGGTCACTAGGCACGCCCGTGTGCCATGACCGTGTTACATTATAGGTCATTTGTAAGACCAAAATGCCACCTAGATGGGTCATACCTACAAGCAACATTTTCCATCACATATCATGCATATATGGCAACAAAAATATACCAAATTTGACCTTTCAATCTATACATTCAATGCCAATCTCAACTATGCCAAATTACAAGACTAAAGCTCATCTTATCTCAAGCATACTTCATTCATTTGCTTAGCCAAAACTTTACCATTTCATATGCATCAAACCATACCAAAATTTTGCATTATAAAACTCATTCATTCAAGTATTTATCAACTCAAAACTTGCCAAAACACATGGCTAAGTTCACTTCATAAACATGTACACATATCTAGCCTATACATGCCATAATTAGCTATATACATTTTCAAAAGGGTACCAAAACAAGTTTAGTAGTGTGATGACAATCCTTGACGGTCCCGAGCCTTCAGTAGCTTTAACGACCCATAAAAACAGAGAAAACACACATACAGAGTAATCTTTCCAAAAGCTTAGTAAGTCAGTATACCTTTAAACTTACCATATAAACATTCAAAACATATAATCAATCTAGATTCACTAATGGCTCAATTGCACCATCATAACTCTTCTTAGTACATTCACTTAGGTCGTTTATCTTCCAAAATTTGCATATCAGTACATACTTTATTAACTCATAGTTTTTCTATCCATGTAACACACTTACCTTCTCATATTCAAATACATAATTCATATAGGTAAGTTTAAGAAAATACTTGCCTTCTTAATCACATAAAGTGTACTTATCAAACATACCTAAAACAATATACAATTTACATATTCATTCATTTCTTAAACATGACTATTGAATCGTTCATAATCTAATAAAATACATAGAGTGTCCGGAATAGTTATACAATGCCAGTGTCCCTGACATAGTCTTAATTGTAATCAAATATCGACGCCACTGTCCCAGACAGGGTCTTACTCGAATTAATACGATGCCGATGTCCTAGACATGGTCTTGCACGTAATCAGATATTGACGCCACTGTCCCAGACAGTGTCTTACTCGAATAAATACGATGCCGATGTCCCATACATGGTCTTACATGTAATCAGATATCGATGCCACTATCCTAGATGGGTCTTACTCGAATTAGTACGATGTCGATGTCCCATACATGGCCTTACACGTAATCAAATATCGATGCCATTGTCCCAGACAGGGTCTTCCTTGAATTAATACAATGCCAATGTCCCAGACATGGTCTTACACGTAATCAGATATCGATGCCACTGTCCCAGATAGGGTCTTACTCGAATTAATACGATGCCGATGTCCCAGACATGGTCTTACACATAATCAGATATCGACGCCACTGTCCCAGATAGGGTCTTACTCGAATTAATACGGTCGATGACATGGTCGGACATGGTCTTACACGACATGGTCTTACACGTAATCAGATATCGACGCCACTGTCCGAGACAAGGTCTTACTCGAATTAATATGATGCCGATGTCCCAAACATGGTCCTACAGGTAATCAGATATCTCGGAATAAACACCTATGTCATTCTTATCTTAGAATTCTTGTACACATCATTTCTTAAACAATCATCATCATCAATAATTATACAAACATATAAAATTCAATACAAATACATTTATTTGCATAATGACTTACCTCGGATTCGATTTAACTGAAACAAAAACGGCAACTCGATTACTTTCGCTTTCTCGCGGTCTAAGTCTATTTTTCTCGGTTCTTGATCTAAACATATTCAGAATTAAACCTTTTATTCACTAATTCATTCAATTCAATCCAAACACATATATTTAGGGCAATTTACAAATTAGCCCTCTTACTTGGATAATTTATCAATTTAGTCCATTTTTCTCAAAACATCAAATTCACAAAATCAACCCACACTCATGCTTAGCCGAATGTACATATATATCATACAAGCCCATATTTTTCATCAAATTAGTAATTTAATCCCTCAATTTGCTATTTTCACAATTTATCCCTATTTAGCTAAATTCATCAAAACTTCAAGAACAAAACATGTTTAACTACCTCAAATCTTTAATTTAACACCATCAAACATCACATATCTCATGAATTCATCAGTAGCATATTTCACATGCATCATCAAAACAAAAAATCAAGGCATGGGTTTTGTAGCTCTCAAAGCAACGATTGCAGAAACATAGATATTATCAAAAATTGAAATCAAAACTTACCTTAATTCAAGCTTGAAGTGGCCGAATATAGCTTAAGGTTTTCTTCTTTTTCTTTCTTAGATTTTTGGCCAACCAAGGATGATAATGTGGCCATTTTCATGTTTTTATTAAACATAAAATCATTTAATACATAAAGTCATTTTTAACCTTTAAATCAAATATATTAAAACATATAATTCAAGGTCATTTATGACCTTAGCCATCCACTAACCACTTATTGGCATATTTGCCTATTAAGGCCACAACATTCAAAAGCCACATCACTTAAGTACTTTAACAAATAGCAAGAAACTTTCACATTTAGTGCAATTCCATTCTTTTGCTCAATTAAACACACAAACAGACAATCTAGCTTATGAAAATTTACCACATGCTTAGTCTCATATCAACGACACAGAAAATAATATTAATATATTCTACTGACTCAAATTTGTGATCCTGAAACCACTGTTCCGACTAGGGTATAAACCGTGCTGTTACTAAAACCATGCGTAATATGCCACACGAGCTTGTAGGCCTGTTTGGGCCTAAAATGGATTTTTGGCCCAATTGTATTGTAGAGACCCAAAGAGGGGTCCCATGTCGCTCGAAGCGACAACAGGCCTCCAGAAAGTTAGTTAGACGATTAAATTACTGAAAAACCCTTAATGGGTAAATTACTGAAATACCCTTAGTGGGTAAATTACTGAAATACCCTCGATGGGTAAAATTACTGAAACGCCTTCGTGGGGGCAAAATTATTGTTATACACTTAAGGGCAGATTAGGTATGGTTGTGTAGAATTTGATTAATTGCCATAATGATACATAATTGCATACACTGAACAATTATGCCATGACATGTGCATTGGGTTGGGTTATATTTATGGAGAAAGTACTATACTGGTGGCTATGCCACGTTATACTGATTATAGTGGCTCAGCCACATATACTGTTACTGGCAGCTTTGTTGCGTTTATACTAGTAGCTCGGTTGCATTCTTGGAGTGTAGGGCTGGGTGGGTTGACTTGGTCCTCACATGGAGTGTAGGGCTAGATTGGGGTGGGCTACTTTTTTTTTTTGTTTGCATTATCATGTTTATAGGGCTTAGGCCCAGACCGATACCATAAGGGCTCAGGCCCATATAGTGACCGTTATAGGGGATTACACATTGGGTTCTCGTAACTCACCCCTCTTTCTTTTAACCATGCAGGTAATCCCAGTGTTAGAGGATTTGGAGCAGCGGAGAACTCGGAGGTGGCCATACGTCAAATTTTCTTCTTTCAAAACTTAGTAAATTTAGTTTTAAATTTATTTTATGTTATTATTTTGGGTTAATAATTTGTGTAATAAGGCCATTAGATTTTTCTTCTAAAATTTCGTATAGTAATTTTGCTAGTTAATAATTATTAATTGGTTAATCACGAATTTTTAAGCAATAACAACTATTTTCAAAATAACATGTTTCCGCAATTCTTTAAGTTAAATTTTAGCAATAAACAAAGTTTTCGAAAATAATAACATCTTTACCAGAAAAAATTTTAAGCAAATCTTGTTTTCGCAAGCAACAAAGTTCGGAGTTTCAAAAAGGATACAAAGTTTTTAACAAACGCATAGCTTTTAAACAACCTTTTGATGTCACAAGCTAGATTCAGTTATAACGTCAAGGTCGGGTTTGGGGTGTTACAGTACTTTAATTTTAATGATTTCATGCTTAATCGCGAGAAAAGACTAAATAGCATAAAGTGTGAAAGTTCCATTCTATAAGTTAAAAGTACCAAATGGCCATAGATTGACAAATTGAGGTCTCTAAAAGGCAATTTAGCCCCTTGTAAGTGCTTGGCTGGCCATAGGGGACAAGTATTGACCAAGTTGGTCAAATTTGGTGAGTAGGTAGATTAAATTGATAGTTTAATATTAGAATAAAGAAAGAGAAGATATCATCTCTCTCCACCTTTCTCCACTGAAATTGGCAAGCAAAATAGAGGTTTGAAAGCTCAAAATTTTTAGCAAGCTCTCCTTCATCCTAGTAAGTGTTCTAGTGATTTTTCTTTGAAAATAATTGTACTTTTGAGATCCCTAAAGCTTAGGCTTTTAAATAAGGGGACTATTGTGCAACATGGTGAAATGTTAAAAGAGTTACCATGAGAGCTTTCATTGTTAATTTCTGCATTTTTATGGAAGAAAATGAGTCTTAGTTGTTTGATAAACAACTTTTGTGAAATGTTTTAGCATGAAAACACCAAATATAACCTTGATAAAAAGATTATAAAGTTTGTGATTAATATATGAGATATTGATTTTTGATGATAGCTTTAAGAGCATTAAATGTTCACCTAGGCTTGCTAAAAGTAGAAATGTGATTAGAATTTATTTCTGAGCCTAGGGGCAAAATGGTCACTTGCCAAAGTCTAGGGGCAAAATAGTAATTTTGCCTAAACATGATTTTTGAAATGCTTTTATTAATATAGTGATTAAAATGAGTTAAATTGCTATTATAGATCAAGAAGAACCGATGACCCACCTTCATCGGGGAAAGAACAAAGTCTCAGAATAGATCGACAAGTTAGCTCATTTTGAAATCGAGGTAAGTTTGTATATGTTTTAAGCAACCTTTATATTAGTATGTTGAGGAATGCTTAGCATTACATTAATGCATGATGCACTACTAAATTGAGTAGTTAATGTGAATGAGATGTTGAAGTCCTAATGGACCATATTGATTATAAAAATGCTATCATTGAGATATGAAATAGATAAGGTCCCATATAAGACCATGTCCGGGACATGGCCTCGGCACTGAGTTAAAATCCCGTATAAGACCATATCTGGCATATGGCTTCGGTAATGATTATGAGAATTGTATAAGACCATATTCGGGATATGACATCGATACATGATAGGAAATTCCATATAAGACCATATCCGAGATATGGCATTGGCATCTAGAGGTAATCCCATATAAGACCATATCCGGGATATGGCATTGGCATCTAGAGGTGATTAAAGTAATGACAATAAAAACACGTCTTTGACTATCCCTTGTGAATAGTAGCATAAGTAGATGAATTTAGAAGTAGAAATGTGAATGATATTTAAGTTATGTGAATGAGTGAATACACGTACTCGTGAATGAGTCACGAAGAACCGATTTCGATATGTGGTACGGTATGTGCTAGATAAGGGAAATTGTATGTAAGTATTGTCAAGAAGCCTTGACCCGTACAGTTAGTTAATACCGTGGATAGAGTATCTTATGAGCTTATTATTGCTATTTATTTCCATGCAAACTTACTAAGCTTTATGCTTACCCCTTTTTCTTTGCCCTTCTTTCTTGTAGTATTGCTAAGGTAACTCGAGGATCGTGGACGTAGGAGTTTAGAAATCACACTATCGACAGCACTTTGGTATAACAATTTTGGACTTATTTTGAGTATGGCATGTATAGGACTTGAGTATTTTGTTAAGTTGTAATTGTTAGTCAAAGTGTTGGCTATGTAAGTTTGTCTAAGTCATTTTGTAAATGGCCTTTTGAGTTAGGGAAATACTTAGCAAACTCTGTTGCTTAATGAATATGAAATTCATGAAATGTATGTTCCTTTTATTATCTTGTATGTTGGAATGGGTTCTTAGACTTGCTTATGGGATAGGAGTTGTATTGTTGTGAGTAGAATCATGTATGTGCATTGTAGGGTGGAAAGGGCTTGGTATATATCCTGCTAGTTGTCCACCTAGGTAGACACACAGGCGTGGGTCTAGACCATGTGGGAGGCACGCTAGCACATGGGTGTGCGCCTAGGCCACGTGAAGTCTGTACCTCACACTTAGGATTTAAATCACCACACGGATGGGGTACACGGGAGTGTGTATAGGCCGCATGGGTAAGTCAGAATGCTAAGGTTTTGTACACGGGCCAAAGCCATGGGCGTGCCATGGCCGTGTGAATTATTCATTGTAGACCATGGGTGGAAGACACGGGCATGCCTTAGGGGCACACGGGCGTGTCCCTAGGCCTACACGGGTGTGTGGCCCCTGTTTTGATTAAAAAGTTTTGTAAACTCGTGAAAGTTCCCGGAAAGATTCTGATACTTCTCGAAAGTATATTTAGGGCCTCTTAGGCCGAGTATGTACGAGCGATAGGGTTAAACAAAATTTTATAACCCTATTCTTGATGTTTAAGCAAGATTAGTTGTGCAGTGCCTTAAACCCTGTTTCGGCTCGAACATGGCAAGGGGTGTTACAGTCCCAAAAAAACAAACTCTCAAAATTTACCCAAAATATTAAATAAAACCATAAATCAAAAATTTAAACAATGCTCTGGAAAAGGTGGTCAACATCGAGTCCCTGCTACACTAATCCGCCTAAGTCTGTGGGTTACCAGTACAGAATAAGCAAAGAACGAGTGAGTTTACATAAACTCAGTGTGTAACCCAGCAAAATTAAGTATGTACACACATAGAATATCACATGTCAAATAGATTCATATTTGGGCCTGGGCCCATTATAGATGCAGACACAGTTACAGATATACAAATCAGATATAAGAAACCAAAGTCCTACCCCCAACCTCTGCACACCATTTTCGTCCAGCCCTACACACCATGTGGGGTTTAAAATACCCACCCATCCCTACATACCATACTATACAGATGTGGCACATAACAGATATAATGAAGCCATGCTGCCAGATAATATGCACAAATGCCTTTCAGAACATTTCCTCCAATAAGCATCATCCCATCCCCAATATCAGACAACATACTAAACATATAGAATTAATAGATATATCATACTTAACATGCTCTTAACATGTGTTCATAAACAGATAGCAGATAACAAACATAGTCATGCTCATAACAGTACATTAGTCTAACAGAACATATAGTTTTAGGGTTTAGTAAGCCATTTATCAACCCTACGATAGGTCTACAGTTGATCAGTATGACACGTATGACCCTACGAAAAATTTCAGTACAATGGGCCCACACACTTGTGTGGCCCACACGCTCAGATTGACATTGCCCTTGTGGATCACACAGCCTGGCCCAAAGTTCACACTCCCGTATGACTCACCCGTGTGGGCTTACACGCCCGTTTGGCCCACACGCCCAATCTGATTTAACCCATGTGGCCCACACAGCCACACTTCGGCCATCACACGGTTGTGTCTTACCTACGACCTGGCCTTCTTCGATCACACAGCCATGAGGTGTTGACAGATTACAGTTTTGACTTTCACCGAATCTCGTAGCACGTGGCCTACCACACAGTCATGAGGTGTTGATAGATTACAGTTTTGATTTTCACCGAATCTCATTTTTTTGCGTTTCGGGTATGCACCTGGTACTATTTTGATGCAGAAACACTCCCGAGCAACCCAACACCTAAGATTGACCAACAAAGCATTTGATTAGTCGCATAAAACTAAACTAAAATCGAACACAAAATAGCACAAGCAACTTACCGAAGAACAGACTGACCCTAGCACGATAAAGGCTATCTGCACATAACTTTACTATTCACCACTTCCACCTAATCCATAAAAATACAAAAATCAAACCCACATTACTCATCCTAATGTCAAAACCAAAGAAAAACATAATCCTAATTCGCATAAAGACAATGACTATCACCAAAATGTCATAGAGTCACTTACTAGAGTTGCACAATGAGTACCAAAATTTTGAAAATAAATGATACGACCGCAGTAAAAAAGAAAAATATGGAAGAAAAGAGGGAAAAAGAAAACAGCAGGGAAAATAGAAGCTAATGTCAGTTGATTGGAAGAAGGAAGGAAAAATTTGGAAAAAGAATAAAAAATAAAATAAAATCATGGATATACCACTCATCCATTGATTTTCTCCCACTAATCCACTACTCAACTTCGTCAGAATTCCTGTTTGGTAGAAACTCTCTTGGTCAAATGAGCAAAAATAAACTCCCACGCTCACGCAGAGATTCGAACACAGGAGCTCTACACAACACACAAACTCCCTTACCACTCTAACCAGCAGGCTCATTCTGCTATAGAATTGCAACAATTAAATATAAGCCCACTGAACAGAGATAGGGCTTAATTCCAAAAGTAACCAAAATTTGCTAAAGCTAAGGCTTGAACTTGGGACCTCTCACATACACCCAGAACACTTAACCACTAAAATAGATACACAGTTGTGTCACATTTTCACAAAAGTAGAAATAAGAGTTTTGGGGCATTACAACTCTACCCCTTAAAAGAAATTTCGACCTCAAAATTTACCTGATCAGAACAAATGAGGATACTGCTGACGCATCGAGCCCTCAGGTTCCCAAGTAGCCTCCTCAGTGATATGATTCCACCATAGTACATTCACTAATGGAATGGACTTCCTCTTCATGACCTTAACATCGTGGTCCAGAATCTAAACTGGCTCCTCCTCAAAAGTCAAGTCTGGTCTAACCTCGATCTCCTCAACAAAGACTACGTGAGATTGGTTTGACCAATATCGCCTCAACATCGAGATGTAAAACACACCGTGGATGCAGTCTAACTCTGAAGGTAGCTCCAACTGATAAGCGACCAGTCCTACACACTTTAGAATTTGATACGGCCCAATGAACCTAGGGCTTAACTTGACGTTACTGCCAAATCTCAAAACTTTCTTCCACGATGAAACCTTAAGAAAGACGAAGTCCCCCACAGAGTACTCAATATCAAGCCTCTTCAAATCTGTATAAGACTTTTGCCTATCAGAAGCAGCCTTTAGTCGATCCCGGATTAGCCTAACCTTGTCTTTGGTCTTAGAAACCAACTCAAGACCCAAAACCCGACGTTCACTCAACTCAGTCCAACACAGCGGAGTACGACACTTACGACCATATAACACCTCGTAAGGTGCCATCTGAATGCTAGCCTCAAAACTGTTACTATAGGCGAACTTAGCTAATAGTAGATAATCCTCTCAATTACCTTGAAAATCAATCACGCAATTTCAAAGCATATCCTCCAATATTTGAATCACCCTCTTAGATTGACCATCGGTCTGAGGATGGATCACAGTACTGAAGTCCAATCTCGAACCCAAAGCCTCATGCAATTTCTTCCAGAATTGAGACATGAAACGAGGATCTCCGTCAGAAATAATCGACACTAGAACCCAATGCAGTCTAACTATCTTGGAAATATACAACTTCGCTAGTTCTGTAGAGAATAATCAGTTTGAACCTGAATAAAGTGAGCAGATTTGGTCAATCGATCCACGATTACCCAAACAGAATCCTTCTTAGTGGGTGTCAAGGGCAACCCACTAACAAAATCCATAGTCACTTGTTCCCACTTCCATAAGGGAATCTTGACTAGTAGTAATAAACCCGAAGGCAACTGGTGCTCAGCCTTAACCTGCTGACAAGCCAAATAGTGTGCTACGAAATCAGTAACCTCGCGCTTTAACCCTGGTAGCCAGTACAGTTCACGGAGATCTCGATACATCTTATTGTCGCAGGTATGCATAACATAAGGGCTATTATGCGCCTCCCTCAAAATAGACTACATCATATCAAAATTATTCGGCATTAGATCCGTCCTCAAAAATACAACACACCATCACTGTTTAGCCCAAAATCGATAGTAATACCGCTCTCAATCTGTCGAAACCTCAAGCTCAGAGACTCATCCCCTAACTGCTTATCCCAAATATGCTTAATCCAAGTCAGCTTAACTTGCAACTCGGCCAACAGACTCCCATCATCAAACAGACTAAGGCATGCAAAAATCACCCTCAAATCAGACATCATCCTATGACTTAGAGCATCGGCCACCACATTGGCCTTACCAGGATGATACTCTATCGTGCAGTCTTAATCCTTGAGCAGCTCAATCCATCTACGCTATCTACGATTCAACTCCATCTGAGTAAGGAGATACTTGAGGCTTTTGTAGTCGATATAGATGATACACCTCTTACCATACAGATAGTGCTTCTAGATTTTCAATGCAAAGACCACTGCAGCCAACTCAAGATCATACGTCGGATAGTTCCCCTCGTGTGTCTTAAACTACAAGACGCATAAGCTACAACCTTACCATCCTGCATCAGAACGCAACCGAAACCAAAGTGCGACGCATCACTGTATACTGCAAACTCTTTTCTAGATTTAGGCTATATCAAAACAGGAGCCTGAGTCAGAATAGACTTGAGCTTCTAAAAGCTTTCTTGTTGTGCATCAGTCTAGATAAAAGGGACACCCTTACGTAGAAGCTTAGTAAGTGGAGCTGCAATCAAAAAGAACCCCTCGATGAAACATCGATAATATCCTGCCAAACCCATAAAGCTACGGATCTCAAATACATTATTAGGTTGTTTATCCAGTACAGCCTCAATCTTTTGAGGATCAACACGAATCCCCTCAGCAGAAACCACATGCCCTAGAAAAGTTACTTCACGAAGCCAGAACTCACACTTGCTTACCTTAGAGTAAAGTTGCTTCTCACGCAGAATCTGGAGCACTACTCTAAGATGCTCATCATGCTCATCTTCAATTTTAGAATAAACTAGAATGTCGATGATGAAGACCACGACGAACTGATCCAGGTAGGGCTAAAACACTCGGTTCATCAAATCCATGAATGCGACCGATTCATTCGTCAACCCAAAAGGCATAACTAGGAACTCGTAATGCCCATAACGAGTCCTAAATGGAGTTTTATATACATCAGCCTTCTTAACCCTCAATTGATGATACCCAGTATGAAGACATATCTTGGAGAATACAGAAGCCCCTCAGAACTGATCAAATAAGTTATCGATCCTCGAAAGTGGATACTTATTCTTAATGGTTAGCTTGTTCAACTACCGATAATCTATCCACATCCTCATGGTCCCATCCTTCTTCTTAACAAATAATACTGGTGCTCCCCACAGAGACAACTCAGATTGATGAAGCCACGATCCAACAACTCCTGCAGTTGAGCCTTAAGTTTCGCAAGCTCTTTTGGTGCCATTCGATAGGGAGTGATAGACACCAAAGTTATATCTGGAAGAAGCTCTATCCCAAACTCAACCTCTTGATTCAGAGGCAATCCTGGTAACTCTTCAGGAAAAACATGCAAAAAATCAATTACAGTTCTGATATCCCCAATAGAAAACTTCCCATAAGCAGTAGTACTGACGTAAGCCAAATACACCTCGCACCCATTTCTGAACTAGTTTCTCAACTATTAGTGCGGAGATCACATGCGACAGATAATCTTGACACTCCCCGATTACAACCACCTCTTTATCTTCCTCAATTCTCAGAACGACCCTCTTAGTCGCACAATCCAAACAAACCCGGTGCTTGACCAACCAGTCCGTCCCTATAATTATATCGAACTCCCTAAACGGAAGCTCCATCAGATCCACTAGAAAAATAGTTCTTTGCACCCCCAAGAGTACATCCCTATAAAGTTTACTCTCCACAGAAATCCCTAAAGTCTCAGATACAGTACTAGCTATGTATGAGTGGGTAGACCCTATGTCTATCAAAGCCAAGTAAGGTACATCAAATATAAAGAATGTACCGGTAGTGATGTCATAAGCCTCTCTGTCCTCTCGGTGACGTGCAGCATAAACCAAAGTAGGCTGCCTCACATCTGTTTGACTTGCACCTTTGCCCAGTGCTCTCTGTCCCTGACCCATACCATTACCACCCCTAGCCTGACGACGGCCTCTAGGTGGCTGCTGAACTACTCCCTACGGCTGCGCCGGACATGATGTTAGAGCTTGCACCTGATCAGCCCTCAATGGACACTCCTGGATATGGTGCTCCAAAGACCCACATCTCAAACAGGCCCCAATCCTCATCCAGCACTCTCCCGGATGGCGTCTACCATAATCACTGCACGACTATAACCCAGTAGAAACAATAGAAGAAATAGGGGGCCCCACTCTAACTGGCCCATCAGATCTGGCCTTTTTTCTTAGGCTTCTACTCAAAACTCGAGGGCTCTGAATCCCTCTTATTCTTACCTCTCTCACGGTCCCTGTTCTGGCACTCCCCGCGCTTAACATCCTCAGCAATCTTTACTTTCTCTACCAGAATCAAAACTCATACTTCTTCTGTGGAGCTATCAGAACCATTAGATTATCCCTTAGGCCGTCCTCAAACCTAACATATCTCTCATACTCCAATGCCACCATACCTCGAGCATAGCAACTCAGCCTCAAAAACTTGGCCTCATATTCGGCCACAAATCGATCACCTTGCGTTAGGTTTAGAAACTCACGCTTGTGAGCATCAACATAGCTGGCTCCCACATATTTGCTCTGAAATGTAGTCTTAAAGAACTCCCAAGTCAAACGGTCAGGCTGAGCACCCTCCTTAACAATTAACCACCACTGATATGCTTCGTCGCGAAGTAAGGAGACTGGGCCCTTCAATTTCTACTCGGGGTTATAGTCCAAGTCATCCATGATTCTCTCATTGGCTTCTAACTAGTACTCATCCACATTAGGGGCGACTCCTATGACACCCCTAAATAACTCAGCTTTATTAGTCCAGAGTTGCTCAATTATCGACCCTCGGCCCCCATATCCAGAATTGGGCCCATCGACCCTCTCTAATATCCTCAGCATGGCTTGGGATAGTGCATCATCCCTAGCCGAAAGACTTTGAGACCCAGTCTCAGTAGCAGGTGACACAGATGTCTCACTCGTGTCTAGATTTGACATGTAGCCCAGAGATGAGGACTCAGCTCGAGCCCCCCTACGACCTCTACCTCGGCCTCGAATACCACGTCCACGGTGTAACATCCTGAATTAGGGGCTGGTTTAAAATTTAATTATTTGTTCCCATGTGTGCATGTGTGCCTGAAATAAATATTATAATTTACTTTGCATGTTCTAAGGTCTAGAATTAAACCCGAGCTAGGCCTGACTTAGGGTTAAAAATTTCTTTTTAAGTGCTTAAAGGAGGAAGGCTAGGTGAATTAGGGGTTAAGAAAATTTTTAGAAGGGACTTGACATAAGGATCTAGTTGGCTAAGTGGTTCCATGCGTGTTGGAGGTGAATGGGAGAGCTGGTCACAAGTTCGAGTGACAGGAGGAGCATTGAGCGTTTTATTTTTTTATATAGTGATGGGCTTAAGAAGGAAGGCCTTAAAATTAATTGGTGAAGGCTCCTGGCATGAAAGTCCAGGTGGTAGGAGTGGCTTGGGCGCCACTTAAGAGTGTAGAAGAGGCAAGTCGTGGGTTCGAGGGACGCAATGAACAATTATTTTGGGCTTTTTGCGTTAAAGAAAAAAAAGGGCCAAGAAGAAGGCTTTATAAAATAAATAAAAGGGGTATTTGACATGAAAGTCTTAAGGGAGAATTGGCATGAGGCGTGAAGAGGCATGGAGAGGGCTGGAGGTTCCAGGTTCGAACCTATGAGGCAGCATTTGAATTTTTATTTTTTTTCCTCTTTGCTGTTGGCGTGAAGGAGAGAAAGAATTGGCATGATTTTGGACTCTTCAAAGTGATAGAGTTTGAGCTTATTTTTTTGCTAATAATTGGCTGGAAGAGGGGGAGTTTTAGTGTTTTATTTGCTATAAAACTGTTGAAGGGATTAAGGGATTAAAAGTATGATAAAATTTGATTTATCTTTGATAAATCAAGGCTGCAAATTATCACAAATTAAGTGAGTGATTGCCGAAATTTGGACTCCTTAAGCTGTCCATATTTTGATTTTTGCTACAGCAAAGAAGTGTCAAAACTCTAGCAAACTCTCTTCTTTGTTTTCCTTCTTGTGCTGGCCTAAATTCCCCCTAGGTGATTATTCAAAATTTTCCAGCATCCTCTTCTTTTACTTAGCCGAAAACCACCATTGATTTCTCCTACATCTTTTCTTTTCTTTTCTTCCTCCATTAGCCGAACCCCTACCCCCTTGCTTCCGAAATTCCCTTAGACAAGTTGCCCAAAATTATTCAAGAATTCCAGCATCTCTTTAGCTGAATTCCCTCCTCCCTATTTGCTGTAATTTTGGCCGAATATCAAAGCAAAGGGTGCTCTCTTCTTCCCCAATCGGTTTAAGAGGAAGGTAAGTAGTGGTAAGGACTTGATTTAGTCATCTTTTTCCTTTAGGTATTCGTTAAGCCGAAGGCTTGGAGGCTAACTATTTTGTGTCTTAAGGTGTGGCCGATTGTTGGAGGTAAACCATCGTTTGGCTCGGGATTTGGTAGGAAGCTGAATCATTTGTAAGGTGAGGGTGGAGTTTAACCCTTTGGATTTATGAGGTTTGGCCGAATGGCCTCAGACACTAACCTTATGTTTGGCCGAATATAGGGACAAGAAGATCTTGAAAGGCCGATTGATTCATCAGGATTTAAGGGTTATCGATAGTAGCAGGTGTGTACATACACACTTAATAATTAATTAATGTGATGAATATATTACACTAAATTGGATTGTGTAGAATTGGATTTTATACCATCATGGTATAAGCAAGGAATCGGGTAAGTCATTGATGTTATGAGTTACTTAATGATGCTTTTGGGAAGCATGATGTATTTGGTATGTTGTTAAATATATGTGTGGGCATGATTCCTATTATATGCGTGTTATTGATTGTTGTGGGTTGAATGAGAGGAGGGGGAAGTAATATTCGTGTCGACGGACACCAGTGGTTTGGTACCACATTTTGTGACTACGGTCACCAGAGGTTTGGCACCTCCAGAGGTTTGGCACCTCATAGCGTCTCGTCCCAGGGGCTTAGCACCATAGTGGGTTGGCCCCACGGATTATATTATGGGATCGACGCCAGTGATTTGGTATCACACGTGGGTTGGCCCCACCAGTGGTTTGGCACCACAATATTATTGGATATCGTGACTATAAGTCCCCAGTGGTTTGGCACCACCAGTGGTTTGGTACCACACGGGGTAGAAAAGGTGTTTGGATGGTTAGGTTGGGTGCATGTTAATTTAATTTGTGATTTGTGTGTATGATGATGCATTAAACCGGGGGTTACACATTGAGTCTTGGTGACTCACCTTTTCCTTTAATATTTTTCAGGTGACTCGTAGATCGCGGATGTGGAGCCGGACGGACTCGAGGTGGCCATGCAGTGAAATTATGGACTAGATGAACTTTGAATTATTTTTATTTTATTTTGGTTTTATTTATTTAAGTTGTAATAAGGCCTCCTAAGATTGTTTTTATTATTTTACATGTTTGGGATAAATTATTTAAATTGCTTAATAACTTTAAAAATGGTTACACAAGTTTCTTAAATTCAAATGTAAATGATTTTCTTTCGTACCATCGGGTACAATGACAAAATTGGTAACAACTTGACTTAATATATATTTTTAAATGAACTAAGTGTTGCTTTCTTTATACACCTCAACTGTTTTTAAAATAAGACAACATCTTTTACTCTAAATTAAAATCGGCTAAATAAGGGTTTTCAAAATGTTTTCATCTGTAACATATCGAATTTGGCCATAACGTTTGGGCCGGGTTTGGGGTGTTACAAAATTGGTATCAGAGCCCAGTTCAAAACTCGGCTGTGGGGGGGCCCAAGGCCCAAAATGTTTGGTTTTTGGATAGTAGGCCTTATTATGATGTTTGAGAAACTATTTTGGCATGAACAGCATGGCACCGAGTCTCCGGCACCTATCCGCCCAGGTAAGTACTTCTATCAATTTTTGTGAATTCTTTTGATGAGGGGTAGAAGGGTAAAATGGGAACGTAGACTACTAGAGTAGAAACTATTGAACCCTAGGGCTAGCATACCCCAACAAAAATTGCATAAGATTTAATAATTCTCTAAACAAACCCTGTGAGTTGTCACTAAGCAAAAGATGTGGCAATCGTTATACACATGTCTAGGATTGGATTCGGTGGGGGCCTGGTATTTAAGCAGTCCTCGTGACTCACCTCCTACTCACTTGAATCCTACCTGGTGCGTAGTAACGGTTCATCCTCGCTGAGACGACACACTTACAGGTTAAACTTAATAACTAAAACCCGAAAAGGACTAGCCGTTTTGATTTTGGAAATAAATAAAACCTTAGTTTTTTTTAAAAAAAAGACCAAAATACCCCTCAGTTGAAAAATGACCAAAATACCCCTGGTTTGTAAATTATCGAAATACCCTCCGTATGAAAATTTTTTTCAAATAAAAATTTTAAGATATCCTTCATTTGTAAAATCACGTAGAACCCAATTTTTGAAAGTCATTTTGTGAAAATACCTAGATTATGTAAAATTACTAAAATACCCTTAGAGGTAAAATTACGAAAACGCCCTGGAATCACGAAATTTCCAAAATACCCACGGTTTTAATCAAAAGGTTTCATCACATGAAAAGTGCCCAAAAACCTTACTTTACAAAAAATTGAAAATATCATGATTTTAGAAGATTACAAAAAAAAATGCCCTAACCAACAAAAATTACCAAAATGACCTTGGTTATCAAAATTTTTGCAACACCATCAAAATGGAAGATGAATTCTTAAAAATAACTCTCAAAGTTTTACAACCTTTGAAACATCCCTGATTTATCAAATTTTACAAATTCGCCCTGATTTGTGAAAATTACCAAAATGCCCTTGAGTTTCAAAATCACCAAAATACCCCCCGAATTTCAAAATTTTTTTCAGAATACCCCGAGAAATTAAGAGTTTTAAAATAATTTTTGACAAAATCATCCGAGAACTTGTATTTTGAAAAATTACGAAAATACCCCTGTAGGATAAATTACGAAAATACCCCTGGGTAGTGGAAAACAATCGCAACGAAATCAACAATGTCTCTTTGACTGAATGGAAACCTGTGTGCATGTATGATTACGAAAGAACCACTCTTAAAGCTCTTATCATAAAACTTCTTCGTGAATAATTAGTGAAACAAGTACTAATACATAAAATTCTTAAACAGATAAACGCAATCGTTAGAATGAGTTCAAGAGGTCGTGGACGTCCGCCCCGTGGTCGTGGTAGAGGTAGGATGACCTTGTCGGAGCCAGCAAGGTCTGGTCATGAGTTCGAAAATGAGATGCCGGATCTGCCGACGCCGAAAATTGAGTTCCAGGATCAGACCGGTGGTAATGATGTTGTATCACAAGCGGTGTTAAGAGTATTAGAATGGGTTGCTGAGGCAGGTGCGAGTGTAGGAACCTGTAAATCTGTGGCTTAACGACTCCGATCCAACGGGGCTGAGGTATTCTGGGGTGTATCGGGAGTGGCACCCAGTGCAGCGGAATACTGGTTGGAATCGACTGAGAGGATCATGGATGATCTTGATCTGACGAATGAGGAGAAGATAAAAGGAGCGGTGTCGCTTCTAAAGGATGAGTCATATCAGTGGTGGCTCACGGTTCGGGATGGTGCTACGACAGATGATCTTACTTGGGAGTACTTCAACGCTGCTTATCAAAAGAAGTATGTGGGCACCAGCTACATTGATGCACAGAGGAAAGCTTTTCTAGGATTGATACAAGGAAATAAGACTGTGTCAGAGTATGAAGCGGAATTCTTGAGGCTGAGCCGCTATGCTCGGGGAATTGTATCAACAGAGTATGAACAGTGTGTCCGCTTTGAAGACGGACTTAGGGATGATTTGAGGTTGCTGATTGCTCCACAGCAGGAGCGTGAGTTTTTGTCTTGGTGGAAAAGGCTAAAGTAGCCGAAGGAGTCAAGGAGTCCGTAAGACAAAATTATGATAGGAACAAGCAGAAAAGAGGCTTTGGATCATCCGGATCGGGTAGTAATGTACAGAAAAGGGCTCGATAGAGTGGGCCAAATCAGGGAGGAAGGCCCGTGGCTACTAATCAGAGACCAACTCAGTGTAACCGCTGTGGGAAGTCACATTGGGGAGGTTGTTAGACCGGTGAAAGGGGATGCTTTGAATGTGGATCTTTGGATCACCGTGTAAGGGACTGTCCTCGGAAGTTAGGTAAGAATCACCGGAGGTGGGACACGTGCTCAGGCTAGAAATGTAAGACCACCACAGAGGGGTCGTGGTAATGGTAGAGGAGGCAATGGTTCTAATCGAGATCGCGGGAATCCGGGTAGAGGGGCAGGCAACACAGAGGCAAGGTAGCCTGGTTTAGTCTATGCAGCAAGGCATCGAGAGGAGGGTGACGCACTGGACGTCATAACCGGTACGTTCCTAATTTTTTGTCTTCTATATGTTGTATTAATTGATGTGGGTTCAACGCATTCATACGTTGCTAGTAGTATGGTAGAGACCATGAACATAGACTTTGAGACTACTTCTAGGGAGATGACAGTAATTAGCCCTCTAGGTCACTCTGTAGTTGTAAACAAGCTATTTAGAGATGTACCCCTAGAACTCCAAGAGGTAGTGTTTGTGGCTGATCTGATGGAACTACCAATTGGGGAGTTCGATCTAATACTTGGCATGGATTGGTTGGTTAAGCATCAGGCAAGGTTGGATTGCGCTGCTAAGCGCATGGTTCTGAAAATGGCTGAGGGTGATGAAGTAGTTATGATAGGTAATAGAAGAGATTACCTATCCAACGTGGTGTCTGCGTTGAAGGCAGAGAAGATGGTCAGGAAGGGCTGTGAGGTATTTTTGGTTCGAATATGTACCTTGGAGGGTAAGGAGTCAGTAGTGGAGAAGGCCCGAACGGTAGGGAAATTCGCTGATGTGTTTCTAGAGGAACTTTCGGGTTTGCCACCAGATCGGGAAGTTGAGTTTGGTATAGACTTATTACCCGAAATGGCGCCTGTGTCTATAGCACCCTACCGAATGGCACCAAAGGAATTGGTGGAGCTGAAGGCTCAAATTCAGGAGCTCTTGGACCGAGGGTTTATCCGACCAAGTATATCTCCGTGAGAAGCACGTGTTCTATTTGTCAAGAAGAAAGACGGGTCAATGCGGATGTGTATTGACTACCGTCAGTTAAATAAGTTAACGATCAAAAACAAGTATCCGTTGCCCTGGATCGATGACTTGTTTGACCAATTGAAGGGTGCATCAGTTTTCTCGAAGATAGACCTTAGGTCGGGTTATCATCAACTTAAGGTAAAGGAGGTTGATGTTCATAAGACGACATTCCTACTCGGTATGGGCATTACGAGTTTCTAGTGATGCCATTTGGGTTGACCAACACATCTGCAGCGTTCATGGACTTAATGAATAGGGTGTTTTAGCAGTACTTAGATCAATTTGTCGTGGTGTTTATAGACGATATATTGGTTTATTCTAAGAAGGAGGAGGAGCATGACAAGCATTTGCGGATTGTTCTACAAGTTTTGAGGGAAAAGCAGTTATTCTCCAAATTCAGTAAGTGCAAATTTTGGCTTAGTGAGGTGGCTTTCTTAGGTCACGTGGTGTCAGCGGAAGGGATTAGAGTGGACCCTCGCAAGGTTGAAGCGGTGTTGGATTGGAAATCGCCTAAGTCGATGGCGAAATTTAAAGTTTTACGGTGCAGCAGGTACTATCAAGATTTGTGGAAGGGTTCTCTTTAATTGCAGCGCCACTGACTAAGTTATTAAGAAAGGGAGTTTCATTTGTATGGTCGGAGAAGCAGCAGGGAAGTTTTGATGAGCTACAAAAGATTCTAACAGAAGCTCCAGTTTTGGTACAGCCTGAGGTAGGAAAGTTATTTACGATTCACTGTGATGCGTCCCATACGGGGTTGGGATGTGTATTGATGCAGGAAGGGAAGGTAGTGGCCTATGCGTCCCGTCAGCTAAGACCGCATGAGGTTAACTATCCAACTCACGACTTGGAGTTAGCAGCGGTGGTCTTCGCTTTGAAAATATGGAGGCATTACTTGTATGGGGAGAAGTCGATAGTCTACACGGATCACAAAAGTCTGAGGTATCTTTTAACTCAGAAGGATTTGAACTTGAGGCAACGACGATGGATTGAGCTGTTGAAGGACTACGACTGTTCTATTGAGTACCATCCGGGCAAAGCTAACGTGGTGGCTGACGCGTTAAGTCGGAAGGTCGTGGCGGACTTAAGGGTGATGTTTGCTCATTTGAGTCTATACGATGATGAAAGTCTTTTGGCAGAGCTGCAAGTTAAGCCAACTTGGATCGAGGAGATTAAGGAAAAATAATTAGTAGATGAAAGTTTGAATGCATGGAGATTGCAAGTTCAAAGTGGTGGCTTAGAAGGGTATAGCTTGTCTGATGATGGAGTATTATGTTTTCAAGGGCGAGCTTGTATGCCAAAAGATGTGGAATTGAGGCAGAGAATTCTTCAGGATGCACATATCAGCCCATACGCTATGCATCCGGGAGGAAGCAAGATGTATGGAGATTTGCGGAGACAGTTTTGGTGGCCTAGGTTGAAGCACGAGGTAACTGAATTTGTGGGAAGGTGTCTGACGTGTTAGCAGGTTAAGGCTGAACATCAGTTGCCATCGGGTTTACTTCAACCAATGAAGATCCCTCAGTGGAAATGGGAGAGGATCACGATGGATTTTGTCAGTGGGCTACCCCTTACGCCCAACAAGAAGGACGCAGTTTGGGTGATTGTGGACCGTCTGACTAAATCAGCTCACTTCGTACCGGTAAGGGTGGATTACTTACTTCAGAAACTAGCTAAGCTGTATGTGTCGAAAATAGTGAGGTTGCATGGTGTGCCAGTATCGATCATCTCAGATAGGGATCCCAGATTTACGTCAAGGTTCTGAAAAGTGTTGCATCAAGCTTTGGGTACACGATTGGATTTCAGTATAGCTTTCCATCCACAGTCTGATGGGCAGTCGGAAAGGGTCATACAAATTTTAGAAGATATGCTAAGAGGGTGTGTTTTGGATTTCAGTGGTAGTTGGGAAGAGTATCTACCGTTAGAGAATTCGCTTATAACAATAGTTATCAAGCGAGTATTCAGATGGCTCCATATGAAGCACTGTATGGACGGAAATGTCGTACTCCTACGTGTTGGACGGAGTTGGGTGAACGACAAGTTTTGGGTCGAAATTGGTGATGAAATAGAAGATAAAGTTAAGGTGATTGGGCTCGTCTTAAGGAAGCGTCGGAGATGCGAAGTCTTATCGATCTTAAGGGCAAGGAAATGGAGTATGCAGTAGGGGATAAAGTTTTCCTGAAGGTGTCACCTTGGAAAAAGGTATTGAGATTTGGGCGAAAAGGGAAGCTAAGCCCAAGTTTCATCGGGCCATATACAGTAGTGAAGCGAGTGGGATCGGTGGCTTACCAACTTGAGTTGCCGGCAGAGTTGAGCCAGATCCATGATGTCTTTCATGTGTCGATGCTTAGGCGATATCGATTAGATCCATCACACGTTGTGTCGGTTGAGGAAATTGAAGTAAATCCGGACATGTCTTTCAAGGAGGAGCCAGTACAAATCTTGGATCGTGATGTCAAGGTTCTACGTAGGAAGTCAGTACCTTTGGTGAAAGTGCTATGGCGGAATCATGGTACGGAGGAGGCCACGTGGGAACCCAAAGATGTGATGCGGCAGCAATACCCCCAACTCTTCTAATCCAGGTAATTTCGAGGCCGAAATAATTTTTAAGGGGGGTAGAGCTGTAACATCCTGAATTAGGGGCTAGTTGAAAATTTAATTATTTGTTCCCATGTGTGCATGTGTGCCTGAAATAAATATTATAATTTATTTGGCATGTTCTAAGGTCTAGAATTAAACCCGAGCTAGGCCTGACTTAGGGTTAAAAATTTCTTTTTAAGTGCTTAAAGGAGGAAGGCTAGGTGAATTAGGGGTTAAGAAAATTTTTAGAAGGGACTTGACACAAGGATCTAGTTGGCTAAGTGGTTCCATGCGTGTTGGAGGGGAAGGGGAGAGCGCTGGTCACAAGTTCGAGTGACAGGAGGAGCATTGATCATTTTGTTTTTTTTATATAGTGATGGGCTTAAGAAGGAAGGCCTTAAAATTAATTGGTGAAGGCTCCTGGCATGAAAGTCCAGGTGGTGGGAGTGGCTTGGGCGCCACTTAAGAGTGTAGAAGAGGCAGGTCACGGGTTCGAGGGACGCAAGGAACAATTATTTTGGGCTTTTTGCGTTAAAGAAGAAAAAGGGCCAAGAAGAAGGCCTTATAAAATAAATAAAAGGGGTATTTGACATGAAAGTCTTAAGGGAGAATTGGCATGAGGTGTGAAGAGGCGTGGAGAGGGCTGGAGGTTCCAGGTTCAAACCTATGAGGCAGCATTTGAATTTTTATTTTTTTTTTCCTCTTTGCTGCTGGCGTGAAGGAGAGAAAGAATTGGCATGATTTTGGACTCTTAAAAGTGATAGAGTTTGAGCTTATTTTTTGCTAATAATCGGCTGGAAGAGGGGGAGTTTTAGTGTTTTATTTGCTATAAAATTGTTGAGGGGATTAAGGGATTAAAAGTATGATAAAATTTGATTTATCTTTGATAAATCAAGGCTGGGAATTATCACAAATTAAGTGAGTGATTGCCAGAATTTGGACTCCTTAGGCTGTCCATATTTTGATTTTTGCTACAGCAAAGAAGTGTCAAAACTCTAGCAAACTCTCTTCTTTGTTTTCCTTCTTGTGCTGGCCGAAATTCCCCCTAGGTGATTATTCAAAATTTTCCAGCATTCTCTTCTTTTACTTAGCCGAAAACCACCATTAATTTCTCCTACATCTTTTCTTTTCTTTTCTTCCTCCATTAGCCGAACCCCTACCCCCCTTGCTGTAAAAATTCCCTTAGACAAGTTGCCCAAAATTATTCAAGAATTCCAGCATCTCTTTAGCCGAATTCCCTCCTTCCTATTTGCTATAATTTTGGCCAAATATCAAAGCAAAGGGTGCTCTCTTCTTCCCTAATCGGTTTAAGAGGAAGGTAAGTGGTGGTAAGACTTGATTTAGTCATCTTTTTCCTTTAGGTATTCGTTAAACTGAAGGCTTGGAGGATAACTATTTTTGTGTCTTAAGGTGTGGCCGATTGTTGGAGGTAAACCATTATTTGGCTCGGGATTTGGTAAGAAGCCGAATCATTTGTAAGGTGAGGGTGGAGTTTAACCCTTTGGATTTATGAGGTTTGGTCGAATGGCCTCAGACACTAACCTTATGTTTGGCTGAATATAGGGACAAGAAGCTCTTGAAAGGGCGATTGATTCATCTGGATTTAGGGGCTATCGATAGTAACAGGTGTGTACATACACACTTAATAATTAATTAATGTGCTGAATATATTACACTAAATTGGATTGTGTAGAATTGGATTTTATACCATCATGGTATAAGCAAGGAATCGGGTAAGTCCTTGATATTATGAGTTACTTAATGATGCTTTTGGGAAGCATGATGTATTTGGTATGTTGTTAAATATATGTGTGGGCATGATTCTTGTTATATGCGTGTTATTGATTGTTGTGGGTTGAATGAGAGGAGGGGGAAGTAATATTCGTGTCGACGGACACGGTGGTTTGGTACCACATTTTGTGACTACGGTCACGGAGGTTTGGCACCTCAAAGGTTTGGCACCTCATAGCGTCTCATCCGGTGGCTTAGCACCACAAATGGGTTGGCCCCACGGATTATATTATGGGATCGACTTGGTGATTTTGTATCACACGTGGGTTGGCCCCACCAGTGGTTTGGCATCACAATATTGTTGGATATCGTGACTATAAGTCACCAGTGGTTTGGCACCACCAGTGGTTTGGTACCACACGGGGTAGAAAAGGTGTTTGGATGGTTAGGTTGGGTGCATGTTAATTTAATTTGTGATTTGTGTGTATGATGATGCATTAAACCAGGAAAAGGGTTACACACTGAGCCTTGGTGACTCACCTTTTCCTTTAATATTTTTCAGGCGACTCGTAGATCGCGGATGTGGAGCCGGACGGACTCGAGGTGGCCATGCAGTGAAATTATGGACTAGATGAACTTTGAATTATTTTTATTTTATTTTGGTTTTATTTATTTAAGTTGTAATAAGGCCTCCTAAGATTGTTTTTATTATTTTACATGTTTGGGATAAATTATTTAAATTGCTTAATAACTTTAAAAATGGTTACACAAGTTTCTTAAATTCAAACGTAAATGATTTTCTTTCGTACCATCGGGTACAATGACAAAATTGGTAACAACTTGACTTAATATATATATTTAAATGAACTAAGTGTTGCTTTCTTTATACACCTCAACTATTTTTAAAATAAGACAACATCTTTTACTCTAAATTAAAATCAGCTAAACAAGGGTTTTCAAAATATTTTCATCTGTAACATACTGAGTTTGGCCATAACGTTTGGGCCGGGTTTGGGGTGTTACACACGGACACCTCGTGTGCTTATTATGACTCAGAAGTTCTACATTAAAAATTTTATGCATCAGTTCAGTTTATTAACAGCAGATGCTTTGTGCATAAAGTATCAGAAATTCAGAGTTGTTTTCGAAAGTTTTAGTCTCAATCAGTTTCATTACAGTTTCAAAGTTTACTAACTATACTGTTTTCAAGTAGACTATCAATAATATTTTTAGAATTTTCTATCAGAAATCAGAAATACTTATAGAATCGGCGTTGGAGACTCGGTGTACTACATACTTACTTTAGAATGTTTAAAATCTTTTGAAAACTAATTCTTTAAAAACAAATTTTGAAAGCCAAAATCCACAGTCGAATTTTACAACCTAGCTCTGATACCACTAAATATGACGCCCCAAACCCGGCTTAGACATTGTGGCCAAATTTGGCGATGTCACATGGAAGGGTTTTTGAAAACAGAGCTAACTTGATAAAAACCTTAAACTTATATTGCTTTCATTTACTTTCATACATATATTCAATTTAGTGGAAGCTTAGGAAAACCATCATGTTTAAGAAAATAATTTACGTTTTTTAAAAAAACATGTTTTTAGGTAAAACCATCGACAAAGAAACAGGTTAAATCCAAAAGGCCAAACAGTTTTAAAGAGTCCAGAGTCCCAGAAAATACAAACTCTCAAAATTTACCCAAAATATTATATAAACCATAAATCGAAAATTTAAACAGTGCTCTGGAAAATGTGGTCACCGTCGAGTCCTTACTACACCGATCCACATAAGTCTATGGGTTACCTATACAAAATCTTAGCGAACATAAATCTTACCGAACCTACTATAACACATCAATTAAACAAATTCATTCAATGTAAACTCCCTACCAATCACAACTTCAATCGATGAAAACACTTATTTTAAGTTAATACCAATAACAAACAATATGTCTTTTAACTTCAATTATATAGTCACTTACCAAATCTTCCCAAATCGGAGAACGACTTACGAATAAGAGTACATTATTTTTAGAAGCCCGAAGGTTGAACAGAAGCTCATGAGAGCTAACCAGAAGCTCATAAGAGCTAAACAGAAACCCATAAGGGTTAAACAGAAGCTCAAAAGAGTTGAACGGAAACTCATATGAGTTAAACAGAAGCTCGTGAGAGCTAAACAGAAAGTAAACATGAAAATTCACAAAAAATGCTGAGCCTCGATTTACTTGGGTAATTTGCTGTCATTTTCCTCCAATGTCGTCATGTGCTACATAACGAATGTACTCGAATCTCGCGTTCTATTTAATCCGAATATTCAATTCAAATTTATAAATTTAACAATACTTTATTTTCAACAATAGAATATACACATAATACCATTCATCAATTCAATATAAATATTAAAGTTTAATCATACGAACTTACCTAGGTTAAATTGCAATATTTGCAAAAGTTTAGGGATTGTTCTGCTAATTTTCCTTTTTCACGAATATCTACAGGATCTTGATCTAAAATATAAAATTACTCATTCATTAGCATATATTTCAGAACTAATTCATTTCACAATTAATACTCTTTAATTTTCAAATTTACACAATTACCCTAAACTTTCACAACTTTTTCAATTTAGTCCTTAACTAATTAATCTTATCAAATTAACTATTTTTTCTCAATTAATAATTTATCTACATATTCTAGGATATCATACAATCCTTGATAAAAAGAAATTTAATATCAAACCCTAATTCTTTAATTCTTCACAATTTGATCCTAAAATCAATATTTAACAAAAATCACTTAATAAATCATCATACAACAAAATTAAAGCTCTCCTATGGAAACTTTCAAAATTTTCAATAAAATCAAAAATAAGGTAATATTAAGTTGGACTTAATTGTAAAAGTCTCAAAAACATAAAAATTATAAGAAAAAGGCCAAAATTGAAATTACTTGAAGCAAAAATATGAATTGAGGGGACTCTCCTATGGCATTTTGGATAGACAATTGATGAAGAAATTGTCTAGAAACTTTTAGATTTTCAATTTGATATTTTAATTTCACTTTATTTACAAATTTGCCATTAAATGGATTATTTTATTATTTTTTTCGTACTTATGCCGCCTCATATATCCCACTTGGGCATATTTACTCCTTAAGTCCTCCTTTTTTAATAATTAAGTCATTTAATCACTATTTCTTACAATTAACAAGTTTTGTACCTTTTATAATTTAGTCATTTTAATTAATTAACTATCAAAATGTTAAAATTTTCTAACGAAATTTCAATACTACCTTAAGGATCCGTAAATATTTATAAAAATATTTACGGCTCAGTTTATAGAAATAAAGTCTCGATACCTCATTTTCTAAAACCACTTGACTTAAGATTTTATCACTTGAACCTAATAATTCATTATAAAACTTAAATTGCCAATTCAAAATCTTTCTAAAACCACATTTGACTCATAAATACTAAATAATAAAATTTACAAGCTTACTCTTCAAATTTGGTGGCCTCGAACTACTGTTTCAGACACTACTAAAAATCAGGATGTTACACTAACGTCCCCAGTGGAGTTGTCAAGCTATCATAATGTTGCCTACATAAGAGTACGAGGGCCTAGTAAGCAAAGCTAGACACGGGGGACTAAATTACGTAGAGCCGCCATTAACCAATTAGGGTAGGTTGGTTAGCCACCTATCGTCTAAAAATCTAGAATTAATACTACAAAAGATCCTAAAATCTAGACTCGATCTCATCACCAAATTTTGGGTTCGAGAGTATAGTTACGTGTGGGGAATGTAACACCCCAACCGTGCCTAAAAGTTAGGCCCGAATCTAGCATGTCACATGGAAGAAGTTTTTTTTTTTAAATCATCTTTGTGATTGTTAAAAAGTTATTTGAGAATTACATCCTCTTTGTTTAAACCAAAACACATAAGCAATTGTTAACTACTTGAAAACGTAATTATCTTTAGAAACCTTTTGGTTGCGAAAACATAATTGAAAACATTGCAGAAATGT
The DNA here is from genome assembly GCA_025506655.1 of Gossypium rotundifolium. Classification (NCBI taxonomy): domain Eukaryota; kingdom Viridiplantae; phylum Streptophyta; class Magnoliopsida; order Malvales; family Malvaceae; genus Gossypium; species Gossypium rotundifolium. The sequence continues at coordinate 136,203,509 of CP106734.1, read as the reverse complement.
AGGTAAAATACAAGTATTTTTGATAGGTTGATTGATGAGTCGAAAATTGAGGTAGTGAGCTTTTACAACCGTGACTTTTGAAATTATCGTTGATAATTTGAAAAAGAATTTCCGAGTTAAATCATTTGTAAAAGTTTGCTACAAAAACCATTGTTAATCGATTTTGGAAACCATTATTTAAATTTTTAGAAAATTCCCTTTTTAAACAATTTAAGAAAATAATAAAAATGTAACACCCCAGACCTGGCCCATGAGTCCTAACCGGATCTGGTATGTCACGGAGTAAAATAACTTGAAACCTTTTTAGTGTCTGGTGAAACTTGTTAAAATTTGGCTAAGGCATTAAAACGGTGTTTGAAAACTCAGTTGGGCTTTATAAATATAGTTGGGTTGATAAACCCTTTTGAAAACGGTTGATCATGTAGCATTTTTAAATCGTTAAAGTTATAGTTGACTTGGTTAAATTTTTGTTACCCGATGGTAACATCTTTGAAAACCCGTAGAAGTTTATTAAGTTTGAAAAGTTACTTTTAACCGGTTTACATATCTTTTGTAAATTCGTTTGTAGCATAACATAAGTAAAATGAAATAGCATCCAAATAATAGCGGCCTTATTACAATCCCGAAATAAAAGACTTAGAAAAATAAATAAGATTAACTAAAACAAAGCAATTTCAAATCCACTGATAAGCATGGCCGCCTCGAGTCCTCTCCGGCTCCATCTCCGCGTTCTACTCATCTGCAAAATGGTAAGGGAAGGGGTGAGTCACTACGACTCAGTGTGTAAATCCCCCACCCGAAAATGCACTCATACACAATTTATTAATGAACATGCAAACATGCAACCCAACCTATTCATCCATACTCCTTAACTACCCCGTGTGGTCAAAACCACTGATGACCATGGGTCACAAATTAAATGATGGGGCCAACCCATCGTGTGGTCAAAACCACTGATGACCATAGGTCACAAATAATCAAGTGTGGTCAAAACCACTAGTGGTACCAAACCACTGGGACTTAGTCGTAATTTATCAATCGGTGTGGTCAAAACCACTGATGACCATAGGTCACAAATAATCTGATGGGGCCAACCCATCTTGTGGTCAAAACCACTGATGACCATAGGTCACAAATAATCTTATGGGGCTAACCCATCTTGTGGTCAAAACCACTGGCGACAGTCCAGAAAATCATCCCCCTCCTCTCATCAATCCCACCATCATCATGCTTTATATATCAATTATCATATATCATGTATTTAGGCATGGCATTTAACAGTATGTGATGACATGCAAAAACATATATCAAAGATCACAAGTTAGGGGACTTACCCGGAATCCATGTTTAAGCCCACAAGCATATCATAGATCACTACCAAAATTTATACACAAGGCAATAATATAGCACGTTTATTAATAAAGTGTGTAAAGAGTTTACACACCTGTTTCTACCGAAATTCCTAGATCCCGAAGTTTCCAATCTTTAGTGCTAGATCTTGACCCTATATTCGGCCAATCATCTTTGTTAGTATCAAAAGCCTATTCGGCCAAACCAGAATTATATCAAAGGGTTACACACGAACCCGAAACCTTACCTATACGTCCTTTGAACACTAACCACCTCACGATATGTAAATCATTTCACTTCCTACAATCGACAACCATCCATATTAATAGCCTTGACTTTTCGATCACTAAAAATAAAGTCTATTAAAGTAGATCCTTACCACCACTTACCTTAGGAGAATAAATCTCAAAGCTTCCCTTAATGGCTATGGCTTCCCTACAATCGCTTTAATCGTATTAGTAAGAATCATAGGCCATAACTTTGTACTTAAAAGAAGTGATTATCCCTTACCACACCATGAAATTGGCGACACCCTAGTTGGGGATGTGAGATTAACCTAAGCACAAGATGGAGGGCTGGAATTTGAGAAGAAGAAAAGGTGTATTGACTAAGAAGAAACAACAATCTTGGAAATTTACGAACAATTTTGGCTAAGAGTTAAGGGAGAATTAAAGACAATGAAGAGAGAAAGAAGAAAAGAATTTCTTGGAATTTTTTTTGGCACTTCAATGCTATAACAAAATCAAATATGGACATCCCCAAGGAGTCCAATATTCGCAAACACCCTCTTGTTGGTGATAAATTCCACCTTTAATTATCAAAAATTTAAACAAGGTTTATCTTACTTTAATCTCCTATCCTCCTTCATATAATTTAAATGAAAATAAACTTGCTAATGCTACTCCTTCCAATAGAATAAGAGCAAAAATAAGCCTTATCTCTTATCAATTAAGAGTCCAATATGTCGCCAACACTTACTCTCCTTCACGCCTTGAAGAAAGAGAAAAATAAAATCCATATGCTGCTTCTTAGGTTCGAACTAGCGACCTCATGCCCCAGCCCTCTCTTCCAACGCCCCTAGTCACTTCTCCCATTAGACTTTCGTCTCAAATAACCCCTTCATTAATTTATAAGACCTTCTTCTTGGCCCCTTTTTCTTTTAACGCAAAAAGCTTAAAATAAAATACTCCTTGCGTCCCTTGTGTCTCGAACCCGAGACCTGCCACTTCTAAACTCTTAAGTGGCGCCGCAAGCCACTCCAACCACCTGGACTTTCATGCTCAAACCTTGCCCGATCTTTAAAGCCCTCTTCACTTTAACGCCCCAAAAACCCAAAAGAAAAAACATTTCCCCCTTGTAACTCCCAAGAATCGAACCCAAGACCTCCCTTGCAAACCCTTAACGCACCAAGCCAAATGTGCCAAGCCCATTCTTTGTGTCATGCTTCTCCTAAATTTTATTTAAGCCCTATCTCACCTAGCTCCCTCCTTTTAGATACTTAAAAAGAAATTTTTAATACTAGGTCAGGCCTAGCTCGGGGTTATTTTTAGACCCTAAAACATGCCAAATAATCCTATAATTTAATTCTTCAAGCACACACATGGGAAATTAATTGAATTACAAACAACCCGTAATTCAGGGTGTTACAGTTCTACCCCCTTAAAAATAATTTCATCCTCGAAATTACTTACTAACGAATAGTCATACATCTTAACTCACCATACTACGCTTATGCTGCGCACTCTGATCTTAATAAAACTATCTTACTTCCTAGGCATAATCTCTAAGTTCACAACCAAGGTTCTAGGCACTTCCCTAGTAAAACAAGAAAACCCTACAATAATCAATGCAATTTAAAGGTATTCCAGAAATAAGGAGCATACCCGTTGTCACATCTGGCACATCTTCCTCCTCACGACGGTTAACTGCATAAACCAACCTTGGTTGCCTCGCCTCTGCACCTTCAACACCTCGACCACGCCCGTTACCATTTCCATTACCCCTAACTGCACCTCGACCCCTCTGTGGCTGTTGGTTATCCCTCCTATTCGGTGCACGATCCTGACCTTCTGATCTCAGTCTAGCTGCCTTTTTCGGACAGTCTCTAACTCGATGCTTCAAGGACCCACACTCGAAGCATCCCCGATTACCATTCCAACATTCCCCTGTGTGAGACTTGCCACAGAGCACACCGTGGGGGCCATTGAGGATTAGTAGTAGCAGCAGGCCTAGCAGCTTGATCTGACCCATCAAACCTCGTCCTCTTCTACTCATTACCCGAGAACCTTGAAGGTTTCGAGCTCCTTTTATTCTAATTTCCATCTTGATTTCGTCTAACCGACTGTCTTACCCCTTTAGCAACCTTCGATTTCTCCACTAAGATAGCAAACGCCCGTTCCTATTGTGGAGCTATCATCATTCTCAGCTCATCTCTCAGGCCATCTTCAAATCTGACACAGCGCTCATGCTCGGTACCCACAATACCACGAGCATACCTATTCAGTCGGAGAAATTTGGCCTCATACTCCGCCACTGACTTATTGCCTTGAACCATGTTCATGAAAGCCTTCCGCTGTGCATCCACGTAGCTGGTTCCAATATACTTCTTTTGGTAAGCATCCCTGAAAAACTCCCAAGTGAGATTTTCTGCCACCGTTCCATCCCTCACAGTGAGCCACCACTGGTAAGACTCATTCCGAAGCAAAGAAATGATACCCTTCAACTTCTCCTCAGGTGTGAAATCCAAGTCACCCATAATCCTTTCAGTGGATTCCAACCAATACTCTGCTGCACTGGGCGCCACTCCAGAAACTCCTCTAAACACCTCAGCTCCGTTAGCCCGGAGTTATTCCGCCATAGATTTACGGGTTCCTGCACCCGCGCCTACCTCAGCAACCCGCTTCAATACTCGTAATACAGCTTGAGACACGACATCATTCCACTAGTCTGATCCTGAAACTCAGTCTCCGCCGCCGGCAGATCCGGCATCTCATTTCCAGACCCATGACCGGACCTTGCTGGTTCAGACAAGGTCATCCTACCTCTACCACTACCACGCGACGGACGTCCAAGACCCCTTGAACTTATTCTAGCGATTGCGTTTATCTGTTTAAGAATTTTATGCACTAGTATTTCACTTAGTTATCCTCGAAGAAATTTTATGATAGAAGTTTTAGGAGTGGTTCTTTCGTAATCATACAAACACACAGTCTTTCATTCATTCAATCCAAAGAGACGTAGTTTTCATGGCGATCGTTTTTCCATTACTCGAGGGTATTTTCGTAATTGGTCCTACAGGGGTATTTTTGTAATTTTTCAAAAATACAGGTTCTCGGATGATTTTGTCAAAAAGTATTTTGGAACTCTTAAATTCTCGGGGTATTCTAAAAAATTTTGAAATTCGGGGATATTTTGGTGATTTTGAAGTTCAGGGGCATTTTGGTAATTTTGCTGATGAAGGGCAATTGTGTAATTTTACAAAATCATGACGTTTTTGAAGTTTAAGGTTTTTAAGCACTTTTTATGAAATGAAAATTTTGATTAAAACTGTGGGTATTTTGGGAATATCATAAATCAAGGGTATTTTCGTAATTTTACCCCCTAGGGGCATTTTAGTAATTTTTACATAATCAGGGCATTTTCACAAAATGATTTCCAAAAATTGGGTTCTAAGTGATTTCAGAAAAGGAGGATATTTTGAAAATTTTTTATTTGAAAAATTTTCATGCAGAGGGTATTTTGGTAATTTACAAGCTAGGGGTATTTTGGTCATTTTTTCAAACTGAGGGGTATTTTGGTTTTTTTTTAAACAAGGTTTTAATTACTTCTAAAACAAAACGGCTAGTCCCTTTGGGTTTTAGTTATCGAGTTTAGCTTTGTGAGTGTGTCGTCTCATTAGGATGAGCAGATTACTACGCACTGGTAGGATTCGGTGAGTAGGAGGTGAGTCACGAGGACTGCTAAATACCGTGCCCCACCGAATCCAATCCTAGACATGCGTATAACGATTGCCACATCTTTTGCTCAGTGACAACTCACAGGGTTTGTTTAGAGAATTATTAAATCTTATGCATAGTTGAGCTATGCTAGCCCTAGGGTCCAACAGTTTCTACTCTAGTAGTCTACGTTCCCAATTTACCCTTCTACCCCTCATCAAATATTCACAAAAATGGATAGAAGTACTTACCTGGGCAGATTGGTGCCGGAGACTCGGTGCCATGCTGTTCAAGCCAAAACAGTTTCTCCAACATCATAATAAGGCCAACTTAAACACAAAACATTTTGGGCCTTGGGCCCCCCACAGCTGAGTTTTGAACCGGGCTCTGATACCAATTTTGTAACACCCAGGACCGGCCCATGAGTCCTGACCGGATCTGGTATGTCACAGAGTAAAATAACTTGAAACCTTTTTAGTGTCTGGTGAAACTTGTTAAAATTTGGCTAAGGCATTAAAACGGTGTTTGAAAACTTCAGTTGGGCTTTATAAATATAGTTGGGTTGACAAACCCTTTTGAAAACAGTTGATCATGTAGCATTTTAAATCGTTAAAGTTATAGTTGACTTGGTTAAATTTTTGTTTCCGATGGTAACATCTTTGAAAACCGTAGAAGTTTATTAAGTTTGAAAAGTTACTTTTAACAGGTTTACATATCTTTTGTAAATTCGTTTGTAGCATAACATAAGTAAAATGAAATAGCATCCAAATAATAGCGGCCTTATTACAATCCCGAAATAAAAGACTTAGAAAAGTAAATAAGATTAACTAAAACAAAGCAATTTCAAATCCATCGATAAGCATGGCGCCTCGAGTCCTCTCGGCTCCATCTCCGCGTTCTACTCATCGCAAAATGGTAAGGGAAGGGTGAGTCACCACGACTCGATGTGTAAATCCCCACGAAAATGCACTCATACACAATTTATTAATGAACAAAAAACATGCAACCCAACCTATTCATCCATACTCCTTAACTACCCGTGTGGTCAAAACCATCGATGACCATGGGTCACAAATTAAATGATGGGGTCAACCCATCGTGTGGTCAAAACCATCGATGACCATAGGTCACAAATAATCAAGTGTGGTCAAAACCACTGGTGGTACCAAACCACTGGGACTTAGTCGTAATTTATCAATTGGTATGGTCAAAACCACTGATGACCATAGGTCACAAATAATCTAATGGGGCCAACCCATCTTGTGGTCAAAACCACTGATGACCATAGGTCACAAATAATCTTATGGGGCCAACCCATCTTGTGGTCAAAACCACTGGCGACAGTCCAGAAAATCATCCCCCTCCTCTCATCAATCCCACCATCATCATGCTTTATATATCAATTATCATATATCATGTATTTAGGCATGGCATTTAACAGCATGTGATGGCATGCAAAAACATATATCAAAGATCACAAGTTAGGGGACTTACCCGGAATCCATGTTTAAGCCCACAAGCATATCATAGATCACTACCAAAATTTATACACAAGGCAATAATATAGCAAGTTTATTAATAAAGTGTGTAAAGAGTTTATACACCTGTTTCTACCGAAATTCCTAGATCCCGAAGTTTCCAATCTTTAGTGCTAGATCTTGACCCTATATTCGGCCAATCATCTTTGTTAGTATCAAAAGCCTATTTGGCCAAACCAAAATTATATCAAAGGGTTACACACGAACCGAAACCTTACCTACACGTCCTTTGAACACTAACCACCTCACGATATGTAAATCTGTTTCAATTCCTACAATCGGCAACCATCCATATTAATAGCCTTGACTTTTCGATCACTAAAAATATAGTCTATTAAAGTAGATCCTTACCACCACTTACCTTAGGAGAATAAATCCAAAGCTTCCCTTAATGGCTATGGCTTCCTACAATCGCTTTAATCGTATTAGTAAGAATCATAGGCCATAACTTTGTACTTAAAATAAGTGATTATCCCTTACCACACCATGAAATTAGCGACACCCTAGTTGGGGATGTGAGATTGACCTAAGCACAAGATGGAGGCTAGAATTTGAGAAGAAGAAAAGGTGTATTAAAGAAGAAACAACAATGCTGGAAATTTTTGAACAATTTTGGCTAAGAGTTAAGGGAGAATTCGACAGCACAATGAAGAGAGAAAGAAGAAAAGAATTTGTTGGAATTTTTTTTTTGGCACTTCAATGCTATAACAAAATCAAATATGGACAGCCCCCAAGGAGTCCAATATTTAGCAAACACCCTCTTGTTGGTGATAAATTCCAGCCTTTAATTATCAAAAAATTTAAACAAGGTTTATCTTACTTTAATCTCCTATCCTCCTTCATATAATTTAAATGAAAATAAACTTGCTAATGCTACTCCTTCCAGTAGAATAAGAGCAAAATAAGCCTTATCTCTTATCAATTAAGAGTCCAATATCTCGCCAACACTTACTCTCCTTCACGCCAAGAGTAAAGAGAAAAATAAAATCCATATGCTACTTCTTAAGTTCGAACCGCGACCTCATGCTGACCCTCTCTTCCAACGCCCTAGCCACTTCTCCGTTAGACTTTCATGTCAAATAACCCTTCATTTATTTATAAGACCTTCTTCTTGGCCCTTTTTCTTTTAACGTAAAAGCCCAAAATAAAATGCTCCTCACGTCCCTTGTGTCTCGAACACGAGACCCGCCACTTCTAAACTCTTAAGTGGCGCCCCAAGCCACTCAACCACCGGACTTTCATGCTCAAACCTTGCCCAAAATTTCTTTAAAGCCCTCTTCACTTTAACGCCCCAAAACCCAAAAGAAAAATATTTCCCCCTTGTAACTCCCAAGAATCGAACCCAAGACCTCCCTTGCAAACCCTTAGACGCACCAAACCAAATGTGCCAAGCCCATTCTTTGTGTCATGCTTCTCCTAAATTTTATTTAAGCCTTATCTCACCTAGCTCCTCCTTTTAGATACTTAAAAGAAATTTTAATACTAGGTCGCCTAGCTAGGGTTATTTTAGACCTAAAACATGCCAAATAATCCTATAATTTAATTCTTCAAGCACACACACATGGGAAATTAATTGAATTACAAACAACCCCTAATTCAGGGTGTTTCAAAAAACATCCCAACCATAAAGCAAAATAAAAATATCCCAAAGGCCTTATTACAACTTTAAAACCCGAAAATAATAAAAGTAATCAAATAAAATGGAAAGGTAGTTTACTAGTATTCGAAAATGTTATTTCCGAAGCATGGCCTCCGCCAAGTCATCCATGGCTCCAAGTCCTCGTCACTGAGTATTGCCTACAAGGGTTAAGAGAAGGGGGTGAGTTATAAGAACTCAGTGTGTAAACCACTTACCATTGTCACTGGGCCAAAAATTCAATTAAGCATTGATTGGGCCAAAGCCCATTACAATCATAACATAATATCATATATATAACATGCATGTGTTATGCAATTTCCCAACCAAACCTAGTTTTCCATCCGCTACACACCACCCGTACCAACCAATACACCTGTGGGTGATCATCAGTCAACCCACCCCGCCAACACACCAAACGCAGGCATTAAGCCATTTATAATAATTCGCAGGCCAATGGCCATTTATAATCGCAGGCTTTTAGCCATTTATAATCGCTGGCATTTAGCCATTTATAACAATAATTCATAGGCCAGTGGCCATTAAGACGCAGGCATTAAGCCATTTAAACTAGGCATGAAGCCTTCTTCTCTTCATCAAAATATCCCAACCCATGCAATCATGTATATACAATGCACAACAATTTATTCATGTGATAATTTCAACATCAGGCCCATATTAAAATTTAAACAATCTGGCCCATATCACATTTGGCCCATATAGAAAATATCAGATTTGGCCCATATATCAAATATGACATTTGGCCCATATAACAAATATCACAATTGGCCCATATATCACTTTTATCAATTTAGTCCATTGAGGGCAATTTCGTAATTCGGCCCATAAGGGCATTTTTCGTAATTCAGCCTATAAGGGTATTTTTGTAATTCTACCCATCAGGGTAATTCGATAATCTCACAACCTAGTGGTATTTCGGTAATTTACCCTCCAAGGGTATTATGGTAATTTCGTAACCTTGGCTTAACTACTAATTTGGGGCATAAAAGTTTGAAACTGTCCATTTGCGTCATACTGACTAAATTGACTATAACTCATGTTAGGAATCTTGAAATCTAAATCCGTAAATTTTCCTTGAAACTAGACTCATATTTCTTCTTACTACAATTTTTCCAGAATTTTTACCTTAACCATTTAGTACAGTTTATTCCTTAAAATTTCCCTTGTTTCACTATCCAACTATTCTGACCTCTCTTACCCAAAATCCAAATATCTCACTGTACGGTTTTCATATACTGCTCCCACTTGTCTCTATTAATAATAGGCTCACTAAGGAATCCATACATATAAATTATGTCCCATAATTCACTTTTTACAATTTTATACAATTTTTCCAAGATAGAATATAATACCCCGAAGTCATTTAGGACCAGTCTCACTAAAATTAACATATCTCAGAATATAAAATTCTTTTTCCTTCTCCGTTTATTCCATATTAAAGAAGACACAGTAAGCTTTAATCTGATATCTTCCTCACTTTGTTGTAACATCCTGAAAAGGGCCTATGCATTTTCGGTTTAATTGTACGAAATGACATGTCTTATGTGTTATGAATGTATTTTGAACATTTTTGGAAACCTGGAAATGTAAGGAAATGATTTAGAAATGATTCAAAAGAGGGAAGTGAACATTTCTGGAAACTTGGAAATGTAAGGAAATTTTAATTTTAAAGTTTAAAAGAGGAAACTGAGGCAAGGTGGCCTTAAGAGAAAAGGTATGTGAAATTTGACGCACAAACAGGCTTCGAAAAGTGGCCTGGAGATGCCACTTAGGGCCTCTGGAAATGGCGCCACATACAAGGGAATTGGGCCTAAGTTCGAGTCACATGGGAAGCAACTAAAAGAAGTTTTATTTTTGCTTCCAGAAGCAGAGAGGTGGACGGCATTAAGGCTCTTAAAAGAGGAGTTTTATTCTCTTTAAATTTCGGCTAAATAGGGGATAAATAATAGATTTATTTTAGATTATTTTCAAGAGATAAATAAGGATTATTCTTTAATTTTTTTTAAGGAGATAAAGCTATCAAAATAAGGAAGAGTGGTGGCCAAGTAAGGGACTCTAACTAGTAATTTAGGCTACTAGAGGAGAAGAGGCCATTCATCCATTCACTTTGCCGAATTTCTCAAGAAAATTCCTCTCTCTCGCCGAATTTTCCTTGGCCAAGTAGCCTCTCTTTCATCGATTCTTTTCCTCTCCAAAATCCTTCTTTTCTTCTTTTCTTCCTTTCTCTTCTACTGTCAAAGCCGAAACCTTTTATCCCTGTCTAAGTCTCCATAGCCGAACCTTGGTGGGACTTCAAACAAGGGTGTGTCGACTTACTCAAGTAAGGGTAAGGATCTATTATTGTTATTTTCTTTCTTCTTTAAACCGAAAGTCAAGGTTCTAATTCCATATACATGTTGGCCGAAACTTTGAAGGAAAGCTTGATGATGGATGTTATCAACTACAAGGAGGAAAGTTTCGGGATTTCTAAGATCTAAGGTAAGGCAAGTGTTGGCCAAGGGCCATTTATTATGTTTTAATGTTAGAAATTGGTCTAACATGTGACAATGTGATTTCGACAGATACCAAGGGTAAATAGCACTTTTCGGGATTTGAAAATCACAAGGTATGTGTTTAAGACATTCGGCCAAGGCCTATTTTAAGTGTTTGGATTTATTCTCAAAAGCTGAAAAATTAACAAGTAAGTGACATAGTAGTGGATCAATTTCAAAGGGAGCATAACAAGGTCTCGGGATTTGGCTAGCAATCAAATCGACTGACAAGGTAAGGGTTCTTCCTTTAGGATTTAGTTTTAAGTAGAATAGGTTTATTAATATGTTTAAATGATTGGCCGAATATAGGAGTTAACGGATCTAAAGCATAGATCGGTTTTTTTCGGGATTTCAAGGAATTCGTTAAGCAAATCAGGTGTGTATTCCACACTAATTCTTAATATGTTTTATGGTAATATTTAATTTGTGCATGTTTATAAGAATGTGAATATGGCTAAGGTACCGTGTTACGGTACAAAGTACTCAGGTACGTTTCCTACTCCTACTAGGAATACGAAATATGTTATATTTAACATGTGAAAAGTGACATGAATGTGAATTTAAGTATGATATGCATGATATGAATAATATGGGGCATTCGGGTTATATGAGAAAGGGGAAGTGAATGTGGTGACTCCGGTCACATTATCTGAATATGGTGACTCTGGTCACATTATCTGAATGTGGTAACTTTGGTTACATTATCTGAATGTGGTGTCTCATGACACAATTATTTAATCTGGTGGCTATGCCACGAATTTTATATGGACGATGAGCACGTCGACTGCAGCGACTGTCTTCGATGGTGTGTAGCGGATGGAGGGTTGACTTAGTAGTCCCCACGGTGTGCGAGGTTGGTGCGGGGATGTGTAGCGGATGGCATCTAGGTTTGGGTTCGAGGATTGCATCATTATCTTGAATTATTATGTGAACATGATCGTATGGTATGCCTAAATCTATTAAATTTTAGTGTTGGTTACACATTGAGTGCATTGACTCACCCGTTAATGGGAACATGTTTGGTGATGAGCAGTGATGGGCCAGGGACGGCGAGAACTTGTGGTGGCCATGCTCGAATTTTAAAGTTTTATTTAATTTGGACATTTTATTTTATTTAAGTACTCTACAATTTTATTTTGGGTTTTGTTTTATGTAATAAGGCCATAGTGATGATTTTATTGTTGTTTTAATTACTATGTTACAATTTATGTTATTTAAAGATTAAGTCAATTTAATTTAAAATAAACTTTAAATATTTTGTCACTTGAAATAAATGGGTTTTCAATATAAAAATAAACTTGTTTTCAACTCAAGCCCAACCCACAAACAAACTATCTTCAAAACACAGTTTTCAAAGTAACAAAAGAATTTTGAACCGGTTTACAGAAACATACCAGATCTGGTCCGGGCTCGTGGTAGGGTGTGGGATGTTTGATTTAATAATAGAGCCCGATTTTAAACTCTAGGCACGTGGTCTAAGGCCCAAAACGTTTTCAAATCGAGCCCAAATGAGTTTTATGGATGTATTTACGCAAATAGGCGGGTTTGATGGCATGGCACCTAAGTCTTGACCCATGATCCACCGGTAAGCACCCCAACCATCTGTGTGATTATGTGATTTATAGAAGGGTAGAAAAGGAATGGAGCGTAGAATAGAATGATAGGTACTTGAACCTAGGACTAGTCTACCCCAACTACTACATAAAACTTAAATGCCTAACTAAACAAACCTATGGCTAAGTCAACCAAGTTAGGGTGTGGTAACCCACATGCATGTCTAAGATTGGATCCGGAAGAGCCTGGTATTTAAGCGATCCTAGTGACTCACCTCCTCTTCGCAGAATCCTACAGTGCGTAGTTTGATTCTCCCTAACCCGGGGGACTTAGTGGGTGTGGTAACCCCTGTCGCATGCCTAGGAATGGTTTGGTGGGAGCTTGGTACTTAAGCGATCTGTGTGACTCACCTCCTCCACTCGAATCCTACAGTGCGTAGCTTTGGTTCACCACGACCAAGAAGACTGGGTCATAGGCTAAACCCAATAACTAAAACCCAAAAGGGAACTAGCCATGTTTTTTTATAAGAACCCTAATTTTAAAACTCTTAAAATCATTTTCTTTAATTTGTGAAAACTATTTTTTACATAATTTTAGAAAAATTTCGATTTATAAAATTACAAAATACCCTAGTGGTAAAATTATAAAAATACCCTTGGTTTATAAAAATGTCTAAAATACCCACAGTTCTAATCAACATTTTCATTATTTTATAACAAGTCCAAAAACCCTTATTTGCAAATTATCAAAATACCTTGATTTTGGAAAATTACAAAATTGCCCCTAACTTACCAAAATTTCCAAAATGATACGATTTCCAAAATTTTTGCAACTTCATCGTTTTGGAAAATAAATTTCTCAAAAAGAACCTCAAAGTTTTGCAAATTTTGAAATATCCCTGAATTATTAAACTTTACAAATTTACCTTGGTTTATTACCAAGATACCCCCGAAATTCAAAATTACCGAAATACCCCTAGAATTTCCAAATTTACCGAAAAGCCCCAAGATTTTAAAATTTCCAAAATACTTTTTGACAAAATCACCAAGGAACTTTTTTCTTTTGAAAAATTACAAAAATACCCCTGGGTAGTGGAAAAACAACAACAATGCGAACTACAACATTTCTCTGAATGAACAAAAGTTTATAATTGTTTGATGGAGGTATGTATGAATGTAAAGACTGTGTGCATGTATGAATACGAAAGAACCACTCCTAAAATTCCTTTCATAAAACTTCTTCGCGGGTAATCAAGTGAAACAAGGACTAATTCATAAAACTTATTAATCAGATCGCGACGTTAGAAATGAGCTCTAGAGGACGTGGTCGTCGTGGACGAGGTAGAGGAAGGATGACCATGTCAGAACTTGTTAGATCGGGGTAAGGGTCTGACAATGAAATACCACCGCCACCACCACACCCAGCTGTTGGTGTTGGCGCAAGCAGGCGGGGAAGATCTTTGTGTCGCAGTCGTCTCTGAGTTCTTGAGTTGGAGGCTGGTGCAGGAGGGAATTCGGGAGCTCGAAAGTCTGTGCCTGAGCGGCTCTGCACTAATGGAGCTGAAGTGTTTCATGGAGTATCTGGTGTAGCACCTAGTACGGCCAAATATTGGTTGGAGGCAACCGAGCGCATTATGGATGAGATTGATCTGACCCCTGAGGAGAAGTTAAAAGGAATGGTGGCACTGCTACGCGATGAAGCGTACCAATGGTGGTTAACTGTACGAGATGGTGCCACAGTTGATGATCTGACCTGGGATTATGTTAAGGAAGCATATCAGAAGAAATATGTCGGCACAAGGTATATTGATAAGCAAAGGAAGGCTTTTCTAGGGCTGGTTCAAGGTAACAAGTCCATTGCAGAATATGAAGCTGAATTCCTGAGGTTGAGCCGATATGCTCAAGGAGTAGTAGCAACTGGGCATGAATGCTATGTCTGTTTTGAGGACGGACTAAGGGATGATTTGAGATTGTTGATAGCACCGCATCAGGAGCGGAAGTTTTCTGCTTTAGTAGAAAAGGCCAAGGTAGCCAAGGGAATTAAGGATACTACAAAGTAGACTATGGATCAGAATAGGCTAAAAAGAGGTTTTGGATCATCTGGGAAGGTTCAAAAGAGGCCTAGAGTTGATGGGCATGAAATCGACAAGTTTGGTATAGGATAGCGATGTCGTCCTTGTGATCATTGTGGAAAGAAGCACTTAGGGAGTCTTTGGAAAAAGACGGGAGGATGTTTTAGGTGTGGGTCCAAGGACCATATGCTCAAAGATTGTCCTAAGAAACCGGATGAAAGTCGATCAGCACTTCGAATGTTAATCAGTGGTAGAGGAGGATAGCGACCTTTAACGAGGTCGTGGTTTGAATAACGAGAGGTAATGGTCTTTGGCGGAGGACGTGGAACACAAAGCGGAGGTCTTTGCTAACACCGAGGCAAGCGGTAGGGTTTGGTTTATATAGTTCATCGGAGGGAGGATGGTGACGTCGGATGTTATAACCGGTACGTTCCTTATTTATGGCAAGCCTTATTATGCCTTAATTGATGTGGGCTCGACCCATTCTTATGTTGCATGTAGTGTAGTGGAAACACTAGGCCTAGACTCTGAACTTTCTGATAGGTAGATGACTATAGTAAGCCCATTAGGCCAAACTATAGTGGTGGATAAGATCTTTCGGAGTGTACCTTTAGAGATTCAGGGAGTGAACTTTCAGGCTGACTTAATGGAACTACCCTTTGTGGAGTTTGAACTCATACTTAGAATGGACAGGCTAGTAGAGCACCGAGCCATGTTGGACTGTATAGCTAAACGAATAGAACTAAGGACCCCAGAGGATGAAGTAGTGGTAATGATCGGAGAAAGAAGAAACTACCTGTCTAACATAGTTTTGGCATTGAAGGTTGAGAAAATGGTTAGGAAAGGGTACAAGGCATTTCTGGCTTTTGTCAGTGCTGTAGACGCAAAAGAAGGGGGAGTTAGTGGAGTTAGAATAGTAAAGGACTTTAAAGACGTATTTTTGGAGGAATTACCAGGAATACCCCCAGATAAGGAGGTGGAATTTGGAATAGATTTGCTACCGGGAACAACTCTTGTGTCAATCGCTCCATACCGAATGGCGCCAAAGGAGTTAGTGGAGCTCAAGACTCAAATCCAAGAATTACTGGATCGTGGGTTCATTCGACACAGTGTGTCTCCATGGGGAGCATCGGTCCTGTTTGTAAAGAAGAAGGACAGAACTATGCGTATGTGCATAGATTACCGTCAGTTGAATAAGCTGACCATTAAGAACAAGTATCCTTTGCCAAGGATCGATGACTTGTTTGATCAGCTGAAAGGGGTCGTAGTATTCTCAAAGATAGACTTGAGGTCGGGATATCATTAGTTGAAGGTGAAGGAGGCAGATATCCATAAGACATCTTTTAGGACAAGATACGGCCATTTTGAGTTTGTAGTAATGCCGTTTGGGTTGACGAACGCTCTAGCCGCGTTCATGGATATGATGAACCGAGTTTTCCAACCTTACTTGGATAGGTTCGTCGTTGTGTTCATCGACGATATTTTGGTGTACTCCAAGTCTGAAGAGGAGCATGATGAGCATCTCCGAGTTGTGCTACAAGTGTTAAGGGAGAAGAAGCTCTATGCCAAATTCAGCAAGTGTGAATTTTGGCTCAAGGAGGTGGCATTCTTAGGGCATGTGGTATCCGTAGAGGGAATAATAGTGGATCCTAGGAAGACCGAAGCGGTGTTGGATTGGAAACCACCTAGGTTCGTGGCTAAGATCCAAAATTTCTTAGGTTTGGCAGGCTATTACAAAAGGTTTGTGGAAGGGTTCTTGTCAATAGTCGCGCCTTTGACAAAGTTATTGAGGAAGGAAGTACCCTTTGAATGGACGGATAAGCAACAGGAGAGCTTGAAAAGCTTAAGAGGTGTTGACTAAGCTCGGTGTTAATTCATAGGAGGCAGGGAAGGATTTTGTGGTGTACTGTGATGCTTCGCATACGGGATTAGGATGTGTTCTAATGCAAGATGGGAAAGTAGTCGCTTATGCGTCTCGGCAGTTAAGGCCGCATGAGGTTAACTACCCAACCCATGACTTGGAATTGGCAGCAGTGGTTTTCGCCCTTAAGGTGTAGAGGCACTATCTCTATGGAGAAAGGTCAGTGATCTACACAAACCACAAGAGCCTTAAGTATCTGTTGACTCAGAAGGGGTTGAACTTGAGGCAGCGAAGGTGGGTGGAGTTATTGAAGGATTATGATTGCTAGATAGAGTACCACTCGGGCAAGGCGAATGTGGTAGCTAATACCCTAAGTTGGAAGGCTGTGTCGGATCTAAGGGCTATATTCCCTCACTTAAGTTTGTATGATGATGGGAGCCTGTTGGCAGAGTTGCAAGTCAAACCCATATGGCTGAATGAGGTGAAAAGGGGACAGTTGACTGATAAGGACCTAAGTGCTAAGTTACAGCAAGAACAGTACGGAGAGTTAGAGGATTATGGCATTAATAATGAAGGAGTATTGTGCTACAAAGGAAAAGTTTGTATGCCGAAGGACGAGGAGTTAAGACAGAGGATTCTTCGGGAAGCACATAGTAGCCCTTATGCTATGCATCCCAGAGGCATTAAGTTGTACAGAGATCTAAGAGAACAATTTTGGTGGCCTAATCTTAAACAGGAAGTTACTAAATTCGTGGGAAAATGTCTGACGTGTCAGCAAGTTAAGGCTGAGCACCAAGTTCCATCGGGATTACTTCAGCCAATCGAGATTCCGTAGTGGAAGTAGGAAAGAATTGCCATGGACTTCGTTAGTGGGCTTCCCCTTACACCTACTAAGAAGGACTCAGTATGGGTAATAGTGGACCGTTTGACTAAGTCCGCACACTTCATCCTGGTAAGAGTGGATTATTCCCTTTAGAAGTTAGCCAAATTATACGTGGCGGAGATTGTAAGGTTGCACGGAGTGCTGGTGTCAATTATTTTGGATAAAGACCCAAGGTTCACGTCTCGATTTTGGAGGCACTTTATCAAGCTTTAGGCACTAAGTTGGACTTCACTCGACTTTTCATCCACAATGACAGGCGATCTGAGCAGGTAATCTAAGTGTTGGAGAATATGTTGAGAGGCTATGTGATGGATTTAGGAAGTTGGGAGGATTACTTGCCTTTAGCGAGTTCGCCTACAACAACGATTATCGAGCTAGCATTCGGATGGCACCATATGAAGCATTATGCGGTCGAAGTGTCGAACTCCTACTTGTTGGGTGAGTTAGGAGAACGTCGAGTTTTGGGACGAGTTGGTGGCGGCGAAGAGGAGGTTGAGATAATCCGAGCACAGTTAAAGGAATCCTCGATAGGCGAAGTCTTACGCAGACCTCAAGCGGAAGGAAATAGAGTTTGAAGTGGGAGACCAAGTGTTTACGAAAGTCTCGCCTTGGAAGAAGGTGATGAGGTTTGGTCGAAAGGGAGTTAAGCCCAAGGTTTATAGGGCCCTATCGAGTACTAAAGCTAGTTGGGCGATGGCATATCAGCTAGAGTTGCCACGAGTTGCAGCGGATGCGATGTATTCCATGTATCCATGCTACGTCGCTACCGATCGGATCCATCTCATGTGGTGCCGTTGAAGAAGTGGAGCTAAGCCGGACTTATCCTACGAGGAAGAGCCGATTCGAGATATTGGAGCGTGATGTGAAAGTGTTACGGAGGAAGTTAGTTCCTCTAGTCAAAGTGTTATGGCGCAATCATGGATCGGAGGAAGCTTCGTGGGAACCAGAGGAGGCAATGCGACAACAATACCCTCAATTATTTTAACTAGAAAATTTCGAGGACGAAATTATTTTAAGGGGGTAGAACTGTAACATCCTAAAAAGGGCCTATGCATTTTCGATTTAATTGTACGAAATGACATGTCTTATGTGTTATGAATGTATTTTGAACATTTTTGGAAACCTGGAAATGTAAGGAAATGATTTAGAAATAATTCAAAAGAGGGAAGTGAAGATTTATATAAACTTGGAAATGTAAGGAAATGTCAAGTTTAAAGTTTAAAAGAGAAGCGAGGCAAGATGGCCTTAAGAGAAAAGGTATGTGAAATTTGACACACAAGCAGGCTTGGAAAAGTGGCTGGAGATGCCACTTAGGGCCCCCGAAATGGCGCCACATACAAGGGAATTGGGCCTAAGTTCGAGTCACATGGGAAGCAAATAAAAGAAGTTTTATTTTGCTTCCGAAGCGAAGAGGTGGATCGGCATTAAGGCTCTTAAAGAGGAGTTTTATTCTCTTTAAATTTCGCTAAATAGGGATAAATAATAGATTTATTTTAGATTATTTTCAAGAGATAAATAAGGATTATTCTTTAATCTTTTTAAGAAGATAAAGCTATCAAAATAAGGAAGAGTGGTCGCCAAGTAAGGGACTCTAGCTAGTAATTTCGGCTACTAGAGGAGAAGAGGCCATTCATCCATTCACTTTGCCGAATTTCCCAAGAAAATTCCTCTCTCTCTCTGCCGAATTTTCCTTGGCCAAGTAGCCTCTCTTTCATCGATTCTTTTCCTCTCCAAAATCCTTCTTTTATTTTTTTCTTCCTTTCTCTTCTACTGTCAAAGCCGAAACCTTTTATCCCTGTCTAAGCCTCTATAGCCGAACCTTAACAAGGGTGTGTCGACTTCCTCAAGTAAGGGTAAGGATCTATTACCATTATTTTCTTTCTTCTTTAAATCGAAAGTCAAGGTTCTAATGCCATATACATGTTGGTCGAAACTTTGAAGGAAAGCTTTGGGATTACGTATTTATCGACTACAAGGAGGAAAGTTTGGGATTTCTAAGATCTAAGGTAAGGCAAGTGTTGGCCAAGGGCCATTTATTATGTTTTAATGTTAGAAATTGGTCTAACATGTGACAATGTGATTTGACGGATACCAAGGGTAAATAGCACTTTTGGGATTTGAAAATCACAAGGTATGTGTTTAAGACATTGGCCAAGGCCTATTTTAAGTGTTTGGATTTATTCTCAAAAGCAGAAAAATTAACAAGTAAGTGACATAATAGTGGATCGATTTCAAAGGGAGTATAACAAGGTCTCGGGATTTGGCTAGCAATCAAATCGACAGCAAGGTAAGGGTTTTTCCTTTAGGATTTAGTTTTAAAGCCGAATAGGTTTATTAATATGTTTAAATGATTGGCCGAATATAGGAGTTAACGGATATAAAGCATAGATCGGTTTTTTTCGGGATTTCAAGGAATTCGTTAAGCAAATCAGGTGTGTATTCCACACTAATTCTTAATATGTTTTATGGCAATATTTAATTTGTGCATGTTTATAAGAATGTGAATATGGCTAAGGTACCGTGTTACGATACAAAGTACTCAGATACATTTCCTACTCCTACTAGGATTACGAAATATGTTATATTTAACATGTGAAAAGTGACATGAATGTGAATTTAAGTATGATATGCATGATATAAATAATATGGGGCATTCGGGTTATATGAGAAAGGGGAAGTGAATGTGGTGACTCCGGTCACATTATCTCAATATGGTGACTCCGGTCACATTATCTGAATATGGTAACTTCGGTTACATTATCTGAATGTGGTGTCTCATGACACAATTATTTAATCTGGTGGCTATGCCACGAATTTTATATAGGCGATGAGCACGTCATTGCAATGACGCCTTCGATGGTGTGTAGCGGATGGAGGTTGACTTAGTAGTCCCCACGGTGTGCGAGGTTGAGTGCGGGGATGTGTAGCGGATGGCATCTAGGTTTGGGTTCGGGATTGCATCATTATCTTGAATTATTATGTGAACATGATCGTATGGTATGCCTAAATCTATTAAATTTTAGTGTTGGTTACACATTGAGTGCATTGACTCACCCGTTGTGGGAACATGTTTGGTGATGAGCAGGTGATGGGCCAGGGATGGCGAGAACTTGTGGTGGCCATGCTCGACTTAAAGTTCTATTTAATTTGGACATTTTATTTTATTTAAGTACTCTACAATTTTATTTTGGGTTTTGTTTTATGTAATAAGGCCATAGTGATGATTTTATTGTTGTTTTAATTACTATGTTACTTAATTTATGTTATTTAAAGATTAAGTCAATTTAATTTAAAATAAACTTTAAATATTTTGTCACCAGAAATAAATGGGTTTTCAATATAAAAATAAACTTGTTTTCAACTCAAGCCCAACCCACAAACAAACTATCTTCAAAACACAGTTTTCAAAGTAACAAAAGAATTTTGAACAGGTTTACATCGAGGAACATACGAGATCCGGTCCGGGCTCGTGGGTAGGGTGTGGGTGTTTCATTGTAAATATTTTATCCAAGTTTTGTGATTTTTCACATACATGTCCTTTATTTACGGCCGAAAGCTGTTTTATTACAAAACATGATTACCACTACGAGCATACGCACGTCCGAGTGATCACGGATGTCGGTTATCAGTTTTCTTCGGTATTTCTACTGAATCACAAAATATTTCATGTAAACTTTCAGAGAGATGTGAGATTTACTCACCTTTTCAAACATATATTCGGAAAGGTACGGGATTACACACCTTGATTATGAGTTGTGCTTTCTCCGATTTCAACACCACATCGTGATGCGCCTCGATGCACCAAAAATTGATCCTACCAACAATATCAATTAGCCAACCTTCAATCCGATTAACTCAAAAACTAAATGGAGATATCGAATGGACTATGAAAGATCTTCCTTACCTTAATCGATTAAAATCCCGTTTCTCACGATCATCCTATGACTAGAGATGATTAGGCAATGTTGTGGTATTCGGCCTCCCTCTATATCACTACGAAGAAGAAAACGATCTCGTATGAGAGAAAATATGGTGATGGTCTCGGTCAAAATGACCATCAAAAAACCAAAGTATGGATTCGGTTATAAGAGAAGAAAATAAAACATTGGAAAGAATACTTACCGATTGCTTAAGGAATGAGAAAGAATGAACGATGGAAAGGTTTGGCTATGGAGGAGAATGAACAATGATATTCGCTATCAAGGAGATTAGACAAAATATGAATATGTGACCAATTCAAGAAAGAGAAAATGCACTATTTTGCTAAAAATTTCGAAAGAAAGTAGCAAAAAGAGAAAATGACACAAAGGTTGCAATAGGATTTTTGGCCAAAACAAAACCAAGGCCTTACCAAATGCCAAGGTAAAATTTTCAGCCACCTATCTACCTCAAAACCGTCCACATGCATCCCCCCTTAGGATAAGAGTTTGGCCACCCAAGCTTTCCAAAACACCATCCACAAATTAAGCCTCATGTCCCCCTTTCATTCCTATTTCTCTTGATTCCTTTCCCAAACTTCAACCTTGACTTATTCTTATAGCAACCTTATCAAAAATAATGAAGTCCACCCTTGCCATAAATAGTCCTTGGCTGACACTTAAGGAAAGAGTGCAAAAATATTAGCCAAACATTGCACACAAAGGGATTTGAACCTCTTCCCTCAAGGTACTTCACTTAATGCCATAACATCTTTACTAATTGCTCACTTGTGCTAACCATTTATTCATTTATTTCAATAAGCATTGAAGCTACTTACCATCTCTCCTTAAAGTGCTAAAATACCAAATTTTTCCTAAGGCCCAATTAAAACCGAGACTTCATAGAAACCCCCTAAACTCCAAATTCACTTAACTAACAAGTCCAATTTGTAATAATGTAATTCTCTTGTTCTCAAAATTTTAAACATTCCTACACCCAAGGCCCATTGGGCCCAATCCTACTAAGCCTAATTTTGGGATGTTACAGGGAAGGTTATAACACTCCTACAACGTCTATCCGTGGATAGTCCTATGAGGCCTTAAGAGCTAGATTTTTTATTTAAGCATATTAATGTCTTAATCAATGCTAAAATCTTATAGAAATCTTAAATAAAAACTCTAAAGGAAACACCTCCAGTTTACTTGTAGCTCGATTAAAATGTGTTCCCAAACTTATCTAATTTGAAACTTAAATTAGGGATTTTTACTTTTAACGGGAACCCTAAAGGATACCTAAATAATTCTAGTAAAATACATTTAATTCCTAAAATTAATTCTATTTTAGAATTCTAAAAGACCCTAGAAATTACCAATGAATTAAGAGAAATATTAAAATATATCTACAACTTATTCGATATTTTATTATTATTATTATTATTATTTTAAAAATATTCAATTAATAACGTTGAGCCTATCAAGATCTTACGAAAGTATCCTATGTCGGGTTTATGATTTATCTTACTTTAAAATTTTTATCTAAGATTTAAATTCATCAAAATCCTAAAATAATAAATCTTAAATAACAATTATTAGCTTTCTTAAGGAAGTTTCTAAAATAAAATACTTAGAAAGACCTACTCATGATTTACAATTCACCTACAAAAATCTTTAGTTTTAACCTTGAATAAAGTCCTAAAAAATATTTACATATTAACTTAAGATTCTAATCCTATCGATATTTAAAACTAATTTAAAACCCTAAAAAATATCTTACATATTATTTATAATTTTTAAAGGTAAATGGTAGGTGAGATCTTAAGGACTAACCTAAATCCAAATGTAAAAACATTATGGTTTCATTAAAATATAACACCTACTTAACTAACTTCATGTCAACAATTATAGGATGGAAAAATGACCTAAAGTTTCCTCTTTTAAAATGAATAGTAATAAAATAGGAAAATTAATTAAATTGACTAAAGTTAATGAAAAGTTAAAGCTATTTCAAAATGGCAAGAATAAAAAGAAATATTAAATAAATGAAATAAATAAGGCATTAATATAACATCCTGAATTTTTGGGCCTATGCGTTTAATGGGTGAAAATGTGTGATGAGTTAATTTAAGGGTTAGGGGTCCAAATTGGGCTCAGGCTTAGGCAGAGGCCTTGATTAAAATTATCTGTTTGGGCATTATAGGACTTAAAAGGTAGTACCTGTGTTTAAAATATCAAGGTGGGCTTTTGGCCCAAAATTAGGTGGTGTAGTAAGAGAGCAAATAGGTGGCGTCACTAAGGGAAGGATTGGGCTTAAGTTTGACCACTCAGGGCCCAATCTTTAGGGCTAAAATTTGGCACTCTAAAGGGGGAGGATTGGACGGCACAAGGCTATATTTTAGGAATTTTAGTGTTTAAATTAGGTGGATATTAAAGGCGATAATAGAAGGAAGAGTTAGAGTTAATTAAGTCTCTTGAGGATAGGTGTTTTGATAAGGATAATGTAGATAATATAATGGATAATATGGAAGATAAAATTTAGAGATAATAAAGGAATTTAATTGGTGATAAGTTTGAGTCAATTAGGGAGTGTAGGTTTAATTATTTATTTATTAATTTATTTATTTATTTTAGAATATATATATATATATAGTGCTAAAATTCCCTACAAATAGGGAAAGTATCTCATCAATTCTGGCATTTGAACCCTAATTTCTTCTTTATTCTTTTGCCCAAATTCTTAGCCTCTTCCTATACAATTTCTTTTCTTTCCTCAAAAGCCGAAACCCCTCACTCAAGTATTCTAAAAGCCGAAAACACATCATCCCTCTCTTGTTCATCTTTTCAGGATTTTTCCTAAAAGCCGAAATCCCTAGATCTTGTCTCCTGAAGTTGCCGAATTTTCTTAAGTAAAGTCTGCTTGTACCGAATCTGAAGAAAACAATAGAGAAGTCCAACGCTTAGATCTCTAAGTCAAAGATCAGTAACACTCAAGTTGTGTTATTTTTGGGATTTCAAGGAGAGGCCCTATTTTCACATCTTTTCGGCTTTTTGAGCAAAGTTGTAGATCGGGATAACAAGGATATCGACTAAGAATATTGGATTTCGTGATATCGGTGTGTAATACTTTCCCACCATCTAGATCTCGCTTGACTAATATATGATTATAAGTCTTATATGTTTTGATAAATCAAATCCGGGCATAATAGAGAAACCCAAAGAGGGTAAAACAAATCATCGGGTTAGTGAATGTTCTGATTAAATGATATAAGTATATTGATTTTATGTGATTGCATGGGTTGGGTTTGATGAAAGGAGGAAGTTATATGTTGTAGCGGTTTTCACCGTGATCTGTTGTAATGGTTTTTACCATGATCTGTTGTAGCAATTTTTACCGTGATCTATTGTAGTGGCTTTTGCCGTGATCTGTTGTAGTGTCTACGGCCATGATCTGATGATGAGCAGCACGATTACAATCAAGGCGTGTAGCGGTGTGGGTTGATTGTGGAAATCCCCAATGGTGTGAATGGCTAGTACGGGGGCGTGTAGCGGATGGAAACCTAAGATTTGGGTTTGGCTTGCATATTATTTTTGTTATGTATATTAATTCTAATTATTTTAGTTTTATGGGGCTAAGGCCCAAATCTAATGGTGCATGAGGGTTGCACTTGAGTCTCATGACTCAACCAATTAATTAACATTTGGGTAGCATTTAGTGCATCGGATAGAATTTGGAGAGGGCGCAAGGTGGCCATGCAAAAGAACATTTAGATCCAGCAAAAAGACTCTAGTTATTATTTTATATTCTTATTTAATGGATTTTAAATCTCGTTGTAATAAGGCCATGGGCCACCAGTCTATATTTTGTTTTATTACGGGCTTTTATTACTTTTAGTTATTTAAATTTTTATTTTTAATTGAACTAAGGCATGTATTTAAATTTGAGTTTTTAATTCATAAATGCATATTTTATTTAAAACTATAAATTATAAATTTTCCCTAATAAAGGTTAAACTTTACCAAAATGTTTTTACGAAAATGCGACATGTTTTACAAAATTTCCTTAGTGACATGCGGATCCGTTAAGTGGTGTTTGGGCGAGTTTGAGGTGTTACAAGTTGGTATCGAGCAGGTTCAAAACTTCGACTTTGGGGTTTTGGGCTCAAATGTTTTCTAAAGATGGGTTTTGAAACATGCACGTTATTTTTTTTAAATGATAACAGGTTTGATAGCTCAGCATGGCACCTGCGTCTCCGGCCCAAGTCCATCAGGTAAGTATTCTGAACCTTTGTGTAATATATATATGTGGGCTTGATGGGCTTCATGGTACGTAGACTAGGTTAATTAGACCCTGGTGGACTCTAGGCTTAGCTTAAACCACTTCTTAAATTCCATAAGACTTAATTTATCTAAACAAATCCTGTGAACTAGTCATTTGAGTTAGGGTGTGTAGCAACAGCATACACATGTCTAGGATTGGATTAGGGAGAGCTTGGTATTTAAGCAGGTCTAGTGACTCACCTCCTCTTGCAAGAACCTACAGTGCGTGGTATTTGTTCACCTTAGCCAAGAGGACTTGTTGACAGGCCAAAATTTATAACTAAAACCCGAAAGGGACTAGCCACCCTATTTCACAAAATTACCAAAATACCCTTAGTTTGGAAAATTATCGAATTACCCCTGATTTGTAAAATGACCAAAATACCCCTGATTTGTAAAATGACCAAAATACCCCTAATTTGTAAATGACTAAAAAAACCCTTGGATTGCAAAAATACCAAAATACCCCCATATTGCAAAATTATCGAAATACCCCTAGATTGTAAAAATTATCAAAATACCCCCGATTGGCAAAATTACTGAAATACCCTCGGATTGCAAAAAATTACCAAAATACCCTTATTTTGTAAAATCACCAAGAAACCTTATTTTGGAAAAATTAGGAAAATACCCCTGTAGATAAAATTACGAAAATACCCTTGGGTAGTGAAATGATGAAAATACCCTTATATGATGAATGTGAGTTCATGGATGTTGTTTATGGTTGAATGTGTGTGATTCTTAGAACTAGGAGATACATACCTGAGACCGAACTCGTTACGAACTCGAAAGAACTACTTTTAAAACTATTATTCATAAGACTTGTAACACCCCAAACCCGGCCCATGAGTCCTGACCGGATCTGGTATGTCACGGAGTAGAATAATTTGAATCTTTTTGAGTGCCTGGTGAAAACTTGTTAAAATGTGGCTAAGGTATTAAATCGGGGTTTGATAAAACTCAGTTCGGATTATTTTCATAAACATGGTTGGGTTGATGAACCCTTTTAAAACGTTTGATCATGTAAAACTTTAAAATTTGTCAAGGTTATAATTGACTAGGTGTAGTTTGTTACCAGATGGTAACATCTTTGAAAACCGTAGAAGTTATTAAGTTTGAAAAGTTACTTTTAACAGGTTCACTTAACATTTATAAACTTCATTTGTAACATAAGTAAAATAAAATAAACATCCAAATAATAAATAGCGGCCTTATTACATCCCAAATTAAAAAGACTTAGAAAATAAATAATATTAACTATAACAAAGTAAATTCAAATCCAACAATTAGCATGGCCGCCTCGAGTCCTCTCCGGCTCCATCTCCGCGATCTACTCATCTGCAAAATAATTTGGGAAGGGGTGAGTCACCAAGACTCAGTGTGTAAATCCCCCACCCAAAAATGTAACTCATACACAGATTATTAATGAACATGCAAATATGCAACCCCACTAACCATCCGTACTCCTTAACTACCCGTGTGGTCAAAACCTTTGGTGGTCAAAACCACCGTGACTAGTGTCACAATTTAAATGATGGGGCCAACCCATCATGTGCTCAAAACCACTGATGACCATAGGTCACAAATATCATAATGTGGTCAAAACCACTGGTGGTACCAAACCACTGGGACTTAGTCACAACCATCATCGGTGTGGTCAAAACCACTGGTGATCGAAGTCACAATAAATCTGATGGGGCCAACCCATCTTGTGGTCAAAACCACCGGTGACAGTCCATAAAAAATCTTCCCCCTCCTCTCATCAATCCCACCATCATCATGCTTTCATAACAAACGTCATATATCATGCATATGTATAGCATAGCATTTAACAGCATATGATGGCATACTCAATCATATTTCATAGACAAAGTAATAGGGGACTTACCCGAAATCCAATCTTATTTCACAAGCAAATCACTAGCAAAAAGATTAAAAGGCAACAATATGACAATGTTAATTAATAAAGTGTGTAAGGAGTTTTACACACCTGTCACTACCGAAATTCCTAGACCCCGAAGATCTTATCTACGATGCTAGATTCTTGACCCTATAATCGGCCAACAATAGGGTTAGGGACTTAAGCCTATTCGGCCAAACCAAATAATCCCGAAGGATATGTTGAACTTGAAATAACACTCACCTTGGTTGCCGATTTGGTTTCCAACCAAATCCCGAAGCCTTAACTAGCCCCTAAATCCATGGCACATATTAGTTTCGGCATTTAAACATAAACTTTTTAACAAATGGCCCTTGGCCGAATGATGTATAAGCCTTTCCACCACTTACCAAAATCCTGAATTTGTCACTTGAGTCTTCAAGATCCCTACCAAAACACATGTTAAAATCATCTTGCACAATCACACTTAATCAAGGCCTATGGTCGAATGTTACTTACCACCCTATCTTAGGGAAAACAAATCCCGAAAGCTTCCTTCAATCAGCTATGGCTTCCCTACAATCGGTTTAATCACATTAATAAGAGTCATAGAGGCCATTCGGCCATAATCTTTGAACCTAAAAGAGGGTATCGCCCCTTACCTTGATAATTATATCGGCCCTTAAACACCACAAGTCAGCACCACTTGGTGTTGTGAGGGGGTTCGGCTACCTTTAAGGAGGAGAAAAGAACAGCTCCTTTCTTTAAGGGGGATTCGGCCAACACAAGATGGAAGGGCTGGAATTTTGAGAAGAAGAAGGGGTAGGTTCGGCTAAGAAGAAGCAAGAGAAGCTGGAAATTTTGAACAATTTTGGCAATGTACCAAGGGAGAATTCGGCCAGCACTATTGAAGAGAGAAAAAAGAAAAGAACTTGATGAATTTTTGGCACTTCTTTGCTATACAAAACCGAATATGGATGGCCTCCCAAGGAGTCCTATATTCGACCAACACCCCTCCTTTTGGGATAATTTAGGCTTTTAATTATCACCTAACAATAATATTTATCTTCTTTTTAATCTCCTAATCACCTCTTCAACAATTATAATGAAAATAAAATACTAATACACACCCTTCCAGCCGATATTAATGTGGAAAAATTAAACTTATCCTCATCACCTTAAGAGTCCATAATCGGGCCATCACTCATTCTCCCATTCACATGACTTCCAAAAAATAAAATGCCAGCAATGACTTCTTTGGTTGAAACCGGGACCTCACTTCATGAGCCCCTTCCAACGCCCCATGCCATTCCTCCCAATTAACTTTCATGTCATAACAACTCACCATTTAATTGTAAGGCCTTCCTAGGCCGATTCCCTTTCTAAAGCAAAAGAAAATAAAACTCCAAGCGCAACCTCGGCGATTCAGAACCCAAGACACCCAATCATCACCTCAAGCCCAAGCCACTCCACCAACTCAACTTTCATGTCTAAACCTTACCCACAAAATTCTTTAAAGCCTTCTTAACTTAACCCTTTCTTTAATGCCCAAAAAACCCAACAAAATAAAACGCCTCCCCCTTGTAACTCCCAAGACTCGAACCTCCTCCCTTGCAACACCCTTAGACTCACCAAGCCAATCATGCCAATTAAACCCTTGTGTCATGTTCCTTCTAAAATTTTCCTTAACCCCTTATCTCACCTAGCTCCCTTCTTTTAAACACTTAAAAAGAAATTTTTAGTCCTAAGTCAGGCCTAGCTCGGGGTTATTTCTAGACCCTAGAACATGCGAAAAAAAATCATAGTATTTATTTCTTCAAGCACACACATGGGAAATTAATTAAATTACAAACAACCCCTAATTTAGGGTGTTACAGTTCTACCCCCTTAAAAAGAATTTTGACCTCGAAATTACCTGGATCAGAAGAGTTGGGGGTATTGTTGCGCATCACATCCTCGAGTTCCCATGTGGCCTCCTCCGTACCACGATTCCGCCATAACACCTTTACCAAAGGCACTGACTTTCTCCTCAAAACCTTGACATCTCGATCCAAGATTTGTACTGGCTCCTCCTCGAAAGACAAGTCCAGGCTCACCTCAATTTTCGCTACCAGCACTACATGTGATGGATCCGATCGATAGCGTCTCAGCATTGAAACATGGAAGACATCATAGATCTAGCTCAATTCTTCTGGCAACTCAAGCTGGTAAGCTACCGGTCCCACACGTTTCAACACCGTGTACGGTCCGATGAATCTAGGGCTTAGCTTGCCCTTCCGGCCAAACCTTAGCACCTTCTTCCAAGGTGATACCTTCAAGAAGACCTTATCACCCACTGCATATTCAACCTCTCTTCGCTTAAGATCAGCGTAGGAGTTCTGCCTGTCCGATGCCTCCTTAAGACGGTCCCGGATTACTCTAACTTTATCCTCTGTCTCTGCCACTAACTCTGGACCCAACATCTGATGTTCTCCTAGTTCCGTCCTACATGTTGGAGTACGGCATTTTTGACCATACAGCGCCTTATACGGTGCCATCTGAATGCTCGCTTGATAACTGTTGTTATAAGTGAACTCAGCCAAAGGTAGGTACTCCTCCCAACTATCACGGAAGTCTAAAACACAGCCCCTCAACATGTCTTCTAACACTTGGATGACCCTCTCAGATTGTCCATCAGACTGCGGATGAAAAGCCGTGCTAAAATTCAATTTTGTGCCTAACTCCTGATGTAAAGCCTTCCAGAATCTCGATGTAAACCGAGGATCCCGATCTAAAATAATGGACACAGG
Source organism: Gossypium rotundifolium (assembly GCA_025506655.1). Taxonomy (NCBI): domain Eukaryota; kingdom Viridiplantae; phylum Streptophyta; class Magnoliopsida; order Malvales; family Malvaceae; genus Gossypium; species Gossypium rotundifolium. Next base: position 136,173,230 of record CP106734.1, on the reverse strand, counting down.
TACTCCATGCAATCATACTATCTCGGCTATATACAGCTTGGCTAACTTTTGAAGTGAATAATCAACCCTTATCGGTATGAAATGAGCTGACTTAGTCAACCGGTCTACTACCACCCAAACTGCATCTTTCTTACTGGGCGTAAGGGGAAGCCCACTTACGAAATCCATAGTAATCTCCTCTCACTTCCATTGTGGGATCTTTCTGGGTATATGATTACGATGGCAATTGATGCTCAGCCTTAACTTGCTGGCATGTCAGGCACTTGCCTACCAACTCGGTTACTTCTCGCTTAAGACCCGGCCACCAAAACTGCTCCCTTAAATCCCGATACATCTTCTTTGCTTCCGGTGCATAAGCGTACGCACTGCTATGAGCTTCTTTAAGGATTCGCTGCCTTAAACCATCATCCTTAGGCATGCATACTCTCCCCTGAAAGTACAATACTCCATCTCTGCCCAAGCTAAAACCTTCGGCCTCACCATTCTGTACTTGCAACCTTCGAGTAATCAAAGCTTCATCAGTCATCTGCCTTTCCTTAACCTTATTAATCCAAGACGGCTTCACTTGCAATTCTGTCAAAAGGCTCCCATCCTCATAGAGACTTAGATGAGCGAACATAGCTCGTAAATCCGCTACCACCTTTCGGTTCAATGCATCAGCTACCACATTAGCCTTCCCCGGATGGTATTCGATTGAGCAGTCATAGTCCTTTAACAACTCAATCCACCTCCGCTGCCTCAGATTTAAATCTTTCTGAGTCAAGAGGTACTTCAGACTCTTGTGATTTGTGTACACTACCGACTTCTCCCCGTACAGGTAGTGCCTCCAGATTTTCAAGGCAAATACCACAGCAGCCAATTCCAAGTCATGTGTCGGATAGTTAGCTTCGTGAGGCCTCAACTGTCGTGACGTATAAGTGACCACCTTCCCTTCTTGCATCAGCACACACCTAAACCAGTATGTGATGCATCGCAATATACAGTGAATTCATTTCCTGCCTCTGGCTGAATCAAGACTGGTGCTTCTGTCAAAATCCTCTTCAGCTTATCGAAACTCTCTTGCTGCTTCTCAGACCACACAAATGGAACCCCTTTTCTCAACAGCTTTGTCAACGGTGCTGCGATTAAGGAGAAATTTTCCACAAATCTCCTATAATATCCTGCCAATCCCAGAAAACTCTAAATTTTCGTAACCAACTTTGGTGGTTTCCACTCCAACACCGCCTCAATCTTACAGGGATCCACCCTAATGCCCTCTAGCTGAAACTACATGCCCTAGAAAAGTTACCTCCTTGAGCTAGAACTCACACTTACTGAATTTGGCGTACAACTGCTTCTCCCTTAGAACTTGCAGAACCACATGAAGATGTGCGTCATACTCCTCCTCCGACTTTGAGTACACCAAAATGTCGTCTATGAAGACCACGATGAATCAATCTAGATAAGGTTGGAAAACCCGGTTCATCATGTCCATAAACGCTATCGGTGTATTCGTCAGACCAAAAGGCATTATCAGAAACTCGTAGTGTCCATACTGAGTACGGAATGCCATCTTGTGGACATCAACCTCCTTCACCTTAAGCTGATGGTACCCTAACCTAAGGTCAATCTTAGAGAACACCGATGCTCCTTTGAGTTGAATCGAATAGATCGTCAATCCTGGGCAAAGGATACCGGTTCTTTATTGTCAACTTGTTCAGCTGCCGGTAGTCTATACACATCCTCATTGTTCCATCCTTCTTCTTGACAAAAAGCACTGGAGCTCCCCAAGGCGATACACTTGGTCGAATGAACCCTCTATCCAATATTTCTTGAATCTGCGCCTTCAACTCTACCAATTCTTTTGGCGCCATCCGATACAGAACTATAGATACGAGCGCGGTTTCGGGTAGCAGATCTATACCAAATTCAACCTCACGGTCCGGAGGTAGACCCAGAAGTTCCTCTGGAAACACATCAACATAGTCCCTTACAGTCCGGACATCTCCCACAGTAATACCCTTAGCTTCCAAAACACAGACATGCACCACATAAGCTTCACAGCCCTTCTTAACCATCTTTTCTGCCTTCAACACGAAGCAGTTAGATAGGTAATCCTCCTTTTACCTATCATCACCACCTCATTACCTTCCCTTTGTCTTTATTACCATGCGCTTAGTTGCACAATCCGGGCTAGCTCGATGCTTTACTAGCCAATCCATCCAGGATTAGGTCGAACTCCGGGCAGCGGTTCCATCAAGTCGACCAAGAACACGACCCTTGGAGTTCTAGGGTGCGTTCTATAGAGTTTACTTACTTCTACGGAGTGACCTAGGGGCTTAATACAATCATCTTCCTAGAAGTAAGCTCAGAGTCTAGATGCAGAGTTTCCACTACGCTACTAGCAATGTATGAGTGGGTTAAGCCAATGTCAATCGAAGTATTATAGGGTACACCAAAGATCAAGAACATACCAGTTATAACGTCCGGTGCGTTGCCCTCCTCTTGACGCCTCGCGGCATAGACTAGACCAGGTTGCCTAGCCTCAGTACCACCAATACCTTCTCTCGGTGCCCCACAACCTCTGCCAGCACCATTACCTCCTCCTCCTGCACCACGACCTCTTTGTGGCTATTGGTTATCCCTCCTATTTGGTGCACGATCCTGACCCTCTGACCTCAGCCTAGCTACTTTCTTCGGACAATCTCTAACTCGATGCTCTAAAGACCCACACTCAAAGTATCCCCGATTACCATTCCAACACTCCCCCGTGTGAGACTTGCCACACCGAGCACACCATGGTGGCCACTGAGGATTAGCAGCAGCAGGCCTAGCAGTTTGATCCGACCCACCAAACCTTGTCCTCTTCTGCTGATTACCAGAAAACTTTGAAGGTCCCGAGCTCCTCTTATTCCAATTCCTATCTTGATTCAGTCTAACCGACTATCTTACTCCTTCAGCAACCTTTGATTTCTCCACTAGGACAGCAAACTCCCATTCCTGCTGTGGAGCTATCATCATCCTCAGCTCATTTCTAAGCCCATCCTCGAATCTAACACAGCGTTTATGCTCCGTACCCACAATACCACGAGCATACCTACTCAACCGAAGAAATTCAGCCTCATACTTCACCACCGTCTTATTGCCTTGAACCAGATTCAAGAAAGCCTTCCGTTGTGCATCCACGTAGCTAGTTCCAATATACTTCTTTTGATAAGCATCCCTGAAGAATTCCCAGGTGAGATTTTCTGCCATCGTTCCATCTCTCACGGTGAGCCACCACTGATATGACTCATCCCGAAGCAGAGAGATGATACCCTTCAACTTCTCCTTATTTGTGAAATCCGGTCACCCATAATCCTTTAGTAGATTCTAACCAATATTCGCGCCTTTGGGTGCCACTCCAGAAACTCCTCTAAACACCTCTACTACGTTAGCCCGAAGTCATTCAACCATAGATTTATAGGCTCCTGCACCGCGCCTGGCTCAGCAACTCACTCCAACACTCGTAGTACAGCCTGGAATACTACGTCGTTACCACCAGTCTGATCTTGAAACTCAGTTTTCACCACCGGCAGATCCGGCATCTCATTCCCAGACCCATGACTAGACCTTGCTGGCTCCGATAAGGTCATCCTACCTCTACCACGGCCACGGGGCGGACGTCCACGACCTCTTGTACTCATTTCTAACGATTGCGTTTATCTGTTTAAAAATTTTATGCATTAGTACTTGTTTCACTAGATTATCCGCGAAGAAATTTTATGATAGGAGTTTTAGAAGTGGTTCTTTCGTATCATACATGCACACAGTCCTTCTATTCATTCATTCAAAGAGACGTTGTAGTTTTCATTGTGATTGTTTTTCCTTTACTGAGGGTATTTAGTAATTTGTCCTACGAGGTATTTTTGTAATTTTTCAAAAAATAAAAGTTCTCGGGTGATTTTTTCAAAAAGTATTTTGGAACTCTTAAATTCTCGGGGCATTTGGAAAAATTTTGAAATCCAGGGGTATTTCGATAATTTTGGACCTCAGGGGTATTTCGGTAATTTTTCACAAATCGGGGTGAATTTGTAAAATTTAATAAATCAGGGATTTTTCAAAAGTTGTAAAACTTTGATGGTTCTTTTTAAGAATTGCATTTTCCAAAAATAGTGATGTTGCAAAATTTTTAAAATTAGGGTTATTTTGTTGGTTAGGGGCAATTTTGTAATTTTACCACTAGGGGAATTTTAGTAAAAATTTTTCATAACAAGATCTCCAAAATTTGGTTTTAATGGATTTCACAAAATAAGGATATTTTGGAAAATTTTCTATTTGGAAATTTTTCATATGGGGGTATTTTGGTAATTTACAAGCTAGGGGTATTTTGGTCATTTTTCAAACTAAGGGGTATTTGGTCTTTTTAAAAAAAACAAGGTTTTAATTATTTCAAAAATAAAACGGCTAGTCCCTTTCGGGTTTTAGTTATCAAGTTTAGCCTGTGAGTACGTCGTCTCAGCCAGGATGAACCATTACTACGCACCAGGTAGGATTCAAGTGAGTAGGAGGTGAGTCACTAGGACTGCTTAAATACCAGGCTCCCACCGAATCCAATCCTAGACATGCATATAATGATTGCCACATCCTTTGCTCATTGACAACTCACAAGGTTGTTTAGGGAATTATTAAATCTTATGTATTGTTTGTTGTGGTTTGCTAACCCTAGGGTTCAATAATTTCTATTCTAATATTCTACGTTCAGCATTTATTCTTCTACCCCTATCAAATATTCACAAAAATAGATAGAAGTACTTACCTGGGCGGATTGGTGCCGGAGACTCGGTGCCATGCTGTTCAAGCCAAAAACAGTTTCCTAAAACATTCCAATAAGGCCTACTAACATAAACAAAACATTTTGGGCCTTGGGCCCCCACAGCTGAGTTTTGAATCGGGCTCTGATACCAAAAATGTAACACCCCAAACCCGGCCCATGAGTCCTGACCGGATCTAGTATGTCACGGAGTAGAATAATTTGAATCTTTTTGAGTGTCTGGTGAAAACTTGTTAAAATGTGGCTAAGGTATTAAATCGGGGTTTGATAAAACTCAGTTGGGATTATTTTCATAAATATGGTTGGGTTGATGAACCCTTTTAAAATGTTTGATCATGTAAAACTTTAAAATTTGTCAAGGTTATAATTGACTTGGTGTAGTTTGTTACTCGATGGTAACATCTTTGAAAACCCGTAGAAGTTATTAAGTTTGAAAAAGTTACTTTTAACCGGTTCACTTAACATTTATGAACTTCATTTGTAACATAACATAAGTAAAATAAAATAAACATCCAAATAATAAATAGCGGCCTTATTACATCCCAAATTAAAAAGACTTAGAAAATAAATAATATTAACTATAACAAAGTAAATTCAAATCCAACGATAAGCATGGCCGACTCGAGTCCTCTCCGGCTCCATCTCCGCGAACTACTCATCTGCAAAATAATTTGGGAAGGGGTGAGTCACCAAGACTCAGTGTGTAAATCCCCCATTCGAAAATGTAACTCATGCACAGATTATTAATGAACATGCAAATATGCAACCTCACTAACCATCCGTACTCCTTACCTACCCCATGTGGTCAAAACCACTGGTGGTCAAAACCACTGGTGACTAGTGTCACAATTTAAATGATGGGGCCAACCCATCGTGTGGTCAAAACCACTGATAACCATAGGTCACAAATATCATAATGTGGTCAAAACCACTGGTGGTACCAAACCACTGGGACTTAGTCACAATCATCATCGGTGTGGTCAAAACCACTGGTGATCGAAGTCACAATAAATCTGATGGGGCCAACCCTTCTTGTGGTCAAAACCACTGGTGACAGTCCATAAAAAATCATCCCCTTCCTCTCATCAATCCCACCATCATCATGCTTTCATAACAAACATCATATATCATGCATATATATAGCATAGCATTTAACAGCATATGATGGCATACTCAATCATATTTCATAGACAAAGTAATAGGGGACTTACCCGAAATCCAATCTTATGCCACAAGCAAATCACTAGCAAAAAGATTAAAAGGCAATAATATGACAATGTTAATTAATAAAGTGTGTAAGGAGTTTTACACACCTGTCACTACCAAAATTCCTAGATCCCGAAGATCTGATCTACGACGCTAGATTCTTGACCCTATAATCGGCCAACAATAGGGTTAGGGACTTAAGCCTATTCGGCCAAACCAAATAATCCCGAAGGATATGTTGTACTTGAAATAACACTCACCTTGGTTGCCGATTTGGTTTCCAACCAAATCCCAAAGCCTTAATTAGCCCTTAAATCCATGGCACATATTAGTTTCGGCATTTAAACATAAACTTTTTAACAAATGGCCCTTGGCCGAATGATGTATAAGCCTTTCCACCACTTACCAAAATCCCAAATTTTTCACTTGAGTCTTCAAGATCCCTACCAAAACACATGTTAAAATCCTCTTGCACAATCACACTTAATCAAGGCCTATGGCCGAATGTTACTTACCACCCTATCTTAGGGAAAACAAATCCCGAAAGCTTCCTTCAATCGGCTATGGCTTCCCTACAATCGATTTAATCACATTAATAAGAGTCATAGGCCATTTGGCCATAATCTTTGAACCTAAAAGACGGTATCGCCCCTTACCTTGATAATTATATCGGCCCTTAAACACCACAAGTCAGCACCACTTGGTGTTGTGAGGGGGTTCGGCTACCTTTAAGGAGGAGAAAAGAACAGCTCCTTTCTTTAAGGGGGATTCGGCCAACACAAGATGGAAGGGCTGGAATTTTGAGAAGAAGAAGGGGTAGGTTCGGCTAAGAAGAAGTAAGAGAAGCTGGAAATTTTGAACAATTTTGGCAATGTACCAAGGAGAATTAAATGAGACTATTAAAAAGAGAAAAAGAAAAGAACTTGATGAATTTTGGCACTTCTTTGCTATACAAAACCGAATATGGATGGCCTCCCAAGGAGTCCTATATTCGGCCAACACCCCTCCTTTTGGGATAATTTAGGCTTCTAATTATCACCTAACAATAATATTTATCTTCTTTTAATCTCTAATCACCTCTTCAACAATTATAATGAAAATAAAATACTAATACACACCCTTCCAGCCGATATTAATGTGCAAAAATTAAACTTATCCTCATCACCTTAAGAGTCCACAATCAGGCCATCACTCATTCTCCCATTCACGCCGGCTTCTAAAAAAATAAAATGCCAACGGCAGCTTCTTTGGTTCGAACCCAGGACCTCACTGCTGCAGCCCCCTTCTAACGCCCCATGCCATTCCTCCCGATTGACTTTCATGTCATAACAACTCACCATTTAATTATAAGGCCTTCCTAGGCCGATTCCCTTTCTAAAGCAAAAGAAAATAAAACTCCAAGGTGCAACCTCGGCAGTTCGAACCCAAGACCTGCCCAATCATCACCTCCAAGCCCAAGCCACTCCACCAACTCAACTTTCATGTCTAAACCTTACCCATAAAATTCTTTAAAGCCTTCTTAACTTAACCCTTTCTTTAACGCCCAAAAAATTGAACAAAATAAAATGCCTCCCCCTTGTAACTCCCAAGACTCGAACCTCCTCCCTTGCAACACCCTTAGACGCACCAAGCCAATCATGCCAATTAAACCCTTGTGTCATGTTCCTTCCAAAATTTTCCTTAACCCCTTATCTCACCTAGCTCCCTTCTTTTAAACACTTAAAAAGAAATTTTTAGTCCTAAGTCAGGCCTAGCTCGAGGTTATTTCTAGACCCTAGAACATGCCAAAAAAAATCATAGTATTTATTTCTTCAAGCACACACATGGGAAATTAATTAAATTACAAACAACCCCTAATTTAGGGTGTTGCAAGACTGTTCATGGTTAATCAGTGGAAGAAAATTAATAATTCATAAAATGTCTAATTAGATAAACGCGAATCGGTAGAATGAGTACAAGGGGACGAAGACACTTCAGATGCGAATAATGGTGAGTACCCTTCCATAGTACACTAAGTGTTTATTTTGGCCTTAGAATTAGAGTGCGCAGCGAAAGCATAGTGGTGAGATTTAGGTAGTATGATTACTAGTTAGTTGGAAATTTTGAGGACGAAATTTCTTTAAGGGGGTAGAACTGTAACATCCTGAACTTTTAGGCCTATGCGTTTAATGGGTGAAAATGTGTAATGAGTTAATTTAAGGGTTAGGGGTCCAAATTGGGCTCAGGCTTAGGCAGAGGCCTTTATTAAAATTATCTGTTTGGGCATTATAGGACTTAAAAGGTAGTACCTATGTTTAAAATATCAAGGTGGGCTTCTGGCCCAAAATTAGGTGGTGTAGTAAGGGAGCAAATAGGTGGCGTCACTAAGGGAAGGATTGGGCTTAAGTTTGACCACTTGAGGCCCAATCTTTAGGGCTAAAATTCGACACTCTAAAGGGGGAGGAGTGGACGGCACAAGGCTATATTTTAGGAATTTTAGTGTTTAAATTAGGTGGATATTAAAGCTAATAATGGAAGGAAGAGTTAGAGTTAATTAAGTCTCTTCAGGATAGGTGTTTTGATAAGGATAATGTAGATAATATAATGGATAATATGGAAGATAAAATTTAGAGATAATAAAGGAATTTAATTGGTGATAAGTTTGAGTCAATTAGGGAGTGTAGGTTTAATTATTTATTTATTAATTTATTTATTTATTTATTTATTTATTTATTTATTTTAGAATATATATATATATATATATATATATATATATATAGTGTTGAAATTCCCTATAAATAGGGGTAGTATCTCATCAATTCTGGCATTTGAACTGTAACACCCCAAACCCGGCCCAAACACTACTACCGGATCTGGTATGTCACTAAGAAAAATTTTAGGAAAACCAAATGTGTTGACAAAAAGCCCAAATAGGAATTACATAAATTGTGCCTTAATAAGCAAAAGCCCAAAACTAGATTACATGTCCTTGGAAAAAAAATTAAAACGAGAATAAATGATAAAGGCCCATAATAAAACTAAAATGTAAACTAATGGCCCATGGCCTTATTACAACGTAGTTTAAATCCATCATATAAAATACTTTTAAAAAAACTAATATGGGGAACTTGTCACCGAATCCATCTTCTTTTGGATGGCCACCTTGCGCTTCACTCCGACCCGGTCCGATGCGCTAATCGTCACCTGAAAGGTTAGTTTAAAGGGGGTGAGTCGCGAGACTCAGCGTGCAACCCTCATGCACCACTAGATTTAGTCTCATAAACATAACAACAATTTCATTTACATGGATAACAAGTAATATGCAAAGCCTAACCCATTTGCCTAGGTTTCCATCTGCTACACGCCCCCGTACCAACCAACACACCATTGGGGATTTCTACAATCAACCCACACCGCTACACTCCAAGATGGCAGTCCTGCTGCTCATTAACATATACTGGCCGAAGCCCGTATAACAAATCACGGCATTAGCCTCTGAGAATTCACGGTAAAAGCATTACTCATAAACATATACATATAACTTCCTCCTTTCATCTCCCAACCCATGCAACATGCACAATAATTTAAAACATGTACAATAGTTTACTTGTAACATATAGCCAGATTATTTACTAACACGAGGTGCATCGTTTAAATCCGAGATTTGACTTTTAATGTAACATATAAATCTTATGAGCACATATACATATATATATTTATTATTAATCGATCTAGCGGTGGGGAAGTATTACACACCTGATATCGCGAAATCCAATATTCTTAGTCGATGTCCTTGGTATCCGGATCGATTATCCTTAATCTATAACTTTGCTTAAAAGCCGACAAACTGTGAAAATATGCCCTCTCCTATATTCGGCCATGGTTAGTATTCTACTCGATTTTATATATATAAATAAACAAATCCTCTTACCTTGAAATCCCAAAAGTAACACGATTATATCACTTAGAGACCTATGCGATTGGCCTTCTTCTTCAAATCCAGGAATGCCGAAAAGAAGTGTGAAATAAGAGATTAGTTTCTAATAGCCATTCGGCTAAGGACTTCGAAAAGTCGAAAGAACATTGAAATCCCGAAATCAACACTTACCTATTGTTTCCTTTAGATTTTGGCACAAGTAGACTCCACTAAAGAGGATTAGACAACCACAGGAGATGAGATCTAGCGATTTCAGCTTTTATGAAAATCCTGGAAAAGATGAACTGATGCAATTTTGGCTTTTAGGAAAACTGAGTGAAGTGTTTTGGCTTAGAAGGAAAGAGAAAAAAAATGGAGAGAAAGAATACTTAGGGGTTACTTAGGGGTTTCGGCTTTCAGAAGAAATCAAAAGAAAAGAGATTACCAAGAAGGCGAGAATTTGACACGACGAAGATGAGAGAAGAGAATGGGGTTCAAAATGTCGAATTGAAGTGGTACCCCTATTTATAGGGAATTTGGCACCCCTCCAGGAGATGGAATTTGACCAACTCGTACTCAGAAGATAACTCCTATCTTTTCTCCTCTATCCTTCTATCCCTTATCCTATCAAAACACTCATCCATAAGAGGCCACATTTGCACCAACTCTCCTTTATTTTATCACTTGTTATCCTCATTAATTAAACAAAATAATCCTAAATTATAGCCTTGTCTTTGTCCCCCTTAGCTCACCTTGGTCTTAGAAATTTTGACCCAATTCTTTAGGCCCAACTGAATCTAAAATTAACATATTAAACATAACATTACACACAATGCACAAGCCCATTAATACCTTACCAAGTACTACATGCATCTCAAAAATTTTAAACGTTCTCAAGGCCTATTGGGCCCAATTCTACTAGGCCCAATTTCAGGACGTTACAATCTACCCTCCTTAGAGAAATTTCGTCCTCAAAATTTTCGACTAACTAGTAATCGTACTACCCAAGTCCCATCACTATGCTTTCGCTGCGCACTTTAATTCCAAAGCCAAATAAACACTTAGTATACTATGGTAGGATACACACCATTATTTGCTTCTAGAGCGTCTTCGTCCCCTTGTACTAATACTACTAATGCGCGTTTATCTGATTAAGAATTTTATGAATTATTAGTTTTCTTCCACTGATTAACCACGAACAGTCTTATGAATAATAGTTTTAAAAGTAGTTCTTTCGAATTCAAACCTATCTACAGGTTTCAGTCTTCTTAATTCTAGGAACCATGCACATTCAACATCCATACACACCAACATACAAATAACATTCATCACCTAAGGGTATTTTCGTCATTTCACTACCCAGAGGTATTTTCGTAATTTTAACCTACAGGGGTATTTTCATAATTTTCCAAAATATAGTTCCAGGTGATTTTACGAAATAAGGGTATTTTGGTAATTTTTAATTCGGGGTATTTCGATAATTTTTCATACTAAGGGTATTTCGGTAATTTTTTATACCAAGGGTATTTTGGTAATTTTACAAACCAGGGGTATTTTCGTCAATTTTCAAATCGAGAAATTACTTTAGTGATTTCAAAACCAAGGTTTACTTTAGGGTTGTACAAAACAAGGTAGCTGGTCCCTTTCGGGTTTTAGTTATAGGTTTTGGCCTGTCAACACGTCCTCATGGTTAGGGTGAACAGTCACTACGCACTAGGTAGGATTCCAATGAAGAGGAGGTGAGTCACTAGGACTGCTTAAATACCAAGCTCTCCCTGTATCCACTCCTAGACATGCGTATAGCCATTACCACACCCTAACATGGCTTAAGGTGAACACTCACCACGAACCAGGTAGGATTCCAGTGAAGAGGAGGTGAGTCACTAGGACTGCTTAAATACCAAGCTCTCACCGTATCCATTCCTAGACATACGTGTGCCTATTGCGACACCTTAAGTCAGTGATCAGTTTGTAGGATTTGTTTGGATAATTTAAGTCTTATGTAATTTAAGAAGTTGTTTAACCTAAGCCTATAGTCCATCGAAGTCTAACTAATCTAACCTACGTCCCATAAAACCCATCAAGCCCATATTTATATATATATATGACACAAGGAGTTATGAATACTTACCTGGCGGACTTGGGCTGGAGACGCAGGTGCCATGCCAAGAAAACAAACCCTGTACCATTTTTAAAGATGCATGTTTCAAAAAAAACCATTTTTAGAAAACGTTTTGAGCCCAAAACCCAAAGCCGAGTTTTGAACCGAGCTCTAATACCAATTGGTAACACCCCAAATCCGGCCCAAACACTACTACCGGGTCTGGCATGTCACTAAGAAAAATTTTAGGAAAACTAAACGTGTCGACAAAAAGCCCAAATAGGAATTACATAAATTGTGCCTTAATAAGCAAAAGCCCAAAACTAGATTACATGTCCTTGGAAAAAAAATTAAAACGAGAATAAATGATAAAGGCCCATAATAAAACTAAAATGTAAACTAATGGCCCATGGCCTTATTACAACGTAGTTTAAGTCCATCATATAAAATACTTTAAAAAAAACTAATATGGGGAACATGTCGCCGGATCCACCTTCTTTTAAACGGCCAATTTGAACTTCACTCCGGCCCGGTCCGATGCACTAATCGTCACCTAAAAGGTTAGTTTAAAGGGGGTGAGTCGCGAGACTTAGTATGCAACCCTCATGCACCACTAGATTTAGTCTCATAAACATAACAACAATTTCATTTTCATGGATAACATGTAACACCCCTAACCAGAATCCGTCGCCGGATTAGGGTTACGGGGCATTACTATTTAAATCACAACTTTTAATCAATCATAATCGATCCAATGCAATCCTAAAATTTATTAATATATGCATATGAGCCACATAAATTTAAACAACTTATTTATTACTTTTGCATGCACTATTTATACCAAATGCTATTGCAACCAATGCTCATATATTTAAAATAACAAATTCTCATTCCACTTGCAAAACCAAAATGTCATTATATAACCAAATATAATACATCCATATGCTCAAACTCTATAATCATAATATAACATCATGTACATATATTACTTAGGTGGCGAATATACATGGTCATATATATATACATTTTAAAATTCAATTCCACAATTTTCATATCATTATTTCATTAAGCGAATACACCTACCAAATTCACTAATCTACCACCCTTATTTACATATAAAAGGTTTATCAAATCTCATATAAGTAATCACATAACAAACATATCATATCTAAACATCATTTGTTCTAACAATCAATAAACTAATCAAAAGTTCGAACATAATATACAACTAACCAAGAATAATATATGTATGTATTCACTTACACAAACCGAATCAAAATAGCTCAATACAACCCTACATTATTGAACTTAATGCTTATCTATCAATGACCAATTCAAATATACACATACCATAACGTTATTTAACACCTATATTTCACATATTATAACTTCAATATACATCCATCATTCACTTTATTGACTAAACCTAATATTACACCAAACTTACCATTGTTCATTCTTGAATCATAAATCTAAACATTATCAATGTATATACCATATATTAAACTCATAAACATGAACCAACTAATAAATCTTTCTTATCATAGTCTAACATGCACAAATAATAATACCACTCTCACACATGGTTAAACTATAATCAAGTATAAATAATAGTTCATAGCATGAGCAAATAATATCATCAAAACACGAAACAAATTATTCCAAAATAGATAGCCATTTTCGCATGGCTAGCATATTTACACTATTACAAAACATTAGTTATATGGTTCAATCTAGCCTATACATGCCCTTTTTTTATAACAAAATAAGTTTTCAATACCAAAAGGAAGTCGATAGTGTGGTTGACTTCACGGATGATCCTTCGAGCAGTAGTTCGATTCAAGATCTATAAAGCAGAGGAAGACAAAGACACACACACATTAAGCTTACTAGCTTAGTAAGTCTCAAGCAAATGTCAATATAATGAGCATACATTTAAACATATTAAAATCCAAGCTTGTAGTATAAACACAATTATTTCATTTTAGGCATCGATATTCTTTTTACGCTTTTACGCAAGCACTAGCGCTTTTGTCACACTCGTCATTGATCTTTAACTATACAATAAGAATTTTAGTTCACTTCATTCCTTACTAAAAATAGTAGGTTAGTTCTTACGAACTTGTACCACTTAACACTATATACACATCTCACTTTATTTGATATTCAACATTTCCACTTATAGCGTATCAAGGCATAAAGCACGCTAGGCATTTAAAGCGAAATAAATCAAAGACGAAGCACGCTAGGCACTAAGCGAATAGATCATCGACACGAAGCACGCTAGGCATTTAAAGCCGAATAGATCAAACACGAAGCACGCTAGGCACTAAGCCCGAATATATCACCGCACGAAGCACGCTAGGCATTAAGCGAATAGATCCCCAGCACGAAGCACGCTAGGCATTTAAAGCCGAATAGATCACACCAAGACGAAGCCTACTAGGCACTAAGCCGAATAGATCACCAAGACGAAGCACGCTAGGCATTTAAAGCCCGATACATAACATAATCGACATTTCCATGCACATTACTTAAGGCTATAATCACATCCATCTCATATGCTTTATTTTACAATATCATGTTAAACCGAGCGTAAGTAAACACATCACATCCAACCAACAAATTTAATACTAATTCATGCCCCACATTCGGCCTATATACATTATTATGCCTTAGTATACCAAATTTTATAGTATACTACTTTTGCAATTAACTTCTCGATATAAATTTGTTAGGACTTACCTCGGTTGTCGATAGGTAGTGCAAATCGGCTATTCGAGAACCTTCGTATTTCCCGATCTAAATCTGTTTTCTTTGCTCTTGATCTAAAACACATTAAAATTCAGCTCATTCAAGTACAATTCATCTTAATTTAGTCCCTAAGCACATAAATGGGTAAATTACTATTTTACCCTAGCATTTCACAACTTTGCAATTTAGCCTATTTGCATAACACACAAAATACACCAAATTAGCCAAATCTATGCAAGGGCGAATGTTCCTAGGGACCTTACAAGTCCTCACATTTCATTTATTTTGCAAATAGGCCCTCTAAAAATTTATTTTTACAATTTAGCCCTAAAACTCAATTTCATCAAAACTTCCAACACAAAACATATTAATCCTTTATATATCTTTCATCTAAAATCATCAAATATCAAAACCACATGAATACAACAATGGTCGAACATCAAGCATGCTTAGATTCAAAAATTACAACATGGGTCGATTACGGTTCAAGCAACGATCTCAAAACGTAAAATTTACAAAACCGACTAAAATTTACCTTGAATTTGGCTTGGATCTTGCGAAATCTCAAAGAACTTAGCTCCCCTTGTGTTTCTTAATATTCGCCAAAAGATGAATGAAAGTATCCTTTATTTCTTTTATGTTTTATTTAACATATAATATGGTTTTTTAACTTTTTACTATTTTAACCTTAATTCATAAAATTATATAATATAAAACTTATGGTTAATTTTGTCATATACCAACCCACTAACTTAAAATGGGTTATTTACCCATTTAACACTTCATATTAAAAAGCCAAGCTCAAACTAGCACATTACACTTTAGTATGCCACTTTTACCTTTTACGCGATTAAATCCTTTTTATCAAATTAAGCACTTAAACAATAAAATTTTTCTCTGAAACTTTCACGCATTAATTCACATATAATAAACTCAAAATATAATATTAAATTATTTCTGGTCTCAGATTCGTGGTCCCAAAACCACCGTTCGATTAGGGTCAAATTCGGTCTGTTACATAACAAGTAATATGCAAAGCCCAACCCATTTGCCTAGGTTTCCATCCGCTACACGCCCCCGTACCAACCAACACACCATTGGGGATTTCTACAATCAAACCACACCGCTACACTCCAAGATGGCAGTCATGCTGCTCATCAACATATATTGGCCGAAGCCCGTATAACAAATCACGGCATTAGCCGCTATAGTAATTCACGGTAAAAACCGTTACTCATATACATATACATATAACTTCCTCCTTTCATCACCCAACCCATGCAACATGCACAATAATTTAAAACATGTACAACAGTTTACTTTTAACATATAGTCAGATTATTTACTAACCTGAGGGCCTGTCGTTTAAATTCGAGATTTCGGCTTTTAATGTAACATATAAATCTTATGAGCACATATACATATATATATATATATTATTAATCAGATCTAGACGGTGAGGAAGTATTACACACCTAATATCGCGAAATCCAATATTCTTAGTCGATGTCCTTGATATCCGGATCTAGTATCCTCAATCTATAACTTTTCTTAAAAGCCGAAAAACTATGAAAATATGCCCTATCCTATATTCGGCCATGGTTAGCATTCTACCCGATTTTATATATATAAATAAACAAATCCTCTTACCTTGAAATCCCAAAAGTAACACGATTCTATAACTTAGAGATCTATGCGATTGGCCTCCTTCTTCAAATCCCGAAATGTCGAAAAGAAGTGTGAAATAAGAGATTAGTTTCTAATAGCCATTTGGCTAAGGACTTTGAAAAGCCGAAAGAACTTTGAAATCCCAAAATCAACACTTACCTATTATTTCCTTTAGATTAAGCAAGCGAGACTCCATTAAAAAGGATTCGGCAACCATAGGAGATGAGATCTAGCGATTTTGGCTTTTATGAAAATCCGAAAAAGATGAATCGATGTATTTTTGGCTTTTAGAAAAAGCGAGTAAAGTGTTTGACTTAGAAGGAAAGTGAAAAGAAAGTGGAGAGAAAGAATACTTAGGGGTTTGACTTTTAGAAGAAAAAAAGAGATTACCAAGAAGAGCGAGAATTTGACACAGAAGATGAGAGAAGAGAATGGGGTTCAAAATGCCTAGGAATTGAAGAGGTACCCCTATTTATAGGGAATTTCAGCACCCTCCGGAGATGGAATTTCACCAACTCTGACTCGAGAAGATAACTCCTATCTTTTCTCCTCTATCCTTCTATCCCTTATCCCTATCAAAACACTCATCCATAAGCGTACATTTGCACCAACTCTCCTTTTATTTTATCGACTTGTTATCCTCATTAATTAAACAAAATAATCCCTAAATTATAGCCTTGTGCCGTCCCCCTTAGCTCATCTTGGTGCCAAAATTTTGACCCAATTCTTTGGGCCCAACCGAACCTCAAATTAACATATTAAACATAACATTACACACAATGCACAAGCCCATTAATACCTTACCATAACATTCTAAGTGCTACATGCATCTCAAAATTTTAAACGTTTCCATTCTCAAGGCCTATTGGGCCCAATTCTACTAGGCCCAATTTAGGGATGTTACAAATCTACCCTCCTTAAAGAAATTTCATCCTCGAAATTTTGACTAACTAGTAATCGTACTACCCAAGTCTCATCACTATGCTTTATTGCAAGCACTCTAATTCCAAAGCCAAATAAACACTTAGTATACTATGGTAGAATACGCACCATTATTCGCTTCTGGAGCGTCTTCGTCCCCTTGTACTAATACTATCGATTCGCATTTATCTGATTAAGAATTTTATGAATTATTAGTTTTCTTCCACTGATTAACCACGAACAGTCTTATGAATAATAGTTTTAAAAGTAGTTCTTTCGAATTCAAACCTATCTACAGGTTTCAGTCTTCTTAATTCTAGGAACCATGCACATTCAACATCCATACACACCAACATACAAATAACATCCATCACCTAAGGGTATTTTCGTCATTTCACTACCTAGGGGTATTTTCGTAATTTTAACCTATAGGGGTATTTTCATAATTTTCCAAAATATGGTTCCAGGTGATTTTATGAAATAAGGGTATTTTGGTAATTTTCAATTCGAGGGTATTTCGATAATTTTTCATACTGAGGGTATTTCGGTAATTTTTCATATCGAGGGTATTTCGGTAATTTTACAAAACAGGGGTATTTTTGTCATTTTTCAAATCGAGAAATTACTTTACTGATTTCAAAACCAAGGTTTACTTTAGGGTTGTACAAAACAAAGTGGCTGGTCCCTTTCAGGTTTTAGTTATAGGTTTTGGCCTGTCAACACGTCCTCATGGTTAGGGTGAACAGTCACTATGCACCAGGTAGGATTCCAATGAAGAGGAGGTGAGTCACTAGGACTGCTTAAATACCAAGCTCTCCCTATATCCACTCCTGGACATGCGTATAGCCATTACCACACCCTAACATGGCTTAAGGTGAACACTCCACACGCACCAAGTAGGATTCCAGTGAAGAGGAGGTGAGTCACTAGGACTGCTTAAATACCAAGCTCTCACCATATTCATTCCTAGACATAAATGCGCCTATTGCCACACCTTAATTGGTGATCAATTCACGAGTTTGTTTGGATAATTTAAGTCTTATGTAATTTAAAAGATGTTTAACCTAAGCCTATAGTCCATCAAGTCTAACTAATCTAACCTCGTCCCATAAAACCCATCAAGCCCATATTCATATATATATCACACAAGGAGTTACGAATACTTACAGCGGACTTGGTAGGAGCCATGCAGTGCCATGCCGAGAAAACAAACCTTGTACCATTTTAAACATGCATGTTTCAAAAAAAAACCATTTTTAGAAAACGTTTTGAGCCCAAAACCCAAAGGCGAGTTTTGAACTGAGCTCTGATACCAATTTGTAACACCCCAAATCCAGCCCAAACACTACACCAGATCTGGTATGTCACTAAGAAAAATTTTAGGAAAACCAAACGTGTCGACAAAAAGCCCAAATAGGAATTACATAAATTATGCCTTTATAAGCAAAAGCCCAAAACTAGATTACATGTCCTTGGAAAAAAATTAAAATGAGAATAAATGATAAAGGCCCATAATAAAACTAAATGTAAACTAATGGCCCATGGCCTTATTACAACGTAGTTTAAATCCATCGTATAAAATACTTTAAAAAAACTAATATGGGGAACTTGTCGCCGGATCCACCTTCTTTTGCATGGCCACCTTGCGCTTCACTCCGGCCCGGTCTGATGCACTAATCGTCACCTGAAAGGTTAGTTTAAAGGGGGTGAGTCGCGAGACTCAGTGTGCAACCCTCATGCACCACTAGATTTAGTCTCATAAACATAACAACAATTTCATTTACATGGATAACAAGTAATATGCAAAGCCTAACCCATTCGCCTAGGTTTCCATCCACTACACGCCCCCGTACCAACCAACACACCATTGGGGATTTCTACAATCAACCCACACCGCTACACTCCAAGATGGCAGTCATGTTGCTCATCAACATATATTGGTAGAAGCTCAGTATAACAAATCACGGCATTAGCGCTCTGATAATTCACGGTAAAATTGTTACTCATACATATACATATAACTTCCTCCTTTCATCACCCAACCCATGCAACATGCACAATAATTTAAAACATGTACAACAGTTTACTTGTAACATATAGTTAGATTATTTACTAACCTGAGGGCCTGTCGTTTAAATCTGAGATTTCGACTTTTAATGTAACATATAAATCTTATGAGCACATATACATATATATATTTATTATTAATCAGATCTAGACGACGGGGAGGTATTACACACCTGATATCACGAAATCCAATATTCTTAGTCGATGTCGTTGATATCTGGATCTATTATCCTCAATCTATAACTTTGCCTAAAGGCCGAAAAACTGTAAAAATATGCCCTCTCCTATATTCGGCCATGGTTAGTATTCTACCTGATTTTATATATATAAATAAACAAATCCTCTTACCTTGAAATCCCAAAAGTAACACGATTCTATAACTTAGAGATCTATACGATTGGCCTCCTTTTTCAAATCCTAAAATGCCGAAAAGAAGTGTAAAATAAGAGATTAGTTTCTAATAGCCATTCGGCTAATTTGAAAAGCTGAAAGAACATTGAAATCCCTAAATCAACACTTACCTATTATTTCCTTTAGATTAAGCTGGCAGACTCCATTAAAGAGGATTGGCAACCATAGGAGATGAGATCTAGCGATTTGGCTTTTATGAAAATCTGGAAAAGATGAGTGATGCATTTTGGCTTTTAGAAAAGCGAGTGAAGTGTTTTGGCTTAGAAGGAAAGTGAAAAGAAAGTGGAGAGAAAGAATACTTAGGGGTTTGACTTTCAGAAGAAATCAAAAGAAAAGAGATTACCAAGAAGAATTGAGAATTTCAGCACAGAAGATGAGAGAAGAAAATGGGGTTCAAAATGCCGGAATTGAAGAGGTGCCCCTATTTATAGCAATTTGGCACCCCTCCGAGAAATGGAATTTGACCAACTATGTACTCGAAGATAACTCCTATCTTTCTCCTCTATCCTTCTATCCCTTATCCCTATCAAAACACTCATCCATAAGAGGCCACATTTGCACCAACTCTCCCTTTATTTTATCAGCTTGTTATCCTCATTAATTAAACAAAAATAATCCCTAAATTATAGCGTTGTGCCGTCCCCCCTAAGCTCACCTTGGCTGCCGAAATTTTGACCCAATTCTTTGGGCCCAACTGAACCTCAAATTAACATATTAAACATAACATTACATACAATGCACAAGCCCATTAATGCCTTACCATAACATTCTAAGTGCTACATGCATCTCAAAAATTTTAAACGTTCCCATTCTCAAGGCCTATTGGGCCCAATTCTACTAGGCCCAATTTCAGGATGTTACATGAACCCTAATTTCTTCTTCATTCTTTTGCCCAAATTCTTAGCCTCTTCCTCTACAATTTCTTTTCTTTCTTCAAAAGCTGAAACCCCTCACTCAAGTATTCTAAAAGTCGAAAACACATCATCCCTCTCTTGTTCATCTTTCTGGGATTTTTCCTAAAAGTCAAAATCCCTAGATCTTGTCTCCTGAAGTTGCCGAATTTTCTTTAGTAAAGTCTGCTTGTGCTGAATCTGAACAAAACAATAGAGGAGTCCAACACTTAGATCTCTAAGTCAAAGATCAGTAACACTCAAGTCGTGTTATTTTTGGGATTTCAAGGAGAGGCCTTATTTTCACATCTTTCCGGCTTTTTGATCAAAGTTGTAGATCGGGATAACAAGGATATCGACTAAGAATATTGGATTTCGCGATATCAGGTGTGTAACACTTTCCCTCTAACACCGCAAACCCGACCCAAACACTACAACCGGATATGGTATGTCACTAATGAAATTTTGTAAAACATGTCGCCTTTTCAGAAAAACATTTTGGTAAAGTTTAACCTTTTATTCGGGAAAAATTTATAATTTATAGTTTTAAAAAAAATATGCCTTTATGAATTAAAAACCCAAATTTAAATACATGCCTTAGTTCAATTAAAAATAAAAATTTAAATAACTAAAAGTAATAAAAGCCCGTAATAAAACAAAATATAAATTGGTGGCCCATGGCCTTAACACAACGAGATTTAAAATCCATTAAATAAGAATATAAAATAATAACTAGAGTCTTTTTGCTGGATCCAAATGTTCTTTCGCATGGCCACCTTGCGCTCCTCTCCATCCGGTCCGATGCACTAAATGCTACCTAAAATGTTAATTAATTGGTTGAGTCACGAGACTCAGTGTGCAACCCTCATGCACCATTAGATTTGGGCCTTAGCCCCATAAAACTAAAATAATCAGAATTAATATACATAATAAAAATAATATGCAAGTCCAACCCAAATCCTAGGTTTTCATCTGCTACACGCCCCCGTACCAGCCATTCACACCATTGGGGATTTCTACAATCAACCCACATGCTGCTACGCCTTGATGGCGGCCGTCTTTGCTCATCATCGAGATCATGGCCATAGCCACTACTAATGAGATCACGGCAAAAGCCGCTACAACAAATCACGATAAAAATCGCTACAACAGATCACGGTAAAAATCGCTACAACAGATCACGGTGAAAATCGCTACAACATATAACTTCCTCCTTTCATCAAACCCAGCCCATGCAATCACATAAAATCAATATACTTATATCGTTTAATCAGAACATTCACTAACCTGATGATTTAGTTTTACCCTCTTTGGGTTTCCTCTATTATGCCCGGATTTCGGCATTTATCAAAACATATAAGACTTATAATCATATATTAATCAAACAGATCTAGATGGTGGGAAAGTGTTACACACGATATCACAAAATCCAATATTCTTAGTCGATATCCTTGTTATCCCGATCTACAACTTTGCTCAAAAGCGAAAAGATGTGAAAATAGGGCCTCTCCTTGAAATCCGAAAATAACATGACTTGAGTGTTACTGATCTTTGACTTAGAGATCTAAGCATTGGACTCCTCTATTGTTTTCTTCAGATTCGGCAAAAGCAAACTTTACTGAAGAAAATTCGACAACTTCAGGAGGTAAGATCTAAGAATTTTGGTTTTTAGAAGATTTAAGAATTGAAGAGATGGCTAAGAGAGATTTGGCCAATGAATATTAAGGAGAAGAATTGAATAATAGAGATGTGATTTTGGCTTTTAGGGATTAGAAGAAAAATAACAATAGAGGTTAAAAGATTGACCAACCAGGAAATTTTAGAGAGGAAGAAAGGGTGAAGAAAATGGTGGTTTTCGGCTTTTGAGAGGAAGAAGATGAGAAAAGAAAATAAAAGAAAGGCTTCCAAAATTTTGGCACACCCCCTCTTTATATAGAAAATCGATTCCTCCCTTTAGCAGAGATTGATTTTCAGCCAACACTGCCACACATGATAGCTCCTATCCCTTTTCCCTTATCTTAATCTATTATCTCCTCAAAAATAGTTTTATCTCGCTTATTATCCTTAAAGACTAAATCCTAAATAATAGCCTTTATCTCGCTTATTATCCACATAGAATAAATATAATAAAATTCCCAAAAAATAGCCTTGTGCCGTCCACTTCCCTAATCCCTAATGCCAAATTTAACTAACTTGAATTAGAAGATTTGGGCTCCTTAAAACTTTAAATTTGGGCCCCTAACACTTAAATTAACTCATTCCACATATTCACCCATTAAATGCATAGGCCCAAAAATTTAGGATGTTACATTCCCACCATCTAGATCTGTTTGATTAACATATGATTATAAGTCTTATATGTTTTGATAAATGCCGAAATCCAGGCATAATAGAGGAAACCCAAAGAGGGTAAAAATAAATCATCAGGTTAGTGAATGTTCTGATTAAACGATATAAGTATATTGATTTTATGTGATTGCATGGGTTGGGTTTGATGAAAGGAGGAAGTTATATGTTGTAGCGGTTTTCACCGTGATCTGTTGTAGCGACTTTTACCATGATCTGTTGTAGCGGTTTTTACCGTGATATGTTGTAGCGGCTACGGCCATGATCTGATGATGAGCAGCACGACTGCCATCAAGGCGTGTAGCGGTGTGGGTTGATTGTAGAAATCCCCAATGGTGTGAATGGCTGGTACGGGGGCGTGTAGCGAATGGAAACCTAGGATTTGGGTTGGGCTTGCATATTATTTTTATTATATATATTAATTCTGATTATTTTAGTTTTATGAGGCTAAGGCCCAAATCTAATGGTGCATGAGGGTTTACACCGAGTCTCACGACTCAACCAATTAATTAACATTTCGGTAGCATTTAGTGCATCGGATCGGTGGAGAGGAGCGCAAGGTGGCAAGCAAAAGAACATTTAGATCCAAAGAAAAAGACTCTAGTTATTATTTTATATTTTTATTTAATGGATTTTAAATCTCGTTGTAATAAGGCCATGGGCCACCAGTTTATATTTTGTTTTATTACGGGCTTTTATTACTTTTAGTTATTTAAATTTTTATTTTTAATTGAACTAAGGGATGTATTTAAATTTGAGTTTTTAATTCATAAAGGCATATTTTATTTAAAACTATAAATTATAAATTTTTTCGCCAATAAAAGGTCAAACTTTACCAAAATGTTTTCTGAAAATGCGACATGTTTTACAAAATTTCCTTAGTGACATGCTAGATCCGGTCGTGGCGTTTGGGCCGGGTTTGGGGTGTTACAAGTTGGTATCAGAGCCCGGTTCAAAACTCAGCTTTGGGGTTTTTAGGCTGAAAACATTTTCTAAAGATGGGTTTTTGAAACACGCACGTTGTTTTTTTAAAATGATAACAGGTTTGATAGCTCAGCATGGCACCTGCGTCTCCGGCCCAAGTCCGTCATGTAAGTATTCTGAACCTTTGTGTGATATATATATACGTAGGCTTGATGGGCTTCATGATACGTAGACTAGGTTAATTAGACTCTGGTGGACTATAGGCTTAGCTTAAACCATTTCTTAAATTCCATAAGGCTTAATTTATCAAAACAAATCCTATGAACTAGTCGCTGAGTTAGGGTGTGGCAACAGGCATACGCATGTCTAGGATTGGATTCAGGGAGAGCTTGGTATTTAAGCAGTCCTAGTGACTCACCTCCTCTTCGCAAGAACCCTACCTGGTGCGTAGTGACTGTTCACCTTAGCCAAGAGGACTTGTTGACAGGCCAAAATTTATAATTAAAACCCGAAAAGGACTAGCCACCCTATTTCACAAAATTACCAAAAAACCCTTAGTTTGGAAATTTACCGAATTACCCCTGATTTGTAAAATGACCAAAATACCCCTAATTTGTAAAATGACCAAAATACCCCTAATTTGTAAATGACTAAAAAAACCCTTGGATTGCAAAATTACCAAAATACCCTCAGATTGTAAAATTATCGAAATACCCCTAGATTATAAAAATTATCGAAATACCCCCAGTTGGAAATATTACTGAAATACCCCCGGATTGGAAAATTACCAAAATACCCTTATTTTGTAAAATCATCAAGAAACCTTATTTTGGAAAAATTACAAAAATACCCCTATAAGTAAAATTACAAAAATACCCATGGGTAGTAAAATGACGAAAATACCCTTATATGATGAATGTGAGTTCATGGATGTTGTTTATGGTTAAATGTGTGTGATTCTTAGAACTAGGAGATACAAACCTGAGACCGAACTCGTTACGAACTCGAAAGAACTACTTTTAAAACTATTATTCATAAAACTGTTCGTGGTTAATCAGTGGAAGAAAATTAATAATTCATAAAATTTCTAATTAGATAAACGCGAATCAGTAGAATGAGTACAAGGGGACGAAGACGCTCCAGATGCAAATAATGGTGAGTACCTACCACAGTACACTAAGTGTTTACTTTGGCCTTAGAATTAGAGTGCACAGCGAAAGCATAGTGGTGAGATTTAGGTCGTATGATTACTAGTTAGTTGGAAATTTTGAGGACGAAATTTCTTTAAGGGGGTAGAACTGTAACATCCTGAATTTTTGGGCCTATGCGTTTAATGGGTGAAAATGTGTAATGAGTTAATTTAAGGGTTAAGGGTCCAAATTGGGCTCAGGCTTAGGCAGAGGCCTTGATTAAAATTATCTGTTTGGGCATTATAGGACTTAAAAGGTAGTACCTGTGTTTAAAATATCAAGGTGAGCTTTTGGCCCAAAATTAGGTAGTGTAGTAAGGGAGCAAATAGGTGGCGTCACTAAGGGAAGGATTGGGCTTAAGTTTGACCGCTTAGGGCCCAATCTTTAGGGCTAAAATTTGGCACTCTAAAGGGGGAGGAGCGAACGGCACAAGGCTATATTTTAGGAATTTTAGTGTTTAAATTAGGTGGATATTAAAGCTGATAATGGAAGGAAGAGTTAGAGTTAATTAAGTCTCTTCAGGATAGTGTTTTGATAAGGATAATGTAGATAATATAATTGATAATATGGAAGATAAAATTTAGAGATAATAAAGGAATTTAATTGGTGATAAGTTTGAGTCAATTAGGGAGTGTAGGTTTAATTATTTATTTATTAATTTATTTATTTATTTTAGAATATATATATGAGTGCTGAAATTCCCTATAAATAGGGGTAGTATCTCATCAATCCTGGCATTTGAACCCTAATTTCTTCTTCATTCTTTTGCCCAAATTCTTAGCCTCTTCCTCTACAGTTTCTTTTCTTTCTTCAAAAGCCGAAACCCCTCACTCAAGTATTCTAAAAGCTGAAAACACATCATCCCTCTCTTGTTCATCTTTCCGAGATTTTTCCTAAAAGTTGAAATCCCTAGATCTTGTCTCCTAAAGTTGCCGAATTTTCTTCAGTAAAGTCTGCTTCTGCCGAATCTAAAGAAAATAATAGAGGAGTCCAACGCTTAGATCTCTAAGTCAAAGATCAGTAACACTCAAGTCATGTTATTTTTGGGATTTCGAGAAGCCCTATTTTCACATCTTTTCAGCTTTTTGAGCAAAGTTGTAGATCGGGATAACAAGGATATCGACTAAGAATATTGGATTTCGCGATATCAGGTGTGTAACACTTTCCCACCATCTAGATCTGTTTGTTTAATATATGATTATAAGTCTTATATGTATTGATAAATGAAATCCGGGCATAATAGAGAAACCCAAAGAGGGTAAAACAAATCATCGAGGTTAGTGAATGTTACGATTAAGCGATATAAGTATATTGATTTTATGTGATTGCATGGGTTGGGTTTGATGAAAGGAGGAAGTTATATGTTGTAGCGGTTTTCACCGTGATCATTGTAGCGGTTTTACCGTGATCTATTATAGATTTTGACCGTGATCATTGTAGCGACTTTTTTTGTGATGCATTGTAGTGGCTACGACCATGATCGATGATGAGCAAGACGACCGCCATCAAGGTGTGTAGCGGTGTAGGTTGATTGCAGAAATCCCTAATGGTATGAATGGCTGGTACGGGGGCGTGTAGAGGATGGAAACCTAGGATTTGGGTTGGGCTTGCATATTATTTTTATTATGTATATTAATTCTGATTATTTTAGTTTTATGGGGCTAAGGACCAAATCTAATGGTGCATGAGGGTTGCACACTGAGTCTCGTAACTCAACCAATTAATTAACATTTCAAGTAGCATTTAGTGCATCGGACCGGGCTGGAGAGGAGCGCAAGGTGGCCATGCAAAAGAACATTTAGATCCAGCAAAAAGACTCTAGTTATTATTTTATATTCTTATTTAATGGATTTTAAATCTCGTTGTAATAAGGCCATGGGCCACCAGTTTATATTTTGTTTTATTACGGGCTTTTATTACTTTTAGTTATTTAAATTTTTATTTTAATTGAACTAAGGCATGTATTTAAATTTGGGTTTTTAATTCATAAAGGCATATTTTATTTAAAACTATAAATTATAAATTTTTAGCCAATAAAAGGTTAAACTTTACCAAAATATTTTTCTGAAAATGCGGCATGTTTTACAAAATTTCCTTAGTGACATGCCAGATTCGGTCGTGGTGTTTGGGCCGGGTTTGGGGTGTTACAATTAAGATGATGATAATAATAATAACAATAATACACTTTATTCATAATACAATAAAAGAATTAAGGTAACATAAATAAATAATATTAAAATGTATGTAAGGGAATGTGTAAAAAAATATAAATAGACATGAAAATAAATAAAAGCGAAATAAGAATGAATAAAGATTATACAAGTTGAATAAATATAAAATATTAAAATAAAGTGCATAATTAACATTAAATATATAATGTATAAATGTAAGTAAAATGGAAGATATAAGTGTAAATTATTTATTAAAGATGGAAACAAAATGACATAGCTTGATTTTAGGACTAAAAGATAAAAAATGTGGAAGACAGAGGACTGATGTAGCAATTAATTTGCCTTTAATTTTTAAATTCTGAATTAAATTGAATGTTTAAATAAATAAAAGGGTTACGAGTGTAAATAAGTCAGAGAGCGAAGGAGATACTGCAAAAAATAGGGTATTTTTTGTAAATTTAAAAAGTAAGAGGGCGAGAATAAATTACCCATTCTCAGCACCTATAAATGAAAAACAAATTATTTATTCTTTCATTTCAACCTCATTGTTTTTCAAAAAAAAAAAAAACCTCTCCTCTTCCTCTTCCTCTTCCAACTTCTATGTTGACTATGGCTCCACCACCGAAGAGAATTTAAACTTTTTCATTTAAAAAAATATATACTATTTTTCTTAAATATTAAATTTTTATTTTGAAGTAGTTAAAAAATCAAAACTTTGTTTTAAAAATTTAAACTTTCCTTTAAAATAACTAAAAACAGATTTTTATTTTTCAAAATCTAAACTTTCTCCTTTTTTAAAAAAAACACTATTTTTCTTAAAGATTAAAGTTTTACATTGAAATAGTTGAAAAAAAATCAAAACTTTGTTTTGTAAAAAAAAAAAAAACATTATTTTTCTCAAAATCAAGCTTTTTAAAAAAAAAAAAAACCTTTATTTTAGCAATAGGAGGGAAAAACGGGATTTTGAAGGTTCCTAGGGGCGAAGGACCGACAGTCTGATGACTTCCCTTTCATCGAAACCCAAAATTTGATTTCTCATGACATGCCAATGGCAAAAAATAAAGATAGAAGAAAAGAAAAAAAAAAGAAAAGAAATAGAATTCTTGTAATTGTTGTGTTTTTTTTTTACCTTTTTTTAAAGAACAAAAATAATGAAAAGACTCCTCTTTTTATTGCATTTCATGTTTATATATATATATATATATATATATATATATTAATCTTACTTATTTGTAAAAATGACAATAGTATTTAATAATAGTAATAGTAGTGATGATAGTAATAATAATTTGGGCTTTTGATGGGCCCAAAAGGAAAGAAGAAAAAAAGAAAAGAAAAATAAAGGTCTCAAATAGACCAAAACTGAGTGGGCTTCGAACGGCCCAAGAAAGAAAAAATTTAAATGGGCCCTCAATCGAGCTCAGACAAAAATGGGTGCCTACAGTTGCTACAATGTCTCAATGAAAGTGCCCACTTCCACCATCACTGCGATAGATAGCACCTTCCCAGGGTTGGAAGATTCACATTTTATTGAAACAAAATCTTTGGACAATGTTGATATCGTGGGATTATTCAAGTCCATCAATAAAGATCAAATCACTTGAAAAAACATATCCTGAGGATCAAATTGGATTGATTGTACCAAATTCCTTAGATCGAGGAAGTTAAATCGAGACTAATCTTGAAGACTTGTCTTCCAACAATCCACCTTACTTTTGTCATTATTATATTGCATTTGAATATTTTATCTATTGTTTGGAAGGGATTGTGATTGATTTTTAGTATGTTAGCAAGTCTTGAAAATATTTATATATTTGAAATACTTGTATAGGTTTAAGTATTGAATATTGAAAGCACTTATAAGTTCGTTGAGGAACGTTATTTGTGAGAGTGCATTTAAGGATGTAGAACCTCTTGTTGTTGGTTTTACAAACTAAGTTATCAAGGGAAAATTTAGTAGTGAGAGACTTAATTTTTTATGTAAAAAAAGTGAGAATTTTTCATGGGGCATGTTATAACTAAAATTATTGGTTATATTAAGTTGAAAGATAATTTATTCATCTCATTGAGCTACTACAGACTTATGAACTAAATATTCAAATATATTCTATAAAGAATTGCTGCAAAGGTTCTTTATAGAATTTGATACTCTTGCTATGCTTTGTTTAAAGTTCAATGCAGTGGCGAATTTGGGGGGAGGGGGGTTGGCAATGGCCCCGGCCCCCCATAAAATTATAAAATAAAATTATTGTTTAATCCCTTAAGATTTGAAAATTTTGACCCCTTTAAATTGTTGTTTGGCTCCCCCTTTCCAACTTTGAACATTAAAAAAATATATATTTTTTTATTTTATCCATATAATATTTTTTAACTTTAAATATTTATATAATATATTATTTTAATCAACATTAATATAACATTAAATGTAATATTGATATATTTCCAACTTTCTTTTTTTAGATGATAGTTTTTAATATAATATTAAATGTGAATTTAGGTTAAAATTCAATTTGTTAACTAGTGAAAAAGAAGTCTCTTTTCCTATTGCTATTAACAACTATTTTCATCAACGTTTGTCCTTCAAACGCGGCTCCGAGTTCATCTTCTAAGGCTTTTCTTTTCATCTTTTTGCAATTTTACAATTTTTTTATTGTGTTTCAAAGTTTATAGTTTAATTTTATTTTATAGTTATTATTTTTTTTATCTTTTAAGATATTGTAGTTATGAAGTCGAAAACAATTGATTCATTTTTTAAAAAGAAAAGTATAGAGACTACACAATCACCTTCATAAGCGTCACAAATTGAGGTACCACCTTCATCGTTTGTTCCTTTAAACCCTGAGGCTCGTCCTTTTAAAATTCCTAGAGTTGAAGATGAGGCACTTGATTTGTCTAACTTAGAACGTGAACCTGGGTTATGTAAGCAAATATATGAGTATCCGGTTAATATGTGTGATGAAATTCGAAAATATTATATCAAGGCTGGACCATATCAACCTATTCTTTCAGAATATCCTGCTTCCAATTCAAAAAAACATCCTGTTATTTTCAACCATCATGGTTTAAATAATTTTCCTAGTTATAATATTCACCTTCTAAAGATGTAGTGTTTTGTTTGCCTTGTTTTTTTTTAATAGCAATCCAAGTAGTCGTTTTAGATCAACTGCATGTAACACCCCATACCCGAGTTCAAGGCTAAGACTGGATACGAGACATTACCATGCTTGAACTCACTTAAACATGTACCTACGGGCTGTAAAATTTTGTTCTGAAATAGAAACTCTTCTTTCTTAAACAAAACGTACCTTTCATGGGCCTATGAGGCCTTAAACACATATCCGGGAACTTTCAGAATTCAAACGGGAACTTTTCCTCGAAACAGGGGTCACACGCCCATGTGGCTTAGGACACGCCTTTGTACCCCTAAGACATGCCCATGTCTTCCAACCATGGTTGACACTGACTAATTTCACACAGCCTTAACACGCCCATGGACTTAGACCGTGTGATATACCTTGATATACTGACTTATTCACACAGCCTAGGGCACAGGCCCATGTTCTGACCGTGTGTAACACACGACTTAAACAAACGGCCATGGGATTTACCCGCAATTTATTCTGACTTAAGGTACTAAGGTGCAAGGGATGCACGGCCTAGACACACGCCCATGTGCCAATTCGTGTGGGCACTTAGAGGCTATTTACCAAGCCAATTACCACCCTGAAATCAAGATCAATCTCATACTCAATTCAACAACTCAAATACTACATCTTTCATGAACAAAACTATATGCTTCATTGATATCAATAAACATACATACTTAGTCAATTTTGGCCAATCACTTAGCCATATACAAAATGATAATAGACTTGATAGCCCATACATTTGCCCTTTTTAAGACATATTATAAAAATGAAATACTTCTTATACATGCCATACTTAATATAAATAGCTTGGCTATACCAAAAAGTGACTGATAGTGTGCTTCGAGCTTCGATGATGATGATCTACGAGATTAGCTTGGCAGAACTACATGGAAAGAAAGAATTAAAGACGTAAGCATTTAGCTTAGTAAGTTTGCATATAATGCACAAAGCAACATACTTAGTTAACATAAACTATTTGGCATACACAATAGCATCATAAATTTTAGCTATTTAAGCTTACTTACTCATACTGATTCTTATATATCTCATGACACTTACTAGTTTCATGCTCGTGAAGTAAACGAGGTACCTGTATCACTTAATCATATAGATTAACATACTCTGTCATGGTAAGCATAATCTTAACTTCATCATTCATAACATGAATAATACTCTTAGTTAGCTTTAACTAACATTCTTTAATGATAGCTTTACTTACTCAACTTTCTTGTTTTCTCATTTACTCTTTACTCATTTTGCCTGATGAATTACCATGAATAACCGAGGATACGGAATCTCATCCCACATATAACTCGATGCCAAAGCCATATCCTCGATATGTTCTTACATGGGATCTCTCATCTTGGTATTGAAGCCATGTCTTGACATGGACTTACTCAAAGTCTTCCTTGTGTGTTCCCTTGGGAACTTACCATTTCCATGTCTTGACATGGTCATATTTGGTAGCTTTACTCATGAACTGGTCAATGCTGAGCCTTGGCTTGGACTTACATGAAATCTTCCTTGATGCTCACCAATGCCATGCCTTGGCTTGGACTTACATGATAACTTTCTTGATTTTCGATGCCATGCCTTGGCTTGGTCTTATACGGACTTTCTTATCTCATGTGGTAGATCGAGTATCCTAAGTAATTCAACTTCAATCGGGACTTTCTCATGCTTAATCTAATTGATTTCTTTATTGAACATAGTATTGAGCATTTCTATGGTAATAATGTACATTATACTAAGCAAATCAATGATAGTAATCATAAAGCTTAGAAATCATACAAACTTACCTCGATATACAAAATGTATGTAGATATGCAATTTAGTCCTCGACTTTGTTCTTGCCTCGATTTCGATCCGGGCTTTATTTTTCTTGATCTATAATAATAATATAAATCGTTTAATACGCACATTGACTAAATTGACTCTTAACTCATACTTTGGAAAAATTACTATTTTACCCCTAAACTTTCTCATAATTACACTTTTTCACCTAGGCTCGTAAAGTGATTTTCATTAAACTTTCTAATACTTCATGCTCAACCGATTCATCATCTCAACTATAGCAATAGCCAACTCTTACTATTTCTACCATGTATGGCAAATTTCACAGCTATTAAAAACTAGTCCTTACTAGCATTTTTCATGAAATTCATTTAGGAAAAGATGTTTATCTAACATCAAACTCTCAATAAAACATCATTTTACGAACATGTCATACATGGGTAGATTTTTGAACATGCATCTTAGCTCGTCTTATAGCTAAAAATAGCTAATTCATGTCACGAGGACTCCAAAAATACGAAGAATATTAAAAACGGGGCTAAGATGAACTTACTAGCAAGCTTGAAAAAATTGAAGAACCCTAGCTATGGCTTCCTTCAATTTCGGCACTTGGGGAAGAAGATGAGAATGGTTTTTTTTATCATCTTTTTCCCTTATTAATCATTTAATTAATAAATGACCAAAATGTCCTTCTCTTTAAAAATTTCACCACTTACTAACTCATGTCCATTTTTGTCCAAATATTATAATTTGGGCAAATTGCTATTAAGGACTTCCAATTAATATTCTAAAGCTATTTCATACAAAAAGCTTCTAAAAACTCATATTTTGCAACTCTTGCAATTTAGTCCTAATGGACCCTTTTAATGGAAATTTCCATCAAATTTCTACATAATGCTATCATAATATCATACAAACATCTCAATACCTTAAGAACTCATATTACTACTTCGGATTTGTGGTCTTGCACCATTATTCTGACTAGGCCCTAAATCGGGCTGTTACAATTCTCCCCCCTTTGGGATTTTCATCCTTGAAAATCTTACAAGCAAATAAGTTTGGGTACTGGTTTCTCATACTCTCTTCTGGTTCCCATGTAGCTTTCTCTATCCCATGCCTTTTCCATAATACTTTAACAAGGGAGATACTCTTATTCCTCAGCTGTTTGACTTCTTGAGCTAAAAGCTTAACTGGCTCTTCACCATAAGTCATGTCGGGATGAATCTCTATTTCTGATGGGGTAATTACATGTGAAAGGTCTGATCGGCAGCGTTGCAACATAGAAATGTGAAACACATCATGTATCTTTTCTAACTCTGATGGCGAAGCCAATCTGTAAGCTATCGGCCCAACTTTTTCAGTAATCTCATATAGTCCAATAAAACGTGGACTTAACTTGCCTTTCCGCCGAATCTGAGAACTTTTCTCCATGGTGACACTTTCAAGAAAACTTTATCCCTGACCTGATACTCTATTTCTTTTCTTTTTAAATCCGAGTAGGATTTTTGCCTGTCAGAAGCAGCCTTTAAACTTTCTCCAATTACTTTCACCTTCTATTCAGTTTCTCTAACCAAATCAACCCTGTGAATCTGGTTTTCTTTAAGTGTAGTCCAATATAGAGGCGTCCGACACTTACGCCCATATAGAGCCTCATAAGGCACCATCTTCAAGCTTGACTGAAAACTATTATTATAGGCAAATTCTACCAATGGGAGAAACTTTTCCCAACTGCCTTGAAATTTGAGAATACAACATCTGAGCATGTCCTCGAGTACTTGAATTAACCTCTCTGACTGACTGTCAGTTTGAGGAAGAAAAGCTGTGCTAAAACTCAATTTTGTACCCAAGGCCTCTTGTAACTTCTTCCAAAATCTGGATGTGAATCTCAGATCTCTATCCGATATGATTGACAACGGAACTCCGTGAAGCATTACTATTTTTGAAACGTACAATTTTGCCAACTTGTCTAATGAATAGTCAATTCATACAGGTATAAAATAGGCTGACTTTGTAAGTCTATCAACCACAACCCATACAACATTTTTCTTGCTCGGAGAAAACGACAGCCCCATTACAAAATCCATAGTAATATTGTCCCATTTCCCCTCAGGAATCATAATTGGTTGAAGCAAACCTGAAGGTACTTGGTGTTCAGCCTTGACTTGCTGACAAATCAAGCATCTTGAAACGAACTCTGAAATATCTTTCTTCATTATTGGCCACCAATAATGTTGCTTCAAATCATTATACATCTTGGTACTACCTGGATGTACAGATAAACATCCGTTATGTGCCCCATGCAAAATTCTCTAAATAATCTCTTCCTTTCTCGATACACAAACTCTATCTTTAAACATCAGACTTCCATTGGAGCTAATCTGAAAATCAGACTCAACATCTATCTCGCACTCAGTTCTCTTAGCTTGCAACTCACTATCTTCTTTTTGACCCTCAATGATCTCCTAGAGGAACAATGGTCTAACTCTCAACTCAGCTAGAATAGAACCATTGTCGGATAAAGTCATCCGTGAATTCAATGTCCTTAATACAAATAGGGACTTTCTACTCAAGGCATCGGCGACCACATTCGCCTTTCCAGGATGGTAACCAATGATTAGCTCATAGTCCTTTATCAACTGTAACCATCTCCGTTGCCTTAAATTCAACTCTTTCTGCATCATTAAGTACTTCAGACTTTTGTGATCGGTGAAAATCTGACATCTTTCACCATATAAATGGTGTCTCCAAATCTTCAAATCGAAGACTATGGCAGCCCACTCTAAATCATGTGTTGGATAATTCCTCTCATGAGGCTTCAACTGTCTGGAGGCATAAGCAATAACCTTGCCTTCTTGCATAAGAACACAGCCTAATCCGTTTAAGGATGCATTGTTGTATATTACAAACTCTTTCCCCAACTCGGGTTGTACTAAAACTGGAGTTTCTATCAATAATGCTTTCAGTTTCTCAAAAATTTGTTGGCATATTTCTGTCCACTCAAACTTCACATTTTCTGTAGCAACTTCGTCATAGGAGTTGTAATCATGGAAAACCCTTTGACGAATCACCTATAATAACCGGCTAGGCCTAGAAAACTTCTGATCTTAAAGACATTTCTCGGTGGTTTCCAGTCCGTTATAGCTGAAATCATACTTGGATCCACTCGTACTCCATCTCCCGAGACAATATGTCCCACAAATCCCACTTCCTTGAGCCAAAATTCTCTTTTACTGAACTTGGCATACAACTGATTTTCTCGTAGAATCTGCAAAATTGTCCGTAGGTGCTCATTATGCTCAGGCTTATTATAGGAATAAATCAATATGTCTTCAATAAAAACGACTACAAACTTGTTGAGGTATGGCCTAAAAATGCAGTTCATTAGATCCATGAATACTGCAGGGGCATTGGTCAAACCAAAGGTCTTGACTAAAAATTCATAATGCCCATACCTCGTTCAAAAAGTGGTCTTCAACACATTTGAGTCTCTTACTCTCAACTGGTAGTACCCCGATCTCAAGTCTATTTTGGAGAAAACAGTGGCTCCTTTCAATTTATCAAACAAATCATCAGTTCTATGCAGTGGGTACTTATTCTTCACCGTCACTTTATTAAGCTGACGGTAGTCTATGCACAATCTCATGGTGCCATCTTTCTTTTTCACAAATAAAACAGCACCCCATGGAGAAAAACTTGATCTTGCAAAGCTTTTATCTATTAACTCTTGCAATTGTGACTTTAACTCTCTCAACTCCGTTGGAGCCATTTTGTAAGGAGTAATAGATATTGGTACAGTACCGGGAGGTAGATCAATGCTGAACCCAACCTCTCTAACTGGTTGTAGTCCTGGTAATTCCTCGAGAAAAACATTCAACTACTCACATAATATCGGCACTGAATCGATCTTTAACTCTGTCTCTCTAGTGTTCATCACAAAGGTAAAATACGCTTCATACCCTTTTCTTATATATCTCTATGCCGTCATATGAGAAATCATTATTGGCGATCTACCCAGTTCATCTGATTCTACATGAAGAGTGTACCCATTCTCACATCTCATCTCAATGTATTTCTTCCCACAATTAACTATTACATCATGGGCAGTCAACCAGTCCATACCAAGAATGATGTCAAACTCATCAAATGGTAACAACATAAGGTTTGCTTTAAAATAATGACCTTTAATCATTAATGGACAGTCTTTACATACTTCATCAACTAAAACACTTTTTCCTAAAGGTTAGACACCTTAATCATAAATTCTGTAGACTCTATAGGCATACCCATACTGGATACTAGTTTCATGCAAATATAAGAGTTTCTGGATCCGGGATCTATTAAAGCAATAACTTTAATATCATGAAGAGAAAAGGTACTTGTAATAACATCAGGAGAAGATGCCTCTTCGCAAGCGTGAATGGCATAAGTCCTCGTAGGTGCCCTACCCTTGGGTCTTGTAGCCTGTTCTCTAGGGTTACCTGAAACACCCCAAACTCTGCCCATGCGTTAAGACCAGATCTGACATGTCACATGAGAAAAACACGTTAAATAATATTTATTCGTACTAAAACAAGTGTTAATTGTTGTAATCAAGAAAAACAAGTTTGATTTGAAATATTTGATAGAGTATTACAAACCTAGAAGGTTGATTGATAAATCGATGATTTGAACTAAAGATCTTATAAACCATGACTCTTGAAAATATTGTTGTTAAGTCGAGAGAAATTTTTCGAGTAAAAATAATTGTAAAAGTTTGTTATGAAATCCCTTTTGTTAATCTATTTTGGAAAATATTTACTTAAGTTTTTAGAAAAATTCATATTTAAAACAATTCAAACAAAATAAAATTACGTCAAACATAAAGCAAAATTAAAATACTCCAGAGGCCTTATTACATCATAAAAACCCAAAATAGTAAAGTAAATGAAAAAAGAAATCTAAAGTTCAAAATAAAACACCATTTCTGAAGTATGGCCTCCACCGAGTCATCCATGGCCCAAGTCCACCTCACTGAACATTACTTGCAATGGGTTAAGGAAACGGGGTGAGTTACTAGAACTCAGTGTATAATCCCCTTTACCGTTGACCACTGGGCCTAAACCCATTTAGCATCATCTTCGGCATAAGCCCATTTACATAACAGAATATATATATGCAATGTATGTAACCCAACCCATCCATCCAACACACCCTTGTACCAGCCTATCACACCTGTGGGGATCAAGTTAACCCACCCCGCCAATCACACCAAATCGCAGGCAAATTGCCATTTATCATAATTTATTGTGGCCAAGCCACCGATACCATACGTAAACATTATAATAATTATTTTATTGTGGCAATGCCACCAGGCTACACTTCTCTTCGTCATTTTTCCCAACCCATGCAATATATGAAAATGCATCATACATAATAAGATGTTCACATATAAATAGCAACCATAAATCAAGTAATTTATCCCAATGACTCGGCCCATTTAAGCAATAGTAATTCAGCCCATTAAGGCATTCTAGCAAATTGGCCCTTTAGGGGCATTTTTGTAATTCAGCCCATAAGGGCATTTTCTTAATTCGGCCCATAAGGGCATTTTTGTAAGTTGTCCCATAAAGGTATTTTCGTAATTAGGCCCATAAGGGCATTTTCGTAATTTTAACAACTTTAATGCCGATTTTTCAAATCTTTCAAAATAGTATACTTAAAGCAATTTCCTCGTTTTATGCCAATTTTACAATTTTTTTTAGCCTTATAATAGTAACAATCTAGTTTTCGACATGTTACTGAATTATAATTCTACAGGAATACGATGTGAGATTACACACCTGATTACGGTAAGTATTAAACTCTCTTGATCGTCGGCACCTATGACAACATGACACTCGATTAATCTAACGGACGAGATTTTTATTAATCCAAAACTAAACCAAGCGATCTTTAATACTTACTCTCAAAGTCGTGAACGACCACGATTTGTCAATTCTCACCGGATGATGGTCCACAACCCGGTGGAAATCCCGAATAGCCGATACTGCCCTTCGCTTGAACTTAGGAGTAGTAATCGCAAATCCGCTCCTTTTGTGTTCTCCAGTCGCTTTCCCTTTCAAATCGGTACCACTAGCCTCCATCGGATAAAATCTTAATCAAAATGATATTACGATATATATATCGATTGTCTAAGGAAAAAGGGTTCAGCTTACCACTATTTCCGTAGAATCCACAAATAGAGAATATCGAGTGATTTCGTCCCTAACAACATAATTGATTAGCCCACTTTCAATCTGATTAACACAATAACCAAGTAGCGATATCGAATGGATTATGAAGAGACTCCTTACCTTAATCGATGATAATCCCGATTCCCACCGATTGGCTTACGACTAAAGATGATTAGGCAATGATGTGGTATTTGGCCAATCCACTAGAATACTACAAATAGAAGATTATCAAAATATGAGGGAGTATAGAATAACACCATCTTGGTTTTAGAAACAAGATGAAACAACCGAATGGTGGAGAACACTCAATCGGCTAGGGAGAAAAAGAATGAGAAAAATAGCATAACGTCACTTACCCTATTTAATCATGAAAGGGATGCTCAGCTTGCACGATGGGGAAGATGATCACAATTCGGCTTTTGAATAGAAAAAGGGTTGATGAACTGACCAAAAGAAAAGATAAGATGAAGGAAGAGTGCCTTGTTAGTTTTGGCTATCAAAAGAAAATAGACAAGAATAAGTTGAGGGTTACGACAAAGCAAGGGAGAAAAATGAACAATAGGACTAGAAAGTTTCGGCCAAAACAAAAATGACCAAAATGCATTGAGGGTTTGGTCAAAACAAAGAAAAGAAAATGCTCACTACTGGCTTTGGAGTTTTCGGCAAAGAGAGAAGAAATTGGAGAAAAGAACACAAAGGAATGCTAAAAGAAATTAGGCCTAGCAAGCACCAAAATTTTGCCAAAAGGCTAATGAGAATTTTGGCTATACCTTCCCCCTACAAACCGTGTGAGATTACACACCTGATTATGGTAAGTATTAAACTCTCTTGATCGTCGGCACCTATGACAACATAACACTCGATTAATCTAATAGACGATATTTTTATTAATCCAAAACTAAACCAAGTGATCTTTAATACTTACTCTCAAAATCGTGAATGACCACGATTTGTCGATTCTCACCGGATGATGGTCCACAACCCGGTGGAAAATCCCGAACCGTCGATACTGCCCTTCGCTTGAACTTAGGAGTAGGAATCGCAAATCCGCTCCGTTTGTGTTCTCCAATCGCTTTCCCTTTCAAATCGGTACCACTAGCCTCCATCAGATAAAATCTTAGTCAAAATGATATTACGATATATATATATCGATTGTCTAAGGAAAAAGGGTTCGGCTTACCACTATTTCCGTAGAATCTACAAATAGAGAATATCGAGTGATTTCTTCCCTAACAACATAATTGATTAGCCCAATTTCAATCCGATTAACACAATAACCAAGTAGCGATATCGAATGGATTATGAAGAGACTCCTTACCTTAATCGATGATAATCTCGATTCCCACCGATTGGCTTACGACTAAATATGATTAGGCAATGATGTGGTATTCGGCCAATCCACTAGAATACTACAAATAGAATATTATCAAAATATGAGGGAGTATAGAAGAACACCATTTCGGTTTTAGAAACAAGATGAAACAACCGAATGGTGGAGAACACTCAATCGGCTAGGGAGAAAATAATGAGAAAATTAGCATAACGTCACTTACCCGATTTAATCATGAAAGGGATGTTCAACTTGCAAGATGGGGAAGATGATCACAATTCGGCTTTTGAATAGAAAAAGGGTTGATGAAATGATTAAAAGAAAAGATAAGATGAAGGAAGAGTGCCTTTTTAGTTTCGGCTATCAAAAGAAAATGGACAAGAATAAGTTGAGGGTTACGACAAAGCAAAGGAGAAAAATGAACAATAGGACTAGGAAGTTTCAGCCAAAACAAAAATGACCAAAATGCATTGAGGTTTTGGTCAAAAAAAAGAAAAGAAAATGCTCACTTTGGCTTTGGAGTTTTCGGCAAAGAGAGAAGAAATTGGAGAAAAGAACGCAAAGGAATGCTAAAAGAAATTAGGCCTAGCAAGCACCAAAATTTTGCCAAAAGACTAATGAGAATTTCAGCTATACCTTCCCCCTACAAACCGTGTATTGCCTTTTGCCTAAAGGAGAAATGTTGACCAAAATCCTTTCCAAAACATCTTCATCACTTTGGGCCAACATGTTCCCTACTCTTTCCTTTTCTTTCTTTCTTCTTTCCTTTCACTCATCCTTACCTTATTTCCTTAGCCACCTTTCAAAAATTAAAAAGTCTTCCTTGCCTTAAATAGAGCCTTGGCTGACACTTAGTATGGATAACACAAAAAAAAAATCAAAATTTGCACCAAGTGGGATTCAAACCTCTTCCCCTAAAGCCCTTCATGTGACGCCACATCCTCCTTGCCAAATGCTCATTTATGCTAGCAATTTACTCACTTATTTCCATAAGCATTATTCCACTTACCTTCTCTCCTTAAAGTGCTTTAAACACAAAAAAAAATTTACTAAGGCCAAACTCAACCCTGAGCCTTCTTAGGACCTTAAAACCTACACAATTAATATTCTAACTAGCCTAACGCAAGATATTATACAACACAAAAAATTCTGAATTTCAGGATGTTACATTACCTCTACCGCCTGCTCTACTTCCAGGGTTCCTCTACGGTCTGCCTCTGACCATACCCCTAGATCTAGGGTTCTGAGTTCTCTCTTCTTTCATCATCTCGGGGCAATCTTTTATAAAGTGATCCTGGGAACCACATCTGAAACAAACATTTTCATGCGCTCGGCATTCACCGAGATGACGTCTACCACACTGTGAGAATTCAGGTCTATCAGATCGAATATTTCCCACACTAGCAACTGAAGTAGTATGTGCCTTATTTCCCGAATACTGCTTACTCTTATCTTTCTTTGAAAACCCAGTGGAAGTAGCCGATCGGGTAGAAAAATCTCTTGACTTCTTAGAAGAGGATTGGAATGAATTATTCCACTGTCTCTTTCTTGAGTCACGAGACTCCATTTCAGATTTTCTCTTCTCTTTTACTAACTCTTTGGCTTTACAAGCTCTCTCCACTAACACCACAAATTCTTTTAATTCTAGGACAGCAACAAATAATTTGATGTCGTCATTTAGTCCATATTCAAATCTTTTGCTCATGATAGCCTCAGTGGATACACACTCTCGAGCGTATTTGCTAAGTCATACAAACTCGCGCTCATAATCAATCACAGACATCTTGCCTTATTTTAGTTCTAAGAATTCCTTTCTTTTCTGATCCACAAACCTTTGATTGATATACTTTTTCTTAAACTCTTCTTGGAAGAATTCCCATGTGATCTTTTCTCTGGATACAACTGACACCAAGGTGTCCCACCATTGATAGGCAGAATCTCTTAAAAGAGAAACCACACACTTCAAGCATTCCTCAGATGTGCATGACAACTCATTAAATACCCTAATGGTATTTTCTAACCAAAACTCAGCCTTTTCAGGATCATCATCTCTTTTAGCCCAAAATTCTTCTGCCCTATGTTTCCTGATCCTATCAACTGAAGGTTTGTCTCCTCTTACAACTCTACTACTTGAGGGGCTACTGGGGTAGGTTGAGGAATAGGCGGAGGTGGATGAGGTTGTGCATTCGGGTTCGTACGAACGAACTCTGTATACCATGTGCTCATCATGTGAAGGAAGGCTTCTCTAGCCTCTTCTCCTCCTCTCTGACCCACCGTAGTGGGTCTATTCTCATCCTCGTCAGGCATCGTCCCTTTAGCGGGAGCTAGCGCATTGCTTTCTACATCATCCACCACTGCTCTATCAGGATCCATTTACTATATGTCTAAACATAATTTAAATCGTTAGGAGTCATCACATTATCATTATAAAAACATTTTTGCGTATTGCATGTATTGTTAGACTCGTGCTCATGCTACGTTAGTCCTAGAACCGACTAAACCGTAGCTCTGATACCACTAAATGTAACACCCCATACCCGAGTTTACGGCTAAGACTGGATACGAGACATTACCATGCTTGAACTCACTTAAACATGTACCTACGGGCTGTAAAATTTTGTTCCAAAATAGAAACTCTTCTTTCTTAGACAAAACGTACCTTTCATGGGCCTATGAGGCCTTAAACACATATCCGAGAACTTTTAAAATTCAAACGGGAACTTTTACTCGAAACAGGGGTTACACGCCCATAGGGCTTAGGACACGTCCGTGTACCCCTAAGACATGCTTGTGTCTTCCAACCGTGGTTGACACTGACTAATTTCACACGGCCTTTGACACGCTCGTGGACTTAGACCATGTGCTATACCTTGATATACTGACTTATTCACATGGCCTGGGGCACACGCCCATGTTCTAACCGTGTGTAACACACGGCCTAAACAAACGATCGTGGGATTTACCCGTAGTCTATTCTGACTTAAGGTACTAAGGTGCGGAGGGCGCACGGCCTAGACACACGCCTGTGTGCCTATCCGTGTGGGCACTTAGAGGCTATTTACCAAGCCAGTTACCACCATGAAATCAAGATCAATTTCATACTCACTTAAACAACTCAAATACTAAATTTTTCATGAACAATACTACATGCTTCATTGATATCAATAAACATACATACTTAGTCAATTTTGACCAATCACTTAGCAATAAACAAAATGATAATAGACTTGATGGCCCATACATTTTCCCTTTTTAAGACATATTCTAAAAATGAAATACTTCCTATACATGCCATACTTAATATAAACAGCTTGGCTATACCAAATAGCGATTGATAGTGTGCTTCGAGCTCTGATGATGATAATCTACGAGATTAGCTTGGCGGAACTACATGGAAAGAAAGAATTAAAGACGTAAGCATTTAACTTAGTAAGTTTGCATATAATGCACAAAGCAACATACTTAGTTAACATAAACCATTTGGCATACACAATAGCATCATAAATTTTAGCTATTTAAGCTTATGTACTCATACTGATTCTTATATATCTCATGACACTTACTAGTCTCATGCCCGTGAAGTAAACGAGGTACCTGTATCACTTAATCATATAGATTAACATACTCTGTCATGGTAAGCATAATCTTAACTTCATCATTCATAACATGAATAATACTCTTAGTTAGCTTTAACTAGTATTCTTTAATGATAGCTTTTAACTAGTATTCTTTAATGATAGCTTTACTTACTCAACTTTCTTGTTTTCTCATTTACTCTTTACTCATTTTGCCCGATGAATTACCATGAATAACAAAGGATACGAAATATCATCCCACAAATAACTCGATGCCAAAGCCATATCCTCGATATAGTCTTACAGGGGATCTCTCATCTTGGTATTGAAGCCATGTCTTGACATGGACTTACTCAAAGTCTTCCTTGTGTGTTCCCTAGGGAACTTACCATTTCCATGTCTTGACATGGTCATATTTTGTATTTTTACTCATGAATTGGTTAATGCCAAGCCTTGGCTTCGACTTACATGATAACTTGCTTGATTTTGATGCCATGCCTTGGCTTGGTCTTATACGGACTTTCTTATCTCATGTGGTAGATCGAGTATCCTAAGTAATTCAACTTCAATCGGGCCTTTCTCATACTTAATCTCATCTATTTCTTTATTTAACATAGTATTGAGCATTCCTATTGTAATAATGTACATAGTATTGAGCATTTATATTGTAATAATGTACATTATACTAATCAAATCAATGTTAGTAATCATAAACTTAGAAATCATACAAACTTACCTCGATATACAAAATGTTTGTAGATATGCAATTTAGTCCTCGACTTTGTTCTTGCCTCGGTTTCGATCTGGGCTTCGTTTTTCTTGATCTATAATAATAATATAAATCATTTAATACTCACATTGACTAAATTGACTCTTAACTCATACTTTGGAAAAATTACTATTTTACCCCTAAACTTTTTGATAATTACACTTTTACCCTTAGCCTCGTAAAGTGATTTTCATTAAACTTTCTAATACTTCATGCTCAA
The DNA here is from genome assembly GCA_025506655.1 of Gossypium rotundifolium. Taxonomy (NCBI): domain Eukaryota; kingdom Viridiplantae; phylum Streptophyta; class Magnoliopsida; order Malvales; family Malvaceae; genus Gossypium; species Gossypium rotundifolium. The sequence goes on along the minus strand of CP106734.1, from coordinate 136,128,845 downwards.
CTAATTCATCGTCTCAACTATAGAAATAACCAATTCTTACTATTTCTAACATGTATGGCAAACTTCACAACTATTAAAAACTAGTCCTTACTAGCATTTTTCATGAAATTCATTTAGGAAAAGATGTTTATCTAACATCAAACTCTCATATTCTCTCTTAAAACATCATTTTACAGACATGTCATACATGGGTAGATTTTTGAACATGCATTTTATCTCATCTTATAGCTAAAAATAGCTAATTCATGTTACGAAGACTCCAAAAATATGAAGAATATTAAAAACGGGGTTAAGATGAACTTACTAGCAAGCTTGAAAAAAATTGAAGAACCCTAGCTATGGCTTCCTTCAATTTTTGGCACTTGGGGAAAAGATGAGAATGATTTTTTTTATCATCATTTTCCCTTATTAATCATTTAATTGATAAATGACCAAAATGTCCTCTTTAAAAATTTCACCATTTACTAACTCATGTCCATTTTTGTCCAAAAATTATAATTTGGGAAATTGCTATTTAAGGACTTCCAATTAATATTCTAAAGCTATTTCTTACCAAAAGCTTCTAGAAACTCATATTTTGCAACTTTTGCAATTTAGCCCTAATGGACCCTTTTAATGGAAATTTCCATCAAATTTCTACATAATGCTATCATAATATCATGCAAACATCTCAATATCTTAAGAACTCATATTACTACTTCGGATTTGTGGTCTCGCACCACTATTCTGACTAGGCCCTAAATCAGGCTGTTACACTGCATTTACTCATAATGGCTTTAGTAATTGGAAACAGGTACACGATGGATGCAACTGTGCTTTTTTGACACATATGGGAAGAGATCCGAATTCATTGCATAACAATGCACAACGAGCTTATTTAGATTTAATGAATCAAGCTCAACATATTGAAGTATCACTTTATAAACAAACTACACAACAAATTTCATGTAACACCCCAAACCCGGCCTAGACGTTACGACTGGATCTGGCATGTCACATGAAAGGGTTGTTTAAAAACTGCGCGCTCATTAAAAACTTCGTATTCTTTTTGAAACTCCGCGCTTTGTTGTTTGTGAAATTCAGATTTACTTTTATGGTTTTCTTGTAAAAACGTTATTGCTATTGTTTCTGAAGACTTTATTTATAATCAAAATAAGATTCAGTGAATTGCGAAAAAGCGATATTTTGAAAAGAGTTATCGACGTTTAAGAAAATCCAGAGTTTTATCATTTATAGTTTGAAAGTCGTTCGTTAACATTTTGAAAAACATCAGCATTCAAACGTCTAACAGTTTAGTAATAACCGAATTGAAAGTTAAAAAACAAAATAAAATCCCAAAGGCCTTATTACAAAACATTAAACCCAAATTAAAATAAATCTCAAATTTAAAGTGAAATGGAAATTTACTAAGGTTCCGATTTATGGCCACCACGAAGCACTCCACAGCTCCAAATCCTCAACGCTGGGGATCACCTACAAGATTTAGCAGAAGGGTGAGTTACGAAAACTCAATGTGTAATCCTCTAATCGGACATTAACTAGGCCCGAGCCCATACAGATATAAACTGGGCCTTAGCCCATACGGAAGCAACTAGGCTGAGGCCCATACAGAAATAGACTGGGCCTTAGCCTTATTTGCATGGTAAAGTAGATAATGAATGCAACCCAGCCTAATAATCCATCCGCTACACACCACCTGTACTAGCCCAACACACCTGTGGGGATTTCTAAATCGACCCGTCCATCCGCTACACACCTCGATGGCAGTCAAGCTGCTCATCACAGAATTTGTGGCGAAGCCACCAGAAAAATAGAATACACGTGGCGTAGCCACTATACAGATTGTGGCAGAGCCACCAGAATATACTTCCTCCGATCATCAAACCTAACCCAATGCATGATGTCATGACATAAATATCTCGTGAATGCAGTATGTCACAATTATAATCAATCATATAAAAATCACACACATATCACAAAAACTACCGCTAGGGGTATAATGGTCATTTATCCTCTAGGGGTATTTTGGTATTTTACCCTTCCAAGGGTACTTTAGTAATTTTACCATCAAACGGCCTTTCTGAAGGCCTATTCTCACCTCGAGTGACTCGAGACCCTTTCTGGGTCTCTACGGAGCTATAGATTTTAGGCCCAAACGCTCGTGTGGCCTATTACACGTAGTTTCGGTTCCAGACTTGTAGATTTCTCATTCGGATCTATTTTTTCAAGCATTCCAATGGTTTAGCCCAAATGGGCCGGATAGCCTATTGGGCTTTTTGGCCCATTTTGGCCCAATTAGGCCCATTACAGCCTCGATATTGTGAGAGTGTTCGTGACACTCTCAACGACTTGACGACACGATTTGTTTCTCGATTTGCCATTTCGAGCGCTCGCATGCTCGAGGGGTCACCGTTGCTAGCTTTTCGACTTTTATCCGTTTCGCAGAACATTACAAACATTCAATGGAATGGGTGTGAGATTACACACCTGATACGAGTTGTGTTTCCCAATGCCTCCCCAACACACCTATGGCGATTGTTGACAACAGATTAGTCTCTATTTTGATAAACACAAATAGAAACATTTACTAAACTAACTCCTCTTACCACAAGGCGATCTTGTTAGGTGAACCTAGCCCTTGGCCTTATCCCTTGAATACGGAAATCAAGACCCTACCATGGTTTTAATAAACAGAAGCAAGTTAGACAACATCCAACATTCGGTCTCCACATAGAAAAGAGAGATCGAACTCTTACCCAAGCAGTCACGAGAGTCTTTACTAGTACAAAATAAGAACGTGTTTGAAATTCCTTGTCTTTACTAGAGTACGACTAATTGGCAATTGCTTCCCAAAAAGTTTCGGCCTCACCAAATAGAACACAAGTGACTAGTGTTGGAGAAGAGTGAATAGATTCGACCTAACAATCCAAAAGTTAAGCCTGAGTGCTTCGGCTTAAGAGAGAAAAGCAGACGAAGTAAAGAAAACAAAGGAAACGAAAGTGTTACCTTGCAACCGAAGAAAATCAAATAGGAGAGGAAGATTCGACAGCACATGATAGCAAACAAAGATGGAAAGCAGAGCAGAAGATGACAGAAAAAGACTTAACTTCGTTGGATGCCTACTATAAAACGATATAGAAGAGGGGTTATGTATTCGCTATGAGACTACCCAAGATGAGAAGAGATGGAGTAAACTGATTGAGAATTGGAAGAAAGGGGGGTTGAGGTTTTAGCTAAAGTGTAGAAAAGAGAAAGTGTGAGGATATAGAAGATGATTTTTGGCCAAGAGTGATTTGGTAACAATGTAGGAGAAGCAATGTACAAAAAGGCAAAACGAATGAGAGAAAGAATGAAACTGCAAAGAAAATTCGGCAACAACAAGTTGAGAAAAGAGAACCCGAAAATGCTTGGAGTAAAGTGTTCAAAATGCACAAAATGCCAAAAACTTTTGGCACCCTCCTACTCAAACCAAATGCACACTCCTCAAAAGACAAGTTTTTGACCGAATTCCTCCATGCACTTCCCCACATTAGGCCAACACTACCTCTCCCCCCCCTCAATCCCTTTATTTACTCCCCATTTTGCTCTACAATCCACTTTCCATCACCCATTCAAACGGTTTGACTGAGTCTCCAACTTCCTTGCAGAGTCCAAGCTGAACTCTACTTCCTCCACCTGCTTAGCACAAAATAATAGCCATAATTTACAGCCTGAGAGACTCAAACTCCCTTCCTCCAGGTCCTCCTTGTGACACCACGCCACAATGCCACATGCTTATCTTGTGTTAACAATATACAACCAATTAAACTTAAGTCCTGCCACCACTAGCTCCTCCCCACTAAAGTGCCCAAAAAAAAACTTTCACCAAGGTTTAGGCTTGAACCCGAGCCTCCCCAGGACCCCCAAACACACCCAAAAATAAGCTTATCAAGCACAACCCATCAGTAACGTAAAAATGCCAAACCCCTATTTTTAGGATGTTACATTTCAGCTAGTCCTCTACATCTGAAAACTAGTATAGATGTTGTTCGATGATTGTCATTTCATGGGTGTGCTTTTAGAGGTCATGATGAAAGCTCGAGATCAAAAAATCGTGGGAACTTTCTTGAATTGTTATCACTATTAGGATAGTGTGATAAGAAAGTTGAAGATGTTTTGAAAAGTGATCCACAAAATGCTAGTTATTTTTGATCAACAATACAAAAAGAGATATTACAAATTCATGCCAGTAGAGTTCGTAATGTAATTCGTGAAGAAATTGGTGACAGAAAGTTCAGCATTATTGTGGATGAAGATAGAGACGAGTCGAAAAAAGAGAAAATGGCTATTATTTTGAGATTTGTTGATAAACAAGGACAGGTAAAAGAATGATTTTTTGATATAGTCCAGGTTAAATAAACTGCATCATTGACTTTGAAGAATGTGATTTTTAATGTTCTCTTGCAGCATAGTTTTGACATATAAAATATCTGAGGTCAAGGCTATGATGGAGCAAGCAATATGCGTGGGGAATTTAACGGTTTCCAACCTTTGATTTTTAATGATTGTCGATATGCTTATTATGTTCACTGTTTTGCTCATCGTCTTTGTAAGAACCCAATTTTGCCCTGGCCCATGTAAATAAAAACAAACCAGAATAAAAATAGAAAACTAAAGAAAAATAATAAACCAAATATCCAGAATACAAGTCCATTTACAAAACCAAAATTCAAACCTAATACCAAAATAGGCTACCCAAAACTAAAACCCAAGCCCGAATGCTAGCCCAAAAAACCCAGGCCTAATCAGATTACCCAAACCTACGCTGCCCAAAAGGGCCCAATACCCAAACTGTTTCAAGACCTATCAGGACCTAGGGTCTCTGGAAAACCCTCGCGTTGTATGCTTAGCCACCAACCCCAGTCGCGCCGCAATTAGCACGAGTCGCACCCTATCACCGCCCTGGATTTCTCGTCGTCCGCCTGCAAAAGGGAAAGAAAAACACAGCAAAGTAGCAAATATGGCAAGAACAGCAGGACTGAATCTCTATTTTTTTCTTTCTTTTTTATTATTCGTATTATAAAACCCCAAAGATAATCAGAAATGGACAAAGGTATAGATACGAGAAATATACAAGAACACAGAGATTCTTTTTACAGATTTTTTTTTACAAGTATACGATTAAAATCAAAAAGAGTAGATTTCAAGCAAATATAGAGGTTGTTCTCTTTTTTTTTTTAATTTCTGTTTCTCGTTTCGTTTTTTTTCCTTTAAAAAAAAGACACAAAGAAGAGAAGCCTTACCTCGCTGGTGGCCTGAAAGGAGGAAGCCGAAGAATCTTTCGGCCTTCCAGTGATCTTCGAGGGCTGTTTTAGACATCTTTTAATGTGGATTTGAGTTGTAGGGATTAAAACAATCAATTTGGGTTTTTTTTTGGGCATTCTGGCCACCATATACAGTGGCTGACGGCGGTCCGGTGATCAAAACTCTCACCAAAAATCGGAGAGGGAGAGAAAATTTTGAGGGCTGAAAAAAAAATTTTAAGACTAAGGTAAAGAATGATTTTTTTTTAAAAAAAATTGGTTTATAAAGGCCATCCAAACGGCGTTGTTTTGAGCTAAGGCACAAGACGCAAAACGACGTCGTTTTGCTTATATCCAACCCGTGCGACCCGACCCGCAAGGAGGGTCCGCGTGTTTTTTCAAAATTGGCTATTTATGCCCGTGGTCCTTCCGTATTTTTGAGCTCTTTTAATTCGGTCCTTTTCATTATTTTTAATTTGTCTCTCAAATTTCGTTTCTGTTTCATTTCGGTACATTAATACCCGCACATGAGGACAAAAGGGATATTGTCCCAGTTAGTCCCTTTTCCTTTTAGCGTGTCTTATTTTGGTACTTTCCTCTTTAAACCATTTGCAATTTGTACCTCAAATTTTATTTCGATTTCATTTTCATCCTAAATTGGCTTAATTTCATTCTTTTTTAGAAATTGTTTTAGTTAATATTTCATTTAAATACTTTATTTACTTATTCTTTGACTTTTTTTGGCTTGTTTATTTATATTTTATATGTACATTTTATTTTATCTATTATTATTAAGTCATTAACTTACTTATTATTATTGCTTTTATTATTATCAGTATTATTATATTTTCTATTACCATTATTTGTATATATTACTATTACTATTATTATACCTTATTATCATTATTTTCCTATTATTATTATTTTTATTATTAACATTATTATTTTTGTTTTTACTATTATTATTATTTATTATTAATTATTTTTAAATTATTTACCTAATATCCATTTATTTATTTATTTGATTCACTATTTTTTAATCATTTATTTACTTACTTAATTTTCTTATAATTAGTTTCTTTTTATTCATTTTTATTTTTCTTTATTCTTGTATTGTTATTTATCTTATCTTTATTTTATTTTTATTATTCCTTTTATTTTGGTTCGCTTTATTTGAACTTTGATTTTATTGTTTTCATGCACTTGTTGGTATTGTAATTCACTCCTTATTTTATTACGGTTGTATTATATTTTATTCGATATATTAAAATTTTCATTTCAAAATAAGTAAATACTCCGCGTTCTAAGAGTCGAAAGAAATCATACCCTAACTTACTGGGTTTCGATTTTTCTCTTCGAGTCAAAAGAACCTATTACTTTCTTTTTAAAAGTTAAATAAAAACTTATTCTCTAGAATTCAAAATTGTTGTGTCCTAACTCATTGGATATGACGTTTTGTTATCTCAGGATAAGGATCTCAGAAAATAAGGCAATGTTTCGTGTTTGCAAGTTCGAGAAATTGTGCCTTAACGTGCTGGGTTTCGGTTTTTCGTTCGCCCAAATAACTAAATATCCTTTTAATTTCGTGTTTTGGAAAATTAAGAGACGATCTTAGTTTTGGAGGTAAAATTGTTGCACCCTAACGTACTGGATGTGATATTTTATCCTTTTGGAACAAAGGAGTCTTAATATTCCAAAACAAGTCATGCAAATATTCTTTGAAAGGAATTGTATTTTAAAATCTTTTCAAATTCTTGATATAAGGAAATTAAATAATCAATTAGGTACCAATTTTGGCATTACGAGGGTGCTAATCCTTCCTCGTACGTAACCGAATACCGAACCCGTTTTCTCGAATTTTATAGACCAAAATCATTGTTTTAATAAACCAAAATATTTTTTTATTAAAATGAGTAATTTCAAGGTGACCCGATCACACCTCTAAAAAAGATTGGTGGCGACTCCATTTTCGTTTTTAAAGTCGATCTTCGTTTCTTTAAGGAACCTGATCTTAGCACATCCAGATGAAAAGAAGAAGATCGACGTCTTTGCCTTGTGTATGTACGGTTTGGTGATTTTCCCTAAAGCTCTCAGACATGTAGATGGAGCGGTTACTGATTTATTCGATCGACTTGACAGAAGGGTCACTCTTGTACCTGCAATTTTAGCCGAGACGTTCAGATCTCTGAACGCATGTCGGAGAGCAGGTAAGGGTAGATTCATTAGATGCATGCAGATGTTATTAGTTTGGTTTCACAATTATTTCTAAAAGGTGGAGAAAGTTTCTTATCGAGTTTTCTCTGAGAATTATTCTCCATTAAAAGAGATAGTGGTTACACCAAGGAGACAAGATGTGTCCGAGGAAAACTTGATGGAGGTCCTCCAAAACCTTCAAGAGGAAGACATCAAGTGGAGGGCTCCTTGGATGATTCCCAACGAAATTCTTTATCGGTGTGAAAGTTTCGACTGGGTTCCTTTACTTGGAATTTAGGGAGCCATTGGATATGCCCCTTTGCTCGTACTAAGGCAATATGGATCAAGACAATTCGTACCAACAACACATGAGCTGGCTCAATGTGAATTCTCATACTGAGGGGATAACTATAAGAAGAGGGTTAAGGAGATTTCTAGTGCTTGGAATTAGACTCATAGGATGAAGAGATTATCCGCAGGCCCAATGATGACCTTAGAATACAGTAGATGGATGATTAGAAGGATTAATGACAACATCCCTGAGCTGAATCCAGAAGGTTCCCGATCAAGAGAGGAATACTTGCAAGTGGTCCCATCAGAGGTAGAGATCATAAAGCAAGATTTCGAAAGGAAGAATTTGGAGCTCGAGAAGAAGATAGAACAGTTAGAGGAAGAGAAAATGTATTTGAGGTTAGATGTTGATGTTCAAAAGCCGAGAAATTAAAAAAATAAAAATGAAATAGAAGAAGACCTGGGTAGCTTGAAAGTGGATTACAAGAAATTGCGTCTATCAATGAGAATCGCCAGATTGGGAAAGACTTCAGAACTGTGGCAACAGGAGATTCAAGAGGAAAAGGCCAAAGCTGACCGATGGGAGAGGAAATTCGATGAAATTCAGGTGCAAAACAAGGTCCTAGAGAGGATTTTGGAAAAAAGCCAGAAGGAGAAATGTGGATTAAAGGCTAGAGTGGCTGAACTTGGACGGTCTCTTCATCACCATCAAAGCCGTAATTCTACAATTGAGCTAAAATCAAGTCTGAACAAGATTGAGGAAATGAAGGGCAAGATCAAAAAACTAGAACTAGCATTACGAAATTGTGAACTCCGAATCGAGTTTCTTGAAGCAAGAGAAAGGCATTGGAAGGAAAAGCTTCACCACTTTCAGGATCAAGTTAGAAATAAGGATTACCTCATGGGTGAGGCCATAGCTCTGATTCGAGAGGTAGCTGATTATTTACAGACCCTGGCAGTACAGGCTGATACGTTGACCATAAAATATGAGCTGCAGTCAAATCATGGTCAAGAGTTAGCCTTGTTGTTTGGAAAAGTTAAGGTTTTGGGCATGAGGGTGATAGCATATTTGTAGTCCATTTTATGTAAAGGATTTTGTTTCTAATAAAGTTTCCTAAATGAAATTGAATCAGAATCGATGCCTTCTTGCATTCATGCATTTGCATTACATCACATCATATGCATTTAAATTTATAGAAGGATCAAATGTTAATCTGGAAACCAAACACCGTTACGATACACACGATAAAGAAAAGGATCAAAGACTCGAGCAATTCCAAAGAGACATGCAAGACCAATTGCAAAAGCAGTTGGCAAAAATCCAACAAGATATGAGAGAAAAAATGATGGAAGCCCAAAGGAATATGGTGGCTCAAATGACTCAGCTACTGAATGAGGCAATGGATAAGGGAAAAGGCCTCATGACTAATGCTAGAGAAGATAATAATGATTATTCTCTGGGTTTTACCCCATCGTATTCACAACCTGAAGCATATCCTCGAAGGCCATCTGTTACAATTAAGCCTCAACAAGGTCAAGCTGATACTGGGATACCCATGAATTTCCAAGTTGACTCAGGATCTAACCCAAGAGATAACCCTGCTAATCTCATCATTCCTGATTTAGGTATAGCGGATAGGAAACTGGGGAACGAAGTTTCCAAGCCCTTGCATTCTTAGGAGTGTTTTGAATAATGGGACTATGGAAGAGATCCATGTATTTTTAGAGCTAATCTAGAGTTATATTCAAAATACACTTGTTGCCTTAAGCCTAGAGGCAACAAGAACCCTTTTGTGAAATAGGCTTGTGTCTAGAATTTTTGTTTCAATAAAATGCATCTTTTTGAACAAATGTTCTCTTTTTTTTTTCATTTCATACTATACAAACAATTGCTCTTAGTTTTTTTCTTTTATTTGTTCTTTTGACTTTCTTTCAAGTATTCTTTCATTCTTCATTCATGACCATACAAATAAACATTCTTTGAATCATTTATTCTTTGGAATCTTCCTTCGAACCTACAATAGGTCTCCAGATATCAATGATGTGAGCAATGCTGCTACTGACTCAGAGTCTCCTTTCGAGTAAGATATGTGTCTAGAGGGATCTCAGAACTTTGAAGATGACAGAGATTGTAACCTATCTTCTGATTTGTTAAGAATGGTAGAACAAGATGAAAACCAGACCCTACTCTACAAAGGGTCAGTAGATATTATGAGCCTAGAAAAGAGGTAAAGATTGTAGCCTAGTTCACCACAAAAATAAGGCGAGACATTATTGAGTTATTTTCAAGAATTCAAAGATGTTTTTGCACAATCATATCAAGACATGCCTAGGCTACTAAGACGCAGGTACGTTGAAATCTTAAAAGAGGTCCATAAGGATGTCAGAAGGACACATGCTAATGGTTTTACAATAGCCAGGCTAATTATAAGGTCCGGGTACTATTGGTCCACCATAAAAGGGAGATTACTTCAGTTATGTCGTAAATGTCAAATTGAGAAAGACAAGACCTATGTGCCTTATCTATTTCTTCACAAATTTTTTATATGTGGGGAATGGATATTATGGGGTCGATCTTGTCAAAAGCTTCTAGTCGACATTGATTCATCGTCGTGGTTATTGTAACATACCAAACCCGACCCAAACACCACGACCGGATCCGGCATGTCACTAAGAAGATTTTATTAAACATGTCACATTTTCGAAAAACATTTTTCGAAACTTACACGTTTATCAGTAAATTAGTAAAAGATATATTTTTTGATTAATGCCTTAGTGATGAGAAAACCAAAATTTTCCTTTGATTTTTATCATTTCAATACATGCCTTAGTTTAGATTTTACGTAGAATTTAAATTTCAAAAAAAAAACCTGAAAACCTAAAAAAACATAAAAGAATAATAATAGCCAGTGGTCTTATTAAAATAAAATATAAACCAAACTAATTAAAAATATTAAATATAAATAGACTAAATAATGTCTTTTGCAGTATCCAAAATGAACTCTTGCATGGCCACCTTGCTCTCCTCTCCAACCTGGTCCGATGTGCTAAGTGCTACCTGAAAAGTGTTAAACAACGGGGTGAGTCACAAGACTCAGTGTGCATCCCTCATGCACCATCAGATTGGGCCTTAGCCCACAGAACAGAATAACAGAATATCATATAATAGGAATTATGCAAAGCCCATCCTAATCCTAGATCCATCCGCTACGCACCACCCTTACCTGCCAATCACACCATTGGGGATTTCTACAATCAACCCACACCGCTACACACCATCGATGGCAGTCATGCTACAGTTAGCTGCTCATCGTCAGATTTGTGACATAGTCACCAGAACAGATCGTGGAAGAGCCACCACAACAGATCGTGGCAGAGCCACTACAACAGAACACTTTCCCTTTCATATACATCAATCGCCCAACCCCGAGCAAACAAAGAAATCGGCATGCATGTAGATAACACTCAACAGAATTAATTACTTAATAGTCACAGAAGTCACTAACCTAATGAATCGCCCTTACCCTCCACGGGTTTTCAACAGCCATGCCGGGATTTTGGCATTTAATAGAATATAGACAGATTCATATATATATAACAGACAACAGTGATGGTGTGAGAAATTACACACTTGATAACACGTAGTACTACTCTTTATGTCGATACCCTCACTAATCAGAACCACTGTTCTCTATCTACGACTCTAGATTGATTAAATCCCGAAAGAACACGAAGATAAGGCTCCCCCTACAATCGGCCAAGGGTTATTAGTTACCCCATTTTATACGTTTAGTTGAATAGATTTCCTTACCTAAAACGATTAGATCCCAAAAGTAGTATGATTCGAGTGCAGTCGATTTAGAAACCTAGGCGATTATCAAATCCCGAATGCCGCCCATGAAAGAAAACACGGGATTAGTCAACCATCTAGCCATTCGGATATGGTCTCAAAAATCTGGAAAAGATTGAAAGAATAACATAATCGACACTTACCTCTTCAGAAGGTTTCGGCTACCCCTTGCAGGAAGATTCGGCAATCTCAGGAGAAGAGATCTAGGAATTTTGGGTTTTAGGAAAATCTCGAAAAAGGTGAACAAGAGGAGGCTGATGCATTTTCGGTTTTTAAAAGAACTAAGTGAAGAGTTTCGGTGGAGAGGCTTAAAGATTTTCGGCTAAAGGAGAAAATAGGAGTGTGCTTTTGACTTTTAGTGGATGGAAGAAAAGATGAACAAGTGGGTAGGGAAAATTCAGCTTGGAAGAAAAAGAATGGAAAAAGATTTTGGCAGCAGAGAAAACTGAGAGAAAGCTTTCAGAAAAACTGACAAAATTTTGGCATTTACTACCTCTAACTAGCCATCCCCCCTTTTACACACACAGTCCAAATTTCGGCCACCTCTAACCTCCTGGATAGCCTCTCATCTTTTCCCTTATCTTTATCCTAACTCACATCCAAAAGAGTCCTACATCACACCACTCCCTCCGCCTTTATCTGTTCATTATCCATTTTTTCCCAAGTCAATTATCCTCCTAATTAATAGCCATAATGCCGTCCCACCTAACTCCCTTTAAGTGCCGAAATTGGTCCAGCTTCTTAGGCCCCATGCGACCACACTTGGGCCTCCTCCCTTGCCACTGATGCCCCTTATAGCTCCCCCTTGCTACGCCCCTTGCTTTGGGCCACAAGCCCACCTTGATTTTTAGACTACAGAGACTATCTTGAAAGCACTAGAGTGTCTACACAGAAATTTAGCGCCTCAGCCCAATCTGGACACCTAACCCTCAAATTAGTACTTAAACAATCAACACACAAAATGCACAGGTCCATTAACTCAGGATGTTACAGTCATCGTTTACTTCACTGAGAGAGTAGAAGTAGCTTCATATGCCAATGTTACAAAGTCAATAGTCATTAAATTTAAATAAAAAGTAAAAAATTAGGCGCCGACAAAGAATGCCAAAAAGGACAATGTCAAAAGTTTGTAGTCTATTTAAAGATCAGACGCCATATCATAGAGCAACAAAGGCAGCCAAAAAAAGGATTGTAGGAAAGATGATCGAGACTTGTAAAGATTGGCATAAAGAAGTTACCATTTACCCTTGGTCTTATCGATCGTCGACTAAAACCTTCGCTGGGGCAACACATTTCTCATTGGAATAGAAACAGTTTTGCCAATTGAACCTAATCGAAGAAAAGGTTAAAAGTTATCTATCACGGTCAGATTATGCAAGCTTACAAAAAAGAGGTTTATCCTAGAGAATTCCACGAGGGGAACATGATCTGTCTTTTACAAAAGGATTTTAGAGAAAAGCATATGCCAAACTGGGAAGAACCTTATGTTGTAAAGAAGGCCTGTTCTGGAGGAGCATTGATATTGACCGAGATGGATGCCAAAGACTTGCACAATGGAGTGAATTCAGGTTCAGTCAAGAAGTATTTTACCTGAAAGAGGAGAGGCCAAGGCGAAAACCAGTAAAAGGCACTTTGAGACCAAAGGGGTTTTGAACTGAAAACCCAAAAAGGGCGGCTCAAATTTTGATCAAAGATAGGGCATGTGGTATTCTTGCTATGCTGGAATTAATAATGAGGAAGTATGCTACGTCTTGGGGCATTGACAAATTACTCCGGATCCTCTAAACACGTATTGAGCTTAAAATGGTCCTAAAGAAGTTTGTACAGAGACGCTCAGGCTGCGATATCTGGGGCACCTAACTTCTATCTTACCCATTTTAAATTTGTTATCTTTGATTACTTTATTCTTTTCAAAGATACACCCCAATCAATTTTCTTTTATGGCCTTATTTATCTTTGCTTACTTTATTCTTTTCAAGATACACCCTAATCAATTTTCTTTTATTGCCTTGGTTATCTTTGATTAACTTATTTGTTTTAAGCTATGCTCCTGATTAATTTCTTTCACGTCCATTGTTATGATCTTTTTCAAGCATTTTATATTAAAATAACAATTAATGGACTAATAATACTTTCATAAAAGGAGTTTCGCATATTACTTTGGAAGCTTCTAAATAATATGAGAATCTGAAACAGGACTATTGTTTAGAACTCACCAAGCCTAAGGGTTGGAAATATTGAAAGATGATTATCTCTTCAGATTTTTATTGGATAAGACATTTCATCAGTGATACTATCTCATCAAATGACGAGCAATGTCAACCCAAGTGTAAAAAGAGATCATTCTCGGGAAAAGAAAAATGATACCCTACATTCATCTGATCATTACACCCAAGGAATGGTGTAACAGATCAAATTGATTGAAGATTCCATACCTCTGAGTGGTAACAGGATGGATAGAAGAAACCAAATGTTATTCCCCTGAAGTTGTAGTGGGAGGTACAAACTTTATGTCCCAAGGTTCAAGTGGAATGGACTCAGAATTACCAAGGGGAAAATTATTTGAGCAGAATATGATTGATACGTCGAGAGCAATGAGGATGAAGAAACAAATGCGTAGGAAACATGCTCATAACATTTCTGCATCCATATATCATAACGCGTCTAATTAGGAGCATTTGACTCATTTCGATCAAGGCATCCTAATCATTCGGCATAAGTATATACCTATTCTATAGGTCATGTCCTCTATAGGAAAATGTAGTAGGGTAAATTGACACTTTCAGCCTGGCATCCCTGAAGTTGCAGCAGAGCAGACTGAAGACAACAGATCTTACCTTCCTGAAGTTATAGGAAGAATATCGAAGACACTAGTCTTGTTTCCCTGAGTTTGCAGTGGAGCAGACTAAAGATTTCAGATCTTGTCTCCCAGAGTTTGCAGTGGAGCAAATTGAAGATGGAAGATCTGGCATTCCTGAAGTTGCAGGAAGCATATCGAAGACATCAGATCTTGTCTCCCTGAGTTTACAGTGGAGCAGATTGAAGATAGCAGATCTAGCATTCTTGAAATTGCATGAAGTAGATCGAAGACATCAGATCATGTCTCCTTGAGTTTGCAGTGGAGTAGATTGAAGATAGCAGATCTGGCATTCCTGAAGTTGCAGAAAGTAGATCAAAGATAGTAGATCTTGTTTTTCTAAATTTGCAGCGAAGCGGATCGAAGATACTAGTCTGGCATCCCTGAGTTTGCAGTGGAGCAGACCGAAGATAGCAGATCTTGTCTTCCTGAAGTTGCAGTGAAGCAGATCGAAGATACCCGCCTTGTCTCCTTGAGTTTGCAGTGGAGTGGACTAAAAATAGTAAATCTTATCTTCCTGAAGTTGCAATGAAGCATATTGAAGATACTAGCCTATCTCCCCGAAGATACAGCCATGTGACAAGACCGGGCAAAATGGGTCATTTTATCGTCTTTGCTCTATTCTCGTTTCATGACAATGAGCAAAGAGGGGCAGCTATAAGAACTCAATTTTGCCTGGGCCTATGTAAATAAAAACAAACCAGAATAAAAACAGAAAACTAAAAATAATAATAATAAACCAAATGTCCAGTTTACAAGTCCATTTACAAAACCAAAATTCAAACCTAATACCAAAACAGGCTACCCAAAACTAAAACCCAAGCCCGAATGCTAACCCAAAAAACCCAGGCCTAATCAGATTACCCAAACATACGCGGCCCAAAAGGGCCCAATACCCAAACTGTTTCAGGACCTAGGGTTTCTGGAAAACCCTCGCGCCGCATGCTTAGCCATCAGCCCTAGTCGCGACGTAGTTAGCACGAGTCGCACCCTATCACCGCCCTAGATTTCTCGTCGTCCGCCTGCAAAGGGGAAAGAAAAACACAGCAAAGCAGCAAATATGGCAAGAACAGCGGGACATAATCTCTATTTTTTTCTTTCTTTTTTTATTATTCGGGGCTATAAAAACCCAGTATAATCTGTAAAATGGACAGAGGTATAGATACGAGAAATATACAATAACACAGAGATTTTTTTTACGAATTTTTTTCTACGAATATACGATTAATATCAAAAAGAGTAGATTTCAAGCAAATACAGAGGTTGTTCTCTATTTTTTATTTATGTTTCTCTTTCATTTTTTTTACTTTAAATAATAATAAAAAACAAAGAAGAGAAGCCTTACCTCGCTGGTGGCCGGAAAGAAGAATCTTTTGGCCTTCCAGTGATCTTCAAGGGCTATTTTAGACATTTTTAAGGTGGATTTGAGTTGTAGGGATTAAAACGGTCGATTTGGGGTTTTTTTGGGCATTCTAACCACCGTGTACGGCGACCGACGGCGGTGGACCGGCGGCGGTCCGGTGATCGGAACTCTCACTGGAAATCGAAGAGGGAGAGAAAATTTTGAGGGTTCAAAATTTTTTTTTTAAGAATGAGGTAAAGAATGATTTTTTTTTTTTAAATTTTGGTTTATAAAGGCCATCCAAACAGCGTCGTTTTGAGCTAAGGCACAAGACGCAAAACGGCGTCGTTTGCCTATATCCAACCCGTGCGACCCGACCCGCAAGGAGGGTCTGCATGTTTTTTCAAAATGGGCTATTTATGCCCGTAGTCCTTCCGCATTTTTGAGCTCTTTTAATTCAGTCCTTTTCATTATTTTTAATTTGTCTACCAAATTTCATTTCTGTTTCATTTCGGTACATTAATACCCGCACATGAAGACAAAAGGGATATTGTCCCAGTTAGTTCCTTTTCCTTTTAGCATGTCTTATTTTGGTACTTTGCTCTTTAAATCATTTGCAATTTGTACCTCAAATTTTATTTCGATTTCATTTTCATCTTGAATTGGCTTAATTTCATTTTTTTTAGAAATTGTTTTAGTTAATATTTCATTTAAATACTTTATTTACTTATTTTTGACTTTTTTTGGCTTGTTTATTTTATATTTTTATATGAACATTTTATTTTATCTATTATTATTAAGTCATTAACTTGCTTATTATTATTACTATTGCTTTTATTATTATCAGTATTATTATATTTTTATTACCATTATTTGTATATATTACTATTATTATTATACCTTATTATCATTATTTTCCTATTATTATTATTATTATTATTATTATTTATTTTTATTTTTATTTTTGTTTTTACTATTATTATTATTTATTATTAATTATTTTTAAATTATTTACCTAATATCCATTTATTTATTTATTTATTTGATTCACTATTTTTAATCATTTATTTACTTACTTATTTTTCTTATAATTAGTTTCTTTTTATTCATTTTTATTTTTCTTTATTCTTGTATTGTTATTTATCTTATCTTTATTTTATTTTTATTATTCCTTTTATTTGGTTCACTTTATTTGAACTTTGATGTTTATTGTTGTCATGCACTTGTTGGTATTGTAATTCACTCCTTATTTTATTACGGTTGTATTATATTTTATTCTATATATTAAAATTTTCATTTTCAAAATAAGTAAATACTCGGCGTTCTAAGAGTCAAAAGAAATCGTACCATAACTTACTGGGTTTCGATTTTTCTCCTCGAGTCCAAAGAACTTATTACTTTCTTTTTAAAAGTTAAATAAAAACTTATTCTCGAGAATTTAAAATTTTCGTGTCCTAACTCATTGGATATTACGTTTTGTTATATCGGGATAAAGATCTCAGAAAACAAGGCAATGATTCGTGTTTGGAAGTTCGAGAAATTGTGCCCTAACGTACTGGGTTTTGGTTTTTCATTCGTCCAAATAACTAAATATCCTTTTAATTTTGTGTTTTGGGAAATTAAGGGACGATCTTAATTTCGGAGGTTAAAATGTCGCACCCTAATGTACTGGATGTGATATTTTATCCTTTTGGAACAAAGGAGTCTTAATATTCCAAAACAAGTTATGCAAATATTCTTTGAAAGGAATTGTATTTTAAAATCTTTTCAAATTCTTGATATAAGGACATTAAATAATCAATTAGGTACCAATTTTGGGCGTTACGAGGGTGCTAATCCTTCCTCGTACGTAACCGACTCCTGAACCCATTTTCTCGAATTTTGTAGACCAAAATCATTGTTTTAATAAACCAAAATATTTTTTATTAAAATGAGTAATTTCAAGGTGACCCGATCACACTTCTAAAAAAGATTGGTGGTGACTCCATTTTTTTTTTAAAGTCGATCTCCTTTTCTTTAAAAAAAATTAAAAAATGGTTTCGACAGTCTTCAGTTAGCATTGGTTGCAGCAGCTAGAGAAGTGGTTGAAGTGCATCAATTCTTTAAAGACTTGTCTAATATTGTTAATATTGCTTCGACTTCTTCCAAACAACACGATGAATTACAAAAAGCCCAAGCAGCTGAAATAACTCATTTGGTATCCATCAATGAGTTAGCAACTAGAATAGGAATGAATTAGATTGGCACTTTACAACGTCGTGGTGAGACTCGATGGAGTTCCCATTTAATTTCAGTTACTAGTTTACTGAAGATGTACAATGCTACTAGCACAATTCTTGAAAATTTAAAAAATATCGCTTCTAACTATTCTCAGCGAGGAGATGCTCATAACGCATATAATAGATTGAGATGTTTTGAGTTTATTTTTATTTTGCATATGATGAAGGATGTTTTAGGGATTACTGATTACCTTTATCAAGCTCTGCAACATCATTCTCAAGATATATTAAATGACATGAGTTTAGTTTTGACAACAAAAGATTTAATTCAAAAGTTAGAGAGATGATGGATGGAATGAATTGTTGAAAAATGTGATATCTTTTTTGTGAAACTTGGAAGTTGCATTTTCTAGATATGAATGCTCAATACATTGTGGATCGTAGTCGCAACAAGAAGGAAGATGTTACAGTAGAGCATCATTATCGAGTGGATATATTTTTTGCTACAATAGATACTCAGTTGCAAGAATTGAAGAGCAGGTTTAACGAAAATGTTTTCAAGCTTCTCACTCTTACTACAGCTTTAGATCCCAAGGAGTTTTTCAAGTTATTTGATATTGATAAAATTTGCATTCTTGTAAGCAAGTTCTATCCAGAAGATTTTTCTCAACTAGAGAAAGAATGTCTAATAAACCAAAATAGTAACATATTTTAATCCCACATTTAGCATGTTTTTGGATGATTTTTCCCTTTAATTATGGAAATAGGTGCTCTTAATCCATAATTTTCATGTTTTATACTCAGTAGAGTACCGGAGGATGAAAAGAACGAATAATGGGCTGAAAATGGAGAAAATGGGCCAAAGTAAGAAATCCACACAGCCTGGGCACAAGAACACACGGCCGTGCCTCGTGAGAAAAGTCGACCACGGCTTGGACCCCGAAATACATAGCCGTGTCCCATCAACAGGATCAACCACAGCCTGGTCACGATTTACACGGGCGTGTGCCATGAGCGTGTCTCTGCCGCAGGAAATAAGAATTCTATTCGGATTAGGGTACTTAGAGGCAAATAAACATATTCTAAAAGCCTATATAAAGTCCCTAGAGGCCAACCTTTAAGAGGGTGTTTAGCGAGGCCAAAGACCTGAGCCAGAGTAGTAAAATTCAGGGATTTACTTGAAGAAAGCCAGTTGATTCATCTCAAGAAGCCAGAATCATACTCAAGACGGAGATCTCTTCTTCAATTCCTTCAGGGGGTTTTAGGGATTTCTTATGTTTTGTTTTATCTTTTCTTCTGAGATGTTTTCTTTTACAATTATGAACTAAACCCTCAAATACTTGAGGGGGATGAAACCTAAGATGAACCTTGTTATTGTTATCTGAACTGAATGATAAATATTTGATTTGTTCTTAACTATGTGTTCTTAATTCTTATTTTGGCATTTCCAGGATATTGATCCAAGTGTGATGTGCTTAGGCAGAGGAGGAAGAGACCTTATCTAAGAGTAGATCTAGCATAGTTAAGCGGAGTTGCTCACTCACCTAGAGATAGAGTGACAAAAATCTATCAGATTAGGGTCAAACCTAATATGGGAGTCCATAGGTCGAGTTAATGCAATTCTAAGGGTTTTAATTAGAAAGAGATTTTAATTAATCAACCTAGGTTTAGACGCTAGTAGCCTTGAAGAGAGGTATTAATATAAACTAGGGAATCCTACGGATCAAGTCAAGTGAATAAATCATCCAGTTCAGAGTTAGATAACAAGTGAAGTCTAGGTGGATTCTTCCTCAGGTATTGTCTAAATCAATCGGTTTTCCTTTCAAGCCCTTCCCCAATTTCTTCTTTGTCTTAACATCTTTAGCTTAGTTAATTAGTTAATTTTAGATTAGATAAAAATTCCCTTAATTTGTAGGCTAAATAATAGAAAGAGAGTTAATATTAGTACTTTTGGTTCCTTTGGATTCGACAATCTGGTCTTGCCGCTAACTATACTACTGTTCGATAGGTACACTTGCCTCCATCGTTGTCTTAGTTAGTTTCCAGGTTCGATTATTCTTTTTATAAATTTTTAAGACTTGACAGGCACGATCAACGTCTCCCATATGAGTTGAAGCATTATGAACTTGATGAATGTAAGCATCCTGATTTGAGAAAAATATCAACACTTTCTAAACTTTGTAGAAGCTTAGTTGAAAGTGGAAAGTCAGTCATGTACCCACTCGTTGACAGATTGATTCGTCTTATATTGACTCTTCCAGTTTCAACAGCATCCTCAGAACATGCTTTTTCTGTTATGAAGATTGTGAAGACTCAACTTCATAGCAAGATGGAAGATGATTTTATAAGTTCTTTGGTTATGTACATTGAGAAAGAAATTGCAGAAAAATTTGATATAAACAAAATAATTTATGATTTTAGTGAGGTCAAGGATCGAAGAGTGCAATTCAAATAAAATTTAAGATTTCTTTCTAGTTTATTTTTATTTATTAAATTATTTTTCTTTAATTAATTTTTATTTTTAAATTTATTATTTTTTATTATCTTGGCCCCCCTTTTCAAATTTCTTGGCTTCACCCCTGGTTCAATGGACTATTTTCGTTAGTATAAAATGTAGGCAATCATTGAGTTTCATTGCATCCTCAAAATTTATTTGTTTATAACTCTTTTGCACACCAAAATATAGGTTGGGGTGAATAGAAACTTAAAGACAATGAAATGATTTCACGCCTTGAAGCTTTAAGTTAATTTCTCATAAATTTTATTTTATCAAACGCACCAACACAAGAATAAGTAGAACAAGAGAAGATATAAAGCAAAAAAAAGGGGGGGGAATTGAGGGAATGAGTACGGTTTCCTTTCCTGATTAACCAACTTGTTAGAATTAAGTGACCCGAATCCTTATTTAAATAAAATACAATGGTAAAATAAAATAAAAGAAGAATCCCTATAGAACTACACTTCTTTTATTTTATTTTAAATAAGGTTTTTTAAACCTTATTAAACTCCATCTATTTGATATTGATTACAATAAGGTGTTTCAATCTAACTAAACTTCTATTAGAATATGGCTTTACAAGCCTATAAATAGATATAGTCTATTCCACTTGTAAAAGGATTCGAATTTGACATAGTGAATTTTCTTCTCCTCTGCCCATGATTTTTTTCCCGAAAGGGTTTCCACATAAAATCTGTGTGTTCTTTAAATTTTTATTTCTCTTTTCTTTGCGATATATTGTCATTACCGACGTTATATTTTTCGCAAATTGGCATCAGAGCTTCCAAATTTTTTTCATCTCAATCACGGTAATGGTGTCTTTAAAGTATGAAATTCTACTGTTGGATCGCAACACCAGATTTACGTTGTGGCAAATAAAGATGCAGACAGTTCTCGCATAGATGGATTTAGAGGAAGCCCTGCTAGGGGTAGATAAAATGCCTTCAACATTGATGAAGGAAGAGAAAAAGCCCAAGGATCGAAAGGCGTTAACACAGTTACATCTGCATATGTCTAACGAAATTTTACAAGATGTGATGAAGGAGAAGACCGTCGCGGCATTATGGAAGAGGCTAGAACAAATATGTATGTCGAAAACTCTAACTAGCAATTTGCATATGAAGCAACGTTTTTATGCTCATCGTTTGGAGGAAGGTGCGTCAGTGCACGAACACTTAACAGTGTTTAAAGAAATTCTTTCAAACTTGGAGGCTATGGAGGTTTAGTATGATAAGGAAGATCTAGGGTTGATTCCAATTTGTCCGTTGCCCTCGTCTTATTCAACCTTTAGAGACACGATTTTATATAGCCGCGAGTCTCTCATAGTTGATGAGGTTTATGATTCTTTGACCTCGTATGATAAGATGAAGTATCTTGTGGTTAAACCTGACACTCAGAGAGAGGGTCTTATTATTCATGGGAGACAAGATTGGAATGTTGATGATGATCGTGGAAGGACACAGGAACGGAATCCTCGCGATAAATTTAAGGGTAGATCAAAGTCTTCAAACAGAGGTAAAACTTGTAACTTCTACAAGAAGAAAGGGCACATTAAACTGAGTGCTATAAGCTACAAAAAAAGATTAAAAGGGAGGCTGCGAATCAAAAGGGAAAACAACCAAAAAATTTTGGTGAAGCTGATGTTGTAGAAGACTACAGTGATGGTGAACTTCCAGTCGCTTCTATCAACAATTCTAAAGTGAGCGAGGAGTGGATACTTTATTCGGGTTGCACCTTCCACATGAGTCTCAATCGGGATTCATTTACAAATTACGAAACAGTGTCTGAAGGTGTTGTTTTGATGGGAAATAATGCTTCGTGTGAAATTGCAGGTGTTGGAACAATTAAAGTTAAGATGTTTGATGGAGTTGTCAAAACACTTAGTGACGTACGACATGTTCCAGAATTGAAGAGAAATTTAATTTCGTTAAGTACTCTTGATTCAAAAGGGTACAAATACATAGCTGAAAGTGGGATTTTGAAGATTTCCAAAGGTTCTCTCGTTGTGATGAAAGGGCAGAGAAAGGCTGCCAAGTTATATGTTTTGTAGGGTTCTACTGTTATTGGTGATGTAGCTGTAGCTTCCTCTTCCTTGTCAGATGATGATATTACTAAACTTTGGCATATGCACCTAAAGTATATGAGTGAGAATGGCATGGCAGAATTGAGCAAAAGAGGACTTCTTGATGGGCAAGGAATTTGCAAACTGAAGTTTTGTGAGCACTGTGGTTTTGGGAAGCAAAAGAGAGTTCGATTCACCATAGGAATCCATAACACGAAGGGAACATTGGAGTATATTTATTCTGATCTATAGGGGCCATCAAGAGTGCCTTCGAGAGGTGGAGCTAATTATATGCTAACTTTTATTGATGATTTTTCCAGAAAAGTTTGGGCATTCTTCCTGAAGCAGAAAATCGATGTGTTTTTTACATTTAAGTCTTGGAAAACTATGATTGAAAAACAGACGGGAAAACAAATAAAATACCTCCGCACAGAAAATGGCTTAGAGTTTTATTCTAATGAGTTCAATAAACTATGCAAGCCAAAAAGGATCGTGAGACACTTGACAGTTCGTCATACTCCACAGTAAAACGGCGTTGCAGAACGAATGAACAGAATGATCATGGAGAAGTTTTGATGTATGTTGTCAAATGCCAACTTACCAAAGTCGTTTTAGGCCAAAGTAGCCTCTACTACATGTTTTTTTATCAACCGATCTCCATCCATTGCCATTGAGAAAAAGACTCCACAAGAGGTATGGTCTGGTAATCCTGCTAATTATTCTGATTCTTTGGGTGTCCTGCGTATGCTCATGTTGATAATGGAAAATTAGAACCGAGATCTATTTAATGTGTTTTTCTTGGTTATAAAGCTGGTGTAAAAGGGTATAAGTTATGGTGTCCTGAAAATAGAAAAGTTGTGATTAGCAGAGATGTTGTTTTTGATGAAACTGCTATGCTACCTAACTTATCTCTTAAAGACTCTTTCAATAAAGAAAATCAAAAGCAGGTGGAGCATCAGATTAATACAGAGTCGACTCCTCAAGCCAGTACAAAAATTGAGAATAGAGTTGCTTCTTCACCACAATACTCTATCGCCAAAAACAGAACTAGAAGAGAAATTAAACCTTCAAAGAAGTATGTTGAGGCTGATCTAGTTGCTTATAATTTAAATGTGGCCGAAGATATAAATGCAAACCAAGAGCCATCTAATTATTCTGAGGCGGTTAACTGTGAAGGCTCAGAAAAGTGGATGTTTGCTATGCAAGAGGAGATAGAATCACTCCATAAAAACAGAACATGGGATCTTGTGAAACTTCCTAAAGGAAAAAGGTTGTTCGTTGTAAATGGGTGTTTAAAAAGAAAGAAGGGACTCCAAGAGTTGAAGAACCCAGATATAAAGCAAGGCTTGTTGCAAAGGGTTACAGTCAAATTCTAGGAGTGGACTTCATGATGTGTTCTCCCAGCCAGAAGCATAGTTCGATTCGAGCTTTGCTTGGTATTGTGGCCATGCATGATTTGGAGCTTGAGCAGTTAGATGTAAAAACTGCATTTTTACATGGAGAACTTGAGGAAGATATTTACATGCAATAACCAGAGGGTTTTACAGTCTAAGAAAAAGAGGACTGTGTTTGCTTGCTAAAAAGGTCTCTTTACGGTTTGAAACAGTCACCAAGACAGTAGTACAAGAGGTTTGATTTCTTTATGACTTCTCATGATTTTAAAATAAGTAGTTTTGACAACTGTGTTTACTTTAAGAAAAATAGTGATGGTTCTTTTGTATATCTACTTCTTTATGTTGATGACATGTTGATAGCAGCAAAAGATAAAGGAGAGATAAGAAAGGTCAAAGCCCAACTAAGTGAAGAATTTGAGATGAAAGATTTGGAGCCAGCAAATAAGATACTTGGTATAGAGATTCTCAGAGATAGGAAAGCAAGTAAATTGTACCTAAGTCAGAAGGGGTACATTGAGAAAGTTCTTTGCAGGTTCAATATGTAGAGTGCTAAGCCTATTAGTATTCCTTTAGCAGCCCATTTTAGACTTTCATCGGCTTTGACTCCACAATCAGATGATGAGATTGAGAACATGTCACATGTTCTATACTCTAGTGTAGTGGGATCTCTCATATATGCTATGGTTTGTTCACGTCAAGATTTATCATATGCAGTCAGTGTAGTTAGCAGACACATGGCGAATCCCGGTAAAGAACATTGGAAAGCAGATCAGTGGATTTTAAGATACTTACGAGGCACTACTGATGTTTGCTTACAGTTTGGAAGAACTAGAGATGGAGTCATTGGGTATGTTGATGCTGATTTCGCTGGAGACCTTGATAGAAGAAGATCCCTCACTAGTTATGTCTTTACAATCGGAGGTTGTGCAATCAATTGGAAAGCTACTTTGCAAACTACAGTCGCTTTGTCTACCACTGAAGCTGAGTACATGGTGATTACTGAGGCTTATAAAGAAGCTATTTGGTTGAAGGGACTTTTTAGTGAGCTCAATGAAGACCTTTAAATCAGCACATTATTTTGTGACAGTCAGAGTGTCATCTTCCTTACAAAAGATCAAATGTTTCATGAGAGAAAAAAACACATTGATGCTCGTTATCATTTTGTTTGTGATATTATTGCTCGTGGTGATATTGTTGTGAGCAAAATTAGTACTCATGAAAATCCTGCAGATATGATGACTAAGTCACTTCCTATAACCAAGTTTGAGCATTGCTTAGACTTGGTGTTCATGGTGAAGTTAAACCCTTAAGGGGTTTTATGGAAGAGGTGGAGAACTTGTTCGTTGAGAGTTCACGATGAAGAACTTGTTTATTGAGAATTCGTGTCAAGGTGGAGATTGTTAGAATTAAGTGACCCGAATCCTTATTTAAATAAAATACAATGGTAAAATAAAATAAAAGAAGAATCCCTATAGAACTATACTTCTTTTATTTTATTTTAAATAAGGTTTTTTAAACCTCATTAAACTCCATCTATTTGATATTGATTACAATAAGGTGTTTCAATCTTACTACACTCCTATTAGAATATGACTTTACAAACCTATAAATAGACATAGTCTATTCCACTTGTAAAAGGATTCGAATTTGACATAGTGAATTTTCTTTTCTTCTGCCCGTAATTTTTTTTTCGAAAGGGTTTCCACGTAAAATCTGTATGTTCTTTAAATTTTATTTCTCTATTCTTTGCGATATATTATCATTACCGACGTTATATTTTTCATACAACTCAACTTTAACTTTTTCAGTATTTATACACAACATATATGATAGCCGATGGATGTCATTAACTGATATAATAGAGTAACTACTACTAATTAACAAATTGGCTGACTTTTACAACTGCTAACTATAATCTGTTATACATTCTTCTGATACTGCCCACTTGCTTGCCACACGTACTCATTTGCATACAATGTAAGCTCAAGACACATGAGGACTCAAGATAGCAGTCAATGGCAGGTCATGAACATTGGTATTATCCTAATGATGTCATATCTGAACGACTTCATTAAAAAAAAAGCTCAGTAGTCACTGAGATTAAAGGGGAAAAAGAGAATCTAAAACATGAAACTTTGCAATTCCTTGGGTTCGGAGTAGTTGATAGTTTGTATTTGTTTCTCTTTCCTCCATCTTCTTAGCTATTGGATGGAGCATAAGCAAACACTTATGCCACGTTTGGTTCACTGTAATGGAATAGAGCTGTAATTGAATAGAGGTGTAATGGAATAGAGGTGTAATGGAATAGAGCTGTAATAAGTAATTCAACTGTTTGGTTGAATGGAATGGAATAGAGTTGTAATAGAATTCTTGTGTTTGGTTGAATGGAATGATGTTGTAATAGCATAAGGAAAAGAACTAAAATGACCAAAATACCCTTAACAAAAATTTTTTAGGTAGATATTATTGTTATTGTTATTAAATTTTAATAAGGTTATTATTGAAAATAATTTAATATAAATAATAAATAATTTAATCATATTTTAACATAATTATTATTAAGTATAATTTAATAAAAATATAATTTAATAACATGCTTAATATAATTATTATTATATGAATTAAAAATCAAAATATATAATACTATAAAAATATATACTATCAAAATATACTACCTTTCAATTTTCATATTGAATATTTCAATTTCTATCCAACTTTTGCCTTAGTTCCAACTTAGTCCCTAAATCGAGACTAACTTTTATTCTTCACAGTTAACTTGATATTTCTAACTAAATTCAACTTTCTAATTTCAGCATTAAACCATAATTTCAAATTATTTCATTTAGTCCATAGTATTCAAAACTTATGAATTACTTTACAATTCAATCCTTATTTCATTCTTAACTTGAATTTCATCAATTTAACCCTTAATTCACTATTTTATTCAACATGAACAATGTCTAATAATTAACTATCTTTCAAAATATCAACTTAATCGCATCAAAACATTTTTCCAAGGCTTCTAAAACATCAAAATTAAGTAAAAGGGCTAAATTGACTTACCTATAAAACTTTCAAACTTCAAACTTTTAATTTTCCTTTTCTTCTTTCTTTTCTTTTCTTTCTTTCCTTCCCCGCTTCTCTATTTCGCTTGGCTTTCTCATTGTTTCTAATTCTACTCTTTTCTTTCTTTATTTCATTAAACCAATATATATATATATATATATATAATAACTTAATAGATATCTATTATAAAAATCTATTTAATAACAAATATTCTTTTAACATTTGTATCCATTTATATTATCACACTATAAATATCTTTTACTTAATAATAATATATAATTTAATAATATACTTATATAATAAGTAAATATACATATATTTTACAAATATATGTATATTAATATCACACATGTCACCATATGCACCATACATTTGTCTTAATTTAATTTATTCTTCACATAATATCAATTTAATAATAATAAATACATTAAATATTTACTTAAATAATAAGTAAATGCATACATGTATTACAAATGTATGTACAATATTTATTACACATGTATTTTATTTTTTAATGTCTAAGTAAAGCAACACCCAGCAAACATTCAATTGCCAAAGAAATAGCATGTGCCTCGCTAGCAATCAGATCGTCAGAATAACCCAAACCCGCCCAAATGCTATGACCGAATTTGGTTTGCTATGAGAAAACATTTTGAAAACCTTTTAAAATCGAACTAACTTCTAGACAAAAGATAGTGTCTTGTTATAACAGTTGGGGTGTATAAAACCCATACTTAGATTTATTTTGAAAACATTTATTGAATCAAGTTATTTTATATATTTTAAGATGTACCGATGGTACAAAGAAAACATTTTCAATTACTTTAGAAAATCGTGTGAACTTATTATTACCATAATTAAATAGTTTAACTAATATTCAAAGCAGGTAACAATAACAAAATAATAAAAAGGAGTTATTGGAGGCCTTATTACAACCCAATTAAAATTTAAACCAACAATCAAAAAGAATGAATAAACCGAAATTCAAAGTCTATTAAATTTAAAATCCCACTGCATGGCCACCTCAAGTCCCTCCGGCTCCAAATCGCGAACTACGTGTCACTTGAAAAATAATAAAGGAGAAGGTGAGTCACCAAGACTCAAGATGTAACCCTTCCCCCGGTTTAAGCCACATCATACACAATTTATGACAAATTAACATGCATTAAGTCGTGTACCCAACCTAGCCAACCAAACGCCTCTATCTACCCCTTTGTGGTACCAAACCACTGGTGGTGCCAAACCACTAGTGACGATAGTCACGTATGTGATACCAAATCCTTTGGAGGTGCTAAACCTCCGTGTCCGAAGACACAAATCGGTTGATGGGGCCAACCCATCGCGTGATACCAAATCACCGCGCCAATCCCAGATATCATCGTGGGGCCAACCCATCGTGGTACTAAGCCACCGACGAGACGCTATGAGGTGCCAAACCTCCGGAGGTACCAAACCTCTCGTGATCGTAGTCACAGCAGTGTTACTAAAACACCGTGTCCGTCGACACAATGTAACCGCCTCCACTCATCAACCCATCACAAATCATTGTATAACAAATCTCATGCCAACAGATATTTAAGTTACAATTAAATTCATGCCATGCTTCCCAAAAGCATTAAATCGCAACACATATTAACAGGTACTTACCTGAATCGTCACTTATACCAATACGGTATTAAATCCAATGCTACATAAATCGAGTTAGCATTCACAACATTTAGCACATTTAATAAGTCATAACGTGTATGTACACACCGTCACCAACGAGAAGTCTAAATCCGAAAAGAGAAGTCGGCCACCCTAGATCTATTGTCCCTATATTCGCCAAAAACATGGGTTAGTATTATGGCCTATTCGCCAACCCAATTTAATTACAAAGGGTTATCATTTGAAACCCGAGATCTTACCTTGCTCTGACTTGGTTTCCAACAACCCGAATCCTTATACGGGTTCCCTAGCAATCGGCCAACCTTTAGTACCAAACAAGATTAGTTTCGGCTTTTCCAAATATCCACTAAAAAAAACTTAGAAAGTTTTGACTTACCGTCGACTTACCAAATTTAGTTGATAGAGAATGGAGACTTGAACCGATTACTTCAAGATCTCAAACACCTAGATGTAATCGGTTTCAACATAGGAAGTTAATACCCTTTCAACAAGTGCCGAAATCAGTTCTTACCCTCTAGAAGTCGACAAGTACAAGAGAACCAATAGAGAAAGCACTCGGTCTTGGACACTCACCTTAGAACCGATTGAAGAAATAGATAGAGAAGAACACCTTGTTTGAGATTCGGCCAAGACTACACCAAATAGGGGAAAGAAATTCGGCACACCAAGGAGGAGTATATTCGGCTTTAGGAAAGAAGGAAAAATCAATTTTATGGCTGCTTAGGATTCGATTTGAGTGGAACAAGAGAATGAAGAAAGAATGGAATAGGTGTTTCGGCTAAGGGTTTTGAGAAGAAAAAGAAGAGAAACAAAAAGATGAACTAGCCGAAATTATTGAAGAAAAAGGCCAAGAAAATTCGGCATTATCCCTTCCCCAATTGCCTTGCCGTCCACTCCACTCTAAGGAGTTTAAAATTCCACCAACACCTTAATTCACTCTAGGCCACATATTTTAAATTATTCAAAATAATTTGAAATACCTCAAATAATAATCAAATAATAATCTCTTAATAATCCAAATAAAACTTAATGATATAGCTATTATCCTCATTAACAAAAGAGTTTGAAGTGAGAAAGTCTCTCTCCCCTATGCAGTCAAAATAAAGAGTAAAAGGATTTCCATGACTCGAACACGTGCTCTCCCTTATCCCTTGTGGTGTCACATGTAACTCCCAAGTAGCCCTCCTTTGCCACTTTTCCAAGACTTATTTTGTGTCAATAAATCCTCTATTTATTCTTGTAACCCCTACTTGCTAGAGATCCTTACCTTTAAAGTTCCCAAATAAAATTTTCTACTAAACCGAGCCTACTCAAGACCTCCAACTAAGCCTTATTACACCACAATCAACAACACAAAGAATTCAATTTAAGAAAAATCATTTAATCTCAAATAGCCCAGCTTTTAGGATGTTACGCTTCTACCCCTTAAAAGAATTTCGTCCTCGAAATTACAGTTAGAAGAGGTGGGGTATTGTCGCCAGATCACATCCTCGGGTTCCCACGTAGCTTCCTCTCGCACCATGGTTCCGCCATAGCAGTTTCACTAAGGCATCGACTTCTTACGCAGAACCTTCACATCTCGATCCAAAATCAACCGGTTCTTCCTTGAAAGATAAGTCCGAGTTGACCTCAATTTCGCCACAGTACCACGTGTGATGGATCCGACCGATACCGCCTAAGCATCAACACATGAAAGATGTTATGAATCGACTTAACTCCATTGGCGATCGAAATGATAAGCTACCGGTCCTACTCGCTTAACATCAGATATGGGCCAATGAATCTTGGGCTTAGCTTTCCTTTTCGCCAAATCTTAACACCTTTTTCCAAGGTGATACCTTCAGGAAAACCTTGTCTCCTACATCATACTCCATTTCTTTGCGCTTTAGATTAGCATAAGACTTCTATCTATCTGACGCTTCCTTAAGACGAGCCCGAATCACCCTAACCTTGTCCTCCGCTTCAGAACCAACTCGACCCAACACTTGTCATTCACCCAACTCTATCCAACACGCCGGAGTTCGGCATTTCGTCCATACAAAGGCTTCGTATGGTGCCATCTGGATACTCGCTTGGTAACTATTGTTGTAGGCAAACTAGGCTAATGGTAAAAATTCCTCCCAACTACCTCGAAATTCCAAGACACACCCTCAAAGATATCCTCTAAGATCAGATGACCTTTTTCGATCGCTCGTCCGATCGTGGATGGAAAGTC
The DNA here is from genome assembly GCA_025506655.1 of Gossypium rotundifolium. Lineage (NCBI taxonomy): Eukaryota > Viridiplantae > Streptophyta > Magnoliopsida > Malvales > Malvaceae > Gossypium > Gossypium rotundifolium. The sequence goes on along the minus strand of CP106734.1, from coordinate 136,097,909 downwards.
AGATCGAAATCCAATCGCACTCCAAAGCTTGATGCAACGCTTTCCAAAACCTCGACGTGAACCTTGGATCCCTATCTGAGATAATTGATACTAGTACACCATGCAATCTGACTATCTTAGTCACATACAACCTTGCTAGCTTCTGGAGGGAGTAATCCATTCTCACCGGTACGAAGTGAGCTGACTTTGTCAGGCGGTCCACAATTACCCAAATCTGCGCTTTTTCTTTGGGCGTGAGGGGTAGACCACTGACGAAATCCATAGTGATCCTCTCCCATTTCCATTGAGGAATCTTTACTGGTTGAAGTAGTCCTGATGGTAATCGATGTTCGACTTTAACTCTGCCGACACGCCGACACCTTCCCACGAACTCGGCCACTTGGCGCTTCAACCTGTGCCACTGTAACTGTCTCGCAAGTCTCCGTGACATTTTGCTACCCCTGGATGCATAGCGATGGGCTGTTATGTGCATCCCGGAGAATTCTTTGTCTCGCCCACATCCTTCTGGCATACTGGGCGTCCTTGAAAAAATAATATACCATGATCACCAAACTATACCCTTCCAAACCACCATTTTGGACTTGCAATCTCTTTGTATTCAATCCCTCGTCTACCAACTGCTTATCCTTAATCTCCTCGATCCAAGTTGGCTTAACTTGCAGCTCCGCCAAAAGACTTCCATCATCGAATAGGCTCAAATGAGCAAACATCGCCCTTAAGTCCGCCACGACCTTCCGACTTAACGCATCAGCCACCACGTTAGCTTTGCCCGGATGGTACTCAATTGAACAGTCGTAGTCTTTTAACAGTTCAATCCACCGTCGTTGCCTCAAGTTCAAGTCCTTCTGAGTCAAGAGATACCTTAAACTTTTGTGATCCGTGTAAACTATTGACTTCTCCCTATACAAGTAATGCCTCCATATTTTCAAGGTGAAGACTATGCGCTAACTCCAAGTCGTGAGTTGGGTAGTTAACCTCATGCGGTCTTAGCCGACGGGATGCATAGGCTACTACCTTCCTTCCTCGCATCAATACACATCCCAACCCCAGATGGGACGATCACAAGAACTCAGAACAACTTCCCCCAAGTCAGTACCAAAATCGAGCTTCACGTAATCTTCCTCAACTTATCAAAACTTTCTTGCTACTTTTTCGACCAAACAAATGGTACTCTCTTCCTTAATAGCTTAGTTAACAGTGCAAAGAATTAACGAAAATCCTTCCACAAACCTTCGATAGTACTGCTAGACCCGTAAAGCTTCAATCTACGCCTCGACTTAGGCGATTTCCAATCCAACATCGCTTCAATCTTATGGGATCCACTCTAATCCTTCCACGACACCACGTGACCTAAGAAAGCCACCTCCTTAGCCAAAATTCGCACTTACTGAATTTGGCATATAACTGTTTCTCCCTCAGTACTTGCAAAACTATTCGCAAATGCTTGTCATGCTCCTCCTCCGTCTTTGAGTAAACCAATATGTCATCTATGAACACTACGACAAATTGATCCAAGTACTGTTGAAATACCCTATTCATTAAGTCCATGAATGTTGCCGGTGCATTGGTCAACCCGAATGGCATCACTAGGAACTTGTAATGCCCATACCGAGTTCAGAATGCCGTCTTGTGCACATCAACCCCCTTCACCTTTAATTGATGATAACCCGACCTAAGGTCAATCTTTGAAAATACCGACGCACCCTTCAGTTGGTCAAACAAGTCATCGATCCAAGGTAACGGATACTTGTTTTTGATCGTTAACTTGTTTAACTGTCGGTAGTCGATGAACATCCGCATAGAACCGTCCTTCTTCTTGACAAACAATACAGGTGCTCCCCACGGAGATATACTAGGTCAAATAAACCCTCTATCCAAGAGCTCCTAAATTTGAGCCTTCAACTCCACCAATTCCTTTGGTGCCATCCGATACGGTGCTATAGATGCAGGTGCCGTTCCAGGTAGCAAATCTATATCGAATTTGACTTCCCGATTCGGAGGTAAACCCGAAAGTTCCTCTGGGATTACATCAGTGAATTCCCCTACTATTCGGACCTTTTCAACCGCTGACTCCTTAGCCTCCAAGGCACAAATTCGAATTATAAACGCCTCACACCCTTTCCTAACCATCTTTTTAGCCTTCAAGGCCGACACTACATTAGAGTGTAATTTCTTCGACACGCCATAACCACTTCATCCCTCCTACCATCATAGAACCATGCGCTTAGCGGCGCAATCCAACCTCGCCTGGTACCTAACCAACCAGTCCATTCCAAGGATCAAATCGAACTCTCCAAACGGTAGTTCCATCAGATCAGCCACAAACACGACCCCTTGGAGTTCTAGGGGTACATCCCTATAAAGCTTGTTCACAACTACAGAATGGCCTAAAGGGCTAATTACAATCATCTCCCTAGCAGCAGTCTCAGAGTCTAGGTTCAAAGTCTCTACCACACTACTCGCTATGTAGGAATCGTTGAACCCACATCAATTAATGCAACATAAGGAAGACCAAAATTAGAAACGATCGGTTATGACATCCGGTCGTCACCTCCTCATGACGCCGCCAGATAGACTAAGCCGTGCTACCTTGCCTCTCAGTATTACTCACGCCTCGCCTCGACTTCCACGACCACGATTAGCACCATTTCCCTCTACCATTACCACGACCTCTCCGTGGTCCCACACTTCTATCCTGAGTACGGTTCTGCCCCTCTGACTGATTTTGAGCTCACTTCCGGGGACAATCCCTCACGCGGTGATCCAAAGACCCACATTCAAAACAACCTCGCTCACCAGTCCAACAACCTCCCCAATGGGCTTTTCCACAATGATTACATCGAACCGGTTTCGATTAGCGATTATGGGCCTTGTCACCGACTTGGCCCACTCGCCTAGCCTTTTTCCGAACATTACTACCGACCAGATGGCCCAAAACCTCTCTTCTGCTTGAGCCTATCATAGTTTTGCCTCACAGATGCCTTGATACCCTCGGCTACCTTAGCCTTTTCTACTAGAGACGAAAACTTCGAACATTGCTATGAGCAATCAGTGACCTCAAATCATCTCTCACTTTGTCCTCAAAGTGGACACAGCGCTCATGTTCAGTAGCCACGATGCCTCTCACATATCTACTCAAATTTTAGGAATTCCGCCTCATACTCGGACACGCACTTAGTTCCTTGTACCAACCCCTAAAAGCCTTTCTCTCAAGCGTCGGTGTAGCTGGTACCCACATACTTCTTCCGAAAAGTAACTCTAAAGTACTCCCATGTAAGATCCTCCGCTTGTGGCACCATCTCGGACCATGAGCCACCATCGATATGCTTCATCCTTCGGTTTACACGGCTCCTTTCGTTTCTCCCCATCGATGTGTCAAGATCGCCCATGATCCTTTCAGAGATTCCACCAAGATTCCGCTACACTGGGTGCCACTCCTAACACACCCCGTAACACTTCAGCTCCGTTAGACCGAATTCACTCGGGAACTGATTTTTGAGCCCCTAAATTTCCACTAGCCCCACCACCAACTCTAAGACTGCAACACGACTATGACATCGCCTCACCTCCCGTCGATCTTGCTCCTCACTTTAAAAGTTGGGGGTGGTGGCGGTGGTATCTCATTTTTTAACCCTGTCCCGACCTAACGGGTTCAGACACGGTCATTCTTCCCTACCACGCCCACGCCGGCCACGCCCTCTAGAACTCATTCTATCTAACGCGCTTTTAACTGATTAAGAAAAATTTTATGGATTAGTAATTTGTTCCGCTGATTATCCATGAAGAATTTTATGAAAAGTTTAATAAGGATTCTTTCGATCAAACAATGTTTTAAGTCTTCTACCCTAGTTCACACAAAAGGGCACATCCATTCCCTAAAACTTTCCATACTTATTCACTCTTCGGACATTTCTGTCTTGTTTCTATCCCAGGGGTATTTTCGTCATTTTCCTACAGGGTATTTTTGTATTAAAAATCCAAAGGATTTCAGAACTTTAACAAAGCAGGTCACTTTAAAATTCCCAAAACTGGAGGGTATTGCTGAAAATTTGTAAAATTTAAAGATATGGCATCATTTTGGGAACTAGGGGTATTTTGGTAATTTTATCAATCAGGGGTAATTTTGTAATTTTTTTTGTAAATCAAGGATGTTTTAATAATTGTATAACTCGGAGGGTCCCTTTTGAGGGTTTTCCTTTCTTAAGATGATGATGTTGCAAAAATTTTGAACTCAGGGTCATTTTGGTAATTTTATAAGTTGAGGGCATTTCCGTAATTTTCCAAAACCAAAGTTTTTATTGGTAATTTGCAAAGTAGAGTTTTTGGATATTTCTAAAAATAATAAAATTTTTGGGCAAAACCATTGAATTAATATTTTATGAGTCAAGGGCATTTTAGTAATTTTACCCCTAAGGGCATTTTTGTAATTTTCAAAAATCAAATTTTTCGGAAAAAGTTGTGAAAATGGTTGTTCTCAAATTTGAAAGAGTGATTTTAAAAGTTTGAAAAAAACTAGAGTTTCGTTGTTTTCCTCTTTTTCAAAAACTTGGTTAGTTTCCTTTCGGGTTTTAGTCGTTATGTTTAGCCTATGACCGAGCCCTCTTGGTCAGGGTGAACCAAAGCTATGCACTAGGCAGGATTCGAGTGGAGAGAAGGTGAGTCACGCGGACTGCTTAAATACCAAGCTCCCACCGAACCTTTCTAGACATGCGCACAGAGGTTACCACACCACCGAGCCTCCGAGTTAGGGTGAACTGAAGCTACGCACTGCAGGATACTGCGAAGAGGAGGTGAGTCACTAGGACTACTTAAATATCAGGCTCTTCCGGATCCAATCCTAGACATGCGTACAGGGGTTACCACACCCTAGCTCAGTGACTTGGTCATAGGTTGGTTGAGTTCATTAAGTCTTATGTTCTGTTTGTGTGTTTGAGTAATCTAATCCTAAGGTTCGAATTCCTATAAGACTATCCTACGTTCCATGCTTCCTACCCTTCTACAGAAAATAATTCACAAAGAGGTTCGAAGTACTTACAGGCGGATAGGTGCCGAGACTCGGTGCCATCTCGTTCAAAACCCAAAATAACTCAAAGAGGCCTACCAAAACATTTTTTTGGGCCTTGGGCCCCACAATGAAGCTTTGAACTGGGCTCTGATATCAATTTTGTAACAACCCAAACCCGGCCCAAACGCTATGACCGAATTTGGTTTGCTACGGAGAAAACATTTTGAAAACCTTTTAAAATTGAACTAACTTCTAGACAAAAGATAGTGTCTTGTTATAACAGTTGGGGTGTATAAAACCCATACTTAGATTTATTTTGAAACATTTATTGAATCAAGTTATTTTATATATTTTAAGATGTACCCGATGGTACAAAGAAAACATTTTCGAATTACTTTAGAAAATCGTGTGAACTTATTATTACCATAATTAAATAGTTTAACTAATATTCAAAGCAGGTAACAATAACAAAATAATAAAAAGGAGTTATTGGAGGCCTTATTACAACCCAATTAAAATTTAAACCAACAATCAAAAAGAATGAATAAACCGAAATTCAAAGTCTATTAAATTTAAAATCCCACTGCATGGCCACCTCAAGTCCATCCGGCTCCAAATCTGCGAACTACGTGTCACTTGAAAAATAATAAAGGAGAAGGTGAGTCACCAAGACTCAGTATGTAACCCTTCCCCCGGTTTAAGCCACATCATACACAATTTATGACAAATTAACATGCATTAAGTCGTGTACCCAACCTAGCCAACCAAATGCCTCTGTCTACCCCTTTGTGGTACCAAACCACCGGTGGTGCCAAACCACCGGTGACGATAGTCACAGATGTGATACCAAATCACTGGAGGTGCTAAACCTCCGTGTCCGAAGACACAAATCGGTTGATGGGGCCAACCCATCGCGTGATACCAAATCATCGGCGCCAATCTCAGATTATCATCGTGGGGCCAACCCATCGTGGTACTAAGCCACGGGACGAGACGCTATGAGGTGCCAAACCTCGGAGGTACCAAACCTCGGTGACCGTAGTCACAAGTGTGTTACTAAAACACTTGTGTCGCCGACACAATGTAACCGCCTCCACTCATCAACCCATAACAAATCATTGTATAACAAATCTCATGCCAACAGATATTTAAGTTACAATTAAATTCATGCCATGCTTCCCAAAAGCATTAAATCGCAACACATATTAATGTACTTACGAATCGTCACTTATACCAATACGGTATTAAATCCAATGCTACATAAATCGAGTTAGCATTCACAACATTTAGCACAGTTAATAAGTCATAACGTGTATGTACACACCGTCACCAACGAGAAGTCTAAATCCCGAAAAGAGAAGTCGGCCACCCTAGATCTATTGTCCCTATATTCGGCCAAAAACATGGGTTAGTATTATGGCCTATTCGGCCAACCCAATTTAATTCCAAAGGGTTATCATTTGAAACCCGAGATCTTACCTTGCTCTGACTTGATTTCCAACAACCCGAATCCTTATACGGGTTCCCTAGCAATTGGCCAACCTTTAGTACCAAACAAGATTAGTTTCGGCTTTTCCAAATATCCACTAAAAAAAACTTAGAAAGTTTTGACTTACCGTCGACTTACCAAATTCAGTTGATAGAGAATGGAGACTTGAACCGATTACTTCAAGATCTCGAAACACCTAGATAGAATCGATTTCAACATAGGAAGTTAATACCCTTTCAACAAGTGCCGAAATCAGTTCTTACCCTCTAGAAGTCGACAAGTACAAGATAACCAATGGAGAAAGCACTCGGTCTTGGACACTCACCTTAGAACCGATTGAAGAAATAGATAGAGAAGAACACCTTGTTTGAGATTCGCCAAGACTACACCAAATAGGGAAAGAAATTGACACCAAGGAGGAGTATATTCGCTTTAGGAAAGAAGGAAAATCAATTTTATGGTCGCTTAGGATTCGATTTGAGTGGAACAAGAGAATGAAGAAAGAATGGAATAGGTGTTTCGCTAAGGGTTTTGAGAAGAAAAGAAGAGAAACAAAAGATGAACTAGCCAAATTATTGAAGAAAAGGCCAAGAAAATTCGGCATTATCCCTTCCCCAATTGCCTTGCCGTCCACTCCACTCTAAGGAGTTTAAAATTCCACCAACACCTTAATTCACTCTAGGCCACATATTTTAAATTATTCAAAATAATTTGAAATACCTCAAATAATAATCAAATAATAATCTCTTAATAATCCAAATAAAACTTAATGATATAGCTATTATCCTCATTAACAAAAGAGTTTGAAGTGAGAAAGTCTCTCTCCCCTATGCAGTCAAAATAAAGAGTAAAAGGATTTCCATGACTCAACACGTGCTCTTCCTTATCCCTTGTGGTGTCACATGTAACTCCCAAGTAGCCCTCCTTTGCCACTTTTCCAAGACTTATTTTGTGTCAATAAATCCTCTATTTATTCTTGTAACCCCTACTTGCTAGAGATCCTTACCTTTAAAGTTCCCAAATAAAATTTTCTACTAAACCGAGCCTACTCAAGACCTCCAACTAAGCCTTATTACACCACAATCAACAACACAGCAATTCAATTTAAGAAAAATCATTTAATCTCAAATAGCCCCAGTTTTAGGATGTTACAACTGCAGCATTTGATGCATCATTGTCAAGACTCCACTCAATTCCTGCCAATCACAAACCAACATCACAGTAATAAAGTAATTAAGCAAGAAACTATGGAATAGTTGTAAGTCTACATACCAATGTACTGTTAATGGAGGGGATGCATCTGATACATCAATCCATTTAACTAAAAGAAGGACATCTCTAAAGTCTAAAAACTATCTGCATATATATTGAGCTATGAGCTATGTGCGATGAAACCAATATAACCTAGGAAATTTCTATTGTATTTCAAAGATTTGGCCACCAGTGAAACTCATTTACGATTTTTCAACAGGATCATTCTTTTACGTATGTATTTTTACGGGTAAGTAACTAAATCTAGCGATTAAGAACACTACAGGTGGCACCTTTCAAGAATTTCATTCTAGTAATAACAATCCGTCAACAAAAATCGACTACCACATTTGCAATCATCGTAATACTCGGTTCTATGAAATTATTTCCTTTCCTTCTTCCAGACAAGAAGATGGACACATTTCATATTTTCAATCTTCTACATTCTAGCAATTTTAATTCCAATTAATTGCAAATGCTGAAAAGAAACCATTTCATCTTTGGAAAATAGTGGCAACACATTTTTTTCTTAATTCCAAAGTTGCTGGATCAAATGAAACAAAAATTCAATTTCTCGTTTTATCTGCAGATACTAAGGATAAACATAGCCAACGATAGCAAAGAACATTGGACAAGATGAACTACAAATCCAAAATTTAAAACAAGAAAGAAAACCTTTAGCTTTGCTACTGAACATCCCCACAACTGCTACCAGGCTCTCTTCACTTGTCTCAATAAACTAACAGATAGAAAATGATGTTAGAGAAAGGTTTAATGTGTCCTCAGGTATCTCATCTGCATTAAAATAAACTCTCCAAGTTGAAAGTGTCTAAATGTAAAAACTCATAATGAACAAGAAAATAGTCTAGTTATCATAAGTTAATAGACAAAGCAGTTCACTAGCAGATAAGCGAGATGATAGAGAACAAAATTGAGAAAGAAATATGGCGGGGTTGAAGTGAAGGAAAATTTCAAAGTTTAATGTCACAAGAAGCTAAAATTTATTCAACCTCACGAAAATCGAATAAAGTGAAACAACGACAAACTACAAATTTTCAAATAAATACACCTAGAGACGATCAAATCCTTGTGAACAGAAACTTAATGAACAATATTTCACTGTACACTTGAAACAACTCGAGCAAGAGCTTTAACCATACCCTTCACGACATTTGTGTTCTTTGGATGCGAAAGAGCAAATTCAGGAGATTACTCTTATTTTCCAAAAATTAACGAACTAGTGAAAAAGGGAGGAGGAAGAAACAAGAACAAACTTTGATATCAAAATTGAGTAACAAATGACTAATTGAAATTTGAATATAGATGCAAAAACCAATGAGTCATCAGCTAAATTAGCATTAAAACAAGATAGGCCACCACATAATTCACCAAACTAACAAATAAAATCATTAAATCCATCCAATCACCTAAAACCCAAGAGGACAGAATGGCCAATCGCAATGTAAGCGGTGCAACAAGAGAGAAATAGTGCCATGCGATCACAAACGATAAAAGCTCTTGCTTGCAAAATCGGTGCATCCCAAAAACTTATAATGTAAGGTTACAAATGCAAAATGGCAAGGTACAAAGAACAATGATAAAGATAATGCTTTCCATACCTCGCTTCGTGTCTCGTGAATGATATGGTGGGACTGCAATACTTCCAAACCGGCTCCTACAAAGGAAACGAATGGCTACTCTCGATATAATGTTTAAATGAAGAAACCTTGCTATGATGAGATAAAAATAAAATAAAAATAAAAATAGCTACCTAGTTGTTGCATGAATCTCCCAACTAATTGCTCTTGAACTCTTCCATAACGCATTTAATGTAAGAGGCTAGGTTTCCTCCAACACGTAACTCAAGGACTAGGAACAAACAACTTTCGATGAAAATTAAAGAAAAATCACCTATTCTTATGTGGAAATTAGAGTAGAAAACATATATACAATGTATTCTAAATAATCAACACTTGATACTTGACTTTAACGATTAACTATTAAGCAAATTATAACATCAAATCCCAACACAAACCAATTGGTAGAGAAGCATTGCTAGAAACTAGAATAAGGGTCTTATTTAATATTACCAGCATTACTTATGAGCTTTTTCATTTGTTTAGAGCTAGGATTACCATGGTTATACAATCTTCTAAAATAACTATAACAAATGCTTAAAAATTAAAAGGATTGAAATTGACTAATAAATTGCCCAGTCCCCAGTAATCGCTACAAAACAACCAAATTTCCAAGTTGACAAAGAGAAATCGAATCAATTAATCCATCAAACCGTGGGATTAAAGAGAATATATCAAATGGGTATTCCAGAAATGACCGGAAAATCATAAACAACCCACTATTGGAATCGAAAAACCAAAAGAAAGAAAAGAGAGAAAGCCAAAAAAATGAAAGCCAAAAAAATGAACAAACCTGTAAAATGTGAAGAAGGCGAAAAACAGAACTTTCACGCAGATTTGATTTTAGCAAATAGTCTCAGATTGTGAAGGGTTCCAACAGATAGGGCATGGCAGCTATGCCTTGGGGCTCCATTAGATTTCTTTCATGTTGTTGTTGCTGTCCATATTTGTTGCTAGACTTTTCTCGTTGGTTATTTGGCTTGTTCTTGGCGAAGGAGAAAGTCTGAAGGAGATTTTGAAGGAGATTTTGGGAAAAAAATTCTTCATTTCTATTCGGCGATGGAAGGAATGGCTATTCAGAGCTTTCAGCACTGAATCCTTATTACGCCTTTGAGGGAATAGAAACGTAATAAGTATTGTCACCGAATAAAGAAACGGTGAACCAAACAAAAGCATTAGGTGGGCCCACGGAATAGGGGTGTAATGGCATAGCCATTACACCCAACCAAACACCCCGTTAATTGTCCTCACTTGCATTCCCTAACAAACTTTTTTAACAATGGATTTTGAGTCAAGTGGGAAGGAGGAGGTTGCTTTGATAGGGATGAATAGCACAGTGCTCCAACCTTAGTTATAACAACTTTATTATTCTATGATTCCACGGTTTTAATTAGGAATAGAAAATTAAGTGTTCAATTTTCTCGTTTGGAATTTGACCTTACTCCAAAATAATTTTTCCCTTCAATTCAACTCCACTCTATAATAGAGGCTAGATATAAATTATAATTATCAAATATTGGATCTTAGACCCAGAAAGAGTAGCTGATGAAGATGTACAAGTAACCCAAATTGAAGCCCAAAATGTAAAAGAATAAGAACAAGGAAAAAAAAAGTTCTAGATATTGGGCTCCGATCACTGTTTTCCTTCTATTTATTTTGTTAAATACATTATGGTAAAGTTGTTCACGGTGAACTTGAAATATTTTAAAAAAAAAATTTAAATATATAACCGTTTGGTATAAACAAGATTACAAGCAGTTTATGGTCAACATTTTCATATTTAATAATCTCAGCTTTTATGTATATTCCCATGTGGATGGCATGAATCCTGGGAATGATTGATGATGGTAAAGGAAGGAAGCAATGGAGAAAAAAAAGTTGGTGAAGTTTGTTTTGTTTGCATCATTTGTGCCTGAATTTTGCAGTCCCATGAGAAAAGGATGCCTTTTGTTTCAAATTTCAGTTTCTTGTTTTGTCTTTCTTTGCCTCATCATCAGCATACGCTGTTTGTTTCACCATCATATATTCATGCCTCCGGTATGTTCCTCCATATCATAAAAAGCATTTATCTCATACTTTTGTAATGATTTTATCCACTAAGGCAAACCTTAAAATAAGGATGGAATTATCACTGAATTGATGCAGTTAATGAAAAACATGATTCCCATTCTACCACTATGCATAAATCATATCATATAATATGAAAGCCTGGTTTTGAAAGTCCATTTCAGCACCCTTTATGATCATAGCTGTGGTTCAAAACCAATAGACAATGGGGGAGAGTTGGGAGTGTTTAATAGTTTTAGGAGCAAAGAGCAGGGAAAAACAGTAGAGAAGGCTGCATGCATATAATTATAATTTTATTATTTTTATGGAAAGGGTGGGGACTCGGGAGAGAAAGGGGACATGGAACAGACTGATGCAGAGATCTATGGACTGTCACCTTTCTCTTTACCTCTAAATGACCCTCTCAGTTATCTTGGAGCACTTCCACATTAAGGTGGAAACCTTTTTCAGGGCCTCTTTTTTTTTTTTTTCTAAGACTTCATATGGCTCCTACTCCAAGAAAGTCAATGAATGGGGGTGGAACGGTCTCATAGTGGCTGCTGGTTGCTGCTTTGGTACCTGGCACTGATGATGAAGGTTCACTGCCTGATATTTGAGCTGTTGGTGCTGTGGAATCTGTGAGACCTTGGGAGCTGAGGAACTCTGACTGTTGCATTGCCATTATGTATGATGGATGGTGATGCTGGTGGGGATAGAAACCAGAGATTTGGGGTTCATCAATGGGCCTATCCCAAGATCTGGTCTGGCTGAAAATACCCATCATGTCATTGCTCTTAACACCTGCTCCAAATGTTTTAAAAACACCACCAGTTACAATGTAGAGAAACTAGCAAATGAATAATGACTAAACGTGAATGTAGTGTAAAAAAACATGTAGAGGAGTGGATTGGTTTGGGTTTAAACTTTAAAGCAGGAAAAAGGTAAAGGAAAACGGTTACATCAGTCAATGTCTATAAAGCAAATGCATAATTAAAACACAAAAATCATCAAAGTGTTTCTCAAGTATGAAATTCGAGTTAGGTTTCCAAAAAGGAAACCAATGAGGAAACAGCACAAAAACCCAAATACACGAAAGAACAGCACGATGAACATTGAAAATAAGCTTTGGAGGTAAAAAGGAGTATATAGGGAGTTTACAAAGAGACCCACCAGGGATGAAATCAAAAGGTGGCTGTTGTGCAATGAACCCTTTGCGAGGGACCTCGCTGCTTGAGTGGGGTGAAACATTAGAACCACCGTTAACCCCAGCATTAGCACCATTGAAGGTTCCAAACTGGTAATGGGAGATAGTGCCAAGTCTTCTATTGGGGATGTTGAGACAGTATGGGGCTGGTTCAGCTTTTGTGGCTGCATCTCTGCAGACAAAATTTGGAGTTTCTTCCATTTTTCTATTAACAGATTGGCTCAGTTTCCTCCTCCTATAGGCAGTCGATTGTTCTCTATACTTCCTTGCCATAATCACATGCCAATGGTTCTTGACAGCATTATCAGTCCTTCCAGGGAACAGCCTAGCTATCATTGCCCACTTGTTACCATAAAGTCTATGAGCTTGCATTAGCCTCTCTTCTTCTTCTTCAGTAAATGCTCTTCTATTGATCCTAGGGTCCAATTGATTAAACCATCTTAGCCTGCAGCTCTTACCTTCAAGCACAAAAAAAAAAAAAAAGTCATAATAAGTGGGAGAAGCCTTGTTAGTGAACTAAAGAATAAAATAACACTGCTTTTGCCATTTCTTGACCATTAACTTACCTGATCTTCCTTCCAACTTCTCTGCTATAAGGTTCCAGTTTTGAGGGCCATAAAGAGCTACAAGTTCCTTGAGCTTAGTATCTTCTGCAGGCCTCCAGTGGCCTCTGGCACAAAGCTTTGACTGACCATTATCTGTTTCCTTGCCACTTACAGTATTATCATTGGGGTTCTCTTCATTTAAGATGGCATTGAGATTAATGGTCCTACTATCATCTCCAAACCCATCACTGCAATCAGAGCTTTGACCTTCCACAACATCAGAGCTATGGTTTTCCTCAAAGCTCCTTGTTTTGCAGTTCCCCTTGAAATGAAAACCCCAAGAAGCTCTTTCATTTTCCATCTCTGGGACCTTACAACCATAACTGTCCTGCGTGGAAGAAACACTTGAGCCTAGAATACCATAGTTTTGACCGAGAGAAAGGGAACCCATGTCTGGGCAAACCATCCCCATTGAAGAACCAAGAGAAGATGAAGAAGAAGAGGGAATAGTGGTTGAGTAACAGCCTGGTCTATTCATGTTGAATGGTGCTGGTGCATATATATAACACACTTGTTAACCATGCTTCGTTTCCTCTTCTGACAAATGCTGTTATACAATTTTTACAGAGTCATGTTCATGCACAGATGATTTCAAAAACAAGTTTGACAAACAGTGAAGGACTGGAAAAGTGAAGTTATGCAGCAGCTGGGAGAAAAAGAAAAGGATCAAAACTTGAAACAGCAAAAACAGCTAGGGATATGCGTGCAAGGGAGAAAACCTACAGAGGAATGGACTAAAACAGTGATTGAAGTAGTTCAGCTAGTTCCTATTATTAAATTTTTAATGTCACCAACATCATTCACACGTGTGTAAGCTCCGTTTTCTCTCTCACTGATGGGCATGAGGGTTCTTAGGCTGTCCCTCTCTCTAATGACAAGAAAGACTCATAATGTGATGTGTGTAAGCTTGGGGTGGTGCAGGTCTTAGACACCTTTCTTTTCAAGGCAGAAATTTTGAGAGCTTGACAAAACAGGCCCCTATCAACACACTAGTAAATAAACCTAGCCCTTTCCATCTCCATCAAATATCAGTCCCTATACAACTTTTTTTTAGTTTATTTTTAACTTGAGGATTAGGTTTAACCTAGGGTTCAGTTAACCACCTGAAGTTGACCCAACAACTAACACCCCCGAACCAAGAATTTACCGTATTCATCATGTCCCTTCCTTCCGAACTAACAGTACAAAATGGCTTATCCTTGTCTCTTTCATCTAGGCTTATCTCTCTTATCTCCATTATTAGAAACAAAGATTCTACTAATAGTTTAGACACAAATATAAAAAGGGTATTTATTCTCTTCCCTTGATCTTTTTGCCATCGTAATTAATAACTAATTTAATATGGTGGTCATAGTTTTCTGCCCCAAATACATCTGCTCCATCACCTTATCATGTGTAAAAAAAATTTTGTTTCACTGTTTTACTACACTTTTACAAGACTGAACAGTAAAAAACAGAAGAGATGTAACGTGTAAGGTAGATTCAATCGGCTACCTTTCTCTAAGATCACTAAAACCCACAAATAATACATTACAACCTTTTTTTTCTGCAATCCCTGATGTATGTATGTACCTACATGAACAATATGTCAGTAATGGGATGCATCAGAAAATTAGATAATCATCAATGTGCCAAGTTTGTACATCTTTTTCCTTTCAAGTTAATTGACAATTAAACAGTGCCATTCAATAGGGCATTTGAGAAAATTGTTTAAAGAAGTTGTGCTGCCTAGTGCTTCTGTCATGAGTCAATGGCCTATTGAAAGATTGGCCTTTTTTTGTTTTTACCACGAAGTTACAGAATGTCCAGTTCCCAGTTACTTTACACAGTTTTTTTACCATTAATGGCTCAAAGGGTGACTCTAATGAGAGCCTATAAATAGGAAACAAAGCTTTTCTTTGATAGTTTCTGATTGCTTCAAAGAGGATGATGATGAGTCAGATCAGTGAATGAAGTAACTTCTCAAATAGTAAACAAAATTTGGCATATTCAGAAACAAAAAACCTCAATTAAACCAGTTAAAAGCACAAGTATATTTCCATGTAAGGAATGTCCTTAACTTCTACCCACAAAAAATGTGAAAAAACTTGTGAATTATATTATATATGCTTGGATAAAAGAATGGACCTAATATTGTATTTTTATTTTGTTCCTTTTTACTTTTTTTTCTCAGTTTTCACTAACTGGAAACCTAATGACAGACCTTTCATTTATTGTGATCACTGAGGCTAACAGGAATGTACTATCTCTGATGCTGATGTGATGAGTTGGTCAAAGAAAGCTTTGAAAGCTCACTTTACTTGAGAAAACAAAGCGGCTAAAACCCTAAAAACATATAATTAGCAAGAGGTGTAGGAGAGGAGGGGTTAGACCCTTCATTATTGCTGTGTAGTTGTAATTAGGTTAGTTAAAATTGTTTGTCTTATTATTTCATGGTTACTTCCCATGGGGGTCCCAAAACCAATGAGGGAGGCATATTAGTGTTTTTTCCCTGGAGACTCACTGCAGTAATTATTAATGGTGGGTTTTCTTTTTATCTTTTACTTCTGCCATAAGATTACAGGGTTGTCTTGATGTCATCATCACATTGGGAACCGGTAAAAACAGTTGATTTTATTTTTGTCATATTTATTGAATTAATTTATTTAACTCAGTGAATCATCCGTACAGCTATTTATTTTGTCCAAAATATTTGTTTGTTTTTTTAACCTCATTTTTTAGATCCAAAACAATTTATGATTGAAATTAAATGTTAGCATTTGAAAAAGTATATACAAAATTTTAGAAAATGTGCAATTATCTTTTAATTAATTAACAATTAAATGTAAAATTATTTAATATAAAATATAATAAATAAAAGTCAAACCTTTTACGTGAAATGCTTAATTTTTTTTTGTATTTTATACAATAAGTTAATTAAAAAGTAGTGAAATAATGTTAAACTGAATATATTGGTACCCACTCTTTGGGTAAGAAGTATATTTGTTTGAATAAAAATTTCTATATTTTGATTAGTTTTTAAAGATAAGCCAATAGGTGTTTTAAGATAGTCATAATTTCTTGATATATATATATATATATATATAATTCTTTAAGAAAGTAATATTGTTAAAAGAATTCTATTTTTTAAAGAGATTTGATAGTTTTTGAAGAGTCGTTTTAAAAAAGAGTGGGAGATTTTTACACAATTATATATATAAATATAAATTTTAAATGATATAAATATCTTTTGTATATAAATTTGATGTAGTTAAATCTCTTTTTGAGATTGTATTACTTAATTCGTGACATTAAACACAGTCAAATAATTTATATCAATATATATCTAATGGTATTGTAATGACTCGACTTCTAGTGGTGTTGAAAATTTCAGTTTCAAGACCTCGTTTTGTAAATTGAGTTCGTACATATTAAATAAAGATATTTATGAAATTATTATTAAGATGAATTAAAATTTGGATAGTCAATTTACCCAAAATTGTAATTAATTAGGGCCCAGAGACTATATTGTAAAGTTTAATTGTTATAGATTTTTAATTAGAAATTGACTTGGGGACTTAAATTGCACCAAAGGTCCAAAATAGCAATTAGACCATGTATAAATAAAATTTGGTGGATGGTAATGATAATGGTGGATTAATTAAATACATTAAGGTTAATTAAAATTAAAATTAACTAATTAAAAACTTAATCTATGTTTAAATATGAAATTGGAGGATCGAGAGAAGATTTATCAAAAGGGGAGAACGCCATTAAGGATTTTCAAGCTTTTAGCTTCAATTTTAATCTTCTAGCCATTTTTCTTTGATTTTTATAGATTTTTTTTTATCTTGGGGGCTTGATTAAGCTAACCCAAGGATCAATTTGATCAATTAGTGAAGTTTTGATGAGATGTCATTGCTTAGAATGAATGTTTTAGGTATTAAATTGATAGAAATTAAGTTTAGGTTAAGAAAAGAACTAATTTGTAAAGCTTAATTGTTAGTTTCGTATATTAGGGACCAAATTGAATAAAATGTAAAATGACATGGAATTTCTATAGGAATAGGAAATAGGAGGTCTCTAATGAGTAATTGCGAAACCGGATTTCAATTTGGAGCTTTGGATTGAAAGTTATGTTTGTCCAGGGTTTAAGGGCTAAATTTAATAAAATTTAAAATATGTCTGATATTGTGATTGGTTCTGATTTGAATTAAATTTGATAAGATTATATGTTTTATTATTATTTTTAGCTAACGTTGACACAGAACCATTGAGAGAGAAAGGAAAATTAAAAGTCATCGAGAATAGCTCGGAAATTCAATTTATATTTCTATGATTCGGGACTCATTTAATTATTGTATATTCATGTTATTTTGCATCATATAATATTTAGGTGAATTTTTCTTGGATTTTTAATTGAATCGGTTCGCTTAAGATTGATTATCGAGATAGAGACTAAATTGAATAAAATAAAAATTGTATAATTTGATTTATATATGAGAATTGGTATGAAATTGAGTTGAAATATGTGGTTTGTATGATGATTTGATGAATTATTTGGATATATTTAAATATGATTTGAACGATGTATATAATGAATCAAAAATTTGGTTACCTTATTAACTGTTCGGACCAAATCAGATATAGTTGGCAAACCATAGGGTTATATTATTCATTAAAAACCATCATTGTTGGGCAACTCAAGGTTGTAGATTGTAATTATAAAGTCATTGTTTTCAGGCAACCCGAGGTGATAAATTAAATAGATTGAGAAAACCATTGTTGTCAAGTAACTCGAGGTGGTAATATGTACTTGTATAGCGTCATTGTTGTTGGGAAACCCGGGGTGACGGATCCGCGTATCCATTTTAAGTCCATGTTTGGTTAATAGGGTTATAAAAATATGAACCATCTAATAGTAATGAAAATGAAATGAATTTGAAAATGTGGTATGTGATAACATGTGGAATGAGTTGAAACCGAGTCCTAAGGACTAAATTTGTATGAAAGAGCCATTAGGCTCGAATATAGTTGAAATGTCAATATGGGATTGAATATAGTACAATTACCTATGGATGTTAGTATGAATTGATTTAAATTGCGTAATAAGTGAGTGATAAATGGTAAGTTAGTATGTATACATAGTGAATTAGCATGTTAATATGATTATATATACGCTTATAATGTATAGTAAATAATTGGCATGGATTGTATAAGGATTTCCTATGTATCTTGTATTGAATAAATGCATATTAATTTTAATTTTGTTTTATATTGGCTTAAATCATGTAAATACCACTAAGTGTTTTCACTCAGCGTACGGTTTGTTTTCCTTGCACATGTGTAGAAGTTCCTCGGTAGATCGAGCAATTGATCCAACATCCCGAAAGCAATCCCCGACTCAGCGAAGTTTGTATAAATTTTATTTTGGTTTATGTATGGAATGTACCTAGGTTGAGTCAAATTTGGTACAAAACTATGTTTATATACTCTTTTGTTTTAGAAGGTTAATGTTTGAACTTGACTAGTAGAGTATATATATATTGTTAATTGTTTGAAATGGAATGAAATGTTGTAAATGCCAAAGACTTTGGTAAATAGGTATGTGTATTGAATGTAACAGCCCGATTTAGGGGCTAGTCGGAACAATGATTTCGGAATCACTAATTTGAGGTTTGATAAAATTATTTTCATGTTATGTTATGAGTTATAACATGTTTATAAAGATGTATGGAAATTTTGGTGTTTTAATTTTAGCGATTTCATGCTAAATCGCGAAAAAGGACTAAATCGCATGAAGTGCAAAAGTTTTATTTTATTTGCTAAAGGCACCAAATGGCTATGAGTTATTAATTGGAGGTATTTAAAGGGCAATTAGACCACACTGAATGTGATGGCCGGCCATGTAGACAAGAGGGGACAAGAACTTTTAATTTGGTCAAAGTTGATGGAATAAATGAATAAAATAAGATGAATAGGTAAAAAGCTATCATCTTTCTATTTTTCTTCCCTTCTCCACCGAAAATATCAGCCATGGTGGGGTGTTTGAGAGCTCAAAATTTTAGCAAGCTTTATTCCACACAAGTAAGTGATTTTGATGACTTTTCTTGATGAAAATTGTACTTTTGGAGTCCCCAAAGCTTAATCTAGCTAATGGGGGGACTAAATTGCAACATGGTTGAAAGTCTAGGGACTTACCATGATATATTTTATGCTGGTTGTTTAGTTTTATGGAAGAAAATGAATGGTAGAATGATGATAAACAACTTTTGTGACAGGTGTTGTGGTGAAAACACCTAATTTGGGCTAAAATGCAAAGGTTGTAATTTATTCATTTAAGCATGAAATAGTTGGAATTTGAGATAGTTGTGGGAGGATTAAATGTTCGGCTAGGCTTTTTAACAAGAAAATGTGATGAAAATTTATTTACGAGCCTAGGGGCAAAATTGTAATTTTGCCAAAGTATGGGGGCAAAATGGTCATTTTTGCCTAAAGAGTGTATTATGATGTTTTATGATTTATAAATGAATAAATCAACGGCTATTTCGACATCGAGGTAAGTTCATGTGCAATTGTTGTAAGTACGTACGAGCTAATTTAATATTCCAATATTGTATGGAATGTGTATATATATATACTCAATGAATGTTGAAATGCCAATTGATGAGATGTCGGGATAATTGAACATAAGAATAGTAAGGTATGTAAATAATATGAAACGATGTTGGTTAAAGTTTCGTGTAAGACCATGTCAAGGACATGGCAATGATGTGATATTTTGTATGAGATCTTTTCGGGGTCATGGTGTCGACATGTTAAAGTATGTAAGACCCTATTGGGGTGTGATGTTAATGAGAACTATGTGTATGAAACTCAAGAGAGTTATGTAATAAGTTGAATGATTCAACGGGGATGTTGAATGTAAGTGGTTGTACCACGAGAAGCACTAGTATGTGATAGAATTGAATTAATATGAAATCCATATGTGATGAACTCTAGTGGGATGTGGTTAATTAATGCACATTAGAAGTATGTGATAGAACTGTATTGAGATGAATTCGATATATGATAAACTCCTGAGTGGGATGAATGTAGTAGAATTTGATATTGGATGCATGGTTAATATTGATTGAGAATCTATGTGGCTCAAGTAGAGTAATAGTGGTAGAGTTGTGCATATGTTGTGATAATGCTATGTAATATCCCGGATTTGGGGTTATGCGTTTGGAGCATAACTCAAGTGTTAGTAGGCTTTAAGGGTGTTTGGAGGTGTTTTAGGAGTTTTTAGAACTCTAGGATGAAGATGGAAGCTTTGGGAAAATGTTGGATTTTAAGTATAAAAGGGGGAGCTGGGTGAAGGAGCCCTTAAGGAAAAATTTGGGAGTTTTTGGACACAAGAAATGGGCTTGGTAAAGTGGCTGGAATGCACCACTTAGGGCCTTAGAGAATGACGCCAGGAGCAGTGGGGAAGGGCCTTGGTTCGAATCACCTTGGCAGCAAGTAGTGTGATTTTATTTTTCTTTTGGCGCTAAGACAAAGGAACTGGCTAAGTAAGTCTTAAAAGAAATGCAGGTGCATTATGTCACAAAAGCGCCTTGGCAAAGTGGGTCAAAAAAGGTTAAAATTGAAAATTTTAGAATTTTTAAACTTTATTTAATAAGAGGTTTAAATGTAATTTCCCTTCTAATTTTAAAAGTGGATAAGGTTAAATTAAATTTGACAAAGGGTTTGGATTTGTAATAAATGAAATTGAGGAAAATGTAGTTAATTTTTTTTTAAAAATTTGAAAAATTGAAGGATTTATTTCAATGGAATGTAGTGAAGTTTTATTTTGAATTTAATTTTAGTAAATTATGATGCTTTTTAGTAATGTTATAAATGGAGTTAAAAGTAATGATGACAATATTTAAATTGAAATTTATGAAATTTTGGTTGAAGAAAAATGCTAAGTGGATTGAAATTTAGTGGCTAATTGTATTGTGAATTTTGAATTTGGTATATGAAGGTAAACGATTATAGGTAAATGGTTGATAATTGATAAGTTGAGCAATAATTTATTGGAAAATTTTAAGAATGAGATATTTTGTATTTAAAGTATGAGAAATGTGTTTAAGTAAGTGTGTATGAAGAGAATGATTTATCATTATATATCGAAAGGCCTAAATAAGGGGTAAATGTGGCTAAATGAATCTTATACTTTTTAAAGTAAGTTTATGGTAATAATGGTTAACAACTTCTAACTTAGTAAGTGTGATGGATGAAAGATAGAAATTAGGATTGTGGTTGGTGAATGAATTGTTGAAATATGAAGAATGAATTGAGGGTATT
The DNA here is from genome assembly GCA_025506655.1 of Gossypium rotundifolium. Lineage (NCBI taxonomy): Eukaryota > Viridiplantae > Streptophyta > Magnoliopsida > Malvales > Malvaceae > Gossypium > Gossypium rotundifolium. Next base: position 136,076,362 of record CP106734.1, on the reverse strand, counting down.
GGATGTGTATGATAATATTTGATTTGGTAATGATTTTAAATTAAAATTGGGTTATAAAGTAGTATAATTTTGTGGTAATGTAAATAAATTAATGTTTGTGTTTAATTAAACCAAGGTATTTAGAATGGAGTTTATGATAAAATTGGTTGTTTTTGTTTGGAAATTGAGGGGGTCGTAGATTATGGTTAACATGATGTTTGGTGTGTAAGATAGAAAAAGCATATTGGGGCATTGATATTTGGTGTAATGCTAATTTGTTTAGTTTATATGTGTAATTTTTGTTAACTTCCTGTTGGAAAGGTTGTTCATTTTATGGAAAGAGTTATTTCATTGGTTATGAAATGTTTGCCTGCATTATGAGACATTAATTTGTATGCATGTTGGAAAATGAATTTTTGAAATTGAAGTTTCATAAGTATATCTGATTTTGTTGGTGAATGGTGGTGTTATATTGATATAGAGGGTGGTAGTTTTTGTGTTAGTATAGTGGATAACCAGGGTTGAATTGGATGCCGTTGCTGGCACCAGGGTATAGAAAAGCCACGGCTAGCCGCCGTGGCTTGGGGATGGGCGGGTTCCCTGTTGAGCGTGCGGGCCTATCGGTTGTCACTTGGGCAGTGCTAGGGCCTTAATTGGTTTGATTCGGGTTTAGGCACTCACACCACCGGTTGTTTAGTGGAGGAATTTAAAAATTAGAAGGTTCTTATCACCTGGATTTTCCACAAATGGTGAGGTTATATACTTACATCGAATGTGGATAAACTAGTCTTTGGAATTAGAATAGTGAACTTAAACTGAAACTTTGATTGATCGAAAGAACTACTTTTGGAAACTTCTTATCATAAAATTTGCTCGTGGATAAACAGTGAAACAAAATTTCTAATGCATAAAACTTTTTAATCAGATTAAATCGCGACGTTAGACATGAGTTCTAGAGGACGAGGTAAATCGAGACGCCTTGAGAGGTAGAATGGCCGTGTCGGAACCCGTTAGGTCGGGTCAAGGATTTGAGAATGGGGTACCACCGCCACTACCACCAGCTTTTGGTGTTGAGCAGTAAGATCAGACGGGGGATGATGCTGTATCGCAGGCGGTGCTGCGAGTTCTTGAGATGGTGGCTGGAGCAGGTGGAAATATGAGAGCTAGGAAGTCTATACCTGAGCGATTCCGAGCCAATGGAGCTGAAGTGTTTTGTGGAGTATCTGGTGTGGCACCCAGTACTGCTGAGTATTGGTTGGAGGCAACGGAATGAATTATGGATGAGTTGGATCTGACCCCTGAGGAGAAAGTGAAAGGAATGGTGGCGCTGCTACGAGATGAAGCGTATCAGTGGTGGCTCACAGTTCGGGATGGTGCCACAGCTGAGGATCTAACCCAGGAGTATGTGAAGGCGTGATCGGAAGAAATATGTGGAACCAGATATGTTGATGAGCAGAGGAAGGCCTTTTTGGGCTGGTTCAAGGAATAAGTCATGAGCAGTCTACGGTGAATTCCTAAGGTTAAGCCGATATGCTCGAGGAGTAGTGGCTACGGAGCATGAGCGGTCTGTCTGGTTCGAGGATGGATTAAGGGACGACCTAAGATTGTTGATAGCTCTACATCAGGAGCGGGAGTTCACTGTGCTAGTAGAGAATGCTAAGGTAGCTGAAGGGATTAAGGACTCGTGAGGCGTAATGTAGATAAGGAGAGGAATCGAGATAAAAGAAGTTTTGGATCGTCGAACTGCCCTCGAGAACTTTCGAAAAGATCGAGGTCGAGAATTGCATTCGTGGCGCTAAGCCGACCATCGGAAATCCGGACCGTCCATGTGCTCAATGTGGGAGGTATCATGTTGGCGAGTCTTTGGAATCGAGAATCGGAGTGTTTTAGATGTAAGTCTAAGACTCATTTGATTAAAGATTGTCCTTAGAATTGAATGGGGCTGGAGACGAGCCAAGATTATGAGCGGTCAAAGAGAGGTGGTCAACAAGCGACAAGGGTCGTGGTTGAACCATGGAGGAAATAGTTCAGCCGAGGTCGTGGGCGTAAGCGAGATCTTTGAAGGTGCGACGCGAGGCGACCAAGGTTGGTTTATGCGGTTGGTCGTCATGGGAGGAAGATGTGCGGATGTGACAACGGTTATTTTGGAATACCCTTAATTGCTTTGATTGTTGTAAAGTTTTCTTGTATCGCTAGTGAAAGTGTTCAAGCCTTGCATGTGAACTTAGAGATTGTGCATAGGAAGTATGATATTTTTATAAGATTAGAGTGCGTAGCGTAAGCATAGTGTGGTGAGTAGGAGTGTAATTAGCTAAGTAATTTCGATGATGAAATTATTTTTAAGGAGGGTAGAACTGTAATATCCCGAATTTGGGGTTATGCGTTTGGAGCATAACTCAAGTGTTAGCAAGCTTCAAGGGTGTTTGGAGGTGTTTTAGGAGTTTTTAGAACTCTAGGATGAAGATGGAAGCTTTGGGAAAATGTTGGATTTTAAGTATAAAAGGGGAGTGGGTGAAGGAGCCCTTAAGGAAAAATTTGGGAGTTTTTGGACACAATAAATGGGCTTGGTAAAGTGGCTGGAATGCGCCACTTAGGGCCTTGGAGAATGACGCCAGGAGCAGTGGGGAAGGGCCTTGGTTCGAATCACCTTGGCAGCAAGTAGTGTGATTTTATTTTTCTTTTGGCGCTAAGACAAAGGGAACTGGGCTAAGTAAGTCTTAAAAGAAATTTTGGGTGCATTATGTCACAAAAAGCGCCTTGGCAAAGTGGCCTGGGATGCTACCTAAGGTGTTAGGAGAATTGCGCCAGCAGGGGATCCAAGGGAAGGAGTTCGAGTCTTGATGGCAGCATAAGTGTGTTTTTATTTTGCTCTTTGCGTCAAGGAGGGAAGCTGGGATACGGAGGCTTTAAAAGAAATTATGGGGAGTAGATGACACAAAAGAATCAACAGCAAGGTGGCTTGGGGTGTTTGCGTCAAAGGGGCTTCAGGAGGGAAGAGGTTCGAATCTTGTTGGCTACAAGGAGTGTGTTTTATTTTTGGGCCTTTGACGTCAAGAGTGGAGAGAAGTGGGACGGCAATGGGACTTTAAAAGATGGGATAAGGCTTGTTTCTTTTATTTTAAAATTTGGCTAAAGAGTGGGATAAGTGTGGATTATTTTATTTATTTTAAGTGGGGAGATAATTGAGGATTTTGTTTGTTTTAAATATTAAGATAGTGGATGGATGTGGGTTATTTAATTTATTTTGAATAAGTGTGGTTTTATTTTATTTATTTTAAATGGAAAGATAAGAGATAATGTGGTGGATTATTTTTTTTTATTAATTAAGGTGATAAGGAGGAAAATGTGGGGAATTGATAGGAAAGGATAAAGTGGCCGAATATGGGTCTCTTTGGGTTGGTAAATTCGGCCATGAAGGGGGGGAAGTAGCTGAATTCTTTATAAAGGGGAGTGATCCTCTTAGACATCTCTTTTGCTTCTTTAATCTTCTTTGTACCGGAAACACTTGAGGATTCAACTTGTTTCTCTTCTTGTGACCCAAAACCGAAAGTGTTAAGTACCTATTCTCCTCCTTTTCTCTTCTTTTTTCCTAATCATTATTGACAAAAGCTGAAACCCCTCTACCACTGTTCTTTGTTGCCGAATCCTCTAAGCATAAATTCTCTTCACTTTGGCGTGATCCCCCTTCACCATTCAAGTGCCGAAATCTTTCTCTTTGGAGTCTAAGAGCTGTTTCGCTGGGACTGCTTTGATAGTGGTAAGTATTTCTTTAAGAAATCGGTGTGGGCTCTTATTCTTTAGTATGCCGAAACCAAGTGTTTGGTCTTGGTTTTTATAGTATGGCCGAATGTTCATAGTGCCATAGTGATGTGTTTTTTTTTTTTGTGTGTAGCCTAAGGAAAGGAGTATCAAGAAGTTTCTTTAATGGATTCGATTCAGCAAGGTAAGCCTATATGTACTATTCGGCCATAAGCTTTATTGGATATTAAGTTACCCGATTCTAACATTTGCTAGATGGGGATTTCGACAACTTCAGGAGCAAGTGGCTGATTCGGGACTTTGACTTAGGTAAGGGTTAGTTTCGGCCAAGGGTTATACCATAAGATGTTTATGTGTTAAAACCGAAACTAACACTAAGTTTTAGGGGTTTTGACAGGAAGGAAGTAAGCAAATATTTCGGGATTCAGATAAGCAGGTAAGGGGTTGTCAACATTCAGCCAAAGGCCATTTTATGGGTTTAAGAATTGACCGATTGTGATTATGGCTTTTAGAGGCAAATTGACAGGGATAAAGAGTTTCGGGATTCTAGATTGTGTTAGATCCAAATAGATCGGGATTTCGCTAAATAGTCGGTCGTAGCTATCGCACTATTCTCCGTTATTTGTTTGTTGTTATGTATGTATGTTTATGATGTGTATGTTAGCGGAAATAATGGCTAAGGCGGTGGATACCCGTAGTGGGTAATCAATTAATCAGTCAATGCTCTATTTTGCCTATGATATATGTGTGATATTTGTGGTGAGCATGTGATGAATACTTACTCTAAATGTTAATCGACATGATACATATATGCATGGGACTTGGGATGTGAAAATCGAAGGAAAGGGTGTACATATTTATGTACGTGGTCTAATGTTAGCCTTGTGCTACATTAGCACTTGATTTTAGCTATGTTCTTCATCAAGGGAGGTGTTGGCTAGGTGCCCATCTCGGCGGTTGATAGCTGTGTGCATCACCGTGGACTGATTGATATGTGGGATCACTTATTTGATCGATGGCCTAGCCATAGCCTTGGACAGCAGGTCTGTCAAAGTAAGATATGTGGGATCATTTCATTGATCGGCGGATTAGCCACAGCCTTGGGCAGCAGGTCTGCCAAGGTAGGTGTGATGGATGGACTTTAGGTTGGGTTGGGCTTCATAATTGCATAATTTATGTATATGGACTGTGTAGATATGGGCCAAGCCCATATGTGGAGACATGTGAAATAACTATGCACCTTGAGTCTGCTTGACTCACCCAAATTTTACCAACATCGCAGTGATGAATAAGGCTTGGACCGGGTTGGAGTGGATCTGAGGTGGCCATGCAGAATTATTTTATGCCATGCGAAGACATTATATTTATTTTACTCAGATTATTATTAAGTACTTGGGATTTATTTATTTATTGTAATAAGGGCCTCTTAAAGTTTTAAGGTTTACTATTATGTTTTAATCCGATGGATATGATTTTATTTTGGCAATTTATATCTCAAAATTATATATTAAAGTTTTTCTTTAAAATCGGATAATTGGTATCATTAAAGTTTTATTTGTAATTTTAAACACACAATGTTTTATTAAAGACAAAAATTTTTAATGTTTTACCCGTAAGTGAAATCAGTCATCAAACGTTTTTCTGTAGTGACAAACCAGATCCGGTCAAGACTCGTGGGCCGGGTATGGGGTGTTACATGCTAGATGGTAAGATAAGTACGATAACTTCTCGTTAATTGATTATGGTAGGCTAAGTGCAAAGCCACCAAGATATTGAGTGTGTGGACTAACTGTGTGTGAAATAGCTAGGTGAATTAACTATGTGATTACGTTATTGAGGGAAGTGGTTGAGTGGATGTCTTATTGATGGTAATGATGGGCTGTGTACGACACCATCTACCATATTATTATTGGTGGGCTGTGTGCGTTACGACCTGAGTAACTAATAATCGGTAGGCTGTGTGCGATACCATCGCTTATAAATGATTGGTGTGCTAAGTGCGAAAACACCATAAGTATAATAATTGGTGGGCTGTGTGCGATACCATCGCTTATAAATGATTGGTGTGCTAAGTGCGAAAACACTATAAGTATAATAATTGGTGGGTGTATGCGATACCACCTTATTAGAGAGTTAATGGCGGGGGGCTAAGTGCGAAGCCACCGAGAGATGAGTAGTTTATTGATAATGCTTGATGTATTGTTTTATGAAATTACATGACAATCGGTGCGAGGAATGTATGCTAGTTAAATGAGCAATTGGCTTGTAGCACAGTAAGAATGTGGTAAGAGATAGAATGAGCAAGCTTCAAGAGTGGTTGAGTAAGCAACCATGAGTTAATGGGAAAAACCCAATGTAATACCTGGTAGTTATCCATATTTAATGAATATCAGTCTTTATCAATTATGTAGATGAACTTACTAAGCATTATTGCTTACTCCTTTTCTTTTCCCATCTCTTATAGGTTGTTTTGACTAGCTTGGATTGGAGGCCGCCGAAGATGTTTTCACACTATCGAGCAGACACTTGCTATGAGGTATCAAGTCCTTATGAGTCATGGCATGTATAGGGCTAGTACTTAAGTTTGATCAAGTCCTTGTTGATGTAGTCAAATTGTGTTGGCCCAAGAGAGCTTATGTCTTGATTGTGTATAGCCATAGATGATCGCTCAAGTTGTCTGTAATTATATGGGAATTAGTCTCCCTAGTGTATGGGATGAAAACCTTAATCTTTTATAATCAAATGTTTTAATTCAAGAGTAATGTTGATGCTACGTGAAATTATGTGATAAGTTATGAATGTATGCAAGTGTGAATGGCATAAGGCTTGGTAGATAGCCTTCATGTGCCCACACAGGTAAACACACGGGTGTGTGTCTAGGCCGTGTTAACCCTGCACCGTATTATTACTAATTAGAATAGGCCACGGGTAGATCCCACGGCCGTGTGCATGAACCGTGTAAGGCACACGATAAGGACATGGGCGTGTGCCCAGGCCGTGTGGATCAAGTCAGTAGCTTCCCACGGTTTGGAGACACGGGCGTGTCCAAGCCGTGTGAAGTTAGTCAGTGTCGATCACGAGTGGAAGACACAGGCAGGTTGTGAGGGTACACGGGTGTGCCTTCATTTTACATGGGCATGTGAAATGTACACAGGCGTGTGTGTCTTCTAACAAAGGCGTGTAATACCGGTTTAGAAGGGAAAGAAATTTTACGGATCGTAAGAGTTTTGATATAGTATTGAGAGCCCTCATAGGTACGAGTGAGGTCTCATAAGGCGGGAATAAGGTTGTTGTGGTATCTTAAGGGAAATAGTCGCGTTGAGCCTAGCGGCGGTCAGGTAGATTTGTACGGTAATGCCTCGTACCAGATTTCGGTGGGGATTACGGGTAAGGGGTGTTACATTGAAAGTTTGAAATGAATTATACTAATTGGTTAACTTATAGGTAACATAGTTGTAGTACACCATTGTCAAAGGTGTTTTATCATGTTTGAGACTTAGAGATCCTATGCTTACGTTGAAATTGTGGTTTGGTTTTGTATAGGTATTGGTTTGGAAAATGCTGGCTGAAGTTTCACTTGGAAATTGCAAAAATAGAATGTCCCGTTGTGACGTTGGATGTATGTTGTCGCGATGAGATCAGGCTACCATGCCACGATGCAATGTTGAGTACGGGTCATTAAGATGAGACTTAAACAGTATGTTGCACCACGACGAGGAACCCCCTGACTTCATGACATTGACCTGAAATTTTGTTAACATTACAATTTAGTCCTAATTTGATCTTGGGTTAGTATTAGAGTTTTCGCGACGTTTATGTTATAAATTGAACTGTGATTTGATCATAGTTGTTGCGACAATGAATGTAACACATTGTAACTCGGACTTGACGATTGGGTTGGATATAGGGTGTTACAGGTATGCACAATTAATGTCATAATTAATCCTCTCGAAATTGACCTGAACCCTATCTAAAATCAATCAAGGGTTGATATTAAAATTGAATTAAAGACTGATATAAAAATATTTGCACTTGTCTTCATCCTTCAAATTTAGCCTCTCTATAAGCCAAAATTGAATGAACAAAAGCAAAACATATAATTTAATAAGGCAAAAGGTAGAACATGATTATTAAAGTAAAAAAAAAATTATTTCAAAAACTTATAGCATAAAGAAGAAGACATCAACTAAACTAGTTATCTCATGGATACATTTCTACTATCACATTTAGGAGAGTCAAAATTGTAACACATACCTTTTTAGGCCTTCATAGTGGAAAATTCTAATTTGCTACTGAATATACAAAAATCATGCATTAATACAAAATTACAAAAAATATGAAAAATAAAAAAATAAAAATGAAGAAAATGGAAAATTTGAATGTAGTGCAATCCTTAGATCCCAAGAACACCGTGAGCTGTAAGGAAAAAATAAAAGAAATTGGAAAGTATGGAAATATAATGGCTTAAGGAAAAGAAAAATCCATGTTTTTGAAGATTTGATTTCAATTTATACCTATAACATGATGAGCACGCAAACATAATAAACAATGAGAGCAAGAGACTGTCGCACAAGGAGAGATACATCCAACACAAATACATACAAACATATTGAGAAAAAAACAAAGAAAATAAAGATGCAAATAGAGAAGCATCAGAAAAAAACAGAAAAGAAAATCAAAAAAGAAAAACACAGCTAAGAAAGGCACAAGAATACTGGATCTACGTTCACCAGCAAACTAAATCATTCAGAATCCAACAGAGTCACAAACAGGAAAGCCAAAAAGCAGACTTAGTACCAGAGAATAGGTTTGGGTACTGTTTTTGCATAGCTTCCTTAGGTTCCCACGTAGCCTCTTCGACTCGTGTCGTTGCCGCAAAATTTTCACTAGGGCTATACTTTTATTTCTCAACCTGCTTAACTTTTCAAGCCAAAATCATGATTGGTTCTTCATCATAAGTCATATCGGATCGAATATCAACCTCATTTGAGAAATCACATGTGAAGGGTCCGTTGATAACGCCGCAACATAGACACATGAAACACATTATGGATTCGTTCCAACTCGACGGTAAAGCTAAGCGATATGCCATCGGCCCTATTCTTTCAATAACTTCATACGGCCCAATGAAACGTGGACTCAACTTTCCTTTACGGCTAAATCTTATAATCTTCTTCCACGAAGATACTTTCGTAAAGACTTTGTCACCTACGAAATTCGATCTCTTTTCTTTTCAAGTTTGCATACGACTTTTTTGATTTGAAGCGACTTTCAAGCAATCTCGGATTACCTTTACTTTTCTTGATTTCCTTAACCAAGTTAACCCGTGAATCTATTTTTCATCGAGCTCGATCCAATAAAAGGTGTTTGGCACTTGCAGCCATACAATGCCTCATAAGGCGACACCTTTATACTCGACTGGAAACTGTTGTTATATGCAAATTTGATCAATGGTAGATATTTCTCCCAACTACCTTCGAATTCCAAACACAACATTTGAGCATGTCTTCAAGAATTTGAATTACTCACTCGGATTGATTATCGGTTTTCGGGTGGAAAGCGGTACTAAAATTCAATTTCGTACCCAAAGCTTCTTGCAACTTCTTCCAAAATCGTGAAGTGAACCTCAGATCTCTATCCGAAATAATCGAAGTAGGCACCCCGTGCAATCTTACAATCTTAGAAATGTACAACTCAGCTAGCTTATCAAGCGAATAATCGGTACATACCGAATAAAATGAGTCAATCTTGTCAATCTATCGACAACAACCAGACGACAACTTTCTTTTTTGGAGTCAAAGGCAAACCAATTACAAAATCCATCATAATCCTGTCCCATTTCCATTCGGTTACCATCACTAGCTGAAGTAAACACGAAGGTACTTGGTGTTTGGCTTTTACTTGTTGACAAATAAAACATTTTGAAATAAACTCTAAAATATCTCGTTTCATACCTAGCCCCCAGTACAATGCCTTCAAATCATTATACATTTTAGTACTACCTGGATGCACAGACAAGCAACGATTATGTGCCTCACAGAGAATTTTCAAAATAAGTTCATCATTTTTCGGTACACATATTCTACCTCGAAACATCAAACAACCATCGGATCCGATACGAAAATATAAATCATTGCCCGATTCACACTGAGTTCTCTTAGCTTGCAAATCACTGTTATATTTCTGAGCTTCACAATTCCGTTGAAGAAATAATGATCTAGCTCTCAACTCAGCTAGGATCTAACCATTATTGGACCAAGTCAACCTTGTGTTCAATGCTCTCAAGGCAAACAAGGATTTCCTTCTCGGGGCATACAGAACTACATTCGCCTTACCGGTGATAATCAATCACCAACTTATAGTCAACTCAAGCCATCTTCGTTGCCGAAAATTTAAATATTTTTGAGTCATCCAATACTTCAATCTCTTATGATCAGAAAAGACATGACACTTCTCACCATATAAATAGTGTCTCCAAATTTTCAAAGCAAACACAATAACGACTAATTCCAAATCATGCGTCGGATAATTCTTCCTATCCGGTTTCAACTTTCTCAAGGCATAAGCTATCACTTTGCCTTCTTGCATCAACACACATCCCAATCCATTCAGTGTCGCGTCGCTATAAATCATAAGCCTTCAACTTCTCAAAACTTTGCTCACGTTTTTCAAACCATATAAATTTGACATCTTTTTGCAACAGCTTTGTTATAGGGGTAGCAATCATCGAAAACCCTTTGACAAACCGGCGGTAGTAACCGGCTAAGCCCAAAAAGCTTCTAACTTCAGATACATTCCTTGGCGGTTTCCAATCAACAATTGCTGAAATCTTACTTGGATCAACCTGAATACCATCACCTGAGACAATATGTCCTAAAAATTTGACTTCTCGGAGCCAAAAATCACTTTTGCTGAACTTAGCATACAACTTCTTATTTCTCAAAGTCTGCAAAATAGTTCTCAAGTGTTCGACTTGCTTGGACTCATCACAAGAATAAATCAAAATATCATCAATAAGAACAACCATAAATTTGTCCAAATGCGGTCTAAATATTCAATTCATTAGGTCCATAAAATGCGGTTGGAGCATTCGTTAACCCAAAAGGCAAAATAAGGAATTCATAGTGCTCGTACCTTGTTTTGAAAGCGATTTTCGCACATGTCGACTCTTTTACTCTCAAGCGATAGTAACGGATCTCAAATCTATCTTTGAGAACACTGTCGCTCCTTTCAGTTGGTCAAATAAATCATCAATCCTCGGCAAAGGATACTTGTTCTTTATATTTATCTTGTTAAGCTGTCGATAATCGATACAAAGTCTCATGGATCTATCTTCTTTACAAACAATATCGGAGCACCCTAGGGAGAATAACTTGGTCTCATAAAACTCTTATTTATCAACTCTTGCAACTGATCTTTCAATTCTTTTAATTCAATCAGAGCCATTCTATACGGAGCAATAGATATCAGCAAGGTCCCTGGAATGATATCAATACCAAATTCAATTTCTCTAGATGGAAGTAATCTAGGTAACTCTTCTGAGAACACATCCGGATATTTACAAACTATCGAGACTGATTCAACTTTCAATTGATTCTCTTGTATTCAACACATAAGCAAGGTGAGCTTTACAACCTTTTCTTACATATCTTTGGGTAGTCATCGAAGAAATCATAACAGTAACTCACCCGACTCATCTGAATCAATTCGTAGAATTTCACCATTTTCACATTTTAGTTCAATAATCTTTCTTTTATAGTTCACTATGGCATCATGCAATGTTAACCAATCCATACCCAAAATAACATCGAATTCATCAAATGGCAACAGCATTAAATTAGTCGAAAAATAGTAACCTCAAATCATCGAGGGACAATTCTTGCAAACTCTATCAACTAATACATGTTTGCCTAAGGGGTTTGACACTCTAATCACAAACTCAGTAAACTCAACAGAGAAGTTCTTACTAGCTACCAATTTCACACATACATAAGAATGCGTCGATCCAGGATCAATCAATGCAACTACATTAGTATTATAGAGAGAAAAAGTACTAGTGATAACATCGAGAGATGTCGCTTCTTCGCGAGCACGGATGGCATAGGCTCTAGCAGGTGCTCGAGCTTCAGATCTCACAGTTGTATCTTTCGTCACACCTTTATTACTAGCTCCATTTTCGGTATTTCCCGGTGGCCTACCTCTATTAGCAGTATTACTCGACTTCGCACTCTGAAAATTTTCCTTCTCAACCATTTTAGGACAATCTCGGATAAAGTACTCTTGAGAGCCATACTTGAAACAAGCCCGGTCATTCACCCTACACTCACCGAGATGTCTTCTTCCACATTGTTGACATTCGGGTCTGTTAGACTTTACACTGCCCACACTCGCCATTGAGGTGGCTTGAGACTTAAAATTCGAATGTTGTTTCTCACGATCTCGCAAGAATACCCGCTAAAAATTTGAGCGGAATACATTTCTTTAGACTTCTTGGACTAAAATGGAAACGACTTACTCATCTGTCTTTTCTTTGAATCTCTAGCTTCGAGATTAGCTTTTCTCTTTTTTTTGTTTAACTCTTCGGCCTTACAAGCCTGTTCAACCAATACCACAAATTCTTTCAGCTCTAAAATCCCAACTAACACACGAATATCCTCATTCAATCCATCCTTAAATCTCTTGCACATGATAGCCTTGGTGGAAACACACTCTTGAGCATATTTACTAAGTATGACAAATTCTCGCTTATACTCGGTCACTGTCATACGACCTTGTTTCAGCTCAAGAAATTCCTTATGTTTCTAATTGATGAACCGTTGACTAATATATTTTTTTGGAACTCCTCTTGAAAGAATTCCCATGTAACCCTCTCTCTCGATACCACCGATACCAGCCTATTCAACCAGTGGTATGCAGAATCTCTCAGAAGCGAGATAGCACACTTTAAACACTCATCCGATGAGCAGGACAACTCATCGAATACCCTGATGGAGTTTTCGAGCCAAAACTCGACTCTCTTAGGATCATCATCCACATTAGGTCTAAAATCTTTTGCCCCATGCTTTCGGATCTTATCAATCGAAGGCTTATTCATTCTTACAAAGTCCATAACTTATGGGGCTACGGGAACCGGTCGAGGAATGGGTGGGGGTGGAAGAGGTTGGGCATTCAGATTTGTTCAAACAATTTTCGTATACCACTCATTTATCATATAGAGAAAGGATTTCATATCTCCTTCTCTCTGACTAACCTTAGAAAGTCTACTATCATATGCCGCTGCCCCTTGAGCGGGAGCTAGTACATTACTTTCGACTTCATCAACCTCAGCTCGATTGGGATCCATTACTATATGAAAACACAAATTAAAGCTGTCAAGAGTCATCACACTATCACAGTTCATTTATGGCATGTATAGTTAGCCTCTTACATACGCTACGTTAGTCTAAGAATTGACTAAATCGTAGCTCTAAAACTACTGAATGTAACACCACTTACCCGTATCTGACGCCGGGATAGGGTACGAGGCATTACCAGACTTATTCACAAGTAAATATTCAAAACTGAGACATAAATTTCCACTCAAATTTAAAACTTTTCAAAAACATTCATATCATCCCTAAAATGAGCCTACGAGGCCCAAAACATGCATTTGAAGTGGTTCGGGACTAAACTGAAAACTTTGGAAACCTTTGGAAAACTTAGAAAAATTTTCATGTAAAAGATGTTACACGCCCGTGTTAGGCCATTTGATCGATTAAATTTTCATAATTTTTCATAAAATAGGTGCAAACTTTACACGGCCATGGCATACGCCGTGTTCGAGGTAGTGGACGCCCACACTACCGAGACACACGCCTGTCTCTCGCCAAGATACTCATTCTTGAGCATTCTATTTTGCAACAATTAAGGTGCATAGGACACACACCAAACGCATGCCCGTAAGGTGATCAGTGTCGTCGACACGGCCTAGACACATGCCCGTGTGTCTACCTGTGTGGACAAATATAAAGCTATTTACCAAGCCTTTTTGCCACCTTTCCATGCACCAATCTACACAACAAAACATAGTGTAACACCCCTTACCCATATCCGACGTTGAGATAGGGTACGAGGCATTAATGGACTTATTCGCAAGCAAACATTTAAAACCGAGACATGAATTTTCCACTCAAATTTAAAAATTTTCAAAAACATTCATATCGTCCCTAAAATGAGCCTATGAGGCCTAAAACATATATCGAAAGTGGTTTGGGACTAAACTAAAAACTTTGGAAACTTTTAGAAAACTTAGAAAATTTTTCATGTAAAAGGGGTCACATGCAAATGTGGGTTCGAGACATGCCCGTGTGACCTTAAGACATGCCCGTGCTTCAGGCCGTATTCAAATTAGGGATCTTTTTGTTTATGATATCATCATAAAATTGAGGTCACACGGCCGTGTGCTTAGGCCGTGTGATTGATTAAATTTTCATAATTTTTCATAAAATAGGTGCAGACTTCACACGACTAGGGCACATGTAACATCCTAATTTAGGGCCTAGTCAGAATAGTGGTGCGAGACCATAAATTCGAGGTATATGTATGAGTTTTCGAGGTTTATGCCATGTTTGCATGTTAGTGTGAAAGTTTCATGAAGCAATTTTGTTAGATTGAGGTTGAACTGTCCAAAAGGAATAAATTGCAAAAGTTGCAAAATGTTAGATTCTAGAAGCTATTTGTGTGAAATAGCTTTGGATTATCAATTAGAGGTCCTTAAATAGTAATTTTCCCAAATTCTAATTTTTGGATAAAATTGGGCATGAATGGGTTAAAAATTAAAAGTTTGACAAAAGGGCATTTTGGTCATTTGTCAATTAAATGATTAAAATGGGAAAAAGATGATAGAATTTTCATTCATCTTCTTCCCCAAGGCTGCCAAAAATTGAGAGAAGCCATTGTTAGGGCTCTTCAACTTTTCAAGCTAGCTAGTAAGTGTATTCTAGCTCCGTTTTTGATATTCTTCGTATTTTTGAAGTCCTAGTAGTATGAGTAAGCTATTTTTAGCTATATGTTGAGCTAAGATGGATGTTAAAAAATGTAACCATGTATGACATGCATGTATTTTGATGTTTTAGGGAAGAATATGAAAGCTTGATGTAGTAGAAACATCTTTTGCTAAGTGATTTCCATGAAAAATGCAAGTAGGGACTTGTTTGTGAAAGTTTTGAGTTGGGTCATAAATTTGTAATTTAGTAAGAATTGATGATTGCTTTAGTTGAGTAAATGGTTGGCTATGCATGAAGGATAGAAAGTTGAATGAAAATCACTTTACAAGCCTTGGGCCAAAATTGTAAAATGAGAAAGTTTAGGGGGAAAATGATAATTTTGCTAAAGTATGAGATAATGATCGATTTAGTCAATGTGTGTATTGAACGAGATGATTTATCATTATATATCAAGAAAGACGAAGCCCGGATCAAAATCGAGGCAAGGGTAAAATGGTGGACTAAATTGCACATCTCTATACTTTTTGAGTACCGAGGTAAGTTTATGCGTAATCAATGCGTTATACTTAACGTTCTTAATGCTAGCTAGTGTGTAGCATGAATGAGAATGAATGAGAATGATTGAGGACCTATGTGGTTCAAGTGGAATGAATGTGGTAGAAATCATGAATGAATGAATGAGTAAGTAGATATGTGGATGTGTAGTGATAATATTTGATTGTGGGCTAAGTACGATACCACCTTAATACTTAAAAACTATGGGTTGTGTGCGATACCATAGTTAAGTATATTATTTAGTGGGCTATGTGCGAAACCACTATAACTACCTTATTACCTGTTTGTGGTGGGCTGAGTGCGAAACCACCGAGTAATTTAGCTATGTGGATGTATTAGTGTGATAAAATGATGTGTTGTATTTTCGAGTAAATGTGGTATTGAGTGCAGGGGTGCATGTCAACGATTATGAGTATATGACTTATGATGTTTTGGAAATGTAGTAAGGGATAGAAACAGTAAGCATAATTGTGCATGTGAATTCATTTGGTAGTATAATGCTAATTTTTGTTTAGTTTATACTAGAATGCTTAAATTTTTTATGTGTAAACTTACTAAGCTCATGGCTTACTCCTTTTCTTTTCCCTTGTCTTATAGAGAAAGAGGGTTGAATCGAGATACGTGGATTAATCGGAAAGATCGTCCACACTATTAGCTCACTCCGGTACATTAGACTAAATGTTTTGTACATGGCATGTATAGGGGCTAGACAAGTTAGTGAATTTTGTTGTAAATGGCTAAGATGTGTTAGCCTATATATGGATAATCTATTTTGTATAATGCCATAGTTGTTGGCTGCTTTATTATATGTAAAGATGTAGTTATCCATGTGAGATTATGTTTGTGTTTGAGTTGTTTATGGATGAGTTGAATAAGTATATGTTGTATAAACTTGAGGGGTGAGAAGAGCTTTGCACATAAATATGTTCCTGTCTATGTGGATAGACACACGGGCATGTGTCTAGGCCATATGTGACATACGGCCAGCCCACGGGCGTGTGCCTTGGCCGTGTCTCTTTGACAGATTCGAGCAATATAGGCCACGGGCTAGCCACACGGGCGTATGTCTAGACTTCAGGCCGTGTGGTGTAGTCAGTGTTCACCACGGGTGGTGAGCACGGGCGTGTTCCCTAGCCGTGGGGCATTGGCAGAATGCTTGGGTTTTTATGCATTGGTTGAGGGCATGGGCGTGCGTGACATCTATGGGCATGTCTCACCTTACACGGGCGTGTAGCCCCTGTTTAGTTGGAGAAATTTTAAATCGTAGAAGTTTCAGTTAAGGTCACGAGAGCCCTCGTGATTTTGAGTGAGGCCTCGTAAGTCGAGAATGAGGTTGTTGAGGTGACTTAAGAGAGTAGTCACGATGAACCTAAGTGGCGATAATGTGGTTATACTTAGTTATGCCTCGGATCCGATTCCGGTGAGAATTACGGGTAAGGGTGTTACTGAAGACACGCCTATTTTCGAGGTCAGGTTGCCTACATCTACGGTGAGAGACACCCCCGTGTCTCTGCCCGTGTGCTCAGTACTGAGCATTCTGGTTTGCATCAATTAAGGTACAGGGGACACACGGCTGAAACACATGCCCGTGGGGCAGACCGTGTGTCGCACACGGCCTAGACACACGCCCGTGTGTCTACCCGTGTGGACAAATATAAGGCTATTTACCAAGCCTTTTTTCCACCCTTATTCACACATACACTTACATCAATTCAAAGGCACATAACATTACATCCTTAGGCAACTAAAACATCCACATTCATGGTTAAAACATATCAACTTTATATGTTTATCTAACATATTCACTACATTTATTAAACCCTAAATCAAACATACAAATCCCACATTCATCATGCTTCATTCAATTACTATCTAGTTACTAAATTATACTTAAATTCCTCATCTTATCAATAGGTCATAATTTCAACATTACACAATTATGCCATAAATCACATTTCCAAATATTTCACATTCACCAAGCATACCATGATCATATCACCATAGATATTGACACATGTATGAATATACTTAGGCTTACAACCATGTTGCCAACATAAGCCAACTTACATAGCCAAATAGCAAACAAGCCTTTGACGATTACAAGCCAACATATTGGCTACAATCATAAAGACACATATAACCAATTGACTTAGTCCCTATACATTCCATAACTCAAAATACTTGAATTTATATATACCCAAAATGGTAGCTTGATAGTGTGATAGGATCTCCGACGATCTCCAACTCAAGCTAGCTTATTAGCCCTATAAAACATGGGAAAGGAAGTGAGGTAAGCTATATAGCTTAGTAAGTTCATATGCAAATAATAAACAACATTAATTATACATTGCCATATGAATAACATGACATATATTAACATAAATGTCATTAAACTTCATGAGCATAACTAACTCAATCATATGAATAACATAACTTATACCACAATGAAAAACCATTTCAAACCTCACATAAAACATACACATTAATTATGAGCATTTACATTTCAAGCATATACTCTTACATCTTACAATTTCCTAAACTATTATATTTCCATGCTTCCATAATCATTTTAATAGGCAAATTTGCCAATCTTTCTTTTATCTCATATCCAATAATCACAATTTGCATGAATATAACGTGCTATGTCATAACTCAATCTAGCCGAAAGCCAATCACAAAATCGTCAATCGAATTTACTATGTATTTTATACATCACAAGTATAGACTCATAATCACAAGGTTTTCATAAAACCATTCTCGTGGAAATCATGAACTTACAATTTCATAAAGTTGATTCTTATAAACTTTACGTACATACTTGTACCAATTCATAATACTCACATACTTTTTCTCTTCTTTGACATACCTGTTGAATTTCCCGTTGAACCATTTGGAATACTAAAGGATACTCGGGAATCTCGTACATACAATACCGTACCAATGCCATATCCCAGATATGGTCTTATATGTAATCTCATATTGATGCCAATAGCCCAACTATGGTCTTACACGGAATCTCATATTGATGCCATATCCCAGATATGGTCTTACACGAAATCTCATATCGATGCCATATCCCAGATATGGTCTTACACAAAATCTCATATCGATGCCATATCCATGATATGGTCTTACACGTAATCTTAGATAACCTTAATGTCATGACATTTGTATCCTACCTATTCCTAAGGTTCAACCGAGATTTCTCGTTTGTTGAAATTTTTCGATTTCATTCAAGAGTAAATACAATTCATATAGTAATAAAGCAATTAAAGCATAAATAACGATGCATTATTTACATACGAACTTACCTCGGTACAAAAAATAATGGAAGTGGACCTAATCGTCAATAACCTTGTTTTCCCCCGGTCAAGGTCCAAACCTCTTCTTTCTTGATCTATAATAGCAAATTTAACTTATTTAACTATCACATTGTTCAATTCGGTTCGAATATCACTGATAAACCATAAAAGTAACATATTTTAGGCCCATATTTAGCATGCTTTTGGATGATTTAAGCCTCGAATTATGTAATTTGGTGCTCTTAATCCGTTGTTTTCATGTTTTATACTCAGGAGAGCATTGGAAAATGAAAAGAACGAGAAACAGGCTTAAAACAGACCAAATTGGGCCAAAATAGAAATCGACACGGCTGGGTCCAAGACCACACAGCCGTGCCTCCCTAATTTACCCTAACACGGCCTGGACCCCGAAACACATGGGCGTCTCTCTTCAGCAGACTCGACCACGGCCTGAAATCAATTCACAAGGGCGTGTGCCATGGGCGTGTCCCTGCCGCGGCCAAGAGGAGTTTTACTCAGAACAGGATACTTGGAGGTAAAGAAACACATTCCAAAGGATATTCAAACACCCCAGTAGGAATTCTACTTGAATTAGGATATCTAGGGGCCAATTGTAATGGCCTAAATTCAAGGTTATCGGAACAATGGTTTCGCAACCATAAATCCGATTTAAAGAGAAATTTATTTTAATATTTTTGCATGAATATTTATATGATAGGAAAATCATATTAAAATATCGATAGAAAATTTTACCGATTTAGTGGTTAGTTAGAAAAAGGAATTATTGAAGGAATTGGGTAAAAACAAGGTATCGAGACCTTGATCTCATAAAATTGAGTAGAAAATATTTTTATAAATATTTATAAAATGTTAGTAATGTGGTATTAAAATTTCGTTAGAAAATTTTAACGTTTGGGTAGGTAATTAAATGAAAAGGACTAAATTGAAAAAGGTGTAAAAGTTATTAAGAATTAAATAGCTCAATTGTCAAATGAAAAGGGATATAAAGAGCAAATAAGACCAAAGGAGATATTTTAGGCGGCATAAGTCGAGAAAAATCAGAGAATTCTTGAAAGAAGGGTAAAATGGGAAAATAACAAAATTTATTAAATAAAACTAGGACTAATTTGAGATATCTAGAAATATCTTCATTTTTCTTTACTCTCATCATCCAAAAACGCCATAGGAGGGTTTTCTAAGCTGGTATATCATAATTTTTGCACCAAGTAAGTTAACACTTGCCTATTTCTTGTAAGTTTTGTGTTTTTAAGACTTTTACAACTAGGTCCTATTACTAAATTCATTAGTTTTTTTATCTCATGGATGAAATTTAAAGTTACATGGATGAGTTGTTCAAAATCAGATAATTGGTATCATTAAAGTTTTATTTGTAATTTTAAACACACAATGTTTTATTAAAGACAAAAATTTTTAATGTTTTACCCGTAAGTGAAATCAGTCATCAAACGTTTTTCTGTAGTGACAAACCAGATCCGGTCAAGACTCGTGGGCCGGGTATGGGGTGTTACAATTTGGTATCAGAGCCTGATTCAAAACTCGGCTTTGAGGTTTTGGGCCCAAAAACAGTTTTCAAAAATGGGCTTGTCAAAATATGGACTTTTATTTCAGGTTTATTTTGGCATGGCACCTGTACCTCCGGCCCGAAGTCCACCAGGTAAGTACCTCTGACTATTGAAGTGATTTGAATATGTGATCTGTATGGGCTTTTGTGGGAACGTAGATTAGTGAACTAGGATCTATTGAACCCTAGGGCTAGTGCACGCAAACACATGCATAAGACTTAAAAACGACCGAACAAACTCGTGAAGTAAGTCACAGGAGTTAGGTGTGGCAACCATTGTACGCATGTCAGGAGTGGATTCGGTAAGAGCTTGGTATTTAAGCAGTCCGAGTGACTCACCTCCTCTTTACTCGAATCCTATCTGGTGCGCAGTAACGGTTCACCCTAACCAAGAGGACTTATTCACGGGCTAAACCCAATAATTAAAACCCGAAAGGGGCTAGCCGTACTTTTATGGAAACCCTAGTTTTAAAATCCCTAAATTACCCTTTTAATTGTAGCAAAAGATTGTTGTGAAAATTTTTCCAAAATATCTCTGATTTACAAAATTAGAAAAATGCCCTTGGTTGTAAAATTACTAAAATGCCCTTGGCTTGGAAAAAAATTTTATTACCATACTACCCTCGATTTTAATAAAATTTTCTTACTTTGCAAAAGTATCCGAAAACCCTATTTTGTGAAAATTCAAAATACCCTGATTTAGAAATTTACCAAATTACCCCTAGTTTACGAAATTACCAAAATAACCCCGATTTCCACAAATTTTTGCAATACCCGGGTTTGGAAAATCTTTCTTTCAAAAATACCCATGAGTTTGGAAAATTTCGAAATGACTCTTGTGATTTTCAAATTGACCCCGATTTATTACCGAAATACCCCTATAGGAAAAATGACGAAATTACCCCTAGGGTAGGGAATGATCAGAAATGCCCAAAGTAGTGAAGTGAATGTTGTGGATGAATGTGAATGAGAATGTGATTCTCTGAATTAGAATAGTAAACTTAAACTGAAACTTTGATTGATCGAAAGAACTACTTCTGGAAACTTCTTATCATAAAATTTGCTCGTGGATAAACAGTGAAACAAAATTTCTAATGCATAAAACTTTTTAATCAGATTAAATCGCGACGTTAGACATGAGTTCTAGAGGACGAGGTCGTCGTAGACGCGGTAGAGGTAGAATGGCCGTGTCGGAACCCGTTAGGTCGGGTCAAGGATTTGAGAATGGGGTACCACCGCCACTACCACCAGCTTTTGGTGTTGAGCGAGAAGATCGACGGGGATGATCTTTGTATCAAAGCGGTCTTGCGAGTTCTTGAGATGGTGGCTGGAGTAGGTGGAAATATGAGAGCTAGGAAGTCTATACCTGAGCGATTCCGAGCCAATGGAGCTGAAGTGTTTTGTGGAGTATCTGGTGTGGCACCCAGTACTGCTGAGTATTGGTTGGAGGCAACGGAATGAATTATGGATGAGTTGGATCTGACCCCTGAGGAGAAAGTGAAAGGAATGGTGGCGCTGCTACGAGATGAAGCGTATCAGTGGTGGCTCACAGTTCGGGATGGTGCCACAGCTGAGGATCTAACCTGGGAGTATGTGAAGGCGGCGTATCAGAAGAAATATGTGGGAACCAGATATGTTGATGAGCAGAGGAAGGCCTTTTTGGGGCTGGTTCAAGGGAATAAGTCTGTAGCAGAGTACGAAGCTGAATTCCTAAGGTTAAGCCGATATGCTCGAGGAGTAGTGGCTACGGAGCATGAGCGGTGTGTCCGGTTCGAGGATGGATTAAGGGACGACCTAAGATTGTTGATAGCTCTACATCAGGAGCGGAAGTTCGCTGTGCTAGTAGAGAATGCTAAGGTAGCTGAAGGGATTAAGGACTCTGTGAGGCAGAACAGAGATAAGGAGAGGAATCGGGATAAGAGAAGTTTTGGATCGTCAGAATCGTCTGAGAACTTTCAGAAAAGATCGAGGGTCGAGAATTCTGTTCGTGGCGCTAAGCCAGCTACTGGAAATCCGGACCGTCCATGTGCTCAATGTGGGAGGTATCATGTTGGCGAGTGCTGGAATCAGAATCGGGAGTGTTTTAGATGTAAGTCTAAGACTCATTTGATTAAAGATTGTCCTTAGAATTCGAATGGGGCTCGGACAGCAGGCCAAGATTATGAGCAGTCAGGCAGAGGTGGTCAACAAGCGACAAGGGGTCGTGGTTCGAACCATGGAGGAAATAGTTCAGGCCGAGGTCGTGGAGCGCCAAGCAGAGATGCTGAAGGTGCAGACGCGAGGCAGCCAAGGTTGGTTTATGCAGTTGGCCGTCGCGGGGAGGAAGATGTGCCAGATGTGACAACGGTTATTTTTGGAATACCCTTAATTGCTTTGATTGTTGTAAAGTTTTCTTGTATCGCTAGTGAAAGTGTTCGAAGCCTTGCATGTGAACTTAGAGATTGTGCATAGGAAGTATGATATTTTTATAAGATTAGAGTGCGTAGCGTAAGCATAGTGTGGTGAGTAGGAGTGCAATTAGCTAAGTAATTTCGATGATGAAATTATTTTTAAGGAGGGTAGAACTGTAATATCTCGAATTTGGGGTTATGCGTTTGGAGCATAACTCAAGTGTTAGTAGGCTTCAAGGGTGTTTGGAGGTGTTTTAGGAGTTTTTAGAACTCTAGGATGAAGATGGAAGCTTTGGGAAAATGTTGGATTTTAAGTATAAAAGGGGGAGCTGGGTGAAGGAGCCCTTAAGGAAAAATTTGGGAGTTTTTGGACACAAGAAATGGGCTTGGTAAAGTGGTGGAATCGCCACTTAGGGCCTTGGAGAATGACGCCTTGAGAAGCGGTGGGGAAGGGCCTTGGTTCGAATCACCTTGGCAGCAAGTAGTGTGATTTTATTTTTCTTTTGGCGCTAAGACAAAGGGAACTGGGCTAAGTAAGTCTTAAAAGAAATTTTGGGTGCATTATGTCACAAAAAGCGCCTTGGCAAAGTGGCCTGGGATGCTACCTAAGGTGTTAGGAGAATTGCGCCAGCAGGGGATCCAAGGGAAGGAGTTCGAGTCTTGATGGCAGCATAAGTGTGTTTTTATTTTGCTCTTTGCGTCAAGGAGGGAAGCTGGGCTATGGAGGCTTTAAAAGAAATTATGGGGAGTAGATGACACAAAAGAATCAACAGCAAGGTGGCTTGGGGTGTTTGCGTCAAAGGGGCTTCAGGAGGGAAGAGGTTCGAATCTTGTTGGCTACAAGGAGTGTGTTTTATTTTTGGGCCTTTGACGTCAAGAGTGGAGAGAAGTGGGACGGCAATGGGACTTTAAAAGATGGGATAAGGCTTGTTTCTTTTATTTTAAAATTTGGCTAAAGAGTGGGATAAGTGTGGATTATTTTATTTATTTTAAGTGGGGAGATAATTGAGGATTTTGTTTGTTTTAAATATTAAGATAGTGGATGGATGTGGGTTATTTAATTTATTTTGAATAAGTGTGGTTTTATTTTATTTATTTTAAATGGAAAGATAAGGGATAATGTGGTGGATTATTTTTTTTATTAATTAAGGTGATAAGGAGGAAAATGTGGGGAATTGATAGGAAAGGATAAAGTGGCCGAATATGGGTCTCTTTGGGTTGGTAAATTCGGCCATGAAGGGGGGAAATGGTGAATTCTTTATAAAGGGGAGTGATCCTCTTAGACATCTCTTTTGCTTCTTTAATCTTCTTTGTACCGTAAACACTTGAGGATTCAACTTGTTTCTCTTCTTGTGACCCAAAACCGAAAGTGTTAAGTACCTATTCTCCTCCTTTTCTCTTCTTTTTCCTAATCATTATTGACAAAAGTCAAACCCTCTACCATCGTTCTTTGTTGTCAATCCTCTAAGCATAAATTCTCTTCACTTTGGCGTGATCCCCTTCACCATTCAAGTGTCAAATCTTTCTCTTTGGAGTCTAAGAGTCATTTATTTGGATTTGCTTTGATAGTGGTAAGTATTTCTTTAAGAAATCGGTGTGGGCTCTTATTCTTTAGTATGCCGAAACCAAGTGTTTGGTCTTGGTTTTTATAGTATGGCCGAATGTTCATAGTGCCATAGTGATGTGTTTTTTTTTTTGTGTGTAGCCTAAGGAAAGGAGTATCAAGAAGTTTCTTTAAGGGATTCGATTCAGCAAGGTAAGCCTATATGTACTATTCGACCATAAGCTTTATTGGATATTAAGTTACCCGATTCTAACATTTGCTAGATGGGGATTTCGACAACTTCAGGAGCAAGTGGCTGATTCGGGACTTTGACTTAGGTAAGGGTTAGTTTCGGCCAAGGGTTATACCATAAGATGTTTATGTGTTAAAACCGAAACTAACACTAAGTTTTAGGGGTTTTGACAGGAAGGAAGTAAGCAAATATTTCGGGATTCAGATAAGCAGGTAAGGGGTTGTCAACATTCAGCCAAAGGCCATTTTATGGGTTTAAGAATTGACCGATTGTGATTATGGCTTTTAGAGGCAAATTGACAGGGATAAAGAGTTTCGGGATTCTAGATTGTGTTAGATCCAAATAGATCGGGATTTCGCTAAATAGTCAGGTGCGTAGCTATCGCACTATTCTCCTGTTATTTGTTTGTTGTTATGTATGTATGTTTATGATGTGTATGTTAGCCGGAAATAATGGCTAAGACGGTGGATACCCGTAGTGGGTAATCAATTAATCAGGTCAATGCTCTATTTTGCCTATGATATATGTGTGATATTTGTGGTGAGCATGTGATGAATACTTACTCTAAATGTTAATCTGACATGATACACATATATGCATGGGACTTGGGATGTGAAAATCGAAGGAAAGGGTGTACATATTTATGTACGTGGTCTAATGTTAGCCTTGTGCTACATTAGCACTTGATTTTAGCTATGTTCTTCATCAAGGGAGGTGTTGGCTAGGTGCCCATCTCGGCGGTTGATAGCTGTGTGCATCACCGTGGACTGATTGATATGTGGGATCACTTATGTGATCGATGGCCTAGCCACAGCCTTGGACAACAGGTCTGTCAAAGTAAGATATGTGGGATCATTTCATTGATCGGCGGATTAGCCACAGCCTTGGGCAGCAGGTCTGCCAAGGTAGGTGTGATGGATGGACTTTAGGTTGGGTTGGGCTTCATAATTGCATAATTTATGTATATGGACTGTGTAGATATGGGCCAAGCCCATATGTGGAGACATGTGAAATAACTATGCACTGAGTCTGTTTGACTCACCCAAATTTTTACCAACATCGCAGGTGATGAATAAGGCTTGGACCGGGTTGGAGTGGATACGAGGTGGCCATGCAGGAATTATTTTTATGCCATGCAGAAGACATTATATTTATTTTACTCAGATTATTATTAAGTACTTGGGATTTATTTATTTATTGTAATAAGGGCCTCTTAAAGTTTTAAGGTTTACTATTATGTTTTAATCCGATGGATATGATTTTATTTTGGCAATTTATATCTCAAAATTATATATTAAAGTTTTTCTTTAAAATCGGATAATTGGTATCATTAAAGTTTTATTTGTAATTTTAAACACACAATGTTTTATTAAAGACAAAAATTTTTAATGTTTTACCCGTAAGTGAAATCAGTCATCAAACGTTTTTCTGTAGTGACAAACCAGATCCGGTCAAGACTCGTGGGCCGGGTATGGGGTGTTACATGCTAGATGGTAAGATAAGTACGATAACTTCTCGTTAATTGATTATGGTAGGCTAAGTGCAAAGCCACCAAGATATTGACTGTGTGGACTAACTGTGTGTGAAATAGCTAGGTGAATTAACTATGTGATTACGTTATTGAGGGAAGTGGTTGAGTGGATGTCTTATTGATGGTAATGATGGGCTGTGTACGACACCATCTACCATATTATTATTGGTGGGCTGTGTGCGTTACGACCTGAGTAACTAATAATCGGTAGGCTGTGTGCGATACCATCGCTTATAAATGATTGGTGTGCTAAGTGCGAAAACACCATAAGTATAATAATTGGTGGGCTGTGTGCGATACCATCGCTTATAAATGATTGGTGTGCTAAGTGCGAAAACACTATAAGTATAATAATTGGTGGGCTGTATGCGATACCACCTTATTAGAGAGTTAATGGCAGGGGGGCTAAGTGCGAAGCCACCGAGAGATGAGTAGTTTATTGATAATGCTTGATGTATTGTTTTATGAAATTACATGACAATCAGTGCAGGAATGTATGCTAGTTAAATGAGCAATTGGCTTGTAGCACGGTAAGAATGTGGTAAGAGATAGAATGAGCAAGCTTCAAGAGTGGTTGAGTAAGCAACCATGAGTTAATGGGAAAAACCCAATGTAATACCTGGTAGTTATCCATATTTAATGAATATCAGTCTTTATCAATTATGTAGATGAACTTACTAAGCATTATTGCTTACTCCTTTTCTTTTCCCATCTCTTATAGGTTGTTTTGACTAGCTTGGATTGGAGGCCGCCGAAGATGTTTTCACACTATCGAGCAGACACTTGCTATGAGGTATCAAGTCCTTATGAGTCATGGCATGTATAGGGCTAGTACTTAAGTTTGATCAAGTCCTTGTTGATGTAGTCAAATTGTGTTGGCCCAAGAGAGCTTATGTCTTGATTGTGTATAGCCATAGATGATCGCTCAAGTTGTCTCAGAATTATATGGGAATTAGTCTCCCTAGTGTATGGGATGAAAACCTTAATCTTTTATAATCAAATGTTTTAATTCAAGAGTAATGTTGATGCTACGTGAAATTATGTGATAAGTTATGAATGTATGCAAGTGTGAATGGCATAAGGCTTGGTAGATAGCCTTCATGTGCCCACACAGGTAAACACACGGGTGTGTGTCTAGGCCGTGTTAACCCTGCACCGTATTATTACTAATTAGAATAGGCCACGGGTAGATCCCATGGCCGTGTGCATGAACCATGTAAGGCACACGATAAGGACATGGGCGTGTGCCCAGGCCGTGTGGATCAAGTCAGTAGCTTCCCACGGTTTGGAGACACGGGCGTGTCCAAGCCGTGTGAAGTTAGTCAGTGTCGATCACGAGTGGAAGACACAGGCAGGTTGTGAGGGTACACGGGTGTGCCTTCATTTTACATGGGCATGTGAAATGTACACAGGCGTGTGTGTCTTCTAACAAAGGCGTGTAATACCGGTTTAGAAGGGAAAGAAATTTTACGGATCGTAAGAGTTTTCGATATAGTATTGAGAGCCCTCATAGGTACGAGTGAGGTCTCATAAGGCGGGAATAAGGTTGTTGTGGTATCTTAAGGGAAATAGTCGCGTTGAGCCTAGCGGCGGTCAGGTAGATTTGTACGGTAATGCCTCGTACCAGATTTCGGTGGGGATTACGGGTAAGGGGTGTTACATTGAAAGTTTGAAATGAATTATACTAATTGGTTAACTTATAGGTAACATAGTTGTAGTACACCATTGTCAAAGGTGTTTTATCATGTTTGAGACTTAGAGATCCTATGCTTACGTTGAAATTGTGGTTTGGTTTTGTATAGGTATTGGTTTGGAAAATGCTGGCTGAAGTTTCACTTGGAAATTGCAAAATAGAATGTCCGTTGTGGACGTTGGATGTATGTTGTCGCGATGAGATCAGGCTACCATGCCACGATGCAATGTTGAGTACGGGTCATTAAGATGAGACTTAAACAGTATGTTGCACCGCGACGAGGAACCCCCTGACTTCATGACATTGACCTGAAATTTTGTTAACATTACAATTTAGTCCTAATTTGATCTTGGGTTAGTATTAGAGTTTTCGCGACGTTTATGTTATAAATTGAACTGTGATTTGATCATAGTTGTTGCGACAATGAATGTAACACATTGTAACTTCGGACTTGACGATTGGGTTGGATATAGGTGTTACGGTATGCACAATTAATGTCATAATTAATCCTCTCGAAATTGACCTGAACCCTATCTAAAATCAATCAAGGGTTGATATTAAAATTGAATTAAAGACTGATATAAAAATATTTGCACTTGTCTTCATCCTTCAAATTTAGCCTCTCTATAAGCCAAAATTGAATGAACAAAAGCAAAACATATAATTTAATAAGGCAAAAGGTAGAACATGATTATTAAAGTAAAAAAAAATTATTTCAAAAACTTATAGCATAAAGAAGAAGACATCAACTAAACTAGTTATCTCATGGATACATTTCTACTATCACATTTAGGAGAGTCAAAATTGTAACACATACCATTTTAGGCCTTCATAGTGGAAAATTCTAATTTGCTACTGAATATACAAAAATCATGCATTAATACAAAATTACAAAAAAATATGAAAAATAAAAAAATAAAAATGAAGAAAATGGAAAATTTGAATGTAGTGCAATCCTTAGATCCCAAGAACACCGTGAGCTGTAAGGAAAAAATAAAAGAAATTGGAAAGTATGGAAATATAATGGCTTAAGGAAAAGAAAAATCCATGTTTTTGAAGATTTGATTTCAATTTATACCTATAACATGATGAGCACGCAAACATAATAAACAATGAGAGCAAGAGACTGTCGCACAAGGAGAGATACATCCAACACAAATACATACAAACATATTGAGAAAAAAACAAAGAAAATAAAGATGCAAATAGAGAAGCATCAGAAAAAAACAGAAAAGAAAATCAAAAAAGAAAAACACAGCTAAGAAAGGCACAAGAATACTGGATCTACGTTCACCAGCAAACTAAATCATTCAGAATCCAACAGAGTCACAAACAGGAAAGCCAAAAAGCAGACTTAGTACCAGAGAATAGGTTTGGGTACTGTTTTTGCATAGCTTCCTTAGGTTCCCACGTAGCCTCTTCGACTCCGTGTCGTTGCCGCAAAATTTTCACTAGGGCTATACTTTTATTTCTCAACTGTTTAACTTTTCAAGCCAAAATCATGATTGGTTCTTCATCATAAGTCATATCAGATCGAATATCAACCTCTGTCGGAGAAATCACATGTGAAGGGTCTGGTTGATAACGTCGCAACATAGACACATGAAACACATTATGGATTCGTTCCAACTCTGACGGTAAAGCTAAACGATATGCCACTGGCCCTATTCTTTCAATAACTTCATACGGCCCAATGAAACGTGGACTCAACTTTCCTTTACGGCTAAATCTTATAATCTTCTTCCACGAAGATACTTTCAGAAAGACTTTGTCACCTACCTGAAATTCGATCTCTTTTCTTTTCAAGTTTGCATACGACTTTTTTTGATTTGAAGCGACTTTCAAGCAATCTCGGATTACCTTTACTTTTTCTTCAGTTTCCTTAACCAAGTTAACCCCGTGAATCTATTTTTCACTGAGCTCGATCCAATAAAAAGGTGTTTGGCACTTGCAGCCATACAATGCCTCATAAGGCGACACCTTTATACTCGACTGGAAACTGTTGTTATATGCAAATTTGATCAATGGTAGATATTTCTCCCAACTACCTTCGAATTCCAAACACAACATTTGAGCATGTCTTCAAGAATCTGAATTACTCACTCGGATTGATTATCGGTTTTCGGGTGGAAAGCGGTACTAAAATTCAATTTCGTACCCAAAGCTTCTTGCAACTTCTTCCAAAATCGTGAAGTGAACCTCAGATCTCTATCCGAAATAATCGAAGTAGGCACCCCGTGCAATCTTACAATCTTAGAAATGTACAACTCAGCTAGCTTATCAAGCGAATAATCGGTACATACCAGAATAAAATGAGTCAATCTTGTCAATCTATCGACAACAACCCAGACGACAACTTTCTTTTTTGGAGTCAAAGGCAAACCAATTACAAAATCCATCATAATCCTGTCCCATTTCCATTCGGTTACCATCACTAGCTGAAGTAAACACGAAGGTACTTGGTGTTCGGCTTTTACTTGTTGACAAATAAAACATTTTGAAATAAACTCTAAAATATCTCGTTTCATACCTAGCCCCCAGTACAATGCCTTCAAATCATTATACATTTTAGTACTACCTGGATGCACAGACAAGCAACGATTATGTGCCTCACAGAGAATTTTCAAAATAAGTTCATCATTTTTCGGTACACATATTCTACCTCGAAACATCAAACAACCATCGGATCCGATACGAAAATATAAATCATTGCCCGATTCACACTGAGTTCTCTTAGCTTGCAAATCACTGTTATATTTCTGAGCTTCACAATTCCGTTGAAGAAATAATGATCTAGCTCTCAACTCAGCTAGGATCTAACCATTATTGGACCAAGTCAACCTTGTGTTCAATGCTCTCAAGGCAAACAAGGATTTCCTTCTCAGGGCATCTGTAACTACATTCGCCTTACCCCGGTGATAATCAATCACCAACTTATAGTCAACTCAAGCCATCTTCGTTGCCGAAAATTTAAATATTTTTGAGTCATCCAATACTTCAATCTCTTATGATCAGAAAAGACATGACACTTCTCACCATATAAATAGTGTCTCCAAATTTTCAAAGCAAACACAATAACGACTAATTCCAAATCATGCGTCGGATAATTCTTCCTGTCCGGTTTCAACTTTCTCAAGGCATAAGCTATCACTTTGCCTTCTTGCATCAACACACATCCCAATCCATTCAGTGTCGCGTCGCTATAAATCATAAGCCTTCAACTTCTCAAAACTTTGCTCACGTTTTTCAAACCATATAAATTTGACATCTTTTTGCAACAGCTTTGTTATAGGGGTAGCAATCATCGAAAACCCTTTGACAAACCGGCGGTAGTAACCGGCTAAGCCCAAAAAGCTTCTAACTTCAGATACATTCCTTGGCGGTTTCCAATCAACAATTGCTGAAATCTTACTTGGATCAACCTGAATACCATCACCTGAGACAATATGTCCTAAAAATTTGACTTCTCGGAGCCAAAACTCACTTTTGCTGAACTTAGCATACAACTTCTTATTTCTCAAAGTCTGCAAAATAGTTCTCAAGTGTTCGACTTGCTTGGACTCATCACAAGAATAAATCAAAATATCATCAATAAGAACAACCATAAATTTGTCCAAATGCGGTCTAAATATTCAATTCATTAGGTCCATAAAAACTGTTGGAGCATTCGTTAACCCAAAAGGCAAAATAAGGAATTCATAGTGCTCGTACCTTGTTTTGAAAGCAGTTTTCGGCACATCTGACTCTTTTACTCTCAACTGATAGTAACCAGATCTCAAATCTGTCTTTGAGAACACTGTCGCTCCTTTCAGTTGGTCAAATAAATCATCAATCCTCGGCAAAGGATACTTGTTCTTTATATTCATCTTGTTAAGCTGTCGATAATCGATACAAAGTCTCATGGATCTATCTTCTTTACAAACAATATCGGAGCACCCTAGGGAGAATAACTTGGTCTCATAAAACTCTTATTTATCAACTCTTGCAACTGATCTTTCAATTCTTTCAATTCAATCAGAGCCATTCTATACGGAGCAATAGATATCAGCAAGGTCCCTGGAATGATATCAATACCAAATTCAATTTCTCTAGATGGAAGTAATCTAGGTAACTCTTCTGAGAACACATCCGGATATTTACAAACTATCGAGACTGATTCAACTTTCAATTCAGATTCTCTTGTATTCAACACATAAGCAAGGTGAGCTTTACAACCTTTTCTTACATATCTTTGGGTAGTCATCGAAGAAATCATAACAGGTAACTCACCCGACTCATCTGAATCAATTCGTAGAATTTCACCATTTTCACATTTCAGTTCAATAATCTTTCTTTTATAGTTCACTATGGCATCATGCAATGTTAACCAATCCATACCCAAAATAACATCGAATTCATCAAATGGCAACAGCATTAAATTAGTCGAAAAATAGTAACCTCGAATCATCGAGGGACAATTCTTGCAAACTCTATCAACTAATACATGTTTGCCTAAGGGGTTTGACACTCTAATCACAAACTCAGTAAACTCAACAGACAAGTTCTTACTAGCTACCAATTTCACACATACATAAGAATGCGTCGATCCAGGATCAATCAATGCAACTACATTAGTATTATAGAGAGAAAAAGTACTAGTGATAACATCGAGAGATGTCGCTTCTTCGCGAGCACGGATGGCATAGGCTCTAGCAGGTGCTCGAGCTTCAGATCTCACAGTTGTATCTTTCGTCACACCTTTATTACTAGCTCCATTTTCGGTATTTCCCGGTGGCCTACCTCTATTAGCAGTATTACTCGACTTCGCACTCTGAAAATTTTCCTTCTCAACCATTTTAGGACAATCTCGGATAAAGTGCTCTTGAGAGCCATACTTGAAACAAGCCCGGTCATTCACCCTACACTCACCGAGATGTCTTCTTCCACATTGTTGACATTCGGGTCTGTTAGACTTTACACTGCCCACACTCGCCATTGAGGTGGCTTGAGACTTAAAACTCGAATGTTGTTTCTCACGATCTCTGCAAGAATACCCCGCTAAAAAATTTGAACGGGAATACATTTCTTTAGACTTCTTGGACTAAAATGGAAACGACTTACTCATCTGTCTTTTCTTTGAATCTCTAGCTTCGAGATTAGCTTTTCTCTTTTTTTTGTTTAACTCTTCGGCCTTACAAGCCTGTTCAACCAATACCACAAATTCTTTCAGCTCTAAAATCCCAACTAACACACGAATATCCTCATTCAATCCATCCTTAAATCTCTTGCACATGATAGCCTTGGTGGAAACACACTCTTGAGCATATTTACTAAGTATGACGAATTCTCGCTTATACTCGGTCACTGTCATACGACCTTGTTTCAGCTCAAGAAATTCCTTATGTTTCTAATTGATGAACCGTTGACTAATATATTTTTTTGGAACTCCTCTTGAAAGAATTCCCATGTAACCCTCTCTCTCGATACCACCGATACCAAATTTATTCAACCAAGATGGTATGCGAGAATCTCTCGAAGCGAGATAGCACACTTTAAACACTCATCCGATGAGCAGGACAACTCATCGAATACCCTGATGGAGTTTTCGAGCCAAAACTCGACTCTCTTAGGATCATCATCCACATTAGGTCTAAAATCTTTTGCCCCATGCTTTCGGATCTTATCAATCGAAGGCTTATTCATTCTTACAAAGTCCATAACTTATGGGGCTACGGGAACCGGTCGAGGAATGGGTGGGGGTGGAAGAGGTTGGGCATTCAGATTTGTTCAAACAATTTTCAGATACCACTCATTTATCATAGAGAAAGGATTTCATATCTCCTTCTCTCGACTAACCTTAGAAAGTCTACTATCATATGTCATCACTTTGAGCGGAGCTAGTACATTACTTTCGACTTCATCAACCTCATTTGATTGGGATCCATTACTATATGAAAACACAAATTAAAGTCATCAAGAGTCATCACACTATCACAGTTCATTTATGGCATGTATAGTTAGCCTCTTACATACGCTACGTTAGTCTAAGAATTGACTAAATCGTAGCTCTAAAACTACTGAATGTAACACCACTTACCCGTATCTGACGCCGGGATAGGGTACGAGGCATTACCAGACTTATTCACAAGTAAATATTCAAAACTGAGACATAAATTTCCACTCAAATTTAAAACTTTTCAAAAACATTCATATCATCCCTAAAATGAGCCTACGAGGCCCAAAACATGCATTTGAAGTGGTTCGGGACTAAACTGAAAACTTTGGAAACCTTTGGAAAACTTAGAAAAATTTTCATGTAAAAGATGTTACACGCCCGTGTTAGGCCATTTGATCGATTAAATTTTCATAATTTTTCATAAAATAGGTGCAAACTTTACACGGCCATGGCATACGCTCGTGTTCGAGGCCGTGACGTCCACACGGCTGAGACACACGCCCGTGTCTCTGCCAGTATACTCATTACTGAGCATTCTATTTTGCAACAATTAAGGTGCATAGGACACACGGCCGAAACGCATGCCCGTGGGGCAGACCGTGTGTCGCACACGGCCTAGACACATGCCCGTGTGTCTACCTGTGTGGACAAATATAAAGCTATTTACCAAGCCTTTTTGCCACCTTTCCATGCACCAATCTACACAACAAAACATAGTGTAACACCCCTTACCCATATCCGACGTTGAGATAGGGTACGAGGCATTAATGGACTTATTCGCAAGCAAACATTTAAAACCGAGACATGAATTTTCCACTCAAATTTAAAAATTTTCAAAAACATTCATATCGTCCCTAAAATGAGCCTACGAGGCCTAAAACATATATCGAAAGTGGTTTGGGACTAAACTGAAAACTTTGGAAACTTTTAGAAAACTTAGAAAATTTTTCATGTAAAAGGGGTCACATGCAAATGTGGGTTCGAGACATGCCCGTGTGACCTTAAGACATGCCCGTGCTTCAGGCCGTATTCAAATTAGGGATCTTTTGTTTATGATATCATCATAAAATTGAGGTCACACTACTGCAGTGCTTAGTAGTGTGATTGATTAAATTTTCATAATTTTCATAAAATAGGTGCAGACTTCACACGACTAGGGCACATGTAACATCCTAATTTAGGGCCTAGTCGAATAGTGGTGCGAGACCATAAATTCGAGGTATATGTATGAGTTTTCGAGGTTTATGCCATGTTTGCATGTTAGTGTGAAAGTTTCATGAAGCAATTTTGTTAGATTGAGGTTGAGCTGTCCAAAAGGAATAAATTGCAAAAGTTGCAAAATGTTAGATTCTAGAAGCTATTTGTGTGAAATAGCTTTGGATTATCAATTTAAATGATTAAAATGGGAAAAAGATGATAGAATTTTCATTCATCTTCTTCCCCAAGGCTGCCAAAAATTGAGAGAAGCCATTGTTAGGGCTCTTCAACTTTTCAAGCTAGCTAGTAAGTGTATTCTAGCTCCGTTTTTGATATTCTTCGTATTTTTGAAGTCCTAGTAGTATGAGTAAGCTATTTTTAGCTATATGTTGAGCTAAGATGGATGTTAAAAAATGTAACCATGTATGACATGCATGTATTTTGATGTTTTAGGGAAGAATATGAAAGCTTGATGTAGTAGAAACATCTTTTGCTAAGTGATTTCCATGAAAAATGCAAGTAGGGACTTGTTTGTGAAAGTTTTGAGTTGGGTCATAAATTTGTAATTTAGTAAGAATTGATGATTGCTTTAGTTGAGTAAATGGTTCGGCTATGCATGAAGGATAGAAAGTTGAATGAAAATCACTTTACAAGCCTTGGGCCAAAATTGTAAAATGAGAAAGTTTAGGGGGAAAATGATAATTTTGCTAAAGTATGAGATAATGATCGATTTAGTCAATGTGTGTATTGAACGAGATGATTTATCATTATATATCAAGAAAGACGAAGCCCGGATCAAAATCGAGGCAAGGGTAAAATGGTGGACTAAATTGCACATCTCTATACTTTTTGAGTACCGAGGTAAGTTTATGCGTAATCAATGCGTTATACTTAACGTTCTTAATGCTAGCTAGTGTGTAGCATGAATGAGAATGAATGAGAATGATTGAGGACCTATGTGGTTCAAGTGGAATGAATGTGGTAGAAATCATGAATGAATGAATGAGTAAGTAGAATGAATATTTGATTGAGAATGATGTGATACCAGTTAAGTATATTATTTAGTGGGCTATGTGCTAAACCACTATAACTACCTTATTACTGTGGGTGAAACCACCGAGTAATTTAGCTATGTGGATGTATTAATAAAATGATGTGTTGTATTTTCGAGTAAATGTGTGAGTATATGACTTATGATGTTTTGGTAAGAAGCTATGTGGATGTATGAGTGTGATAAGATATGTGGATGTATAGTGATAATATTTGTATTGTGGGCTAATGTCAACGATTATGAGTATATGACTTATGATGTTTTGGAAATGTAGTAAGGGATACCATAAGCATAATTGTGCATGTGAATTCATTTGGTAGTATAATGCTAATTTTTGTTTAGTTTATACTAGAATGCTTAAATTTTTATGTGTAAACTTACTAAGCTCATGGCTTACTCCTTTTCTTTTCCCTTGTCTTATAGAGAAAGAGGGTTGAATCGAGATGAATTCATTTGGATTAATACTAGAATGCTTAAAGATCGTCCACACTATTAGCTCATTAGCTCACTCCGGTACATTAGACTAAATGTTTTGTACATGGCATGTATAGGGGCTAGACAAGTTAGTGAATTTTGTTGTAAATGGCTAAGATGTGTTAGCCTATATATGGATAATCTATTTTGTATAATGCCATAGTTGTTGGCTGCTTTATTATATGTAAAGATGTAGTTATCCATGTGAGATTATGTTTGTGTTTGAGTTGTTTATGGATGAGTTGAATAAGTATATGTTGTATAAACTTGAGGGGTGAGAAGAGCTTTGCACATAAATATGTTCCGTTTATGTGGATAGACACACGGGCATGTGTCTAGGCCATATGTGACACACGGCCAGCCCACGGGCGTGTGCCTTGGCCGTGTCTCTTTGACAGATTCGAGCAATATAGGCCACGGGCTAGCCACACGGGCGTATGTCTAGACTTCAGGCCGTGTGGTGTAGTCAGTGTTCACCACGGGTGGTGAGCACGGGCGTGTTCCCTAGCCGTGGGGCATTGGCAGAATGCTTGGGTTTTTATGCATTGGTTGAGGGCATGGGCGTGCGTGACATCTATGGGCATGTCTCACCTTACACGGGCGTGTAGCCCCTGTTTAGTTGGAGAAATTTTAAATCGTAGAAGTTTCCGTTAAGGTCACGAGAGCCCTCGTGATTTTGAGTGAGGCCTCGTAAGTCGAGAATGAGGTTGTTGAGGTGACTTAAGAGAGTAGTCACGATGAACCTAAGTGGCGATAATGTGGTTATACTTAGTTATGCCTCGGATCCGATTCCGACGAGAATTACGGGTAAGGGGTGTTACAGTACACGCCTATTTTCGAGGCCGTGCCGTCTACACGGCTGAGAGACACCCGTGTCTCGCAAAGGTGCTCGATCGAGCATTCGGTTTGCATCAATTAAGGCACAGGGACACACGGTGAAACACATGCCCAGTAAGGGTATCAGGTGTGTCGCACACTGCCTAGACACTGCCTGCAGTGTGTCTACCCGTGTGGACAAATATAAGGCTATTTACCAAGCCTTTTTTCCACCCTTATTCACACATACACTTACATCAATTCAAAGGCACATAACATTACATCCTTAGGCAACTAAAACATCCACATTCATGGTTAAAACATATCAACTTTATATGTTTATCTAACATATTCACTACATTTATTAAACCCTAAATCAAACATACAAATCCCACATTCATCATGCTTCATTCAATTACTATCTAGTTACTAAATTATACTTAAATTCCTCATCTTATCAATAGGTCATAATTTCAACATTACACAATTATGCCATAAATCACATTTCCAAATATTTCACATTCACCAAGCATACCATGATCATATCACCATAGATATTGACACATGTATGAATATACTTAGGCTTACAACCATGTTGCCAACATAAGCCAACTTACATAGCCAAATAGCAAACAAGCCTTTGACGATTACAAGCCAACATATTGGCTACAATCATAAAGACACATATAACCAATTGACTTAGTCCCTATACATTCCATAACTCAAAATACTTGAATTTATATATACCCAAAATGGTAGCTTGATAGTGTGATAGGATCTCCGACGATCTCCAACTCGAGCTAGCTTATTAGCCCTATAAAACATGGGAAAGGAAGTGAGGTAAGCTATATAGCTTAGTATGTAACACTGTTTAGGGGTTATGCGTTTGGAGCATAACTTGAGCATTTAGTAGGCTTAAGGTCTGTTGGAGGAATTTTAGGGTTTTGGAGAACCCTGAAGGTAAGGGATGGCTTAGGAAAATTTTAATTTTGGGGTTAAGAATTGGCTGGGCTTTAGAGGGCTTAAGAAAATTATTTGGATGATTTTGGTACATGAAAGGCATTAGCAAAGTGGTTATCTACTGTTTAAGAAATTTGGAAGAAGGTCCATCGAGGGCACTGGTTCGAGTTGAGGCGACAACAAAAGTGGCGTTCTATTTTGGGATTATGGCGTTGCGGTGAAGGCCTTAAAATAATTTGGGCGTGTACTTGGCACAAGCAGCAACTTGGCCAAGTGGTTATCGTGCGGCACATAGGTGTTGGAGGGGAGTGAGGTCATGTTTCGAGGGCTTGCAGCAAAGACGATCGGGCGTGTTTTCTTTTATGCGGTTATGGATTTGGGCTAGGAAGGGTTAAGAATAAATGTTGGGGCCTTATAGCATAAAAATCAAAGTGGCGAATGGCACGGGCGCTAGTTGGTGCTTGGCTTTCCCTGTGTCCCGTGTTCAATCACAGATGTAGGGGTTTTTCTTTTATTTTGTTGGTTGGGCGGTGTTGGACTACAGAGGGAGCTAAGGTTGTTTAGTTTTTGGATTCGGTTGGAAGGAGTGATAAGGATGAGTTTTGAATTTTGTTTTTTTCCAATTCGGCAGGGATAAATGCTGGCTTTATCTTGTTTTTTTTTTTATTTTTATTATTCATTTATTTGATTAAATTAGTAAGATAAGGGATTGGTTTAATTCAAATTAGATTGAATTATTATGTGGTGGCGATTTTGGAGTCTTCAAGGGGAGGGTTGTCAATTTTATAAATAGGAGAGCACCCTTTTGGAAATTTTTCCTCTTTTAATCTCCAAACCGAAAGAGCATTCTCCCACTCTCTCTTGTGCGAATTTCTTCCACCATTCTCTTCCTATTACTTCCATTCTTCCAACCTTATTTCTTACTTTTCTTGACTAGGCGAATGCTTCATCTTCATTTGGAAGCCTAGCAGAAACCTTGAGCCTTTCTATTTCTCTCTTTTATTTCACCAAAGCTTAAAGCCAAACCTTGTTCACCATTAAGTCTATTTTGTTCGTGATCAAGGCAAACTCCCTTTGAATCTCGCAAAGCACGTAGGTGGTAAGTGTACTTTCGTGATCAATCGATTTATGTACCCCTCTGTTGTGGCCAAAACCAATGGTTGGCCTTAGTCTTAGTATGGCCGAATGTCCCTAGGGCCATGATGTTGTGTTTTGTGTTGTTTGTAGGCCGCCAAGGAGTCAAGAGGGGTTTCTCTCGAGTTTAGATCATCGATTAGGTGGTGGGAATTTCGGCAATTCCATTAGTGCGATTACGGATTCAAGTTTACTTTGGTAAGGATGTTATTAGGTGTTCTAAATTCAATAATAGTGGATTATGACTTGTTGATTAATGGTGTGATTCTGATTAAGTGTCAATGGATGCAAGTGCCAGTCAAGAGGGGAAAGGGAAAACTCCCATCCCGAAGTTCAAGAAGAGATCGGTTTCTGCTGTACGAGATTGGCCACCGGGGTGTGGGCGTACAACGGAAAAAGATAGGCAGATAACGGTAGTCTCGCTAAACGATAGCGTCGGGATCGAGGGTTTAGAACTTCAGGTTATAAGGTGTGTAGTTAGCCATTGTTTAGGGTTTTATGTGATATCTCGCTATGTTATATGTTTACTAATAAGTGCAGTGGTAAAAGTGCAATAGATACCCTAAAAGGGGTATGACGCTGATCAGGTAAATAGCAAATTGTTAATATTGTTGTCATTTATTTAAATATGAGTGTATGCCTAAGCTTGTGAATGACATGCACATGCATCATATTGTCATTATATCATGTTACATGTGCATGGGTGGGTTTTTGAAAGAAGGTACGGGTGTACTTCGAGTACGTGGTTGATGTCAGCTTTGTGCTACATCGTGGATTGGCGCTGACTGAGGTCGCGTTGTGGATCTTTGCGATTAAGTTCGCGTGGTTACCTTGATTGATATCGGCTTTATGCCATATCGTGGCTTGATGGATTCTTGTGTGCTCCATCGTGGTTTGATGTTAGCTATACGCTACATCGTGGATGGCATTGGTTGCCTTTTGGAGGAAAAGGAGAGGGTGACTCGATAGTCCCCCGGTGTGTGGTAAATTTGGTTAAGGGGTGTGTAGCGGATGGACCTTAGGATTGGGTTGGGTTTCATGTTGCATTGTTTTGTTATGAAATGATATGGAAATGGGCCAAGCCCAATATGAAATATGAATAGGTATGTTTTGGGAACATACGTGGAAATGGGCCAAGCCCAATAATCGATGAATTAATGAGAAAAGGGCCTAGCCCGAGTGCTTGAATATGATTTGATTGTGGGCCAAGCCCATTGTGGTAATATCCATGTGATTATATTTTGATGTTGCATTTGATAATTTGGGTTGATTTGTGGCTAACATGTGGGTGGATATCGATGGTTTAATTGCACACCGAGTCCGTGTGACTCACCCAATTATTTTCCCAACATTTCGTGTGACTTTTGAGATTGGACCGGGATCGGAGAGGACACATGGTGGCCCATGCGAGAAGGAAGAGTTTAAATATATTAAAGCTTATTTATATTAAGTTTTGGTTTAAATATCGGTTGTAATAAAAGGCCTCTTTATTTATTGTTGGGATCATTTTATTATCTTTTAACTAGGGTTTATATTATACTCGGATTTATTTCCTTCAAATGATTTATAATATAATAAATTATAATAAAGTTTTAATTCACGTATTTTATATCGGGCTTATAGTATTAATTAATTTTAATGGAATTACTTCTAAAATAAACAAAAATTTTCAAGTTTTATGCTAAAGACAAAGATTTTCAACCGCCATTCGCAGTTGACATAACCAGATCCGGCCAAGGCTCGTGGGCGGGTTTGGGGATGTTACTGATTAATATCGAGCCGGTTCAAAACTTCGGCTTTGAGGGTTGTGGGCCCAAAATATTTTCAAATGGGTTTTAAAAAATATGGGCTTTTATTTGTGTTCTTCCGGCATGGCACTGTACCTCTACCGAGTCCACCTGTAAGTACTTTGGACTTTTGAAGTGCTTTACTATTATGAGTCTGTTATGGGCTTAGTTGGGCTCGTAGAATAGAATGATAGGGCTATTGGACCCTAGGACTAGTCTACTCAAACACGTGCATAAGATTTAAAGTGCCTAATAAACAAACTCGTGAAGTAAGTCGTAGTGTTAAGGTGTGGCAACCTCAATGCATGTCTAGGAGTGGTATTCGGTGGGAGCTTG
Organism: Gossypium rotundifolium; assembly: GCA_025506655.1. Taxonomy (NCBI): domain Eukaryota; kingdom Viridiplantae; phylum Streptophyta; class Magnoliopsida; order Malvales; family Malvaceae; genus Gossypium; species Gossypium rotundifolium. Next base: position 136,035,100 of record CP106734.1, on the reverse strand, counting down.
GTATTTAAGCAAATCGCATGACTCACCTCCTCTCCACTTGAATCCTACAGTGCGTAGCTACGGTTCACCTTAACCAAGAGGACTTGTTCACAGTGAACCAATTATTAAAACCCGAAAGGATTAGCCTCATTGCTTTAAAATTCTTGGTTTTACAATTTTTTTTTTTTTAAATTTACCCTTTTTGGTTTGTAAACCCTAAATCTGGTTTTGAAAAAAAAAAAAAAAAAGAAGTGTTTTTTTTTTCCGATTCACCCAAAATTACCAAAATGCCCCTAGCAGCAAAATTACAAAAATGCCCCTGTATTATAAAATTACCACATACCCTCAACTTTTGTTAAAATGATTTTTACTTTGCAAAATATTAAAATCTCTAGTTTTCAAAATATCAATATACCCGATTTGTGAAAATTTACTTGAAAATACCCCTGTGTTGAAAATTACTAAAATGCCCCTGACTTTCAAAATTTCTGAGTTAACCCCAACTTTAATAAAATTCTCTCACTTTGCAAAAGTATCCAAATCGTTGTATTTCAAAATAATGCCCCGACTTTGAAATTTACAAAATTACCTCAGTTGACAAAATTACCAAAATACCTCGGTTTTCAAAATCTGTTATATCTCCAATTTGTGGAATTTTCAAAAAATAAAATAATCTTCAATTTTGGGAAATTCCAAAAAGATCCCGACTTATTAAAATTTTGAATTGCTTTGGTTTATTAAGAAATGTCCTCAGAGGACAAAATGACGGAAATACCCACAGGGTAAAAGCGTAAATGTCCGAATAGTGAATGTTGGTGGTAGATACCATCGAATGTGCCTCTTGAGGAATGAATGTGTTCTTGTTGATGAACGGATGTGTTTTGAAAGTGATTCTCGAATTAGAGTAGTAAAACTCGAATGAAACCTTGTGTGATCGAAAGAACTACTTCTAAAATCATCATTCATAAAATATGCTCGCGGTTAAATAGTGGAACAATTACTAATGCATAAAACTTTAATCGATAAATCAAGACGATAGAGATGAGTTCTAGGGGACTTGAGAGAGGTAGAATGGCAAGATCGGGCGATAGGGTCCGCCATGGGTCGAAAGTGAAGTGCCGCCAAAGATGGGACGTAGAGGGCAAGATCGGACCGGAGAAGATGATGCGATGATCGCGGGCCATGTTATGAGTGCTAGAGCGAGTAAGCGGGAGTTAGTAGAGGAAATGGAACTCGAAGTCGGTATCGGAAAGGCTTAGATCGAACTGAGATGAGATCTTTAGAGAGTGTCGGAGTAGCTCCTAACGTAGCGGAGTATTGGCTAGAAGCGATCGAAAGAATCATGGACGATTTGGATTGCACCAATGAAGAAAAGTGAAGGGCTGCTTCGTTGCTGTTTGACGAAGCCTATCGTTGGTGGCTCACCGTTAAACAAGGTGTACCTACGGATCGATTGGATTGGGATTTCTTTAAGGCCAAGTTTGAAGGGAAGTATGTAGGAGCAGTTATTTGGACTCGCAAAGGAAAGCGTTCTAAATCTAGTACAAGGAATAAGTCAATGGCGGAGTATGAAGTCGAGTTTGTGCGACTAAGTCAAGACGCCAAAGGAATCGTGGCTACGACACGAAAGAAGTGTTCGATTCAAGATGGGCTACGAGATGAGTTATGGAGTTGATCGCTCCACATGAGAGAAAGAGACTTTGCCATTTTAGTGGAGAAAGCTCGGATCATGAAGAGGTTAAGAAGACTATAAGAGAAAACCGAGAGAAGAATAGGAACGAGAATAAGAGAAAGGTTGGACCATCAGCATCGTTTGATAATGTTCAGAAAAGACCAAGGATCGAGAACCCTGTAAGTGCACTTGTACCAGTGGATCGGAATCGTCCTTGTGCTCGGTGTGGAAGGCCTCACACAGGAGAGTGTTGGGGAAATAATAAAGAATGCTTTCGGTGTGGATCTAAGGCACATCTGGTTAAGAATTGTCCTCGAGCAACGAAGGGTCGTGGTTCTAGTCAAAGTCAACCAAGGATGTGAAATCGGGTAAGCTCCTTTGTTTTGGAATACTCTTTAATTGTTCTCCTTGTTTGTAAATTAATTCTTTCCTGTATGATTTGGATCTCGAGTGAGAACTTAGAGACTACGTTTGGGAAGTATGATGAATTGGAATCGAGTGCGCAATGAGGCGTAGAGTAGGGAGTTAGGATTGCATGGTAGTAAGTAATTTGAGGACGAAATTATTTTAAGGAGGGTAGAATTGTAACACCTAGTTTAGGGGTTATCGCTTGGAGCATAACCCAGCATTTAGTAGGCTTAAGGTCCTGTTGGAGGAATTTTAGGGTTTTGGAGAACCCTAGAAGGTAAGGGATGGCTTAGGAAAATTTTAATTTTGGGGTTAAGAATTGGAGCCGGGCTTTAGAGGGCTTAAGAAAATTATTTGGATGATTTTGGTACATGAAAGGCATTAGCAAAGTGGTTATCTTACTGCTTAAGGGGTGGAAGAAGGTCCATCGAGGGCTGGGTTCGAGTTGAGGCAACAACAAAAGTGGCGTTCTATTTTTGGGATTATGGCGTTGCGGTGAAGGCCTTAAAATAATTTATGCGTGTACTTAGCACAAGCAACAACAGCCAAGTGGTTATCGTGCGGCACATAGGTGTTGGAGGGAGTGAGGTCGCGGTTTGAGGGCTTTGCAAGCTGAGATTCGGGCGTGTTTTCTTTTTATGCGGTTATGGATTTGGGCTAGGAAGGGTTAAGAATAAATGTTGGGGCCTTATAGCATAAAATCAAAGTGGCCGAATGGCTCGGGCGCTAGTTGGTTGCGGCTTTCCCTGTGTCCGTGTTGAATCTCGAAATGTAGGGGTTTTTCTTTTATTTTACAAAGAATTGGGCGGTGTTGACTGACAGAGGAGCTAAGGTTGTTTAGTTTTTGGATTGGTTGGAAGGAGTGATAAGGATGAGTTTTGAATTTTGTTTTTTTTCCAATTGGCGAGGATAAATGCCGGCTTTATCTTGTTTTTTTTTTTTTATTTTATTATTCATTTATTTGATTAAATTAGTAAGATAAGGATTGGTTTAATTCAAATTAGATTGAATTATTATGTGGTGGCGCTTTTGGAGTCTTCAGGGGGGGGTCCGAATTTTATAAATAGGAGAGCACCCTTTTGGAAATTTTTCCTCTTTTAATCTCCAAACCGAAAGAGCATTCTCCCACTCTCTCTTGTGCCGAATTTCTTCCACCATTCTCTTCCTATTACTTCCATTCTTCCAACCTTATTTCTTACTTTTCTTGACTAGGCGAATGCTTCATCTTCATTTGGAAGCCTAGCCAAACCTTGAGCCTTTCTATTTCTCTCTTTTATTTCACCAAAGCTTAAAGCCAAACCTTGTTCACCATTAAGTCTATTTTGTTCGTGATCAAGGCAAACTCCTTTGAATCTCGCAAAGCACGTAGGTGGTAAGTGTACTTTCGTGATCAATCGATTTATGTACCCTCTGTTGTGGCCAAAACCGAATGGTTGGCCTTAGTCTTAGTATGGCCGAATGTCCCTAGGGCCATGATGTTGTGTTTTGTGTTGTTTGTAGCCGGCGCCAAGGAGTCAAGAGGGTTTCTCTCGAGTTTAGATCATCGATTAGGTGGTGGGAATTTCGCAATTCCATTAGTGCGCTTTACTGGATTCAAGTTTACTTTCGGTAAGGATGTTATTAGGTGTTCTAAATTCAATAATAGTGGATTATGACTTGTTGATTAATGGTGTGATTCTGATTAAATGTCAATGGATGCAAGTGCCAGTCAAGAGGGGAAAGGGAAAACTCCCATCCCGAAGTTCAAGAAGAGATCGGTTTCAGACGAGATTGGCCAACGGGTGTGGGCATAACGGAAAAAGATAGGCGATAACTGTAGTCTCGCTAAACGATAGCGTCGGGATCGAGGTTTAGAACTTGAGTTATAAGGTGTGTAGTTAGCCATTGTTTAGGGTTTTATGTGATATCTGCTTATGTTATATGTTTACTAATAAGTGCGATGGTAAAAGTGCAATAGATACCCTAAAAGGGGTATGACGCTGATCAGGTAAATAGCAAATTGTTAATATTGTTGTCATTTATTTAAATATGAGTGTATGCCTAAGCTTGTGAATGACATGCACATGCATCATATTGTCATTATATCATGTTACATGTGCATGGGTGGGTTTTTGAAAGAAGGTACGGGTGTACTTCGAGTACGTGGTTGATGTCAGCTTTGTGCTACATCGTGGATTGGCGCTGACTGAGGTCGCGTTGTGGATCTTTGCGATTAAGTTCGCGTGGTTACCTTGATTGATATCGGCTTTATGCCATATCGTGGCTTGATGGATTGCTGTGTGCTCCATCGTGGTTTGATGTTAGCTATACGCTACATCGTGGATGGCATTGGTTGCCTTTTTGGAGGGAAAAGGAGAGGGTGACTCGATAGTCCCCTGGTGTGTGGTAGGCTGGTTAAGGGGGTGTGTAGCGGATGGACCTTAGGATTGGGTTGGGTTTCATGTTGCATTGTTTTGTTATGAAATGATATGGAAATGGGCCAAGCCCAATATGAAATATGAATAGGTATGTTTTGGGAACATACGTGGAAATGGGCCAAGCCCAATAATCAGTGAATTAATGAGAAAAGGGCCTAGCCCGGTGCTTGAATATGATTTGATTGTGGGCCAAGCTGCATTGTGGTAATATCCATGTGATTATATTTTGATGTTGCATTTGATAATTTGGGTTGATTTGTGGCTAACATGTGGGTGGATATCGCTGGTTTAATTGCACACTTGAGTCCGTGTGACTCACCCAATTATTTTCCCAACATTTCTGTGACTTTTGAGATTGGACCGGATCGGAGAGGACACATGGTGGCCCATGCGAGAAGGAAGAGTTTAAATATATTAAAGCTTATTTATATTAAGTTTTGGTTTAAATATCGGTTGTAATAAAAGGCCTCTTTATTTATTGTTGGGATCATTTTATTATCTTTTAACTAGGGTTTATATTATACTCGATTTATTTCCTTCAAATGATTTATAATATAATAAATTATAATAAAGTTTTAATTCACGTATTTTATATCTAGCTTATAGTATTAATTAATTTTAATGGAATTACTTCAGAAAATAAACAAAAATTTTCAAGTTTTATGCTAAAGACAAAGATTTTCAACCGCCATTCCGCAAAGTGACATAACCAGATCCGGTCAAGGCTCGTGGGCCGGGTTTGGGGATGTTACATAGTAAGTTCATATGCAAATAATAAACAACATTAATTATACATTGCCATATGAATAACATGACATATATTAACATAAATGTCATTAAACTTCATGAGCATAACTAACTCAATCATATGAATAACATAACTTATACCACAATCAAAAAACCATTTCAAACCTCACATAAAACATACACATTAATTATGAGCATTTACATTTCAAGCATATACTCTTACATCTTACAATTTCCTAAACTATTATATTTCCATGCTTCCATAATCATTTTAATAGGCAAATTTGCCAATCTTTCTTTTATCTCATATCCAATAATCACAATTTGCATGAATATAACGTGCTATGTCATAACTCAATCTAGCCCGAAAGCCAATCACAAAATCGTCAATCGAATTTACTATGTATTTTATACATCACAAGTATAGACTCATAATCACAAGGTTTTCATAAAACCATTCTCGTGGAAATCATGAACTTACAATTTCATAAAGTTGATTCTTATAAACTTTACGTACATACTTGTACCAATTCATAATACTCACATACTTTTTCTCTTCTTTGACATACCTGTTGAATTTCCCGTTGAACCATTTGGAATACTAAAGGATACTCGGGAATCTCATACATACAATACCGTACCAATGCCATATCCCAGATATGGTCTTATATGTAATCTCATATTGATGCCAATAGCCCAACTATGGTCTTACACGGAATCTCATATTGATGCCATATCCCAGAATGGTCTTACACGAAATCTCATATCGATGCCATATCCCAGATATGGTCTTACACAAAATCTCATATCGATGCCATATCCATGATATGGTCTTACACATAATCTTAGATAACCTTAATGTCATGACATTTGTATCCTACCTATTCCTAAGGTTCAACCGAGATTTCTCGTTTGTTGAAATTTTTCGATTTCATTCAAGAGTAAATACAATTCATATAGTAATAAAGCAATTAAAGCATAAATAACGATGCATTATTTACATACGAACTTACCTCGGTACAAAAAATAATGGAAGTGGACCTAATCGTCAATAACCTTGTTTTCCCCCGATCAAGGTCCAAACCTCTTCTTTCTTGATCTATAATAGCAAATTTAACTTATTTAACTATCACATTGTTCAATTCGGTTCGAATATCACTGATAAACCATAAAAGTAACATATTTTAGGCCCACATTTAGCATGCTTTTGGATGATTTAAGCCTCGAATTATGTAATTTGGTGTTTTAATCCGTTGTTTTCATGTTTTATACTCGTGAGAGCATTGGAAAATGAAAAGAACGAGAAATGTGCTTAAAATGACCAAATTGGGCCAAAATAGAAATCGACACTACTGGGTCCAAGACCACACACGCGTGCCTCCCTAATTACCCTAACACGGCTGGACCCCAAAACACATGGCGTCTCTTCTTGACAGACTCGACCACTACCAAATCAATTCACAAGGGCGTGTGCCATGGCGTGTCTCGCCATGCCAAGAGGAGTTTTACTCGTAGCAGGATACTTGGAGGTAAAGAAACACATTCCAAAGGCTATTCAAACACCCCAAGAGGAATTCTACTTGAATTAGGATATCTAGGGCCAATTGTAATGGCCTAAATTCAAGGTTATCTAACAATGGTTTCGCAACCATAAATCCGATTTAAAGAGAAATTTATTTTAATATTTTTGCATGAATATTTATATGATAGGAAAATCGATTAAAATATCGATAGAAAATTTTATCGATTTAGTGGTTAGTTAGAAAAGGAATTATTGAAGGAATTGGGTAAAAACAAGGTATCGAGACCTTGATCTCATAAAATTGAGTAGAAAATATTTTTATAAATATTTATAAAATGTTAGTAATGTGGTATTAAAATTTCGTTAGAAAATTTTAACGTTTGGGTAGGTAATTAAATGAAAAGGACTAAATTGAAAAAGGTGTAAAAGTTATTAAGAATTAAATAGCTCAATTGTCAAATGAAAAGGGATATAAAGAGCAAATAAGACCAAAGGAGATATTTTAGGCGGCATAAGCTGAGAAAAAATCAGGAGAATTACTGAAAGAAGGGTAAAATGGGAAAATAACAAAATTTATTAAATAAAACTAGGACTAATTTGAGATATCTAGAAATATCTTCATTTTTCTTTACTCTCATCATCCAAAAACGCCATAGGAGGGTTTTATAAGCTAGTATATCATAATTTTTGCACCAAGTAAGTTAACACTTGCCTATTTCTTGTAAGTTTTGTGTTTTTAAGACTTTTACAACTAGGTCCTATTACTAAATTCATTAGTTTTTTTATCTCATGGATGAAATTTAAAGTTACCATGGATGAGTGCTGTAAGTTTATGATGAAATATCATGAAATTGAAGCTTTTATTTGTTTATGAGATGATTTTATTAGGTAATTTCAATAGAAATTGATTTTTAGGACCTAATTGTGAAAATGTTTGGAATTAAAGTCTATTACTTAAATTATGATTTCCAAAGGTTATAAAGTAGTTTAAAGTGATAGAATAAAGTTTTAATTGAGAGAAATCAGCTCAATTGAGAAGTTAATTGAGCAGGGACGAAATTATCATTTATTGAAAGCTTAGGGGGAAAATGGTAATAAACAGTTTGCACTAAAACAGTTTTGGACAGCAGCAGTAGACTAACTTTGAAAAATCACCATAAATTGTAGAAATCTAATTAGAAGATGAACAAAATATGAAATTAAAGCTTATTGAGTCTAGTTTCTCATAAAAGAAATGATGTAAGCAATAGATTTGTAAATCATTAGATATAATGAATTTTGTGAGACAAGGTCAGAATGAATTCGGGTTCCCCTGTTTTTACTTTATAAAATCATCAAAAATTGAATAAAAATAATTAGGGGCTTAAATTTATATGTTTAGAATCATGAATGAGTTTATTTTTAATAGAAATAGACTAGAACATCATCTGAATTCTGTATGAAGAGATAATTAATTTTTAGTGAAGAAGGGTCAGAACTGTCAAACAGCAGAATAGGGGTGATTTTAAAGAATAAACTGTACATATTGGCTAAACCAAAAATTTTGAAAATTTTATGGAAAGAATATATGTGAGTCTAGTTTCAGGGAAAATTAACGGATCCTAATTTGGAGTTCTGTATCTCAAGATAAAAATAATTTAGTGACTATGACTCAAGTAGACAGTTTTGAATGAACTAAAAATAATAATAGAATTATTGAAAATGCTACATGTGAACATGAAATGTATTGAATTGATGATTGAATTTATTTATTTAGATCTGGAAAATTCAAATACGAAGCTAGATCGAGGAAAGGAAAAAGTCCCAGATTAGTAGTTTTTGTATACGATGAACTAGTATCGAGGTAAGTTCATGTAACTTGAATTATATTCTTAAATGCTTGAAATGTATGTTATTGATGTGAATATAATTTGAATGTTCATTGTATGAAAATTGATGAAACATTGATATATTTGATAAAAAGGATAAGAAATCCCGGTTGAATGAAAGGAAAATTCGATGGATCTCTGAAAAGGAATTGATGGGGATCTAGCCCGGACGGGTGATCCTATCCTGATATAGCCCTCCCAAGAATATGTGGAAAATGGATTTAGCCGGACGGGTAATCCAAATTAGGGTCTCAATTTAGCTCGGATGGTAATTGGATCCAAGCTCATTAGAGTAATTGTCGTTGCTGGGATTTAGCCTCGACCGGTAATCCCGACAATACTCTATGAGTTTATATTCTGTGATTTAGCTCGATGGTAATCCACCGTAAGGATGAGGTTCAGGGAGTGTGCTCTCCAAATGAAAATGTGCACATGAATATGAATTGACGGATTCGGATTTGTACACTAAAGTGTACCTCTGAAAATCCATCGAAATTCGAGTAATTCAATGGGATAAATATGGAAATATAACAAAGAAACGGAAATCATGGTATTGATGAACTCATCAATCATGGTATATATATTATTAATACATGGAAATTATTGAACTAACTTGAATGTTGAGCTTGTGTATGTTAGGGTAATAATGCATTGGATGGATATATGAATGTTTATTGCATTGTATTGAAAATGTTAGGTAAGTATAATTCTTGTTACATGGATTTACTAAGCACAAAGTGCTTATCCTGTTTCTTTTTCCCCTGTTTTGTAGTGTGAAGAACTCGGAGGTCGGATTCGGTAGGAGATACCTCACACTATCAGCCTCAAGATTTCGGTATATAATGAAACTTTATTTTGGAAATCAATGGCATGTATAAGCTAATAAAGTAATGCTAATATGAAATGAAAGTAAGGTCCACCATTGGTATGGCTAACAAACCTTGGTTTGGTATGTGTTGATGTTATCTTATAAATATGCATGAATCTATTATGAAAATATGTTGAATTGGATTGGTTGATGTGGATTGGTCTCGGTTGAAAATTGCGGTGATGACTAAATATTTATAAAGGGCTATATTGAGTAAAAAAATTGTAAACTCCGGTAATGCCTTGTACTCTATTCTAATATCGAATACGGGTAAGGGTGTTACATTTGTTGGTATCGAGCTACTGATTTAGCGGTTCTAGGACCGACATAGCAAATACTGATTAGCTATACATGCCATTTAAATTATTTTTGATAGTGTGATATCTCCGACCATTTAAATTGTGTTTTCCTTATAGTAATGTCATCCGACCGAGCTCAATCAAGAAGCGGGAGTCATGCTCGACTTCAAAGACAAAGAGAAGAAACTAGCGATAGAAGGCCCCAGATAGAGGGTCAAGGGAGGAGGCAAAATAGTCTTATTTCAAATGATGAATGAATGGTTTACTCAAGATATAAGAACTAACCCTATAGTGCAAAGAACTGAAGCTCCCTCCTGCATTCTCCACCGATTCTCGAGATTCCACAGTGCATGTCTTGAATCTGTCGAAAAGGAAAGCTCCAGTTGATAAAATCAAAATATGGGGCCAAAGAATTTGAGCAAAGAAGATTGATGATGATCCCGAACGGCTGAATTTTGGTTAGAGAATACTACTCGGGTTTTGAAAGAATTATCTTGCACACCAGAGAATGTTTAAAATGTGCCGCCTCACCGCTAAAAGACACGACTTATCATTGGTGGAATACTAAAGCTTCAGATTGTTCAAATAAGAAATTACATGGGAATTCTTCCGCATCGAGTTCAAAAGAAATATATCATCAGAGATTCCTTGATCGAAAAGAAAATAATTTCTTGAATAAACAGGCAATAGATCAAGATTCGAGTATGTAAGAGAATTTGTTCGGTTGAGTAAATATGCTCGAGAATAGGTACACAAGTCGAAATGTGCAAACGATTCAAGAAGGGTTAAATGAAGAAATTAAGCTACTTATCTAATTCTTGAAATTGAGAGTTTGCTACATTGGCAGAGCGAGCTTATAAAGTAGAAGAATTGAGCAAAGAAAAGAAACAGTGAGAGGAAGCTCAAATTTTAGTAAAGACCAATGGGAAAATCCCAATTTTCTACTCCAAAGAAATTGAAGAAGTACCAGATCGTTCTACCTCACCATCGGGTATTGAAGAGAGCGAGGTTCTCAACGCAATAATCCAAGACCTTCCACTCCATCGGTGACCGGTGTTGGCGGTGTTGGTACCCTAAGTCGAGATGCCAGATTGTAATAAAGCTCATTTTGGTGAATGTCGATTTAAGAGCGGGCTTGTTACCGATGTGGTTCTTTTGACCATTTCTCGAGATTGTCCGAAGGGGTGAAAAGAAGTTGAATAGATATCGGCCGAGTAATCCATCTTTGAGGGGTAGACCATCTCGACCATCTGGTAATGTCAGTGGTAGCCGAGGAGCTACAAAAGATACTGCAAGTAGGCTTGAGACATGAGCGCCTCCTAGGACATATGTCATTCATACCAGAGAAGATGCCTCAGCACCCGATGTTATTACTGGTACATTTTCTTTACTTGATACTAATATTATCGCATTAATTGATCCCGGTTCTACGATTCATATATATGTAAAGCTTGCATGCGTTAAAGATTTATCTGCTGAACCTCATCAATTTGTGGTTAAAGTTTCAACCCTTTGGACAATCTATTTTGGTGGATAAAATTTGTAAAATTGTCCACTAATGGTAAGAGGTTATTGTTTCTGCCGATTTAATGTTACCGCCATTTGATGAGTTTGATGTGATATTGGGCATGGATTGGTTAACTCAAGATGATGCAAGAGTAAAGCAGAAATGTAAATATATTGTGTTGAAGTGTCAGATTGGCGAATTACTCTGGCTTAAATATGATCAGACAGAGGGATTATCTGATGTGATTTCAGTTATTACTGCTCAGAGGTGTGTTAAAAAGGGGTATGATGCTTTTCTTGCTTATGTACTCGACACCAAGGTATCTGAGTCAAAGATATGTGCAAAGGATGGTATGCGAATTTTCTGATGTGTTTCTAGAGGAATTACTAGGGTTGCCACCAGAAAGGGAAGTGGAATTCTCTGTAGATTTGATTTCGAGAACTACTCGATTTCCATAGCTCGTCTCGGATGGCTCCTCTGTAATTAAAGGAATTAAAGACACAGTTGCAAGAACTTGTTGATAGAGGTTTTGTCCAACCGAGTCATTCACCTTGGGTGCTCCGGTTCTATTTGTGAAAAAGAAAGACATGTGTCTTTGAGATTGTGTATTGATTATCGGCAACTTAATAAAGTAACTATAAAGAATAAGTACCGTTACCGGATTGATGATTTATTTGATCACTAAAAGGTGCTACTATATTTTCAAAGATTGATCTCCGATCGAGCTACTATCGATTCTGGGTAAAGGAGTCGATGTGCCAAAGATGACTTTCGTAACTGTGCACGGCATTATGAGTTTCGGTTATGCCATTTAATGACTAATGCACCGCAGATTTATGGATTTGATGAATCGGATATTCGCACCATATTTAGACAAAGTTCGTGGTAGTTTTCATTGATGATATTTTGGTCTATTCTCTAGATGAAGAAGAACATGCGTAACATTTGAGAATTGTGTTGCAAATTTTGCGAGAGAAGCGCTTATATGCTAAATTTAGTAAATGTGAATTTTGGCTTCGAGAAGTGGGTTTTCTTGGACATATTGTATCCATTGAAGGCATTAGGGTAGATCCAAGTAAAATCTCACTATTGTCAATTGAGTCCACCAAGAATGTATCCGAAGTTAGAAGTTTCTTGGGTTTAGTTGGTTATTACCAAGATTTGTACAGGATTTTCTATGATAGCTTCTCCGATGACTCGATTATTGCAAAAGATGTCAAGTTCGAGTGGATCGATGAATGTCGCAGAGTTTCAACCGATTGAAAGATCTACTAACGAAAGCACCAAGATTAGTGCAAAACTGAACCGTAAGGAATTTGTTATTTACAATGATGCCTTATTAAATGGTTTAGGTTGTGTCTTGATGCAAGAAGGTAAAGTAATCGCTATCCTTCAAGACAACTTAAACCACATGAAAGAAATTACCCCAGACATGATCTTGAATTAGTCGCTATTGTATTTATACTGAAGATATGGCGGCATTACCTATACTGGTGAGAAATGCCATATTTATCTCGATCATAAAAGCTTGAAATATTTGATGACACGTAAAGATTTGAATTTGAGACAAGCAGTGGCTTGAATTGATAAAGGACTATGATTTGATTATTGATTACCATCCGGGTAAGGCTAATATTGTGGTGATGCTTTGAGTCAAAAAATCTCGCTTGCTTTGCGATCTATGAATGCTCAATTGTCTTTGGTTGATGATGGTTTAATCATAGCTGAATTGAGAGCTAAACCAACATTTCTACAAAGAAATATGTGAAGCTCGGAAGAATGATAAGAAGTTACTGAGTTAAACGGGCACAATGTGAGTCGCATCGATTCGAATTTCAAGTTGGGATTGATGGTTGTTTATTATTCGAGATAAGGTATGTGTACCCAAGAATTGTGAGCTCATATGTAAGATTTTACACGAGGCTCACAGTGGTATTATGTCTGTACATCCGGGAAGTAATGAAATGTATAATGATTTGAAGAAGATGTATTGGTGGCCAGGTATGAAACATGATATTTCTGAGTTTGTATCAAGATGTTTAATATGTCAGCAAGTTAAAGCTGAACATCAGGTACCTTCGGGGTTACTTCAGCCAATTACTATATCGGAATGGAAATGGGAAAGAATCACTATGGATTTTGTATCGGGGTTACCGTTGTCTCCAAGGAAAAAAAGATGCTATTTGGGTGATTGTTGACCGATTGACAAAGTCAGCACACTTTATTCCGGTACGTAGGGATTATTCTTTAGATAAACTGGCTGAACTATACATAACTGAGATTGTCAGGCTACATAGAGTGCCTGTCTCCATTATATCAGATAGAGATCCCCGATTTACGTCTCGTTTCTGGGACAAATTGCAAGAAGCTTTGGGTACTCAGTTGTATTTTAGCATCAGATTTCATCCTCGATAGATGGCCAATCTGAAAGCGTGTAATTCAAGTATTGGAAGATATGCTCGATGTTGTATACTAGAGTTTGAAGGTAATTGGAAGAGATATCTACCTTTGATTGAATTTGCTTACAATAATGATTATCATCAAGATACAATGGCTCGTATGAAGCTTTGTATGGTAGAAAATGTAGAACATCGTTATATTGGATGAGGTCATGAAAAGAAGATACATGGGGTTGATTTGATTCGGAAATGTAAGAAAAGTAAAAGTGATTCTAATAGCTTGAAAGCGGCCTCTAATCGCCAAAAGTCATATGCCGATCTTAAACGAAAAGAGATTGAATTTTAGGTCGGTGACAAGGTATTCCTGAAAGTGTCTCCTTGGAAGAAAGTTCTCCGATTCGGTCGAAAGGGTAAATTGAGCCCAAGATTTATCGGGCCATATGAAATTATAGAAAGTATTGGACCGGTCGCTTATCGATTGACGTTACCACCAGAACTCGATAGAATTCATAATGTTTTTCATGTGTCTATGCTACGACGATATCGGTTAGATCCTTCACATGTTATTTCTCCAACTAAGTGGAGATTCAAATGATATGACTTATAATGAAGAACCGGTCAATAAATTAGCACGGAAACAAATGAGCTTAGAAATAAAAAATAAATTTGGTGAAAGTATTGTGGCAAAAGCACGGGTTGAGGAAGCGACATGGGAACCGGAGGAGGCAATGAGGAAACAATATCCAAACCTCTTTATCGGTAAGATTTTCGAGACGAAAATCCTTAAAAGGGGGAGAGTTGTAATTGCCTAAATTAAGGTTATCGGAACAATGGTTTCGCAACCATAAATCCGATTTAAAGAGAAATTTATTTTAATATTTTTGCATGAATATTTATATGATAGGAAAATCGTATTAAAATATCGATAGAAAATTTTACCGATTTAGTGGTTAGTTAGAAAAGGAATTATTGAAGGAATTGGGTAAAAACAAGGTATCGAGACCTTGATCTCATAAAATTGAGTAGGAAATATTTTTATAAATATTTATAAAATGTTAGTAATGTGGTATTAAAATTTCGTTAGAAAATTTTAACGTTTGGGTAGGTAATTAAATGAAAAGGACTAAATTGAAAAAATGTAAAAGTTATTAAGGATTAAATAGCTCAATTGTCAAATGAAAAGGGATCTAAAGAGCAAATAAGCCCAAATGTAACATCCCCAAACCCGGCCCACGAGCCTTGACCGGATCTGGTTATGTCATCATGAAAAAACGGTTGGAAAATCTTTGTCTTTAGGATAAACTTGAAAATTTTGTTTATTTTAGGAAGTAATTCCATTAAAAATTATTTAATAATCGTAAGTTCGATATAAAATATGTGAATTAAAACTTTATTATAATTTATTATATTATAAATCATTTGAAGGAAATAAATCTAAGTATAATATAAACCCTAATTAAAAAGATAATAAATGATCCCAACAATAAATAAAAAGGCCTTTTATTACAACCATTATTTAATCGAAATACTTAAGATTAAAACTAACTAAAAACATCTTTATCTGCATGGCCCACCTGGCTTCCTCTCCGAACCCGGTCCAACTCATGAATCACCTGAAATGTTAGGAAGATAATTGGGTGAGTCATAATGACTCAGTGTGTAATTAAACCACTGATATCCACCCACATGTTAGCCACAAATCAACCCAAATTATCAAATGTAACATAAAAACATAATCACATGGATATTACCACAATCTGGGCTTGGCCCACAATCAAATCATATTCAAGCACCGGCTAGGCCTTTTCTCATTAATTCACGACATCGGCTTGGCCCATTTCCACGTATGTTCCCAAACATACCTATCCACATGTCATATTGGGCTTGGCCCATTTCCATATCATTTCATAACAAAACAATGCAACATGAAACCCAACCCAAACCTAAGGTCCATCCGCTACACACCCCTTAACCAAACCTACCACACACCGGGGACTATCGAGTCACCCTCTCCTTTTCCTCCAAAAGGCAACCAATGCCATCCACGATGTAGCGTGTAGCTAACATCAAACCACGATGGAGCACACAAGAATCCATCAAGCCACGATATGGCATAAAGCCCATATCAATCAAGGTAACCACGCGAACTAAATCGCAAAGATCCACAACGCGACCTCGATCGGCGCCAATCCACGATGTAGCACAAAGTCGACATCAACCACGCACTCAAGTACACCTGCATCTTCTTTCAAAACCCACCCATGCACATGTAACATAATATAATGACATAATGAATAAAGCATGTACATGATATTCGAGCATACATTCATATTCATAGACATACTCCCATACACGTATTAATAACCACATCTCAACAGCTTTGATACTAACTGCTTATCGACATGCCCTTTAAGGGTATCCGGTTCACATAGTCAATGACTTATTAACACATATTTAACACATACACCTATCGTGATACATATCATATACCCGAAATCGATGGGTTAATCACACACCTTATAACCTCAAGTTCTAAACCCTCGATCCCGACGCTATCGCTTAGCGAGACTACTGTTATTTGCTTATCGTTTTTCGTTGTACGCCCACACCGGTGGCCAATCTCGTCATGCAGTAAACCGATCTCTTCTTGAACCGGGATGGGAGTTTTCCTTTCTCCTCTTGACGAAATCGAGATCCCGGCGCTACTTAATGCTTCCACAAACGCCGACTAAACCACTCCAAAGAAAGTCTCTGCGTTAGGCTCTTCTCCCTACAATCGGCCTTAGCATCAAATACTTAACAACCTTAGTCTTAATCGAATACCAAATACATAACTTATCAAATAAACCCTTACCACCACTTACCAAGTCGATCGCTAGCAACCGAGGCTTGTTGAATACCTCAAAATCCTAGAGTACCTTCAACAACGATTGCAATGAAAACCCAAGAGATCTATGCTAATATTCGCCAAGGTGCTACCAAATTGAAGAAAGGAAATTCGGCACAAGGTGGGGTGTAGATTCGGCTAACAAAAGAAACCCAAGGAATAGGGGTTTTACCAAAAGGTTTGAAAAGAGGAAGGAAAGGTATAGGGGTGGACTTTCGGTTTAACACGAAATGGAAGCAAAGAAAAAATGAAAGGGTGAGTGATTAGGCTAAGGATCCAAAAGAAGAAAGAGTGAGATGCAATGGAGGTTTTCGGCTCAGTGAAATATGAAGAATAAATGGAGAATTTGACTAAGTCTTGAAATTCAGGCCAAAAAAAATGGTGGAGCAAATTAAGCAAGAGCAAATGGATTCAAAAGGGTGGCCAAAGGTGAGCTCTCTCCCTATTTATAGAATTCGGCTACTCCCCCACCTAAAGAACCCAAGTTCCGGCCATCACCTATGGCCACTACTT
Source organism: Gossypium rotundifolium (assembly GCA_025506655.1). Classification (NCBI taxonomy): domain Eukaryota; kingdom Viridiplantae; phylum Streptophyta; class Magnoliopsida; order Malvales; family Malvaceae; genus Gossypium; species Gossypium rotundifolium. The sequence goes on along the minus strand of CP106734.1, from coordinate 136,018,014 downwards.
CAAAATTATTCAAAATAATTTAAACACTCAATTGCCTATTTTTCCTCCTTGCCACTTGATAGAGATTAATAAAATAAAATCCATAAAAATATACAATATTATCCCTATTATCTCAAAACAATAAAAAGATAAAGTTGATGACTACTCCTCATCCAGCCGAATTTAAATACAAAGCTATCTTAATCTTCATCCCAAGTGTCAGTCCATCATCTTCCATTTCACGCAAAAGACCAAAACAAAATAAAATTCCCAATGCAAGACTTCTGGTTCGAACGCAGGACCTTGCTGCTCCTCTAACGCCCAGGCCATTCGGCCACCTTGATTTTTATGACAAAAACCCCCATCATTTAATCTTAAACCCTTCCTACTCCAGCCCATAACCGCATATAAAAGAAAATACGCCCAAAATGTCTGCAAGCCCTCAAACCATGACCTCCTTCCCTCCAAATACCTAAGTAGCTTTAAGAGCCACTCGCCAATTGGTCTTTCATGTCCAATAACTCGCCATTTATTTATAAGCATACCTGGCCGAGTCCCCTAATTAGCAAAGATAAAACAAAATTGCTGCCTTAGCACTCGAACCTTGCCCCCCTTTAGGCGTCACCTTCCCAAGCCCCAAGCAACGCCTTCATGCCACTTTGCCAACTCCTTTCTTGTGTCCTAAATTCCACCAATTTATTTTAAAGCCTACTTGCCCTAATTCCCTTTTACACTAAAAATCTAAAATTTTCTAAAGTCTTCCCCTTTTACCCGAGCATTCTTAAAACCTCTAAAACACCTCCAAACACACCCAAAACCTACCAACACCTAAATTATACTTAAATTACCTAGCCCCTAAACCGTGGTGTTACAATTCTACCCTCCTTAAAATAATTTCGTCCTCGAAATTACTTAACTAACGAATGTCCGTACCACCTATCTTACCACCTTACGCTTATGCTGCGCACTCTGATCTAACTAAGACTATCATACCTTTCCAACACGGTTTCTAAGTTCGCACTCAAAATTCAAAACACCTCTCTTAGCATCACAGACAAGACTAATTCACAGGCAAGCAAAACAATCAAAGCATGTACCAAAGCAAAGGAGCTTACCAGATGTCACATCCTCGGTTGACTCTGACTACAACCATTCCTTCCATGGCTCGAACCACGACCTCTCGCTGCCTGAGGACAGTTCTTAACCAAATGCGCCTTCGACCCACACCGGAAACATTTCTTATTATTTCCCCAACATTCTCTTGAATGAATTCTCCCACACTTAGCATGTGAATGATTCCCATCCATTGGTACAAGTGCACTTACTGTGGTTCTCGGTCCTTGGTCTTTTCTCGGCATTACCAAACGATGTCGATGGTCCAACATTTCTCTTATTCTCGCTCCTATTCTTCTTGGTTTTCTCTTATAGTCTTCTTAACCTCTTCAACGATCCGAGCTTTCTCCACTAAAATGGCAAAGTCTTTCTCTCGCATGAGCGATCAACTCCATAACTCATCTCGTAGCCCATCTTCAAATCGAACACTTCTTTCAGAATCGTAGCTAAGATTCCTTTGGCGATCGACTTAGTCGCACAAACTCACTTCATATTCCGCTACCGACTTATTCCTTGCACTAGATTTAGAACGCTTTCCTTTGCGAGTCCAAATAATCGGCTCCTACATACTTCCCTTCAAACTTGGCCTTAAAGAAATCCTAATCCAATCGATCCACGGGACACCTTGCTCGACAAAGTGAGCCACTAACGATAAGCTTCGTCGCAAGCAACGAAAAAGACCTTGACTTTTCTTCATCGGTACAATCCAAATCGTCCATGATTCTTTCAATCGCTTCTAGCCAATACTCCGCCACGCTTGGAGCTACTCCCGACACTCCTCTAAAGATCTCATCCGCTCGATCTAAGCCTTTCCGATACCGACTTTCGAGTTCCATTTCTCTACTAACTCCCGCTTACTCGCTCTAGCACTCGCAACATGGCCCGCGACATCGTGTCATCTTCTCCCGTCGATCTTGCTCCTCCATGTCCACTTCAAGCAGACTTCATTTTTCGACCCATGGCTGCACCCTATCTGCCCGATGTTGCCATTCTACCTCTATCAAGGCCCCTAGAACTCATCTCTATCGTCATGATTTATCCGATTAAGAAGTTTTATGCATTAGTAATTGTTCCATTATTTAACCGCGATCATATTTTATGAATGAAAGATTTTAAAAGTAGTTCTTTCGATCACACAAGGTTTCAGTTCGAGTTTTACTACTCTAATTCAGAGAATCACTTTCACATTCATCAATAGAGACACCTTCATTTCTCAATAAAGGCACATTCAGTGGTATCTACCACACACATTCACTATTCGGACCTTCTTGCCCGTTTTCTACCCAGGGGTATTTTCGTCATTTTCCTACAGGACATTTCCGTAATAAACCAGTGGAAATTTTAAAACTTAATAAACCGTAACATTTTGAAATTTCCACATCGAGAGGGCATTTGAAAAATTTGTCAAATTAGAGATAAACAGTAATTTTGGAAACCGTGGTATTTTAGTAATTTTCAACACGTGGGTATTTTAGTAAATTTTCCCAAATCGGGTATATTGATATTTTGAAAACTAGAGATTTTAATATTTTTCCAAGTAAAATCATTTTAACAAAAGTTGAGGTATGTGGTAATTTTATAATCTGAGGGCATTTTTGTAATTTTGCCGCTAGGCATTTTGGTAATTTTGGGTAAATCGAGAAAACACTTTCTTTGTTTTTTTTTCAAAACCAGATTTAGGGTTTACAAACCAAAAGGGTAAATTTGAAAATTTTAAACCAAGAATTTTAAAAAAGAAGGCTAATCCTTTCGGGTTTTAATAATTGGTTCACTGTGAACAAGTCCTCATGGTTAAGGTGAACCGTAGCTACGCACTGTAGGATTCAAGTGGAGAGGAGGTGAGTCACGGATCGCTTAAATACCAAGCTCCCACTGAATACCACTCCTAGACATGCGCACACAGGTTGCCACACCTTAACACGACGACTTACTTCACAGGTTTGTTTAGTAACCTTAAGTCTTATGCATATGTTTGGGTAGACTAGTCCTAGGGTCCAAAAGCCCTATCATTCTATTCTACGAGCCCAACTAAGCCCATAACAGTTCATAATAGTAAAGCACTTCAAAAGTCCGAAGTACTTACCTGGTGGACTCAGCCGAGGTACAAAAAGCCATGCCGTAAAAACTCAAATAAAAGCCCATATTTTGAAAAGCCTATTTGAAAATGTTTTTGGGCCCAAAACCCTCAAAGCCGAAGTTTTGAACTCGGCTCGATATTAATCAGTAATATCCCCAAACCCGCCCACGAGCCTTGACCGGATCTCGTTATGTCATCATGAAAAACGGTTGGAAAATCTTTGTCTTTAGGATAAACTTGAAAATTTTTGTTTATTTTCGGAAGTAATTCCATTAAAATTATTTAATACTGTAAGCCCGATATAAAATATGTGAATTAAAACTTTATTATAATTTATTATATTATAAATCATTTGAAGGAAATAAATCTAAGTATAATATAAACCCTAATTAAAAAGATAATAAAATGATCCCAACAATAAATAAAAGGCCTTTTATTACAACCATTATTTAATCAAATACTTAAGATTAAAACTAACTAAAACATCTTTATCTGCATGGCCCACCGGCTTCCTCTCCGAACCCGGTCCAACTCATGAATCACCCGAAATGTTAGGAAGATAATTGGGTGAGTCATAATGACTCAAAGGTGTAATTAAACCATCGATATCCACCCACATGTTAGCCACAAATCAACCCAAATTATCAAATGTAACATAAAAACATAATCACATGGATATTACCACAACTGGCTTGGCCCACAATCAAATCATATTCAAGCACCGGCTAGGCCCTTTTCTCATTAATTCATCGACATCGGCTTGGCCCATTTCCACGTATGTTCCCAAAACATACCTATCCACATGTCATATTGGGCTTGGCCCATTTCCATATCATTTCATAACAAAACAATGCAACATGAAACCCAACCCAAACCTAAGGTCCATCCGCTACACACCCCTTAACCAAATTTACCACACACCGGGGACTATCGAGTCACCCTCTCCTTTTCCCTCCAAAAGGCAACCAATGCCATCCACGATGTAGCGTGTAGCTAACATCAAACCACGATGGAGCACACAAGAATCTATCAAGCCACGATATGGCATAAAGCCCATATCAATCAAGGTAACCACGCGAACTAAATCGCAAAGATCCACAACGCGACCTCGCCGGCGCCAATCCACGATGTAGCACAAAGTCGACATCAACCACGCATCAAGTACACCGCATCTTCTTTCAAAAACCCACCCATGCACATGTAACATAATATAATGACATAATGAATAAAGCATGTACATGATATTCGTGCATACATTCATATTCATAGACATACTCCCATACACGATTAATAACCACATCTCAACAGCTTTGATACTAACTGTTTATCGACATGCCCTTTAAGGGTATCCGGTTCACATAGTCACCGCACTTATTAACACATATTTAACACATACACCTATCGCATACATATCATATACCCGAAATCGATGGGTTAATCACACACCTTATAACCTCAAGTTCTAAACCTCGATCCCGACGCTATCGTTTAGCGAGACTATCAAGATTTGCTTATCGTTTTCGTTGTACGCCCACACCCCGGTGGCCAATCTCGTACAGCAGAAATCGATCTCTTCTTGAACTTCGGGATGGGAGTTTTCCCTTTCTCCTCTTGACGAAATACTGAGATCCCGAAGCGCTACTTAATGCTTCCACAAACGCCGACTAAACCACTCCAAAGAAAGTCTCTGCGTTAGGCTCTTCTCCCTACAATCGGCCTTAGCATCAAATACTTAACAACCTTAGTCTTAATCGAATACCAAATACATAACTCATCAAATAAACCCTTACCACCACTTACCAAGTCGATCGCTAAGAACCGAGGCTTGATGAATACCTCAAAATCCTAGAGTACCTTCAACAACGATTGCAATGAAAACCCGAAGAGATCTATGCTAATATTCAGCCAAGGTGCTACCAAATTGAAGAAAGGAAATTCGGCACAAGGGTGGGGTGTAGATTCGGCTAACAAAAGAAACCCAAGGGAATAGGGGTTTCGCCAAAAGGTTTGAAAAGAGGAAGGAAAGGTATAGGGGTGGACTTTCGGTTTAACACGAAATGGAAGCAAAGAAAAATGAAAGGGTGAGTGATTAGGCTAAGGATCCAAAAGAAGAAAGAGTGAGATGCAATGGAGGTTTTGGCCGGTGAAATATGAAGAATAAATGGAGAATTTGACTAAGTCTTGAAATTCTACCAAAAGAAATGGTGGAGCAAATTTAAGAAGAGCAAATGGATTCAAAAGGGTGGCCAAAGGTGAGCTCTCTCCTATTTATAGAATTCGCTACTCCCCACCTAAAGAACCCAAGTTAGGCCATTACCTATGGCCACTACTTCAAAATTATTCAAAATAATTTAAACACTCAATTGCCTATTTTTCCTCCTTGCCACTTGATAGAGATTAATAAAATAAAATCCATAAAAATATACAATATTATCCCTATTATCTCAAAACAATAAAAAGATAAAGTTGATGACTACTCCTCATCCAAATTAATTTAAATACAAAGCTATCTTAATCTTCATCCCAAGTGTCAGTCCATCATCTTCCAAACTCACGCAAAAGACCAAAACAAAATAAAATTCTAACGCAAAGACTCGGTTCGAACGCAGGACCTTGTCGCTCCTCTAACGCCCAGCCATTCGCCACCTTGATTTTATGACAAAACCCCATCATTTAATCTTAAACCCTTCCTACTCCAGCCCATAACCGCATATAAAAGAAAATACGCCCAAAATACTGCTGCAAGCCCTCGAAACCGCGACCTCCTTCCCCTCCAGCGCCTAAGTAGCGCCTAAGAGCCACTCTGCCAATTGGTCTTTCATGTCCAATAACCTGCCATTTATTTATAAGCATACTGGCCGAGTCCCCTAATTAGCTAAAGATAAAACAAAATTGTCGCTTTAGCAATCGAACCTTGCCCCCTTAGGCGCCACCTTCCCAAGCCCCAAGCAACGCCTTCATGCCACTTTGCCAACTCCTTTCTTGTGTCCTAAATTCCACCAATTTATTTTAAAGCCTACTTGCCCTAATTCCCTTTTTACACTAAAATCTAAAATTTTCTAAAGTCTTCCCTTTACCCGAGCATTCTTAAAACCTCTAAAACACCTCCAAACACACCCAAAACCTACCAACACCTAAATTATACTTAAATTACCTAGCCCCTAAACCAGGGTGTTACACCAAAGGAGATATTTTAGGCGGCATAAGCTGAGAAAAAATCTGGAGAATTACTGAAAGAAGGGTAAAATGGGAAAATAACAAAATTTATTAAATAAAACTAGGACTAATTTGAGATATCTAGAAATATCTTCATTTTTCTTTACTCTCATCATCCAAAAATGCCATATGAGGGTTTTATAAGCTGGTATATCATAATTTTTGCACCAAGTACGTTAATACTTGCCTATTTCTTGTAATTTTTGTGTTTTTAAGACTTTTACAACTAGGTCCTATTACTAAATTCATTAGTTTTTTTATCTCATGGATGAAATTGAAAGTTAACATGGCTGAGTGCTGTAAGTTTATGATGAAATAGCATGAAATTGAATCTTTTATTTGTTTATGAGATGATTTTATTAAGTAATTTCAATAGAAATTGATTTTTAGGACCTAATTGTGAAAATGTTTGGAATTACGATCTATTACTTAAATTATGATTTCCAAAGGTTATAAAGTAGTTTAAAGTGATAGAATAAAGTTTTAATTAAGAGAAATCACCTCAATTGAGAAGTTAATTGAGCAGGGACGAAATTATCATTTATTGAAAGCTTAGGGGAAAATGGTAATAAATAGTTTGCACTAAAACAGCTTTTGGACAAGAGCAGAGATTAACTTTGAAAAATCACCATAAATTGTAGAAATTGAATTATAAGATGAAAAAATATGAAATTAAAGCGTATTGAGTCTAGTTTCTCATAGAAGAAATGATGTAAGCAATAGATATGTAAATCATGAGATATAATGAATTTTGTGAGACAAGGTCGAGTGAATTCGGGTTCCCTGCTTTTTACTTTAGAAAATCATCAAAATTGAATAAAATAATTAGGGCTTAAATTTATATGTTTAGAATCATGAATGAGTCTATTTTAATAGAAATAGACTAGAACATCATATAAATTCTGTATGAAGAGATAATTAATTTTAGTGAAGAAGGGTCGAATCACAAACAAAGAGTAACAGGGTGACTTTAAAGAATAAACTGTACTTATTGGCTAAACCAAAAATTCTGAAAATTTTATGAAAGAAGATATGTGAGTCTAGTTTTAGGGAAAATTAACGGATCCTAATTTGGAGTTCTGTATCTCAAGATAAAAATAATTTAGTGACTATGACTCAAGTAGATAGTTTTGAATGAACTAAAAATAATAATAGAATTATTGAAAATGCTACATGTGAACATGAAATGTATTGACTTGATGATTGGATTTATTTATTTAGATCCGGAAAATTCAAATATGAAACTAGATCGAGGAAAGGAAAAAGTCCCGGATTAGTAGTTTTTGTATACGAACTAGTATCGAGGTAAGTTCATGTAACTGGAATTATATTCTTAAATGCTTGAAATGTATGTTATTGATGTGAATATAATTTGAATGTTCATTGTATGAAAATTGATGAAACATTGATATATTTGATAAAAGGGAAGAAATCCTGTTGAATGAAAGGAAAATTCGATGGATCTCTAAAAGAAATTGACGTTAAAAGGATCTAGCCCTGACGGTGATCCTATCCCTGATATAGCCCTCCCAAGAATATGTGGAAAATGGATTTAGCCTCGACGGTAATCCAATTAAGGTCTAAATTTAGCTTGGACTGGTAATTCAGATCCAAGCTCATTAGAGTAATTGTCGTTGCAGGGGATTTAGCCTGGACTTTTAATCCCGACAATACTCTATGAGTTTATATTACAGGGGATTTAGCCTGGACTGGTATCCCGCTGTAAGGATGAGGTTCACGGGAGTGTGCTCTCTGAAATAAAAATGTGCGCACATGAATATGAATTGACAGACTCGGATTTGTACACTAAAGTGTACCTCTGAAAATCCATCGAAATTTCGAGTAATTCAATGGGATAAATATGGAAATATAACAAAGAAACGGAAATCATGGTATTGATGAGCTCATCAATCATGGTATATATATTATTGATACATGGAAATTATTGAACTAACTTGAATGTTGAGCTTGTGTATGTTAGGGTAATAATGCATTGAATGGATATATGAATGTTTATTGCATTGTATTGAAAATGTTAGGTAAGTATAATTCTTGTTACATGGATTTACTAAGCACAAAGTGCTTATCCTGCTTTCTTTTCCCCTGCTTTGTAGTGTGAAGAGCTCGGAGGTCGATTCGTAGGAGATACATCACACTATCACCTCAAGATTTCGGTATATAAAGAAACTTTATTTTGGAAATCAATGGCATGTATAAGCTAATAAAGTAATGCTAATATGAAATTGAAGTAAGGTCCACCATTGGTATGGCTAGCAAACCTTGGTTTGGTATGTGTTGATGTTATCTTATAAATATGCATGAATCTATTATGAAAATATGTTGAATTGGAATGGTTGATGTGGATTGGTCTCGGTTTAAAATTGCAGGAAGGCTAAATATTTATAAAGGGGCTATATTGAGTGAAAAAAAATTGTAAACTCCGGTAATGCCCTGTACTCTATTCTAATATTGAATACGGGTAGGGGGTGTTACACCAATAAAGCATCTCAAAGTCTATATAAACACCCTAGGGGGCAACTTAAAGGGAGAGTTCGGCAGAAGCCTTCTGCCAGGGCTTTTATCGGGGTAACCTAGGGCTTTAGTCGGGGGACGTTCGGATAGGCATCCAACTAGGCCAAAGGAGGCAGATTTGTGGAGATTACTCAGAGATAGCCAGTTGATTCATCTCAAGAAGCTAGAATTATACTCAAGACGGAGGATCTCTCCTTCAATTCCTTCAGGGGGTTTTAGGGATTTCTTATGTTTTATTTTATCTTTTCTTTTGAGATGTTTTCTTTTACAACTATGAACTAAACCCTCAAATACCTGAGGGGGATGAAACCTAAGATGAATCTTGCTATTGTTTGCTGAACTATATGATAAATATTTGGCTTGTTCTTAATTATGTGTTCTTAATTCTTGTGTTGATATTTCTGGGATATTAATTCAAGTATGATGTGCTTAGGTGGAGGAGCAAAAGTCCCTGCCTAAGAGTAGATCTAGCATAATTAAGCGGAGTTGATCGTGCGCCTAGATAGGGTGATGAGATTTTAGCAGATTAGGGTGAAACCTAATATAGGAGTCCATAGATCGAGTTAATGCAATTCTAGGGGTTTTAATTAAAAAGATATTTCAATTAATCAACCTAGGGTTAGACGTTAGTCGCCTCGAGAGAGGGATTAATATATGTTAGGGAATCTTACGGATCAAGTCAGGTGAATAAATCGTCTGGTTCAGTGTTAGATAACAAGTAAAGTCTAGGTGGATTCTTCCTTGGGTATCATCTTAATCAATTGGTTTTTCCTCAAGTTATTTTCCCAATTTCATTCTTCTTTGTCTTCGAGTCTTTAGTTTAGTAGTTAGTTAATTTAGATTAAACAACAAATTCCCTTAATTCTTAGGCTAAATAATAGAAAGAGAGTTAGTATTAGTACTTTTGGTTCCTTTAGGATTCGACATATCGGTCTTGCCTAAACTATACTACTGTCCGATAGGTGCGCTTTCCTACATCGTTGTCTTAGTTAGTTTCCAGGTTTGATCATCTTTATATAAATTTTAAGACTCGACAAAACAATGATCAAGTTTTTGACGCTGTTGCCGGGGAGCTGAAATATTAAGAACGCTTAATTTTTATCACTTTGGCCATTTTTTTATTACAATTTATTTTTATTTTTTATTTGTTTTTACTTTGCTAAATTTTCCTTTATTTACTTTTGACAGATAATTTTAGTTTATAGAGGAGATGGCATTGAATAGTATCAGTGGCAATTCATGAGGACAATTCCTACTAAAGCAGCTAGTGTCTTCAACCTCGACGCGATCACCATGCTATCAAATCAGGTAGAGATGTTACATAAAAAATTTGATGGTTTATACGGTTCTTCGCAGACACATCCAGTTATGCAGTGCGACACAAGTGGAGGAGTCGCGGATCCTAAGTACCCACCCTACGGGCATGGCATGGAAAACGAACAAGTTAACTATATGGGTAACTATCCTAGACCTCAAAATAATTTTTATGGTAACACTTATAATGCAGGTTGGAGGTACCACCCCAATTTCTTGTGGGGTGATCAAAATAGCCAAAGATCGGAACTTCCTCCAGATTTTCAACAACCACCTCACCAACAGGAAGAGGAGTCAAACCTTGAAGAGATGCTAACAAATTTCATAGCAGCCTCAGAAACACGTTTCCAAAAGGTAGAAACAAAACTTGAAGTATTGTCACAGGAGCTCAATGATCAGTTAGGTCATCTTACTAAACTTATCTCAGAACAACTACAAGAAAGCTTTCCAAGCAACACTAAAACTAACCCAAAAGAGCAAATTCAAGCCGTAACAACTCATGACAGTGAAAGGTCAGTGAAATCTGACTCGAGGCAAGAGCCTGTGATAAGTGAAGGTAAGGTTGAGGTAAGCCAGGATGTACCAAACCGGTAATTACAGAGTACCAAGCTCGTGCGCCATACCCCAATGTGACAAAGAAAGACCACAAAGAGGAAGAATTTGGTAAGTCTCTTAAGCTTCCAAAGAAATTTTGTATTAACTTGCCGCTTCTTGAAGCTCTTTCGCAGATGCCAGATCTTAGACCTCGTGTCAATAAAAAGAAATTCATGAGGAACGAAGGCTTTGGATAGATGAACTAGACGAGTGGAAGACACACTTCAAAAAGAAACTAAAAAAACACGAAGTAAAAACGAGGCAACTCCACGACGAACTTAATGATGGGACAACCCAGCTTAAAATAGGAGATCAGGTACTCAAAATCTTCCCGGATGGAACAGTCGAGGTAATGAATCCTAAATTCAGCACTTTTAAGGTAAACACTACTCGACTTGAACTATATATCAATAACCGAATTGATCACATGAGAAAGGATTTTCGCCTCCTCAAACCACCATGATTATGCGAATGACAGGTAAGTCTAGCTCAAGACTTTAAACAAGCACTTCTCAGGAGGCAACCCGAGCACTAACTCTACTAATTAGTCTCATTTTATTTCTTTTCGTATTTAGGCATAGGTTTCCATACCCATACAGCCTTGCACACGGCCGTGGCCGTGGTCGTGTGGGCACCACAGGAAGGAACACGGGCGTAGGATGCATCTCTATTTAGACCCCCTTCTTCCCTTCTCTTTTCCAGTTGTCTTTCTTCTTTCATTTTCCATTATTTACTTTTATTTTTATTTTTATTTTTATTTTCTTTATTATTTTCTTCTTATTCTTCATGCCATTTAGATTTAGCTTAGGATACAATAAAATCAGAACAACTGCTTCGAGGATTCAATTTCAAACAGTTTGAGACGCTTCCCCACGTTCACCTCCAATCTTATGCGGTTTCTTTTCATTGACTTCATCCAAAATTCAGGAAGTTTCACTTCTCTCCCCATCTTATGATTTTATGATTATTTTGATATTATCTATCTTTGTACATTGAGGGCAATGTACATCTTACGTGTGGGGTGTTAACTATAATATTATTTGAAAATCCCTAAATTATGCCTTGTTCTAAAGTAAGTTTCTCATATTATGATTAGAGTGAAATTTCCCTGATTTATGATTTTTATTGATATGTTTTGGATTAAGTCATTGATAATTGTGCATTGAGAATTAAATTTTAAAGATACTAGAGAATCGAGCATGATGAGTGTATTTTCAAAATTTAAAATTTTGTTAGGTTGTCTACCTGAATCTAATAGTTACCTCGAAGTTTGAAATTTACAAGGTTGATATAAAAAACCCATAATTTTTGTGAGATTTTGAGCCTTATAGAGCATATATTCATTTTCATGCTCACTTTATTGATTATGAGTGTGTCAACACTGAATTATTATTCTAGAACTTGCCTCGATTATACATGTCAAGACCACATTATTGATTTGATATACTGAGGTGATAAAGGCACCTAGGTTTTAACCCACTCACTCCACTAAAAAGCCTACCTACATAATTAACCCTTAGTGAACCTCTTTCATCCTAACAACCCTTTTTATTGATTCACCCACTAATATTAACCCAAAACCCCACTCGTATTTGTTATCACCATTCCTTTGACTACCCTTCTATCGAGAATTGATTTGTTCAGTTGCCTAATTACTTTATTTCAGTTGATAAAGTTCTTTCTTATATTATGTATTTATTGACTTGTTCTTAAAAAAAACGAAGTATATTCATTATTAGTTCTATGTTCTAAGAGCTTACATGTTTAAATTCAACATCTTGAAGAAGAAGCTCGTATTATTAGCATTTTAAATTTTCGTGTGATATAATTATTCAGGTTATTAGTTCATTTTTCTAAAGTTAGGTAATTTGTCAATTCAATCTCGATTCTAGCCCTTCTAGTTTAGCCTTTATCCACACCATTAACCCAAGCCCCATTACAACCCTGTTAAAGACCTTTTGATTTGTGTATCATCTCATATTACAGTGGTCGAGATTTGATTTTCAGGCAAGCCTATGGGATTAACTTTTCAGGTTCGACTTATGAGTGCTTATTCTTGAACCTTAAACACTTCGAGTGCTTTGAGTGAATCTTTAGTGAGGATGTCAATCCTTGTCAGTTTTGAATCAAAGGTAATTATTTAGATAAGGGGAAACACCTATGTTTTTGTACTACAAATATATGACTTAGAATTGTTTGAATCTTTAGGAGTCTTTGAGTTAAATTATCTATGTATGAATTGTCTATGAATTATGATGAGGCATTGTTAATGAGAATTATGAAATGTGGAAAGTTCTTCTTAATTGTAAGTTGAGAATTTTTCTTGAGGACAAGCAAAAGCTTAAGTGTGGGGGTATTTGATAAATCGTAAAAGTAACATATTTTAGGCCCACATTTAGCATGCTTTTGGATTATTTAAGCCTCGAATTATGTAATTTGGTGCTCTTAATTTGTTGTTTTCATGTTTTAAACTTAGGAGAGCACCAAAAGATGAAAAGAACGAGAAACAGGCTTAAAACAGAAAAATTAGGCCAAAATAGAAATCGACACGGCCTGGGCCCAAGACCACACGGCCGTGCCTCCCTAATTTACTCTAACACGGCCTGGACCCCAAAACACACTGGCGTGTCTCTTCAGCAGACTCGACCACGGCCTGAAATCGATTCACACGGGTGTGTGCCATGGACGTGTCCCTGCCGCGACCAAGAGGAGTTTTGCTAGAAATAGGATACTTGGAGGTAAAGAAACACATTTCAAAGGCTATTCAAACACCCTAGTAGGAATTCTACTTGAATTAGGATATCTAAGGGCCAAGTAAGGTAACTCAAAGTCTATATAAACACCCTAGGGGGCAACTTAAAGGGGGAGTTCGGTAGAAGCCTTCTGCTAGGGCTTTTATTGGGGGAACCCAGGGCTTTAGTCGGGGGACGTTCGGATAGGCATCTGACTAGGCCGAAGGAGGCAGATTTGTGGAGATTACTCAAAGATAGCCAGTTGATTCATCTCAAGAAGCCGAAATTATACTCAAGACGGAGGATCTCTCCTTCAATTCCTTCAGGGGGTTTTAGGGATTTCTTATGTTTTATTTTATCTTTTCTTTTGAGATGTTTTCTTTTACAACTATGAACTAAACCCTCAGATACCTGAAGGGGATGAAACCTAAGATGAATCTTGTTATTGTTTGCTAAACTATATGATAAATATTTGGCTTGATCTTAATTATGTGTTCTTAATTCTTGTGTTGATATTTCTGGGATATTAATTCAAGTATAATGTGCTTAGGTGGAGGAGCAAAAGTCCCTGCCTAAGAGTAGATCTAGCATAATTAAGCAGAGTTGATCACGCGCCTAGATATAGGGTGACGAGATTTTTCCGGATTAGGGTGAAACCTAATATGGGAGTCTATAGATCGAGTTAATGCAATTCTAGGGGTTTTAATTAGAAAGAGATTTCAATTAATCAACCTAGGGTTAGATGTTAGTCGCCTTGAGAGAGGGTTAATATATGTTAGGGAATCTTACGGATCAAGTCAGGTGAATAAATCATCTAGTTCAGTGTTAGATAACAAGTGAAGTCTAGGTGGATTCTTCCTTGGGTGTCGTCTTAATCAATTGGTTTTTCCTCAAGTTATTTTCTCAATTTCATTCTTCTTTGTCTTAGAGTCTTTAGTTTAGTAGTTAGTTAATTTAGATTAAACAACAAATTCCCTTAATTCTTAGGCTAAATAATGAAAGAGAGTTAGTATTAGTACTTTTGGTTCCTTTGGGATTTGACATATCGGTCTTGCCTAAACTATACTACTGTTCGATAGATGCGCTTACCTCCATCGTTGTCTTAGTTAGTTTCCAGGTTCGATCATTCTTTATATAAATTTTAAGACTCGACAAAACAACGATCAATCACACTATGGAAAAATTATCGTTTTGCCCCTAACTTTTCACATTTTTATAAATTAGTCCTTAGGCTCGTAAATTGAAATGTATTCAATTTATTTGTTACCCAAGCCTAGCCATACACATGCTCATATTAGTCCACATTTTTCATCAAATCACATTTTTACTACACATTTTATGACTTTTTTACAAATAGGTCCTTTTATACATTTCCATAAAAAAATCACTTAGTAAAAGTTGTTTATCACACATTAAACTTTCATTTTCTACCATAAAACATCAAAACACATGCATGTCATACATGGGTAAAATTTCAAACATGAACCCTTGTAACATCCCAAAATTGGGCCTAGTAGGATTGGGCCCAATGGGCCGTGGGCATAGGAATGTTTAAAATTTTGAGAACAAGAGAATGACAATTTTGCAAATTGGACTTATTAGTTAAGTGAATTTGGAAGGTTACGAGGCTTCTATGAAGTTCCGGGTTCGAGTTGGGCCTTAGTAAAATTTTGTGATTTAGCCTATTAAGGAGAGATAGTAAGTGGCTTCAAGGCTTATGGAATTAGATAAGTAATTTGTTAGCATAAAGGAGCTTATGGTAAAGAGGTTATGGCATTAAGTGATGTACCTTGAGGGAAGAGGTTCAAAACCCATTGTTTGCAAATTTGACTATTATTTTTGCTTTCCTTCCTTATGTGTCGGCCAAGAAGTATTTTTGGTAAGTGTGGACTTTATTATTTTGGTAAGGTGGCTAAAAGAATATGGCAAGGTTAAAGTTTGGGAAAGGAATCAAGAGGAATATGAAAAAAAGGGGGACAAGAGGCTAATATCGGGGGAGGTGTTTTGGAAAGTATGAGTGGCCAAATCTTATCCTAAGGGGGGATGCATGTGGATGGTTTTTTTTTTGGAGTAATTAGGTGGCTGAAATTTTATTTGGCATTTGGTAAAGTCTTAGCTTTGTTTTGGCCAAAAAAAATCCTTTTGACAACTTTGTGCCATTTCTCTCAATTTTGCAACCCTCCTTGCCAAATCATAGTAGCATAATAGTGCATTGTTTTTCCTCTCAAATTCTTTTCTTTTCCTTTGCTTTGTGCCAAATTACAAGCCTTGGTGACCATAGTTTCTTCTTTCTTTTACTTTGGTCAATTCCCTAGCACAATTGTGCATTTTCTTGCTCTTTTGTTTGATCAAGATTTTCATCTATTGTTTATTCCCTTTGATTTCAAATTACAAGGCACTCTTCTTCCATCCAATCTCTTCTTCATCAAATCGGTAAGTAATCGATTTTCCTCTTTTCATTTCATTTTCTTTTTCTTCCAAGCCGTATATAGGTGAAGGGGTGTATTGTGGTGATTCCTCCTCAAGTAATAAGGTGTGGCTAACATTGTTTTTGTGTTAATCACTTTTAAGGACTCAAGTACTTTATCGGAGGGCCAATCGAACACCTATCCCTCGTAATAAGAGACTCAGATTGTTGGTAAGTGATAGATTGTTAATCAATCAAAATAATTGTTTGAATTGGTAAATTCAGTTTTGGGATTAATTGTTGATCGATTGTATCTTTAGGTGCCGCGGAGAATTTCGTGTTACGGATTCCGAATAAGGTGTGTAATCCCGTACCCTTCCGAATATATGTTTGAAATGGTGAGTAAGTCTCACATCTCTTTGAAAGTTTACATGAAATATTCTGTGATTCGGTAGAAATACCGAATAAAACCGATAATCGGCATTCGTGATCACTTGAGAGTGCGTATATTCGTAGTGGTAATCGTATTTTGTAATAAAACAGTTTCGGTCAGAAACAGTGTCTTGTATTTGAAAAATCATGAAAAATTGGATAAAAGGAATTACAAAGTAAATAAGATATTAGATTAAAGATTACTGTGTCTATTTTAATATGGAAGAAACGGAGAAGGAAAAGGTATATTAGATTGTGAGATATGTTAATTTTAGTGAGACTGGTTTTGAATGACTTCGGGGTATTCTGTTCTGTTTTGGAAAAACCATATAAAATTGTACAAAGTGAATTAAGAGTTATAATTGATATGTATGGATTCCTTAGTGAATCTATTTTCAAAAGAAATAAGTGGGAGTAGTAGATGAAAATCGTACAGTAAGATATTTGAGATTAAGTTAAGAGAGGTCAGAACCATTGGACAGTGAAACAAGGGAAATTTTAAGGAATAAACTGTACTAAATGGTTAAGGTAAAAATTCTGGAAAACTTATAGTAGAAAGATATATGAGTCTAGTTTCAAGGAAAATTTACAGATTTAGATTTCAAGTTTTCTAACTCGAGTTATGGCCAATTTAGTCAGTGTGATGCAGTTGGACAGTTTGCTTTTATGCCCCAAATTAGTAATTGCTTAGGTTGCGAATTACCATTGTACCCTTAGAGGGTAAATTATGAATTACCCTTTGTGGGTACGACATCGAATTATGAAAATGCCCTTACGGGTCAAGTTATTAAAATGCCCCTAATGGGTCAATTATGAAAATGCCCTATGGACTAAATTATTAAAATACCCTTTATGGGTCAAATTGAAATATGTTGCTATATGGGCCTCATGTGAATAATGGGCCAAATTTTCTAGATCGATTAATGGGCCAAATTTTGCTAGATCGTTAAATGGGCCAAAATTTTGCTAGATTGTTAAATGGGCCAAAACCCCGATAAATAGTTAAATGGGTCAAATCTCGCTAGATCGTTAAATGGGTCGAAAACCCTAAAAATAGTTAAATGGGTCAAATCGCTAGATCAATAAATGGGCCAAAATCTCTGATAGATCGTTAAACGGGCCGAAAATATGCTAGATCGTTAATTGGGCCTAAGTTGCTAAAGTGCTAAATGGGCTAAATGTTATTTTGTGTTATGGGCCTTAATTAAAAACTTGAAATATTGATTCTCTTGTAAATTGGGCCTTTTGTTAAAATTATCATATGGATATAAATTGTTATGCATACATGTTTGCATGGGTTGGGAAAATGATGAAGAGAAGAAAGGCCTGCTGCCAAAATCTAGTTCGGTGGCTCGCCACAAATAATCAAATGGCTTATTGCCTCTAGTTCGGTGGCTCGCCACAAATATGGCTTATTGCCTCTAGTTCGGTGGCTCTCGCCACAAATAATCAAATGGCTTATTGCTCTAGTTCGGTGGCTTTGCCACAAATATAAAATGGCTTAATGCCTCACGATCGGTGTGTTGGCGGGTGGGTTGACTTGATCCCCACAGTGTGATGGTTGGTACGGGTGTGTAGCGGATGGAAATTTGGCTTGGTTTGGGAATTGCATATCACTTGCATATTATATACATGTTATAATTGTAATTGGGCTTAGGCCCAAAATATTGCTATGTGTGTTCACCCAAAGGATGATGGTAAGGGATTATACATCGAGTTCTTGTAACTCACCCCTTTCTCTTAACCCCGTAGGTAATGCTCCGTGAGGTGGACTTGGGCCATGGATGACTAGGTGGAGGCCATTCTTCGTAAATAGTGTTTTGAATTTTAAATTTCTATTCCGTTATTTTATTATTTTGGTTTAAGTTGTAATAAGGCCTCGAACTATTTTATTATTTGCTTTATGGTTGGTTTACTTATTATTTTGCTTAAATTGTTTTAAACGAGAATTTTCTAAGAACGAAAATAAAAGTTTTTCCGAAATTGATTAATAAATGGATTTCAAGATAAACTTTACAAATATGATTTAACTCGAATTTTCTTTCAATTTATTAACGACATTTTCAAAAGTCACGGATTTAAAGTTTAATTCCTTGATTTGTGATTTATCAAATTACTTGTATTTTATCTACGCTTCCAAATGTTTTCAAAATGTTGTTACAACTCTAGTTTTGCAAATCGTTTATTTCAAATATGCTTTCAACCTAAAAGGTTTATTAAAGATAATTATGTTTTCACGAGATGTAATTGCTTTAGTTGTATTGGGTTTTAACAAAGAGGTCGTGATTCTCAAACAAGTTGTTAACAATTGCAAAGATGGTTTTGAAAAACACTTCCATGTGGCACGCCTGATTCGGGCCTAACTTCTAGGCCGGGTTTGGGGTGTTACATTTAATGGTATCGAGCCGCTTTCAAAAACTCTACTGTGGTTTGGGTTCATAAACGCTTCAAATTGTTTTAAATTTTAAATTATAATACACGCTTGAAAGGAAGTATGGCACCACGGTATCCGCACCAAGTCAAGTAAGTATTTGTTTTCGCTTTTATGATTATTGTGATATGACTATAGGAACACTCTAGAACTTTTAGTTTTAGATATTGAAACTATAGAGATTGAGACTTTAGGATGCGTTTTGCAAAAACAACTTCTACTCTTATACTCCATAAAATATTGTTTAATAAACACCTAAATAGCATAATGATTCATAAAACTCTTAATCGATTATATCGACTTAGTGAAAATGAGCGCTAGAAGACGCGGACGCGGTAGACGTGGACATAGTAGAGGCTGAGGTGCTAGGGCTAGATCTTTGGCACCAAGGCATGTGCCCGAAAGGGAGACGTTGGCATCGCCAGTGGCTGAGACGGGATCTCGTGTCCGATTTAAGGTTGATGAGTCGATTTTATAGTTAAGAAAGTATTGGAGGAGGTTAAAGGAATCGGTGAGGCACTTTGAGTTGAGTGCATGGATTATAAGAAGAAAAGAGATCGTGGTTCTTTAGGGTCACAGCCTCGCTCGTGAAGCGTGTCAAGGCACGCCCAAACTTTCCGACTTGCGATTATTGTAGAAGCGCCATCCGGAGAATGTCAAGGAGGTTAGGAGCATCTTTGGAGATGCGAGTCTAAGGAGCATAAGGCTCGTGGATTGTTACATCACCATCAAGTCGCTTATGGTTGGAAGTGATGATAGAATGTAAGAAAATTTTTGGTATAAGTGGTATATAACCGCTTGCTACTGTGGTTAGATGTTTGGTTGGGTAAAAAGGGATTTAAGATTAAGTTAAAAGTACATTGTGGTTTTTTTTAAGAGCAGAAAGCGCAATAAAGCTTAGTGATGTGATCTCGAGCGATACGTTTAGTTGTTGATTGGAAATTTCGAGGACGAAATTTCTTTAAGGAGGGTAGAATTGTAACATCCCAAAATTGGGCCTAGTAAGATTGGGCCCAATGGGCCGTGGGCATAGGAATGTTTAAAATTTTGAGAACAAGAGAATGACAATATTGCAAATTGGACTTATTAGTTAAGTGAATTTGGAAGGTTACGAGGCTTCTATGAAGTTCCGGGTTCGAGTTGGGCCTTAGTAAAATTTTGTGATTTAGCCTATTAAGGAGAGATAGTAAGTGGCTTCAAGGCTTATGGAATTAGATGAGTAATTTGTTAGCATAAAGGAGCTTATGGTAAAGAGGTTATGGCATTAAGTGATGTATCTTGAGGGAAGAGGTTCAAATCCCATTGTTTGCAAATTTGACTATTGTTTTTGCTTTCCTTCCTTATGTGTCGGCCAAGAAGTATTTTTGGTAAGTGTGGACTTTATTATTTTGGTAAGGTGGCTAAAAGAATATAGCAAGGTTAAAGTTTGGGAAAGGAATCAAGAGGAATATGAAAGAAAGGGGGACAAGAGGCTAATATCGGGGGAGGTGTTTTGGAAAGTATGAGTGGCCAAATCTTATCCTAAGGGGGGATGCATGTGGATGGTTTTTTTTTTTTTGGAGTAATTAGGTGGCTGAAATTTTATTTGGCATTTGGTAAAGTCTTAGCTTTGTTTTGGCCAAAAAAATCCTTTTGACAACTTTGTGCCATTTCTCTCAATTTTGCAACCCTCCTTGCCAAATCATAGTAGCACAATAGTGCATTGTTTTTCCTCTCAAATTCTTTTCTTTTCCTTTGCTTTGTGCCGAAATTACAAGCCTTGGTGACCATAGTTTCTTCTTTCTTTTTACTTTGGCCGAATTCCCCTAGCACAATTGTGCATTTTCTTGCTCTTTTGTTTGATCAAGATTTTCATCTATTGTTTATTCCCTTTGATTTCAAATTACAAGGCACTCTTCTTCCATCCAATCTCTTCTTAATCAAATCGATAAGTAATCATATTTTCCTCTTCATTTTCTTTTTCTTCCAAGCCGATATAGGTGAAGGGGTGTATTGTGGTGATTCCTCCTCGTCGAATAAGGTGTGGCTAACATTGTTTTTGTGTTAATCACTTTTAAGGACTCAAGTACTTTATCGGAGGGCCAATCGAACACCTATCCCTCGTAATAAGAGACTCGGATTGTTGGTAAGTGATAGATTGTTAATCAATCAAAATAATTGGTTGAAGTGGTAAATTCAGTTTTGGGATTAATTGTTGATCGATTGTATCTTTAGGTGTCATGGAGAATTTCGTGTTACGGATTCGAATAAGGTGTGTAATCCCGCACCCTTCCGAATATATGTTTGAAATGGTGAGTAAGTCTCACATCTCTTTGAAAGTTTACATGAAATATTCTGTGATTCGTAGAAATACCGAATAAAACCGATAATCGGCATTCGTGATCACCGAGAGTGCGATATTCGTAGTGGTAATCGATTTTGTAATAAAACAGTTTCAGTCAGAAACAGTGTCTTGTATTTGAAAAATCATGAAAAATTGGATAAAAGGAATTACAAAGTGAATAAGATATCAGATTAAATATTACTGTGTCTATTTTAATATGGAAGAAACGGAGAAGGAAAAGGAATATTAGATTCTGAGATATGTTAATTTTAGTGAGACTGGTTTTGAATGACTTCGGGGTATTCTGTTCTATTTTGGAAAAATCATATAAAATTGTACAAAGTGAATTAAGAGTTATAATTGATATGTATGGATTCCTTAGTGAATCTATTTTCAAAAGAAATAAGTGGGAGCAGTAGATGAAAATCGTACAGTAAGATATTTGAGATTAAGTTAAGAGAGGTCAGAATCATTGGACAGTGAAACAAGGGAAATTTTAAGGAATAAACTGTACTAAATGGTTAAGGTAAAAATTCTGGAAAACTTATAGTAGAAAGATATATGAGTCTAGTTTCAAGGAAAATTTACAGATTTAGATTTCAAGTTTTCTAACTCGAGTTATGGCCAATTTAGTCAGTGTGATGCAGTTGG
Organism: Gossypium rotundifolium; assembly: GCA_025506655.1. Taxonomy (NCBI): domain Eukaryota; kingdom Viridiplantae; phylum Streptophyta; class Magnoliopsida; order Malvales; family Malvaceae; genus Gossypium; species Gossypium rotundifolium. The sequence goes on along the minus strand of CP106734.1, from coordinate 135,996,213 downwards.
ACAGTTTCGTTTTTATGCCCCAAATTAGTAATTAAGCTTAGGTTGCGAAATTACCATTGTACCCTTAGAGGGTAAATTACTGAATTACCCTTTGTGGGTACGACATCGAATTATGAAAATGCCCTTACGGGTCAAGTTACGAAAATGCCCTAATGGGCCGAATTATGAAAATGCCCTATGGGCTAAATTACTTAAAATACCCTTTATGGGTCAAATTGAAATATGTTGCTATATGGGCCTCATGTGAATAATGGGCCAAATTTTCTAGATCGATTAATGGGCCAAATTTTGCTAGATCGTTAAATGGGCCAAAATTTTGCTAGATTGTTAAATGGGCCGAAAACCCTGATAAATAGTTAAATGGGCCGAATCTCTGCTAGATCGTTAAATGGGCCGAAAACCCTAAATGGGCCGAAATCTCTGCTAGATCAATAAATGGGCCAAAATCTCTGCTAGATCGTTAAACGGGCTGAAAATATGCTAGATCGTTAATTGGGCCTAAGTTGCTAAAGTGCTAAATGGGCTAAATGTTATTTTGTGTTATGGGCCTTAATTAAAAACTTGAAATATTGATTCTCTTGTAAATTGGGCCTTTTGCTAAAATTATCATATGGATATAAATTGTTATGCATACATGTTTGCATGGGTTGGGAAAATGATGAAGAGAAGAAAGGCTGCTGCCAAAATCTAGTTCGGTGGCTCGCCACAAATAATCAAATGGCTTATTGCCTCTAGCTTATTCTCTAGGGTGGCTCGCCACAAATAATCAAATGGCTTATTGCTCTAGTTCGGTGGCTTTGCCACAAATATAAAATGGCTTAATGCCTACGACTGGTGTGTTGGCGGGGTGGGTTGACTTGATCCCCACAGGTGTGATGGTTGGTACAGGGGTGTGTAGCGGATGGAAATTAGGCTTGGTTTGGGAATTGCATATCACTTGCATATTATATACATGTTATAATTGTAATTGGGCTTAGGCCCAAAATATTGCTATGTGTGTTCCGACCCAGTGGATGATGGTAAGGGGATTATACACTGAGTTCTTGTAACTCACCCCCCTTTCTCTTAACCCTGTAGGTAATGCTCCGTGAGGTGGACTTGGGCCATGGATGACTAGGTGGAGGCCATTCTTCGTAAATAGTGTTTTGAATTTTAAATTTCTATTCCGTTATTTTATTATTTTGGTTTAAGTTGTAATAAGGCCTCCGAACTATTTTATTATTTGCTTTATGGTTGGTTTACTTATTATTTTGCTTAAATTGTTTTAAACGAGAATTTTCTAAGAACAAAAATAAAAGTTTTTCCGAAATTGATTAATAAATGGATTTCAAGATAAACTTTTACAAATATGATTTAACTTCAATTTTCTTTCAATTTATTAACGACATTTTCAAAAGTCACGGATTTAAAGTTTAATTCCTTGATTTGTGATTTATCAAATTACTTGTATTTTATCTACGTTTCCGAAATGTTTTCAAAAATGTTGTTACAACTCTAGTTTTTGCAAATCGTTTATTTCAAATATGCTTTCGCAACCAAAAAGGTTTATTAAAGATAATTATGTTTTCACGTAGACAGAATTGCTTTAGTTGTATTGGGTTTTAACAAAGAGGTGTGATTCTCAAACAAGTTGTTAACAATTGCAAAGATGGTTTTGAAAAACACTTCCATGTGGCACGCCAGATTCGGGCCTAACTTCTAGGCCGGGTTTGGGGTGTTACATTTAATGGTATCAGAGCTAGTTTCAAAAACTCGGCTGTGGTTTGGGTTCATAAACGTTTCCGAAATTGTTTTAAATTTTAAATTATAATACACGTTTGAAAGGAAGTATGGCACCACGGGTATCCGACACCAAGTCAAGTAAGTATTTGTTTTCGTTTTATAATTATTGTGATATGACTATAGGAACACTCTAGAACTTTTAGTTTTAGATATTGAAACTATAGAGATTGAGACTTTAGGATGCGCTTTGTAAAACAACTTCTACTCTTATACTCCATAAAATATTGTTTAATAAACACCTGAAATAGCATAATGATTCATAAAACTCTTAATCGATTATATCGACTTAGTGAACATGAGCGCTAGAAGACGCGGACGCGTAGACGTGGGACGTGGTAGAGGCCGAGGTGCTAGGGCTAGATCTTTGGCACCAAGGCATGTGCCCAAAGGGAGACGTTGGCATCGCCAATGGTCGAGATGGGATCTCGTGTCCGATTTAAGGTTGATGAGTCGACTTTTATAGTTAAGAAAGTATTGGAGGAGGTTAAAGGAATCGGTGAGGCACTTTGAGTTGAGTGCATGGATTATAAGAAGAAAAGAGATCGTGGTTCTTTAGGGTCACAGCCTCGCTTTTGTGAAGCGTGTCAAGGCACGCCCAAACTTTTCGACTTGTGATTATTGCGTATAGGCCATCCGGAGAATTTGGAGGAGGTTAGGAGCATGCTTGGAGATGCGAGTCTAAGGAGCATAAGGCTCAGATTGTTACATCACCATCAAGTCGCTTATGGTTGGAAGTGATGATAGAATGTAAGAAAATTTTTGGTATAAGTGGTATATAACGGCTTGCTACTGTGGTTAGATGTTTGGTTGTGTAAAAAGGGATTTAAGATTAAGTTAAAAGTACATTGTGGTTTTTTTTAAGAGCAGAGTGCGCAGCGAAAGCTTAGTGATGTGATCTGAGCGATACGTTTAGTAGTTGATTGGAAATTTCGAGGACGAAATTTCTTTAAGGAGGGTAGAATTGTAACATCCCAAAATTGGGCCTAGTAGGATTGGGCCCAATGGGCCGTGGGCATAGGAATGTTTAAAATTTTGAGAACAAGAGAATGACAATATTGCAAATTGGACTTATTAGTTAAGTGAATTTGGAAGGTTACGAGGCTTCTATGAAGTTCCGGGTTCGAGTTGGGCCTTAGTAAAATTTTGTGATTTAGCCTATTAAGGAGAGATAGTAAGTGGCTTCAAGGCTTATGGAATTAGATGAGTAATTTGTTAGCATAAAGGAGCTTATGGTAAAGAGGTTATGGCATTAAGTGATGTACCTTGAGGGAAGAGGTTCAAATCCCATTGTTTGCAAATTTGACTATTATTTTTGCTTTCCTTCCTTATGTGTCGGCCAAGAAGTATTTTTGGTAAGTGTGGACTTTATTATTTTGGTAAGGTGGCTAAAAGAATATGGCAAGGTTAAAGTTTGGGAAAGGAATCAAGAGGAATATGAAAGAAAGGGGGACAAGAGGCTAATATCGGGGGAGGTGTTTTGGAAAGTATGAGTGGCCAAATCTTATCCTAAGGGGGGATGCATGTGGATGGTTTTTTTTTTTTGGAGTAATTAGGTGGCTGAAATTTTATTTGGCATTTGGTAAAGTCTTAGCTTTGTTTTGGCCAAAAAATCCTTTTGACAACTTTGTGCCATTTCTCTCAATTTTGCAACCCTCCTTGCCAAATCATAGTAGCACAATAGTGCATTGTTTTTCCTCTCAAATTCTTTTCTTTTCCTTTGCTTTGTGCCGAAATTACAAGCCTTGGTGACCATAGTTTCTTCTTTCTTTTTACTTTGGCGAATTCCCTAGCACAATTGTGCATTTTCTTGCTCTTTTGTTTGATCAAGATTTTCATCTATTGTTTATTCCCTTTGATTTCAAATTACAAGGCACTCTTCTTCCATCCAATCTCTTCTTAATCAAATCGGTAAGTAATCGTATTTTCCTCTTTTCATTTCATTTTCTTTTTCTTCCAAGCCGTATATAGGTGAAGGGGTGTATTGTGGTGATTCCTCCTCGTCGAATAAGGTGTGGCTAACATTGTTTTTGTGTTAATCACTTTTAAGGACTCAAGTACTTTATCGGAGGGCCAATCGAACACCTATCCCTCGTAATAAGAGACTCGGATTGTTGGTAAGTGATAGATTGTTAATCAATCAAAATAATTGGTTGAAGTGGTAAATTCAGTTTTGGGATTAATTGTTGATCGATTGTATCTTTAGGTGTCATGGAGAATTTCGTGTTACGGATTCGAATAAGGTGTGTAATCCCGCACCCTTCCGAATATATGTTTGAAATGGTGAGTAAGTCTCACATCTCTTTGAAAGTTTACATGAAATATTCTGTGATTCGTAGAAATACCGAATAAAACCGATAACCGGCATTCGTGATCACCGAGAGTGCGATATTCGTAGTGGTAATCGTATTTTGTAATAAAATAGTTTCGGTCAGAAACAGTGTCTTGTATTTGAAAAATCATGAAAAATTGGATAAAAGGAATTACAAAGTGAATAAGATATCAGATTAAAGATTACTGTGTCTATTTTAATATGGAAGAAACGGAGAAGGAAAAGGAATATTAGATTCTGAGATATGTTAATTTTAGTGAGACTGGTTTTGAATGACTTTGGGGTATTCTGTTCTATTTTGGAAAAATCATATAAAATTGTAAAAAGTGAATTAAGAGTTATAATTGATATGTATGGATTCCTTAGTGAATATATTTTCAAAAGAAATAAGTGGGAGCAGTAGATGAAAATCGTACAGTAAGATATTTGAGATTAAGTTAAGAGAGGTCAGAATCATTGGACAGTGAAACAAGGGAAATTTTAAGGAATAAACTGTACTAAATGGTTAAGGTAAAAATTCTGGAAAACTTATAGTAGAAAGATATATGAGTCTAGTTTCAAGGAAAATTTACAGATTTAGATTTCAAGTTTTCTAACTCGAGTTATGGCCAATTTAGTCAGTGTGATGCAGTTAGACAGTTTCGTTTTTATGCCCCAAATTAGTAATTGCTTAGGTTGCGAATTACCATTGTACCCTTAGAGGGTAAATTATGAATTACCCTTTGTGGGTACGACACGAATTATGAAAATGCCCTTACGGGTCAAGTTACGAAAATGCCCTAATGGGCCAAATTATGAAAATGCCCTATGGACTAAATTACGAAAATACCCTTTATGGGTCAAATTGAAATATGTTGCTATATGGGCCTCATGTGAATAATGGGCCAAATTTTCTAGATCGATTAATGGGCCAAATTTTGCTAGATCGTTAAATGGGCCAAAATTTTGCTAGATTGTTAAATGGGCCGAAAACCCTGATAAATAGTTAAATGGGCCGAAATCTCTGCTAGATCGTTAAATGGGCCGAAAACCCTGAAAAATAGTTAAATGGGCCGAAATCTCTGCTAGATCAATAAATGGGCCAAAATCTCTGCTAGATCGTTAAACGGGTTGAAAATATGCTAGATTGTTAATTGGGCCTAAGTTGCTAAAGTGCTAAATGGGCTAAATGTTATTTTGTGTTATGGGCCTTAATTAAAAACTTGAAATATTGATGTTTGGGCCTAAAATTATCATATGGATATAAATTGTTATGCATACATGTTTGCATGGGTTGGGAAAATGATGAAGAGAAGAAAGGCTGTTGCCAAAATCTAGTTCGGTGGCTCGCCACAAATAATCAAATGGCTTATTGCTCTAGTTCGGTGGCTCGCCACAAATAATCAAATGGCTTATTGCCTCTAGTTGGTGGCTCGCCACAAATATGGCTTATTGCTCTAGTTCGGTGGCTCGCCACAAATAATCAAATGGCTTATTGCCTCTAGTTCGGTGGCTTTGCCACAAATATAAAATGGCTTAATGCCTACAACTGGTGTGTTGGCGGGGTGGGTTGACTTGATCCCCACAGGTGTGATGGTTGGGACGGGGGTGTGTAGCGGATGGAAATTAGGCTTGGTTTGGGAATTGCATATCACTTGCATATTATATACATGTTATAATTGTAATTGGGCTTAAGCCCAAAATATTGCTATGTGTGTTCCGACCCAGTGGATGATGGTAAGGGGATTATACACTGAGTTCTTGTAACTCACCCCCTTTCTCTTAACCCTGTAGGTAATGCTCCGTGAGGTGGACTTGGGCCATGGATGACTCGGTGGAGGCCATTCTTCTAAATAGTGTTTTGAATTTTAAATTTCTATTCCGTTATTTTATTATTTTGGTTTAAGTTGTAATAAGGCCTCGAACTATTTTATTATTTGCTTTATGGTTGGTTTACTTATTATTTTGCTTAAATTGTTTTAAACGAGAATTTTTCTAAGAACGAAAATAAAAGTTTTTCGAAATTGATTAATAAATGGATTTCAAGATAAACTTTTACAAATATGATTTAACTCAAATTTTCTTTCAATTTATTAACGACGTTTTCAAAAGTCACTGATTTAAAGTTTAATTCCTTGATTTGTGATTTATCAAATTACTTGTATTTTATCTACGTTTCAAATGTTTTCAAAAATGTTGTTACAACTCTAGTTTTTGCAAATCGTTTATTTCAAATATGCTTTCAAAACCTAAAAGGTTTATTAAAGATAATTATGTTTTCACGAGATGTAATTGCTTTAGTTGTATTGGGTTTTAACAAAGAGGTCGTGATTCTCAAACAAGTTGTTAACAATTGCAAAGATGGTTTTGAAAAACACTTCCATGTGGCACGCCAGATTCAGGCCTAACTTCTAGGCCGGGTTTGGGGTGTTACAACCCTACTTCAAAACAATGGTAGAAATAGAAAGATCGGTGAATACGACTTCAAAAACATAAAGAGCATTAAAAACGGGGCTAGGATGTACTTACAATCAAACTTGAAAGTTGAAGAAAACACTGGCTATGGTGTCTTGTAAAATTTGGCCAAGGAGAGAAGATGGACACCAATTTTGACTTGATTTATCGCTTTTTATTCTTTTATTAACCAAATGACCAAAATGCCCCTAAAGCCTTTCTTTGAAATTTTTCCTAAACATGTCCATTTTTGTCCATAAAAATATAATTTGGTCAAATTGCTATTTAAGGACTTCTAATTAAAAATCCATAACTATTTCATACTTAAAGCTTCTAGAACACACATTTTGCAACTTTTACAATTTAGTCTTAAAAGTCAAATTGGACATTTAACAAAAAAAATTTCTCAACGAAACTTTCACACAATCAAGTAACATATCTTAAACCTTAAAACAATCATAAAATAAATATTTCTACTTCAAATTTGTGGTCTCGAAACCACTTTTCTAACTAGACCCTAAATCAGGCTATTACACATAACACCAATCTAAGCATATACTTTCAACCCAATCAGCCATACACAAGGCATCCACATATCATTTACATGCTATCATTTATCACATACAAACATCACATACTTAGCTTCTCAAACCATGCAATTTCCCACATTCATGAAAACATCATCATATGTATATGTACTTAACCAATATTAGCCAATATCAAATGGCCATTTATAAAATGAATTATCAACTATTGAAGCCAACACATATGGCCAAATCAATTATGATACATAACAAAAATACCAAGTCCCTATACATGCTATAACTCAAAATATTGTAATCCTAAGTACCCAAAATGATAATTTGATAGTGTGAATGGATCTCCGACAGTCTCCGATCCCTGAGCTAGCTTAGTGACACTATAAGACAAAGAAAAAGAAAAAGGGAGTAAGCTTTAAAGCTTAGTAAGTTCCTAGGTAAATAATAGGCATTATAACACGCATTTAACACATAATTAACACGATGTAAATTAACATAAATGTTATTATAAATCTCATAATCAAACTTACTCAACCACAAACTTACCGAGGGTTCATCACATATCGAGCTCATTAAGCATGAATCTTATGTACATACTTGTACCCAAGTGCAACAGACCAAAGTCTTTCACAACTTTAACATTTCTGTCGAACTACCTGTTGAACCACTTGGAATACTAAAGGATACCCGAGACATCTCGTATTCACAGTACCATACCAATGCCATATCCCAAATATGGTCTTAAATAGGATCTCATATCGATGCCAATAGCCTAGCTATGGTCTTACACGAAGTCTCATATTGATGACATATCCCAAATATGGTCTTACACGAAATCCCAATAACCCAAATGTCATGACATTTGCATCCTAACTATTCTTAAGGTTCAACTGGGATTTTCTCGCTTGTTGAACTTTGTCAATTACATTCCAGGATTCGATCATAATTAATACAATAATAAAGAAATTAAATCATAAAAAACAATGCATTATTTACATGCGAACTTACCTCGGAACAAAAAATAGTAAGAATGTGACCTAATCATCAAATACTTTATTTTTCCCCCGACCTAGGTCTGAACCTCATTTCTCTTGATCTATAATAGCAATTTTAACTTATTTATTATTCACATTATTCAATTCAGTCCAAAAATCACATTATGGAAAAATTACATTTTACCCCTAAACCTTTGACATATTTATATTTTTGCCCCTAGGCTCAAAAAATGAAATCCATTCAATTTCTTCGATTCCTAAGCCTAGTAGATCCTCTTTTATACTTATAGCAGTCAATATTTTTCATTTAATTACACTTTTACACACATTTTATAATCTTTTTATAAATAGGTCCTTTTGACATTTTCATCAAAAACCACCTAGCAAAAGTTGTTTATTACACATCAAACATGCATGATCTACCATTAGACATAAAAATACACAAATATCCAACATTGGTCAAATGATATACCTTGATCTTTTCTTAAATTAATAGTAGAAATAGGTAGATCGAGTGATAACGACTTCAAAAACATAAAGAGCATTAAAAACGGGGCTAGTATGTACTTAAAATCAAGCTTGAAAGATGAAAAAACCCTAGATCTGGTGTTATCCTAAGTCTCGGCCAAGGTTGAAGAAAGATGAGCAAATTTTGGCTTTATTTTCCCTTTTTATTCTTTTATTTACCAAATGACCAAAATGCCCCTCACTTAAAACTTTGAAATTTTATCTCACCATGTCCATTTTTGTCCACTAATTTATCTAAGGGTCTAATTACTAACTAAGAACCTCCAATTAAAAATTTCATAGCAATTAGACACCTCTAGCATGTATAACTCAACTTTTTCACTTTTTACAATTTAGTCCTTTTGACTAAATTGAGTGCCCAAACGTCAAAATTTTTGAACGAAATATTCATGGAATAATTATTTGAAACTATAGAACATAAAAATATAATAAAAATGAACTTTTCTATGTCAGATTTGTGGTCCAAAAATCACTGTTTCGACTAGGCCCAAAATCGGGCTGTTACAGTTAGTCTTTCTTCTAGCATGCATGACTATTACATTGTTTATGTTTTCTAATTAATCCTAACTTCTTATTTTCAAGAGTGATGGAAGTTGAGTTTTTAATGAAAATGAAGATAAAAGGGAGAAGCCATGGGATGGTAGGGTACTCTAGATAAAGGAGATGGATCGAAGTTTTGTGGGAAAGTAAATGAAATTAAAGGAATGAAGAGATTTGGGAGAAAGAGGGATGATGACTTAGAGAAAAGAAAATGAACATATTAGTTTTAGTTAAAGAGATGAGTCGGAGGTTTGTCGCTCATCTGAAGGATTTCTGGGTTATTGGGTGAATTATTATTTTAGTTTCTCGTTGTTTAGTGTTTCTATAGTCAATTTTTTAATTCATTCAATTTAGTCCATGACTAAAATTTTTGGAATTCAATATCATATAGTGAAATATATCAAAGCTTTGGATCACTGATGTTTAATTTTAATTTTTTTATCAATTTAAGAGTATTTTTCGATTATGCATTCCTCTAACTACTAACATAATTGAATGATTATAACATTGAACCAATTGAATCGTGTTTATATACTGAATTTATTAAAATTATAGTGTAGTAATTTGAAGAGTATTGACCAATTGCACATTTCTCTAATTACTAACGTAATTCAATAGGATATGACATGAAGTATTCAACCATTGATCTAATTCAATGAATCTATGTAAGAAGGTAATGACAATATAGTGTATATGTAATTTTAAAAGTATTGACCAATTGTATATTCCTTTAATTATTAGTGTAAATGAATAATCAAGAACATAAATAATATAACTAAAGATCCAAACTGAACAAATTGTATAATTAATTGTACAACCATTGATCCAATTGAATCGATCCATGTAAACACAATATTGAGTATACATGTTTGAAATTTAAAACCATATAGTGAAATATCAAAATTTTGGACTACCGGTGTTTAATTTTAAATATTTGATCAATTTAAGATTATTTATCAATTATACATTCCTTTAACTACAAACATAAATGATTCTTATAGTATTGAACCAATTGAATAAGATTTATATACAAATGTACTAACATTGTGGTGTACAAGTAATTTGAATAACATTGATCAATTGTACATTTCTCTAATACTAACATAATCGGATGGGTTATTATATTAATTGTACACTAATTAATATAATTGAATAAATCTATGTATGAAGGTGATGACATTATAGTGTGTAACTATGTCTAAAAGTATTTATCAAATGTATATTCCTCTAATTACTAAGAAAATCCAATTAATCATGACATTAACCATACATCCAATGATCCAATTGAATAAATTGTATAATTAATCGTACAATCATTTATCCAATTGAATTATTCCATGTAAACATAACATTTAGTATACCTATTTGAATTCAATATAATAAATTGAAACTTTATACCATCTATGTTTAATTTCAAATATTTGATTAATTTAAGAGTATTTATCAATTATGCATTCCTTTCACTACTAACGTAATTAAATTATTATGGCATTGAAACAATTGAGTTGAGTCTATATACAAACGTACTAACATTGTGGTGTACAAGTAATGTGAAGAGTAATGACCACTTTTACATTTTTCTAATTTGTAATGTATTTGAATGACTTATGACATTACTTGTAGAATCATTTATCTTATTGAATGAATCTACATATGAAGGTAATAAAATTGTATTCTATAAGTATTTTTAATAAAGATTGATAAATTGCATATTCCTCTAACTTTCGTGTAATCGGACAAATTATGTCATTAATTGTACAATCATTGATCCAATTGAATAAATTGTATAATCTATTATAATCATTGATCCAATTGAATCGATCCATGTAAACACAACATTGGGTATACATCTTTAGAACTCAATTTCATATAGTGAAATATATCAAAATTTGGACCACCTATGTTTAATTTCAAATATTTGAATAATTAAGAGTATTTATCAATTATGCATTCATCTAACTAGAATTATTTATCAATTTAAGGTGATTTTATTTGAATTTGAATTTGAATTTGATTATTATAGTTTTATTATAGTTCAAATTAGAACAACTATTTTATTTATAAATCACATTATGTGGACAAATAGTCATTTAGTACAAGACATCTTAATCAAATTAATTAATTTATTCATTCTTTCCTAATTTTATCATTTTTCATATTGTTCTCTTTTTCACTCCTCTAATTCTAATATGGTAGCAGAGTAATGGTAATTTTCAATATTTCTAGCCAACTTCTTCACCTATGATGAGTTCCTTTTCTTTATTTATCTTTTTCCAAAATTATTCTCCTATTCCTTACATATCTAATCATGAAAAGAAAACTGGCATCCATGCATCATCATGTACCTTTAGAAGACATTTTCATACGATGCCTATTAACAAATTTGACCATGTAGTTTCTCATATTTGATTACACAGTTTAATTGTTTTAGTATTGGTTCTTGATCAATTTTCCTAAAGTGTTCTTGGGTGAGATCTTTCTAACCCTCATTGTTCAAACTGAATGTCGATAATGGCAATATAAAATAATCGCAAAAAAAAGAAAGAAAAATAAAACACAGATTTTTTGTGGAAACCCTTTCGAAAAAAACCACGGGAAGAGGAGAAGAAGATTCACTAATGTTGAAAATCGAATGATACAAGAGGAGTTTCGACTACATCTATTTAAAGGTTGAAAAACCATATTCTAATCAATGTCAAATAGAAGAAGTGTAGTTCTATACGGATTCTACTTGTGCAACCTAGTCGTCGTCCTTAAGCCTTACATAGATCCTCTAATTTTGCCACTATATTTTATTTTAACAAGGATTCGGGTCACACTACTGTAACAATCTCCACCTTGACATGAATTCTCAACAAATAAGTTCTCCACCTCTTCCACGAAACCCCTAAAGGGGTATTCTTTAACAATGAACACCAAACAAGTCTAAGAAATGTTCAAACTTTGTTATAGGAAGTGACTTAGTCATCATATCTGCAAGACTATCATGAAAACTAACTTTGTTCACAAAAATATTAGCACAAGCAATAATGTCATGCACAAAATGATACTAAACATCAATGTGTTTTGTTCTTTCATGAAACATTTGATCATTCGTAAGGAATATGACTCTTTGACTATCACAAAACACTGTACTGATCTGAAGGTCTTTAATTAGTTCACCAAAGAGTTCCTTTAACCAAATAGCCTTTTTACAAGCCTTAGTAATCGCCATGTACTCAGCTTCAGTTGTGGAAAAAGCAATTCTAGTTTACAAAGTGGCTTTCCAACTAATTGCGCAACTCTAAATAGTAAAGACATACCATGTGAGAGATCTTCTTTTATTAGTGTCTTTAAAAAAATTAGAATCAACATATCCAATGACTCCATCTCTAGTTCTTCCAAATTGTAAGAAAACATCAGTAGTACCTCAGAAGTATCTAAAAATCCACTAAATTTCTTTCCAGTGTTCTTTACCGAGATTCGTCATTTATTTACTAACTGTACTAACTGCATATAATAAATTTGGACGTGAGCAAACCGTAACATACATGAGAGATGCCACTGCACTAGAATATAGAACACGTGACATGTAGTCAATCTCATCATCTTATTGTGGAGACAAAGCCAATAAAAGTCTGAAGTGGGCTACTAATGGAGTACTAATAAGCTTGGCACTCACATATTGAATCTACAAAGAATTGTATCAATGTACCATTTCTGACTTAGGTACAATTTACATGTGTTTCTATCTCTGAAAATCTCCATCCCAAGTATCTCCTTTGCTGCTCTCAAATCTTTCATCTCAAATTCTTTACTAAGTTGGGCTTTGACCTTTCTTATCTCTCATTTATCTTTGGCTGCTATCAACATGTCATCAACATAAAAGAGTAGATATACAAATGAACCATCATTGTTTTTCTTAAAATAAACACAACTGTTATAGCTGTTTCTTTTGAAATCATGAGTAATCATAAATGAATCAAACCTCTTGTACCACTGCCTTGGTGATTGTTTCAGGCCATAAAGAGAATTTTTTATTAAGAAAACATACCTCCTTTTCTAAGACTATAAAATATTTTGGTTGTTGCATGTAAATATCTTCCCAAGTTCTCCATGCAAGAATATTGTTTTAACATCTAACTACAAAGTTTACACCTAGAATCTGACTGTAACCTTTTGCAACCAGCCTTGCTTTATACCTGGGTTCTTCAACTCCTTGAGTCCCTTCTTTCTTCTTGAACACCCATTTATAATGAACAACCTTTTTACCCTTAGAAAGCTTCATTAGGTCCCATGTTCTATTCTTATGGAGTGATCCCATCTCTTCTTGCGTGAAAAATAATCCATTTTCCTGAATCTTCACAGCTAACTGCCTTGGAATAAGTAGATGACTCTTGATTTGCATCTATATCTTCAGCCACATTTAAAGCATAAGCAACTAGATTAGCCTCGACGAACCTCTTTGAAGGTTTAATTTCTCTTCTAGATATGTTCTTGGCAATAGAAATTATGGTGAAGAAGCAACTCTATGATCGTTGTTTTGTCGAGTTTTAAGATTTATAAAGAGAATGATCAAACCTGAAAACTAACTCTGACAACGACTTAAGGAAAGTGTACCTATTGAACAGTAGTATAGCTTAGGCAAGACCAGATTGTCGAACCCAAAGGAACTAAAAGTACTAATACTCACTTTCTTTTTATTATTTAGCCTAAAATATGGAGTGATTGGTTGATTCAATCTAAATTAACGACTACTAAGCTAAAGACACAAAGACAAAAAGAACGACTTGGAAAATAACTTTGAAGAAAACTCAATTGATCACGACGATACCCTCAAGAAGAATCCACCTAGACTTCACTTGTTATTTAACACTGAACCATACGATTTATTCACTTAGTTTGATCCGTAAGACTCCCTAACGTATATTAAACCCTCTCTCGAGGCGAATAACGTCTAACCCTAGGTTAATTAGTGGAACTCTTGTTCTCTTATAATAACCCCTTAGAATAGTAGTAAATCGATCTACGGACTCCCATATTAGGTTTCACCCTAATCCGACAAAATCTCATCACTCTATCTCTAGGCGGGCAATCAACTCCGCTTAATTATGCTAGATCTACTCTTAAGCAGGGTCTATTCCTCCTCTACCTAAGCACATCAGATTTAGATTAAGCATGCATAATTAAGAACAAACTAAGTATTTATCATATAATTCAGAAATCAATAACAAGATTCATCTAGGTTTCATCCCTTTTAGATATCTGAAGGGTTTAGTTCATAACAAATAAAGACAACATCTCAAGAGAAAAGATAAAACAAAACATAAGAAATCCCTAAAACCCCCTGAAGGAATTGAAGGAGAAATTCGCTGTCTTGAATAGAATTCCGGCTTCTTGAGATGGATCAACTAGCTATCTTCGAGTAATTCCCACAAATCTGGCTTTCTGGCTCGGCTCTTTGGCCTTGCTAACCCCCTCCTTCAGGTTACATTTAGGGTGTTTATATAGACTTTTGGAATGCTTTACTTGGCCTCTAAGTGTCCCAATTCAAGTATACCTTCTACTCGGTGTTTGAATAGGCTTTGGAATGTGTTTCTTTGCCTCAAAGTATCCAAATCCAAGTAAAATTGCTCTCTCCCACGGCAGGGGCACGGCCATGGTACACACCCATGTAAATCATCTTCAGGCCGTGTCTTGATTCTGTCGATTGGGGTACGACCGTGTAAATCGTGGCATGCCCGTGTCTTAGTTAATTGTCGAGGCACGACTATGTGGCTTGAAGTCTAGGCCGTGTTGATTTCCTCTTTGGCCAAATCGGCCCGTTTTAAGCCGGTTTCTTGTTCTTTCCATCCTCAGGTGCTTTCCTGAGTAAAAACATGAAAAGAAATGATTAATAGCACCTTTTACATAAATCAAGGGCTAAATCATCCAAAAGCATACTAAATATGGGGTTAAAATATGTTACTTTTACGGTTTATCAAATACCCCCACACTTAAGCTCTTGCTTGTCCTCAAGCAAAATTCTCAACTTATAATTAAAACGAACTTTCCATAATTCATAATTCCTATCAACAATACCTCATCATAATTCACAAATAATTCATACATGGATAATTTAACTCAAAGACTCCTAAAGATTCAAACAATTCTAAGTCATACATTTTGTAGCACGAAAACATAGGTGTCTCCCCTTATCTAAATAATTACCTTTAATTTAAAATCGACAAGAATTGACATCCTCACTAAAGATTCACTCAAAGCACTCAAAGTGTTTAAGTTTCAAGAAAAAGCACTCATAAATTGAACCTAAAAAGTTAATCCCATAGGCTTGCCTGCAAATCAAATCTCCACCACTATAATATGAGATGATACACAAATCAAAAGGTCTTTGATAGTGCTGTAACGGGGCTTAGGTTAAAGGTGTGGTTAAAGGTTGAATTAGAAGGTTTAGAATCGAGATTGACCTGACCAATTACCTAACTAAAATAATGAACTTGAAAATAAATAATTACATCAATTGAAACTTTGGAACTAATAATACTACTATTGATAATACTTTTAATAGGAGCTCTTCTTCAACAATTGGAATTTAACTGCATAAGCTCCTTTAATCATATACTAATACTTGAATATACTTTTTTTAGGAACAAACTAGAAACATAATAGAGAAAACATTAATAACTGAAATAAACTAATTCGACAACTGATCAAATCAATTCTCGATAGAAGGGTAGTCAAAAGAATGGTTATAACAAATACAAAAGGGCTTTGGTTTAATATTAAGTGGGTAATTCAATAAAAGGGTTGTTAGGATCAAATGGGTACACTAAGGGTTAATTATGTTGGTAAGCTTTTTAGTGGAGTGAATGGGTTAAAACCTATGTGCCTTTATCTTTTGAGTATATCAAATCATTAATGTGGTCTCGATATGTATAATCTAGGCAAGTTCTAGAATAACAATTCAGTGTTGACACACTCATAATCAATAAAGTGAGCGTGAAAAAGAATATATGCTCTATAAGGCTCAAATCTCACAAAAATTATGGATATTTGACATCAATCTTGTAAATTCCAAACTTCAAGGTAATATTCAAATTCAGTTCAACAACCTAGAAAATTTTTGATTCTTTGAAAAATAGACTTATTATGCTTGATTCTATAGTATTCTTCAAGTATAAATCATCAATGGAAAATTATCAATGACTTACTCAAAACATATCAATAAAAATCATAAATCATTAGAAATTTCACCCTAATTAATAATATGAGAAAATTTCTTAGGGCAAGACTAAAATTCAAGATTTTAGAATAATGCAAAAGTTAGGTACTTTTACCCTCCCACACTTAAGATGTACATTGTCCTCAATGTACAAAGATAGATAATCAATTATGTAATAAAATAATCAAAAGAGAAGGGGGGAAGTAACACTTCCTAAATTTTGGATGATTCTGGGAGTTGACAGAGGTCGTGGTAGAAGGTGGGTGGAGGAGGCGGTGGTGGCGTTTTCTATGGGCCTGGTGGGGTGTCTACTGATGAGCTTTGTGCTAGATAAAGAAATTGGGTAGCCTGCAAAGATATAGCCAAGAAATGTAAAGAAACATTAATAATATACTAATACTATAATTAAAGACAAAGAAAATAAAGAGAAGGAGACTAAGAAGAAAACTAAAATTAAAAGAAAAGACTAATGGACTAAGGAGTCCTTAATGTTGGATGGTTCGCGAGGTGGGCGTGACCTCTAAGGCTATGATGCGTGATTCCCAAGCAGCCTTTAGAACCAAAAACGAAGAAACTAAAAGAAATTAAAATATATTAAGCATAATAGAAGTATAGATAAGTAGGACAAAGTGGAAAATAAACGTAAAGAAAAATTTAAATGGTCTAAAAAACCCTTGGCTTGGTGCTTGGATGAAGCGGTCGGCATGAACTTATGTGTTGGGGTCTCCTTTGAGAAGACAATGCTTGCCTTCTTATGCTTCTTCGACATGATTCTAGTGTAGCTCAAGGGTCTGGACACCTTTTCTAAGGAAGAAAAAAAAAGGAAGAAAGAATGAGGGGAGAAGGAGAAGGGCTGTGAGGTTTAAATAGGATCTCAAATCTGGCACGTTTCCATGCCCGTGGACCGAGGGCGTGCCAAATCACACGGTCGCATCGCACGGTCGTGTGTCTAGGCGTGTTGGTTTACCCACGCCTATTTTTTGGATGCCACACCCGTTCTTGAAAAGGCAGTGTGTTGGCACGGTTGGGTAGCATGGGCATGTTTTTCCCGTGTCTGGTAAGTAAGTAGCTTCACACGGTCGAGGAGCACGGTCGTGCCAATTTACTGGTTCCCGTAGAGGAGTGGTTGGATCCGTGACATCAAAAATTGGTTGGGATTTAATTCACACGGCCTCTACTATGTCAGTACGGGGATTCCGGTGGTCCACACGACCACAGACACGGTGGTGTGTAAGGCCGTGTGTTCTAGAAATATGCACTTTTGGTTATTTTACAAATTGAAAGAGAAAAAAAGAAAATAAACTGACAATAAATGTAAAAAGAAGAAGGGTTAGTGCTTGGGTTGCCTCCCGAGAAGCGCTCGTTTATAGTCTTAAGCTAGACTTTTTTCTTGTACTTGAATCAGGGAGGTTTAAAGGTTTGAATATCTTCCCTCTTGCTTAAAGTTCTATTTTCTTGACAAAGTTGAAATCGAGAAGTGTTTACCTCAAAAGTGTTGAATGTTGGGTTGCTTACCTCGACTATTTCGTGTGGGAAGATATTGTGTACCTTAAGAAGGGTTTCTCCCTTTGGCTTTAGGTCTGTTGTGATTGTGTGTGGATCTGCTTTGTCTAAAAGTACCTTGTCTCCTATTTTAAAGTGATTGGATGTTCCTACGAGCTCTTCTAATGGTTCTTCTAGTTTTACTTCATGTGGTTTCGGTTCTTCTTTGACTTGTGTCCTCTGCTCTTCTAAATTGTCGACCCTAAGGTCTTGTTCCTTGTATGATTTTTCTTTGTCGATTTGGGGTTTATAAGTCAGCTCAGGGTTGTGTCTTTGCGGTGTTTCTTGCGATAAAGGTTGAACAATTTGATTATCATCTGTATTGACTTTCTTACCTTCATCGATTGTTGTCCTGGCCGAGTCAAGAGCTTGAAGGCTGATTGATTCGTCACCTACACAAAGTATGAGTTCTCCTGTGGCAACATCAATTTTAGTCTTGGCAGTTTCTAGAAAAGGTCTTCCTAAAATTAAGGGGATTGTATTATCCTCATCCATATCTAAGACAGCAAAATCTACTAGAAAAACAAATTTATCGATTTTGACAAGAATATCTTTGATAATGCCCCTAAGAATTCTAGCAGTTTTATCAGCTAAATGTATACTCATCCTAGTTTGTTTGGGCTTCCCTAGACCTAGTCGTTTATATAATGTATAAGGCATGACATTTATGCTTACCCCTAAATCAGCTAACACATTATCAATAGCTAAACTACCAATTAAACATGAAATTATAAAACTCCCTGGATCTTTTAGCTTCTGTGTAGTCTATTCTGTAACATTGCTAAGCATGCTACGTTTAATTCCACGTGGTGCTCTTCGTCTAATTTGCATTTGTTTATCAAGAGCTGTTTTAAAAATTTCCTCGAGTCTGGCATCTAAAAAAGAGCTTCAAGAAGAGGTAAGTTAATATGTAATTTCTTTAAGAGTTTAAGAAACTTACAGAACTGTTCCTCTGAATCATCTCTTTTCATCACTTCGAAATAAGGTATACGATGTTGGTATTCTTTGATTACTGGTTTTGGCTTTTCTTATGTTACCCCTACCTTAACTTCTTCTACCTTGTTTTCTTGTATTGGATGGGTTCATCTAACCCCTTACTGTCATGAGCTGAGATGGCTTGAATTTGCTCCTTTGGGTTAATCTCGGTCTTACTTGGTAGACATCCTTGCGGTCATTCTGACATTAGCTTAGCAAGTCCTTCAACTGCATTAGTGGCTTCCTTGACTGACTTAGTAAGTTCCCTGACTCGATTCTCGTTGCTTTTAATTGTTTTTTCAGTTTCTTGGAAATGATTTTCTGTGTTTGCCATGAATTTTGTCAGTATCTCTTCGAGGTTTGGCTTATTCTCTTGCGGATATGGCTGATTTTGGAAATTTTGAGCAGGTTGTTGTCTTTGATTCCCTTGATTTCCTTGTCCTCCCATGAAAAATTTGGGTGGTTCCTCCAACCTCGATTGTAAGTATTGCTATAAGGATTATTATTAGATCTGAAATTATTACCTATATAGTTCATCTGTTTGCTCTCTGCGTCAGGTTGGTAGGGTGGGTACTCAGGATTCGGCACAGTTCCACTTGCGTTGCACTGCATGACTGGATGTACCTGCGAAGAACAAAAACTATCAAGCTTTTTATTCACAATCTCTACCTGTGTTGATAGCATGGTCACTGCATCGAGATTGTAAACTCCGGCTGATTTTGTCAGTTTTGTCCTTGTAACTTGCCACCGATAGTAATTGGTGACATCTCTTCAATGAACTCGTAGGTCGCTTCAGAGTTACATTGTTCGTGGTTCCACCCATGATCGAATCAATTAGTTGCCTCGTTGAGGGGTTTACACTATTATAGAAAGTTTGGACTTGTAGCCACAAGGGTAGACCATGGTGTGGACACCTTCTCAAGAGATCCTTGTATCTCTCCCATGCATTGTATAATGTTTCTAAATCCATTTGCACAAAAGAAGAGATATCATTCCGTAATTTGGCCGTTTTGGCCGGTGGGAAATATTTTAATAAATATTTTTCGGTCATTTGGTCCAATGTAGTGGTTGACCCTCGTAATAACAAGTACAACCACTGTTTGGATTTATTTCTTAATGAAAAGGGAAATAACCGAAGACGAATGGCATCATCAGAAACACCATTTATTTTGAAAGTATCACAAAACTCTAAAAAATTAGCTATATGAGTGTTCAGGTCTTCGTCCTGCAAACCATCAAACTGAACAAATTGTTGAATCATTTGTATTGTGTTAGGCTTTAATTCAAAATTATTAGCAGCTATATCAGGCCTAACAATACTAGATTCAGCTCCTATTAAATGAGGTTTAGCATAATCATACATAGTACGTGGAGCATTGTTTTCTTCCACATCTCATGGTGGATTATTCTCGTCCATCCCTTCAGTAGGATTGGATTTGTCTTCTCGCTCTTCATCTGTGTAATTTAGGGCTCGCCTAATTTCTCTACGACTCCTCCGAACGGTAGCTTCAATTTCACTATCGTATACTAGAGGTCCTGTCGGGTTCCTTCTAGAGGTACCTGCTAGGAAAAAAAGAAGAAATAAAATTAGCAAAAATGATAAAATAAAATAAATTGCGAAATAAAAATAAAAATAAAAATAATGGCTAAAGTAATAAAAATAGAGCTTCCTTAATATTTTAGTTCCCTGGCAACGACGCCAAAAACTTGATCATTATTTTGTCCAGTTTTAAAATTTATAAAGAGAATGATCGAACCTGGAAACTAAATCTGACAACGACTTAAGGCAAGTGTATCTATCGAATAGTAGTATAGCTTAGGCAAGACCGGATTGTCGAACCCAAAAAAACTAAAAGTACTAATACTCACTTTCTTTTTGTTATTTAGCCTAAAATATGGAGTGATTGGTTGATTTAATCTAAATTAATGACTACTAATCTAAAGACACAAAGATGAAAAGAACGACTTGGAAAATAACTTTGAAGAAAACTTAATTGATCACGACGATACCCTCAAGAAGAATCAACCTAGACTTCACTTGTTATTTAACACTGAACCATACGATTTATTCTCTTAGTTTGATCTGTAAGACTCCCTAATGTATATTAAGCCCTCTCTTGAGGCAAATAAAGTCTAACCATAAGTTAATTAGTGGAACTCTCGTTCTCTTATAATAACCCCCTAGAATAGAAGTAAGTCGATCTATGGACTCCCTTATTAGGTTTCACCCTAATCCAGAAAAATCTCGTCACCCTATCTCTAGGAGTGCGATCAACTCCGCTTAATTATGCTAGATCTACTTTTAAGCAGGGTCTATTCCTCTTCCACCTAAGTACATCAGATTAGATTAAGCATGCATAATTAAGAAGAAACTAAGTATTTATCATATAATTCAAAAATCAATAACAAGATTCATGTAGGTTTCATCCCCTTCAAATATCTGAAGGGTTTAGTTCATAACAAATAAAGACAACATCTCAAGAGAAAAGATAAAACAAAACATAAGAAATCCCTAAACCCCCTGAAGGAATTGAAGGAGAAATCTGCCGTCTTGAATAGAATTTCGACTCCTTGAGATGGACCAGCTGGCTATCTTCGAGTAATTCCCACAAATCTAGCTTTCTGGCTCGGCTCTTTGGTCTTGCTAACCCCCTCATTCAGGTTACACTTAGGGTGTTTATATAGACTTTTGGAATGCTTTACTTGGCCTCTAAGTGTCCCAATTCAATTATACCTTCTACTCGGTGTTTGAATAGGCTTTGGAATGTGTTTCTTTGCCTCAAAGTATCCAAATCCAAGTGAAATTGCTCTCTCCCGCAGCAGGGGCACGGCCATGGTACACACCCGTGTAATCGTCTTCAGGCCGTGTCTTGATTCTGTCGATTGGGGCACGACCGTGTAAATCGTGGCATGGCCATGTCTTAGTTAATTGCCGAGGCATGGCCGTGTGGCTTGAAGTACAAGCCGTGTCAATTTCCTCTTTGGCCCAAATTGGCCCGTTTTAAGCCCGTTTCTTGTTCTTTTTGTCCTCGGGTGCTTTCCTGAGTAAAAACATGAAAAGAAAGGATTAAGAGCACCTTTTTACATAAATCAAGGGCTAAATCATCCAAAAGCATACTAAATATGGGGTTAAAATATGTTACTTTTATGGTTTATCACTCTACAATGAGTTTTTATACTAACTTGAGGAGTAGACTCTGTTGTAGATCTTAGATCAATCTGAAGCTCCACCTGCTTTGAACTTTGTTGGTCTTTATTGAAAGAGTCTTTAAGAAGTAAATTAGGTAGCATAGCAGTTTCATGTACAAAAACATCTCTACTAATTACAACTTTCTTCATTTAAGGACACCATAACTTATATCTATTAGCACCAGCCTTATAATCAAGGAAAACACATTTAATGGATCTAGGTTTCAATTTCCCATTATCAATATGAGCGTACGTAGGGCACCCAAAAATCTTCAAATCAAAATAATCAGCAGGATTACCAGACCATACCTTTTGTGAAGTCCTTATAGCAATGGACGAAAACTGGTTAATCAGAAAACATGCAGTAGATGCCGCTTTAGCCCAGAACGACTTTGGTAAACAAGCATTCGACAAAATACATCGAACTTCTTCCATGATTGTTCTATTCATTCATTTTGCAATGCCATTTTTCTATGAAGTATGATGAACTATCATGTGTCTCACGATCCCTTCTGATTTGCACAATTCATTAAACTCATCAGAACAAAATTCTAAACCATTATCTGTGCGGAGGTGTTTTATCTATTTTTGTAATAGCCCGAATTTGGGCTTAGTCAGAACAGTGGTTTCGGGACCACAAATTCGATGTTGATAAATTTATTTTATTTATATTTTTATGGTCTAAAATTTCACGGAATGATTTCGTGAAAATCTCATTCAAAAATTTTGACGTTTGGGCACTCAATTTAGTCAAAAGAAAAAAGTACAAAAGTTGAGTTCTACATGTTAGAGGTGTCCAGTTGTTATGAAATTTTAAATTGGAGGTCCTTAAATGATAATTAGGCCATTGGTTAAGTTGGTGGACAAAAATGGACATGGATGGGTATGTTTTAAAAGATTTTTTAAGGGGCATTTTGGTAATTTAGTGAATTAAATGAATTAAAAACAAAATTTAAATGCCAAATTTGTCCATCTTCAAGCTTAGGCCGAATTTGGGAAGACATGTATAGGGTTTTAAAGCTTTCCAAGCTTCATGGTAAGTTCATTCTAGCCCCGTTTTTCATGTTCTTTACGTTTTAAGAGTCTCGGTAACTTGATTTAGCTTATTCTAGCAATAATTTAACCTAGGTTTCATATTTGGAAAAATACCCATATATGAAATGTGTTTATTTTGATGTTTTATGGCAGAATATGAAGCTTATAATTATGTTAGACAACTTTTACTAAGCGATTTTAATTGAAAACGAGTAAAACGACATAATCGGTAAAAATACCTAATGTACATAAGTGCATGTTAGAGTAAGAATTTGATGTTTCCATAGAAGAGAAAAATGATCAGAATGTTATAAAACATAAGAATAAGGGATGAGGTTTAATTTTTGAGCCTAGGGGAAAAATCATAATTATGCAAAAGTTTAAGGGTAAAATTGTAATTTTGCCAAAGTTTGAGTTAGGGACTATTTTGATTAGTACATTAATTAAATATGTGAAATGTGATGTCTTAGACCCCAAAAAAATGAGATTTGGACCTAGAACGAGAGGAAAATCAAAAATTGAGAAAGTTGGTAAAATGACTGTTTTGGTATCGAGTTAAGTTCATATGTTTAATAAGCATTTAATTATGCATATTTGAATGATAAATTGATATTTTGGCCATAAATAATTTAGTATTGAGTTTCAGATATAATGATTAATATTTGATAATAATTCGATATTGGAAAGAGAACTTGTATAATTTATATGTAAGACCATATTTTGTATTATGGCTTTGTATGATAACAAGAATGTATTGACTAGCATAGTTTGATGAGAATAAGTTAAGTTGATGATATGATGAGATTTAGAATGTAAGAATGTAAGTTGAGTAGCATTTTATTATTATGCAATTATTGTTGTTAGTAATTTTATTATTGAGTTATGCGACTAACCTTGAGAATTTGAGCAAATATGTTTCAGCTATGACTTGACAAGGCATTGATATCTCAAAGTCCATGGCTATACCATGGAAATTAAGGAAGAATTGACGGAAAAGTCCATGTTCATAACATGGAATTTAAGGAGGAATTGACGATTAAGGATACCATGTAAGACCATGTCAAGACATGGCATTGGTAAGGCAATGATCCCGTGTAAGACCATGTCAAGACATGGCATCGACATTGATTAAGGACTCCATGTAAGACCACATCAAGATGTGGCATTGGCAATATGGCAAGGATACCATGTAAGACCATGTTTGGAGCATGGCCATTCGTAAGATAAGGATATCATGTAAGACCATGCCAAGGCATGGCATTGATAAGTTCTATAAGGTAAGGAAATCGTGTAAGACCATGTCAAGACATGGCATTGATGAGTTACTATAAGGCAAAGGTCCCATGTAAGGCCATACCAAGGCATGGCATTGGTGAGTTGATAAGGCAAGGATACCACGTAAGACCATGTCAAGACATGGCAATGGTAAGTTCAAAAAGGAAAAGGTTCCCGAGTAATCCAAAGAGTAAGTCAAAGAAATGACAAGGTGAGAACATGAAGAAAGAATACAAGTATACATTTAAGGCTTATTTAATATTGAGATTGTAAGTAATTGAGATTATCAAATATTAAGTAAGTGATGAGTTTTCAGTTATGCTTGTGACACTTTATGACATGATTGGCAATATGCCTATATTATGAAAGAGTACTCATGTCTTAAGTGAGATGTTGCAGGTATGTAAGCAAGCTATTAAGTAAGGTGCCCTTTGTATTCTGAGCCTTTGGTAAGGTTACCGATGAGTTCACCGAGAAAATCGATTAAGTGAAATTATGTGTGGCTTGTAGTAATAAGTGTAGGTATATGCATGTGTAACGCATGAGCAATATGCTTGATATGTAATCAGAAATTGGAAAGATTGTTATAGGTAAGTAATGAATACAACTAAAGTGAGTGAGAGCAAAAATTTACAAATAAAACTGTTTTGGACAGCAACAGTAGAGTAACTTCGAAAGATCACCAAAAATGGTAGAAATAGAATCAGTAGTTGAGTGAGATATGAAATTAAAGCTTATTGAGTCTATTTTCATATGAAAGAAATAGAGAAAGCAAATAAATTCTGTATTTTGAAATATTTAGATTTTTGTAAGACTGGCTCAGAATGATTATGTGATCCCCTATTCTATCTTGGAAAAATCATTAAAATTGTAAAAAAATAATTATGTGATATAATTTATATTCCTGAAATTATGAATAAGTCTAACTTCAAATAAACTAAACAATAAGGTTATCTGAATTCTGTACGAGGAGATAATTTATTTGTAGTGAAGAGAGGTCAGAATAGTCAAATAGTGAAAGAGGGGAAATTTTAATGAATAAACTGTACTAATTGGAAAGAATAAAAATTCTATAAATTTTATGGTATAAAGATATGTGAGTCTAGTTTTAGGGAAAATTAGCGGTTTGTAATTCGGAGCTCTGTAGTTCAAGAAATAAATAATTTAGTGACAGCGATCCAAGTAGACAGATTAATGTGAACATGAGTAATAAGGTATAAGCATGTGATTTAATGATTGTATCAATTTGAGAACTTGTTGTGAGGATTTGTCTCGTTGAGGCTTTGGTAAGGCTACAAATGAGTAAGGTGAGAAAGTAAGAACTTAGCACTATTTATGCAAGTTATGACAGCTTAGTAGTAAGTTAAATTCATTACTAATGCTTATTATTTTTACATGTGAACTTACTAAACTTTATAAGCTTACCCCTTTTCTTTCCCATGTTTCAGAGTCCTATTAAACAAGCTCAGGCTAAAGGTCGTCGGAGATCGCTTTACACTATCAAGCTATCTATGGGTATTTTTATTTATAAATGATTTACGTTATGGGATGTCTAGGGGCTTGACTAAGTTATTTTGTATATGTGTTAATTAATTTGATTAAATGTATTACTTCATAACGGTAATAAGGATTATTCTGTATTTAGCCACGAGTTGTGGCTCATATTGGTCATGGAGTTATAATGCTTGTGTATGCATGTGTTTGTTAAAGTTTAAATTATAAGTGAAATTTTGTGGCTTGGGATTTGGTAGAATGTATTATTAAGTCTGGCAATGCCTCGTACCCGGTTTCGGCGTAGTGTACGGGTAAGGGGTGTTACAATTTTTCTGTCTGTTTCTCGTTCATAGTTTTCCAAACCTTAAACGTGGAAAACACATAACTTTTCTACTTTAGGAAGAATGCCCAAACTTTTTTGAAAAAAAAAATCATCAATGACCTTCAGCATAGAATTAGTGTCACCCCTCGAAGGCACTCTAGGTGGTACCTAAAGATCAAAATGAATATAATATAGCATTCCCTTCATGTTATGGATTCCTCTAGTGAATCAAACTCTATTTTGCTTCCCAAGAACGCAATGCTCACAGAACTTCAGTTTACTAATGTCTTGTCCATCAAGAAATCCTCTTTTGCTTAATTCTACCATGCTGTTCTCACTCATAGACCGTAGATGCATATGCCAAAGTCTAGTAACATCATCATGTAACAAGGAAGAGGGAGCGACGACTGCATCACTAATAACATTAATCCTTGCAAAACATATAAATTGACAGTCTTTCTCTACCCTTTTAGCACAAAGAGGGAACCCTTGCTAATATTTAGAACCCTACTTTTAGCTGTGTACATGTACCCTTTTGAATAAAGTGTACTCAACGAAATCAAATTTCTTTTTAATTCTGGTACAATACATAAGCCACTAAGTGTTCTAGTGACTCCATCGAACATATTAATTTTGATCATGCTAATAACTGTAATTCTCAATGAAGCATTATTTCTCATTAAAACAACACCTTCAGCAACTATTTCATATGTTATAAACCAATCCCAATTGGGACTCATATAGAAGGTGCAACCAGAATCGATGATCCACTTCTTGCTCACTTTAGAGTTGTCAACAGAAGCAACTAGGAGTTCACCATAGTTGTAGTCTTCTACAACATCAGCTTCACCAGATTGTTCTGGTTGTTTTCCCTTTTGATTCGATGCCTTCCTTTTTATTTTATTCTATAATTTATAGCACTCAGACTTAATGTTCCCTTTCTTCTTGCAAAAGTTACAGGTTTTACCTCTATTTAAAGATCTTGATCTACTCTTAGATTTACTGCGAGGATTTCGTTCCTATGTCCTCTCATGACTATCGTTAGTATTTCATTCTTGTCTCTCACAAACGATGAGACCCTGTCCTTGAGAGTCGGATCTAGGCACAAGATGCTTCATCTTCTCATACGAGGCTAAGGAAGCATAAACTTCATCAACTAAGAGAGATTAGCGACTATAGAAAAACGTATCTCTAAAGGTTGAATAAGACGAGGGCAACGAACAAAGTAGAATTAACCCTAAATATTATTTATCATATTAAACCTCTATGGCCTCTAGGTCCAAGAGAATTTCTTTCAATAGATTTAAGTGTTTGTGCACTGATGCACCTTCCTCGAAACGATGAGGGTAAAAACATTGCTTTATATGGAACTTGCTAGTTACGATTTTTGACATGCATAGCTGCTGCAGCTTTATCCATAATGTAGCCACGATCTTCTCTTTCAACACGTCCTATAGAATTTCAGTCGATAGATGTAGTTGTAATTGTGTTAAAGCTTTTGATCTTTACGCTTCTTCTCTTCATCTGTCAATGTCAAAGGCATCTTATCTAACCCTAGTAGGGCATCCTCTAAATTCATCTAAGCAAGAACTTCTTGCATCTTTACCTACAATAACATGAATCCGTTGTTGTGATCCAACAATAGAATATCATACTTTATTGTTACCATTACTATGATCGAGACAAGTAACTTAAAAAGATCTGATACCAATTTGTTCAAATTGAACATCGATAATGGCAATATAGAATGATCGCAAAACAAGAAGAAAGAAAAATAAAACACACAGATTTTATATGAAAGCCCTTTCGGGAAAAGAAACCACGGGTAAATGAGAAGAAAATTCACTAATGTTGAAAATAGAATGATGCAAGAGGAGTTTCGACTACATCTATTTAAAGGTTTAAAAACTTTGTTCTAATTAATGTCAAATAGAAGAAGTGTAGTTCTATAAGGCTTCTCGTATAAAATCGTGTGTTATCATTATTTCTAACTAGTCAAAGAGTCTCTTAGTTTTTCCTTTGGCATGGACGAAACTCCACCACAATCTTTCTCTTCTCTATATGCATATCAGTATGAACTGTCACTTCTATGTTGTTTCATTGGCATCATCTCTCGTCTCCCATCTTTCTAACAGATCCTACAATTAGAGGCATCTGTAATAAGTTCACAAGAACTTAGTGAGATATTATCACACATTCATTCATTATTTCACATTAAATGTAAACATTGCACTTTGCTCTATGAAACCAGACAGGTATTCATCAAACTCAATAGGAACATGTATTAAATCTTTACATACTTTGTACTCCTTCATATTTTGTAAACATTCGTACCTCATTTGTTATCGCACGACTTACTTACAGGTTGTACTGGTAACTTACTTTCCATTTCACCTTCCCATTGGTGGTCAAGACAGATTTTGTTCGCTTCCTATCATCATACATTTCTCGTAATTCTTTCATTGTCTCAAGTTGGATAGTTACGCTTTATTCAGAATTTGACACTTCTGCATTGCCATTAAATCTTTATCCCGAGGTTATTTCATAGATTAGGCCACTAATGCGTATTCTTGACTTTAGACGTCTTCCCTTGCCTCTAGAAGATTTAGACACTTGCTTGATCAATAGATAGCCACAAAGGCATCCACTTGATTTAGATAGCCACAGAGGCATCCATACATCATTAGATAGCCACAAATACATTCAGATACATAAAATAGACTTCGCCACGAAAGCATCCACTTGACTTAGATAGCCACAGAGGCATCAACATATCATTAGATAGCCACAAATGCATCCACATATCATTAGATAACCACAAGGACGTCCAGATTCATACAATAAACTTTTCCATGAAGGCACTTTCAACAAAATCAACCACGAAGCCTCTCATAACAAATCAACCACAAAGGTTTTTCCTTAAAGATTTTGCCGCAGAGGCTTCCACATATAACATATTTCGCCACTAGGGCTCACATATAATAAAGAACAATCAAGAAGGCTTCCACATATAATAGATTTCACCACTAAGGCTCACATATAACAGAAAACAACCACAAAGGCTTCGACAAATAATAGATTTTGCCACTAGGGTTCACATAAAACAGAGAACAACCACAAAGGCTTTCACATATAACAGATTCTACCACTAGGGCTCACATATAACAGAGAACAATCACAAAGGCTTCCACATATAACAGGTTCTACCACTAGGGCCCACACGTAACAGAGAACAACCACAAAGGCATCACTTTTAGGTAATGGTGTTTTTGACGATAGGGATTTTCCTAAACTCATCGTCATAAGGTTTGCCCCTCATTGTTTGGTACTCACCCAATCATCTTTTTCGTTATTTCTAAATGACGCCATAGTCTCAGACTAGGTCTTACACAATGTGGTCTTCATTTCCCCATATGATGCCATATCCACCATGATTAGGTCTTACACTATATGGTCTTCGCTTCCTATGGACATGGACTTCCTTATCAGAATTCGTGTTTACTGTCCCGACGGACTCGTACATGCAAGTAGAATCGATATGCAAACTTATGCTTGACTGACTCATTGCAACATACTTCAACATATAGATGCATTTACGTTTCCAGACATACAACTCTAACTCATTATGCAAAGATAGTCATGCTTCAAGCAAACTCATGCATACACATACTTTTCAACAGAACAGAGACTTATCATTCAATTCATGCTTTCTTGCATATTCATCATGTTCATACTTTTCTTTCTATAGTAGAGGTGCATTGTCATTTAGACATCAAGCCACAAATGCAAGCTTATCAGATACACTTTTCCACAGAATCAGCATATCACATATGCATAAATTTTATTTTGTTTCGTAGATTAGTCTTTTAACACAAAAGAAATAAGTATATAAATGTAACACCCCAAACCCGGTCAATACACCACGACCGAATCTGGTATGTTACAGGGAAAAAGGTTTTTGAGAGGTTTAGGTTTGAGTTTAAAAGTTTGAGGAAAACACTTCGCTAAAATTTTGTATTTGAAGAAAAACTTGAGTAGGTTTGATTGAAATCTGATGATGTATTTGAAAACCCAGAAATTTAAAAAAAAACTTACTCCGCTGGGTAGACAAAACAGGTTTATCTCATTAAGAAGTTTGAGTTGTTTATCATTGTTACAAAAACATTTTGTCTTAGTAGAAAATCGTGTTTAAGTTAGAAAACATTTGAGTTCTTCTTTATTCCAAATCTTAGTGTGATACCCGATGGTATAGTTTAAAATATCGCTTTTGTACTTTGAAATCGTTATCTTTCCAAGTTTTAGCACATTTTAACCCAGTTAATTTGTTAAGGCATATTACAAATCTACTTTAAACATAAACAAAACATAATTTTAAAAGGCCATTTACAAACCCAAATAAAACCAAATAGTAATAAATATGCTTAAGTACCAAATTCATAAAAAGTCCGAGCAAATCCTTATTTAAGCATGGCATGAGCACCTCGAGTCCAACCCGGCTCCATGTCCGCGTCTAAGTGTCACCTGAAAAGTCAAAGGAGAGAGTGAGTCGCAAGACTCAGTGTATAAATCCCTCTCCCGGTATAACATGCCAACACACATATCATAACAAAATAATGCAAGTAATGCACCCGATCCTAGCCAACCATATCACCTTTCCTACCCGTGTGGTACCAAACCACCGGTGGTGCCAAACCACTAGTGACCCAAAGTCACGATATCCATCTCGTGGTACCAAAACCTTTGGTGACCAAGTCACAATATTCCAATGATGGGGCCAACCCATCGTGTGATACCAAATCACTAGCGACGATCCCATATCTCATAAGTGGGGCCAACCCACGGTGGTGTCAAACCACGGGGACAAGTCGCAATGAGGTGCCAAACCTCCGTGTCCCAAGACACAATGTGATACCAAATCACCGTGACCGTAGTCACAAACCGATGATGGGGCCAACCCATCGTGTGATACCAAATCACTAGTGTCAATCCCAGATAATCAATCGTGGGGCCAACCCATCGTGGTACTAAGCCAACGGGACGAGACGCCGAGGTGCCAAACCTCCGTGACCCAAAGTCACAAAATACGTGGTATGAAACCACTGGAGGTGCCAAACCTCCGTGTCCCAAAGACACAAGTGTCCTAAAGACATGGATATCATACTCCCCTCCTCTCATATCACCCAATCACATATCATACTAGATGCAAAATCGTGCAATCATGCTATCATGCTCACATGCTCAATATGGCATCTCAATGAATATACACCCATAATCATGATATCGTAGATCATCACATATTTCATAATGAAACAGACTTACCCGAATCCGTATCCATACCTCAATGGGTATCGAAATAGTCAACCACACTGTTTCATTTACACAAATAGGTTATCACATTACTTAGTTAAGATAGTGTGTTGGTTTACACACCTGAAATAGCGAAGATGTTAATCCCTAGAATCGGTCTACGCCCCTCGATCACCTCGACAACCCTGATCCTACAATCGGCCAATAAGGGATTAACACTTAACTCATTCGGCCAAAACCATTAATCCAAAGGGGTATATCAATTACCCTTACCTTAAACTTGCTTTGGTTTTCTACCCAATTCGGAACCAACAATGGTTCATCCAACAATCGGCCTCACCCTAGAAAGAAAATGGTTAATCCCTTAACAGCTTGACTTAACGAAGATTAAATGAATAATCTAAAAGAAAACTACTCTTACCACCACTTACCGTTTGCTTATCAGATAACAATGCTCCTCCCACTTGTTCCCAAAATCCGAATGCCCTACAAAGAAATTGGTCTACACATTAGATCAATATCCTTCAACCAATAACAAAACCGGCCTTCATTTAAACCACAAAATATAAGAACGAAAGAGGAAAAATGGCCATTCGGCCAAGCTCTTACCCACTACCAACCGATTGGAAACAAGCACCCAACAACACCCAATATTCGGCCAACAACCACCACTAGGAGAGAAAAAGATTCGGCCTAGATGTTAACACTTCTACCTTCGGCTTTGTGTGAAAAGAAAGGAGAGTATAAAACGATAAAATGAAGAAGTGCTTCGGTCAAGATGGTATTAAGAAAAGGAAATGAAAGTTAGGGAACAAGGGAAGATGGTTTCGCTTAATGAAATGGTATGAAACAAATGGAGAAATCGGCACAAGGGTTGTAAAAACAAAAGAAAATGTGAGAAGGAAGGATTACTAGTTTCGCTTCAACAATTGAAAAGAAAGGAGAGATGAATATTCGCTACCAAGGTTTCAAAAGAGGAAAAAGATGGAAGTAGGATGCTAGGTTCACTTTGTTCAAATGAAAATAAAAGAGAAAACAAGGTAGAATTTGGCCAGTAAGGGTGCTTGAGGTTTCGGTTTACACAAATGACAAAGAAGAAAAAATGCAAAAGAACACTCGGCTTCACCAAAATGTAGAAAGAGTGCAAAGTTGGCAAATAAAGTTGCTTTGTGTTTCAGTTTCAAGGAGCAAAAATGGAAGGTTCTTTTTCGGCTTAGGCTATTTGCAAATAAAGAGATCTTTTACTAGCTTTTGACTAAACAAAAATTAGCTCACCAAAACAAAATTGTGACCGAAAATGCACATTTGCCCAAGTGGAAATTTCGGCACTCTCCCACAATAACAACCGGCCACTCTTTTCCCTCCCCCAAACTCTCCCAAGCCACTAATTCAAACTTGTTGAACTAGTCTTCCTCCTACATTCACTCACCACCCACCATTTGAATGTGTTGACTTAGTCCATGGTAGAGTTTGAACTACCAACAACTCCTCCTCCCATGCCAGTCAAAATGAGAGCCAAAATGGGGATTTTCGCAGCTTGAACTCAGGACCTCCTCCCTTGCAATTGACGCCATACACATGCTCCAAGTGGCGCATGCTTTGCCACTTTGCTAGCTCTTCATTTGTGCTCAAGAACACCAATTAATATATATAAGACCCAGCTCCCTCAGCTCCTATCACATAAAGCCCAAAAACTAAAATTTTTCCACCCACTCAGGCTCACTCCTAGCCTACAACTAAGCCCCGAAACCACACAAACAACAACATAGCAAGCCATAAACATGCAACCAATGCCAAAATAAAAATAGCCCTTAACCCGGGATATTACAATAAATATACATGCAACAAACATAACAGAGTTCATAGAGTACTCACAAAACCCTTAAAAATCCTCACATTTTGCAACTTCAAACACCATATTTGGGTTTCGTTCAAGTAGATCAACAACTCCTAAACGTTAAACCACAAAAAAGTCATCAAGATCTACTCATCTGACTCATTTTTCCTTTTACCTCAAACACTAAAATCATATAACAAAGCTCTACTAAGCTTCCTCTACTAAATTGCTCTCCGGCAGCTTAGCATGCAAGGTCGGGAGACTTACCTTACAAGTGGAATCTCAAGGCTGATCCTCTCATTTCCGGCTCATCCTAAAGGATAAGAGGTTTTTCCCCTCAGCTCACCCTTATATAAACGAAGAATACTTCATGAGGAAGGAAAGGAACAGTCATATTCTCTTACCTAGTCAATTAGATATTTTTCTTTGTCCTATTAGATGGGTGACACGTGTATTAATCCATGTGATCACTAGTTAGATGCACAACAACTGTAAAGACTGGCGTACAAAAACACATACGAAACTCACCCCTGGGTCTCAGCTCGTCCCTTATCCTTAGTCATCTTTGGCGCATCACACCTTTAGGAGGGATTTTCATATTACTATTCGATATCGATTACACACCCATATACACAACATAAGCTTCAGTGAGGCAGACATCACTTTGTTTACTTATAGACTTCAAAACTTGTCATACATCAGACATTACTTTACCTCGACTACGCCTAACCCTCTAACCTTTTTCTTAGCTCATAGGAGTTTTCCTTTCTTTCTTAAGCCCTACTATCCTGTAGAGAGAGAGAGAAGATATCTTTCTTATCTTAAATGCTTTGACTTATCCCTTGACTTTATTGAGACTCAAAAAAAGTCACATCAGTCAATTGGTGGTCTTTTCCAAATCTTTCCAATTCTAAGAATACTAATCAAGTGCTTTTATTTGGTTCTTAACTATTTTAGTTCATGTTTAATTGAGCTTTAACTATTGCTTCTTTATAACTCAACTGACTTAAGGCCATCGTTACAAAATGTCCTCATTGGTGACATAAACTTCTCAGCATAAGATTTATTAATTCAAGACCTATAATAGATCCTACCTATCCCATTCACGCCAATCAAAGGCTTTTGGGGTGAATCTTTCCTCATTGACATAACTCTTAATCGCTATGTGCTACTCCAATGTCTGCTAACATTAAGACGTCATAGACGCACTCAAAATGGTTCTTATCTTGATACTAGCTTAAACACCATTCACTTCTAACTCATCTTATCCAATCCATTCTCTGAATAGTATTTGGATACTAAGATTCTATTGGGAAGGATGTTACATAGTCACCTGCGAGTTAGATCAAGAAAGAGACGATAAAAAAGGGGTAAAAATAAAAATTTGGAAAATCGAGTCAGTTTTGATATTTATATCAATAAAACATAAACTGAATTTGCACTTATATTTTCAATTAAACGGGTCCTTGTAGTTCTTGGCTTTCAATCGAACATCTGTGCACTACTATTATCATACCCAACGCACTAGCTTTCAACTCCTTATCTATTCAAACTTAGGCTTTTACTTACATCAAAGTGTACGAGTTACACATACATAGTCCATCACCCACTCAATATTTAGGTATGCCACACTATGAATTATACAAGTGAATAAATCTATAAACGAACTCAGGATCTACTCTCATTGGGTTTAGTCTGATGTACTTGTTAGTTCAGCCAATCACATCTATGTCTTTATCTTTTGGGAGTCATTTACTTCGATATCCAAGATAAAAAATCTCCCCAATTGGACTTGATACTCGACATATTAGTCTTTCAATTGGTTTGTTCATTTCTAATTAGACTAAGGACATGTTTAGGTTCGTCTACTAATATAAGTCATTTTTTCGTATTATGATATGACTCTGTAATACCGCTTAGTATTAGTTAAACATTAGACAAAAAATGAGCAACATTTACTTCCATTTTTCTTTACGTGCAAAAACCATATGAGTACAATCATACAAAGTATTAATAAAATTCATGAATAATTTTATTAACTAATTTGATCGAAAAAATTGCACGTGTACATTGAAAAAAATGTTACACTTAGGACACCAGATCCAACAGTCTCTCACTTGCCCTAGTGAAATAGATGAGTCATGTTTCTCATTCTTGTGCCCTCCATATGTTTCCCAAAGAGCTCTCTAGGTGTTAAAGTCTTGGTAAAACAAAACCCCAAGGTTTGTCCTCATATGCTATTTTTTACTACACCCAGTATTCTGTTAAACACTATTGTCTCCGTCAATGTGTTTTGTCCTTATGTGGTTCCTTTTAGGTTTAGCTATATACATACTGTTATGTTGCCATAGATTTTCCATACCTCATATGCATTCCTCCGTAGTGAAGTTAATAGTCTAACCCTACTTGACACTTATCACACAATGGACTTGCCGTCTAAGACAAAAACAAAGCACAATGTTGATTTCCTAGAATCTCGACATGTTTGGAAGTCAAAATTAATATATCCTATAAGAGTAAGATCTCCTTTGGAATACACAAGCATATAACCCCTCATTCTTCATAAATACTTGAGTATATGCTTAAGTGTTTGCCAGTGTCTTGGTCCTGAATTCGCTTAATATCAGCTTACCAACCCCACTGCAACACAGATATCTAGGCATATGCATAACATAACATACATGAGACTTCCTACTCTCAAAGCATAAGGAACCTTTCTCATGTTCTCTCTTTCTTCGCTGTCTTAGGATAGTTCTGCAAAGAGAGATAAAGTCCCAAAACAGAAAGTTGATTTCCTTTATTCGAATTAGTCATTACATAACGCTTGGCCTGCCACAAATTGTAATGGCAATTTAAGTACTTTTTGGCACTTAACGAGTTTATTTTTAAGCTGTTTTTCCTTCAATTATTGCATTTTCATATTTCTTAGCTTAGATTCAAATTATTGCAAAAAAAAATATTTTTACGCAATATTTCAAGTTACCTATTAGGGCAATATCGACCTTAAAGTAGTTTTAATGCTTTAATTAAGTGTGTAAGACACCTATTTTTAGGCTCAAAAGCACCAGGAATGACGGTTGAGTTGCAACATAAGCTTCCTATGTCACAATACAATTGAACCAACACAATAATTCACATTTGAAGTTGTGTGTTGCGACATGCACTTAGCTGTGTCATGACACTAGTTTGACGAAGGGAAAAAATTAATCAAGGGTGTTTCTGTCCGCATAATCAATATTTAGTGTAAATAAGGCATGCATTTGACCTAATTACGCAACTACCTTTGCCTATAAATAGGAGGCTTATGCTCAATCAAAAGGGTCACCATTTTGGAGACCACAAATTAGGTTTTAGGAGTAGCTTTAGTTTTAATTAGATTTTAAATAAGTTTTTTATTTTATTTTATTTTCAAAAACAATTTTATTTTCTTATTCTTTGACTTGGATTCAATTTGAGTTCAAGTTTTCATTATTAATTATTTTCATAATTTTCTTTCACTTTTTGTTTGTAAACAACGAGATCTCAATTATTGTTAAAGGATTTCACGATATCGAATACATCGAGATTCTCAAACGAAAAATTTCTATCTCTTTCTTTTTTAATTTAATTTGTGTTTTGCATGATTAATTTAATTGTGAAAAATATGTTTATTGAGTCTATGAGTGGCTAAATCCTCAGGGAGATTAACGAGTGGATGTGGGAGTGATTAACAGAAGAATTAGGGTTTTTTAATGGAATTAGTTGGTATAAGTTAATGTGTTTCTAAACCTTAGGATTGACGATCCTAGGAAGTAATCTAGGATAAACAAGGTCAAGAGATAAATTTACAGAGTAAATTGTGAATTTATCCCAATTAGAAAGTGAGGTTAAGAGATAGGCGTGTATTAATCTATTAATTATTTAGTAGAGGCCAAGAAGTAATACTGGTTAGTTAATAACTAATTCCCTAATAAAATCCAAAGTTTGAAGTTAATTACAACCACTAAACCGAGTTAATCTTCTATTTTTTATTTGAGAGATTTTATTTGTTAAACTTCGTTTTAGTATTTATTTTATAACCTTGATATTTAATTTTAATCATCGTAATATGATTTTTAATGATTATTGTTTAGACCTATTACTATAGAAAACATATTTAGATTTAAATCAACCTCCCTCAAGTATGATTCTCGGAATACTTATCGGTGTTCCGTTGTAACACTAAACTATATTACAATTTGACTTTTTCGCTTTCAGATACTGCACTTAAATATGTACTTTATTTGCACGATTTTACTATAAACATTCACAAGTTTGGAGGCGATTAACGTTCCAATATATTATCTATGTATGAAGCCTTAGACAATGTTATCATTTTTTCCTTTCGATCCCTTAGGATTTGAATGCCTAGAAAAAATTGTCTTCTCCCAAGTCCTTCATATTAAGCTGTTGGGTTAACCACAATTTAACCGATGACAATATGTCCACATCATTTCCAATGAGTAGAATGTTATTGACATATAGAATGAGAAATACCATATTTTCATCCCCTAAACATGTATAAACATAAGGTCCATCTATGTTTTGCTCAAATCCAAAATTCTTGATCTCTTCATAAATCTTTGATTCCATGAGCTGGATGCTTGCTTAAGTTCATATATAGATCTAAGATAGTTGTTCAGAAACACTATCTTAACATCCATTTTCCAGATCTCGTAATGGAGAGCCATCACAACGGATTGCAATATGCAGATTGATTTGAGCATAGCAATTGGAGAAGGTTTCTTTGTAATTGATACCTTCTTTCTAAATATAATCTTTTGCTACAAGTCTGGCCCTATTGTAACAGCCCGATTTAGGGGTCTAGTCATAATAGTGGTTGTGAGATCACAAATTCGAAGTAGAAATATGATTTTTATGAGGCTTATGAGGTGTTTGCATGATTGTGTGAAAAATTTCATGAAGAAATTTTATTAATTAGTGATTAAATTGTCCATTAGGACTAAATTGCAAAGAGTAGAAAATATGAGATTCTAGGAGATTCAAGTATGAAATAGAATTATAAAAATTACTAGAGGTCCTTATTTAGCAATTAGACTAATATATTTGATGATGGACAAAAATGGACACGGAAGGAAAAATCTCAAGAAAGGATCATTAAGGGCATTTTAGTCATTTGGTTAATAAAAGAATTAAAAGGGAAAAAGAAGTAAAAATCATGTCCATCTTCTTCTCCCTTGGCCAAAAATCATAAGGAGCCATAGCTAGGGTTTCTTCAACTTCTAAGCTTGATAGTAAGTGCATCCTAGCCTCATTTTTAACGTTCTTTGCATTTTTGAGATCCTCTAGCTCGGTTTAACTATTTCTAGATATATTTTGAGCTAGGGTTTATGCTCACAAATTTACCCATATATGAAATGCATGTATCTTGATGTTTTATGGGAGAATATGAAGGTTTGATGTATGATAAACATCTTTTTCTAAGTGATTTCCATGAAAAATGCAAAAAAGGGACCAAATTGTAAAAGTTGTTAAAATGGTCATACATGAGTGAAATAGTGGAAATTGAAGGTTACTATAGTTGAGAATATGAGTCAGCTAGGCTTGAAATGCAAGAAAGTTGAATAAAAATTATTTTACGGGCCTAGAGGCAAAAGTGTAAATATGTAAAAGTTTAGGGGCAAAATTGTAAGTTTGCCAAAATATGAATTATGAGTCGGTTTAGTCAATGATTGTCTTTAACAAGTATTATTATAGATCAAGAAACACGAAGCTCAGACCAAAATCGAGGCAAGAGTAAAATCGAGGACTAAATAGAACATCGATGCACATTTTGAGAATCGAGGTAAGTTTGTATGAATTTAAAGTTTCATAATGTTTCGATATTTGAAACTACTTAATATTATGACAATGTATGATATAGCTATGAAAATTGAGTGACATAGCCTCGACGAGGAAATGATGAAAATAAGCTAAGCAAAATCCTGGATAAAGAGTCGAAATAATGAGGATACTCATGTCATAGCATTGAATAAAGAAGGTCCCGTGAATGACCATGTCTAGGATATGGCCTCGGCACCAAAGGATGATTTCATATAAGGCCATGTCTAGTACATGGCATCGACATCTATGTATGATCTCGTATAAGACCATGTCTAGTACATGGCATCGACATCGAGCTATAAGATCCTGTGTAAGACCATATCCGGAATATGGCATCGACATCAAAGGGTGATCCCATGTAAGACCATATCGGGGATATGGTGTTGGCATCGAGATTTATGCATGACGAGTTTGAATATCTTAAGATAATCTGGTTAATTCATGGGCAAAAGAGCTAAGTATTTAAAATGGTGTAGAGCCAAAACTATTTATGGATGACCTTGAGTTTTATTCATGTTATGAATGATGAAGATTTGAGTTATGCTCATGATAGTATATGTGCTAAGTTATATGATAAGTGATACAGGTACCATGAGAAAATACAAGTTATGAACACATAATGTAACATGAGATGGGTAAGAATAAGTATGAGTAAGTTTGGATGAATATGTTTAAGCATTTGAGACTTATGTTGCTATTGTTCCAATAGATGGATGAATTGAATAGAAGCACTTATGTCATTTAGAATTTCATACAAACTTGCTAAGCTATATGCTTACCCCTCTCTTTTTCCTCTTTCTTTGTAGTTTCGCCAAGTTAGCCCGGGGATCATAGAACGTCAGAGCTCAGATCACACTATCAACTGTTCTTTTGGTATAGTAAAGTTAATTCATTTTGAGTATGACATGTATAGGAACTTAATCATTTTCTGTCATGTCATATTTGAAGGCCAAAAGGTTGGCTATTAATGTTTTACACTCATTTTGTAAAGGGCCATGGTGAATTGGCCAATATTTTCAATTTTATGTTATAAAGTTGATGAGTTTAATGAAATGAATGTCCATGCAAGTATTTGAGTAAAATATGGGTGGAGTGAATGATAATTTAAGGATTCTTAATAGTTTAATATTTCTATGATATGTGCTACTTGTGATGAAATGAATGAGTTTATGTTCCAGGATGGCAAAAAGGCTTGGAAAATAGCCTCTAATTGTCCACACGGGCAGGCACACGGGCATGTGCCTAGGCCGTGTGAGACACACTGTCAACCCCCATTGGTGTGTTGATAGGCCGTGTGTCCTCTACATTTTAATTACGAGAATTCGAATTGTCACATTGGCCAACACAATAGCATGTGCCTAGGTCATGTGTTTCTTAAGGTTGCTGACGTCATAAACAAAATACCCCTAGTTTTCATACACGAGTGAGGATACGGTCGTGTCTAGGCCGTGTGAAGGACACAAGCTATTGAAACGGGCGTGTTTCTGGCCATGTGGAAACCCCTGTAGGTTTGAAATAAAAATAAATTCTAGATGGGCTAGGGACATGGGCATGTGAGACCACACGGCCTGCCCACACAGGCGTGTCCCAAGTCACATGGGCGTGTGACCCCTGTTTAGGCAAATAATTTCAAAGAATGTAAAATTTTTCGGTTGAACTCTGAAACCTTTCGAATGTATGTTTAAGGCCTCGTAGGCCCATGATATGTATGTTATGATTTAGAAAGAAAAGTTTTAGGCTGGAACGAAATTTTATAGCCAGATATTACATGTTCAAGTAAGGATAAGTACAATAATGCCTCGTATCCGGTCCTGGTGCCGGACTCGATTAAGGGGTGTTACACCTATAAGTTTCCGCTTTTCCATCTAAATTTATTTTCCTCTTATAGATCCAATTACACCCTATAGGTTTTATCCCTTTCGGTAAGTCTACAAGTTCCCAGACTAAGTTGGAGTCCATAGAATCCATTTCAACTTTCATAGTTATTTCCCGGAACTTGGAATTAACACTCTAAATCGCTTCATCATGCGTGAGAGCGTAATCATATTCCTATTCGATTGACTCATTGTTAAAAACACTTCCCATGATATTGGAAGAACTTAGGTCTACGAGAGACCCTTCCATTTCGACGAAGCACCCTATGTTGTTGATTGTTTGTAGGTCTACTATTAGGAGTTGGTTTAGGAACCGTTTCTATATGGTTTTTTATATTTCCTGAAAGTTTCTCAAGTTCCTTTTTACTTTGAAGTTTGATGTCATTCATGTAAATTTCTTCAAAGAAAGTAGGATGAGTTGAAACTATAATAATTTGCTCTTTCGGGTTATAAAATAAACCACCCTTTGTTCCCTTTGGATATCCTACAAACATGCACAATTCTGCCTATAACTTCAACTTCCTCACATCTTTATCCAATATGTAAGCGGGGTATCCCCAAATCCTTAAATGATTTAGAATTGGTTTCTTACCATTCCACAATTCGTATGAAGTTTTTGATGTTGCCTTAGTTGGCACATTTTTATAACAAATCGTTTGCTTCGAAAAACTTAACATTGAACGTACCATGTCTAACAATTTTTGATTCTTTGTCTTTGTCATGTCATTTTGTT
This sequence comes from Gossypium rotundifolium, assembly GCA_025506655.1. NCBI lineage: Eukaryota > Viridiplantae > Streptophyta > Magnoliopsida > Malvales > Malvaceae > Gossypium > Gossypium rotundifolium. The sequence continues at coordinate 135,954,421 of CP106734.1, read as the reverse complement.
GTGGAGTACCCGGCGCGGTCAACTAGTATAGAATCCCATTTTTTAAGAGGTACTCTAAGAACTCATTAGATAAATATTCCTCACCTCGACTAGATCAAAGTGTCTTTATGGGTAAACCTAGTTGTTTCTCCAGTTCCACATGGAATGCTTTAAATTTATCAAGTGTTTCACTCTTTCAGTGCATAAGGTATACATACTCATATATAGAATAACCATCAATAAAGTTAAATAATTTTTATAACCACCTATTGCACTAACGCTCATGGGGCCACATACGTTAGTGTTCCCAAGTTCTAGGGTTTTCCAACTCTCGTTCCTTTTGTATTAAAATATTGCTTGATTATATTCGAAGAAGATTAACATCTCGGAAGTTCAATTTCTTTAAGCGAAGATAATATGCCATCTTTCACAAGTCTAGTGATTCTTTCTTGGTTAGTATAACCAAGTTTCAAATGTCAAATTTACGCCTCATTAGAGTGAGAAGTTTTAAGTTTCTTATTCGATATTTCAATCTCAAGCAGTATGTACATCTTTAGTTTGATGAAATAGAGATTATTCGAAATCCATCCATTATAGATAAGATTGTGATTTCTAAATATTGTAATTTCATTATTAAAAGTCATGATCAAACTGTATTTATATAAAGATGCAATTGAAATTAATTTTCTTTTGAAACTCGATACATAAAAATGTCTTTCAAAATAATCTTCCTAAAATTATCAAAATAAATATACACATCTCCCACTGCTTCAGCTGCCACATTTGTCCCATTCCTGGTCCGCAACAATAGACTCTTATCTCTAAGATCTGTTGTCTCTTCAAACCCTTGTAGAGAAATGAAAACATGATTAGTGACTCTCAAATCAATGACCCAGTGGTCTATCGAATCCTCCACTAAACAAGCCTTTATCATAAAGAGTTTCATACCTTTGCCTTTGGTGGCCAGGTACTCCTTCCACTCTTTATAGTTCGTCTTGAAGTGCCCTTTCTTACCACTAAAGGAGCATTTAGACTTAGATAAGTCTTTAGGCTTTCTGGTTCTCTTCCTTTCCACTTGTGGTGGCCTAGAGACCTTAGCTTTGCCTTTCTTAGCGTGCTTTCTCTTCCCTTTTGAGGAAGAAGGAACAGTTATATTTGCTTTTGCTCTTTAGACCAGCTAACAGTAATTCAAGATAAACTCGTAGGATTGTAACTCCTTTATGAATTGTGTAAGTGCTAGGTTTTTGTTGCCAGGATTATATGCGGCTCGAAAGCTAACAAATTCCTTGGACAAGCTGTTGAACATCATCTCAATTTGAATTTTGTAGTCCAAATTGGCTTCATTATCCACGACCTCGATAAAGTATCCCACAAGAGTTATCATATGGTCTTTGACCGAAGTTCTGGGCTTGTTTTGGGCATTCATCAAGCTAGTTATAGTGAATTGTCGACCCAAGGCAGCTTGGCCTCCTAACATGTCTTCTAACTTATCCAGAATCACTTTGGCAGTCTTGTAGCTCTCGAGTTGCTTATATAGGATGCTGTTCACACTAGCCATCATATAGCAACGAGCTATCTCATTAGACTCCTCCCAACGTTTTCTAGACTCAACTTGAGTGGTTGGAGGGCATTTATTATCAAGAATTGTTTTAAGTTTCTCATAGCTAAGGATAATTATCAGGCTCTCTTTCCATTCCTTATAATTAATTTCATTTAGTTTGTTTTAGTGAGTATGTTCAATAAGAGAGCTGGTGTAATTTCCAAACTAAAAATAAAACATTCATATATTAATATCTCTGTATTAAACAATTGCTTGAAAATGTTTTGCAACATTACGATATTCATTAAGATAATGCATGCATCTTACATTAAACCTTAAAAACACTTGTAAGTAGTTGCAATAATAATTCCTACACCCACTGAATCAAGCCACCTTGGCATGATCATGATCAACTAGTAAGAACATGGATTTCCATCCAATTAGTACATAAACCTAATTCCTTAGGCATTCGCACATATTAATAATCATGTAACATTAGACCATCACTCTAACTTAAGCATACCTCCTTGAGGAGTTGATTAACTAGATTATCTTGAGTGTTTAACCATCAAATCAACATCTGTGGCATCATGCACAACACATGAATCATATTGGGACAATCTCACTAGCATGTTGTGACTAGTTGTCCCATTTGAAGACAGAATTTCTTGATATATCGCAAGATAATACCTCCCACAAAGGCCAATCCAACTATCCTATGATTATAAGAAATTTCTGCTTACTTTTAGGAATTCTCCTCAGTGGAATCCACATGACAACTTCTACCTTGAGGCAAGTCTGTTTCATGCCATCACAAGAGACCATTGGTGGAGGCTGTAGGTCTCCCACTCAATATTTTAAAAAATATGCAAGGTTTTTAATGTCCGGTTTCAATCATGAGTGATCAATATATGCATGACAAATTCATTGACGTTCTCCCATATCTATATGACATGTTTATCTCATATATGCATGAACATACATTCGCAGTCATATAATTATCATCATGCTTATCTCATAAAATTAAAAGCGTAAAATTAAATTACTCTAACTAGCCAAAGTTTCCATGATTTCATCCTAAAAATGACAAAATTCACCCCAGAGCATACTTTGGCTCTTTAATTTTGCCACAACAGACTTCTACTGTGGTACCGGTTCACATTTTTATCGTTGTGGCCTTTTCGCCATTATTTTTGTGTCGTCGCATTCGTTGTTGAACCACTATCAAACCACTACTAGTCGTTAATGGATACAGCCGGATCGCACCGTCGGACACTACTTTTAGCCACTTTTTGGATTGTCTGGGTCAGTTTTGCGTTGTCTTGATAAATTTATATACGTATCGATTTTTCAGGTTTTACAAGGAAAATTAGTTTACAAAATTCCTATGTTCATTTCCGGCTCATATATTTTAATCTAAATAAATAAAAAATAAAAACCCTGCGTGGAGATGATAGTCGACGATCTAAAATATACATGCCCAAGATAATAATAAATTACAATTAAATTTCTAAGAATTACAAATTTGGCAAAATTACTTTGTCAACGACAATAATAAAATAATATCATACATTTATTTGCATATATTCCTCTAATCATGCATACAATTACAAGAATACCACATCTTATCAAATATCATCCTACATGAAGAAGAGATAATTTGGATCTAAGTTTAGACTATAAACATAGCATTCATAAATCTAAAACCAATTGTTGGAAAAAATCAAGTTTGGAAACAGTTTTCTTACATAGAGGAAAATAAAAATTTTGAAAACCAACCCGATTTGTGATATTTATAACAATAAAGCCTAGATCGAAATCGTACCTATATTTTTGGATAGACGGACCCTTGTCATTCCTAGCTATTAACCAAACTATCTTCTCAGCTATTCTCGTACCACAAACTACTTCAAGTATGGACTCGAACTAGTAAAATCAAAACACAGAACTAGAAATTCTTTTTTTGTGTGGAAAGAAAAATTCTCTTATCAAATAGAAACCGGTAGAATTGTTATTCTGGAAAATTATATTTAATAGTCGAGAATAAATTCTTTCTATTTTTTGGTAGAGTAATAATATCTTAAAGTTGTGTAAATAGCCCTACCGGTGCCATCTATTTATAGGGAGAGAAGGTAGAAACCTTGTTGAATTAGAGAAGTTTATTTTAACAAGGAAAAAGAAATCCTAGTTGTAACAGCCCGATTTTGAGACTAGTCAGAACAGTGGTCTCAGGAACACTAAACTGAGGTTGAGGAAAATTATTTTAGTATTATTTTGTGTATTATGGTATTAATATATGGCTATATGGAAATTTTGGTGCTTTAATTCTAGCAATAACATGCTTAATTGTAAAAAAGGACTAAATCGCCTAAGATGCAAAAGTTCTATTTTATAAGATAAAGGTACCTAATAGCTATAAAATGTAAGTTGGAGGATTTTCAAGTGCAATTAGGCCATATTGACGGTGTTTCCCGGCCATAGGAAGCTAGGGGGACAAGTGCATTAAATTTTGGTCAAATTTGATGATGTAAGGTGGCTAATAAATAAAATAAGATGAGTAAAAGATGTTATCATCTTTCACTATTCACCCTCCTTCTTCCCACCAAAAATTGAAGAGAAAATAGAGTTTTTTGGGGTTCAAACTTTCAGCCAAGCTATCTCCTTACTAGTAAGTGATTTAGGTGGTTTTAATTGATGATTTTTGTATTTTTGGAGTCCCCAAAGCTTAAGCTAGCTAATGAGGGGACCAATTTGCAATATGGTTGAAAGTCTAGGGACTTGCCATGGGAGTATTTATGATGCTAACTGAGTTTTTTTGGGATAAAATGAAATTTAGGGAGATGAGAAACAACTTTTGTGAAAGATGTTTGCATGAAAACACCTAAGTAGGACTTAAATACAAAGAGTGAGATTGTGTCATAAATACATGAAATAGTTGGAATTTTGAGTATTTGTAAGAGAAATAAATGTTAAACTGGGCTTTTTTAATGAGAAAATGTGTTGAAAAATAAATTACGAGCCTAGGGGCAAAATCATAATTTTGCCAATGTATAAAGGCAAAATGGTCATTTTTACCCAAGTGTAGAAATTGATGTATTATAATCATAGAATGATATAAACGAATGAATTTCATTGTTATAGATCAAGAACAACGCGAAATTAACCTTGACCGTGGGAAAGGCAAGGTGATTGAGTAAATCGCTAGTTAATACGTTTTGCATCGAGGTAAGTTTATGTGTAAACAATACAATTTACTTACATACAATGTGCTGCTAATTGGTTTATGACATGATTGAGAACATATATGATTCAAGTGGATTGAATGTTGTAGTCATTGAATAATTATTGTATGAATGAAGGAATAGTGATATAAAAGTGTAAAGACAACACTTGATGGTGGGCTAAGTGCGATACCAACTTATTACTTAATTACGATGGGCTTTGTGCGATACCATCGTCTATTTATCTTTTGGTGGGATAAGTGCGATACCACTTTATTTCTTAATTACTATGGGCTTTGTGCGATACCATAGTCTATTTATCTTTTGGTGGGCTATGTGCAATACCACCGTAATCAATCTTTTGGTGGGCTAAGTGCTTTACCACCCCAATAAAAACTAATGGTGGGCTAAGTGCAGAACCATCAAATAAATTGACTCTAAGTAATAGCCTAAGAGATTGTGATGTGCTGTATATTGTAACATTGTGATGCTAAGAGCAGGGGAACCTGTCAATGAATGTATGCATTATGCTAGTGATATGGTTAGAATGTGTGAATGGAGGAAATGAGTAAGCATGATCATGAATGTAGATTGTTTCTTGCTTAGTATATAAAGCTATGAAATTGTTGAATACATGTTAAAATGTTATATTGTTTACCTGTAAACTTACTAAGCTTAAAGCATTGTTTTATAGAGCTAAAGAGTTGAGCCGGGATACGTCGATAACCAGGAGTCCGCCCACACTATCTGCTCACCTCGATATATTTAGACTTAGTGATTTTGTGTATGACATGTATAGGGGCTAGACTAGTTAGATTATTTTGTTATTTTGGCCAAAGGTGTATTGGTTCTTGTTAAGACAATTGTTTTGTAAATTGCCAAGGTTGATGGCTCACCTTATCATTTATGAAATTTTGAGTTACTTATGGGAGTTTATATTGAAATCATGGATTGTTTATTAGTATGATGAATAAATTTATGGGAGTTTATATTGAAATCATGGAGTTCTCGTCCACATGGGTAGGCACATGGGCATGTGTTTAGGCCATGTGTGACACACAGTCAGCCCACGGACGTGCAACCTGGTCGTGTGTCCCCTGCATGTTAGCATTTTAAGTCAGGATAGACCACGGACTAACCACACGGGCGTGTTTAGGCCGTGCGAAATTTTTCAGTGTCGACCACAAGTGGAAGACACAGACATGTCTTGAGGGTACACTGGCATGTCTTATTCCACATGGGCGTGTGCCCTAGCCGTGGGACTTTGGCAAAATTGATGAGGTTTTTAGGCACGGTTTGGACATATGGACGTGTAAGACTACACACGAGCGTGTGTGTCATCTAACAGGGGTGTGTACTCCCGGTTTAGTTGAGAAAAAAATTTTATGGATCGCAGGAGTTTCCAATATAGCCTCGAGAGCCCTCGTATGTACGAGTGAGGTAACACCCCTAACCCATATCTGTCACCAGATTAGGGTTACGAGGTGTTACCGGTCATAACACAGTTCATACAGATATTCATTACATTTAACAACTCAAAAATTAAATCACATCAAAGTTTAAAACTTAATCAAATATCAAGTCTTAAAAATCATAACTTTCATAATCAAATCATAATCCAGCCTCTATCAAACCATTTTATTATACTATGCTCATATTTTTCATAATGTCAAAAAACCATATCTAAACATAGTTACCAAATCAATATCAACTTATTTCTTTAATCAACCCCTGACTATATCGATTCATATGTTATACGCATTAATCTAAGATCAATTAACCACACGGCATACTAACCATACATACACATACACTCACTTATACAAACATCATTTCAAAACTAAATAGACTTCTTCTTTTGATACAAATATATGCACATATGACCATATTGATTTAAACCATATTGAGCACAAATAAAACTAAAAGTACACCCAAATCACATTCTTAAAAATACATACTCATAACCAATCACCGAACTATTAATATAAGTTTAATACTCTAATCAAATATACTTATATTCATTATTCATCATTTCTAAACCATCTCACCAATGCAAGCATACCATTTCAAATTGACTCAAAGTAACTATATCAAATAGACAAATATCCATAGCATAGCATAAACTACACGTATTAATACAACTATTTCCATTATTAACATTTAACTAAACATTTAACTACATGTTTAAATGACCATTGTCGAACCACAATTTAAATAAAATCCATTATCTATATTTATAATTTAAGCTAATGCATGACTGAAGAATCATTATCATTATCATCATAAACGATCCACAACCAAAACATATCCATTATCCATATATCAAGTTACCACACACATATATCATGACCAAAATTATTTAAACATCTAAACATTAACTTTAAGAACAAGCCATTTTCGCATGGCTATTTACAAGGACAAAATTTATTGAATCAAAACATATTCAAGCCTATACATGCCATAAGTTCAAACATAGACTTTTAAAAGTACGAAGGTTGACGATAGTGGGGATGACTTCAATGATGATCCCTAAGCTTGTAGCTTACAACAAAAATCTATAAAACAGAGTAACAAAAACACACAGAGTAAGCTAACTTAGCTAAGTAAGTCTTAAGCAAATTAAACAATTCAAATGAATAATCAAACATATCAAACAAATCAGATTGTATCGTTAATATTATACTTTAACACAAGTACTTTTACCTTAGCCGAATACTAATATTTCTCATTTACCAAGATTTTATTTAACTTTTCATTCTCAAATTAACACTATCTCAATAATGTTTACAATCATATCTATTTGTTCGAATAATCATGATCCAAAATATCATTTTTATATTTACTCACTTATAAGGCCGAATACACATGGTTTATTATTTTATTTCATATGGCCGGATATGCAAACACGATACATTATAACATATGTTCGAACATACAAGCTCAATAAACATCACATATGCACATACCTGTTTGGCCAAATATACAAAGACACATATATGCCCATATCTAGAATCAATTCCATAATGTTCATACTATTTATTTATAAGCCGAATACACTAACTAAAATTCACATATATTCTTCAATTGTATCACATATAACTAGTAATAAATATCAATTTACTAATATACCTTATCTTCAATAACCAATAGACTTACACATACCTGAACATCGAGCTCATTTACCGTATTTAAATTCCACATCATCAAGAATCTATTTAAGCATACACTTATAATAATTCACCGGCACAAAGCCTTCTAGGCATAAAGCTCGATATTTCTCTACGACACAAAGCCTGCTAGGCATAAAGCCTGATATTTCTCACCGGCACAAAGCCTGCTAGGCTTAAAGCCCGATATTTCTCAGCGGCACAAAGCCTGCTAGGCATAAAGCCTGATATTTCTCACTGGCACAAAGCCTGCTAGGCTTAAAGCCCGAATATCATATTTTTAAAGCTATCTCATAACCAATTCATATATCAAACTTTTCTTGTATTTCATAATCTTTGTTCGAACTTTCAAATATTATAATTCAATCAAACTAAACTTAAACATATTAATTTTATAATTAATCACATTCGGCTAACTCAACACTAATTTCCTAATTTCCAAATCAGCATATTAATAATTAAAATATATAATTTACAATGTTTAATCGCTTAAAGACTTACCTCGGATATCGACGGACGACAAAAATCGACTATTCAACTATTTTCGCTTTTCCCCGATCCAAGTCTGATTTCTTTGGTTCTTGATCTAGACATATTCAAATTAAGCTCATTCAAACATATTTTCATTCAATTTAGTCCAAAAACACATAAATGAAAATTACAATTTTGCCCTTAATATTTCACACTTTTTACAATTTAGTCCTTTTTGCACAAAACACAAAATACACAAAATTTAACCACACTATACAAGGGTCGAATTTTCGTAGTGTCCATACAAGCCCACGCATTTCATTTATTTCACATTTTAGTCCCTCAAAAAATTATTTTTGCAATTTAGTCTAAATTACTCAAATTTATCAAAAATTCAAAGACAAAACTTATAAATCTAACACATATATTTCATATTTCATCATCAAACAACACAAACAACAAGCTATCTTCAATTGCTCAATTCAAAATATTCATCAAAATAAAAAATTAAAGCATGGGTCTTGAAGATTCCTAAGCAACGATCTCAAAAACATAAAAATTATCAAAATCTAAAATCAAAATATACCTTAATTTGAGCTTGGAATGGCCGAAACCCTTGAACCTTTGTTCTTTCTTTTTTTCTTTTTCTTATTCGGTGATGGATGAATAAAATGATTAAAACCCATGTTTCTTTTTACTTTAATTAATAACTTATAATATAATATAAACTTTTAACTTATAAAATATATATATAAAAAGTATACATATACATATCCATTACTTATTGTCGTCCACTATCTAAAATAGTGACTAAATTTCCACATAAGGTCTTCCAAATAAGAAGACATATCAATTTAGCCATTAATAAAATAGAAAGCCACTTTTAAGATTTATGCGATTTAGTCCTTTGATCAAATTAAGCATACTAACAAACAAATTAATTCACAGAAATTTCACACATGCTTAATCACACATCATGGACACAGAAAATAATATTAAAATATTTTACTGACTCAGATTTGTGGTCCCGAAACAACTATTCCGATTAGAGTCAAAATTGGGCGGTTACAAGTGAGGTCTCGTAAGTCGAAAATGAGGTTTTTGTAGTGACTCAAGGAGAGTAGTGGCATTGAGCCTAAGTGGCGATCAAGTAGTTTTGTACGGTAACGCCTCATGCCCGATTCCGGCGGGGATTACTAGTTGTAACACCCCTTACCCATATTCTACACCAAAATCGGGACTAAGGCATTACCGGATTAAAACCTCTTGATTTCCATAGAGGCTCAACGTGACTACTTTCTTAAGTCACCTCATCAACCTCATTCTCAACTTACGAGGCCTCACTTATACACACGAGGCTCTCGAGTCTAAATCGGAACTTTTTCAAATCTTTAAAATTTCTCCACTTAAACAGAGACTACACGCTCGGTAAGGTGAGACACGCCCGTGGAGGTTACACACGCCCATGATCTCAACCCGTGCATGAAAACCCAAGCAAACTGCCAATGCCCCAGGGCTAGGGCACACGCCTGTGCTCACCACCTGTGGTGAAAACTGACTACACCACACGGCCTGAAGTCTAGACACACGCCCGTGTGGCTAGCCCGTGGCCTATACTACTCGAATCTGCCAAAGAGACATGGCCAAGGCAAACGCTCGTGGGCTGGCGTGTGTCACACATGGCCTAGACACATGCCCGTGTGTCTATCCACATGGACAAGAACAAAGCTATGTGCTAAGCTCTTCTCACCCCTCAAGTTTATACAACATATACTTATTCAACTCATCCATAAAAAACTCAAACACAAACACAATATCACATGGATAACTACATCTTTCCATATAATAAAGTAGCCAACAACTATGGCATTATACAAAATACATTATCCATCTAAAGGCCAACACATCTTAGCCATTTACTACAAAATTCACTAACTTGTCTAACCTCTATACATTCCATATACAAAACATCAAATCTACTGTGCTAGAGTATGCTGATAGTGTGGGCGATCTTTCGATTAATCTATGTATCTTGATTCAACCCTCTTTCTCTATAAGACAATGGAAAAGAAAAAGAGTAAACTTTGAGCTTAGTAAGTTTACACATAAACAATTTAAGCACTCTAGTATAAACTAAACATCAATTAGCATTATACTACCAAATAAATTCACATCCACAATTATACTTACTCTTTCTATGCCTTACCACATTTCCAACACATCATGAGTCACATACTTATAATCATTGAAATGCACCCCTGCACTCAATATCACATTTACTCAATATACAACACATCATTATTCCTCAATAATACATCTACACAGCTAAACCATACAGCTAATTTCTCGGTGGTTTCACACTTAGCCCACCACAATCAATTAATAGGGTAGTATCGCACTTAGCCTACCAACAAAGTAATCATAGTGGTTTCGCACTTAGCTCACTAAACAATAAACTTAACTATGTTATCGCACACAGCCCATCGTTGTTAGGTATTAAGGTGGTATCGCACTTAGCCCACCATCAAGCATTATCACTACACATTTACATATCTACTTGTAATCCATTCATCCATTCATAACTATTATCTCATTCATTCCATTAAAACTGCATAGGTCCTCAATCATGCTACACATTAGCTAGCATTAAGAATGTAAACACATATATGCATCGTTTATACGTAAACTTACCTCAGTAACCAAAAACTATGGAGATATGCAATTTAGTCCACCACTTTGTTCTTGCCTCGATTTGATTCGGGCTTCATTTTCTTGATCTATAATGATAAATCAATTCATTCAGTACACACATTGACTAAATTGACCATTATCTCATACTTTAGAAAAATTACCATTTTGCCCCTAAACTTTCCATATTTACACTTTTGCCCCAAGGCTCGTAAAGTGATTTTCATTCAACTTTTGAGCCTTTCATGCATAGCTGAACCATTTATTCAACTAAAGAAATCATAAAATCTCTCTAAATCACACATACATGACCATACTCAAAACTTTCACAAACAAGTCCCTACTTGCATTTTTCATGGAAATCACTTAGCAAAAGATGTTTCCACTACATCAAGCTTTCATATTCCTCCATAAAACATCAAAATACATGCATGTCATACATGGGTACATTTTTAAACATCCATCTTAGCTCAAAATATAGCAAAAAATAGCTTACTCATGCTACTAGGACTTCAAAAATACGAAGAATATCAAAAACGGGGCTAGAATACACTTACTAGCTAGCTTGAAACGTTGAAGTGCGCTAACAATGGCTTCTCCCAATTTTTGGCAGCTTGGAGAAGAAGATGAATGAAATTCTATTATCTTTTCCCACCTTTAATCATTTAATTAACAAATGACCAAAATGCCCTTTTATCAAACTTTCAAATTTTAACCCATTCATGCCCAATTTTGTCCAAAAATTAGAAATTGGAAAAATTGCTCATAAGGACCTCTATTTGATAATCCAAAGCTATTTCACACAAATAGCTTCTAGAATATCACATTTTGCAACTTTTGCAATTTAGTCCTTTTGGAAAATTCAACCGCAATTTAACAAAATTGCTTCACAAAACTTTCACACTAACATGAAAACATAGCATAAATCTCAATACTCATTCATATACCTCGAATTTGTGGTCTCGTACCACAATTTTGACTAGGCCCTAAATCGGGATGTTACAAATCTTCCCCCTTTAGAGATTTTTGCCCCCGAAAATCTTACCAGTAAAGAGGTTTGGATGTTGCTCTCTCATAGCTTCTTTCATCTCCTACGTAGCCTCTTCAACATCGTGTTTTTTCCATAACACTTTCACTAGGGTTATGCTCTTATTCCTCAACTGTTTCACTTCCCGAGCCAAGATCTTAATCGGCTCCTCTTCATAAGACATATCCGATCTTATCTTAATTTTCATTGAAGGAATCACATGCGAAGGATCGGAGCGATATCATCGTAACATTGACACATGGAACACAGTATAAATCTTTTCTAATTCCACTGGCAAGGCCAAATGGTAAGCCACTGGTCCAATTCTGTCGGTAATTTTATACGGCTCTATAAATCTTGGACTCAATTTCCCTTTTCATCCAAATCTCATGATCTTCTTCCATGGAGATACTTTGAAAAACACTCTGTCACCCACATCAAACTCAATTTTTTTCTTTTTAAATATGCATAAGACTTCTATCGATCAGAATTAGTTTTCAGACCATCACGGATCACTTTCACTTGCTCTTCAGTTTCTTTCACTAGATCGACCCCATGGATTCACTTCTCACTAAGCTCAGTCCAATATAAAGGAGTCTGACACTTATGGCCATACAAGGCCTCATACGGAGCCATTTGTATACTCGATTGATAACTGTTGTTGTAAGCAAATTTGACCAAATGTAGATATCTCTTCCAACTACCTTCGAATTCTAGCACACAGCATCAAAACATATCTTCAAGGACTTGAATTACTCTCTCAGACTGACCATCAGTTTGCGGATGGAACGCAGTACTGAAATTTAGCCTCGTACCCATGGCTTCTTGCAACTTCTTCCAAAACCTCGAAGTAAACCTCAGATCTTTATCTGATATTATATACATAGGCACACCATGTAATCTCACTAATTCTGCCACATATAACTCAGCTAACTTATCCAGTGAATAATCAACACGTACTGGAATAAAATGAGCCGACTTCGTCAATATTTCCACAACAACCCACACAACATCTTTCTTTTTCGAGTCATTGGCAACCTCATCACAAAATCCATGGTAACTCGATCCCATTTCCATTCGTGTACTATTACAGGCTGAAGTAATCCCGAAGGCACTTGATGCTCAACTTATACTTGTTGACAAATCAGGCATTTTGCCACAAACTCTGAAATGTTTCTTTTCATACCCGGCCACCAATAAAACTTTCTCAAATTGTTGTACATTTTTGTACTGCCCGGGTGTACTGACAAATAACCACTATGTGCCTCATGCAAAACTTTTCAGATCAACTCATCATCTTTGGGTACACAGATTCTATCATGATACATCAAACAACCATTCAAGCTCACTCGAAAATCAGAATCACTTCCTAATCCGCACTTAGTTCTCCTAGCTTGCATCTCACTATCATTTCTCTGAACCTCACTTATCTGTTGAACAGATAGTGGCCTAACTCTCAACTCAGCCAATATAGTCCCATCATCAGACAATGCCAGACTCGTGCTCATGGCTCTCAAAGCATATAAGAATTTCCTGCTCAGGGCACCCTCAACCACATTAGCTGTTCCCGGGTGATAATCAAGGACTAACTCATAGTCTTTCAATAACTCAAGCCACCGCCTCTGTCTCAAATTTAGATCCTTCTGATCCATCAAATATTTCAAACTCTTGTGATCCGTAAAGATTCGACACTTTTCCCCATACAAGTAATGTCGCCAAATCTTTAATGCGAAGACAATCTCAGCCAACTCCAAATAGTGAGTCAGATAATTCTTCTCGTGCAGTTTTAACTGCTCGAGGCGTAAGTGACTACCTTACCCTCTTGCATCAACACGCAACTGAGACCATTTAACGACGCATCACTGTAAACCACGAACTCTTTTCCCAATCCTGGTTGAACCAAAACTAGTGCCTCAGTCAACAATTTTTCAACCTCTTGAAACTCTGTTGACATGTCTCAGTCTAATCAAACTTTACATCCTTATGTAACAGTTTCGTCATCGGGGTAGCAATCACAGAAAATCCCTTTACGAAATGTCTGTAATATCCCGCTAAACCCAGAAAGCTTCTAACTTCAGATACGTTCTTCGGCTATTTCCAATCCACAATAGCCGATATCTTACTTGGATCAACTCGGATACCTTCACCGACACAATATATCCTAGGAATTCGACCTCTCAGAGCAAAAAATCAGTCTTGCTAAACTTAGTATACAAATGATTATCTCTTAAAGTTTGTAAGACAATTCTCAAATGTTCTTCATGATCATTCTCATCCCAAGAATAGATCAATATGTGTTAATGAAGACAACCACAAAATTGTCCACATACGATCTGAAGACACGGTTCATCAGATCCATAAAAATCGTAGGTGCATTCGTTAAACCAAATGGCATGACCAGAAATTCGTAATGGCCATATCTTGTTCGAAATGCAGTTTTCAACACATCTTGCTCTTTTACTCTCAGCTGATAATAACCAGGGCTTAGGTCTATCTTGGAGAACACTGAAGCTCCCTTCAGTTGGTCAAAAAGATCATCAATCTTTGGTAAAGGATACTTATTCTTCACCGTCACTTTATTGAGTTGCCTATAGTCTATGCGCAACCTCATAGACCCATCTTTCTTCTTCACAAATAATACCAGAGCACCCCACGGTGAGTAGCTCGATCTCACAAAACCTTTATTCGTCAACTCTTGCAACTGAACCTTCAGTTCTTTCAACTCTACATGTGCCATCCTATTCGGAGTAATTGAAATAGGTGCTCAATCCCAAACTCGACCTCTCTCACTGGAGGTAATCTGGGTAACTCCTCCGAAAATACATCTAGGTAGTCACATACCACCGGCACTGATTCAATCTTCACCTCAGACTCTTGATTATTTAATACAAATGCGAGATATGACTCACATCCCTTTCCCAAGCATTTCTCGGCCACTAAGGAAGAAATCATCACTGGTAGACTATTCGATCCACTAGATTCAAATAGAATAACATCTCCACCCTCACATTTTAGCTCGATAAACTTACTACCACAACTCATTAAGACACTATGCGTAGTCAACCAATCCATGCCAAGGATTAAATCAAATTCATCAAATGGTAACAGCATCAAGTTTGCCGGAAAATAATGACTCTCAATCATCAAAGGACAATTCTTACACACCTTGTCCACTAACACATGCTTACCTAATGGGTTTGTCACCTTAACCACAATGTCCGTAGACTCAACGGTCATACTCAACCTAGATGCCACTCTCATGCAAACATAGGAATGGGTAGACCCTAGGTCAATTAAAGTAATAACAAAGGTGTCATAGAGAGAGAAAGTACCCGTTATCACATTTGGGGAGGATGCCTCTTCGTGAGTGCGAATGGCATACGTCCTTGCAAGTGCCCGACCCTTTGGTCTCACAGCAGCATCTTGTGACGCATCGCTACCACTAGTTCTCCCTCCCGGGTTCTTTGGTGGTCTACCCTTCGTAGGTACATTGCTAGATCTTATCCCTTGCTTCTCTTCCTTATCATCCCTCCGGGGAAATTTCGGATAAAATTGTCGGGGGAACCACACTTATAATAGTTCCGACTGTTACCCCAACACTCTCCAGTGTGATATCTACCACAACTTGGACACTCTGGTTTGTGCTTCGAATTGCCTAATCTTTCCATCGTGGTGGCTTGGACTCTTAAACCTGAACGAGTGTTGCCTTAATCTCGAGGTGAATAACCCACTGATGTAGTGGTCCAAGGATTTGCCTCCTTGGATATTTTCGATTTAGCTTGGTGTGATTTGCTTATTGGCCGTTTTCTCGCATCTCGGGCCTCATTCACCGCCCTCCTCTTTTCCTTACTCAATTCTTTGGCCTTACTTGCCATATCAACTAACACTACGAACTCTTTCCATTCCAGAATACCAACTAGGAGTTTGATATCCTCATTCATTCCATCTTCGAACCTTTTACATAAAATGGTCTCCGTCGACACACATTCTTGAGTGTATTTGCTAAGCCTAACAAACTCGCGCTGATATTCTGCTACTGACATTCTTCTTTGCTTCAACTCAAGGAATTCCTTCCTTTTTCGATTGGTGAATCATTGGCTTATATACTTCTTTCGGAACTCTTTTAGAAATAAGTCCTACGTGACCCGTTCTTTCGGGACTACCGACGTCAACGTCTTCCACCAATAGTATGTCAAATCTCTTAGCAAAGATACGGCACACTTCAGGTGTACATAAGAGTTCATCGAACACTCTCGTCGTGTTCTCCAACCAAAACTCTGCCCTCTCAGGGTCATCATCTACCTTAGCCCTAAACTCCTCAGCCCCATGTTTCCTAATCTTATCCACCGAGGGTTTCGTCACCCTCACTACTTCTGTACCTTGAGGAGTTATTGGAACTGGCTGAGGAATAGGAGGAGGTGGATGAGGTTAAGCATTAGGGTTTGCTCAAACGTACTCCGAGTACCAGTTACTCATCATCTGGAGAAAGGCTTTTCGAGCCTCGTCTCCTTGACCCCCAGTCTCAGGTTCACTTTGCACAGGCGTGGTCCATTGCGGGGGAGCCGGCACATTACTAGCTGCATCATCAGCAGCCAATTGATTGGGATCCATACACTATATAAAACAAGTTGAAAATCATCAGAAGCCACCACACTATCATTATACGCTTATGGCATGTATAGTTAGACTCTTACACCCGCTACGGTAGTTCGAGAACTAACTAAACCATAGCCCTGATACCACTAAATGTAATACCCCTTACCTGTATTCTACACCGGAATCGGGCCCGAGGCATTACCGGATTAAAACCTCTGGATTTCCACAGAGGCTCAATGTGACTACTCTCTTAAGTCACCTCATCAACCTCATTCTCAACTTAAGAGGCCTTACACATACACACGAGGCTCTCAAGACTAAATCGAAACTTTTTTAAATCTTTAAAATTTCTCCACCTCAACAGGGACTACACGCCCATGGAGGTCACATAGTTCATGCTCTCAACCCATGCATGGAAACCCAAGCATACTGCCAATGCCCAACGGCTAGGGCACACACTCGTGTTCACCACCCATGGTGAACACTGACTACACCATACTGCCTGAAGTCTAGACACACGCCCGTGTGGCTAGCCCGTGGCCTATACAGCTCGAATCGGCCAAAGATACATAACCAAGGCACAGGCCCGTGGGCTGGTCGTGTGTCACACATGCCCGTGTGTCTATCCACATGGATAAGAATAATGCTATGTGCTAAGCTCTTCTCACCCCTCAAGTTTATACAATATATGCTTATTCAACCCATCCATAAACAACTCAAACACAAACACAATCTCACATGGATAACTACATCTTTCCATATAATAAAGTAGCCAATAACTATGGCATTATACAAAATACATTATCCATCTAAAGGCCAGCACATCTTAGCCATTTACAACAAAATTCACTAACTTGTCTAACCTCTATACATGCCATATACAAAACATCAAATCTACTGTACCGGAGTGTACTGATAGTGTGGGCGATCTTCCGATTAATCTATGTATCTCGGTCCAACCCTCTTTCTCTATAAGACAAGGGAAAAGAAAAGGAGTAAGCCTTGAGCTTAGTAAGTTTAATCATAAACAATTTAAACATTCTAGTATAAGCTAAACAACAATTAGCATTATACAACCAAATAAATTTACACCCACAATTATGCTTACTCTTTCTATCCTTTACCACATTTCCAATATATCATGAGTCACATACTCATAATCATTGAAATGCACCCCTGCACTCAATATCACATTTACTCAATATACAACACATCATTATTCCTCAATAATACATCCACATAGCTAAACCATACAACTAATTTCTCGGTGGTTTCGCACTTAGCCCACCACAATCAATTAATAGGGTAGTATCGCACTTAGCCTACCAACAAAGTAATCATAGTGGTTTCGCACTTAGCCCACTAAACAATATACTTAACTATGGTATCGCACACAGCCTATCGTTGTTAATTATTAAGGTGGTATCGCACTTAGCCCACCATCAAGCATTATCACTACACATTCACATATCTACTTGTAATCCATTCATTCATTCACAACTATTATCTCATTGATTCCATTAAAACTACATAGGTCCTCAATCATGCTACACATTAGCTAGAATTAAGAATGTAAACACATATATGCATCGTTTATACGTAAACTTACCTCGATAACCAAGAAGTATGGAGATATGCAATTTAGTCCACCACTTTGCTCTTTCCTCGGTTTCGATTCGGGCTTCGTCTTTCTTGATCTATAATGATAAATCAATTCATTCAATACATACATTGACTAAATTGACCATTATCTCTTACTTTAGAAAAATTACCATTTTACCCCTAAACTTTCCCATATTTTCACTTTTGCCCCAAGGCTCGTAAAGTGATTTTCATTCAACTTTCTAACCTTTCATGCATAGCCGAACCATTTATTCAACTAAAGAAATCATCAAATCTCTCTAAATCAAACATGTATGACCATACTCAAAATTTTCACAAACAAGTCCCTACTTACATTTTTCATGGAAATCACTTAGCAAAAGATGTTTCCACTACATCAAGCTTTCATATTCTTCCATAAAACATCAAAATACATGCATGTCATACATGGGTACATTTTTGAACATCCATCTTAGCTCAAAATATAGCGAAAAATAGCTTACTCATGCTACTAGGACTTCAAAAATACGAAGAATATAAAAAACGTGGCTAAAATATATTTACTAGCTAGCTTGAAAGGTTGAAAAGCCCTAACAATGGCTTCTCTCAATTTTCGGCAGCTTGGAGAAGAAGATGAATGAAATTCTATCATCTTTTCCCACCTTTAATCATTTAATTGACAAATAACCAAAATGCCCTTTTGACAATCTTTCAAATTTTAACCCATTCATGCCCAATTTTGTCCAAAAATTAGAAATTGGAAAAATTACTCATTAAGGACCTCTATTTGATAATCCAAAGCTATTTCACACAAATAGCTTCTAGAATATCACATTTTGCAACTTTTACAATTTAGTCCTTTTAAAAAATTCAACCACAATTTAACAAAATTGCTTCACGAAACTTTTACACTAACATGCAAACATAGCGTAAATCTCAATACTCATACATATACCTTAGATTTGTGGTCTCGCACCATAATTTTGACTAGGCCCTAAATCGAGATGTTACACCAGTACTACTAGGATGTAGGTGGCGACAACCCTAGTTAAATATACTAAGGTTTGCGATCCCTCCTTTTTACATAAAAGGCTTTTGGGCCTCTTCTATATCAAGTCCAATTACAAGTACTTCCCAGACTTTTAGCCCAATACTTTATAATTTGATCCAACCAAATATTTGTTTTTTCTATTTCCCTAAAAAAATTCAATATTTAAATTAAATAATTTTCTCATCCCAATTTTACCTTCGATAACATTATGATGATTTTAGCCCTAATAAAATTTCCAAAAAGATATATTTAATATTTCACCATTCAACTAGTTCACTATGATTGTATGATTTATTTTCTTTTTTCGGCTTTAATATAGCTCAAAAACTTAAGCTCAATCTTTCGATCATTTTTTAGATATCCTTGTTAATTTCTAAATGAATTCATTTCTCATTTTTACTTTCATTTTGGAGAAAACCATAATCATTCAAATGTTTCATATTTCTCCATTTCACCATTTCTATTCATTTATGCTCATTTGATTCAGTATGCAATTCATTTCTAATTTCATCGGGCTAGAGGAGGGATTGAGTGGACATATAAAATTGAGGCTCAAATTATTTATAATTAATTTCTAGGTTTTTGCCTATTAATTATAAAATCATTTTAGTCACGAAGTCATTCCACTATAGTATCGTGATTGAGCTCTCCCCAAAGGCATACCATTACGAAAGCAAATCGATTGGTGATTATCCAATGAACTTGTCATAAGTGTGTTACCTCATAGGATATCCTTAATATCTTTAGGATAATATTTGTTCTCCCAATATTATTTATTTTATCTCATGGTAACCATTACATCTTCCTTCATGAAGAGTCAACCACTATCAAATAATTATCAAGTCATCAATCACAAAGATGAACAACCCATGGCCATGTTTGTTTTTCATCAACCATGTAATGCTAATGAGAGGATATCATTTACCCATTTTTCAGGCTATGAATTCCACTATTGTGAATGACGCTACATATTGCAGAAGTCGTACACCCAGTGCACTAACTTTCGGTTCATCATCTATTCAAACTCAGGCTTTTACTTGCATCAAATTGTACAAGTCATACATTCATAGTCCATCATCCACTCAAGATTTAGGAATGCCACACTATTAACTTCACAAGTGAATAAATCAATAAATAGATTCAGGATCTATTCTTCTTGGGGCGAGTCCGATGTACTTGTCAGTCCAGTCAGTCTATGTCTTTATCTTCAGGGAGTCATCCGCTCCGATGCCCAAGACAAAGCATCTTCCCAATCAGAACTGATAGACTACATATTAGTCTTTCAATCGGTTTGCTCACTTCTGATTAGACTAAGGACATGTTTAGGTTCGTCTACTAATATAAATTGTCTTTCCATATTACGATCCAACCATGTAATACTACTTAGTATTAGTTAAACATTAGACAACCAATGAACAACATTTGTTTCCATTTTGCTTTGTATGCAAAAACCAAATGAAGATAATCATAAAAAGTAATAATGTAATTCACGAATAGTTTTATTAACAAATCTGCTCAAAAAAATTACAAGTGTACATTGACAAAAATACTACACTTAGGGCAGCAGCTCCAACAAGGATATCCTTAATCTCTTTAGGATATATCCATTCTCCTAATATGATCCTATTTTATCTTTTAGTAACTGTTACATCTTCTTTAATGAAAAGTCAATAGTTATCAAATAATAACCAAGTCATTCATCACAAAAACTAACGACCTGTGACCACGTTTTACTTTTCATCAACCATGTAATGCAATTGAAAGGATATCCTTTACCCATTTTTGGGCTATGAATTCCACTGTTCTGAATAATGGTACATACTGCAAAAGTCGCATACCTAACGCACCAGCTTTTGATTCCTTATTTATTTGAATTCAGGCTTTTACTTACATAAAAATATACGAGTCACGTACATATAGCCCGTCATCCACTCAAGATTTAGGTATGTCACACTATGAACGTCACAAGTGAATAAATTCATAAAAAGTTAGGATCTAGTCTTCTTGGGTCCAATCTAATGTACTGTCAGTCCAGTTAGTCACATTTATGTCTCTATCTTCTGGGAGTCATCAGATCCGATGCCCTAGACAAGGCATCTCCCCAATTAAAGTTAAGAGAGGGCATATTAGATTTTTTATTAGTTTGCTCAATTCTAATTAGATTAAGGACATGTTTAGGTTTGTTTACTAATATAAGTTGTGTTTTCGTATTATGATCCGACCACATAATACAGCTTAGTATTAGTTAAACACTAGACAACCAATGAGCTAATATTTGTTCCTATTTTGCTTTGCATGCAAAAACCATATGAGGACAATTATACAAAGTATATTAATGTAATCTATGAATTTGTTTTATTAACCAATCTATTCAAAAAAATTACAAGTTTACCAACGAATATACTACACTTAGGACACCATATCCAACAGAAGGTACTCCAAAGGTTTAATATGGATAAAGCTAAAATGGTGAGAACTCCATTTGTTGTGCAACTCAAATTGAGTATCAAGAAAAGTCTTTCCATAGAGAAAGAGAAGGAAGACATGCAAAAAGTTCCTTACTATTTTACTGTGGGTAATTTGATGTATGTAATAGTATGCATAAGGCCAAACTTAGCTTATTTTGTTCGTACTATTATTCAATTTCTTTCTAATCTAGGCAAAGAACATTGAAATGTAATATAACACCCTACACCTAACCCAGACGATAATTAGATCTAAGACGACACATCTATTGCTTAAGTAACTCAAAACTGATTCATAGATATACTAAATTATGATCTTTTAATGCTAATTATGTAAGAGTGGCAATTAAAACATGTTATGCGTGTTAAATAAACTCAAATGGGCCCTCATACATTAAACTAGGGTCAACGATGATAAAAAATAGAGGCATGTTACGAATTATGGGTCAAACTAGCAAGATGCAGGGTAATGTCTCGAGACAGTGGAGCCATATCCCAAGACATGCCACCCCTGTTTCACAATTTTGCTTCGAAGTTGAATGTATCGAGACTTATAAGTCATTTATCAAGACTTGTACTCAAGTTTCAAAATTTAAGCTTGAATTTGCACTAATTTAGCATCGATATTTTATGTCTCAGAATAAGACCACGATTTCTTGAAATTTATCACTCTATGTCTTGAGATTAGCATGGCAAGTCTAAAGACTTATGCTTAAAAATGTATGGAATGTAAGATAACATCCTTATGGTCTTTAGACATTAGTATAAAAATGCTAAAAAAATGAAATTTCAAGTCATGCAAATGACCCTCTAAATACACCTAAAAATGATCAACATGAAACCGACTTTACACGGACATATTTGACATATTATAACAAGTCTAAAACATACATTCACATGACATTTAACTAGTTATATCAAAATCTCAATTGGTAAATACTTTGCAACATTAAACCATACTTAAACCATATAAATTTGGTCATCTAAATATAATATAAAACTAGTCAAGAAGCCTACTTTAGTTTCAAACTATATGCCAAATGCCTAAAATCGCCAAAATACCAAAAAACTAAGTTTCAAGACATTATAGTCACCTAAAAACCTAGGTACAAATTCAAGGAAAAAGATAAGAGTTGAGCCTTGGATGCTAGAAAAATCACAAATCAAATATCAAGAATGCACCGAACTCCTACACATGGAACAGACAATGTAACAGCCCGATTTAGGGGCATATTTAGAATAGTGATCTCGAGATCACTAATCCAAGATTTGAGAAATTTATTTTTGTGTTATATTATGAGTTAGAACATGATAGTATATATGCATGAAAATTTTGGAACTTTAATTTTAGCGATTTCGTGTTTAATCGTGAAAAAGGACTAAATCGCATTAAATGCGAAAGTTCCATTCTATAAGCTAAAGGTGCCAAATAGCCATAGATTATAAATTTCAGGTCTTTAAAAGGCAATTATACCTGAAGAGATAGCATGGCCGGCCATAGGAGACAATTGTGTCAAAATTTGGTCAAA
The DNA here is from genome assembly GCA_025506655.1 of Gossypium rotundifolium. NCBI lineage: Eukaryota > Viridiplantae > Streptophyta > Magnoliopsida > Malvales > Malvaceae > Gossypium > Gossypium rotundifolium. The sequence continues at coordinate 135,931,085 of CP106734.1, read as the reverse complement.
GTTGTTGATATTAGGTGGACTAAATTGGTGTTTTATATTAAAATAATGAAAAAGAAGACATCATCTTTTTTCTCTCTTCTTCTCCACTGAAAATTGGCAGCAAACTAAGGGTTTTTGAACTCAAATTTTTAGCAAGCTTCTCTCCTTATTAGTAAGTGTTCTAGTGACTTTTTCTTGAAAATAATTGTACTCTTGGGACCCCTAAAGCTTAAGCTTTCAAATAAGGGGGCTATTGTGAAATATTGTGAAAATTTTAGAGTTCTACCATGAGAACTATCTTAGTTAATTGCTGCATTTTTATGGAAAAAATTGAGTCTTATTTATTAGATGAACAACTTTTGTGAAAGGTGTTGTCTTGGAAACACCTAATTGGACCTTGATGAAAAGGTTACAAATTTGTATTAATTATGTGAAATGTTGAGTGTTGATGATAGCTATAAGAGTATTAAGTATTCACCCAGGCTTGTTGAAGGTAGAAAGGAGAATAGAATTAATTTTTGAGCCTAGGGGTAAAATGGTCATTTTACCAAAGTTTAGGGGTAAAATAGTAATTTTACCTAAACATGATTTTTGAAATGCTTTTACTAATATAATCATTAAAATGAGTTAAACTGCTATTATAGAGCAAGAAGAACAGAGGACCCGTCTTGATCGGGGAAAGAACAAAGTCTCGGACTAGATCGACAAGCTAGCTCATTTTGAAATCGAGGTAAGTTGTATGTGATTTAAGCAACATTTTTATTAGCATGTTGAGAAATGCTTGTCATTTATTTAATGAATAATGCATTACTAAAATGAGTAGTTAATATGAATGAGATGTTGAAGCCTTAATGGGCCATATTGATTAGAGAAATGACATCATTGAGGTATGAAATAGATAAGGTCCCGTATAAGACCATATCCGGGATATGGCATTGATACATGAAAAGTAATCCCGTATAAGACCATATCCGGGATATGGCTTCAGTAATGATTATGGAAATCGTATAAGACCATATCCGGGATATGGCATCGATACATGAGAAGTAATCCCATATAAAACCATATTCGGGATATGGCATTGGCATCTAAAAGCGACTCCATGTAAGACCACCTCGAGGATGTGGCATTGGCTTTATACGTACAGTAGTGACGATAAACACACATCTTTGATTATCCCTTGTGGACAGTAGGATAAGTAGACAAAATTAGAAGTAGAGATGTCAATGATATATAAGTCATGTGAACAAGTGAATATAGGTACTCGTGATTGAGTCACGTGGGATCGGTTCGATATGTGGCACCATATGTGCTAGATAAGGGCAATTATAAGTAAGTATTGTCAAGAAGTCTTGACTCGTGTACAGTTAGCTAATACCGTGGAGGGATTATTTTATAAACATTATTATTGCTATTTATTTCCATGCAACTTACTAAGCTTTATGCTTACCCCTTTTTCATTGCCCTTTTTTCTTATAGTATTGCCAAGATAACTCGAGGATTGTGGACGCAGGAGTTCGAAAATCACGCTATCGACAACACTTTGGTATAACAATTTTAGACTTATTTTGAATATGGCATGTATAGGACTTGAGTATTTTATTAAGTTGTAATTGTTGGTCAAAGTGTTGGCTTTGTAAGTTTGTAAGAGGTATTTTGTAGATGGCCTTATAAATTAGGCAAATACTTGGCAAATTCTTTTGCTTAATGAAGATGGAATTCATGAAGTGTTTATCCCTTAATTTATCTTGTATGTTGTAATGGGTCCTTAGATTTGCTTATGGGATAGGAGTTGTATTATTTTAAATGGAAGTGTGTATGTGTGCATTTTAGGGTGGAAATGGCTTGGTATATAGCCTACCAATTGACCACATAAGTTGACACACGAGCGTGGGAATAGACCGTGTGGAAGGCACAGCCAGCGCATGGGTGTGCACCCAGGACATGTGAAGTCTGCATCTTGCACATGAGATTTAAATCACCACACATTTGGGGTGCACAGGCATGTGTATAGGCCATGTGGAGAAGTCAGAATGCTAAGGTTTTACACACGGGCCAGGGCCACGGGCGTGCCATGGCCGTGTGAATTTAGTCAGTATCGACCACGAATGAAAACACGGGCATACTTTAGGGGTACACGGTCGTGTCCCTAGGCCTACACGGGCGTATGGCCTCTGTTTTGTCAAAAAGTTTTTTGAGCTCACAAAAGTTTTCGGAAAGATCTCGATACATCTCGGAAGTGTGTTTAGGGACTCTTAGGCCGATTATGTGCGAGCGATAGGGTTAAATGAAATTTTTATAACCCTATTCTAGATGTTCAAGAAAGATTAGTTATGTAATGCTTCACAACATGTTTCGACTCGAATATGGGCAAGGGGTGTTACATTTATTAGTATCAGAGCTACGGTTTAGTCGATTTTAGGACTAACGTAGCGGAAGTACGAGTTTAGCTATACATGCCATATGTAAAAGTGTCTGAGTAATGATAGTGTGACGGCTCATGGCGTATAAATTGTGTTTTATGTAGTAGATGATTATGATCCGGACCGAACTGCAGCTGATGATGCTGCGAGTAATGTGCTGGCTCTCGCTCAAGGGATCGCTCCAACTAGTAGTCGACCTGAGACCTTGAGTCAGGGAGAAGAGGCTTGAGAAGCCTTTCTCTACATGATGAGAAATAGGTATACTGAGTATACCTGAGCAAATACCAACGCTCAGCCCCCTCCGCCCCTACCTATTCCTCAACCCGCTCCAGTAGCTCCTCAAGTGGTTGAGGTGATGAGAAGGGAAAGGCCTCCGGTAGATAAGATCTGGAAGCAGGGAGCCGAGGAATTTCAGGCGAATAAGGATGATGACCCAGAAAAAGCGGAATTCTGGCTCGAGAATACCATCCGGGTATTCGATGAGTTATCCTGCACGCCTGAGGAGTGCTTAAAATGTGTAGTGCCTCTCCTGAGAGATTCAGCCTACCGATGGTGGAACACCTTGGTATCGATTGTGCCAAGGGAGAGAGTTAGTTGGGAATTCTTCCAAGAGGAATACCGAAAGAAGTATATTAGCCAGAGGTTCATCGACCACAAGAGAAAAGAGTTCTTAGAACTGAAGCAAGGCCGTATGTCAGTGACCGACCACGAATGATAGTTCGTAAGACTTAGCAAGTATGCACGAGAGTTCATGTCTACCGAAGCCATCATGTGCAAGAGATTCGAGGACGGGTTGAATGAAGATATTCACTTATATGTGGATTTCTTGAATTAAGGGAGTTTGTAGTGTTAGTGGATAGAGCCTGTAAAGCCAATGAGTTGGCTAAAGAGAAGAGAAGAGCTGAATGCGAGTCTCGTGACTCGAGGAAGAAACAATGGAACAAGTCTCACCAATCCTCATCTAAGAAATCGAGGGATATCACTACTCGATCAGTCACTTCAGCAGGGTTTTCAACTCGAGATAAAGGTAAGCAGCTTTCGGGATCGAAAGGGAAAACCATATCAGTTGCTAGTGTGGGCAACGTTTGACCAAGTAGACCGGAATTCCCTCAATGTGGCAGGCGCCATTCTGGTGAGTGTTGAGCTAATGAAAAAGCTTGCTTCAGATGTGGATCTTTAGGCCACTTTATCAGAGAATGTCCCGAGGTAGGCGAGAAAGAAAAGCCTCAAAATACAAGATCGGGAAGTACCACTAGGAGAAGACCTTTGAGAAATTCATGAATTGAGATGGGAAGCAAGAATACTTTTAAAGAACAAGTTGCTAGAGTCGAGGGTAGAGCACCGGTGAGGACATATGCCATTCATGCTCGTGAAGAGGCATCTTCCCCCGACATATTCACGGGTATCTTTTCTCTCCATAATACTCATGTTATAGCTTTAATTGACCTGGGATCTACCCATTCATACATATGCATGAAATTAGTTTCTAGCATGAGCATGCCTATAGAGTCCACTGAATTTATTATAAGAGTGTCAAATCCCCTAGGCAAGTGTGTGTTGGTTGATAGAGTTTACAAAGGGTGTCCTTTGATGAATAAGGGTCATTGTTTCCCGGTCGATCTTATGTTATTACCGTTTGACGAGTTTGACGTCATTCTCGGGATGGATTGGTTAGTTACCCATGGAGTAATTGTGAATTTTGGGAAGAAGCATATTAAGTTGAGAGATGAAAATGGCAATTTTATTTGTGTTGAATCAGATAAGTCAGATAGGTCACCAACAGTGATATCAACCATTTCGGCTAAAAGTACATATGGAAGGGGTATGACGCTTATCTTGCCTTTGTGTTGAACACTAAAGAGATTGAGTTGAAAATTGAGTCAGTACCCATAGTATGCGAGAGATGTTTTCCCGGAAGAGTTGCTAGGGCTACCTCCGGATAAAGAGATTGAATTTGGGATTGATGTAACACCCCAAACCCAGTCAATACGTTATGACCAAATCTGGATTGTTACAAGAAGGGATGTTTTGAAAACATGTAATAGATTTTCGTATTTTGTAAAAACTTCCTGAATATTGTCTCTATCGTGAAAATAATTTAAAATTTTGTTAGAGAATATATCTTACCAACTTCTTATTAGATTAACTAGAGTTGAAAACGGGTTTGTTTCGTAAAGCCGAACTTAGAAAATTTCAGTGAGGTGACAGTTGAAAATAATGTTGAGGAACGTGACCTTTAGAAAATAATATTTGTAGTTCTATGAAAAACCCAAGTTTAATTATTTATTGCTTGTGATCCGTTTGTTAACATTTAAGAAAAAAAACCCAAATTTGACGGTTTATAAATTATATAATATCAACATAGAATTAAAACCCAATTTTAAAGTTAAAGTGGCCTTATTACAAATCAAATCCCAATTAAAAATAAATTTCAAATAAAGTACGAAGTTTACGAAAGAAATAGTAACGCATGGCCACCTCGAGTCTGCCCCAGCTCCAAAACCCGCGATCTAGTGATTACCTGAAAAATTCAACAGAGGGGTGAGTCACCGAGACTCAGTGTATAAATTCCCCTATAATGCAATATGGGCCCTAAGCCCACAGATGCACATTAGGCCTTAGCCCACTCAATACAGCATATGACACATGTATGCAATGCAGCCCCAACCCAACCTAGTATTTCTATCCTCTAGGTCACCTAAATCATCCAAACACCCGTGGCATTATGCCACTGTGGTTCTTGACCACCGTGGTACTAGACCATTCATGATAGAGTCACTAAGATATATAATTGTGGGGCCAACCCACTGTGGTCTCAGACCACCATGATGGTCTCTGATAAGTTTATATATTCGTGGGGCCAACCCACTGTGGTCATAGACCACCAAGACAAGTCACTGGTTTACGTATACGTGGTTCAACCACCGTAGTTCTTAGACCACCGTGACAATAGTCACTAATTTACACTTCCCCATTTATTCAATCCCGAGCCCATGCTCATTTTATCATGCTAAAAAGGAATGCAACCATACCCTCAATGTATAACAGATAATCATTACATACATGTATATAATCGAAAGTATCATCATAATAGAACTTACCTAGTGCCACCAAATTTACCCACAAGGGTAATTCGACTGCTTAAACAGACCTTTCGGCTTTCAGCCAACATTGTTAATATTGAAAATCACTAAAGTAACGTGTGAACGTACACACCTGATAACGCATAGAACTAGACTCTCTACGTCGACACTCTCACTAGCAGGGATGACGACTATTTGTGTATCCAAAGCAGACGTCGGCTCTCTACCTCAACCCGATGGATGGTCTCGAACTGCCGACACCGCACACCTTCTAAACTTAGGAACCGAGATTATGGGTTCGCTCCCTTCTTTTGATTGACTGGCACTTGCATCCATGGTAAGAGTCTTTAATCAGAAAACTAGGTTAAAGTTATGAAAGAGAAAGAGGATAGGTACCAAATCACAAGAAGCTTCTTACATTGACCAACGACAACCAACAATAGAAGATTGGCTTACAAAACCGAATGAGCCCCTAGATAACACCAAGTTAGAACCGATTCTCAAAATTGAATAAAAGAAACGGCCTTTTGGCCAAACCAAAAACGAGAAGGGACCCCCCTTTTATCCAATTGGCCAACAACCAACTTACCAAAGGCCACCCGAATGTAGGCTACATGATGAAGGGAAGATGAGAATAAGCCCCTCTACAATCAGCCAATGCCCAAAAAAAGTGAGTCAGCATCTTCGGTTTAACAGAACAACAAGAGAAGAGGTAAAAAAAGAAAAGAAATAGAAGCAGAAGAATCCCTTACCAAAGTAACAAGGAAATGCTGATTGAGAAGGCTAGAAGGGTGTGCTTGCACTCCAACAGATTCGGCCTTTCCACTAGCAAAACCCAAACACAGAGAAAAGAAACGGTTCGGCCCTCTCCGAAGTGAACGGCTACAAGGTTATATGGTGGCTATCTAACAGAGAAAAGAGGAGAGTTAGGGAGTAGAAGAGAAATCGGTTTGCAAAAAGAAAGTGATTAGAGAAGAGAAAAGATGAAGTAAGAATGGAAGACAAGGTTTAGCTATTACCCAAAGAAACGAGAAGAAGAGAAGAGAAGTAAAGGGTGTTACGGTTTTGGTAGAAAAGAAATGTATCAAAGTTACTAAAATGCAAAAGAAAGGGAAGATGGTTTGGCTTTGGAGAAAAGTGGGAAAACCAATGAGAAAATAAAAGAGAGCTCAAGAAGACTTGCCAAAAGTCGGCACTCAACACCCCCCTTAATGACCGAATAAGCTCAAAAGAAAGAGAAATGAGAGAAAAGCCTAAGATCCAAAGGATTTTTGGCACACTCACCTCTCCCAGCACCAAAACCAAAACCCCCCTTCAAACACACCACAATCGGCCAACAACCCCACAAGCCACCAAATCCCTTGTTCAGCTCCTACTTTCGCTCCCCTTCAATCATTTGAATCAGTTTGTCCAGTTCAAACTCCACCACCTCCTCATGGCCACACATTCAAAAACTTTGACTCATTCAACCAACCACCATGAAGAGTCCAGCCGAATGCCACCACCTTAGCTCCCTAAACGCAAAAAAATAAAGCTTCTAAATAGCTGCTGACGCGACTTGAACTCCTTCCCCCTCGTCCCTTGTGACGCCACATTCCTGCACCTTAAGTGGCATCTTCTTGCCACTCCACCACACCTCTTCTTGCGTCAACAAACACAATAGATTATCCTTAAGACCCGCTTCACCCAGCTCTCTCCTAAAGAGCTTAAAAACAAAATTTACACCAAGGCTCAAACTTGACCCCGAGCCTTCTCGGGACCCCCAAACATACCAAATTAACAAATAGAACATGCCAGACACACAGCAACATAAAAATGCAGAGCCCCTAATTTCAAGATGTTACAGTTCTACCCCCTTAAAGAAATTTCAGCCTCGAAATTTACCTGGTCAAAAGAGTTGAGGATATTGCTGTCGCATCATATCCTCTGGCTCCCATGTGGCCTCCTCTGAACCGTGATTCCACCATAAAACTTTAACCAACGGAATCATCTTCCTTCGTAATATTTTAACATCTCGATCTAAAATCTGAACTGGTTCCTCTTCAAAAGATAAATCGGTCTCACTTCAATTTCCTCCACTGGCACTACGTGAGATGGATCCAAACGGCAACACCTTAACATTGAGACATGGAATACATCATGTATCTGCCTCAATTCTAGAGGTAACTCGAGCTGACAGGCCACTGGTCCTGCACGCTTCAACACTCGATAGGGCCCGATGAACCTGGGGCTCAACTTGCCCTTCCATCCAAACCTTAAAACCTTCTTCCAAGGTAAAACTTTGAGAAAAACCTGATCACCCACTGTAAACTCTATATCCGTATGCTTCAGGTGAACATAAGATTTCTACCTGTCGGAAGCTTCCTTCAACCGAGCTCGAATCAACTTAACCTTTTCCTCTATCTCTAAAACTAATTTTAGACCCAACAACTGTCGCTCACCCAACTCTGTCCATCACGTAGGAGTGCGACACTTCCTACCATATAGCGCTTCATAGGGTGCCATCTGAATACTGGATTGATAGCTATTGTTGTATGCGAACTTTGCCAACGTAAGAACTCCTCCCAACTACCCCTAAAATCGATAACACAGCCTCTCAGCATATCTTCCAAGATCTAAATTACTCTCTCAGACTGACCATCAGTTTGTGGATGAAACGTTGTACTGAAATCCAATCTCGTACCCAACGCTTGATGCAACGCCTTCCAGAATCGCGATGTAAACCTAGGGTCTCTATCTGATATGATTGACACAGGTACCCCATGCAACATCACAATCTCCGCTACATACAGTTTGGCTAACTTCTGTAGGGAGCAATCAACACGAACTGGTATGAAGTGAGCGGACTTCATCACCCGATCGACAATTACTCACATTGAATCTTTTTTAGTAGGCGTGAGAGGTAGCCCACTAACAAAGTCCATCGTTATCCTCTTCCACTTCCAAAGTGGAATCTTTTCGTCAGAGCAACCTCAAGGCAATCGATGTTCCGCCTTTATCGGTCAGTAGCAACCTCAAGGCAACTGATGTTCCGCCTTTACCTGCTGACATGTCAGGCACCTACCCACAAATTTGGTAACCTCTTACTTTAGTCCCGCCACCAGAACTGTTCCCGTAAATCCCGATACATCTTACTCCCACCAGGATGAATAGCGTATGGTCTACTATGCGATTACTATAGAATCTTTTACCTTAACTCAAAATCCTTTGCCACACAAGCCTTTCTACGAAAGCACAATACCCCATCACTATTCAAACTGAAATCTTCTGTCTCACCCCCTGCCACTAACTGAAATTTAGAACTTAGTAATTCATCCTACAACTGCTTCTCTTTAATCTAACTGGCCCAAGAAGGCTTCACTTGAAGTTTAGCTAGCAAACTCTCATCATCATATAAGCTGAGATGAGCAAACATTGCCCTCAAGTCTGATATCACCTTACGACTCAACGCGTCTGCCACTACTTTATCCTTACCTAGGTGGTACTCGATCGAGCAGTCATAATCCTTTAATAACTCGATCCACCTCCGCTGCCTTAAATTCAACTCCTTCTGAGTAAGGAGATATTTTAGGCTCTTGTGGTCTGTGTAGATGATCGAGTTCTCCCCATATAGGTAGTGTCTCCAGATCTTCAGAACGAACACTACCACAGCCAACTCCAGATCATGCGTAGGATAGTTCACCTCATGCGGTCTCAACTGTCAAGACGCATACGCTACCACTTTCCCCTCTTGCATCAACACACATCCTAACCTTATGTGCGACGCATCACAGGAGACGGTAAACTCCTTGCCAGCCTCAGGCTGAATTAACACTGGTGCCTTTGTCAAAATCCTCTTCAACTTCTCAAAGCTTTCCTGCTGTTTAGCTGACCAGATAAACGGTACCCCTTTCCGTAACAACTTGGTTAATGGTCCAGCTATTAACGAAAATCCCTCAACAAACGTTCTGTAGTATCCAACCAACCCAAGGAAACTCTGAATTTCTGCCACAGACTTAGGCGATTTCCAGTCCAACATTGCTTTAATTTTTCGAGGATCAACCCTAATTCCCTCAGCAGACACAACATGTCCCAGAAAGGTAACTTCTCCCAACTAGAACTCACACTTACTGAATTTGGAGTACAGTTGCTTTTTCTCTCAAAATCTGCAGAACCACCCGAAGATGCGAATCATGCTCCTCTTCTGTCCTTGAATAAACCAAAATATCATCTATGAATACCATGACAAACTGATCTAGATAGGGTTGGAATACCCAGTTCATCATGTCCATAAACGCAGCTGGTGTATTCATCAACCCGAACGGCATCACTAAGAACTCGTAGTGACCGTAACGAGTTCAGAAAACTGTCTTATGAATATCTGCCTCCTTGACTTTAAGCTGATGATAGCCTGACCTCAAGTCTATCTTTGAGAAAATCAAAGCGCCTCGCAGTTGATCGAACAAGTCTTCAACCCTTGGCAACGGGTACTTGTTCTTGATCGTTAACTTGTTCAATTGCCTATAGTCAATACACATCCGCATCGACCCATCCTTTTTCTTAACAAACAACACCAGCGCTCCACAAGGTGACACACTTGGTCGGATAAAACCCCAATCCAACAGTTCCTGAATCTGAGCTTTAAGTTCTACCAGCTCCTTCGACGCCATTCTATACGGAGCAATGGACACTGGAGCTGTTCCCAGAAGGAGATCAATACCGAACTCCACCTCGCGATTCGGAGGTAACCCTAAAAGCTCTTCTAGAAAGACGTCTATAAATTCCTTCACCGTTCTAACATCCTTGACAGTCAACTCCTTGGCTTCCAACGCACTAGCAAAAGCTAGGAAAGCCTCACATCCTTTTCTCACCATCCTTTCAGCCTTAAAAGTAGACACCACATTAGATAAATAATTCCTTCTTTCACCTATCACTAACACGTCATTATCCTCTGTAGCCTTTAACACCATGTGCTTAGCAGTATAATCCAAGTTCGCTTGATAGTTCACTAACCAGTCCATGCCTAAGATCAAATCAAACTTGCCGAACAACAGTTCTATCAAATCAGCCAAAAAAAACTATCCCTTGAACTTCTAAAGGCACACTCCTAAAGAGTTTGTTCACCACTACAGATTGTCCTAAAGGGCTAATCACAGTCATCTCCCTAGAAGCAATCTTAGATTCTATGTTCAGAGTTCCAGACATAATACTAGCTACATAAGAATGCGTAGACCCAATATCAATCAATACAGTAAAAGGCAACCCGAAAATAAGGAACGTACCGGTTATGACATCAGGTGCATCACCCTCTTCTCGGTATCTGGCTACGTAAACCAACCTAGGCTGTCTTGTATCTATATTCCCAGCACCTCTGCCCGGTGCTCCACGTCCCCAACCAAAACCATTTCTACCCTTAGCAGGGCCACGACCTCTCTGTGGTTACTGACCACCTCTTCCAGGCTAAACAAAATTCTGACCCACTAACCGCGCTCTGTTTGGCTCTTGCAGATAGTCCCTTACCCGATGATCCACTGATCCACACCTGTAACATCCATTCCTACTTTCCCAGCACTCCCCCAAGTGACTCTTCCCATACGTATCACATTGTTGAGGCCGACCAACAACAACAGGCCTCGCAACTCGACTCGACCCATCAAACCTCGACCTCTTTAAAAATCCCAAGTGATCTTGACGACCTCAAGTTTCATTTGTTCCTACTTTTGTCCCTATCCTGGTTTTGTCTTTCAGATTGCTTTACCTCTTCGGCTATCTTAGTCTTCTCAACCAAAATAGAGAACTCTATTTCTCGTTGCGGAGTTATCAGTACTCGCAACTCATCCCTCAGACCATCATCAAATCAGACACACTACACATGATCTGTTACAAAAATACCCCGAGCATAACAACTTAGACGTAAAAATTCTGCCTCATACTCGGCTACTATCTTACTCCCTTGAACCAAGTTTAAGAATGCTTTTCGCTGAGCGTCCACATAGCTTGACCCGATATACTTTCCCTAGAATGCAGACCTGAAGAAATCCCAGGTAATGCGGTCAGCTGCTATACCATCTCTCACTGTGAGCCACCACTGGCACGCCTCATCTCGAAGAAGGGACATCACTCCTTTCAATTTCTCTTTCACAGTACAATCAAGATCATCCATGATGCGCTCAACCATTTCTAGCCAGTACTCAGCTACGTTAGGAGCCACATCGAAAATGCCCCTAAACATTTCAGCCCCATTGGCTCGGAGTCGTTCAGACACAAATTTTTGAGCTACTGACCCCGTGCTCACTCCAGCAACTCTCTCCAAAACATGCAGTATAGCCTGAGACACAGCATCGTCTCCAGCAGTTTGATCCTAAAATTTTACTTCCGTAATTGGCAATGCTGGCACTTCACCTTTCGGCCCAAGCCTTGATTCTGAAGGTTTAGCCCCAACACCCTGGCCTCTACCACGGCCGCGCATGCCACGTCCACGTCCTCTAGCACTCATTACTATGAGTTCAACTTAATCTGATTAAAAGTTTTATGAATTAGTAATTTCTTCCACTGTTTATTACCGAGTAGTCTTATGAAATAATAGCATTAAAAGTAGTTCCTCGCAGATATATATATACCTAAAGTTTCAGTCTCTAAAGTTGAATTTCGTAGTATTGGCAATCATAGCACACTACAATTACTTCATGCAAAACAACCAATAGTCAAAAGACTTACCGTGCGGATTTAGTGCCGGAGACTCAGTTGTCATGCTTCTAGAAAACATGTATTTTTCTAAACCATTTTCTAAACCAAGTTTTGAAAATATTTTTAAACCTCATACCCACAGCTGAGTTTTTGGAACCTGGCTCTGATACCATAATTGTAACACCCAAAACTCGGTCAATATGTTACGACCAAATCTGGATTGTTACAGGAAGGACGTTTTGAAAACATGTAACGGATTTTCTTATTTTGTAAAAACTTCCTGAATATTGTTTCTATCGTGAAGATAATTTACAATTTCGTTAGAGAATATATCTTACCAACTTCTTATTAGATTAACTAGGAGTTGAAAATGGGTTTGTTTCGTAAAGCCGAACTTAGAAAATTTCAGTGAGGTGACAGTTGAAAATAATGTTGAGGAACGTAACCTTTAGAAAATAATGTTTATAGTTCTATGAAAAACCCAAGTTTAACTATTTATTGCTTGTGATCCGTTTGTTAACATTTTAAAAAGAAAACCCAAATTGGACGGTTTATAAATTATATAATATCAGCAGAATTAAAACCCAATTTTAAAGTTAAAGTGACCTTATTACAAATCAAATCCCAATTAAAAATAAATTTAAAATAAAGTACGAAGTTTACGAAAGAAATAGCAATGCATGGCCACCTCGAGTCTGCCCCAGCTCTAAAACTCGCGATCTAGTGATTACCTACAAAATTCAACAGAGGGGTGAGTCACCGAGACTCAGTGTGTAAATTCCCCTATAACGCAATATGGGCCCTAAGCCCACAGATGCATATTGGGCCTTAGCCCACTTAATACAGCATATGACACATGTATGCAATGCAACCCCAACCCAACCTAGTATTTCCATCCTCTAGGTCACCTGAATCATCCAAACACCTGTGGCATTATGCCACTGTGGTTCTTGACCACCGTGGTCCTAGACCACTCGTGACAAAGTCACTAAGATATATATTCGTGAGGCCAACCCAATGTGGTCTCAAACCACCGTGACAATCTCTGAGAAGTTTATATATTCGTGGGGCTAACCCACTGTGGTCGTAGACCACCGAGACAAGTCACTAATTTACGTATACGTAGTTCAACCACCATGGTTCTTAGACCACCGTGACAATAGTCACTGATTTACACTTCCCTTTTATTCAATCCCGAGCCCATGCTCATTTTATCATGCTAAAAATGAATGCAACCATACTCTCAATGTATAGTAGATAATCATTACATACATGCATATAATCAAAAGTATCATCATAACAGAACTTACCTGGTGCCACCAAATTTACCCACAAGGGTAACTCGACTGCTTAAACAGACATTTCGACTTCAGCCAACACAGTTAATATCGAAAATCACTAAAGTAACATGTGAATGTACACACCTGATAACGCGTAGAACTAGACTTTCTACGTCGACACTCTTACTAGTAGGGACGACGACTATTTGTCTATCCCAAGCACATGTCGGCTCTCTACCTCAACCCGATGGATAATCCCGAACTACCAACACCGCACACCTTTTAAACTTAGGAACCGAGACTAGGGGTTCACTCCCTTCTTTTGATTGATCGGCACTTGCATCCATGGTAAGAGTCTTTAATCAAAAAACTAGGTTAAAGTGATGAAAAAGAAAGAGGATAGGTACCAAATCACATGAAGCTTCTTACCTCGACCAACGAGAACCAATACTAGAAGATGGGCTTACAAAACCGAATGAGCCCCTAGATAACACCAAGTTAGAACCGATTCTCAAAATTAAATAAAAAAATGGCCTTTCAGCCAAACCAAAAACGAGAAGAGACCCCCTTTTATCCAATCGGCCAATAACTAACTTACCAAAGGCCACCCGAATGCAGGCTACATGATGAAGAGAAGATGAGAATAAGCCCCTCTACAATCGGCCAATGCCCAAACGAAGTGAGTCAGCATCTTCGATTTAACAGAACAACAAGAGAATAGGTAAAGAAAGAAAAGAAATAGAAGAAGAAGAATCCCTTACCAAAGTAACAAGGAGATGTCGATTGAGAAGGCTAGAAGGGTGTGCTTGCACTCCAACAGATTCGCCATTTCCACAAGCAAAAATTAAACACAGAGAAAAGAAACGGTTCGGCCCTCTCCCAAACGAACGTGTAATAGCCCGATTTTGGGTCTAATCAAAATAGTGATCTCGAAATCACTAAACCGAGAAAAGAGAAAATTATTTTCATGTTATGTTATGTGTTATAACATGTTTATAAAGATGTATGAAAGTTTTGGTGTTTTAATTTTAGCGATTCCATGCTAAATTGCTAAAAAGGACTAAATCGCATAAAGTGTAAAAGTGCCATTCTATAGGTTAAAGGTACCAAATAGCCATGAAATATTAATTGGAGGGTTTTAAAGGGCAATTAGACCATCTTGAATATGATGGCCGGCCATGTAGAAAAGAGGGGACAAGAGTTTTAATTTTTGGTCAAAGTTGGTGGGTTGAAATTGATGTTTTATAATAAAATACAGAAAGGAAAAAGATATCATCTTTTTCTCTCTTCTTCTCCACCAAAAATGAGCAGTAACAAGGGGGTTTGAAGCTTAAAATTTTAGCAAGCAATCCTCCTCCCTAATAAGTGATTTTGATCATTTTTCTTGAAGAAAATTGTACTTTTGTGATCTCCAAAGCTTAAGCTAGCTAATGAGGGGACTATTTTACAATATGGTTGAGAGTCTAGGGACTTGCCATTAGAGAGTCTATGTTTTGTAATGAGTTTTTATGGAAGAAAATGAATGATAGGATGATGAGAAACAACTTTTGTGAAAGGATTTTCATGGAAAATACCTAAAATGGGTTGTTAAGCAAAGGTTGTAATTTGTTCATTAAGGCATGAAATAGTTGCAATTGGAGATAGTTGTAAGAGGATTAAATGTTCATCTAGGCTTTTTTAACAAGAAATTGAGATGAAAATTTATTTACGAGCCTATGGGAAAAATCATAATTTTGCCAAAGTATAGGGGCAAAATGGTCAATTTGTCCTAGGTGGACATTATGTTGTAATTTGATCATTAAGTGATTAAACGAGTAAATTTTATTGTTATAGATCAAAGAAAATGAGATTCGGACCTAGAATAGGGGAAAAGAGAAAGGTGGGCAAAAAGTCTTTTTCGGCCCTTTCGACATCGAGGTAAGTTCATGTGCTAACCTTGCAACTACATATGAGTTAATTCGATACTCTAATGTAAAATGGAATGTATGTTTATACTATGAATGTATGAAATTTAGTCGATGAGATGTCAAGAGAACTAAGCCTAATAGAAATGATAAATGTTCATAACATGAAATGATGATGGTTAAAGTCTCGAGTAAGACCATATTGGAATATGGCCTCGATGTAAGAGTTTGTATAAGACCATGTCAGGGACATGGCATCGACATGTCAATGGACGTAAGACCCTGTTGGGGTATGGTGTCAATGAAAGCTATGTACATGAGACTCAAGAGAGTTATTTAACAAGTTGAGTAGTTCAACGGGCATGTGGAATGTATGTGATTGTACCATGAGAAGAGCAAGTATATGTTAGGATTGAATTGATATGAATTCAATGATTGATAAACCCTAGTGGGACAGGTGTAATTGATGCACTTTAGTCGCATGAAATAACCTTACTGATGCATTGTGTGAATGTGAACGAGTATCGTAGAACGTTAAGTAAGGATAATAGTGTGTGAAGAAGTTCTCAATGGAACATTTGAAATAGAGATATACGTATGGATTACTATCCATGAATGAGAAATTAAAGGTGAGCTATGTTCGATATCACCTTATTGATATTAAATGATGGGATGTGTGCGGTACCATCAATTATATTGCTATAGGTAGGCTGTGTGCGTTACCACCTGAAATATATTAGAAATTAATGGACTGTGTAGTTATAATTCTGAGTAAAGTAGCTGTGTGAATGAATTATCGAAAATGCTTGATATGTTGTTCTATATGATCTTGTGATTAGTACAGGAGTGTATGCTAATTAAACGAGCATTCGGCTTGTGGCATGGTAAGAGTAGGGTAAAAGGTAGAACGAGTAAGCTTTAAGGATGATTGAGTAAGTAACCCTGAGTTCGTGAGAAAGGCTCATTATAATAACATGTAGTCATGTATATTCAATGAATATCAGTGTTTGTCCAGTTTATGCAGATGAACTTACTAAGCATTATTGCTTACTCCTCTTCTTTTCTCATCTCTTATAGGTTACTTTAGCTAGCTCGGGTTGGAGATCGTCGGAGATGTTTTCACACTATCGAGCAGACCTTTGGCATGAGGTATCATGTCCTATTGAGTCATGGCATGTATAGAGCTAGAACTTAAGGTTGATTAAGTTGTTGTTAAGGGTGCTTAATTGTGTAAGGCCATTAATGATGGCTTGTGTTGTTGTAATTGTATGGAAGGAAAACCTTGTTTTCATGAATCAAATGTATAAGCTCGTGTGTTTTAGTTGATGATTTAAGACTTTATTGGATTAGTATATGTATGCATGCATTTGAGAGTGGTAAGAAGGCTTAGTAATTAGCCTCTAAGTGCCCACACAGTTAGACACATGGTGTGTGTCTAGGCCCTGCATACCCTTCACCTTATTATTATTAGAAAGAATAGAACACGGGTAAGTCCCATGGCCATGTGCATGAGCCGTGTAAGACACACGGTTTGAGCATGGGCATGTGCCCAAGCCGTGTGGATTCAGTCAGTAGCTCCCCACAATTAGGCAACACGGGCATGTCAGGGCCGTGTGGACCAAGTCAGTAGCTCCCCACGGGCATTGGACACGGGGGTGCCTTGGAGGTACACGGGCGTCCCCCTAGGGTAACACGGACGTGTGCCTTGGTTGTGAAGTATTTGGCAGAATGCTCAATTTTTGTGCACGATTTGGAGATATGGACATGTGTGTGTCTACACATGGGCGTGTTTCAACATGCATGGGCGTGTAAACCCAGAATAAAAGAGAAAAATTTAAGAATAGAAAAAGCCCCGTGATAGTCTCGAGAGCCCTCGGGAATATGAGTGAGACTTCGTAAGTCAAAAATGAAGTTGTAAAGGTGGCTTAAGTGAGTAGTCACAATAAGCCTAGGTGGCGTCATGAGGTTTTAGTACGGTAACGCCTCGGGCTTGGTTCCGGCGTAGAACCCGAGCAACGGGTGTTGCATTTAGTGGTATCAGAGCTATGGTTTAGTCGGTTCTAGGACTAACCTAGCGAGAGTAAGTGTCTAGTTATACATGCCATATATGGACCGTGATAGTGTTATGTCTCCCGGCTCTAACAAAATTGTTTTGTTAAGACAGTGATGATTTCAACCGAGCTAATTTCAGTAAGTTTGTATGATTTCTAGGCTCTATGATTACTATCATTGAATTGCTTAGTATAATATACATTGCTATTTTGTAATGCCTATCGTTTTTGTGAACAAAGAGACTAAACATGAGTAAGCCCCGATGAATATGAATTCCCCACGATACTCGATATACCACACAAGATATCATGTAAGTTCAAGGCAAGCCTGGCATTGGTTAAGATATAATGTAAGTCCAAGGCAAGCTTGGCATTGATCAAGATGTCATGTAAGACCAAGGCAAGCTTGGCATTGATCAAGATATCATGTAAGTCCCAGGCAAGCTTGGCATTGATCAAGATATCTTGTAAGACCAAGGCAAGCTTGGAATTGATCAAGATATCATGTAAGTCCAAGGCAAGCTTGGCATTGATCAAGATATCATGTAAGTCCAAGGCAAGCTTGGCATTGATCAAGATATCATGTAAGTCCAAGGCAAGCTTGGCATTGATCAAGATATCATATAAGTCCAAGGTAAGCTTGGCATTGAGTAAGTTATTAAGGGTAAGAGTTCATGTAAGTCCATGTCAAGACATGGCCTTGAAACCAAGATGAGAAATTCCATGTAAGACCATGCCTAAGATATGGCTTTGGCATCGAGTTATGTAGGACGAGATTTGGTATCCTCGATTATTCATAGTAATTCATCGGGCAAAAGTGTAAAGCTTAAATGAGATAGCAAGAAAGGTAGTAGTAAAGTTTATATTATGTCATGCTAGTTAAGGCTGACTAACAAGTATAATTCATGTTATGAATTGTGATGCTGAGATTATGTTTATTATAGTAAAGCATACTGATCTTTTTGATCAAGTGTTACAGGTACCTTGTTTACCTCACATGAGAATAGTAAGCACCATGATGTATGCGAGAAGCAGTAAGAGCAAGAAACCACCCATATTGTGGTATGAGAGCTAAAATTGAGCAGTTTGATTAAGTATAATGCGGGAGATGAGTATGGTCGTTGAACGATAAAAAGATAAATAAGACCATGGTTAGACCATGGCAATGAGAGAGCTAGTGTAAGACCATGTCTGAGACATGGAATCGGCATTGAATGTGTGCTAGTGTAAGACCATATCTGGGATATAGCATCGGCCATATTATGAGGGTCAGTGTAAGACCATGTTTGGGACATGGCATCGACCGTATTATGAGTACCAGTATAAGGTCGTGTTTGGAATATGGTATCGACATTAAGACAGGAGCTGGTGTAAGACCATATCTCGGATATGGCATTGGCATTGACATGAGTTCCATATAAGACCATATCAGGGATATGGCATTGGTATTGATATGAGATTTCGTGTAAGACCATAGCGAGGCAATGGCATTGTGATGACATGTAAAGTAATAGCTGGGCTATGGGGATAAGATACGAGTAAGACCATAGTCAGACTACAGTAATCAAGTAAACGACGTACTCAAATCCATAAGACATTCTTTAACTAATAAGTGATGGTAAAAGAAAGTAGAATTAAATGTTGAGTACTCAAGCAGATAGTAATGTAGAACTTGAGTAGGTGAATACATTATTCTAATGTATTTGTGATAGAAACAATTGCAGCGTGATAAATACAAAAACTCACTTGAGATGAGTTGTATGACTATGATGATATTTTATTAATGATGAATCGTAAATCATATGCATGTAGTCACGAGAGTTAAGTTAAGAGGCTCTGTGACCTCACCCTCCTTACCACCGCTGAATTATGATGAGATGTTATGAGAGTCAAATTAAGTAAGTTTGTATGTGATTAATGCAGTATTTGTGTTAGCATTTTGAAAATGCTTTGTATCACATTGATACATGATACTTTACTAGGTAGAATAATTGTTGTTGAACATGAAGTTTGAGTCCTAGGGACTATGCTAAAAAGGCTACTATTTAGATAAGAAATAGATAACATCCTGTATGAGACCATATTCGAGGCATGGCCTCGACACTAAGTTATGATTCCGTATAAGACGATATCTAGAAAATGGCTTCAAAAATGGATATGAAAATCGTATAAGATCGTATTTAGAATATGGCATCAATACACGACATGAAGCCCATATAAGACCATATCTGGGATATGGCATTGGCATTTAGAGTTGACTCCATATAAGACCACCTCGGGGATGTGGCATTGGTTTCGTACCCATATGAATGACGATAAATATGTGTCTTTGATTATCCCTAGTGATTAATGGGACATATAGATAAGTCTAGGGGTAGAAATGAAAATTTTACTAAAGCCATGTGAATGGGTAAAAATAGGCATTTGTGAACGAGTCATGAAGAAAAGAGTATGATGTGTGGCACGGTAGGTGCTTAATAAAGGCAATTGTAAGAAAGTACGTCCGAATGCTTTAATAATTGTATTGATTATACAATGTTATGAACAAGAGAAAGTTAGCCTGGGCTATTGACTCAAGTGAGTAGGAAGCCTGAGGTGTATGTTTATCGAGATCTTCTTAAATTGATATTCATTTGTCTCATCGTAGCCTTATTCGGGTACCTTGAGGAGGAAGTTGGTGATGATTCTCGTACAAGAAGTGAAATTTCAAGTTTCGCGTTGTGTGACGGGATTTCGAGTAAATTGAATAGAGTTAATGAATTCGATAGAGATGTCCCTGTTAACGTGAGAAATGACGATGGTAAAAGTTTTAGATTAGCATAGCAAGAGAAACTCATATGAGAGTGTGCTTAAGGTATGTTCTCAGTATGGAGAAAGGAGTAGATTAACGTATTGAGATATGATTTGAGTTTTGTGTATATTCATACCTGATTCAATAAGGAGAATAAAATTATGTGTGTACATAAGTAGAGAATATATTATAAAGATATGCTCATCGAAATGTTCAACCCATGATGGTTGAGTTGAAAGCTATAGAGGGAACTATCAATTGAAAGTTCTAGTACTGAGTTCAGTCTGAATCGAGAAAAAGAGTTAACAAGTTGGTGATCCAGAGGCGATCACTTTTGAGTCTGTGTTGTGAATTAGATGTTATGTAATGATCCATGGGAAAATCGATGTGTATTTCTGAATTTTAATGATTGAGAGTGTCTTATACTACAAAAGATTTTGAAGACGAATTAGTGGAAACTGCTTAAGCTATTACAATGGTGGGTATAGTCATTGTAATACTTCTAGATAGCGGACATAGTGCAGGTGACTGAATGGAAGATCCATGTTAAGCAATGCAAGTTAGTTACTCAGTTGACTCTAGTTGATAAAATCCTAGTTTTAGCAAGGTTAATGACTATAGTGAGCCTTCCTTTCAGAATATAAGAGTTCGAAAGCATTATAATAAATGGTATTTTAAACAAGCTATCCATGCTGGATGAGATTTTCGTTGTTGATGCTTCCTCGAGATAGAAAGTGAATGATGATGAATCCAGAACTTATACGGAAGTTTTGACATGAGATTTAGTAGTGGCATATCTGATAAAGCAAGAATAAAGAAGTACATTTATGTGCATAAATGTTTGACAACAGAGTATGTAACACCCTGGTTTAGGGGCTAGGCAATTCGGGTATAATTCCAGTGTTGGAAGGTTTTTGGGTGTTTTTGGATGTGTTTTAGAGGTTTTAAGAATGATTGGATGAGCGGGAGTACCTTGGAAAATTTTGGATTTTAGTGCAAAAAGGGAATAGGGCGAAAGGCCTTAAAATAATTTTATGGAGGTTATGACGCAAGAAAGGAGTTGGCAATGTGGCATGGAGGCTTGGGGCTTGGGAAGGTGGCGCCTAAGGGTCAAGGTTCGAATTGCTAAGCAGCAATTTTGTTTTACTTTTACGTCGCCTAAGGGATTTGGGTCAGTAGGCCTTAAAATAATTGGCGAGGTTGGTGGACATGAAAGTCCAATGGCGAAGTGGCTCTCATCGCCACTTAAGCGCCAAGGAGAGCAAGTATTTGGTTCGGCGACGGAGCGACTTTTACGTGTTTTATTTTTCTTATGCGGCTAGGGGCTTGAGTATGAAGCCTTTAAAGATAAATGTGGGGGGCTTTATGTCAAGAAATGCAATGTGGCCGAGTGGCCTGGGCGTTGGAGGAGAGGCGTGCAGCAGCAAGGTCCTGTGTTCGAACCTTGGAGGCTGCAATTGGTTTTATTTTATTTTCTTTGGCTTTTTGCTAGTTGGACGACACATGGGTGTTGCAAATTGAATTTTTTTTCTCTTGATGGATGACAAGCTGGTAGGTGTTAGGCGGCTAGATGGGGTAGTATTCTATTTTATCGGTATTTGTTTTAGTGTAGGATAATCACTATTTTTTTATTTTAATAGGTGGTTTAAGCATTTTTGAATTAATTTGGTGGTGGCTTTTGTTATCTATTTATTTTTGATAGACATAAGATGATTTTATTTAGTTTAAAATTAGTAAATAGAGATAATGGTTCTTTGGTGGTTTAATTTTTTTTTAATATGATATGGATAAATTAGTTGGCTAATTCAAATCAATTTGAATTAGTGGCCTGGAGCTTTTGAAGTAGCAGTCGAAAGTGGGAGTCTTCAAGGGGGGAAGCATGTGCCGAAATTGCTATTTAAATGGGCGCCTTCTTTCATAAATTTCTTTTGACCTTTTAGAATTCTTTTAGTCCACATTTGGTGCATTTTGGTCACCATAGTCTTGTGTACCTAAGAGAAGGTTCAAGTGGAATTTTCTTATTTTTTTCTACCTTGAAACCGAAATCCTCCCAAGCAGCATATACCCTTGCCGATTTCTTCTTTGACCATTTAATCAGTGGTTGCTTTTTATTAATTCTCTTTTAATCCCTTGATAGCCGAAACCTTTAGCCCTCCACCTCTCTTTTATTTTATCGAGATTGAAGCCGAATCTGTGAAGTGTGGTGTTGTCGACATCTAAAGCTTGAGGGTAAGTGTTTTAGTTACTTGTTTTAATGGCCAAAACCGAATGGTGGCCTTAGTGTGGGTTGGCCGAATGCTCTATAGACTATAAGTGATGTGTTTTGCTTGTTTGTAGCCAGCGCCAAAGAGTCTAAAGGAAAGTCTCAAATTGTTTGAACTCATCAAGGTAAGGGGTGGCAAGGTATTCGGCCAAAGGGGCCTTTCCATGGATTTTTGTATGGCCGATTCTAATAGTCTTGTAACAGGATTTTTGGCAATTCCATTGGTGTTTTGGGATTTCAATTTATTTCGGTAAGGATGATTAGTAAGTGACTTAGATTCGCTAATAATAGATTATGACTTTGTTGATTAATCATGTGGTTCTGATTAAGTATCGTTGATGGATGCGAGTGCCAGTCAAGAGGAGAAAGGGAAAGCTCCCATCCGAAGTTCAAAAAGAGATCGGTTTCTACTGTACGAGATTGGCCACCGGGGTGTGGGCGTGCAACGGAAAACGATAGGCAGATAACGGTAGTCTCGCTAAATGATAGTGTCGGGATCGAGGGTTTAGAGCTTCAGGTTATAAGGTGTGTAGTTAGCCATTGTTTTCGGGATTTGTGTGATATTTGCCTGTTTTATATGTTTGTTAACAAGTGCAGTAAATGTGAAATTGATACCCTTGAAGGGGTATGATGACGACCCGGTTAGTAGCAAATTGGCTAATATGTGATACTTGATTTTAACTATGTGAGCATGCCTATATTTGTGAATATCATGTACATGCATCATCTTAGCATCATATTATGTTACATGTGCATGGGTGGGTTTTTGAAAGAAGGTGCGGTGTACTTGATGCGTGGTTGATGTTAGCTTTGTACTACATCGTGGATTGGCGCCGATTGGCCGAGGTCGCGTTGTGGATCTTTTGCGATTTAGTTTGCGTGGTTACCTTGATTGATATCGCTTATGCCATATCGTGGATTGATGGATTCTGTGTGTGCTCCATCGTGGTTTGATGTTAGCTATACGCTACATCATGGATGGCATTGGTTGCCTTTTGGAGGAAAAAGGAGAGGGTGACTCGATAGTCCCCTGGTGTGTGGTAGGCTGGATAAGGGGGTGTGTAGCGGTTGGACCTTAGGATTGGGTTGGGTTTCATGTTGCATTGTTCCGTTATGAGATGCTATGGAAATGGGCCAAGCCCAATATGACATGTGGATTGGTATGTTATGTGAACATACGTGGAAATGGGCCAAGCCCAGTGATCAGTGGATTAATGAGAAAAGGGCCGAGCCCAGTACTTGAATGTGGATTGAATGTGGGCCAAGCCCAGATTGTGGTAATGTCTAAATGATTATATTTATATGTTGCATTTGATAATTGGGTTGATTTGTGGCTAGCATGTGGGTGGATATCAGTGGTTTTAATTACACTTCGAGTGCAGTATGAGTCACCCAATTATTTATCAACATCGCGAGTATGAGAATGATCGGACCGGGTTGGAGTGGATCTGAGGTGGCCCATGCAAAGGGCGTTTTAAACATTTTTCTTTATACATTTTAATTTGAAGTACTTGAATTCATTATTTTTGTAATAAGGGCCACTTTTATTTAAAGTGTTCTATTTATGATTCTTGAAGTTTATATTATACTTAGATATATCGTTTCCAAATAGTTTATATTATAATAAAACATAATAAAGTTTTAATTCAAACTAAGCTTATATTATTTAATAGTTTTAATGGAATTACTTCCCGAAATAAACAAGATTTTCAAGTTTTATTCTAAAGACAAAGATTTTCAACATTTTTCCTTGATGACATAACGGATCCGGCCAAGACTCGTGGGTCGGGTTTTGGGGATATTCTGATTTGGTATCGAGCCGAGTTTAAAAATCGGCTTTGAGGGTTTTGGGCCCAAAACATTTTCAAATGGGCTTTTCAAAAATATGGGCTTTTAAGAAATTTTTCAGGATTTTCTGGCATGGCACCTGTACCTCCGGCCCGAGTCCACCAGGTAAGTACTTCAGACTTGTGAAGTAATTTGTTATATGAACTGTTATGGGCTTTGTTGGGCTCGTAGATTAGTGAATTAGGATCAGTTGAACCCTAAGGCTAGTCTACTCAAACATGTGCATAAGACTTAAGGTTACTAAACAAACTGTGAAGTAAGTCGTGAGTGTTAAGGTGTGGCAACTTTGTGTGCGCATGTCTAGGAGTGGTATTCAGTGGGAGCTTGGTATTTAAGCGATCTGCGTGACTCACCTCCTCTCCACTTGAATCCTACAGTGCGTAGCTACTGTTCACCTTAACCAAGAGGACTTGTTCATAAAGCTAAACCAATTCTTAAAACCCGAAAGGATTAGCCTTCTTTGTTTTAAAATTCTTGGTTTTACAATTTTAAATTTACCATTTTGGTTTGTAAACCCTAAATCTAGTTTTGAAAAAAACGTTTTTTCGATTTACCAAAATTACCAAAATGCCCTAGTGGCAAGATTACAAAATGCCCCCTGTATTATAAAATTACCACACTACACTCAACTTTTGTTAAAATGATTTTCACTTTGCAAAATATTAAAATCTCTAGTGTTCAAAATATCAATATACCCCGATTTGGAAAAATTTACAAAAATACCCCTGTGTTGAAAATTACTAAAATGCCCCGACTTTCAAAATTTCTGAGTTAACCCCAACTTTAATAAAACTTTCTTACTTTGCAAAAGTACCCAATTTTCTGTATGGCAAAAATAATACCCCGACTTTGGAAATTTACAAAATTACCCTGTTGACAAAAAAAAATTACCAAAAAAAAAAACCCTTGGTCTTTAAAATCCTGCTATATCTTCAATTTGCAAAATTTTCAAAAATACTCTTCAATTTTGGGAACTTCCAAAAAGATCCTGACTTATTAAAGTTTTTGAATCGCTCTGGTTTATGACGAAAATGTCCCTGTAAAATGACGGAAATACCCCTGGGGTAGAAACAGGCAGGAAGGTCCGAATAGTGAATGTGGGTGGTAGATACCACTGAAGGTGCCTCTATTGAGGAAGGAATGTGGCTTCATTGTGAAATGAAGGTGGCTCTATTGATGAGTGTGAAAGTGATTCTCTGAATTAGAATAGCGAATTTGAACTGGAACCTTGTGTGATTGAAAGAACTACTTCTAAAATCTTTCATTCATAAAATATGCTCGCGGTTAAATAGTGGAACAATTACTAATGCATAAAACTTCTTAATCGGATAAATCAAGGCGATAGAGATGAGTTCTAGGGGCCTTGATGAGAGGTAGAATGGCGACATCGAACCGATAGGGTCAGCCATGGGTCGAAAGTGAAGTGCTGCCTTGAAGTGGGACGTGGAGGAGCAAGATCGACAGGAGAAGATGGCGAGTGATCGCGGGCCATGTTACGAGTGCTAGAGCGAGTAGCGGGAGTTAGTAGAGAAATGGAACTCGAAAGTCGGTGTCGAAAAGGCTTAGATCGAGCAGAGCCGAGATCTTTAGAGGAGTGTCGGGAGTAGCTCCTAACGTGGCGGAGTATTGGCTAGAAGCGATTGAAAGAATCATGGATGATTTGACCGCACCAATGAAGAAAAGTGAAGGGTCTTTGTTTCGTTGCTTCGTGTGAAGCTTATCGTTGGTGGCTCTTTGTCAAACAAGGTGTACCGCGGATCGATTGGATTGGGATTACTTTAAGGCCAAGTTTAAAGGAAATGCGTAGGAGCTAGTTATTTGGACTCGCAAAGGAAAGCGTTTCTAAATCTAGTACAAGGAATAAATCGATAGCGGAGTATGAAGCTGAGTTTGTGCGACTAAGTCAGTACGCCAAAGGAATCGTGGCTACTGATTACAAAAGGAGTGTTCGATTTGAAGATGGGCTACGAGATGAGTTGCGGGAGTTGATTGCTCTGCACAGAGAAAGAGACTTCGCCATTCTGGTGGAGAAAGCTCGGATCACTGAAGAGGTTAAGAAGACTATAAGGGAAAACCAGAGAAGAATAGGAACGAGAATAAGAGAAATGTTGGACCATCAGCATATTTTGGTAATGTCCAGAAAAGACCAAGGACCGAGAACCTTGTACGTGCACTTGTACCAGCTGAACGGAGTCATTCATGTGTTAAGTGTGGGAGAACCCATTTAGGAGAGTGTTGGGGAAATAGTAAAGAATGCTTTGGTGCGGATCTAAGGCACATCTGGTTAAGAATTGTCCTCGGCGACGAGGGTCGTGGTTCAAGCCATGGAAGGAATGGTTCTAGTCGAGTCAACCAAGGATGTGATAGCGGGTAAGCTCCTTTGCTTTGGTACATGCTTTGATTGCTTTGCTTGCTTGTGAATTAGCCTTTTACGTGTGTTGCTAAGAGAGGTGTTTTGAATTTTAAGTGCGAACTTAGAGACTGTGTTGGGAAGGTAGGATAGTCTTAGTAAGATCGAGTCTGTGACATAAGCGTAAGGTGGTAAGATAGGATGTACGGACGTTAGTTAGTAAAGTAATTTCGAGGACGAAATTATTTTAAGGAGGGTAGAATTGTAACACCGGTTTAGGGGCTAGGCAATTCGGGTATAATTCAGTGTTGGAAGGTTTTGGGTGTTTTGGATGTGTTTTAGAGGTTTTAAGAATGATTGGATGAGCAGGGAGTACCTTGGAAAATTTTGGATTTTTAGTGCAAAAAGGAATAGGCGGGAAGGCCTTAAAATAATTTTATGGAGGTTATGGCGCAAGAAAGGAGTTGGCAAAGTGGCATGGAGGCGCTACTTGGGGCTTGGGAAGGTGGCGCCTAAGGGTCAAGGTTATTTGCTAAAGCGACAATTTTGTTTACTTTTGCGTCGACTAAGGATTGGGTCGGTAGGCCTTAAAATAATTGGCGGTTGGTGGACATGAAAGTCCAAGCCCGGGAAGTGGCTCTCATGCGCCACTTAGGCGTGAAGGAGAGCAAGTATTTGATTCGAGCGACAAGCGACTTTTGCGTGTTTTATTTTTCTTATGCGGCTAGGGGCTTGAGTATGAAGCCTTTAAAGATAAATGTGGGGGGGCTTTATGTCAAGAAATGCAATGTGGCCGAGTGGCCTGGGCGTTGGGGGAGAGGCGTGCAGCAGCAAGGTCCTGTGTTCGAACCTTGGAGGCTGCAATTGGTTTTATTTTATTTTCTTTGGCTTTTTGCTAGTTGGACGGCACATGGGTGTTGCAAATTGAAGTTTTTTTTTTCTCTTGATGGACAGCAGCTGGTAGGTGTTAGACGGCTAGATGGGGGTAGTATTCTATTTTATATGGTATTTGTTTTAGTGTAGGATAATCACTATTTTTTTTATTTTAATAGGTGGTTTTTTGAATTCAGCTGGTGGTGGCTTTTCTTATCTATTTATTTTTGATAGACATAAGGTGATTTTATTTAGTTTAAAATTAGTAAATAGAGATAATGGTTGCTGGTGGTTTAATTTTTGTTTAATATGATATGGATAAATTAGTTGGCTAATTCAAATCAATTTGAATTAGTGGCACGGAGCTTTGAAGTAGCAGTAGAAAGTGGGAGTCTTCAAGGGGAAGCATGTGCGAAATTGCTATTTAAATGGGCGCCTTCTTTCATAAATTTCTTTTGACCTTTGCCAATTCTTTTAGTCCACATTTGGTGCATTTTGGTCGACCATAGTCTTGTGTACCTAGCCAAGGTTCAAGTGGAATTTTCTTATTTTTTCTACCTTGAAACGAAATCCTCCCAAGCGACATATACCCTTGTCGATTTCTTCTTTGACCATTTAATCGGTGGTTGCTTTTATTAATTCTCTTTTAATCCCTTGATAGTGAAACCTTTAGCCCTCCACCTCTTTTTTATTTTATCGAGATTGAAGCCGAATCTGTTGTCGACATCTAAAGCTTGTGGGTAAGTGTTTTAGTTACTTGTTTTAATGGCCAAAACCAAATGGTGGCCTTAGTGTGGGTTGGTCGAATGCTCTATAGACTATAAGTGATGTGTTTTGCTTGTTTGTAGCCAGCGCCAAGGAGTCTAAAGGAAAGTCTCGAATTGTTTGAACTCATCAAGGTAAGGGGTGGCAAGGTATTCGGCCAAAGGGGCCTTTCCATGGATTTTTGTATGGCCGATTCTAATAGTCTTGTAACAGGATTTTTGACAATTCCATTGGTGTTTCGGGATTTCAATTTATTTCGGTAAGGATGATTAGTAAGTGACTTAGATTCGTTAATAATAGATTATGACTTTGTTGATTAATCGTGTGGTTCTGATTAAGTATCGTCGATGGATGCGAGTGCGGTCAAGAGGAGAAAGGAAAGCTCCCATCCGAAGTTCAAAAGAGATTGGTTTCTGCATGACGAGATTGGCCAACGGGTGTGGGCGCAACGGAAAATGATAGGCGGATATTGGTAGTCTCGCTAAGCGATAGCGTCGGGATCGAGGTTTAGAGCTTGAGTTATAAGGTGTGTAGTTAGCCATTGTTTAGGGATTTGTGTGATATTTGCCTGTTTTATATGTTTGTTAACAAGTGCGATAAATGTGAAATTGATACCCTTGAAGGGTATGATGGCGACCAGTTAGTAGCAAATTGGCTAATATGTGATACTTGATTTTAACTATGTGAGCATGCCTATATTTGTGAATATCATGTA
Organism: Gossypium rotundifolium; assembly: GCA_025506655.1. Classification (NCBI taxonomy): domain Eukaryota; kingdom Viridiplantae; phylum Streptophyta; class Magnoliopsida; order Malvales; family Malvaceae; genus Gossypium; species Gossypium rotundifolium. The sequence goes on along the minus strand of CP106734.1, from coordinate 135,902,094 downwards.
CATGCATCATCTTAGCATCATATTATGTTACATGTGCATGGGTGGGTTTTTGAAAGAAATGCGGTGTACTTGATGCGTGGTTGATGTCGACTTTGTGCTACATCATGGATTGGCGTTGATCGAGGTCGCGTTGTGGATCTTCTGATTTAGTTCGCGTGGTTACCTTGATTGATATCGGCTTATGCCATATCGTGGCTTGATGGATTGTTGTGTGCTCCATCGTGGTTTGATGTTAGCTATCGCTACATCGTGGATGGCATTAGTTGCCTTTTGGAGGAAAAAGGAGAGGTGACTCGATAGTCCCCGGTGTGTGGTAAATTTGGATAAGGGGTGTGTAGCGGTTGGACCTTAGGATTGGGTTGGGTTTCATGTTGCATTGTTCCGTTATGAGATGCTATGGAAATGGGCCAAGCCCAATATGACATGTGGATTGGTATGTTATGTGAACATACGTGGAAATGGGCCAAGCCCGATGTCGATGGATTAATGAGAAAAGGGCCGAGCCTAGTACTTGAATGTGGATTGAATGTGGGCCAAGCCCAGATTGTGGTAATGTCTAAATGATTATATTTATATGTTGCATTTGATAATTGGGTTGATTTGTGGCTAGCATGTGGGTGGATATCAGTGGTTTTAATTACACACTGAGTCTGTATGACTCACCCAATTATTTATCCAACATCGCAGGTAACAGAATGATCGGACCGGGTTGGAGTGGATACAGGGTGGCCCATGCAAAGGACGTTTTAAACATTTTTCTTTATACATTTTAATTTGAAGTACTTGAATTCATTATTTTTGTAATAAGGGCCACTTTTATTTAAAGTGTTCTATATATGATTACTGAAGTTTATATTATATTTAGATATATCTTTTCCAAATAGTTTATATTATAATAAAACATAATAAAGTTTTAATTCAAACTAAGCTTATATTATTTAATAGTTTTAATGGAATTACTTCCCGGAAATAAACAAGATTTTCAAGTTTTATTCTAAAGACAAAGATTTTCAACATTTTTCCGCAGTGACATAACCAGATCCGGTCAAGACTCGTGGGTCGGGTTTTGGGGATGTTACAGAGTACTTTTCATGAGATGAATGAGTTTATGGTCAGAAGTGGTTGACCACAGAAAGCTGAGTTTTAAAAGCGTTCAATTTAGGATTTTTTTTATATAGCTGGTGAATGCTTTAATGAGAAAGTGAGGTAAAACCTTCTAGATTTCAAGTGTGATTTGACAAAATTCCCAAGAAGGGGAAATGACATTAGAGTTGTAGTAAATCAACCTATAAGGATCCGAATGATTATTCGGATTTGTGAAGAGTTCCAAATTAGTGGATCATTGAGTATATACCCGGGAGGAATAAGTACTTAGGTCGCCAATGGTGCTTCGTCCTTATGTATGATAGCTTAAAGATTGTTGTCAGAGGAAACTTGTGGATAAGTGAATTTGTGATTTTGAAGAATTTATGGAAATGTTTTAAGAATGTTGGTAACAACTCCTCCTGATAAAATTTTTGAGGACGAAAATCCCTAAGGGGAGAATTATATGACGATTTAGGGTCTAGTCGAGCAGTGATCTCAAAATCACTAAACCGAGAAAGAGAAAATTATTTTCATGTTATATTATGTGTTATAACATGTTTATAAAGATGTATGAAAGTTTTGGTGTTTTAATTTTAGCGATTTCATGCTAAATCGCTAAAAAGGACTAAATCGCATAAAGTGCGAAAGTGCCATTCTATAGGCTAAAGGTACCAAATAGCCATGAAATATTAATTGGAGGGTTTTAAAGGGCAATTAGACCATCTTGAATATGATGGCCGGCCATGTAGACAAGAGGGGACAAGAGTTTTAATTTTTGGTCAAAGTTGGTGGGTTGAAATTGATGTTTTATAATAAAATAAAGAAAAGAAAAAGATATCATCTTTTTCTCACTTCTTCTCCACCGAAAATGAGCAGCAACAAGGGGGGTTTTGAAGCTTAAAATTTAAGCAAGCAATCCTCCTCCCTAGTAAGTGATTTTGATCATTTTTCTTTAAGAAAACTGTACTTTTGTAATCCCCAAAGCTTAAGCTAGCTAATGAGGGGACTATTTTACAATATGGTTGAAAGTCTAAGGACTTGCCATTAGAAAGTCTATGTTGTTTAATGAGTTTTTATGGAAGAAAATGAATGATAGGATGATGAGAAACAACTTTTGTGAAAGGATTTTCATGGAAAATACCTAAAATGGGCTATTATGCAAAGGTTGTAATTTATTCATTAAGGCATGAAATAGTTGCAACTGGAGATAGTTGTAAGAGGATTAAATGTTCAGCTAGGCTTCTTTAACAAGAAATTGAGATGAAAATTTATTTACGAGCCTAGGGGCAAAATCATAATTTTCCAAAGTATAGGGGCAAAATGGTTAATTTTTCTTAGGTGGATATTATGTTGTAATTTTATCATTAAGTGATTAAACGAGTAAATTTTATTGTTATAGATCGAAGAAAATGAGACTCGGACCTAAAACAGGGGAAAAGAGAAAGGTGCGTAAAAAGTCTTTTTCGGCCCTTTCGGTATCGAGGTAAGTTCATGTGCTAACCTTGCAACTACATATGAGTTAATTCGATACTCTAATGTAAAATGGAATGTATGTTTATACTATGAATGTATGAAATTTAGTCGATGAGATGTCAAGAGAACTAAGCCTAAGAGAAATGATAAATGTTCATAGCATGAAATGATGATGGTTAAAGTCTCGAGTAAGACCATATTGGAATATGGCCTCGATGTAAGAGTTTGTATAAGACCATGTCGGGACATGGCATCGACATGTCATGGACGTCAATGGTATCAATGAGAGCTATGTACATGAGAGACAAGTTGAGTGGTTCAACGGGCATGTGGAATGTATGTGATTGTACCATGAGAAGAGCAAGTATATGTTAGGATTGAAATGATATGAATTCAATGATTGATAAACCCTAGTGGGACAAGTATAATTGATGCACTTTAGTCGCATGAAATAACCATACTGATGCATTGTGTGAATATGAACGAGTATCGTAGAATGTTAAGTAAGGATAGTAGTGTGTGAGGAAGTTCTCAGTGGAACATTTGAAATAGAGATATACGTATGGATTACTATCCATGAATGAGAAATTAAAGGTGAGCTATATGCGATATCACCTTATTGATATTAAATGATGGGTCGTGTGGGGTACCATCAATTATATTGCTATAGGTGGGTCGTAATGCGTTACCACGAAATATATTAGAAATCAATGGGTGTGTGGTTATAATTCGAGTAAAGTAATGTGTGAATGAATTATCGAAAATGCTTGATGTGTTGTTCTATATGATCTTGTGATGATTAGTACAGAGTGTATGCTAATTAAATGAGCATTCACTTGTGGCATGGTAAGAGTAGGGTAAAAAGTAGAACGAGTAAGCTTTAAGGATGATTAAGTAAGTAACCCTGAGTTCGTGAGAAAGGCACATTATAATAACTTGTAGTCATGTTTATTCAATGAATATCAGTGTTTGTCAGTTTAGGCAGATGAACTTACTAAGCATTATTGCTTACTCCTCTTCTTTTCTCATCTTTTATAGGTTACTTTAGCTAGCTCGGGTTGGAGATCGCCGGAGATGTTTTCACACTATCGAGCAGACCCTTGGCATGAGGTATCAAGTCCTATTGAGTCATGGCATGTATAGGGCTAGAACTTAAGGTTGATTAAGTTATGGTTAAGGGTGCTTAATTGTGTAAGGCCATTAATGATGGCTTGTGTTGTTATAATTGTATGGGAGGAAAACCTTATTTTCATGAATCAAATGTATAAGCTCATGCGTTTTAGTTGATGATTTGAGACTTTATTGGATTAGTATATGTATGCATGCACTTGAGAGTGGTAAGAAGGCTTAGTAATTAGCCTCTGAGTGCCCACACGGTTAGACACACGGGTGTGTGTCTAGGCCGCGCATACCCTGCGCCTTATTATTATTAGAAAGAATATACCACGGGTAAGTCCCATGGCCCTATGCATGAGCCGTGTAAGACACACGGTTTGAGCATAGGCGTGTGCCCAAGCCGTGTGGATTAAGTCGGTAGCTCTCTACGGTTGGGCGACACGGGCGTGTCAGGGCCGTGTGGACCAAGTCAATAGCTCCCCACGGGCATTGGACACGGGGGTGCCTTAGAGGTACATGGGCATGCCCCTGGACTAACACGGACGTGTGCCTTGGTTGTGAAGCATTTGGCAGAATGCTCTAGTTTTATGCACGGTTTGGGGACATGGGCGTGTGTGTGTCCATGGGCGTGTTTCAACATGTACGGGCGTGTGAACCCAAAATAAAAGAGAAAAATTTAAGAATAGAAAAAGCTCTGTGATAGTCTTGAGAGCCCTCGAGAATATGAGTGAGACTTCGTAAGTCGAAAATGAATTTGTAAAGGTGGCTTAAGTGAGTAGTCATAATAAGCCTAGGTGGTGTCATGAGGTTTTAGTACGGTAACGCCTTGGGCCTGGTTCCGGCGTAGAACCCGGGCAAGGGGTGTTACAGAACAACTACAAGGTTATATGGTGGCTATCTAACAGAGAAAAGAAGAGAGTTAGGGAGTAGAAGAGAAATCGGTTTGCAAAAAAAAAAGTGATTAGAGAAGAGAAAAGATGAAGTAAGAATGGAAAACAAGGTTCAGCTTTTACCCAAAGAAACAAGAAGGAGAGAAGAGAAGTAAAGGGTCTTACGATTTTGGTAGAAAAGAAATGTACCAAAGTTACTAAAATGCAAAAGAAAGGGAAGATGGTTTCGGCTTTGGAGAAAAGTGGGAAAACCAATGAGAAAATAGAAGAGAGCTCAAGAAGACTTGCCAAAAGTCGGCACTCAACACCCCCTTAATGACCGAATAAGCTCAAAAGAAAGAGAAATGAAAGAAAATCCTAAGACCCAAAGGATTTTTGGCACACTCAGCTCTTCTAGAACCAAAATCGAAACCCCCTTCAAGCACACCATAATCGGCCAACAACCCCACAAGCCACCAAATCTCTTGTTCAGCTCCTGCTTTCACTCCCCTTCAATCATTTGAATCAGTTTGACCAATTCAAACTCCACCACCTCCTCATGGCCACACATTCAAAAAATTTGACTCATTCAACCAACCACCATGAAGAGTCCAGCCGAATGCCACCACCTTAGCTCCCTAAACGCAAAAAATAAAGCTTCTAAATTCTACTGACGCGACTCGAACTCCTTCCCCCTGCTGCTCCCTTGTGACGCCACACTCCTACACCTTAAGTGGCGTCTTATTGCCACTCTACCACACCTCTTCTTGTGTCAACAAACCCAAGAGATTATCCTTAAGACCTACTTCACCTAGCTCTCCACTAAAGAGCCTAAAAACAAAATTTACACCAAAGCTCAAGCTTGACCCCGAGCCTTCTCGAGACCCCCAAACGTACCAAATTAACAAATGAACATGCCAAACATCCGGGGTGTTCCCATTCTATTCGTGAAGAAAAAGAGCAGTTCCATGAGACAAACCGACATTTAGAACTAGGTGACAAATGAAGAATAAGTACCGTTGTTGAGGATCGATGATCTATTTGATCAATTGAAGGGAGCTATAATTTTGGTCATGCCTTTTGGTCTAACAAATGCCCTACAATCTTCATGGATTTGATGAATCGTATTTTTGACCGTGCTTGGATAAATTTGTTATGGTCTTCATCGATGATATACTGATTTCCTCTCGAGTTGAGAACGATCATGCCGAGCATTTGAGTTTGGTTCTACAAGTTTTGAGAGAAAAATAATTGTATGCCAAATTTAGTAAGAGTGAATTTTGGCTCAAGGAAGTAGGATTTTTGGGGCACATTGTCTCAAGAGATAGGATTAAAGTCGATCCGAGTAAGATTTCAGCAATGGTTGAATGGAAACCACCGAGGAACGTAACTGAAGTGAAGAGTTTTCTATGCCTAGCAGGCTATTATAGGCGTTTTGTCAAAGGGTTTTCTATTATAGCTACCCTGATGACAAGACTTTTGCAAAAAGATGCGAAGTTTGTTTGGACTGAGAAATGTCAACAAAGTTTTGAGAAACTGAAGACACTGTTAACTGAGGCTCCTGTTTTGGTGCAACCTGAGCCAAGAAGGGAATTTGTGGTTGCGTCTTAAAGCGGATTGGGTTGTGTACTTATGCAAGAGGGTAAAGTGATTGCATACGCCTCTAGATAGTTGAATCTGCATGAGAAGAACTACCTGACTCACGATTTAGAGTTGGCCGCAATCGTGTTTGCATTGAAAATTTAGAGGCATCATTTATATGGTGAAAAGTGTCAGATTTTCACCGACCATAAAAGCCTAAAGTATTTGATGACCCAAAAAGAATTAAATCTGAAGCAACGAATGTGGATAGAATTAATTATGGATTATGAGTTAATAATTGACTACCATCCGCGAAAGGCTAATGTAGTCACTAACGCGTTGAGCAGAAAATTATTATTTGCACTAAAAGCCATAAGTACTCAGATGACCTTGTTAGATGATGGATCTATTTTAGCATAGTTGAGGTCCAAACCATTGCTCCTTCAAGAGATTTGTGAAGCTTAGAGAGATGATAAAAGTTTGCAAGCAAAGAGAGTTTTATGTGAGTCAAACGTTGAGTCAAATTTTCGAGTAAATCTTGATGGATGTCTGACATTTTGAGATAAGATTTGTGTACCTAGGAATGATGAGCTTATTTGCAAAATCTTGCATGAAGTGCATAGCGGATGTTTGAATTTACACGCAGGCAGCACAAAGATGTACCATGATTTGAAGAGATGGTATTGGTGGTTGGGTATGAAGAAAGATATTTCCGAATTTATATCCAAATGCCTTATTTGTCAGCAAGTGAAGGCTGAACATCAAGTACCTTCGGGCTTACTTCAGCCCCTTATGATTCCTGAATGGAAGTGGGACTATGTTACTATGGACTTTGTGGCAGGCTTACCGTTGACGCCCAAGAGGAAAGATGCAGTATGGGTAGTGGTTGATAGACTCACTAAGTTAGCTCACTTTTTACCAGTGCGAGTTGACTATTCACTCGATAAATTGGTAGACTTGTACATGTTTGAGATAGTAAGACTTCATGGTGTACCGTTGTCAATCATTTCAGATAGAGATCCAAGATTCACGTCACGATTTTGGAAAAAGCTGCAAGACGCTTTAGGCACGAAATTGAGTTTCAATACTGCCTTCCATCCACAAACTGACAGGCAGTCAGAGAGAGTAATTCAGATACTTGAACATATGCTTAGATGTTATGTTTTGGAATTCCACGGTAGTTGGGAGAAATACTTACCATTGGTGGAATTCGCCTATAACAACAATTTTCAGTCAAGTTTAAAGATGGTGCGTTACGAGGCATTGTATGGGCGTAAGTGTCAAACGCCCTTGTATTGGTCAGAACTCAGAGAGAAATAGATACTCTGGGTTGACTTGGTGAAAGAAACCGAAGAGAAGGTAAAAGTGGTACGTAACTGCCTGAAAGTCGCCTAAGATAGACAGAAGTCCTATTCGGATTTAAAAAGGAAATAGATAGAATTCAAAGTCGGTGATAAGGTGTTTTTTGAAAGTATCACCTTGGAGAAAAGTCCTCAGATTTGGCCGGAAGGGCAAACTGAGTCCGCGCTTTATCAAACCTTATGAAATTACTGAAAGGATAGGACTGGTAGCTTATCTATTAGCCTTGCCACCTGAGTTAGAAAAGATTCATGATGTCTTTCATGTGTCTATGTTGCACCGATACCGTTCAGATACTTCACATGTCTTAGTGCCGACAGAGGTAGAAATACAACCTGATTTGACGTATGGTGAAGAACCAGTTAGAATTTTGGCTCGTGAAGTCAAGCAGTTAAGGAACAAAATCATAGCCCTAGTTAAAGTCCTATGGAAAAGGCATGGTATAGAAGAAGCTACATGGGAGTCCGAGGAATCAATGAGAAACCAATACCCCAACCTTTTTACTGGTAAGATTTTCGAGGACAAAAATCCTTAAGGGGAGAATTGTAATAGCCCGATTTAGGGGCTAGTTGGAATAGTGATCTCGGGATCACTAATCTGAGATTTGAGAAATTTATTTTCATGTTATATTATGAGTTAGAACTTGACAGTATATATGCATGAAAATTTTGGTACTTTAATTTTAGCGATTTCGTGTTTAATCGTGAAAAAGGACTAAATCGCATTAAATGCGGAAGTTCCATTCTATAAGCTAAAGGTGCCAAATAGCCATAGATTATAAATTGGAGGTCTTTAAAAGGCAATTAGACCCCTAGAGATAGCATGGCCGGCCATAGGAGACAATTGTGCCAAAATTTGGTCAACGTTGTTGATATTAGGTGGACTAAATTGGTGTTTTATATTAAAATAAAGAAAAAGAAGATATCATCTTTTTTTCTCTCTTCTTCTCCACGAAAATTGTCAACAAACTAAAGGGTTTTTGAACTCAAATTTTCAGCAAGCTTCTCTCCTTATTAGTAAGTGTTCTAGTGACTTTTTCTTGAAAATAACTGTACTCTTGGGACCTTAAGCTTTCAAATAAGGGGACTATTGTGCAATATTGTGAAAAGTTTAGAGTTCTACCATGAGAACTATATTAGTTAATTGCTGCATTTTTATGGAAGAAATTGAGTCTTAGTTGTTAGATGAACAACTTTTGTGAAAGGTGTTGTCTTGGAAACACCTAATTGGACCTTGATGAAAAGGTTACAAATTTGTAGTAATTATGTGAAATGTTGAGTGTTGATGATAGCTATAAGAGTATTAAATGTTCACCCAGGCTTGTTGAAGGTAGAAATGTGATTAGAATTAATTTTCGAGCCTAGGGGTAAAATGGTCATTTTGCCAAAGTTTAGGGGTAAAATAGTAATTTTACCTAAACATGATTTTTGAAATGCTTTTACTAATATAATTATTAAAATGAGTTAAATTGCTATTATAGAGCAAGAAGAAATACGGACCCGCCTTGATTGGGGAAAGAACAAAGTCTCGGACTAGATCGACAAGCTAGCTCATTTTGAAATCGAGGTAAGTTGTATGTGATTTAAACAACATTTTTATTAGCATGTTGAGAAATGCTTGTCATTTATTTAATGAATAATGCATTACTAAAATGAGTAGTTAATATGAATGAGATGTTGAAGCCTTAATGGGTCATATTGATTAGAGAAATGACATCATTGAGGTATGAAATAGATAAGGTCCCGTATAAGACCATGTTCGGGACATGGCCTCGGCACCGAGTTGAATCTCGTATAAGACCATATCCGTGATATGGCATCGATACATAAGAAGTAATCCCGTATAAGACCATATCCGGGATACGACTTCGTAATGAATATGGAGATCGTATAAGACCATATCCGGGATATGGCATCGATACATGAGAAGTAATCCCATATAAAACCATATCCGGGATATGGCATTGGCATCTAAAAGTGACTCCATGTAAGACCACCTCGAGGATGTGGCATTGGCTTTATATGTACAATAGTGACGATAAACACGCGTCTTTGATTATCCCTTATGGACAGTAGGATAAGTAGACGAAATTAGAAGTAGAGATGTGAATGATATATAAGTCATGTGAACAAGTGAATACAAGTATCGTGATTGAGTCACGTGGGATCGGTTTCGATATGTGGCACGATATGTGCTAGATAAGGGCAATTATAAGTAAGTATTGTCAAGAAGTCTTGACTCGTGTACGGTTAGCTAATACCGTGGAGGGATTATTTTATAAACATTATTATTGCTATTTATTTCCATGCAACTTACTAAGCTTTATGCTTACCCCTTTTTCATTGCCCTTCTTTCTTATAGTATTGCCAAGATAACTCAAGGATTGTGGACGTAGGAGTTTCGAAATCATGCTATCGATAAAACTTTGGTCTAACAATTTTAGACTTATTTTGAATATGGCATGTGTAGGACTTGAGTAATTGTTGGTCAAAGTGTTGGCTTTGTAAGTTTGTAAGAGATATTTTGTAAATGGCCTTATGAATTAGGCAAATTCTTTTGCTTAATAAAAATGGAATTCATGAAGTGTTTATCCCTTAATTTATCTTGTATGTTGGAATGGGTCCTTAGACTTGCTTATGGGATAAGAGTTGTATTGTTTTGAATGGAAGTGTGTATGTGTGCATTTTAGGGTGGAAATGGCTTGGTATATAGCCTACCAATTGACCACATAAGTTGACAAACAGGCGTGGGAATAGATCGTGTGGAAGGCATGGCCAGCACATGGGCGTGCACCCAGGCCGTGTGTAGTCTACACCTTGCACTTGAGATTTAAATCACCACACGTTTGGGGTACACGGGCGTGTGTATAGGCCGTGTGGAGAAGTCAGAATGCTAAGGTTTTATATACGGGCCAGGGCCACGGGGTGCCATGGCCGTGTGAATTTAGTCAGTATCGACCACGGGTGAAAACACGGGCATGCTTTAGGGGTACACGGGCGTGTCTCTAGGCCTACACGGGCGTGTGGCCTCTGTTTTGTCAAAAAGTTTTTTGAACTCACGAAAGTTTCCGGAAAGATCTCGATACATCTCAGAAGTGTGTTTAGGGCCTCCTAGGCCGATTATGTGTGAGCGATAGGGTTAAAGGAAATTTTTATAACCCTATTCTAGATGTTTAAGAAAGACTAGTTATGTAATGCTTCACACCTTGTTTCGGCTCGAATATGGGCAAGGGGTGTTACAGACAATCCGCAAGATGAGCATTGAAAAGCTCAGTGATGATAATACATCCAATTTCTTAATATAACAACTTTAAGTAGCATAACATACTAAAAACCAACATAAAAACAAGTTATTGTGCTATAATAAATCAAGATATAATTATTTAACAATAATTTTTATAGCGCCCATATAATATAGCAATGGATCCAACCTACTTCATGAAAGATATGCATAATGGCAACACTTGGTTGTGTGTCTCTGAGTATATCAAAATCATCAATAATTAAGTTTGAATTCATCAATATAACATTGTTTCAAATTAGGAATTTAGCTCTTTTAACCAGTTATGGATCAAGAGCGATTACATAAATTAATCCCCTAACATTCCAAGAATGCAAACTAATGCCAATTGGGCTTTAAATGTACCAATGCATGTAAAAACATGACTTCCTCTAACAGTCCAAGAGTGCACACAAGTGCCAAGTATAAATGCACAAAAGCGCCAATAGAATGCACATAAGTGCCAAATCTTCCTCTATCATAAAATAGATCCTATGACATGTCAACTATACCTGAACCATTTAGAATATTGTTTAATAAGGTGTTTATTAATAAAAATGCTTTAATGTCACAAACTAACAACAATTATTGCCACACATCACCAAAGAATTAATCACATATTCATTATATTAGCCCTTTCACAAATCAAGTCATAAGCATTTCCATGAGATCATTTCAAAACTATATCAAACGTTTACTCACATACATAAATGCATACATAACTAACATATTATACTAGAAATGAACATAATTAACATCAGATCCTAAGCTAGATTACTTAATTGGAATTATATCACATAATTGCAATAAGTTAGCACAAATCGAAAATTGTTACGCCTCAACAATCTTCTCCATTCCTTTGCCTGTGGAACTTTCTCCAACTTCTATTGCTTCAAAATTGACTTTTACACAATGAGCCTAGTTAGAACAACAAGAATTAACAATCAATGCATTAGAAATTCAATAAAATCATGCAATGCAATCAAGCAATACATTTTCATGCTTCAATGCCCACTCTCAAGAAATTTAATCAAAACTTATCGTACCTCAAATATAACCCTAGACACACTCTTAAGAACTTAAAAACACAAATCACTGCTAAAATTGACCCTCTTCTCTTTCCCTTAAGCACTCATCAATGACAATTTCTACAAACTAAGACTAAACTCTATTCTAATCCAATTTCCAACATTTTATTAACTCACTAAAACTCATTAACAACTCAAATCTAACCTATAAAAAACAACCTAAGGAAATCTCAACTTCTTTTCACTATTTAAAAATCGAGATCACAGTTGAGCAAATATAGAAAAATCATTGGAAATCCATTTTTAATATTAGAAAAGTAATATACTAGAGTTAGAAACTTCACTACCTTGTTGTATTTTTTGAAATCAAATAAAAAAAACCAAGCAAGAAGTTAAGAACTGTTTCTTTCTCAACTTTCATATTCTTGCAAAAATGGAGAAATAGAAAAGAATGAGAAATCAAATTTTGATCTTAAAAATTAATAATCTTGATGAAAAATGAGTTTACCATTCAAGATTGATTGTTAGAGATTAATGCTTTGAAAAAATATTATATAAAGCTTTGAGAGAATTTTTAGAATGTATTAGAGAAAATTCTGTGTTCTTGCAAATGAAAAACCAACTGTCAACCTCATTCAAAAACTACCAAGGTTTAATTGCTATCGGGTTCTTGGTCACTTTTCCTTTTAAAAGCACTAAATTTTAAAAATCTATTTTTTGCTAAATTCCAAAATTGTCCCAATTTTTTTTCCAATGTTACAATTTAATCTATAGCTTTAATTACTAAACTCTCAATATTAATTAACTAATAATACTAATTAATACACATGTACTAATTAATAAACCTATAATTCACTATCGTGCCCATTCCTAAAAATCTCTCGATTTAACTTTTTGTAATGGCTCGGTATAAGAAATCTAACCCAAAATCAAATTTTCTAACATTGACAAAAACCGAGTTGTTACAGGTAGACCTGATCATGGGTCGAGTCAAGTTTGGTTTGGGCTGAAGAAAAATTTTAGGCCCATTTTAGGCTCGGGCCTAGCTCGAATCGAAAAATGGGCCTAAAATTCTATCCAAGTCTAGCTTAGATTAAAAAATGCTAAACTCCAGCCCGACCTAGCCCGACTGCATTGATTTTTTTTAGATTTTTTTACATAAAAACAAATTTAAAAATATAATACATCAAAAAAATTAAAATAAATATTTGTCAACAAACTGAAAATACATTAAAAAAATCTTTATACTTAAATAACATAAAGATAGTTGCAATTTAGCAAATCTAAAATCGTAGCAAAAGTAACAATAAAACAAGAGTTATACAATAACCAAATAGTAGTAATATAATAGTGAAATGGTAGCAAAACAGCAGTAAACAACAGGGGGGAAAAAGTTTAGGCTTATTCGGGCTGGGTTGGGTCTGGGCCAAAAAATCCTACCCGAAGCCTGGACAATTTAGAAAATGGGTCTTATTTTCTATCCAAATTCATTTTTCGAGCCTATATTTTTGCCCAAATCCTCCCACTATTTAGGTGGATCTTTGGGCATGGTTGGGTGGCCCGACCTATGATTAGGTCTAGCTACATGCAGTGAAATGGATTATGAGATATGTTTGGGACACCTCTAGCTTTAAACTTTGTTTTAGCAATGAGAAACTCAGTCTAGTTGGTTATATAGATTGAAATAAGACCGAAAACATTGAATCAAGAAGATTTACTTTTGGTTACTAGATTTCTTTTTGGGGGGGTTGTGGCTCGGCAATATAGATTAAAAAAATGTGTTGCATTTTCCATTATCGAGTTTAAGTTTATTACAACCACCAAAGAATGTAAGGAGTGATTTAGATAAAAAAAAATTTGTACAAAACTCGACTTTCCTCAAGAGAGGTTTGTCTTGTTTTGTGATAGCCAAAGTGCTATTTATCTTGATAAGAATTCGACTTTTCATGCTTAATATAAACATATTGATGCAAGGTATTATTCTAGATAAGAAGTTCTTGAGGCTTAGTTGTTAAAGTTTGAGAAAATTCACATTGATGATAATGATATGTATATGTTGACCATGATCTTACCAAGAGAAAAGTTTGAAATTTATTGCTCGATGGTTGGTGGGTTTTTTACCCTAATAATATAAAAATAAAATAAAATACTAAAATGGTATGTTGCTAAAATTAAGTACCAAAATGGTACATTTAGATGGGTGGAGGGTGTCAGATAGGCGGCACCAATGGAAGGTATCAAATAGGCGGCACCAACTGTGCTTATTTGATAGGCGGCACTGGTGGTACCTATTTGATAGGCGACACACCCAGTGTATTTTCCCCCCACTGCCCCATCTGGCTCGTATCAGTTTATGTTTTTAAATTTCTTTTTAGAGTTTTTAGGGTTAGGATTTTGTTAAAATAATTTAAGGTTAAGGTTTTTAGTGATTTTTAAAAATAAATCAAGATTTAGGGTTTAAGATTTTAGTAATTTTTAAAAGAAAGTGGGAGAGGGAGTGAGGTGGAAGAAAAAAAAATGTCATTTACACAAAAAAAAATAAAAATTTTTGAGCTATTCTTTGAAAAAATCGGAAAAATAAGGACCAAAAATTAAAGATGAGAAATCGTGACTGACCGGTCACATCATGTTAGCTACGTCAGCAATGTGACAACTCAGTGTTTTTTAGCCTGTTACTGTTTAAAAAAAATTGAATTTTTGGAGCCTCCCACGGTTCTAGTATAAAAGGGGGGTGAGCTTTTGGTTTGGTCCCTGCATGCTTAGAAGAAATAGTTAGTAGATTACATTGTTTTTTTTCTTTTATTATTATTAATTTCCAATTTTCACAGACCGGCCTAGTCAGTACCCGACTGAACTCATTTTTTTTATTTTCAACTCAAATAACTCATTTTTTCTATGATTCTGCAATCTGGCTTGTTGTAACAAAAAAATATTGTTATTGCATTGAATCAACAATCAGAAGTAGAAAAAATCCTATTTTCGTATTAATCGTATTAACTTCGAATTTGAGATAACACCAACTAAAACCAACCTAACAAACTAATAAATTAATAATAATAAAAGAAAAAAACATTGTAATCTACTAACTATTTCTTCTAAACATGCGGGGATCAAACCAAAAGGCCACCCCCCTTTTATACTAGAACCGTGGGAAAGGGGAGGCTCCAAAAATTCTATTTTCTTTTTAAAACTGCAACAGGCTAAAAAACACTGATTTGTCACATTGCTGACGCCGTTGACGTGATGTGACCGGTTAGTCACGATTTCCCATCTCTATTTTTAGTCCTTATTTTTTTGATTTTTTCAAAGAATAGCTCAACAGTTTTTATTTTTTTTTGCGTAAATGACTTTTTTTTCTTCCACCTCACCCCCTTTCCCATTCTCGTTTAAAAATCACTAGAACTCTAAACTCTAAACCCTAAATCTTAATTTACTTTTAAAAATTACTAAAACTATTAACCTTAAATTATTTTAACAAAAACCTAAATTATTTTAACAAAATCTTAACCCTAAAAACCCTAAAAAGAAATTAAAAATATAAACTGATACGAGCCGGATGGGGGAGTGGGGGAGGAAATACACTGGGTGTGTCACCTATCAAATAGGCACCACCAGTTCCGCCTATCAAATAAGCACAACTGGTGTCGCCTATTTGATACCCTCCACTTGTGCCGCCTATTCGACACCCTTCACTCATCTAAATATACTATTTTGATACTTAATCTTAACAACATACTATTTTAATATTTTATTTTATTTTTTATATTATTAGGTTAAAAAACCCATGGTTGGTATAATGAAAACCAAAAAAAAAAATAGGAAAAGATTTATTGGGCCTTGGGTCCCACCATGTGTGGGAAAACGTAATTACCCATGTGCCCTATAACATAAAAAAGTGAGCAAACCTTTTTTGAACAAGATTTTATTGAGTTTGCATCAAAAATCAAAAGAAAAAGAGAGAATGGGAGAAAAAGAGAATTATGTTCATCAAGTGTAGTTTTGATAAACTATTTAATTGAGGATTTATTTGAAGTCCACTTGAGTTGAGTTTTGGGCATGAAAAGTACACGAAGATATCAATCGTGAGTAATATGATTTTTCATGTGGTATAATTGTTCGATATTCTTTTTCAAAGTTGGTATCTTTTTAGGTGAAATTTTTAATTTTTTTTTGAAAATTTATTTAAAATTATTTGTTGATAGTCTTGTTAGAGTTATATACTCTTGTTGTGATTTGTATTGTAATCTTGTTGCACGAATCTAGGTATGGTGGGTTTTTGAATGGATTCTCAAGTTGTGTAATTTTTATCCTTTGTTTTAAATTGGGTTTTTCATGTAAAATTGTCTCATTTTATTGTTTTTGTTTATAATATGATGATTGATTTGTAATGATTGTTGATATATTATATTATTGAATTTTTTATAATTACTAACTCGTATTTATTGAGAATATAAAAATGCGATTTATGTTTCACTGGATTTGGTGGGGTTTGGTTTCATCCCATCAATTCCTTTGTATTTTCCTCGCTTCCAGTCCTCATATTCTAACCACCTCTAAATTCTGAAATCAAAACAAACCAATTTAAATATAACTCTTTGAATGGACTGATAAGATTTGAAAGGTTGTTGCCCTATATAAGGTCATTATATATATATATATATATATACACATAATTAGATGTACTCTTAATTAGTCAAGAGAGATAAGTGGTCCAATTTATAGACGACGAAAAAGGGTAGTTAGTTTGTAAGCTGTGACATATCTGAAAGACAGGACAAAGATTATCTGTCTTTAGGGCAAGAAGAAGAAGAAGAGGCCCTTATTACCAAATTGAAGAATCAAAGGACATATTGTTGTTATATTTTGAGGTAAAAACAAAAAGGTCAATTAATGGATCGCTCGGTCTCCAACTTTTCAGACACCATCATCTCTTGTAGTAAAATAATAAGCATTGTCAGGTAAAACCTTTTTGCAGTATATGTGGAGAACATACATATATATATATATATATATATTCACACATATATTGCTATCATCATGCATGAATGCGTATCTGGCTTGCTGATTATAGCGTTTCTTTTTATATATATATAATCAAAGCTTGTACACTGAGCTTCCTTGTTTTCTTTCTTCTGTTCTGCGTGTTTGTACATGTGGTCCCTGCTTTGCACGTGTGTAGTAGAGCCATGCATGGGATCTCTTGTATGGCAGAAAAGGTTTTCAAATGTGAACTTGCAAAGCCTCAAAAATTAATACATAGGATGCTTGTGTTTTGCCCTCGTTCTCTTGTCTTGGTGTCAGTGATGTCACAAACTCCTTTCATAACAATAATATGTAAAATCAAACAAATTTCCACCTACATATATTTATTATTATTTAAGCCAAATCCAATCTTTAAATGAGAGATATGATTATCTAATAATACTCAAATTTAAGATATTTAGTAAAAGAAAATTCAACTCTTTACCAAAGTAGTGGGGGGTGGGGAGGTAGACTCAGCAACCCAAGCAAATCTGGTTCAGTTGGTTATTACCGAGCATGAATTGAAGAAACATGCTTTTGGAATGGTAAGAAGATGTGGAAAATAGCTTTTCTAATCAATGCTTCTTTTTTTCCTACTTGGAAGGGGTGGGGGGGAGCCAGCCTCAAATGCATGAAAAGAAAGGAGAGGTCACATTGGATGTCCCCACCATATAAATAGTAGGGCTGATCCCATAAGATTCTGTTGGGGCTGTTCCCTTGGAACCATATGAAAAAGCAAAGCCAAAATGTGCACTGTTTCCCAATGGGAACATCACAACACCCAACCAGTAAAAAATGAGACCGCATTTGGCAAAGCCAAATTAAGAAGTCTCAGTTAAGCATTGTTGGGAAAAACTTCATGTGGAAACCATTTTTTTGAAAATGGGAATTGATTAGAGTTTTGAAAACGAAAATAAAAATAGGATTCATCATCGATCTTTATTAGGTGTGATCAGATCATTTTTATTTTAATAAAACGCTTTAGTTTACTAAAACTGTATTTTTATCTCTGAAATTTGAGAAAACGGGTTCGGGAGTCAGTTACGTGCGAGAAATGATTAGCACCCTCGTCACGCCCAAAATTGGTACCAAATCGACTAATTAGTGTCTTAATCTCGAAAATTGAAAACCGATAACAAATTTAAAATACGATCCTTTTTTATTAATGTTGATTTTAAAACACTTGAGTGAGTTGAAATAATCATAAAAGAGCATCTCATCTCGAGGCGACGAAATGCCACATCCAGTAAGTTAGGACACGGCACCCCGAATCTTTGAGAATAAGCCTGCCTTTTATTTAAAAGCATGTGTATTTTAATTTTAAAAGAATATTCAGTTATTTAGATTAAACAAGAAAAACGAAACATAGTAAGTTAGGGCACGGTCTCTCGAATTTCTAAATACGGAATATTGTCATTTTTAGAAATTTTTATCTCAAGGTAACGAGATGTCACACCCAATAAGTTAGGGCATAATACTTTGTACTCTCGGGAATAAGCCTTTTTTTTTAAACTTGTATTTTGTTTTAAAAGGATATTTCGTTTTTTAGGCTAAACGAGGAAAATCGAAACCCAGTAAGTTAGGACACTATTTTCTCGAATTTCTAAAACACGAAATATTACCTTATTTTTTTGAAAATTTTTATTTAAAATGGTAGCGGGTACAATATTCAAAAGACATGTATGATTTGTTTGGATTTTTAAAAAAACGAATAACCTAGGTTGAAATAATATGTTAGGGTTTAATTTACAATGTAATGACATAATATAAAAATAATAAGGATCAAGGAATAATAATACATGAGCAAAACATTATGCAAGTGAATGGCCATAATATGAAAATACAAATAAGCGAGTCATAATACATGCAATGGCAATAATCTCACAACATACATCATTTGAACACTAGCATTAATAACCAAAGAACAATGAAATAAAGAAAATTATAAAAGATAGATAATACATAAAACAATTTAAAATAAGTAGCAAACAATTTTAAGTAAATAGTTTGTAACAAAAGTTTAAAATGAATAATATGTAAAGCAATTCAAAATAGTATAAATGGTTTAAAATAAATAATATATAAAAAATTTAAATACCTAATATAATAATAAAAAGTTTAAAATAAATAATATACATAGAATATTAAAGTTGAAAAATAAATAACAAATTAAAAAGGGTTAAAAATCAACATATTAGGGACTGAATTAAAATAGAAATGAAACTACAGGCCTAAATTAGAAAATGCGCTAAGACAGGGGGACCGATCGGGGTAATATTCCCAGCCTTCTTATGCGCATTTATGGTCAAGGACCCAATTGAAAACCTAGAGAAATGTACAGGTAAAATCTATAAAAAAGAAAAAAAAAAGAGGGTCGATTGAATAGCGCAAACGGAGAAGGAGCTATCGCGCAAATATCCCTTTTAAGGGATATGCGCAGCTTCCCTTGTATCCAAATGGTGTCGTTTTGGTAGTTACATATAAAGCCCAAAGTTTCTGAAAAAAAAAATTTAAACCTTAAATTTTTTTAAAAAAGAGCAGCCACCACCTCTCTCTCCCCTTCATCTTTCCCGATTGAAAAGGGGTTTTCCAATCATTTGTTCGTCGTCCGTTGCACCACCATCACACGGTGGCCAACAGTGCGCAAGAGAGGCGCTCAGCCTCCGATTCAAAGCGCCTTTGAAGCGAAGCCCTTGAACCCCGTTTTCGAACCCAATTTGTGACGACGGAAGGAGCTTTCCGACGATGCATTCGTGGATTCAGGTATGGTCCCTTTTCTCCTTTTTATTACTATTTCATTTTTAAAAGTTTGAAAATAACAAAATAGAAAAAATATATAAACAGCAATAATAAAAAGTAAAACCGAAAGAGAAACGAAATCCACCTTTTTCTATTCTGTTTTCTTATTTCTCAAATGTTCGTAAAAAGAAGAAGAAAAAATACAATGTTTGTTTCGATTTTTATAACCGATTTGCGCAGATCCCCTTTTGTTTTTTTCTGTTTTGTTTATCTGTCATTTTTGTTTTTTTCATTTTTTTTTCTTTGTTTTGTTTGTCGTTTTCTTTCTTGTTGTTTTTGCTTGCGTGCTGTTGTCACCTTTGCGTGTTGTTTGCAGGTCACGAGCGAAGGCATGCAAGGCGTGGAGCTAACGGACGAATGCGTGGCGCTAGCCAAGGCAGGCCTAGGTTGCTAGCATGCGGCGGTTGAGACACTTAGGGGCTAGGGTTTGATGCTATTTTCCTTTTTTCTGATAAGGGTTTAGTTGGGCTTCAGGTTTAGTTTTTAGTTGGGCCAACATTGGGTTGGTTTGCTTGTAAATGAACATTGTTGTTTTTATTTTTGGACTATTAAATCATTTGGGTTTATTTTGGTTTTGAATTTTGTTGGGCCCCAGGTTAAATTTGGCCTATACAGCTGCCCCTCTTTGCTCATTGTCGTGTAATGAGAACAGAGCAAAAACTTTCAAAAAGGGCTAATTTTGCTCGGTCTCGCTGAGCCTCGACTTCTTTGGTGCTCCTCTTCTGCATCTTGTTGCTTTGATCCACTCCACCACCACTTTAGGGAGATAGGACTTTGTAGTTTCAATCTGCTTCTCTGTAACTTCAGAGTCATATGGGATTTGTGATTTTAGTCTGCTCCACTACAACTTCAGGGAGATAAGACTTGTATCTTCAACCTGCTCCACTACAACTTCAGGGACATAAGGTTTGATTCGATCTGCTCTACTGCAACTTCAAAGAGATAAGATCTTCGACCCGACCTACTGCAACTTCAGAGGTATAGGATTTTCCATTTTAATCTGCGACACTGAAACTTCAGGAAGATAAGACTAGTATCTTCAACCTGCACCATTGTAACTTTAGGGAGATGGGTTTTGTTTTGATTTGCTCTACTGCAACTTCAGAGAGATAAGATCTTCGATCCAACCTATTGCAACTTCAGAGGTATAGGATTCATCATTTTAATCCACTCCACTGCAACTTCAGCGAGATAAGACTAGTATCTTTAGCCTACTCCACTGCAACTTCAGGGAGATAAGACTTGTATCTTCAACCTACTACACTGCAACTTCTTGGAGATAAAGTTTGTTTTGATCTGCTTTACTGTAACTTCATAGAGATAAGACCTGTAATTTAACTTCAATCTGTTCCACTGCAACTTCAAGGAAATAAGATCTGCTATCTTTAGCCTACTCCACTACAACTTTAGGGAGATAAGGTTTGTTTTGATCTACTCTACTGCAACTTCAGAGAGATAAAACCTGTAATTTAACTTCAATCTATTCCACTATAACTTTAGGGAAATAAGATCTGCTATCTTTATCATGCTCCACTGTAACTTTAGGGAGATAAGACTTGTATCTTCAACCTGCTCCACTGTAACTTTAGGGAGATAAGGTTTGTTTTGATCTACTCTCTGCAACTTGGAGAGATAAGACACTGTAATTTAACTTCAATGCTCCTTTGCAACTTCGGGGAGATAAGGTTTGTTTTGATCGCTCTCGCAACTTCGGAGAGATAAGATCTTCTATAGTAAATTCGATCGACCCTCAGTACTTCGTGAGGTATAGGATTAAATCATTTTAATGCATTCCACTTGCAACTTCAGGGAGATAGGATTAACTGTCTTTAGTCTGCTCCACTACAACTTCAGGGAGATAGGGTTTATTTTGATCTGCTCTACTGCAACTTTAGAGAGATAAGATCTATGATTTATAGCTTCAATCTGTTCCACTGCAACTTCAGGGAAATAAGATCTGCTATCTTCAACCTGCTCCGCTACAACTTTAGGGAGATAAGGTTTGTAATTTGTAGCCTTAATCGATCTTGCTACGCTGTCCTCTGAGGGACATAAGCTGTAAAAATTGATTTTTTGGGCCTATACTTATATCAAAATGATTAGGATGGCATGATCAGGATGAATCAGATGCTCCTAACTAGATGTGTATGAATAATGTTTGTATGAATGCATAGAATGTCATTTTTTTTGGAATGATCCTCTTTTTTAATGATTAGGTTGTCATTACTCGTTATTCATTAGGGTTATATCATTAATGTATTACCTGTCTTCTTGTTCAGTTGGTATCTTTGACAGTAAATATGAAGAGATGGTACCAATTCAGATCATCCTTTCTCAAATGTTCCCAACCCCTGAACCTTATTAGTTCTGAATAGTGGTCTCACTTCAGGTTCTTGTAATATTTAGAAGTTTTCAGAGTAATATAAAAAACTCATTTTACTTGAATATTAGTAGTCCATTAATCGTTATTTCAACGAGGAATGCTTGAAAAAGATTA
This sequence comes from Gossypium rotundifolium, assembly GCA_025506655.1. Lineage (NCBI taxonomy): Eukaryota > Viridiplantae > Streptophyta > Magnoliopsida > Malvales > Malvaceae > Gossypium > Gossypium rotundifolium. Next base: position 135,879,985 of record CP106734.1, on the reverse strand, counting down.
TCCCAATGGACAAGATGGGATTTTGATGAGAGAAAAGCTCGAAATGAATAAATTGGTCGATAGATCAAACTTTGTTGAAGTACGAAATGAGAACAAGTAAAGATAGCAACTTTATTAAAACTATAAAAATGAATAATTAACCAAGAATAGCAAATTTTGCTAAAATATGAAATAAATAACGTGAAAATAGGTGCCCCAGATAACATAGCATGAGTTTCTCTGCACAGAACTTCCCGAGGACCCCTTTCGAACTTGATAGGTGTTTGGCAAACTTAGAAGACTTCGTTGATGCCCCAAGAAATAACGTCTCTCCTTCTTGTTAATTCGGGTATAGCAAGACTACTACATGCCTCCCCTTCAATCAAAAATTTGAATTGCCCATTCTTAGGTTTTCAATTCAAAACCCCATTGGTCTCAAGGCGCCCTTTACGGGTTTTCACCTTGGCCTCTCCTTTTTTTAGGCAAAGTATTTCTTGACTGAATCTAAGTTTACAGGATTAGGTAAGCTTTTTCCATCCATCTCTGTCAAAATTAACGCTCCTCCAGAGAAATCCTTCTTGACCACATAAGGTCCCTCCCAATTCGGCATCTATTTTCCTCTAAAGTCCTTCTGTTTGGGGAGGATCTTCTTCAAAACAAGGTCTCCCTCATGGAACTCTCTAGGGTGGACTTTCTTATTATAAGCATGCATCATTCTCTTTTGGTACATTTGTCCATGACGAATGGCTCTTAGCCTCTTTTCTTCGATTAGGTTCAGCCGATCATACCGGGATTGAATCCATTCTGAATCATCCAACTTCAGTTCAAACAAGACCTGTAGGGAAGGGATCTCAACTTCAATAGGAAGTACCGCCTCCATTCCATAAAACAAAGAGAAAGGAGTTGCCCCAGTAAAGGTCCTGATTGATGTTCGATAAGCATAAAGAAAAAATGGTAACTTTTCATGCTAGTCTTTGTAAGTCTCGGTCATTTTTCCCATGATTATCTTGATATTCTTATTAGCTGCCTCGACCGCACCATTCATTTTTGGGTGGTACGGCGACAAGTTATGGTGTTTGATCTTGAATTAACTGCAAATCTCTGCTATGGTAGTATTGTTCAAGTTCAATGCATTATCAGATATGATCTTTTCGGGCATTCCATATCGGCATATGATCTCCTTCTTTAAGAACTTGCTAACCGTCGACTTTGTGACATTTGCATATGAAGTGGCTTCTACCCATTTGGTGAAGTAATCAAGGACCACGAAGATGAATCGATGCTCATTAGATGCCTTTGGTGATATTGGCCCAATGACGTCCATCCCTCACATAGAGAAAGGCCATGGGGAAGTCATGACATGAAGAGGTGAAGGAGGCACGTGAATCTTATCTCTGTAAATTTGGCATTTATGACACATCTTCGCATAGCTGATGTAGTCTCCTTCTATAGTGGACCAATAATATCCGAATCTCATGATTTGTCTGGCCATTGTAAAACCATTAGCATGCGTTCTGCAGACACCTTCATGGACTTCTTCTAGGATTTTCTTGGCTTTAATAGCATCTACGCATCTTAGAAGCACATGATCCTTCCTTCCATTATATAGGATTTCTCCATCCAAGACATAATCACTGGCCAGTTTTCTTAGCATTCTCTTATCATTCTCGGTTGCTTGGTATGGGTATTCATGATCATTCACATATCGCACTATATTGCGATACTAAGGGCGGTCATCTTTCTCTTCTTCTTCATCGATGTTGTAGCAATGTGCCAGAGCCTCGTAAATGCTCATTTGGAAAGGCTTCATCTCATCTTATTTTTTTACTCTGATCATGGAGGCTAAGGTAGCCAAGGTGTCAGCCATCTGGTTTTCTTCTTGTAGGAGGTAACAGAAAATGATGTCATCAAACTCCTTAATTAACTCCAAAACTAGCTTTCGATAACTGATCAACTTGGGATCTCTTGTTTCCCATTCACCTTTGAGTTGATAGATCACTAGCACAGAATCGCCATATACTTCTAATACTTTGATTTCGCGTTCAATGGTTGCACGGATACCCATGATACATGCCTCGTAGTCAGCCTTGTTATTTGTGCAATCAAAATCCAATTTGCTAGTAAAAGGATAATGATCTCCGTTTGGAGTATCAGGACTGCCCTAATTCTATTTCCCATTGCATTTGAAGCTCCGTGAAAGTTTAGTTGCCAATAACGACCCTACTTTTGAACACCTTCTTCAATTACCGCAACATACATTAGATCTTCATTCGGGAAATCAAAGTCTAGTGGCTCGTAATCTTCTAACGCTCTGCTGGCTAGAAAGTCTACTATTGCACTCCCTTTTACAGCCTTCTGGTTTACATAGATTATATCGAACTCAGAACGTAGGATCTACCACCGAGCCATTCTTCCATTCAGCACAGCCAACTCCATCATGTATTTGAGAGGATCCAGTTTTGAGATGAGCCAGGTTGCATGGTATAGCATGTACTGTTTAAGCCTCCGGGTTGTCCAAATCAAAGCGTAACGCAGCTTCTCAATTGGCGAATATCTTATCTCGTATTCAGTGAACTCCTTGCTAAGATAGTATATCGCTCTTTCCTTTCTTCCCGACTCATCATGTTAGCCTAGCACACATTCTATAGAATTTTTGAATACCGCCAAATACAATATTAGTGGTCTATCTGGGCAATGTGGCATTAGTACTGGGGCTTTGGACAAGTAATACTCGACCTTATCAAAAGCCTCTTGGCACTCCTCATTCTATACACCTGGGTTGTGCTTCCTAAGGAGACGAAATATGGGGTCACATTTCTCCGTTAGCTGTGCAATGAACCGGGCGACGTAATTCAGTCTTTCTAGGAAACCTCGAACTTCTTTTTGAGTACATGGTGGAGACAACTTTTATATGGCTTTTACTTTGTCTGGGTAAATCTCAATTCTTTTTTCGCTGACTACAAATCCTAGCAATTTTCCCGATCTAGCCCCGAAGGTACATTTTGCTGGATTGAGTTTCAGTTAGAATTTTCTCAACCTTAAGAACAGTTCCCTCAAGACCTATACATGCTCATTCTAAGTCTTGGACTTTGCAATCATATCGTCCACATAAACCTCAATCTTCTTGTGCATCATATCATGGAAAAGAGTTACCATGGCTCTTTGATACATTACCCCCATATTTTTTAGTCCAAATGGCATTACCTTCTAACAAAACGTTCCCCATAGGGTTACAAACGTAGTCTTCTCCATATCTTCGGGGTGCATCTTAATCTGATTGTACCCGAAGAAGACGTCCATGAAAGAGAAAAGTGAATAACCAGCCGTGTTGTCCACAAAGGTATCAATGTGAGGCAAAGGGAAATTGTCTTTTGGACTAGCCTTATTCAAATCCCTATAATCCACACCCATCCGTACCTTCCCTTCTTTCTTAGGAACGGGTACTATATTGGCTACCCACTCTGAGTACTTAACCACTTGCAAGAAATCGACATCAAACTGCTTCATGACCTCTTCTTTTATCTTCAACAAAACATTGAGCCTCATCTTTCGGAGCTTCTGTTGAACTGGTTTACATTCCTCCTTTATAGGAAGTCGGTGTATCATGATATTCATATTTAACCCAGGCATGTCCTGGTATGACCATGTGAAGATGTCCTTGAATTCTTGGAGTAACTCAATGAGGTCTCACTTCATTTCTGCAGCAATGCTTGCTCCAATCTTCAACTCTTTTCCTTCTCGTAAGCTCACAGTTTCCATTGACTCTTTATGAGGTAGGATTTGTTTGACATCTTGCTCCACCATTCTTAACAAATCAAGAGATATGTTATGGCCTTGGTCATCTTCAAAATCCTGAGAATCCTCCATACCTGTATCTTGTTCAAAAGGAGATTCTGAGTTAATAACAGCGTTACTCATATCATTGATATCTGGGGACCTGTTAGAATGGCAAAGAAAGACGCAAAAACAAAATGATCTAAGAATAATTATTTGCATGAATGGAATGTAAAGAATATGCTGGTTGTGAATGGAAAGAATAAAAGAATATTTGCTCGGAATGATACAAAAAGGTGTATTTTATTAAAATAAAGATATTTGGACATATGCCTATTTAACAAAAGGTTTCTTATTGCTCCTAGGCTTAGAGCAACAAGTGTGTTTTGAACATTACTCTGAATTAATTCTAAGGTTACAGGAATATCTTCCATGGTCCAATTGATCAGAACACTTCCATGAGTATAAAGGCAAATTCCAGATAAATCTCTTTCTTTAGTTCCTTCCCCGGATATGACGTTAATGCTCAAATTTCCCAACATTTCCTCCACTACTTCTCTTTTTGTCATCCTTTGCTCAGGGTATATGGTTCCTCCTGAAATAAATGTTTTAGATAGATGAGGAAAGGTCATTGGCTCCCATTTGACCTCTTCTCCGCTTAAGCGCGCCCTTCTTCTTTCCTGATTTTTCTCTACCTCTTTCCTCTTTTGCTTCGTATCTGGTTTGAATCCTAAGCCAAAGTAGTCTTGTTTTTCTTTCAGCATTGGTACCTCAGTCTTTCCTTGAAGATATTTCTCGAGTCCTTTTCCTAGTAAAGCTCCCTTCCCGACTATCATTTGTAGGCCCATCTTTATGGATTTGGATATTTTGGGGATAGGGATCTTGTTTCCTTCGACGATGAAGGTTACGTTGACAAATTCTAGCACTCGAAAAGAACATTTTATCGCTTCGTCGTCTGCCTCTATGTATGGAGCGTCACTGGTAACAGATGCTATGATATCCTCCTCTGCATTCAGTGTGACCAATTTACCTTCAGTTACCAATTTTAACTTTTCGTGTAGTGACGACGGCACTGCCCCGGCCAAATGAATCCAGGGTCTTCCTAGTAGGCAGTTGTAGGAAGGCTTGATGTCCATCACCAAAAAGTCCACCTCGTATGTATTTGAACCAATCTGAAGGGGTATATCGATATTTCCCATGACCCTTCTTTCGGTGCCATCGAAAGCTCTCACAATTTTTTGGCATGTTTTCATGTGGGAGCTATCCACGGGCAACCTGTTTAGCATGGATAAAGGTAAGACATTCAGGGCCGATCCATTATCGACTAACACCCCTCGCAACGTATATCCTTTGCAACGTGTGGTTATATGTAGAGCCTTCGTAGATCCCATACCCTCCTAGGCATCTCATCGTCATTAAAGAAAATGAAATTGTCAGCACTTATTTTACTGACCAGACGGTCCAGCTTGTTGATAGATCTATCATCCGCGATGTAAGTTTCATTCAATACTTTCATCAATGCACTACGGTGGGCCTCTGAGCTCATGAACAAGGCCAGTACTGATATGCGAGCCAGTTGTTTGTGCAATTGCTCCACAACACTATACTCCCTGTGCTTTAGGAACTTTAGGAATTCTTTAGCCTCTTTTTCAGTCACTAACTCGTTAATGGGTAGTTTTACTCTAACCGTCTTTTCTTTTTCTTGTTCCACTTCAAGGCCTTTCCTCTTGCTGGTTCTGCTCTTACTTTCGGGGTATAACGCCTTCTACTGCGTGTAAAGAAACCCATGTATTGACCTTCCTCCGAGGTATTAGTTGGATTCTCCTCTCCTGGGATCATCACGTTACAGTTATAATTCCACGGAACCCTTTTAGTGTCCTTATAGGGGAAAGCTATAGGCTTCTGAATTATGACCTTTGGTGCAATTGGTACACCAGCTTCACCCACTCTAGGTCGCGAGATAATTACTACAGGGTGATTGACCCCATAGACCTTCTTGGTTGATCCTTCTTCTGATGCGTAGACCTCTCCTTCTTCTTATCCTTCGATCTCTTCATAAAATTCCATCTCCTTATTGTCCATGAGATTTTGTAACACCCCAAACCCAGTCCAAACACTACAACCGAATCTGGCATGCCATAGAAAGAAAATGTTTTGAAAACCGATTTGTCGACTTGTCTTAGAAAGAAAATCGATGTAAGATTTTAGAAAAAACGTCGATGTATTATGTATCGTGTAGAACATGTTGAAACTTGGTTTGGAGAAACTTAGTTTTCATATTGTTACTCCGTATTAATTACTTAGTCATTGTATATTTTAAAATAAACAAGTATTTATTAAGCTTTTAAAAATATCCAATTCATAGCTTAATCAACATATTAAATAGAAACTTTAAAATCAACTAAATAAAAGAACCCAAAATAAAACTTAAGCGGCCTTATTACAGAACTGAAAACCAAATTAAATAAAATAACTAAGTCCGAATGGAAGACTTTGTAATAAAGCAAATGCTGTGCATGGCCACCTCGAGTCCACTTGACTCCATATCCACGATCTAGGTCTGATCTGCAAAATGTAACGGAAGGGGTGAGCTACCTAGACTCAGTGTGTAAGTCCCCATCCCAAAAGAAAATATGCTCTTACACAGATTCAAATACAAATATGCATGTCATGCAACCCATCAACCTAGGTATCCATCCATGTTTCCCAAATCTACCCCTTGTGGTACCAAACCACTGGTGGTGCCAAACCACTGGTAACCGTAGTTACAAAAATAACATATGTGGTACCAAACCACTGGTGATGCCAAACCACTGAGACTTAGTCACAATTTTTATAATATATGTGGGGCCAACCCACTTTGTGATACCAAATCACTAGTGACAGTGTGATAGATCATACTTCCCCTCCTCTCATCACCCATAACACATATTTATGGTAACAATATCAGTATGATCATCTTAACATAAAAAAAATTATGTATACAGAATATCATGCTCTCATAGATCACAATCAACGCGAGAAATCATAACAACTTACCCGGTATCCTCGCTTTTACCCACAAGGGTAATTTGGTAATCATAGTCGTCACTCCGGCTTTTATCAACATATAACAGTTAACATATTATGTAAAGAAAGTGTGTAAGACTTACACACCTGGTTTTCGTACTAACACTTGTACCGCTTCTACGCTACTGTCACTCGAGACTACCTCTATCGGCTTATGATCTAACTCCGATGTCGGCCCGCACTTCAATGGCCAATCTCACACTCCCGATACTGATCGTTTCTTGTACTTTGGCGTTGGGTTTACAGATCCAACCCCTACTGCTTGACTGTTAATATTGTCCATTATAACTCATTGGTCACTAAACCGAATGTAAACGGTGAGATCTAATTAATTAAATACTTATAGCACTAAAACGCAACCTTACCTAAACTGTCGAATCCCAGAAGTCTTTAAGAAGATGTCACCACTAACCTACCCACATTCGGCCAACACCAATATATTAAACCGATCCCTTAATAGCAACCCAACAAACACTTTTTGATATTCACCACAAGGATAAAGAACAAGAAAGGCCATTTGGTCGAACCTACCACTACCTACCTTCGGCTTTTCTCTAAATCGGCACTTCAGATTATAGCAAGGAATGATTCGGCTTCTAGGGGCAGAGAGTGAAATCGATAGGGCCTTTAAACAAATGATTCGGATTAGAAACTTGATAAAAATAGTGAAATCGCAGAGAGACAAAATCCCAAAACTCACCAGATTAAAGAGGAGTACTCGGCTTATGGTGCACCTTCGGGAAAAAGAGATCTCACCTGATGGTTCGACTATGGGAGAAAGGGATATGCACAGGGAGAATTCGGCTTTTAGAAGTATAATGGAGAGGAGAAAAGTGATAGGAGTTTCGGCTAGAAGGGAGAAACTAAAGCAATTGGGAGAGAAAAGTTTCGGCTAGATGAGAACAAGTGTGGAATAAATGAAAAAATGGCAGAAAAGATGATAACTTCCTACTAAATTCAGTACACTCACACACACACACAGAGTTGGAATTCTGGCCAACTCTTTCCCTCCTGATAGCCTTTATCTCATCTGATAACTCAACCATTATCTCACCTTTAGAAGAGGCCACCTTGAAACCAACTCTCCCCTCTTAATTATCAGCTTCTAATTACTCAAAAAAAATAAAGAAAATAAACTCCTAAATTGTAACCACTATGCCGTCCACCCCTTCCCCTAGGAGTGCCGAATTTTGACCCATCAATTTGGGCCCCAAGCGGCCACACAAGGCCCAAACTCCTCCCCCTTTTGACGCCACCTTCATGCCCACTTATAGCACCTCCAACTTTGGGCCACAAGCCTAACTTACTACTAATTTAATTATCTAACTTATATTACAAATTAACACTATTTATCAGTAAATTAACCTGGGTTTAAGCCCGAGCCTGAGCCCAATACACACCTCAAAGCCTCAAATTACCAACTTAGCCATGCAACATACCAAATGCACAGACCAACAAAATCAGGATATTATAGATTTTGCACTATAGCCCTGAACTCGGTGCATTCTTGGATGTCATGACCCTCTTCGGTATGGAACTCGCAGTATTTTCTGACTCTTTCTGGTTCTTCTTCTGATTCTTGCGTGGTTAAACCCCCTTTTACCATCTGTTTCTAAACCCATCTCAGCGGGGTATCTCAGCGGGGTTTTCACTTCAGCCAGATCAGCCTTGATTCTTTTGCCTCCACTCTCCCTTACTGCGTTTACCCCTTTATCAGAATGATTGGGTAACGGGTTTCCTGCTACGTTGGGTCTTGATGGGTCATCAAACTTTACGATTCCTATTTTGATAAATCTTTCGACCAACTTTTTAAACGCAGTATAGTTCTCAATTGAGTGCCCGCTATTCCCGCATGGTACTCACACTGAGCGTTTACGTCATACCATTCTGGGAATGAGGGTTGCAGTGGTTCTATGTAGAATGGGGATACCACATGTGCGTTAAATAGACTCTGGTACAGCTCCCTATATGTCATAGGAATCGGCGTGAATTGGATTCTTTTTGTGTTAGGCCTTGGGTTAGAATCTTACCTTGGGGGGCCTTGATGGCTGGTAGTTATTATCCTCAGCTGGTTTACAGTGATGGGTTTTGTATAGCCTTTGTTGTATATGCTCACATTGTTCACTTCGTTATCCTTCTTTCTTAGGGCCGGTCTCCTGGCGCTTTCCCCTGCGTCTATCTTTCTGCTTCGGATTGCGTTTTCTATCATCTCTCCAAACATCACTATGTATGAAAAACTCTTAGTAGTGCTTCCCACCATGTAATTGATGAATGGAGCCTTCAGTGTGTTGATAAAAAGCATGGTCGTTTCTTTTTCTAGAAGAGGGGGTTGGACTTGTGTCGCTACTTCTCTCCACCTCTGGGCATACTGTCTAAAGCTCTCACTTGTCTTCTTCTCTATGTTTTGCAATGTTATTCTATCCGGTGCTATGTCCGTCACATGGCCGTATTATTTTATAAAAGCCTGTGCCAAGTCCTTCCATGAATTAATTTGAGCACGGTTTAGCTAGTTGTACCACTTGCCGTAGACCTAACCAAGCTGTCTTAAAAGCAATGAACTAACAGCTGATCATTGTTAACATATCCTATCATCTTCTGACAGAACATCGTAATGTGAGCTTCCAGGCAGCTAGTCTCATTATATTTCTCAAATTCCAAAGTCTTGAACTTCGTTGGGAGCATGAGGTCTGGGACCAAACTCAAGTCTTTAGCATTCACCCTGCCACGGTAGTCTGCGTTCTCCATTGCCTTAAATTTCTCTTCTAACCATCTACACCAGTCTTTAAGTTGTTTAGACACATCCACCCTCGCCTTCTCCATTTCTACCAAATCATCGAGGTCGGGGACAACGGGATTAGCTGGATTATCTCCTGGATTGGAGCTTGAGCCCGTTAAAAAATTTATCGGTGTCGAAGCACTAGCCTGATATTGGGGTCTGACGGTAACATGTACCTTTCGTGGGTTTACATCTGGTAGCGTTTGGGTGTGTGTTAGGGTAAAACCCTAAGGGTAGGGAGGTTCTTCATTGTCGTCACAAGGATTGGTCACAGGGCTTTTTCCTTTGTCGGATCCCCCGGCTAATAGTTGAGCTAGTTGGTTCATCATGTTCCTTTGGGATTCGAGCATCTGATCCCTCATATATTGCTACATTTTGGCTAATTGTTCTTACATTTGTGCTTGCAACTGATCTTGCATATCCTTTTGCATCTGTTCTAGTCTTTTCAGTCTTTGATCCATTGCTTTTGTTTTACGACGGGTATTGTAGAGATATATAATTGGTGGATTTTCGTTAGTTTCCAGGGTAACTGTAATAATTTTAATCCATTAGGGTCTTTTTATGAAATTTAATGCAAATGATGTAATGTAATGCGAATGAATGAGATGAATGCAAAAAAGGCATTTATTTTGATTCAATTCCATTAGATAAACTTCACTAGAAAACAAATTTCTTTACATAGAGAGGAAAATTAAATATACGATTTCGCCCTAATACCTAAATCCTTAACGTTTCTAAGAGGCCAAGCTAAATTCTGACCTCGATCAGATTCTAACTCGTACATTAGACTTAATACATTAGCCTGAACTGCCAAGGTTTGTAGATGATCGACCACCTCTCAAACTTGAGTCACAGCTTCACCCATAACATAATCTCTACCTCTGATATGTTCTTGGGAGCAGTGGAGCTGCTCTTTCCAATATTCATTGTTTGCTTCAAGAAGTTTAACTCAAACTTTACTATCTCGTAATGCAGTCTCGAGCTCTCCTATCTTTCCTTTCATCTCCTCAATCTTGTTCTAGCTGGCTCTTAATTCGATTATCGAGCTGCGACTACGGTACTGATGCAGTGACTTCTCTAATTCTGCCACTTGAGCTCTTAGTCTCTCCTTTTCGCTTTGGCTCTCTAGCAAGCTCTTTTTTAAAGCGTCCTCTCGTGTTCGAGCATCTTGGAGTTTCTTTTCCAACTGATCAGCTCTAGTCTTTTCTTCTTTAATTTCCTGTCGCCATTGCTCTGATGTCTTGCCTAAACCAGCAGTTCTGACTGACATTCGCAATTTCTTATACTTCGTCTTTAAGCTGTCCAAATCTTCTTCGGCCTTATTTTTACCTTTCCTTAATCTCCCGACTTTTAATTTATGGATGTCGACGTCCAATCCCAACTTTATATTCTCTTCTTCTAACTGCTCTATTTTTTTCCCAATTCCAAGCTCCTTTTCTCAAAGTCCTACTTGATGATTTCTAATTTGGACGGGACAACTCGTAAATGCTCATCTATCGGCTGAGCATTCCTTTGACTTGCTACAAGGATGTTTTTGTTGACTCTTTGACTTTGCCAACAATCATATTCAGGGGTCGTCATTGGGTTTGCGGTGAATATCTTCATTCTGCGAGTTTGATTCAATGCGCTCGACATTTCACGAACTCTCTTTTTGTAATTATCGTCCTTGTATGTAAACTCACACTGAGCTAATCCCTGCATTGCTGGTATGAACTGCCTTGGTCGATACAACCTTAAAACGAGTAGTGGAGCATATCCACCAGCTCTATATATCCCAAGTTGTGGGACCCAGTCAAAATCGCCACACCTGTACAAGATTTTATCCGAGATCAACCACGGAGCCATCCATTCAACATCTTCGACTTGCAGATTTTGGAGAATAGCCATCCATTTCTCTTCTAAGATGTCATCTGGCCTTGGTGTAGCCACAATTTCTCTCAACGGGGAGTAGTTCACAGAAAAAACTCGATAAGAGACATTTTTCAATTTCCAAAAGTGGCTATGGAACCAAGCCAACAAAAGTTGTGCACACCCTATGAATTTTCCCTCGTCCGCTCTCTGACATGCATTCAAGGATCTAAAAGTTTCTATTAGGATTACCGGGACAGGTGTGACCCTTTTGTCGAGCCGATCGAACAAATCTTAGACCGCTTCGTTTACGTGCCCTAAAGCTTTGGGAAAGATCCCCAATCCATAGATACTAAGAATGAAGACATCGGCCTTCTTCTTTATATTAGGATGTGCTAAGATCAAATCTTTCAAGTTTTTTTCAAGGAATGCACTTGCTATCACCCTTCTGCTGACTTCGAGCTGCAACTCACTGTTCGCTCATCTCCGTGATATTCATCAACCTCCTTACAAAAGTTAGGATGTTGGCGCATCTGGAGTAAACTCTATTAGCATGAATCTTCGGGCAACGAAACAATGCCATGTATTCTTCTATGGTAGGCACGAAATTTACTTCTCCAAAAGTAAAATAACTATAAGCAGGGTTCTAAAATTGGGCGAGGGCTCATCATCCCACCGATCAGGTAATTGTAGGTAGGGAAAGTCATCGTAATTACAGTAGAATAGTTGTTTGATCTCATCATCCCATCGATCCCATATTTCTTTTATCTCTTAAAGATTATTTTGGACCACGGTGATGCGAGTGAAATCCCATAACTCTGAAACGTACCCCTCTGTAAGACTATCACCCTTCTCTTACTGCACTGTCTCAGCCCATATCCAGACGGCCGCATTATCCTCCACTCTATCAAGAAACCCTTTTCTATGTTAAGCTTTTCTATCTAGTAACCGAACGTGAATCAACACCTTTTATGATGAAATGCCATGCAATAACAGCAAAACACAACAAGCCAGTATCATATAAAAAGAGCTCAAAGCAAACAGAAAATAATCAAGCCCCTATTCAGGCAACCATTAGTGGCTTGCTCGGCTCTACTTAAGGTAGGCTCTTAAGGTTCACTATATATGGTTTGGTTCTAAAGTAAGGGTACCTGAACCAGCAGATTCCTCGATCTTCACCCATTATAGGTCCATATAGACCGAGTTCAGTTCAGGATGATACATTTCTCTATGGCCATATGGAGATGAAAATCTCACGAAGATATAGGTACAGATAAATTTCGAAAGCGGTCCACTAGCCCTGTAATATCTGAGAATTAGGGCTTGTGCGTTAATGCTAAATTGTATGAAGTAGCATGCCTATGTGTGTTCTGATTGTGTTGTACAAATTTTGTGAACTTCAGAGTGTAGATAAATGCTTTAGAAATTATTTAATTTTAAGTTTCAAAGAGGAAGCTAAGCCTAAGAGGCCTTAAGAAAATTACTAGGGGAAATATGACACAAAGATGGGCTTGTTTAAGTGGCATGAAGGCACCACTTAGGGCCTTAGAGTGTGACGCCACAAGCAAGGGGAAAGGGCTCAGGTTCGAGTTGTAGAGGAAGCAAATAGGAGTTTGTTTTTGCGTCAAGGAGGGGAGGAGTGTTGGACGGCAGTGGGGCACTGAGTGGATGAGTATGGATCAAGTCAATTCTTTTTAAAATCCGGCTATAAGGAAAGGGGTAAGTGTTGACTCATTCAATTTATTTTGAATGAGTAATATGGAGAGAAAATAGGAGAAGAAAGTGGGATAAGATAAGAGGGGAAGCTAGTGGCCGAATGTGGGACTCTTTGGGGTTGCTTAATCGGTTTTGAAGCATAGGAAGGAGGTAGTGCCGAATTTTTAGAGTGTCCATCTTTTATTCTCTTTTTGTTGCTTTGCCGAATTTCTTCCCACCCTCTCCTCTTCTTCTTTTCTTTCTTTCAACCCCAATTCTACACCTTTTCTTGAATGGCTGAATGACTCTTTGTCATTTAGAACTTTAGTCAAAATTTTGGAAGACTTTGATCTATTTGTTTATTGGCCGAACCTATACCTCTTTCCCGAAACTTCTTCTATTCTCTTGGTTAGTCGAATCACTATAGTATTCACTTTCCCTTCTCATAATTTCTCAAAAGCCAAAATACTCTTGAGATAGCCGAATATCCCATCTCCATTAGGAGCCATAGCCGAATCTCAAGGTGGCCTTATTCTTTCCTCTCTATCGCAAGTTTTAAAAGCCGAAAACCCAACCTCTTTCCCTCCTGTCGACATTTAGAACTTGTGGACTACTCGAAAGTGCCGAAAGAAGGAAGCACTAAGGATTCTTTCAGGATTCGATTCATCAAGGTGAGTGATATGTGGTATTCGGCCAAGGGCCATTTTCTTAGATTATTGTTATAGCCGATTCTAACAATGGTTAGCGAGGATTTCGGCAACATCGAGGAACAAGTAGTGGTTTTGGGATTTGGTTAGGCAAGGTAAGTGGAGTGCAATATTGGCCATAGGCCATTTTAATAGATCATGTGTAGCAGGTGATTCTAACATGGGTCTATAGGGATTTCGACAGATGCCACAACCAAGGATTAATTTTGGGATCTAAGATTCACAAGGTAAGTGCGTGTAACATTCGGCCATAGGCCATATTTTAGTATTAATGCCTAACCAATTTTAACTATGGGTATTAGAAATGAGGGCAATCGGTTTTGATAGATTTTCGGGATTTAGTGAAAGCGTTAATACCAGGTGTGTACCCCACACTAACTCTTAAAAGATTTACGGCATCAATTTAATATATGTGTTTATAATGATGTGAAATGTGGTCAAAGGTACCATGCAATGGTACAAAGTACTCAGGTACGTAACCTTAACATTATGTCAATAAATGATATGAATATTTGGAATATGGCACATAAGAATGTGAAATAAGGCAAAAGGCATGATAATGCATGATTTGTATGACATGGGGCATATGGGAAATTATTTTAAGGGAAGTGATCTAGTGGTTTTATACCACAATATCTGAATGTGGTGACTTATGTCACGAAATCTGAATGTGGTGACTTATGTCACAAAATATTATCTGGTGGCTATGCCACGAAATTATAAGGCGATGTGCAACTCGTCTCTGTTGACGCCTTCGATGATGTGTAGCGGATGGAGGGTCGACTTAGTAGTCCCCACAATGTGATGGTTGGTACGGGTGATGTGTAGCGGATGGTAATCTAGGTTTGGGTTGAGAATGCATCATTACTTATATTTGCTATCGTACATGTTTGAACCGGTATGCCTAAATTTGTTGGGACTTAGTGTTGGTTATTACACACCGAGTTTGTTTGACTCACCCGTTGTGGGATATTTTTCAGTGACACTTAATAATAGGCCGGGTAAGGAGCTCGATGGTGGCCATGCTCATTCGAGTTATTCCATTTTATTGTTTTTCTTTATTTATTTAAGTATTTGGATTTATTTTGGGGTTTTTTTATATAATTATGGCCATTCTCGTTAAGCTGTTTTAAGTAAGCGTTTAAAATTGGTTTATTATGATAAGGTTATAATTAAATTGAGACTAATTAATTTTTCTTAAAAATGTAAACAAATGTCTAAATGTTTTGACACATAAACAACACCGTTTTCAATTTGAACCCAACACAAATCATAGCTTCTTCAAAACCACTCAACTTTTGTAAAGTAATAGACAAGTTTTGAAAAGTTTTACTCAAGGAACATACCAGATCCGGTCAAGGCTCGAGGGTCGGGTTTGGGGTGTTTCAATTTGGTATCAGAGCCCGATTCAAAACTCGGCTCTAGGGGCTTTTGGGCTCAAAACATTTTCTAAAGATGGGCTTTTGAAATATACATGTTTTTAAATAATAACAGGTCTGTTAGCTTAGCATGGCACCTGCGTCTCCGGACCAAGTCCACCAGGTAAGTACCCCTAACTCTTCTGTGATTAGTATGTGGGAAATCATAGGGACGTAGATTAGTAGATTAGGAAATAATAAACCCTAAGAATAGTCTACTTCAACACCAAGATACATAAAACTTAAAGTCAAACCAAACAAACTTATGTCCGAGTCACGAGTTAAAGGTGTGGCAACCACAGCGCATGTCTAGGATTGGATTGGTGGGAGCTTGGTATTTAAGTAGTCATAGTGACTCACCTCCTCACCGCTCGAATCCTACAGTGCGAGTGACGGTTCACCTTAGCCAAGAGGACTCAAACACAGGCTAAACCCAATAATTAAAACCCAAAAGGGACCGTCACCTTGTTTTGTGAAACTCAAAATTCAAACCATGATTTTAAAATTCCAAGTGGCCTTGATTTAAAGATGACCAAAATACCCCTGATTTATAAATTGACCAAGTTACCCCTAACCTGTACAAATTACTGAAATACCCTCAGAATGGAAAGTTATCGAAATACCCATAAATTAAAAATTTCCAAAAATACCCTTATTTTGAAAAGTCACTAGGAACCATATTTTGCATAAAATTACCGAAATGCCCCTGGTTTGAAAAATTATAAAAATACCCTCAGTTTATAAAATTACCATTTTACCCTTGGAATTTTCTTACCAAGTATTTCAATTTTGTGGAAATGCAAAATCTCTACCTTGTGAAATTTTCAAATACCCTATTTTAAAAAATTACCAAAATACCCCTATAGGATAAAAATTATGAAAATACCTCTAGGTAGTGGAAAACAAGAAAAAATAACAACTACAACACTTTTCTGTAATGAACGCAAGTTCATGATTGACTGAATGAATTTGAGACTCTGTGTGTGTGTATGAATTCGAAAGAACTACTCCTTAGAACTATTAAACATAAGACCTATTCGTGATAAATCGATTGGAACAAAACTAATTCATAAAATTTTTTAATCAGATAAACGCGATTCAGAAGCATGAATTCTAGGGGACGTGGTCGTAACGTGCGTGGCCATGGTAGAGGCCGAATGACCATGTCGGAGCCCGTTAGGTCTGGACAAGGGTCTAAAAATGAAATGCCATCACCACCAGCCACTGATGTGGAATATCGAGGATCGACGGGGATGATGCGATATCCTGACGATCTTTGCGAGTTTTGGAAAGGGGTGGCTAGAGCAGGTGGAGGCATGGGAGCTTGGAAGTCGGTACCTGAGCGACTTCGAGCTAATGGAGCTGAATTCTTCCGTGGAGTATCTGGCGTGGCACCCAATACGGCTGAGTATTGGTTAGAGGTGACGGAGTGGATTATGGATGACTTGGACCTGACCGTCGAGGAGAAACTAAAAGGGGTAGTGTTGCTACTCCGTGATGAGTCATACCAATGGTGGCTCACAGTTCGGGATGGTGTTGCCGCTGATAATCTTACTTGGAACTAGTCATGTGGATGAGCAGAGGAAGGCGTTTTTGAGGCTGGTTTAGGGGAATAAGTCCGTAGCGGAATACGAGGTGGAATTTCTAAGGCTGAGCCATTATGCTCGAGGTATTGTGTCGACGGAACATGAGCGGTGTGTCCGGTTTGAGGACGGACTGAGGGATGATCTGAGGTTATTGATAGCCCCATGAAGAGGAGCGGAATTCTTGTGTTGGTAGAGAAGGCTAAGGTAGCCGAAGGAATTAAGGAATCTGTGAGGCAGAACACGGATCGAAATAGGAGGCTTTGGATCAGCAGGGTCATCTGGGAACGTGCAAAAGAGGCCTAGAGTTGATGGGCCGCGAGGTCAGCAAGCTGCTACGGGAGGACAGTACCGTACTTGTGATCAATATGGGAAGATGCACCTAGGAGAGTGTTGGAAGAAAACGGGAGGATGCTTTAAGTGCGGTCTAAGGATCACATGATTAAGGACTGTCCGATAAAGATAGACGGGAGCCGACCAACAGGTCAGGGCTATAATCAGGCTGAAAGAGGTGGACAACAGCCTCAACGGGGCCGTGGTCCGGTTGGTAGAGATAATGGTGCTGGAAGAGGACGTGGAACACCGGGCAGAGGTAGTAATAATGTAGAGGTCAGGCAGCCGAGTTTAGTGTATGCAGTTCATCGGATGGAGGACGGAGATGCACCGATGTCATAACCGGTACGTTCCTTATATTTGGCAAGCCTTACTTTGCTTTGATAGATGTTGGCTCTACCCACTCTTATGTTGCATGTAGAGTAGTTGAAATACTAGGCATAGCCTCTGAACTATCTAATAGGGAGATGACTATAGTAAGCCCATTAGGTCAAACTGTAGTGGTGAATAAGATATTACGGAGTGTACCTCTAGAGCTTCAGGGAGTGGTATTTTCTGCCGACTTGATGGAACTACCCTTTGGAGAATTCGATCTCATACTTGGTATGGATTGGCTAGTGGAACATCGAGCCATATTGGATTGTGCAGCTAAGCGAATGGAATTAAGGACCCCGGAGGATGCGGTGATAATTATGATAGGGGAAAGAAGAAACTACTTGTCTAACGTGGTTTCGACACTAAAGGCTGATAAGATGGTTCGAAAAGGGTGCAAGGCATTTTTGGCTTTCGTTAGTGTGTTAGATACAAAAGAAGAGGGCGTTAGGGGAGTTAGAATGATAGGGGAATTTGTGGATGTTTTTCCGAAAGAGTTACCTAGATTACCCCCGGATAGGGAAGTGGAGTTCGTAATTAACTTCACGGCATGACTCTTGTGTCAATTGCCCGTCTGAGAATGGCACCAAAGGAGTTGGTTGAGCTCAAGGCTCAAATCCAAGAGTTGCTAGACCGTGGGTTTATTCGACCCAGTGTGTCTCCATAGGGAGCACCGGTCTTGTTTGTGAAGAAGAAGGACGGAACTATGCTCATGTGCATAGATTATCGTTAGTTGAATAAGCTGACCATCAAGAACAAGTACCCTTTGCCAAGGATAGACGACTTGTTCGACCAGCTTAAGTGGCGTGGTTGTATTCTCGAAGATAGATTTACGGTCTGGATATCATCAGCTTAAGGTAAAGGAGGCTGATATCCATAAGACAACATTTCGGACAAGGTACAGGCATTATGAGTTCTTAGTAATGCCGTTCGGATTGACAAATACCCCAGCCGCGTTCATGGACATGATGAACCAGGTTTTCCAACCCTATCTGGACCGGTTCGTTAGTGTGTTCATAGACGATATTTTGGTGTATTCGAAGTCTGAGGAAGAACATGATGATCACCTTTGAGTCGTGTTGCAAGTATTAAGGGAGAAGAAGCTTTATGCCAAGTTCAGCAAGTGCAAATTTTGGCTAAAGGAAGTTACGTTCTTAGGACATGTGGTATCTGTTGAAGGAATAAGGGTGGACCCTCGAAAGATTGAGGCAGTTTTGGATTGGAAACCACCTAAGTTCGTGGCGGAAGTTTGGAGTTTCTTAGGGTTGGCAGGCTACTACAGAAGGTTTGTAGAAGGATTCTCATCGATAGCTGCACCTCTGACAAAGTTGTTGAGAAAGGAGGTACCTTTCGTATGGTCAGCTAAGCAACAAGAGAGCTTTGAAGAGCTTAAGAGGGTTTTAACGAAGCTCCAGTTTTGATTCAGCCTGAGGCAGGAAAGGACTTTGTGGTGTATTGTGACGCGCTTCACACAGGTTTGGGATGCGTATTGATGCAAGACAGGAAGGTAGTTACTTATGCATCTCGACAATTAAGGTCGCATGAGGTTAACTACCCGACGCATGATCTAGAGTTGGCGGCAGTGGTCTTTGCTCTTAAGGTATGGAGGCATTATATTTATGGAGAGAAGTCAGTGATCTACACAGACCACAAAAGCCTTAAGTATCTGCTGACTCAGAAAGAGTTGAACCTGAGACAGCGAATGTGGGTGGAACTATTGAAGGACTACGATTGTTCCATAGAGTATCACCCGGGCAAGGCGAATGTTGTGGCAGATGCCCTAAGTCAGAAAGTAGTGTCGGATCTGAGGGCAATGTTCGCACATTTAAGCCTCTATGATGATGGAAGTTTGCTGGCAGAATTGCAAGTTAAGCCGACGTGATTGAATGAGGTGAAAGAGAGTCAGTTGGCGAATGATGATTTAAGTACTAAGTTTCGGCAAGTACAGCGCGGGGAGTTGAAGGACTATGGTATTAATGGCGATGGAGTATTGTGTTTCAAGGGTAAGGTCTGTATGCCGAAGAACGAGGAGTTATGGCAGAGAATTCTTCAGGAATCGCATAGTAGTCCTTATGCTATGTATCCTGGAGGTAGTAAGTTGTATAGAGCTTTAAGGGAACAATTTTGGTGGCCTGGTCTTAAACGGGAAGTTACGAATTTGTTGGCAAGTGCTTGGCGTGTCGACAAGTTAAAATTTGAACACCAAGTTCGTCGTGGTTGCTTGACCAATCTGATTTCGCGATGGAAGTGGGAGAGAATTACCATGGACTTCGTTAGTGGGCTTCCCCTTATGCTTACTAAGAAGGACTCGGTAAGGGTGATAGTGGACCGATTGACAAAGTCCGCACATTTCATTCCCGTGCGAGTTGACTATTCCTACAAAATTGGCAAGGTTATCGTGGTGAGATTGTGAGGTTGCACGGAGTGCCAGTGTCGATTATCTCGGATAGGGATCCGAGGTTCACATCTCGATTTTGGAAGGCGCTACATCAAGCTTTAGGCACCAGATTGGACTTCAGTACGGCATTTCATCCACAGTCGGACGACCAGTCTGAGCGAGTGATACAAGTGTTGGAAGATATGTTGAGGGGCTGTGTGATAGACTTCAGAGGAAGTTGGGAAGAATATTTTCCTTTAGCGGAATTTACGTACAATAACAGCTATTAGGCCAGTATTAAAATGGCACCGTACGAGGCGTTGTATGGACGAAAGTGTCGCACTCCTACGTGTTGGATGGAATTAGGGGAACGTTAGGTTTTGGGTCCAGAGATTGTGGCAGAATCCGAAGAGAAAGTGGAGGTAATTCGAGCACGGTTGAAGGAGGCATCTGACAGGCAGAAGTCGTACGCAGATCTCAAACGGAAGGAAATAGAATTTGATGTGGGAGATCAAGTGTTTCTTAAAGTGTCGCCTTGGAAGAAGGTGATGAGATTTGGTCGAAAAGGGAAGCTAAGTCCCAGGTTTATAGGACCTTATCGGTATTAAAGTGAGTTGGACCAGTGGCATACCAGTTAGAGTTGCCACCAGAGTTGAAGCAGATGCACGACGTGTTCCATGTTTCGATGTTATGTCGCTACCGATCGGATCCATCGCATGTAGTACCGGTCGAAGAGGTGGAGCTAAGGCCAGATTTGTCCTATGAGGAAGAGCCAATTCAGATTTTGGAACGAGATGTGAAAGTGTTATGGAGGAAATCCGTTCCTCTAGTCAAAGTATTATGGCGTAACCATGGATCGAAAGAAGCTTCTTGGGAGCCGGAAGAAGCAATGCGACAGCAATACCCCCACCTATTCTAGCCAGGTAATTTTGAGGTTGAAATTATTTTAAGAGGGTAGAACTATAATATCCGGGAATTAGGGCTTGTGCATTAATGCTAAATTGTATGAAGTAGCATGCCTATGTGTGTTCTGATTGTGTTGTACAAATTTTGTGAACTTCAGAGTGTAGATAAATACTTTAAAAATTATTTAATTTTAAGTTTCAAAGAGCGGGCTAAGCCTAAGAGGCCTTAAGAAAATTAGTAGGGGAAATATGGCACAAAGATAGGCTTGTTTAAGTGGCATGAAGGCATCATTTAGGGCCTTAGAGTGTGACGCCACAAGCAAGGGGAAAGGGCTCAGGTTCGAGTTGTAGATGAAGCAAATGGGAGTTTGTTTTTGTGTCAAGGAGGGAGGAGTGTTGGACGGCAGTGGGGCACTGAGTGGATGAGTATGGATCAAGTCAATTCTTTTTAAAATTCGGCTATAAGGAAATGGGTAAGTGTTGACTCATTCAATTTATTTTGAATGAGTAGTATGGAGAGAAAATAAGAGAAGAAAGTGGGATAAGATAAGAGGGGAAGCTAATGGCCGAATGTGGGTCTCTTTGGGGTTGCTTAATCGGTTTTGAAGCATAGGAAGGAGGTAGTGCCGAATTTTTGGATTGTCCATCTTTTATTCTCTTTTTGTTGCTTTGCCGAATTTCTTCCTACTCTCTCCTCTTCTTCTTTTCTTTCTTTCAACCCCAATTCTACACCTTTTCTTGAATGGCCGAATGACTCTTTGTCATTTAGAACTTTAGCTGAAATTTTGGAAGACTTTGATCTATTTGTTTATTGGCCGAACCTATACCTCTTTCCCGAAACTTCTTCTATTCTCTTGGTTAGCCGAATCACTATAGTATTCACTTTCCCTTCTCATAATTTCTCAAAAGCCGAGATACTCTTGAGATAGCGAATATCCCATCTCCATTAGGAGCCATAGCGAATCTCAAGGTGGCATTATTCTTTCCTCTCTATATGAAGTTTTAAAAGCGAAAACCCAACATCTTTCCCTTACGTCGACATTTAGAACTTGTGGACTACTCGAAAGTTAGAAGGAAGGAAGCACTAAGGATTCTTTCGAGATTCGATTCATCAAGGTGAGTGATATGTGGTATTGACTAAGGGCCATTTTCTTAGATTATTGTTATAGTCGATTCTAACAATGGTTAGCGAGGATTTCGCAACATCGGGGAACAAGTAGTGGTTTTGGGATTTGGTTAGGCAAGGTAAGTGGAGTGCAATATTGACCATAGGCCATTTTAATAGATCATGTGTAGCGGTGATTCTAACATGGGTCTATAGGGATTTGACAGATACCACAACCAAGGATTAATTTTGGGATCTAAGATTCACAAGGTAAGTGCGTGTAACATTCGGCCATAGGCCATATTTTAGTATTAATGCCTAATCGATTTTAACTATGGGTATTAGGAAGGAGGGCAATCGGTTTTGGTAGATTTTAGGATTTAGTGAAAGCGTTAATACAGTGTGTACCCACACTAACTCTTAATAGATTTCTGACATCAATTTAATATATGTGTTTATAATGATGTGAAATGTGGCCAAAGGTACCATGCAATGGTACAAAGTACTCAAGTACGTAACCTTAACATTATGTCAATACATGATATGAATATTTGGAATATGGCACATATGTGAATATTGATAAGAATGTGAAATAAGGCAAAAGGCGTGATAATGCATGATTTGTATGACATGGGGCATATGGGAAATTATTTTAAGGGGAAGTGATCTGGTGGTTTTATACCACAATATCTGAATGTGGTGACTTATGTCACGAAATCTGAATGTGGTGACTTATGTCACAAAATATTATCGATGGCTATGCCACGAAATTATAAAGGCGATGTGCAAGTCGTCTGCAAATGATCGACGTCGATGATGTGTAGCGGATGGAGGGTCGACTTAGTAGTCCCCATGGTGTGATGGTTGGTTCGGGTGATGTGTAGCGGATGGTAATCTAGGTTTGGGTTCGGGAATGCATCATTACTTATATTTGTTATCTGTACATGTTTGAACTGGTATGCCTAAATTTGTTGGGACTTAGTGTTGACTGTTACACACTGAGTCTGTTTGACTCACCCCGTTGTGGGATATTTTTCAGGTGACACTTAATAATAGACCAATTCGGCGGGAGCTCGATGGTGGCCATGCTCAGCTTAGAGTTATTCCATTTTCATTGTTTTCTTTATTTATTTAAGTATTTTGGATTTATTTTGGGGTTTTGTTTTTGATGTAATTATGGCCATTCTCATTAATTATTTTAAGTAAGCGTTTAAAATTGGTTTATTATGATATTGTTATTATTAAATTGAGACTAATTAATTTTTCTTAAAAATGTAAACAAATGTCTAAATGTTTTGACACATAAACAACACCGTTTTCAATTTGAACCCAACACAAATCATAGCTTCTTCAAAACCACTCAACTTTTGTAAAGTAACAGACAAGCTTTGAAAAGTTTTACTCAAGGAACATACCAGATCCGGTCAAGGGTCGAGGGTCGGGTTTGAGGTGTTTCAAGCCCATGCGGAGGTGAAAACCTCACGGAGGCATAGCTTCTCACTCCCACTTAAAAGGGTAAATTGACGAATCGATGTGATGCAATATGTAAAGATACACCAAGAGATTTAAACCACAAAATAGGCATATGATTAGGGAAACCATGAAAGTGAAGAATAACATGCAATGAAATGACCGTAATTTTAAACAGAATTTTCAAATTTTGACAAAAAGACATAGATTAAATGATTTTTGGCTCGACTCTCTAACAAGTCCCAAGTGGAGTCGCCAAGCTATCGAAACTATTTTTTTGAAAACGAGAATTGACTAGGGTTTTGAAAACGAAAATAAAAATAGGAGTCGCCACCGATCTTTATTAGGTGTGATTGGATCACCTTTTGTTTTAATAAAACATTTTGGTTTACTAAAACGGTGTTTTTGGTCTACAAAATTTGAGAAAACGGGTTCGGGAGTCAATTACGTGCAAGGAAGGATTAGCACTCTCGTCACGCCCAAAATTGGTACCAAATCGACTAATTAATGTCTTAATGTCAAAAATTGAAAACCGAGAACAAATTTAAAATACGATCTTTTTTTATTAATGTTGATTTTAAAACACTTGAGTGAGTTGAAATAATCATAAAAGATCATCTCATCTTGAGGCGACGAAATGCCACATCCAGTAAGTTAGGACACGGCACCCCGAATCCTTGAGAATAAGCCTGCCTTTTATTTAAAAGCATGTGTATTTTAATTTTAAAAGAATATTCAGTTATTTAGATTAAACGAGAAAAACGAAACCCAGTAAGTTAGGGCACGGTCTCTCAAATTTCTAAATACGGAATATTGTCATTTTTAGAAATTCTTATCTCGAGGTAACGAGATGTCACACCTAATAAGTTAGGGCACAACACTTTGTACTCTCGAGAATAATCTTTTTTTTATTTTAAACTTGTATTTTGTTTTAAAAGGATATTCCGTTATTTAGGCTAAACGAGGAAAATCAAAACCCAATAAGTTAAGGCACGATTTTTACGAATTTTCAAAACACGAAATATTACCTTATTTTTTGAAAATTATTATTTAAAATAGTAGCAGGTACAATATTCAAAAGACATGTATGATTTGTTTGGATTTTTAAAAAAACGAAGATCTAAGTTGAAATAATATGTTAGGGTTTAATTTACAATGTAATGACATAATATAAAAATAATAAGGATCATGGAATAATAATACATGAGCAAAACATTACGCAAGTGAATGGCCATAATATGAAAATACAAACAAACGAGTCATAATACATGCAATGGCGATAATCTCACAACATACATCATTTGAACACTAGCATTAATAACCAAAGAACAATGAAATAAAGAAAATTATAAAAGATAGATAATACATAAAACAACTTAAAATAAGTAGCAAACAATTTTAAGTAAATAATTACGTAACAAAAGTTTAAAATGAATAATATGTAAAGCAATTCAAAATAATATAAAAGGTTTAAAATAAATAATATATAAAGAAATTTAAATACCTAATATAATAAATAAAATAGTTTAAAATAAATAATATATATAGAATATAAAAGTTGATAAATAAATAACAAATTAAAAAGGGTTAAAAAATCAACAGATTAGGGACTGAATTAAAATAGAAATGAAACTACGGGCCTAAATTAGAAAACGCGCTAAGACAGGGGGACCGATCAGGGCAATATTCCCAGCCTTCTTATGCGCGTTTATGGTCAAGGACCCAATTGAAAACATGAAGAAATGTACAAGTAAAATCTGTAAAAAAGAAAAAAAATAAAAAAGAGGGTCGATTGAATAGCGCAAACGGGGAAGGAGCTATCGCGCAAATATCCCTTTTAAGGGATATGCGCAGCTTCCCTTGTATCCGAATGGCGCCATTTTGGTAGTTACATATAAAGTCCAAAGTTTCTGAAAAAAAAAATTTAAACCCTAATTTTTTTAAAAAAGCGACCATGACCCCTCTCTCCCTTCATATTCCCGATTGAAAGGGGTTTTTACCGTTTGTCTGC
Organism: Gossypium rotundifolium; assembly: GCA_025506655.1. Taxonomy (NCBI): domain Eukaryota; kingdom Viridiplantae; phylum Streptophyta; class Magnoliopsida; order Malvales; family Malvaceae; genus Gossypium; species Gossypium rotundifolium. The sequence goes on along the minus strand of CP106734.1, from coordinate 135,854,563 downwards.
CGTCCGTCCTTTCCACCATCACACGGCTGACTAGCAGTGCGCAAGAGAGGCGCTCGACCTCCGATTCAAAGCGTCTTTGAAGCCAAGCCCTTAAACTCCGTTTTCGAACCCGATTTGCGATGACAGAATGAGCTTTCCGACGACGCGTTTGTGGATTCAGGTAAGGTCCCTTTTCTCATTTTTATTACTATTTTGTTTTTAAAAGTTTGAAAATAATAAAATAATATATATATATATATATATATATATATAAACAATAATAAAAAGTAAAAGCGAAAGAAAAACAAAATCCACCTTTTTTCTATTCTGTTTTTCTTATTTCTCAAATGTTCGTAAAAAGAAGAAGAAAAAAATACAATGTTTGTTTCGGTTTTTATAACCGAATTGCGTAGATCCTTTTTTTTTTTTTTTTTCTGTTTTGTTTCTCTGTCATTTTTGTTTTTTTCATTTTGTTTTCTTTGCTTTGTTTGTCGTATTCTTCCTTATTGTTTTTGCTTGCGTGCTGTTGTCGCCTTTGCGTGTTGTTTCTGTGTCTGGCGGAGGCATGCGAGGCGTAAATGACAGACGAATCTGTGGCGCTAGCTAAGCGAGCCTAATTTGCTAGCATCTGTGTTGAGACACTTAGGGCTAGGGTTTGATGCTATCTTCCTTTTTTCTGATAAGGGTTTAGTTGGGCTTCGGGTTTAATTTTAGTTGGGCCAACATTGGGTTGATTTACTTGTAAATGGACACTGTTGTTTTTATTTTTAGACTATTAAATTATTTGGATTCATTTTGATTTTGAATTTTGTTGGGCCCCAGGTTAAATTGCGCCTGAACACTTTAGTACCAAAATTTTAGTTTGATTAAAAGGATGACGTATCCTTAAAAGTGTATTGAAAATTAACTATATAAAAGATGGAGTATTTGGTAATTTTTAAATTTTACTTGGTAAAATTAAAAAAAAAAAATTTATCATCAATATAACGAATCCTTAAAACATCTCTTTTTACGGGTTTTGGTTTTGGTTTAAATGTTGACATCTGAAACAACTTTTGACCCAAACAATAAAATATTTAGGAGGATTTAAGCTTTAAAAAAAATAACTTTTGGTTGGCCAAAATAATGTCAAGTTAATATAAAAAAAAATAGGGAAAAAGAGGAAGAAATATATTGACCGCAACAAAGATAGAGGTACAGGTTATTAGGGATTGGGTTGTATCAATTCTAGACATGATATTAACACATTATATTTAGTAAATTTGATCCGAAATATGAATTAAAATTTTATTTATGTCCACTCATATTTATAAATAGTTAATCAAAGTCTATTTTAAGTTTGTCTAAATTACATTTTAAAATTTTTAAAATATATGTTTATATTATTTTAATTTTATATTTAAGAATTTTATATATTTTTATTTATTAAAATTTTATATACAATCATCTTAATATTTTTAATGTTTACATTATACTGCTATAGATTTGATTTTTATGTTTTATAAATTACATAATATATAAAAATAACATAATATAAAACATTAAAAACTTAAAAAAAAATTGGTCTGTCCAGGCTTGAGCCTTGAATATTTAAGTCGGAGCCTGAATTATATTTTAAACAAGCTTAATTTTTTTACCTAAACCCATTTTTTAAGCTTGATATTTTCTCTTAAACCCTCTCAAATTTTAGATGAATCTTTAAGCTCATGCATTAGCCTGACCCAATAACAAGTATAGGTAGAGGTTAGGTGACAAATCACACAATGAAATGTAGGGAGCTATAAGCAGAGGTTAAGACGTTTTTAGTCTAGTCAAGAGGAAGGAGGAAAGGAAGAAGAGTCTAAAAAGAATAAAAGAACCCAAAAAATTAGGGGTATTTGTAGATAAGGGTGATTCTCTCTTAACCTAGGGTCTTGACTGATACGTGGCACAACTTTCATCATAATCGACTACTTGGGAGGCATAAGAGTATTTTAGGTGAGCAGTGATGAGACAAAGACAAACAAACTAGGCGAGGTCCATGTGTGAGCCATGCAATAAATGATCCAACATTTGTCATTGTCTAGGTAGACTAAAGGATTCCACGTGCCTTGCACACGTGAGTTCCTTGAGCTAAATCTTGATGATGTGAAGTCTAGCATTGCTCATGACAAAGTATCGGTGTTGATGTTTTGCAAGGTTGTGGTGGTGAGACCCACACAATGAAGTGCTTATAACAAAGGGTATATTTAAAGTAGTTAAATTATTAGTAAATTTACATCTTAGTCACTCAACTTTAAAAAGTTATAAAATAGTCATTAAATTATTCAAAGTTTTTTCTAAGTCATCGAGCTGTTAATATTTTTTAAAGTCCGGCTAGCAAGGTTCAAGCGACAATTCAACGATTTGTACAATGGATCAGTACCAATCGACTACCTTAGATCTCAGTCAATCTAATGGTCAATGTTGGAGAACGAAAAAGAAAGCTGTTTGGATTTTGGTTCAGGCAGAATAAGATATTTCGATTGGTGCAGGCGGTGTGAACAGGAAAGACCATACAATAGTAATTTTAACAATTCAATTACTTAAATGAAAAATTTTGAATTGTTTGATGACTATTTTATAACTTTTTAAAGTTAAGTGATCAAAATGTAAATTTTCTGATAGTTTAATGACATGGTGTAGTTTTACCCTTTAACAGAAAACAATGTAGATAACAGTAGCAGCAGATATACATTATGTATATTGTCAAATGACATTTCATTAATCTAATAATGGATATAAATGGAGATCCACTGATCCGAAAGGAACATAAACCCTACTAAATGCATGGCCGTAGGAACTAATCCTGGGTTTAAAAAACTCTTCTAATTCAGTCTAGGACTAAATATATTAATATGATCTTCGAGACAGTCGGAACACTTCTGGGTTTGTGTAGGACAGCTTTGACTTCTTAAGACCCACGTTTAAAAGTGATCCATGGATGCCTGCACCAATAAATGCTTCTCTTTCCACACAAGGGATCAAATTTCAGAACACTGTACCTCAGTCAAATGACCCATTGCTGCTTAAGAGCCATGAAAGTTATTGACATGCAAGTAAAAAAAAAAAAAGAAAGAAAAGAAAATAACAGATTAAATGAAATGAATTTAGCTGCGTTTAGCTAGATTCTTATTTTACTTTTGGGCTAATTGCATTTAAGTGAACCCTAAAATGAAGCCTACAAAAGATAAAACAGTCATCAAATATGGTGAAACATTGTAGTCACTCTTTGATATCCTAGGGGTACTAGTTATAACTATACCAAATACCAATAAAGTAGAAAACAAGCTGAAGTCAGCATTCAGTACTGATCAGGGCATAGGGATAGGGTTTAGGGTTAGAACAGGTTTTCATTTCATAGACTGATCTGAATTTTCCAAAACATGGAAAGAGGGGATATATATGAATGAGAGAGAGTTAGACATACCCTATTTCTTAACGGTCAGTAAGCATTTTCTGAAACAGAAACCAAAGGGAGAGCTTTAAAAAAGATATGGAACTGAGTCACTGTCAAAAATTAATACTACATATAGTAATTATAGGTTTGTTTTCCTAGCTCTTCTGGTTTTTTTATAATTTGCAGGATATAAGCAGCTCATTGCAAATGGGTGGTCTAAGCAATGACTTAGGGGGGCAGGTTTTGGAAACCAAAAAATAGGCTTATATTAGCCTACTTACTACTAATTATTTGTACAGTGTTTGTGAGAAGTTAAGCAACTGTTCATATGGGGCTGAGTTTGTCTGTTTGAGACTTTCTTTCATTGATTGGGGGATGAGACACAGTTTTACTAGCATAGATGAATTGTCTGTAGGCTGTAGCTTAAGAGTTGTTTTTTTGTATAGTTACTTATTTACTACAGTGTTTAAACTCTATTCTCTTCACTGAGCAAAGAGGAACAAGTGATTGCACCTATCCACGTGTGTAGACCCCTTTCGCGCTGTTCCAAACAAACAAAGCAAGCCCAACGGTTCATGGTCCTCTTAGACAACCGTACAATAAAGGGTTGTGTATTGCGTGTCCATTGCTTGCATGTATAGTTTTCAGACCTGGTATACTGACATTGACAAGGGATATACAGTTTGTATGTTTAGAGTCCTTAGTGAAAAAAAAAAACAAAGGTGGGAAAATGCAATGTTTAAATAACATGCAAACATTCAACTTCCTAACTATAAATTAAAGGACCCTTTTGCTTGTTTCATGGACGACATCTACATCTTCTTGCAATCTCACTCCCAAAGCTTCTCTCCTTCCTTCATTTTCGTGGATGCATTTAGAGGCATTACGGCTTGCGCATCGAGACACCTTTTCGAGGTTTAAATTAATCCTTCTACTGTGGTTATGTGCTTCCCCCTCGCCTTAATCCAATGGAAAATATGGCATTAACTCAGTCAGGACATTGTTCTAGATTTAGTGGTATCCCTGAGAAATGAGACCACAAAATAGTGTCTTGATTACCATTGGGGCCCTTAAGGCCGGAAGGCTTACATTAATATATACTGTAAGTGTTGTACAAGAGGGACTGTTTAGACCTCATTGAACATTGATTCCCATTCCCAACATTCATATTTCTTTTCTGATGTAAATTCATATTTCAATCTTTGGTAAAGAAGAAAGTAAAAAAGTGATTAAATGTATGAATATTTGTTTTTTTATGATTGACAGTTCCCTCAGTGGAGGCAACAATAATTTCAGTACTTCTGTTCTGTTTTACCCCCATGGCCATGGCTGCACTATACGAAGATTCTCCTGACACAAGAAAAGAAAGAGCACAGTCACAGAAGGAATGCTCATAAATGCCCATCGAGAAAGATGACAAGTTTTCATGGATGCCAAGTTATATGTTTTAATAGACAGAAAATATTCAGGACAGGAACTAGAAAGAGAAATTCATGTTACAAAAGAAACAACAAAAACCCACTGGGAGGGAAGAACACGACAAAGGCTAATGTACTAGGGATTTATGTCGCTAGTTCGAACTCTGCCACCACTAAGTATCAGTGCATCATCGTGCACTACTAATTGCTTTATAAATGCAGATAACTAAACATTCACCTAGCTAATGGAAAATTGGAGCAACATTTATATGCATAAAAGCTATGGCCAAATAAAGAAAATAAAATTTCATATATAGAGGTGTTCATGGACGGCTCGGTCTGAAGGCTCGATCGAAATTTAGGAGGGTTTGGGCAAAATTATAAGTTCGAAAAATGGGCTTGGACAAAAAATAAGGATCGTTTTAAAAAATGGGCCGGGCCTCGGGTAAGGTATTTTTGGCTCGGACCGAGCCCGGGCTTAGCCCTGCTTGAATTCACTAAATGACAAAAAAATCTGCTATTTTTTTTGTTTTTGAATATTATTTTCTTGTTGTTTTCTCCCCATTTTGCTACCATATTACTATTATGTTGCTACTATTTTGTTGTTATTGATTGAATATTGTATAAAACTTATTTTATTGTTAATTTTGTTATTATTTTAAAGGTATTTGATATTTTATTATTATTTTAGATGTATTTACTTGTTAAGTTACATCTATCTTAGTGTTTTAAGTCTACATATTTTTTAAAATTTATTTTCAATTTGTTGGGAAATATTTATTTTATTTTTTAGTATTTTTATGTATTATATATTTAAAATTATATAAAATAATATAAAAAATTTAATCTGGTAGTAGGAAGTCAGTCTTAGTTTTAACATTTTTATATGGGTCGAGCTTGGGCAAAATTTTAGCCATTTCTTAGGCCCGACCCCGATGAATGGGCCTAAATTTTTAGTTGAGCTCGGCCCAAACTCGGCCTGGCCCGGCCCATGAACACCTCTAGTCATATATGTTGCTCCCACTAAAACGAGACCAAAACACTGCAACAGTCTATCAATGATGTACGGTCAATAACAGTTTCTATGTGTGCACGCACGGGTGGTGGGTGTGGAATTGAGGGAAGGGATGATAGAAAGTAAAGATGATGAAAAAGCATTACTAACTAAAAGAGGAAGATATCTTCAAAGAATGTCAGCTTTAAATCAACTAAACTCTTTCCTTGGTGTATGCATATACCCTTTTATCCTTTTTACCCACGCACATCAACGGAGCAAAAGCATCCCTCTAGGTTTTTCATGAAACAAATCATAGTGGATCTCGCTGTTCTTGAATTTTGAATTCGTGTTATTACATTTATAAGAAAACTCCTACTATTTTTATTACATTAATTATGGCAATCTAACTCCAAATTCATTGTAGTAGGATTCTAGTATTTCCGGCCTATTAAAATCTTTAAATTGACAAATTAGAGCAGAAGGCAACTTACCATAAATAGCCTCATAATATGTTTGAATGAGGTTTCCAAATCAATTAAAGTCAATTCCCCTACTAAAACCCTTGAAATACCAACTTCAATGTAAACCAAACTGTCCTTCAAGTAGAAAGCATTGTATTGCATGAGCCAAAATTTTTAGTAGTCCTAATTGCATGTCCCAAATGTAACACATTTGAACCTCGCTTTGCAATTGGGTTGTGCATGTAACAGCCCAATTTAAGGGTTAGTCGGAATAGTGATCTCGAGATCACTAATCTGAGGTTAGAGAAAATTATTTTCATATTATTTTATGTGTTATAACATGTTAATAAGGATGCATGGAAATTTCAGTGTTTTAATTTTAGCAATTCCAGGCTTAATCGCTAAAAAGGACTCAATTGCATAAAGTGCGAAAGTTCTATTTTATTTGCTAAAGGTGTCAAATAGCTAAGGATTATTAATTGGAGGCCCAAGTGTGCAATTTGACCTTATTTAAGTGAGTTGGCCGGCCATAATATGCATAGGGGACAAAAGCATTTATTTTTGGTCAGTAGTTGCTAACATTAGTTGACCAAAATGAATAAAATAAGATGATATAAGCAAAAGTTATCATCTTTTCATTTAGTCTTCTTCTCCAACCGAAAATATCAACAAAGGGAGGGCTTTGAAAGCTTGAAAATTTCAGCAACTCATTTTCTCTACAAGTAAGTGATTCTGATAGTTTTAATTGATAATTTTTGTACTTTTGGAGTCCCCAAAGCTTAAGCTAGCTAATGAAGGGACTAATTTGCAATATAGTTGAAAGTCTAGGGACTTACCATGAGAGAGTTTAAGTTGTTTGCTGAGTTTTTATGGAGGAAAATAAAAGTTAGGAAGATGAGAAACAACTTTTATGAAAGGTGTTGACATGAACACCTAAATGGGACTAAGTTGTAAATGTTGTAATTTGGTAATAAAGGCATGAAATAGTTGGATTTGTGAGTAGTTGTAAGAGGATTAAATGTTTAGTTAGGCTTGTTTAACAAGGAAATGTGATGAAAAATGATTTACAAGCCTAGGGGAAAAATTGTAATTTTGCCAAAGTGTAAGGGCAAAATAGTTATTTTTTCCTAAATATAGATTATGAACTATTATGATTTATAAAGTGATTGAATGAGTAAATTTTATTTTTCTAGATCGAAGAAAACAAGATTCAGACCTAGAACAGGCAAAAAGGAGATATATGGATAAATAGGTCAGTTTTTACCCTTTTCAGCATCGAGGTAAGTTCGTGTGTAAATATTGCAATTACGTGTGGGTTATTTAATATTCCAATGTTGTATGGAATGTGTATTTACTCTATGAATGTAATAAATATGTTTTGATGAGATGTCAAAAGAATTGAATCTAAGAATAGTGGGAAATGCGAATAGCATGATATAATGATAGTTAAGGTCCCATATAAGATCATATTGGAATATGGCCACGGTGTAAGATATTGAATAAGACCATGTCAGGGACATGGCGTCGATATGATATTTCATGTAAGACCCTATCAGGGGCATGATGTCAATGTGAGATTATATGTATGAGACTCAAAAGTGTTAATTAACCATTTGAGTGATTCAACAGGTATGTTGAAAATGAGAATGAATGTGGTTGTACAAAGAGAGGTACTGTTAGAACTGATTTGAGATGAATTCGGTGTATGATGAACCCATAGTGGATTGTATAAATGATGCACCTTGGTTGCATAAGTTATAATTATTAATGCATTGCATAAATGCGAACGATTATTGTAGATAGCTAATTAATAATGATAATGTGTGAGGATGTTTCCGGATGAATATTTGAAATAGAGAAATGTATGTGGATAAATATCCGTGAATGTATAATAATGGCGGGCTATGTACGATACCACCTTAAATTGTAAATGGTGGGCTGTGTGCGTTACCACCTTATATGTAACACCCCAAACCCGGCCTATGCGTTAAGACCAGACTTGGCATGCCACACAAATCGAACATACATCTAGTCATCAATGATTTAAAGAAAACAGATTTTCAAAAACTATTTTAGAGGTGAAGTTCATCAAAAGCCGAGGTTAATTTGAAATCTATATTTTTTTAGGGCACAAGAGTTTAAAAATTGATTTCAGAGAAATAATTGGTTAAATTTTTAAAGAAGTTTAAAACTAAATTCACAAGAGACTTGGAAACAAAATTTATAAAAGAGTTTTCACAGACATTTTTACGAGTTTGAAATATTTAAGAAAAACCCCTTTCTATACGAAAAATTAAGGAAAACATTATAAAATTAAAATAGTCCCCTTTTAGTATTTAAAACATATTAAAATCCATCCACGAATAAAAATCCATAAAAATTATACCAGAGGCCTTATTACATCACAATTGAAATAGTACTTAAATAAAAATACTTAAAAGAAGTTCAGAGTTTATATAACTCATCATTCGTAGTATGGCCTCTACGCGAAGTCATCCCCGGCCCAAGCCTCCATCAATTATCATTACTTGAGAAGGGTAAGAAAACGGGGTAAGTTACTTAGAACTCAGTGTGTAACCCACATACCGTGTCCACTGGGCCAAAACCATATAAGCATTTAATTGGGCTTGAGCCCATTTACAAATGTACAATATATACCAAATATAAAATGCATGTGATATGCAAATCTCAACCAAGCCTAATTTCCATCTGCTACACACCACCCGTACCAACCAGCACACCTGTGGGGATCAAGTCAACCCACCCCGCTAACACACCAATCGCAGGCATAAAGCCATTTAAAATGTTTGTGGCTGAGCCACCCGAACTAGATTGTGGCAGAGCCACTAGATTGTGGTAGAGCCACCCGAACTAGATTGTGGCAGAGCCACCAGAACTTCTCTTCAATTTTATCCCAACCCATACAATCATGTATGCATATACAAAGCATAGCAATATTCATATAATAATTTCAACATAAGGCCCATAATACAAGTTGGCCCATTAAGCAATCTAGCAATTTGGCCCATTAATCGATCATAACAATTTGGCCCATTAATCAATCTAGCAAATTGGCCCATTAATTACATGAGGCCCTTTTCACAATTTTCACACTTGGCCAATTTATCAAATAATTCGTATGGCCCATTTGTCACATGAGGCCCTTTTTACAATTCTCACACTTGGCAAATTTATCAAATAATTCGTATGGCCCATTTGTCACATGAGGCCCAAAATATCACTTTTTAACATAATAGCCCATTAAGGGTAATTTCGTAATTTCTATAACTTTAACACCGATTTAATGCATTTACACAGAAAGTGTTAATATGCCGTATTTTTTGACTTTACCAACTTTACGATTTTTATTCTAATGTTTACGGTATAATATCTAACCCATGAGATAAGTGTGAAATTACACACCTGATTACGGTGAGAACTATTCTTTCCCGCTCGTCGATACCTAAATACGTGACATGCTTGATTAGAACACTAATACTTAATATAAATTTATACTAAAGATAAGCGATCTAGATCTTTACCCTCAGAATTTTGAACAACAACTATTGGTGGTTTCTCCCCGATTGATGGTTCATAACCGTTGAAGAACCACGAGCAATCAATGGCTCAGAGTACGAATGACTTCAAATAATTGATTTTCACCGGAGGGGGTCCACAACGGTGGAAAATCTCGGATTCAAACGACCCTTCACTTGAATCTAGAGGGAATAGCGAATCTACCCCTCTTTCGAACACTATTCACCACTCTTTTGACCCTATCTTGTTTGCCTCCATTGACAAAAGATTATTAGTCCTAACAATCTATCAGAATTTAAGACTATTGGTTTAAAAGGGTGAATTCGGCTTACCTTAAAATTCGAATGATTCCAAAAGAATCCCTTGAAAGTTATGATCCAAATTCGAATGATTTCAAGATGACTTCGAAGAGATAATGATTCACCTCTCCACTAATTCACTAAAAAAAATAGCGTAAGAAATTGTCTAAGAGAATGAACGATTATTCATTTAAAAGACTCTTCCAAGACAACCTACAGATTCGGCCAAGGTGACCAATTAGCAAAAAGAAAACAAAGAAGATGATTCTTACCGATGGTCCAAAGTTTGAATAGAAGAAATGATTGAGAATAAATCTATGAGGAAGGGAAGATTTGGCTATGATATATATAAAAGAAAGGAAAAAGATTCGGCTATGGTGATGGTCTCTAACATTTGGCCATGGAAGAAATATGAAGGAAGAAATGTGTTTAAAGGATGAGAAAAATAGAGAAAGAAAGAGAATAATGATGAGAGGTTTACGATTCGATTTTCAAAGGTAAAAGAAGAGCAAGGAATAGAGTTTGGGATAATGGTGCATTCGACAATGAGGAAGAAAGAAGAAAAAGAAATGGCTTTTGTGTTTGATATTTTCGACACTAGGAGAGAAGCACAAAATGAAGCACTTGAGAGGTTGGCAAAATATGACCAAATGGTCAAAAAGAGAAGACAAAAAGAAGAAAAACAAAGATGTTTACCCAAAGCATCAAGCACATTCGGCTATTAGAGAAAAAGATAAAAAGAAAAGGTGTTTTGGGAGAACAAAAATGACCAAATGGGATTACACACTAACTACACATCCTTACCAAAGTCTACCACAAAAATTCGGCCACCCCCTAGTCCACAAAACCGTTCAAGTTCATGGACAAGCTTGGCCATTCCAATTTTCCAAAACACATCCCTTAAGAAGTGCCTTGTGTTCCCCCTACATTCCATAAGTTTAGGATTTCTTTTCCCAAGTTCCATGCTTACATTAACCATTAGCCACCTTGCCATAAAAGAAATAGTCCAACCTTACCAAAAATAAGGCTTGACCGACACATGCTATAAAGGTGCAAAAATAAGACGCCAACTCCACTTTACTACTAGCTCATCTTGTGCTAGTTTTTGACACTTAATTTTCCTTAAACATCAAGGTCACTTGATCCACTTCAATAAAGTACTCATTACTAAAATTTATTCTAATTCTGAATAAATCCCGAACCTTCTCAAGATTATATTAAGCACACAAATTGAATCATTCACAAGCTAAGCACCAAAAACATGAAACATATTGATACTCAATTTTTAGGATGTTACAATCCTACCCCCTTAAAGAAAATTTCGTCCTTGAAATTTACCTGGTTAAAAGAGGTGAGGATATTGTTGCTGAATTACGTCCTGAGGCTCCCACGTAGCTTCCTCCGCTCCGTGATTACGCCATAGAACCTTAACCAACGGCACAGTCTTCTTTCTTGGCACCTTAACATCACGATCTAAGATTTTCACTAGTTCCTCCTTGAAAGACAAGTCTGGCCTTAACTCCACTTCTTCTACCGGTACTATGTGAGACGGATCCGATCTATAACGCCTCAGCATAGAAACATGGAAGACACTATGAATCTGACTCAACTCCGGAGGTAATTCAAGCTGATAGGCCACTGGTCCTACACGCTTCAACACACGGTACGGTCCAATGAACCTAGGGCTCAACTTGCCCTTCCTTCCAAATCTGAAAATCTTCTTCCAAGGTAAGACTTTCAGAAAGACCTGATCTCCCACCGCAAACTCAATATCCTTACGCTTCAGATCTGCATACGACTTTTGTCTATCCGAAGCTTCCTTTAACCACGCTCGAATCACCCTTACCTTTTCTTCCATCTCAGATATCACTTTAGGACCCAACAACTGTCGTTCCCCCAATTCAATCCAACAAGTAGGGGTACGACACCTACGACCGTATAAAGCTTCATAGGGCGCCATTTGGATACTGGATTGGTAACTGTTATTATACACGAACTCTGCCAACGGTAGGAAATCCTCCCAACTACCTCTGAAGTCGATCACACAATACCATTTATGTAAATGGTGCGAAGACTCCTAAACTAAAACTATTTGGAATATTGAAAATGCTAAGTTCACTAAAGCTAACTCGAAGGCACTTAATGCAATTTTTACTGAAATGGACCCTTAAGAGTTCAAACGTACCTCCAAGTGTACTATTTAAAAAAAAGGGTTATTCTTAAGACTATCTATGACGGCACAACTATTGTGAAGTTGTCCAAACTTCAAATGATGACAACAAAGTTTGAACTCTAAGAATGTTGGAGGATGAATCTCTGTATGACTTTCATGCAAATTTATTTGACATTAAAAGCCAGATATTTGCTTTTTGTAAAGAATACTCCAATGCGGAAGAAAGTCAAAAAAGTTTTTAAGATCTTTACTTAAACGATTTGCGATCTAGGTGACTGTTATAGAAAAGGCCAAGGACATTAAGACAATAAGGGTAAATGAACTCATTGGATTGTGGCAAACCTTCAAGATAAATCTTAAAGAGTCCAAAGGCAGCAGATGGAATGATTTCAAGTTGTTGAAAATGTTTAAAATCTAAATCTAAAAATTAAACAAACAAATTATTAAAAAGAATGAAGATAAAATAGATTTGAAAATAAAGATACTAAAACAAAAGGAGATAGATTTTAGCCTATTTTTGCTGGATCTTGGAAGGAGAAAAGTCAAATTTTATTCTCCAAAAAGATGAGGTCAAATGTAATGTAATATCCTGAATTAGGGGTTATTTGTGATTGTATTGTTTTGCATGAGTTCGGATTGTTGTGTTGTTAAGTGAGATGTTCTAGGGCTTAGGAATAAGCCAAGGGTAGGCTCGAGCTGTAGAAAAAATTTTATTTTTAAGCTTTAGTTAAAGGGAGTTGAAGGAGCTAGGGGTTAAGAGTAATTCGTGGGGAATTTTAACACAAGTAACCAGTTGGCAAAGTGGCAAGGAGGCACCACTTAGGGCTTTGGAAGGTGACGCCACAAGCATTGAAAGGGGGCTTAGGTTTGAATCCCATGGATGGACTTAAGGTGACTTTTATTTTTGCATTTATATGGCATGTGTTGGTCAAACTCTAATTAAGGTAAGGTTGGACTATTGTCTTTTATGGTTAGTAGACTAAGGAATAAGGCAAGTGCTTATTTATGGTATGGTATCAAGGAATTTTGGTAGGATAAGGGGACATAAGGCTTGAAGTATGGAGTGTTGTTTTGGAAACTTTTCTATAGCCTTTTGACCATGAATGTAGGCGGTATAGTGGACTAGGGGGGTTGGCTTAATTCTGAATGTGATTAGGAGGAAATAAGGAGAAATTTAGGAGTGAGTTTAATTCAAAATTAGTTTGAATTGATGGCAAGAAGAATTTTGGGTGTGGAGGCCGAATGTGGGTCTCTTTTGGGTGATAATTTTCGGTCATGAGTGGGGGGGAATAGCCGAATTTCCTATAAGAGGTCTAGAAGTTCTTTTTCGGTTCTCTTTTCTTTATTTAGTATTCTCTTTCGAAACTTTCTTTTCACCCTTGCCATTGCCGAAATTTGCACCCTATTTCTTGACCAAAAGCAGAAAGTTGGAAGTCATTTTGTGCATCTTTTTCTTTTTCTTTTTCTTTTATTTTTAAGTAAAAAATCTTTTCCAACGTTTTCCGCAGTGACATATCAGATCCGGTCAAGGCTCGTAGGCCGGGTTTGAGGGTGTTACAATTTGGTATCAGAGCCCGGTTCAAAACTTGGCTTTGAGGGTTTTGGGCCCAAAAACATTTTTTAAGGTGGGCTTTTCAAAGATTTGGGCTTTCATAAATTTTTTGGGTTTATTCGGGCATGGCACCTGTATCTCCGACCCGAAGTCCACCAGGTAAGTACCTCTAATTGTTGTGTGAATTATTATATGATTGGTATGTGGGTATGATGGGAATGTAGATTAGTGTATTAAGTTATTGAACTTTAGGATTAGCTTACTCCAACACAGAATTGCATAAAATTTTAAGCCTAATTAAACAAACCTATGAGTAAGTCGCCGAGTTAGGGTGTGCCAACCATTGAGCGCATGTCTAGGATTGGTTTCGGTGGGAGCTTGGTATTTAAGCAGTCCTAGTGACTCACTTCCTCTCCACTCGAATCCTACCTGGTGCGTAGTAACAGTTCACCCTAACCAAGAGGACTTATTCACGGGCTAAACTCGATAATTAAAACCCGAAAGGGACTAGTCATACTGCTTTATAAAAACCCTAAGTTTTCAAAATTACTCCTTTGATTTGTAAAACCATTTTATACTTGGAAAATTTTTCGAAATATTTCCGATTTACAAAATTACCCAACTACCCCTGGGTGTAAAATTACCAAAATGCCCTTGGTTTATAAAATTACCATACTACCCACGACTTTTGTAAAAACATTCTTACTTTACAAAAATACCAAAAACTCCTATTTTACAAAATAGTAAGATACTCTGATTTGGGAAACTTTACTAAAATGCCCTTGACTTCCAAAATTACCAAAATAACCTCGATTTCTGAAATTTCTACAATATCATTGATTTGGTAAAATTTTCAAAATAACCTCGAGATTTGTATATTTTGGAATGCCTTTGATTTGTAAAGATTTTCAAATTGACCCCAATTTATTACCAAAATACCCCTGTAGGGCAAATGACGAAAATACCCCTGGAATAGGAATGGACAAAGATGTTCGAATGATGAATGTGTGTGTGATGGATATCATTGAATGTATGTGTTTCTTTGAATTAGGGTAGAAAACTTGAAATGAAAACTCTGAATGATCGAAAGAACTACTATTAAGCTCTTTTCTTAAAATTGCTCGCAGATAAACAATGGAACAAATTGAAACACCCCAAACCTGGCCCACGAGCCTTGACCAGATCTGGTATGTTCCTCGAGTAAAACACTTGAAAAACTGTTTGTCACTTAGGAAAAATTCGAATAGTTTTGAAGGAAAATTTGATTATGTTGGGTCCAATTGGAAACTTTGTAAATTTTGAAATCGGAGATTTATTAAAACTTGGTTTTTATATCAAAAACACATGCCGATTTTGTTTTAAGAATTTTACCTTTGAATTTAAAGCATTTGTATATAGATGTCATAATATTTGAAGGTTTATTTCAAGAAAATTTACTTAACTTTAAATTTTATAAAATTGTATCGTCATGAAATAAATGACATGCATGCATAAAATGGTTCATACTATGGCCTTATTACATCAACATAAAACCCAAATTAAATTCAAAGTACTTAAAATAAAAAGTCCAAATAAGATAAATTACTTGCTGAGCATGGCCACCACTGAGCTCCTGCCGACCCGGTCCATCACTAATCATCACCTGAAAAATGTTCCCACAACGGGGTGAGTCAAACAGACTCAATGTGTACGGCCAACACTAAGGCCCAATAGATTATGGCATACAGAATCATACATACAAATATAAAAACATAAATAATGATGCAATCCCGAACCCAACCTAGATGCCATCCGCTACACATCACCCGTACCAACCTGCACACCATAGGGATTACTAAGTCAACCCTCCATCCGCTACACACCATCGAAGGCACTCGCTGCAGTCAACGTGCTCATCGCCCTTATATAAATGTTGTGGCATAGCCACTAGATAAAATATTTTGTGTCATGAGACACCACATTCAGATAATGTGGCCGAAGTCACCACATTCAGATATCGTGACATAAGTCACCACATTCACTTCCACTTTCATAATCACCCATATGCCCATGTTATACAAGTCATACATTAACATGCCATGTTCTATATATTCACATTCTTATAGGTGCACATAAGTGCCACAACAAATCAAATCATACTCATAGTAGGAGTAGGAAAGCACTGAGTACTTTGTACCATTGCATGGTACCTTAGACTTATTTTTTTACACTTTCATATTATCACATGCATAAAAACAATACCATAAATCTATTAAAGCTGAGGGTGGGGTACACACCTGATATACTTGGCAAATTCACTCCAAATCCCGAAAAGCCCGATCTAAAGCCTTAGATCTCAAGTTCCTACATTCGGCCGACATGCAATATTTTAGCTAAAGGCCATTCGACCAATTAATCAAATCCTGAAACTTACCTTGTTGCCGATTTGTCTCCTAACCAAATCCCGAAACTTGCAAACCCTTCTCCTTGTAATCGGCTAACACTAGATCAATTGATTTGATTAGTTTTCGGCTTTTGAACAATTAAGAAATAGATCTAGGTTCCTAAATAGGCCTTGGCCGAATGTGTAAGTACACTTACCTTGCGATCCACAATTCCCGAAAACTGCTACTTGATTATGGAAGTGTCGAGTTACCTATAGACATAGGTTAGATTTAATTCTAACATTAAATCACATAGATTTGGCCTATGGCCGAATACCACATAACCTACCTTGGATGTTGAAATCCCGAATAATCCTCCTTATAGTCGACTACACTGAAAATCTCGAAAGATCCTCCCAAATTTTGGCAACCAACAATATTAATGGGATTAGTTCTAGATTTCGACAAGTCTAAAGAAAAAGGATGGAAATTAAATGATATTTGGCCTTTACCTTCTTTAAAAAAATCGACAAAGACCTTGCTTCACACCTTAGAGGAATTGCTTTGAAGGATACTAGAGAGATTCGCTATAGGCTATGCAATGATCAACACGTTTGACTTTTGATGATTGCTAAAGAGATTCGACCTCACAAGGATGAAAAGAGAGGATATGAGGCTTAGAAAGAATCGGCACTAGTGGAATTTGGAAGAAGTTTCTGCTAGAACACAGGGTATTTCGGCTTTGGAAAAATAAAAGAGAAGAGAGGAGTTTTACTTGAGAATTCGGCAGAGGAAAAGAAAGAATGAAGAATAGCCACCCTTTTCCCCTTTCTGCCAAAATTAGTCTACCTAGAGACCCTTATTCGGCCAACTCTCCCCATTCCGATAGCTTTATCTATTCAATTATCACCTTATTCAAATTAATAAAAATTTAATCCAACATTTATCCCTTGCTAGCCAAAATTTTAAAAGAGTTTAATCCTAACTAAAGCTCATCCTTTCAAAGTCCTTTAGCCGTCTATCACCCCTCTCTTTGACGTCAACAAGGAAAATAAAACCCTAAAATATTGCTTCCCACGACTCGAACCTTAAGTCCTTCCCCATGCTTGTGGCGTCATTTCCAGAGCCCCTAAGTGGCGCCTCCAAGCCACTTTTCCAAACCCGTTTGTGTGTCATATTTTCCCTTCATTTTCTTTTAAGGCCACCTTGCTTTAGTTCCCTCCTTTAAACTTTAAACTTAATATTTTCTAAGGCTTTCTCCTATTTTCTAAAGTTCACAAATTTTATTAGACACATTCACAACATACTCAAGCATGCTATTTCATATAATTAAGCATAAATGCATAAGCCCATTTTCAGGAAGTTACAGTTCTACCCTCCTTAAAATAATTTCGTCCTCGAAATTACCTGGCTGAAACAAGTGAGGGTACTGCTGTCGCATTGCCTCTTCTGGCTCCCACGAAGCTTCCTTCGATCCTTGATTGCGCCATAACACTTTGACTAGAGGAACTGATTTCCTTCGCAATACTTTCACGTCCCGTTCTACGATCTGAATCGGCTCTTCTTCGTAGGACAAATCTGGCCTTAGCTCCACCTCTTCAGCTGGTACCACATGAGATGGATCCGATCGATAACGACGTAGCATGGACACATGGAATACGTCGTGTATCTGCTTTAATTCCGAAGGCAATTCTAACTGGTACGCCACTGGTCCAACTCACTTCAACACTCGATAAGGCCCTATAAACCTTGGGCTTAACTTTCCTTTCCGTCCAAACCTCATTACCTTCTTCCAAGGCAAGACTTTAAGAAACACTTGATCTCTCACATCAAATTCTATCTCCTTCCATTTCAGATCAGCGTACGACTTTTGTCTATCATATGCTTCCTTCAATCGTGCTCGGATTACCTTAGCTTTCTCCTCAGATTCTGCCACAATCTCGGGACCCAAAACTCAACGCTCCCCTAATTCGGTCCAACACGTAGAAGTTTGACATTTCTGACCATCCAACGCTTCATATGGTGCCATTCGTATACTGGCCTGATAGCTGTTGTTGTAGGCAAACTCTGCTAAAGGCAAATATTCTTCCCAACTTCCTCTAAAGTCCATCACACAGCCCCTCAACATATCCTCTAACACTTGGATTACTCGTTCAGACTGCCCGTCAGACTGTGGATGAAAAGCCATAGTGAAATTCAATTTGGTGCCTAAACCTTGATGTAGTGCCTTCCAAAATTGAGACGTAAACCTTGGATCCCTGTCTGAAATGATTGACACTGGCACTCCATGCAACCTTACAATTTCCGCCATATATAACCTCGCCAACTTCTGTAAAGAATAATCTACTCTCACCGGAATGAAGTGCGTGGACTTTGTCAACCGATCCACTATTACCCATACCGAGTCCTTCTTAGTAGGCGTAAGGGGAAGCCCACTAACGAAGTCTATGGTAATTCTCTCCCACTTCCACTGCGGAATCATGATTGGCTGAAATAATCCTGACGAAACTTGGCGCTCAGCCTTAACTTGCTGACACGTTAAGCATTTCCCAACACATTCCGTAACTTCCTGCTTAAGACCAGGCCACAAAAACTATTCCCTTAGATCTCTGTACAACTTAGTACCTCCAGGATGCATAGCATAAGGGCTACCATGCGATTCCTGAAGAATCTTCTGTCTTAACTCCTTGTTCTTCGGCATACAGACCTTATTCTTAAAGCATAATACTCCCTCGCCATTAATACCATAATCCTCTAATTCTCCATTTTGTACTTGCCGTAGCCTATCATTTAAATCCTCATCAGCCAACTGTCCCTCTTTTACCTCGTTCAACCATGTCGGCTTGACTTGCAGCTCTGCCAGCAGACTTCCATCATCATACAAGCTCAAATGTGCGAACATCGCCCTCAGATCTGACACAACCTTCCGGCTTAGGGCATCCGCCACTATATTCGCCTTGCCCGGGTGATACTCTACAGAACAATCATAGTCCTTAAATAATTCTACCCACCTTCGCTGTCTCAAGTTTAACTCCTTCTAAGTCAACAAATACTTATGACTCTTATGGTCTGTGTAGATTACTGACTTTTCTCCATAGAGATAGTGCCTCCATACCTTAAGAGCGAAGACCACTGCCGCCAATTCTAAGTCGTGCGTCGGGTAGTCAACCTCATGGGGCCTTAATTATCGAGACGCATAAGCAACCACCTTCCCGTCTTGCATCAATACGCAACCCAAACCTGTATGGAAAGTGTCACAATACACCACAAAGTCCTTCCCTGCCTCAGGCTGAATCAAAATTGGAGCTTCAGTCAAGACCCTCTTAAGCTTCTCAAAGCTCTCCTGTTGCTTATCCGTCCATACAAAGGGTACTTCCTTTCTCAACAACTTTGTCAAAGGCACGGCTATTGACGAGAACCCTTCCACAAACCTTCTGTAGTATCCTGTCAATCCCAAGAAACTACGAACCTCCGCTACAAACCTAGGTGGTTTCCAATCCAACACCGCTTCAATCTTCCTAGGATCCACCCTTATTCCTTCTGCAGATATCACATTTCCCAAAAACGCAACTTCCTTCAACCAAAATTCACACTCATTGAATTTGGCATGAGCTTCTTCTCCTTAGCACTTGTAACACAATCAGAAGGTGCTCATCATGCTCCTCTTGGACTTGGAGTACACTAGGATGTCGTCGATGAACACAACGATGAACCTATCCAAGTAGGGTTGGAAAACCGGTTCATCATATCCATGAACGCTGGTGGGCGTTCGTCAATCCAAATGGCATTACCACAAACTCAAAATGGCTGTATCTTGTCCTAAAGGCTGTCTTATGGATATCTGCCTCCTTCACCTTCAACTGATGATATCCCGACCTTAAGTCGATCTTTGAGAAAATCATGCCTCTTGGTGATCGAACAAGTCTTCTATCCTTGGCAACAGGTACTTGTTCTTGATGCTTAGCTTATTCAACTGACGGTAATCTATGCACATGCGCATAGTTTCATCCTTCTTCTTCACAAACAGAACCGGTGCTCCCCATGGAGACACACTGGGTCAAATAAACCCACAGTCTAACAATTCTTGGATTTGAGCCTTGAGCTCAACCAACTCCTTTGGTGCTATTCTGTACGGGGCAATTGACACAGGAGCTGTTCCAGGCAGTAAATCAATTCTGAACTCTACTTCCCTGTCTGGAGGTATTCCAGGTAGTTCCTCCAGAAAGACATCCACAAAGTCCCTTACTATTCGAACTCCACTAACGCCCTCTTCCTGTGCATCCAATGCATTAACGAAGGCTAAAAATGCCTTACACCCTTTTCGAATCATCTTACCAGCCTTTAGAGCAAAACTACGTTAGACAAGTAGTTTCTTCTTTCTCCTATCATAACGACCACCTCATCCTCTAGGGTTCTTAACTCCATTCGCTTAGCTGCACAGTCCAACACAGCCCGATGTTCCACTAGCCAGTCCATACCAAGTATGAGATTGAATTCTCCGAAAGGAAGTTCCATCAAGTCGGCAGAAAATACTACGCCTTGAATTTCTAAAGGTACACTCCGAAAGATCTTATTCACCACTACAGTTTGACTTAGTGGGCTTAATACAGTCATCTTCCTATCAGAAAGTTCAGAGGTTATGTATAGAGTTTCAACTACTCTACATACAACATAACAATGGGTCGAGCCCACATCAATTAAAGTAACATAAGGCTTTCCATAAATAAGGAACGTACCGGTTATAATGTCCGGTGTGTCTCCATCCTTCCTCTAACGAACTGTGTAAACCAAACCTAACTACCTTGCCTCAGTATTAGCAACACCTCGGCCGGTGTTCCACGTCCTCTGCCTGTACCATTTCCTCTATTATTCGGACCACGACCCCGCTGAGGCTGCTGTCCACCTCTACCAGCCTGATTAATATTCTGAGTTACTGGTCTATTCCCATCTGGTCTCATCGGATAGTCCTTAATCATATGGTCCTTTGACCCACACTTGAAACATCCCCCTGTCTTCTTCCAGCATTTGCCTAAGTGCTTTTTCCCACATTGATCACAAGTACGATATTGCCCTCTAGTAGCGACTTAGCGACCTCATGACCCATCAACTCTGGTCTCTTCTGAATATTTCCAGCTGATCCAGATGATCCAAAACCTCTTTTCTTTTGTTCGATCGGTTGTTACGCCTTGCAGACTCCTTAATTCCCTGGCTACCTTAGCCTTTTCTACTAATGTGGCAAACTCTCGCTCCTGGTGTGGGGCTATCAACAACCTTAGATTATCTCTTAATTCATCCTCAAATTAGACACATGGCTCATGCTCCGTTGCCACCACTCCTCGAGCATACCGCTCAACCTTAAAATTCAGCTTCATACTCGCTACGGACTTGTTCCTTGAACCAATTTTAAATGCCTTCCTCGCTCATCAAGATAACGTGTCGACATACTTCTTCTGATATGCCGCTTAACATACTCCCAGGTCAGATCCTCAGTTGTGGCACCATCCCGAACTGTGAGCCACCATTGATACGCTTCATTTCGTAGCAGTGCCACCATCTTTTTCAATTTCTCCTCAGGGGTCAGATCGAGCTCATCCATAATTTGCTCGGTTGCCTCCAACCAATATTCAACTGTACTGGGTGCCACACCAGATATGCCACGGAACATTTCGCTCCATTAGCTCGGAGTCGCTCAGTGCATGCACTTCGAGCTCCCATATTTCCTCCAAGACTACCACCATTTCCAAAACTCGCAAGACTGACTGCGCATCGCCTCACCCCCGTCGATCCTCGCTACTCAACACCAACAGCTGGTGGTGGCAGTGGTGGTACTTCACTATCGGACCCCTAACCCGATCTAACGGGTTCTGACACGGTGATTCTGGCTTGACCGCGTCCTCGTACATTATGACCGCGTCCCCTAGAGCTCATTTCTACGATCGTGCTTTAATCTGATTAAGAAATTTTATGAATTAGTCCTTGTTTCACTGATTATTCGCGAAGAAGTTTTATGAAAGAAGTTCAGAGGTAGTTCTTTCGATCAATCAAAGTTTCGTTCAGGTTTTCTATCCTAATTCAGAGAATCACATTCATCCAAACATTCATTCAGTAGTACCTATCACACACATTCACTAGTCAAACTTGTCTTGTCTATTTCTATCCCAGGGGTATTTTCGTAATTTGTCCTACCGGGGTATTTTGGTAATAAATCGGGGTAAATTTGTAAATCTTAATAAATCAGGGGTATTTCAAAATTTGTAAAACTTGGGGGGTTCTTTTTGAGAATTTGTTTTCCAAGTCGGTGATGTTGCAAAAATTTTGGGAATCAAGGTCATTTTGGTAATTTTGTAAGTTAGGGGCAATTTCGTAAATTTTCCAAATTGGAGTATTTTAATATTTTGCGAAATAAAGCTTTTGGGTATTTGATAAAGTAAGGAAGTTTTGATAAAACTGTGGGTAGTACGGGCATTTTATAAACCAAGGGCATTTTTGTAATTTTCCAATAGGGGTATTTTAGTAATTTTGTAAATTAAAAATTCTTAAATTTTTTTTAAAAAAGTAATTTTTTCAATTAAAAAGGGTAGTTTATTGACTTTTAAAACTAGGGTTTCCATAAAAATGTGGCTAGTCCCTTTCGGGTTTTAATTATTGAGTTTAGCCCGTAACTAAGTCCTCTTGATTAGGGTGAACCGAAGCTACGCAAGGTAGGATTCGAGTGGAGAGGAGGTGAGACACACGGACTGCTTAAATACCAAGCTCCCATCGAAACCAATCCTAGACATGTGCACAATGGTTGCCACACCCTAACTCGGCGATTTAACCACAGGTTTGTTTAATTAGGCATTTAAAATTTTATGTAATTGTTGGGGTAACCTAGTCCTAAGGTTCAAGTAGTTCTCATGGTAATCTACGTTCCATTTCTACCCTTCTACAATTCATATCATAAATCACACAACAGGTACTTACCTGGTGGACTTCGGGTCGCAGACTTAAGTGCCATGCCAGAAAAACCTGTTTAATTCACAAAATTATTTTCACAATACTTACTTGGGCTTGATTTGAAACGTTTTAGGCCTTAAACCCAAGGCCGAGAGTTTAAAACTGGGCTCTAATACCGAATTGAAACACCTCAAACCCGGCCCACGAGCCTTGACTAGATCTGGTATGTTCCTCGAGTAAAACACTTGAAAAACTGTTTGTCACTTAGGAAAAATTTGAATGGTTTTGAAGGAAAATTTGATTATGCTGGGTCCAATTGGAAACTTTGTAAATTTTGAAATCAGAGATTTATTAAAACTTGGTTTTTATATCAAAAACACGTGTCGATTTTGTTTTAAGAATTTTACCTTTGAATTTAAAGCATTTGTATATAGATGTCATAATATTTGAAGGTTTATTTCAAGAAAATTTACTTAACTTTAAATTTTATAAAAATTGTATCGTCATTGAAATAAATGACATGCATGCATAAAATGGTTCATACTATGGCCTTATTACATCAACATAAAACCCAAATTAAATTCAAAGTACTTAAAATAAAAGTCCAAATAAGATAAATTCCTTCTTGAGCATGACCACCACTAAGCTCCCGCCAATCAGGTCCATCACCGATCATCACGAAATATGTTCCCACAACAGGGTGAGTCAAGCAGACTCAATGTGTACGGCCAACACTAAGGCCCAACAGATTATGGCATGTAATTATACATACAAATATAAAACATAAATAATGATGCAATCGCGAACCCAACCTAGATGCCATCCGCTACACATCACCCGCACCAACCGCACACAGTGGGGACTACTAAGTCAACCCTCCATCCGCTACACACCATTGAAGGCACTTCACTGCAATGACGTGCTCATCGCCTTATATAAATGTTATGGCATAGCCACCGGATAAAATATTTTGTGTCATGAGACACCACATTCAGATAATGTGACCAAAGTCACCACATTCATATATCGTGACATAAGTCACCACATTCACTTCCCCTTTCATAATCACCCATATGCCCATGTTATACAAGTCATACATTAACATGCCGTGTTCTATATATTCACATTCTTATAGGTGCACATAAGTGCCACAACAAATCAAATCATACTCATAGTAGGAGTAGGAAAACGTACCTGAGCACTTTGTACCATTGCATGGTACCTTAGCCTTATTTTTTACACTTTCATATTATCACATGCATAAAAACAATACCATAAATCTATTAAAGCTGAGGATGGGGTACACACCTGATATACTTAGCAAATTCACACCAAATCCTGAAAAGCCCGATCTAAAGCCTTAGATCTCAAGTTCCTACATTTGGCCGACATGCAATATTTTAGCTAAAGGCCATTCGGCCAATTAATCAAATCCTGAAACTTACCTTGTTGCCGATTTGTCTCCTAACCAAATCCCGAAACTTGCAAACCCTCCTCCTTGTAATCGGCTAACACTAGATCAATTGATTTGATTAGTTTTGACTTTTGAACAATTAAGAAATAGATCTAGGTTCCTAAATAGGCCTTGGCAGAATGTGTAAGTACACTTACCTTGCGATCCACAATTCAAAGCGCAACTTGATTATGGAAGTGTCGAATTACCTATAGACATAGGTTAGATTTAATTCTAACATTAAATCACATAGATTTGGCCTATGGCCGAATACCACATAACCTACATTGGATGTTGAAATCCCGAATAATCCTCCTTATAGTCGACTACACTGAAAATCCCAAAAGATCCTTCCAAATTTTAGCAACCAACAATATTAATGGGATTAGTTCTAGATTTCGACAAGTCTAAAGAAAAAGGATGGAAATTAAATGATATTTGGCCTTTACCTTCTTTAAAAAAAATCAACATTACCTTACTTCACACTTTGGAGGAATTCGGCTTTGAAGGATACTAGAGAGATTCGGCTATAAGCTATGCAATGATCAACACGTTTCGGCTTTTGATGATTTCTAAAGAGATTCAACCTCACAAGGATGAAAAAAGGGGATGTGAGGCTTAGAAAGAATCGACACTAGTGGAATTTGGAAGAAGTTTCGGCTAGAACACGTGGTATTTGACTTTGGAAAATAAAAGAGAAGAGAGGAGTTTTACTTGAGAATTGCAGAGGAAAAGAAAGAATGAAGAATAGCCACCCTTTTCCCCTTTCTGTCGAAATTAGTCTACCTAGAGACCCTTATTCGGCCAACTCTCCCCATTCTGATAGCTTTATCTCTTCAATTATCACCTTATTGAAATTAATAAAAATTTAATCCAACATTTATCCCTTGCTAGCTAAAATTTTAAAAGAGTTTAATCCTAACTAAAGCTCATCCTTTCAAAGTCCTTTAGCCGTCCATCACTCCCCTCTCTTTGACGTCAACAAGGAAAATAAAACCCCAAAATATTACTTCCCACGTGACTCGAACCTTAATACCTTCCCCATGCTTGTGGCGTCATTTCCAGAGCCCCTAAGTGGCGCCTCCAAGCCACTTTTCCAAGCCCGTTTGTGTGTCATATTTTCCCTTCATTTTCTCTTAAGGCCACCTTGCTTTAGTTCCCTCCTTTAAACTTTAAACTTAATATTTTCTAAGGCTTTCTCCTATTTTCTAAAGTTCACAAATTTCATTAGACACATTCACAACATACTCAAGCATGCTATTTCATATAATTAAGCATAAATGCATAAGCCCATTTTCAGGATGTTACACAAATGCTAATTCATAAAATTTCTTAAATCTGATTAAATCGCGATAGTAGACATGAGCTCTAGGGGATGTGGTCATAATGTACGAGGCCATGGTAGAGGCAGAATGGCTGTATTAGAACCCGTTAGATTGGGTCAAGGGTCTAAGAATGAGGTACCACCACCACCACCACCAGCTGTTGGTATGGAGCAAAGCAAGATCGACGGGGATGATGTCAGATCGCAGTGGTCTTCTTGAGTTCTGGAGATGGTGGTAGGAGTAGGTGGAATTAGGGGAGCTCAGAAATCAGTACCCGAGTGACTTTGAGCCAATGGAGCTGAGGTGTTCCGTGACGTATCTGGTGTGGCACCCAGTACTGCTGAGTATTGGTTGAAGGCGACCGAACAGATTATGGATGAGCTTGATTTAACAGCTGAGGAGAAAGTGAAAGGAATGGTGTTGCTTCTTCGCGATGAGTCATATCAGTGGTGGCTCACAGTTTGGGATGGTGCTACAACTGAGGATCTCACTTGGGAGTACGTTAAGGCGGCTTACCAGAAGAAGTATGTTGGTACTCATTATATTGATGCGCAGAGAAAGACTTTTCTGGGGCTAGTTTAAGGGAACAAACCCGTGGCAGGGTACGAGGCTGAATTCCTAAGGTTGAGCCGGTATGCTCAAGGAGTAGTGGCTACGGAGCATGAGTGATGTGTCCGATTTGAGGATGGACTAAGGGATGACTTGAGGCTATTGATAGCTCCACAGCAGGTGCGGGAGTTTGCCATATTAGTAGAAAAGGCTAAGGTAGCCGAAGGAATTAAGGACTCTGTGAGACAGAACATAGATAAGGATAGGAACTGGGATAAGAGGAGTTTTGGACCGTCAAAATTGTCTGGGAGCCTTCAGAAAAGACCGAGGGTTGAGAATTCTACTCGTGTTGCTAAGCCAGCTACTGGAAATCCGGACCGTCCATGTGCTCAATGTGGGAGGTACCATGTTAGCCAGTGCTGGAATTGGGATCGAGAGTGTTTTAGATGTAAGTCTAAGGCTCATTTGATTAAAGATTGTCCTCGTGGATCCGAATAGGGCCTTGACAAGAGGTCGTGGTGGTGTGCAATGACAGAGGTGGTCGACAAGTTTATTTAGGGTCGTGGTCCCAACCATGGAAGAAATGGTTCCGCTAAGGTCGTAGAGTACCATGCAGGAGCTGAAGGACATGATGCAGGCGACCAAGGTTGGTTTATGCGACCAAAGGTCGCGAGAAGGAAGATGTGCTAGAGGTGACAACGGGTACGTTCCTCATTTCTGGAATACCCTTTATTGCCTTGTTTGTTATAGAGCTTGTTCGTTCCAATGTTGCTAGTGAAATGTATGGAACCTTGAGTGTGAACTTTGAGACTGTTCATAGAAAGTATGTTAGTTTTATTAAGATCAAAATGCGCAGCAAGAGCATAGTGTGGTGAGTGAGGATGCATGACTGTTAGTTAGTTGGAAATTTCGAGGACGAAATTTCTTTAAGGAGGGTAGAATTGTAATATCCTGAATTAGGGGTTATTTGTGATTGTATTATTTTGCATGAGTTTGGATTGTTGTGTTGTTAAGTGAGATGTTCTAGGGCTTAGGAATAAGCCAAGGGTAGGCTCGATTTGTAGGAAAAATTTTATTTTAAGCTTTAGTTAAAGGGAGTTGAAGGAGCTAGGGTTAAGAGTAATTGTGGGGAATTTTAACACAAGTAACCAATTGGAAAAGTGGCAAAGAGGCACCACTTAGGGCTTTGGAAGGTGACGCCACAAGCATTGAAAGGGGGCTTAGGTTCGAATCCCATGGATGGACTTAAGGTGACTTTTATTTTTGCATTTATATAGCATGTGTTGGTCAAACTCTAATTAAGGTAAGGTTGGACTATTGTCTTTTATGGTTAGTAGACTAAGGAATAAGGCAAGTGCTTATTTATGGTATGGTATCAAGGAATTTTGGTAGGATAAGGGACATAAGGCTTGAAGTATGGAGTGTTGTTTTGGAAACTTTTCTATGGCCTTTTGACCATGAATGTAGACAGTATAGTGGACTAGGGGTTGGCTTAATTCTCAATGTGATTAAGAGGAAATAAGGAGAAATTTAGAGTGAGTTTAATTCAAAATTAGTTTGAATTGATGGCAAGAAGAATTTTGAGTGTGGAGGCCGAATGTGGGTCTCTTTTGGGTGATAATTTTAGGTCATGAGTGGGGGGAATAGCCAATTTCCTATAAGAGGTCTAGAAGTTCTTTTTCGGTTCTCTTTTCTTTCTTTAGTATTCTCTTTTGAAACTTTCATTTCACCCTTGCCATTGCCGAAATTTGCACCCTATTTCTTGACCAAAAGCAGAAAGTTGGAAGTCATTTGTGCATTTTTTCTTTTTTTTTTTTTTTTAACTTATTTTCCTTCCATTCACTTCCTAAAATCAAACCCATCCTCTCATTTGCAATAAAGTCGAAACCTCTTCACCTTTGTTCTTCATTGTCAATTCTCCTAACTTTCATCTACACTTCTTTTCTTCTTCCCAACCTCGGTTCTATACCTATTTTTGTGATAGCCGATTATCCCATCTCCATTTGGGAGTTCTTGCCAATCTTTTAGAGGCTTTAGAGGGGAGGTGTCGACATTCCTTTTCATCAATCTTCCAATCGGTTTGAGTATAGTAAGTATTTTCTTAGCAATCGAATTTCTTCTTCTTTATTTTGTATGTCAAACCAATGGTTGGCCTTGGTTTCTAAGGATGGTCAAATGTATGAAGAGTCATAATATTGTGTTTCTTTGTGTAGCCAACCAGAAGGAGCCTCTTGGATTCGACTATTCAGTGGTAAGGTGGTAAGTGATATGTAGTTCACCAAAGGCCATCTTCATGGATTTATGGTGTAGGGTCGATTCTAACAAGGGTTAAATAGGATCTTGACATCTTGAGGAGAAAGCAAATATTTTTGGATTTAGTCGGCGTGCACAAAATAGGTGCGTAGTTATCGCACAGTTCTCTTGTTGTGTGTATGTGTTATATATATAAATATGTATATGATGTTCATGGTAGCCGAAATAATGGATAAAAAGGTGGATACCCATGGTGGGTAATTATTAAGCAGTCAAGATTTTATGATAATAAGTTTCCTATGGTATACGAATGAAATTGTGATAGTATGTGATGTATGCTTATTTTAATGATATTGTGGCATGATACATGGGGCTTGGGACATGACTATTGAAGGACAGGGTGTACATTATGTACGTGGTCCGATGTTAGCCTTGTGTTACATTGGCGCTTGATGTTAGCTATGTGCTTCATCAAGGTGGGATGTTGGTCGCATGTGTTTCACCTCGGTGGATGATAGTGTGCATCATCGTGGATTGAGGATGACCTAGGGTCACCTCGAGGATATTGATATGTGGGGTCACTTAGGTGATCGGTGGCTTAGCCACGGCCTCAAGAGGGTGCAAGGTAGGTGTGTAACGGATGGATACTAGGTTGAAATTTGGGCTTCATGTTGCATATTTATGTATGTGGATTGTGTGGATATGGGCCAAGCCCATATGTGGAGACATGTGAAATAACTATGCACCGAGTCTGCTTGACTCACCCAAATTTTATTACCAACATCGCAGTGATTCGTAATGCTTGGACCGGTCTGAGCGGATACAAAGGTGGCCCATGCGTAAGATGTTTTACTTAATTTTACGTACTTTATATTTTAAGTAGTTTTGGAATAATTATTTGATGTAATAAGGGCCACTTAAAGTATTTGCAACTTTATTTATGGTTTTGAAGTTTAACCTATTATTGAGCTAATAATTGGCAATATTTTGAATCAACTTATTTTATAACAACTTATAATAAAGCTTTTAAATCTTGGATAATTTGTACCAATAAGGTTTTACTTGGAATCTTAAATGTGAAATGTTTTTACCAACGACAACAAATTTCATCTTTTATTTTAAGTAAAAATCTTTTCCAACGCTTTTCCATGAAGGACATACCAGATCCGGCCAAGGCTCGTGGGTCGGGTTTGGGGGTGTTACATGTAACATCCCTAAAACCCTTTGATCAAAAATAATATGAGATAGATTTTTAGTGAAATAAGATATAAATAAAGTAAAGGATAAGGGATGTTAGAGAATAATGATATAAGAAGTATGTTGTGAAATACTAATTTGAGCTAGGGACTAAATCATAAAAATATGACAATTTATGTGGTTTAAGTGTAAATATTTAACATGTGAGGGTTAAAGAATAAATATGAAAAAGTTGAAGGGCCAATAGTGTAAATATCTTAAGGGTTGAAGGGTCTAGAAAATAAGGAAAATGGGTTAATAAGGACCAAATTGAATAAGTGGAAGAAATACAAGGGACTAAATTGTAATTTACCAAATTAAGTGATGATTCAAGGATGAAATTTTGAAAGATCATATAGGGTCAAATGGTCAATTAGCAAGAGAGATAATTCTAGAATGTAATAATTATGTTGGTGATATTTTGTGATTTTTAATTAAAAAATATTATATTGATATAATTTAATTTGATATTCCTTAATAATTTAATTATAAAATATTGATATAAAAGGGAGGAAATATGAGTTTTCTTCATCTTTCCAACGTGAGGAAGAATGGAGGAAGAGAGAAATTTTGATTTTTTTTTTACAATTTAGTTCCTTACCAAGAAACCTTATTATTTCACCCAAAATTCTTGGAAATTTCCATAGACTCCGCAGAGGAAATATGAAGCAAAGATCATAGAGAGTATATTCATCAACTTAGAAGCAATAAATTGGTAGATGAAAGTGAAGAACATTAGAAGAAAAGAGGAGAGTGAGGAAGATGAGAAATAAATGGAAGTGAGGGAAAAAGGAAAAAACTCTTGACAAAAAAATTAAGTTTTCATACAAACCATACTTTTATTCAATAAATTGAATTAAATATGTCATAATAATGTATGAAATGTGTATTTTAATCTAAATTCATGAAATAGAAAGTATGTAATAAAGCATGACATGTAGAAACTTGAAATACTTTCAAGTAAGAGATAATATGATGTGTCTTTGTAAAAAGCATAATGATTAAAAAAATGAGTATGTTATCGACACATAAATATGAGTGATTAAATTCAATATAAATAAAAGGTATAATGACTATGTATGATTAAATGAAAGTAATGTACAGAACCATTGAAAAATAAGAGAGAAATTTACTAAAAACAGTTTTGAACAACAGTAGTGTCTCTAATTTGAAATTTCGCCAAAAATAATAGGAATTGAGTTAGAGGTTGACCTATCCATGGGTCAGGCCACCCGACCTGGCCCGAAGGTCCGCTCGAAAAGTGGGAGGGTTTGTTTAAAAAGATAGGCCCAAAAAATGGGCTTGGGCACAAAAATAAGGCCGGTTTAGAAAGTGGATCAGGCCTTGGGTAAGGCTCTTTTGTCACTTAGGAAAAATTCGAATGGTTTTGAAGGAAAATTTGATTATGTTGGGTCCAATTGGAAACTTTGTAAATTTTGAAATCGGAGATTTATTAAAACTTGGTTTTTATATCAAAAACACATGCCGATTTTGTTTTAAGAATTTTACCTTTGAATTTAAAGCATTTGTATATAGATGTCATAATATTTGAAGGTTTATTTTAAGAAAATTTACTTAACTTTAAATTTTATAAAATTGTATCGCATCAAATAAATGACATGCATGCATAAAATGGTTCATACTATGGCCTTATTACATCAACATAAAACCCAAATTAAATTCAAAGTACTTAAAATAAAAAGTCCAAATAAGATAAATTCCTTGCTGAGCATGGCCACCACTAAGCTCCTGCCGACCCGGTCCATCACTGATCATCACCTGAAAAATGTTCCCACAATGGGGTGAGTCAAACAGACTCAATGTGTACGGCCAACACTAAGGCCCAACAGATTATGGCATACAGAATCATACATACAAATATAAAAACATAAATAATGATGCAATCCCGAACCCAACCTAGATGCCATCCGCTACACATCACCCGTACTAACCTGCACACCGTGGGGACTACTAAGTCAACCCTCCATCCGCTACACACCATCGAAGGCACTCACACAATGACGTGCTCATCGCCTTATATAAATGTTGTGGCATAGCCACTAGATAAAATATTTTGTGTCATGAGACACCACATTCAGATAATGTGGCCGAAGTCACCACATTCAGATATCGTGACATAAGTCACCACATTCACTTCCCCTTTCATAATCACCCATATGCCCATGTTATACAAGTCATACATTAACATGCCATGTTCTATATATTCACATTCTTATAGGTGCACATAAGTGCCACAACAAATCAAATCATACTCATAGTAGGAGTAGGAAAGCGTACCTGAGTACTTTGTACCATTGCATGGTACCTTAGACTTATTTTTTTACACTTTCATATTATCACATGCATAAAAACAATACCATAAATATATTAAAGCCGAGGGTGGGTACACACCGATATACTTGGCAAATTCACTCCAACCCAAAAGTCTGACCTAAAGCCTTAGATCTCAAGTTCCTACATTCTACCGACATGCAATATTTTAGCTAAAGGCCATTCTACCAATTAATCAAATCCCAAACTTACCTTGTTGCCGATTTGAAATTTCTTTCTAATCAAAACCCCTATTATCGAATTAACTTGATTTATGGATCCCTCTATTATGTTTGACTCTAATCCCAGAGATTTATGTCATCCTATTTCTAGGATTGCATGCAACTCCACTCAATTACACAAGATCTACTCTTAAACAGGTTCTGTTCCTCCTCTGATTTAAGCATATCAAACATGGATCAATAGTCTAAAAATATCAAACCAAGAATTAAACATACATAATTAAGAACAAGATCTAAGTATTTCTTGCGTAAAATAAAAATCAAATTATAGAATCCACCATAGGGTTCATCTCCCCTAGGTATTTAGAAAATTTGTAACATCCCAAAATTGGGCCTAGTAGGATTGGGCCCAATGGGCCGTGGGCGTAGGAATGTTTAAAATTTTGAGAACAAGAGAATGACAATATTGCAAATTGGACTTATTAGTTAAGTGAATTTGGAAGGTTACGAGGCTTCTATGAAGTTCCGGGTTCGAGTTGGGCCTTAGTAAAATTTTGTGATTTAGCCTATTAAGGAGAGATAGTAAGTGGCATCAAGGCTTATGGAAATAGATGAGTCATTTGTTAGCATAAAGGAGCTTATGGTAAAGAGGTTATGGCATTAAGTGATGTACCTTGAGGGAAGAGGTTCAAATCCCATTGTTTGCAAATTTGACTATTATTTTTGCTTTCCTTCCTTATGTGTCGGCCAAGAAGTTTTTTTGGTAAGTGTGGACTTCATTATTTTTGTAAGGTGGCTAAAAGAATATGGCAAGGTTAAAGTTTGGGAAAGGAATCAAGAGGAATAAAAAAGAAAGAGGGACAAGAGGCTAATATCGGGGGAGGTGTTTTGGAAAGTATGGGTGGCCAAACTCTTATCCAAAGGGGGGATGCATGTGGACGGTTTGGAGATGTTAGGTAGCTGATTTTTTTTTATTTTGGCTTTTGGTAAAATCTTAGTTTGGTTTTGGCCAAAAATCCCTTTCAACTTTGTGTCATCCTCTCCCAATTTTTTCAACTCTCCTTGCCGAAACATATTAGCACAATAGTGCATTTTCTTTCTCTTTGTTTGGCCACATATTCATTTTCTTCCACCTTCCTTGATAGCCAAAATTCTCCATGGTCTTTTGATTGAATTTTTGGTGCTTGTTAGGCCTAAAACCTTTCTCTTTGCACTATTTGGTACTCTCCAAATTTCTTTTGCTTTGTGCCGAATTTACAAGCCATTGGTGAGCACACTTTCTTCATTTCTTCCTTAAATAAACCTTAATTCATCTTTCACCATTCTTTTTGTTGCCAGAATACTCACATTTCTTTTTGGTTCATATTTCTTTTGGTGTTGACCGAAACATTCCAAACACCTTGATACACCTTCTCCTTTCTTTTAATCATTTCTTCTCATTTGTGTTGACATTCACTCCTTTGATCAATCGAGTGATAGTGGAAGGCCGAAACTTTGACTCATCCGTAGCCATTGTACAATTGTTAGAAATCAGAACTAATATCGTTAAGGTAAGGGATTCATCATCGTCTTTTTGGATCTTTTTCGTTGACCGGCTATTTTGCTTAATGAAATAGTGGTTGTGACTAATCGATTATATTTTAGGGACTAAATCGCCGATCTATCCCTTGTAATAAGAGACTCGGATTGTTGGTAAGTGATATAGATTTTAATCAATCAAATATTGGCTGAAGTGGTAAATTGAGTTTTGGATTAATTGTTGACCGATTGTATCTTTAGGTGCCGCGGAGAATATCGTGTTACGGATTCCAAATAAGGTGTGTAATCTCGTACCCTTCCGAATATATGTTTGAAATGGTGAGTAAGTCTCACATCTCTTTGAAAGTTTACATGAAATATTCTGTGATTCGTAGAAATACCGAATAAAACCGACAACCGGCATCCGTGATCACTCGGGAGTGCGTATATTCGTAGTGGTAATCGTATTTTGTAATAAAACAGTTTCGGTCAGAAATAGTGATGTGTATTTGAAAAATCACGAAAAATTGGATAAAAGGAATTACAAAGTGAGTAAGATATCAGATTAAAGCTTACTGTGTCTACTTTAATATGGAAGAAATGGAGAAGGAAAGGGAATACTATATTCTGAGATATGTTAATTTTAGTGAGACTGGTTCTGAATGACTTCGGGGTATTCTGTTCTGTTTTGGAAAAATCATATAAAATTGTAAAAAGTGAATTATGGGACATAATTTATATGTATGGATTCCTGACTGAACTTATTTTCGATGAAAACAAGTGGGAGCAGTAGATGAAAAGCGTACAGTAAGATATTTGTGATTAAGAAAAGAGAGGTCAGAATCATTGGACAGTGAAACAAGGAAAAGTTTAAGGAATAAACTGTACTAAATGGTTAAGCTAAAAATTCTGGAAAAATTATAGGAGAAAGATATATGTGTCTACTTTCAAGGAAAATTTACAGATTTAGATTTTGAGTTTTCTAACTCGAGTTATGGTCAATTTAGTCAGTGTGACGCAGATGGACAGTTTCGATTTTATGCTCCAAATTAGTAGTTAAGCCTAGGTTGTGAAATTACCATAATACCCTTAGAGGGTAAATTACTGAAATACCCCTGGGTTACGAGATCACCTGAAACACCCCAAGCCCAGCCCACGAGCCTTGACCAGATCTGGTATGTTCCTCGAGCAAAACACTTGAAAAACTATTTGTCACTTAGGAAAAATTCGAATGGTTTTGAAGGAAAATTTGATTATGTTGGGTCCAATTGGAAACTTTGTAAATTTTGAAATCGGAGATTTATTAAAACTTGGTTTTTATATCAAAAACACATGCCGATTTTGTTTTAAGAATTTTACCTTTGAATTTAAAGCATTTGTATATAGATGTCATAATATTTGAAGGTTTATTTTAAGAAAATTTACTTAACTTTAAATTTTATAAAAATTGTATCGTACTGAAATAAATGACATGCATGCATAAAATGGTTCATACTATGGCCTTATAACATCAACATAAAACCCAAATTAAATTCAAAGTACTTAAAATAAAAAGTCCAAATAAGATAAATTCCTTGCTGAGCATGGCCACCACTAAGCTCCTGCCGACCCGGTCCATCACTGATCATCACCTGAAAAATGTTCCCACAACGGGGTGAGTCAAACAGACTCAATGTGTACGGCCAACACTAAGGCCCAACAGATTATGGCATACAGAATCATACATACAAATATAAAAACATAAATAATGATGCAATCCCGAACCCAACCTAGATGCCATCCGCTACACATCACCCGTACCAACCTGCACACCGTGGGGACTACTAAGTCAACCCTCCATCCGCTACACACCATCGAATGCACTTCACTGCAATGACGTGCTCATCGCCTTATATAAATGTTGTGGCATAGCCACTAGATAAAATATTTTGTGTCATGAGACACCACATTCGAATAATGTGGTCAAGTCACCACATTCGGATATCGTGACATAAGTCACCACATTCACTTCCCTTTCATAATCACCCATATGCCCATGTTATACAAGTCATACATTAACATGCCATGTTCTATATATTCACATTCTTATAGGTGCACATAAGTGCCACAACAAATCAAATCATACTCATAGTAGGAGTAGGAAAGCGTACCTGAGTACTTTGTACCATTGCATGGTACCTTAGACTTATTTTTTTACACTTTCATATTATCACATGCATAAAAACAATACCATAAATATATTAAAGCTGAGGGTGGGGTACACACCTGATATACTTGGCAAATTCACTCCAAATCCCGAAAAGCCCGACCTAAAGCCTTAGATCTCAAGTTCCTACATTCTACGACATGCAATATTTTAGCTAAAGGCCATTCTACCAATTAATCAAATCCGAAACTTACCTTGTTGACGATTTGTCTCTAACCAAATCCCAAACTTGCAAACCCTCCTCCTTGTAATCGGCTAACACTAGATCAATTGATTTGATTAGTTTTCGCTTTTGAACAATTAAGAAATAGATCTAGGTTCCTAAATAGGCCTTGGCCGAATGTGTAAGTACACTTACCTTGCGATCCACAATTCCCTAAAACTGCTACTTGATTATGGAAGTGTCGAATTACCTATAGACATAGGTTAGATTTAATTCTAACATTAAATCACATAGATTTGGCCTATGGCCGAATACCACATAACCTACCTTGGATGTTGAAATCCAGAATAATCCTCCTTATAGTCGACTACACTAAAAATCCCGAAAGATCCTTCCAAATTTCAGCAACCAACAATATTAATGGGATTAGTTCTAAATTTCGACAAGTCTAAAGAAAAAAGATGGAAATTAAATGATATTTGGCCTTTACCTTCTTTAAAAAAAAATCGACAGCACCTTGCTTCACACCTTAGAGGAATTCGGCTTTGAAGGATACTAGAGAGATTCGGCTATAGGCTATGCAATGATCAACACGTTTCGGCTTTTGATGATTGCTAAAGAGATTCGGCCTCACAAGGATGAAAAGAGAGGGATATGAGGCTTAAAAAGAATAGGCATTAGTGGAATTTGGAAGAAGTTTCTGCTAAAACACAGGGTATTTCAGCTTTGGAAAAATAAAAGAGAAGAGAGGAGTTTTACTTGAGAATTCGGCAGAGGAAAAGAAAGAATGAAGAATAGCCACCCTTTTCCCCTTTCTGCTGAAATTAGTCTACCTAGAGACCCTTATTCGACCAACTCTCCCCATTCTGATAGCTTTATCTCTTCAATTATCACCTTATTCAAATTAATAAAAATTTAATCCAACATTTATCCCTTGCTAGCCGAAATTTTAAAAGAGTTTAATCCTAACTAAAGCTCATCCTTTCAAAGTCCTTTAGCTGTCCATCACTCCCTTCTCTTTGACGTCAACAAGGAAAATAAAACCCTAAAATATTGCTTCCCACGCGACTCGAACCTTAAGACCTTCCCCATGCTTGTGGCGTCATTTCCAGAGCCCCTAAGTGACGCCTCCAAGCCACTTTTCCAAGCCCGTTTGTGTGTCATATTTTCCCTTCATTTTCTCTTAAGGCCACCTTGCTTTAGTTCCCTCCTTTAAACTTAATATTTTCTAAGGCATTTCCCTATATTCTAAAGTTCACAAATTTCATTAGACACATTCACAACATACTCAAGCATGCTATTTCATATAATTAAGCATAAATGCATAAGCCCATTTTAGGATGTTACAGTTCTACCCCCTTAAAATAGTTTCATCCCCGAAATCACCTGGCTGAAACAAGTGAGGGTATTGCTGTCGCATTGCCTCTTCTGGTTCCCATGAAGCTTCCTCCGATCCATGATTTCGCCACAACACCTTGACCAAAGGGACCGATTTCTTTCGTAGCACTTTCACATCTCGTTCCAGAATCCGAATTGGCTCTTCCTCATAAGACAGATCTGGTCTCAGCTCCACCTCTTCAACCGGAACTACATGAGATGGATCCGATCGATATCGACGTAGCATGGAGACATGAAATATGTCGTGCATCTGCTTCAATTCTGGTGGCAACTCCAACTGGTATGCCACTGGTCCAACTCACTTCATTACTCGATAAGACCCTATAAACCTTGGACTCAGCTTCCCTTTTCGACCAAATCTCATCACCTTCTTCTAAGGTGAAACTTTAAGGAACACTTGATCTCCCACATCAAACTCTATTTCCTTTCGTTTAAGATCTGCGTACGACTTCTGCCTATCAGATGCCTCCTTTAATCGAGCTCGAATTACACTAACCTTCTACTCAGATTCTGCCACAATTTTTGGCCCCAAAATCTAACGTTCTCCCAATTCTGTCCAACATGTAGGAGTCCGACACTTCTGACCATATAATGCTTCATATGGTGCCATCCGAATACTTGCCTGATAGTTGGTATTGTAGGCAAACTCTGCTAAAGGCAAATATTCTTCCCAACTTCCTCTAAAGTCCATCACATAGCCCCTCAACATATCCTTTAACACTTGGATTACTTGTTCAGACTGCCCGTCAGACTGTTGATGAAAAGCCATAGTGAAATCCAATTTGGTGCCTAAAGCTTGATGTAGTGCCTTCCAAAATCGAGAGTAAACCTTGGATCCCTGTCTGAGATAATTGACACCGGCACTCCATGTAACCTTACAATTTTCGCCACGTACAATTTTGCCAACTTCTGCAAGGAATAATCAACCCTTACCGGAATGAAATACGCAGACTTGGTCAACCGATCCACTATCACCCATACCGAGTCCTTCTTAGTAGGCGTAAGGGGAAGCCCACTAACGAAGTCCATGGTAATTCTCTCCCACTTCCACTGCTGAATCATGATTGGCTGAAACAATCCTGACGGAACTTGGTGCTCAGCCTTAACTTGTTGACACGTTAAGCATTTCCCAACACATTTCGTAACTTCCTGCTTAAGAACAGGCCACCAAAACTGTTCCCTTAGATCTCTGTGCAACTTAGTACCTCCAGGATGTATAGCATAAGGGCTACCATGCGATTCTGAAGAATCTTCCATCTTAACTCCTTATTCTTCGGCATACGACCTTATTCTTAAAGCACAATACTCCCTCGCCATTAATACCATAATCCTCTAATTCTCCATTCTGTACTTGCCGTAGCTTATCACTTAAATCCTCATCAGCCAACTTTCCCTCTTTTACCTCGTTCAACCACGTCGGCTTGACTTACAGCTCTGCCAGCAGACTTCCATCATCATACAAGCTCAGATGTGGGAACATCGCCCTCAGATCCGACACAACCTTTCGACTTAGGGCATCTGCTACCACATTCGCCTTGCCCGGGTGATACTCTATAGAGCAATCATAGTCCTTCAATAGTTC
The DNA here is from genome assembly GCA_025506655.1 of Gossypium rotundifolium. Classification (NCBI taxonomy): domain Eukaryota; kingdom Viridiplantae; phylum Streptophyta; class Magnoliopsida; order Malvales; family Malvaceae; genus Gossypium; species Gossypium rotundifolium. The sequence goes on along the minus strand of CP106734.1, from coordinate 135,815,234 downwards.
CACCCACCTTTGCTGTCTCAGATTCAGCTCTTTCTGAGTCAGTAGATACTTAAGGCTTTTGTGGTCTGTGTAGATCACTGACTTTTCTCCATAAAGATAATGCCTCCACACCTTAAGGGCAAAGACCACTACCGCTAATTCCAAGTCGTGCGTCGGGTAGTTAACCTCATGTGGCCTTAGTTGTCCAGACGCATAAGCGATTACTTTCCCATCTTGCATAAGAACACCTCCCAATCCTGTATGGGAAGCATCACAGTACACTACAAAATCCTTTTCTGACTCTGGCTGAATCAAAACTGGGGCTTCGGTCAAGACCTTCTTAAGCTTCTTAAAGCTCTCCTGTTGCTTATTAGTCTATATGAAAGACACTTCCTTCCTTAACAACTTTGTTAGAGGTGCGGCTATTGACGAGAACCCTTCCACAAACCGTCTATAATAGCCTACCAATCCTAAGAAACTTCGAACTTCTGCCACTGACTTAGGGGGTTTCCAATCTAGAACTGCCTCAATCTTTCGAGATCCACCCTTATTCCTTCAGCAGATACCACATGTCCTAAAAATGTCACCTCCTTAAGCCAAAATTCACACTTGCTGAATTTGGCGTAGAGTTCCTTCTCCCTCAACACTTGCAACACTATCCAGAGATGCTCATCATGCTCCTCTTTAGACTTGGAATACACCAAAATATCATCTATGAACACAACAATGAACCGGCCCAGATAGGGTTGGAAAACCCAGTTCATCATGTCCATAAACGCGGCTGGGGCGTTCGTCAACCCAAACGACATTACTACAAATTCAAAATGCCCATACCTTGTCCAGAAGGCCGTCTTATGGATATCCACTTCTTTCACCTTAAGCTGATGATATCCAGACCTCAGATCTATCTTTGAGAAAATCGCGGCCCCCTTAAGCTGATCGAAAAGTCGTCAATCCTTGGCAAAGGATACTTGTTCTTGATGGTTAGCTTATTCAACTGACGGTAATCTATGCACATATGCATAGTTCCATCCTTCTTTTTCACAAACAAGACCGGTGCTCCCTATAGAGACACACTGGGTCGAGTAAACCCACGATCAAGCAGCTTTTGGATCTGAGCCTTGAGCTCAACCAACTCCTTAGGTGCCATTCTGTACGGGGCGATTGACACAGGAGCTGTTCCTGGCAACAGATCAATTTTGAACTCCACCTGCCTATCCGGGGGTATTCCAGGTAATTCCTCCGGAAAGACATCCACAAAGTCTCCTACAGTTCGAACTCTACTAACACCTTCTTCCTTTGCATCCAATGCACTAACAAAGGCTAAGAACGCCTTGCATCCTTTCCGAACCATCTTATTAGCCTTTAGAGCAGAAACTACGTTAGACAAGTAGTTTCTTCTTTCTCCTATCATAACGACCACCTCATCCTCTGGGGTCCTTCACTCCATTCGCTTAGCTGCATAGTCCAACACAGCCCGATGTTCCACTATCCAGTCCATACCAAGTATGATATTGAATTCTCCAAAGGGAAGTTCCATCAAGTCGACAGAAAATACTACGCCTTGAATTTCTAAAGGTACACTCCGAAAGATCTTATTCACCACTACAGTTTGACCTAGTAGGCTTACTACGGTCATTTCCCTATCAGAAAGTTCAGAGGCTATGTCTAGAGTTTCAACTACTCTACATGCAACATAAGAATGGGTCGAGACCACATCAATTAAAGTAACAAAAGGCTTGCCATAAATAAGGACCATACCGGTTATAACGTCTGGTGCGTCTCCATCCTCCCTCCGGTGAACCGCGTAAACCACATCCAAATTGCCTTGCCTCAAGATAGCAACACCTCTACCGATGTTCCACATCCTCTACTCGCACCATTTCCTCGTTATTCGGACCACGACCCACCGAGGTCGCTATCCACCTCTACCAGCCTGATTAACATTCTCGAGATACTGGTCGATTCCCATCTGGTCTCATCGGACAGTCCTTAATCATATGGTCTTTTGACCCACACTTGAAACATACCCCTGTCTTCTTCCAGCATTCGTATAAGTGCTTTTTCCCACATTGATCACAAGTATAATATTGCCCTCCAGTAGTAGCTTGCTGACCTCATGGCCCATCAATTCTAGGTCTCTTCTAAACATTTCCAGCTGATCCAGACGATCCAAAACCTCTTTTCTACCTGTTCCGATCAGTGTTCTGCCTTGCAGACTCCTTAATTCCCTCGGCTACCTTAGCCTTTTCTACTAATGCGACAAACTCCCGCTCTTGGTGTGGGGCTATCAATAACCTCAGATCATCCCTTAATTCGTCCTCAAACCGAACACATCGCTTATGCTCCGTTGCTACCACTCCTCGAGCATACCGACTCAACCTTAAAAATTCAGCTTCATACCCTGCTACGGACTTGTTCCCTTGAACCAGCCCTAGAAATTCCTTCCTCTATGCATCGATATAATGGGTACCAACATACTTCTTCTGGTATGCCGCCTTAGCATACTCCCAAGTGAGTTCCTCAGTTGTAGCACCTTCCCGCACTGTGAGCCACCATTGATATGACACATCGCGGAGAAGCGACACCAACCCTTTTAGCTTTTCCTCGTCAGTTAAGTCGAGTTCATCCATAATCCGCTCAGTCGCCTCCAACCAATACTCAGTGGTACTGGGTGCCACACCTGATACACCACGGAACACCTCAGCTCCGTTGGCTCGGAGTCGCTCAGGTATCGACTTTCGAGCTCCCATGCCTCCACCCACTCCAGCCACCCTTTCCAAAACCTGCAGCATCGCCTGTGACATTGCGTCATCCCCCGTCTGATCCTGATATTCCACATCAGCAGCTAGTGGTGGTGGTGGCATTTCATTTTCAGATCCTTGACCCGATCTAACGGGTTCAGACACAGTCATTCGGCCTCTTCCACGGCCACGCACGTTACGACTACGCCCCTTGAATTCATACTTCCCTTTGCGTTTATCTGATTGAGGAATTTTATAGATTAGTTTTGTTCCACTGATTTAACACGAACAGTTTTATGTTTAATAGTTCTAGAAAGTAGTTCTTTCGATTCATACACATATAGTCTCACATCATTCATTTAGTCACACACATGAACTTACGTTCATTACAGAGAAATGTTGTAATTGTTGTTGTTTGTTGTTTTCCATTACCCAGGGGTAATTTCATAATTTTGTCCTACAGAGGTATTTTGGAAATTTTCAAATTAGGGTATTCGAAAATGTTGCAAAATAGAGATTGATGATATTTTACAAAATTTAAATTCTTGCTGGAAAAAAAGATTTCAAGGGTGAAATGATAAATTTTATACACTAGGGGTATTCTTGTAATTTTACAAGGCAGGGCCATTTCAGTAATTTTTCACAAAATATGGTTCCTGGTGACTTTTCAAAACAAGGGTATTTTTAAAGGTTTCTAATTTGAGGGCACTTTGGTAGTTTTCTTTTCTGAGGGTATTTTGGTCATTTGCATAGGTTAGGGGTAATTTTGGTCATTTCGTAAATCAAGGGTAATTTCATAAATTTTTGAATCAGGATGTCTTTGATATTTTGTAAAGTTTTTGGGTATTTGTAAGGTAAAAGAATCTTGGGGACAACTGTGGGTAGTTTAGAAATTTTATGAACCAAGGGCATTTTAGTAAAATTTTTTTCAACCAGGGTATTTAGGTCATTTTAATAAATCGAGAATATTTTGGAGAAGTTTTCTAAATAGTTTTCCTACACATCAAGGGATAATTTGGTGATTTTAAAACTAGGGTTTCTATATAAAAAAATATGGCTAGTCCCTTTCAGGTTTTAGTTATTGGGTTTAGCCTGTGGCTGAGTCCTCTTGGTTGGGGTGAACTATTACTATGCACCAGGTAGGATTCGAGTGGAGAGGAGGTGAGTCACTAGGACTGCTTAAATACCAAGCTCCCACTGAAACCAATCCTAGACATGCGCACAACAGTTGCCACACCCTAACTCTGACCACCTGCACACGTGTTTGTTTAATTGTGCCTTAGAGTTTTATGTAATTGATGGGGTAAACTAGTCCTAGGGTTTAATTCCTAATCCACTAGTCTACGTCCCTATATATCCCCACATACAAATCACAAAGAGGTTAGGAGTACTTACCTAGTGGACTTCGGGCCGGAGACTCAGGTGCCATGCCAGAAAAACCTGCTCATTTCTTAATAAAAATCCAATTTTCCAAAAGAAAATGTTTTGGGCCCAAAAAGCCCTCAAGGCCGAGTTTTAAACCGAGCTCTGATGCCAAATTGAAACACCCCAAACCCGGCCTATGAGCCTTGACTAGATCTGGTATGTTCCTCGAGTAAAACACTTGAAAAACTGTTTGTCACTTAGGAAAAATTCGAATGGTTTTGAAGGAAAATTTGATTATGTTGGGTCCAATTGGAAACTTTGTAAATTTTGAAATCGGAGATTTATTAAAACTTGGTTTTTATATCAAAAACACATGCCGATTTTGTTTTAAGAATTTTACCTTTGAATTTAAAGCATTTGTATATAGATGTCATAATATTTGAAGGTTTATTTTAAGAAAATTTACTTAACTTTAAATTTTATAAAAATTGTATCGAACTGAAATAAATGACATGCATGCATAAAATGGTTCATACTATGGCCTTATTACATCAACATAAAACCCAAATTAAATTCAAAGTACTTAAAATAAAAAGTCCAAATAAGATAAATTCCTTGCTGAGCATGGCCACCACTAAGCTCCCGCCGACCCGGTCCATCATTGATCATCACCTGAAAAATGTTCCCACAATGGGGTGAGTCAAACAGACTCAATGTGTATGGCCAACACTAAGGTCCAACAGATTATGGCATACAGAATCATACATACAAATATAAAAACATAAATAATGATGCAATCCCGAACCCAACCTAGATGCTATCCGCTACACATCACCCGTACCAACCTGCACACCGTGGGGACTACTAAGTCAACCTTCCATCCGCTACACACCATCGAAGGCACTCGCTGCACTCGATGTGCTCATCGCCCTTATATAAATGTTGTGGCATAGCCACCAGATAAAATATTTTGTGTCATGAGACACCACATTCAGATAATGTGACCGAAGTCACCACATTCAGATGTCGTGACATAAGTCACCACATTCACTTCCCCTTTCATAATCACCCATATGCCCATGTTATACAAGTCATACATTAACATGCCATGTTCTATATATTCACATTCTTATAGGTGCACATAAGTGCCACAACAAATCAAATCATACTCATAGTAGGAGTAGGAAAACGTACCTGAGTACTTTGTACCATTTCATGGTACCTTAGCCTTATTTTTTTACACTTTCATATTATCACATGCATAAAAACAATACCATAAATCTATTAAAGCTGAGGGTGGGGTACACACCTGATATACTTAGCAAATTCACTCCAAATCCCGAAAAGCCCGATCTAAAGCCTTAGATCTCAAGTTCCTACATTCGACCGATATGCAATATTTTAGCTAAAGGCCATTCGGCCAATTAATCAAATCCCGAAACTTACCTTGTTGCTGATTTGTCTCCTAACCAAATCCCGAAACTTGCAAACCCTCCTCCTTGTAATCGGCTAACACTAGATCAATTGATTTGATTAGTTTTTGGCATTTGAACAATTAAGAAATAGATCTAGGTTCCTAAATGGGCCTTGGCCGAATGTGTAAGTACACTTACCTTGCGATCCACAATTCCCAAAAACTGCTACTTGATTATGGAAGTGTCGAATTACCTATAGACATAGGTTAGATTTAATTCTAACATTAAATCACATAGATTTAGCCTATGGCCGAATACCACATAACCTACCTTGGATGTTGAAATCCCGAATAATCCTCCTTATAGTCGACTACACTGAAAATCTCGAAAGATCCTTCCAAATTTCGGTAACCAACAATATTAATGGGATTAGTTCTAGATTTCAACAAGTCTAAAGAAAAAGGATGGAAATTAAATGATATTTGGCCTTTACCTTCTTTAAAAATTGACAGCACCTTGCTTCACACCTTAGAGGAATTCGGCTTTGAAGGATACTAGAGAGATTCAGCTATAGGCTATGCAATGATCAACACGTTTCAGCTTTTGATGATTGCTAAAGAGATTTAGCCTCACAAGGATGAAAAGAGAGGGATATGAGGCTTAGAAAGAATCGGCACTAGTGGAATTTGGAAGAAGTTTCGGCTAGAACACTGGGTATTTTGGCTTTGGAAAAATAAAAGAGAAGAGAGGAGTTTTACTTGAGAATTCAGCAGAGGAAAAAAAAGAATGAAGAATAGCCGCCCTTTTCCCCTTTCTACCGAAATTAGTCTACCTAGAGACCCTTATTCGGCCAACTCTCCCCATTCTGATAGCTTTATCTCTTCAATTATCACCTTATTCAAATTACTAAAAATTTAATCCAACATTTATCCCTTGCTAGCCGAAATTTTAAAAGAGTTTAATCCTAACTAAAGCTCATCCTTTCAAAGTCCTTTAGCTGTCCATCACTCCCCTCTCTTTGACATCAACAAGGAAAATAAAACCCTAAAATATTACTTCCCACGCGACTCGAACCTTAAGACCTTTCCCATGCTTGTGGCGTCATTTCTAGAGCCCCTAAGTGACGCCTCCAAGCCACTTTTCCAAGCCCGTTTGTGTGTCATATTTTCCCTTCATTTTCTCTTAAAGCCACTTTGCTTTAGTTCCCTCCTTTAAACTTAATATTTTCTAAGGCATTTCCCTATATTCTAAAGTTCACAAATTTCATTAGACACATTCACAACATACTCAAGCATGCTATTTCATATAATTAAGCATAAATGCATAAGCCCATTTTCAGGATGTTACATTACCGAATTACCCTCGACGAGTAAAATTACTAAAATGCCCTTATGGGCCGAATTACAAAAATGCCCTTATGGGTTGAATTATGGAATTGCCCCTAATGGGTCGAAATACGAAATTACTTAATGAACTGAATTGACATATTACTTTAAGGGCCAATCTGATATATTTTGTTATGAGGGCCAAAAATATGTTTAATGGGCCAAAATTTGCTAGATCGTTAAATTGGCCAGAATTTCTATTTTGACTAATGGGCCAAATTGATAACTTGTAATATGGGCTTTTTGTTGAAATTTACCTTATGAATATATTTTTATGCATTAAATATGTATATACATGACTGTATGGGTTGGGATAATTGACGAAGAGAAGAATGGCCTGTTCCACAAATCTAGTTCGGTGACTCTGTCACAATGGCCTGTTGCCACAAATCTAGTTCGGTGACTCTGTCACAATGGCTGTGCCACAAATCTAGTTGGTGACTCTGCTGCCAAAAATCAAGTTCGATGACTTCTGTCACAAGTGGCCTATTGCCACAAATATTATAATTGGCTTAATGCCTGCTATTGGTGTGTTGGCGGGGTGGGTTGACTTGATCCCCACAGGTGTGTTGGTTGGTACGGGTGGTGTGTAGCGGATGGAAATTTAGGCTTGGTTGGGAATTGCATATCACATGCATTTTATATTTGTTATATTGTTACATTTGTAAATGGGCTTAGGTCCAAATATTTGGTTTATGGATTTTGGCCCAGTGAACAACGGTGAGTGGGTTACACACTAAGTTCTAAGTAACTCACCCCCTTCTTTTCTTAATCCTTGTAGGTAATGCTCCGTGAGGTGGACTTGGGCCATGGATGACTCGGTGGAGGCCATACTTCATAAATGGTGTTATTGAATGTTAAATTCTATTTCGCTTATTTTATTATTTTGCTATTTTGGTTTAAGTTGTAATAAGGCCTCGAACTATTTTTATTTTTGCTTTATGGTTGGGATGTTTTATTAATTTTCTTAAATTGTTTAAAATGAGAATTTTTCTAAAAACGTAAATAAAGATTTTTTCAAAATTGATTAACAAATGGATTTCAAAATAAAATTTTACAAAGATGATTTAACTCGAACTTTCTTTCAAATTATTAAACGATATTTTCAAAAGTCATGGATTTAAAGTTCAATTCCTTGATTTGTGATTCATCAATCAATCTCTCAAAATTACTTGTATTTTATCTACGCTTCCTTAATGTTTCAAAATGTCTTGTAACTCTATTTTTCATAAATCGCTTATTTCAAATATGCATTTGCAAACGAAAAGGTTTATTAAAGATAATTATGTTTTCACATAGACACAATTGCTTTAGTTGTTTTGGGTTTTAACATAGAGGCCAAAATTTTCAAACGAGTTTTTTTTGTGACACGCCAGATTCGGGCCTAACTTCTAGGCGGGTTTGGGGTGTTACAAAATTAGTTCATTCTTGAAAATAAAAATCCCGAGACAGTAAATCCAAAAGAAATAAAGAAACTCATTATAATCTCCTGAGAAATCATCTGGGAGTCTTCAATCTTGACGAAAATCTGCTTCAGAATCAGATTCAATGGTGTTTTTTGAGTTATTTTCTTGAATATTTTATGATAACTTACTCTTATCTTTTTATTTTTATCATATATACGTCTTAGAATGCTTGAAAAACCTAAAAATCACATTTTTCTGCTGTTCAGAGTGCAAATTTGCTCAATCAACACAACCTATCACATGGCCGTTTGGAAGGGGTTAGCCTGTGTGGCTCTTATAACTTGCTCTAATTTTTTAGTTTTCATTCATTTTTCGCTTCTTTTGCTCCCAATGCTCTCCTAAGTATAAAAACATGAATTTAAACGATTATGAGTATAAAATTAATCTTCAACATCCAATAATCGGCCAAAAACGCATTAAGAATGAGATTAAAACATGTTACTTTTAGCACTTATCAAAAATTGAAAGATCATAAAGGGTAAAATGGTTAAATAGCAATAGAGATAATTTTAGAATGTAATAATTGTATTGGTGATATTTTTTGATTTTTTAATTAATAAAATATTATATTAATATAATTTAATTGGATATTTATTAATAATTTAATTATAAAAAATTGATATGTTTTCTTCATCTTTCCAACATGAGGAAGAATGTAGGAAGGGAGAAATTTTGATATCTTTACCATTTAATCCCTTCCTATGAAATCTCACTATTTCACCCCAAATTCTTGGGAATTTCCATAGACATCGAAGAGGAAATATGAAGCAAAGATCCTAGAGAGTATATTCATCTATTTAGAAGCAAGAAATTGGTAGATGAAAGCGAAAAAAATTAGAAGAAAGGAGAAAGATAGTGAGGAAGATGAGAAATAAATGGAAGTGAGGAAAAATAGAAGAAACTCTTGATAAAAAGGGTAAGTTTTCATACAAACCATACTTTTATTTGATAAATTTAATTAAGTATGTTGTGAATAAAATGTATGAAATGTGTATTTTAATCTAAATTCTTGAAATAGAAAGTATATAATAAAGCATGACATGTAGAAACTTGAAATACTAATCTTTCAAGTAAGAGATAATATGATATGCGTTGTAAAAAGAATTAAGATTAAAAATGAGTATGTTATCTACACATAAATATGAGTGATTTTTAACATAAATAAAAGGTATAATAACTATGTAACGCCCTAGTTTTTTTCTTAATTTTGACTTTTCTAATTTTGGCATGAATGAGTGTCTGCTTCAGTGGTTATGTGTTCTGGATGTGTGTGAGAGGTCCCAAGTTCAAGTCTCAACTTGAGTAAATTTTGGTATTTTATGAATAAAGCCTAAACTTTGGTTAGTAGGCTTTTAAGTAAAAGTGTGTAGGTAATTAACGGAATGGGCCTACTGGTCTGGTGGCTAAGTGGGGTGTTGAGGTTGTTGGAGGTTGGGAGTTCGAATCCTTGCGCAAGAAATGGATGTATTTTTGTTGCCATTGTCGTGTAGGTGTTTGTGTTGGACTAAAAGTCTGATTGTAAGGAGAGATTTGGGAAGATGATAGGGGGAATATCAAAAAATCTGTTTAGTTTCTCTCTCTCCAACAAAAACAAAATTTTGGTTTCTTTCTTCTCCTCCAAAACCCTTGCCGCCACCCCTTTCCATTCATTGCTGTTAGTTTTTGTTTTCATTTTATTCTTACTTTTGAGTTCAGAGGACCGCTATTCGGCTGTAGGGATTGGTTTCAGTAAGTCGAGATTTGTCTTTTCCAAATGTTCTGTGTTCTTCCCAAAAGGGGATTTATCTTTTGGTACTCAGGAATTAATCAAGGAATTGAATATCGTTCTCAATCGTGAGTTAAGCGTTAGAGGTTCTGATCATCTTCGGTAAGTTCTGATAACGTTGTTATTTGTTGTGAGATTTCGCTCGTGGAAATTTTTCTATTAAAGTTGGAAGATGTTACTGAATAAGAGCGTTATCATGTCAATTATAGGTTCAGGATTGCTCAAGATTGCGTTAGCATTGATTCGATACCAGGTGTGTACCCAAAAACGCAGAAAACGAGGTTTGGGCGAAAGCTGAAAACCTTCCTATTGACGCCACACTGGCGTGTGGTCGCCCTTATGGTAGGCCGTGTACAAGAATGCGAGTCACCACACGGCCGTGTGATCGATGAGCCAGGCCGTGCGCGAGCGACACGACAGTTTGGTGGCTGGGCAAGGCCGTGTGCGAAACACGGGCTCGACCAATTGGGCCGTGTGGGACACACAGGCGTGTGGGATTCTGGGCCAGGCCGTGTGATCCACACGGCCAAGGCCAATTTGGGTCGGGTGGGCCACACGGCCGTGTGGACCCATACGAGCAGGCCACATGGGCATGTGAGCCCATTTTTCTAAAAACTCTGTAAGGTTGCACGGGTCGCCCAAGTCGACTGTGGACCTATCGTAGGGTTGGTAAGCAATACTTAGGCCCTAAAGTAAATGATCTGTCTGTCTGATTTCTGTACTAAGCATGTATGCTGATCTGAGTATATATATATACACATGAGTTTTAATTGCATAATAGCATGTCATTCTTGTATTTTGCATTGCATCGGAGTGAGATGATTATGATTGGAGGAAGTATCTGAAAGGCTCTTAAACCTATTTTCTGGCAGCTCAGCTGGAAATCTCTGATTATGTCCTGCATTCGGTACAACCTGGTGTGTAGGGCTGGGTGGGTTGATTTTATCCCCACATGGTGTGTAGGGTTGGACGGAGTTGGTGTGTAAAGGCTGGTGGGTAGGACTCTATTATCTGTATATTCTATCTGAAATGGGCCAAGGCCTAGTAATATGTCTGAATCTGTATCTGAGTGGGCTAAGGTCCACACCGTTTTTGTAATGGGCTCAGGCCCAAATTGTGAATTGATGTCTGTTATCTGATATTTCTGTGTGTGAATGTTTTCTATGGGGATTACATAGTGAGTTTGTGAAAACTCACCCCTTTTCTATTTAATCTGTTTAGGTAATCCCCAGCAGTAGACGAATCTGTGCAACAGAGGACTCGGCAGTGACCACGGTTCTGGATACTTATTTTCGGTTTGTTTTTAATTATGAGTTGGTTATATTTGGGGTAAATTTTATGTAATAAGGCCATTCAGAGTTTTGTTTAAAATTTGGGATTTTTATTTATAAACTGCTAGCAGTAGGACAAGACGCGAATTTTCAAGATAAACCAAGGTTTTATCAAACACACACGAACTTGCAAATTATTTTAAAAGCTTCCGTAACACATAAAGTTTTCAAATGGATAACGACACGTTTTGATGAAAGAACAAGTTATCTACAAATGGTTTTAGCGCAATTATGTTTTCCAAAGCACTATCATGTGATGCCGCCAGATTCGGCCATAACATTTAGGCCGGGTTTGGGGTGTTACAGACTATGTATGATTAAATGAAAGTAGTGTAAAGAACTATAGAACAAGAGTAGAGAAATTTACTAAAAATAGGTTTGGACAGCAGTAGTGACTCTACTTTGAAAATTCACCAGAAATAATAGGAAACAATTTAGAGGGTGAATAAAATATGAACTTTAAGCTTATTGAGTCTAGTTTCATATGAAAGAAACGTTTTAAGTAATGGAATTTTATATTTTTAGATATATTAGTTTTTGTGGGACAAGGTCAGAATGGATTCGGGTTCCGCTGTTCTGATTTTGGAAAATCTTAAAAAAATTGTAAAAAAATTATTAGAGTATTAAATTAATATTTTTAAATTATTAATTAGTATATTTTCAATAAAATCAAATGGAAACATCATCTGAACCCTGTACTAAGAGATGATTAATTTTTAATAAAGAAAGGTCGAAATTGTCTAGCATCAGAACATGGGCAAATTTGAAGAATTTACTGTACTGATTGGCTAAAGTAGAAATATTGACATTTTTATGGTAAAAAGGTAATTAAGTATATTTTCAAAACATCAAATAGATCTTAATTTATAATTCGTAGCTCAAGATATAAATAATTTAGTTACTATAACACAAGTGAACAACTTTGATATGAACACATAAGTAAATAGTGGAATTATAGTTAATGTTACATATAAGCATGTCACACTAAAAGCTAAAGATTCTAGTATATATACATAAAGGATGAGGAATGGAGAGGAGGAGGAAAAAAATAGTAGATGAATTTCAAATGTTACAAATGGTTATAAGTAATGGGATGATTAATACATGCAAGAATGTTTAAACGAATTGATAAAATAATAAGTGAATAATTGTTAATTGATGTGATTTTGGAGTGATACGGAATGAATGGAGGATGTAACGACCCGATTTTGGGGCTAGTTGAAATAGTGGTTTCGGAACCACTAATCTAAGGCCGGAGAAATTGTTTTTAATATTAGTTTTTGTGTTATAGCATGATTATATGAGTGCATGAAAAATTTGGTGAATTAATTTTAGTGATTTCTTGCTCAATTTCGAAAAAGGACTAAATCGCATATATTGCGAAAGTTTTGTGCTACAAGCTAAGGTGTCAAATAGCTATAGAACCTTAAATTGGAGGTTCTTAATGTGCAATTAGCCCTTAAGAGAGTGTTGGCCGACCATAGGGGACAAGAAAATGCAAATTGGCCAAAGTTAGTGGAATTAGGTGACTTAATTGAAGATGTAAAAGAAAGAAAGAAAAAAGATATCACCATTCATCTTCATCCTCTCCACCAAAAATATCAGCAAAATAGGGGTTCTGGAAGCTTGAAATTTTCAGCAACTCACAATCCTTGCAAGTAAGTGATTTTAATGGTCATTCTTGAAAATTTTTGATTCTTGAAAATTTTTGTACTTTTGGGAGCCTTGTATCATAATCTAGCTAATGAGGGGACTATTTTACACTATGGTTGAAAGTCTAGGGCTTTTCCATGAGAGAATTAGTGTTGTTTACTGAATGTTTATGGAAGAAAATGAATTTTGGTTGTTAAATAAACAACTTTTGTGAAAGGGGTTTCCATGAAAACACCTAAAAGTGACCTTTTTGTAAAGGTTGTAAAATAGGTAGTAAATGTGTGAATTAATTGGATTTATGAGTTGCAATAAGTTTAAAATAGATTTGGCCAGGCTTGGTTAATGAGGAAATTTGATGAAAATCATTTTATGAGCCTAGGGGCAAAATCATAATTATGTGAAAGTCTAAGGGCAAAACGATAATTTTGCCAAACTAGGAATTTTGGAATGTCTTGGTTTATATAGTGACTAAATAAGTGAATTTGTCATTATAGATCAAGAAAAATGGAGTTCGGACCTAGACCGGGGGAAAACCAAGCTAGTAGACTAATTCAATCTAGTCACCCACTTTTGTATACCGAGGTAAGTTGTACGTAAATGATACAACTCTATTGTTATTATGCATTAAAAAATTGATATTGCATAAAATGTTTGATTATTGTTATGAATATGCATGATGAAATTTGATGTGGTATACATCTGGTTAAACCTTAGGAATAGATTGGATATCCAAGCCATGACATTTGGTTGATGTGTGTGCTAGTGTAAGACCATGTCCGGGACATGGTATCAGCCACATTATGAGAGCCAGTGTAAGACCATGTCTGGGACATGGCATTGGTATTGAGACGAGAGCTAGTGTAAGACCATGTTTGGGACATGGCATCAGCATTTTACCTCCTTGTGTGAGGCTTGTCGAGTATCCTTTGGTATTCCAATTAGTTTAACGGGTAATTTAAAGTTTGTGTCAAAAGCGAGAAGAGTTACGACTATGTTGTAAGTGATACAGGTACCTATATGAAATTTATGAGAAATGACCTCGATTTATGATGTATGATTAGTAAAGATGGAAATGGGTAAGTTATGCCTTTAATCCTTCGAGAATTATGTGCAAGTTTATAATATGCTATTAGTATATAATGCATGGTAATCGTTTTTAATTATTTACATGCGACTTACTAAGCTTTATGCTTAGTGTCTTTCTTTTCCATTTTCTTATAGTATCGCCAAGCTAGCTCAGGGATCAAAAGACGTCGGAGACTCGATCACACTATCAATCTGAACATTTAGTATAGTTAGATTTATCATTTTGAGTATGACATGTATAGGGACTTGGACTTTTGTCAAGTGTCATATTGTTTTGGCCAAATGTGTTGGTTTATCTTGAAGATTGATTCATTTTGTATAAGGCCATGGATAATGGCTAATATTTATTATTGATTTATGAAAATGTTGATGTTTATCATGAATGTGCAAATAGCATGGTTGAGTGTTTGGTATATTAATGCATGAATGAGTAGGTTATTTGATGTGGCTTATGTTGGTGCAAGTAAGGGTGGTAGAAAGGGCTTGGTAAATGGCCTTGTTTTTGTCTACACGGGTAGACAAATGGAAGTGTGTCTAGGCCATGTGTGACACACGGTCTGCCCCATGGGCATGTAGTTTGGCCGTGTGTCCCTCTGCACCCCAAGTTGGCTAAACAAAATGCCCAGTAGTAACCACACGGGCTAAGGCGTGGATGTGTGTATCAACCATGTAGAAGACACGGTCATAGGACATGGGCATGTTCCCTGGCCTTGTGAAGTCTGCACTTGAATTTAGGAATTTAATTTGTCACACGGGCTAAGAACATGATCGTGTGCCTTGACCATGTAACCTTCTTAGGTTGATGATGTCAAAAATAGAATGTCAAGGTTTTTGCAAATGAGCCAAGACACGGACATGTCATGGCCGTGTGAGAGACAAGGGCCATGGCCACCGGTGTGTATCAGACTGTGTGAAAACCCCTGTAGGCTCGAATTGAGAAATAAAACCACACAGCTAGGGACATAGGGGTGTGTGACCACACGGTCTGCCCATATGGGCGTGTCCCTTACCCCACGGGCTTGTGCCCCTGTTTTTAGTGACATTTTTCAAAGTTTTCTAAAGAACTCGATTTGATCCCAAAACATTTATAAAATGTGTTTTGGGTCTCGTAGGCCCATATTAAGGACGTTAAGAGAAAGTTTGAAAAGTTTTGAATTTGAACAAACTTTTATGACTTTGAAATCTATGCTAGTATGTGTTTTAGAAAGATAATGCCTTGTATCCTGTTCCGACGTCAGTTACGGGTAAGGCCTGTTGCATTTAGTGGTATCAAAGCTATGGTTTAGTCAATTCTTAGACTAACCTAGCGTGTGTACGAGTCTAGCTATACATGCCGTATATGAATTATGATAATGTGACGACTCCTAACAATTTAAAATGTGTTTTTATATAGTTAATGAATCCTGACGAAAAAGTGGTGGATGATGTTAAAAGTAATATGCCGGCTCCCACAGAAGGGACCGCACCAATCGAATATGGGCCCGTGACACTGAGTCAGGGCGGAGGGGTTAGAGAAGCCTTCCTCCATATGATGAATGTCTGGTATTCGAAGTTTATTCATGAAAACTTGAATGCTCCACCACCTCCACCCCCTGCAATTCCCTAGCCTGCCCCTACAGCTCCCCAATTAGTGGAAACTATTAGAAGAGAAAAACCTCTGGTAGGCAGAATAAGAAAGCAAAGGGCTGAGGAATTTAGAGCGAATATAGATGATGAGCCAGAGAGAGCAGAATTATGGCTAGAAAAAACCATTAGGGTATTCGATGAGTTGTCTTGCACACCTGAGGAGTGCATGAAGTGTGTTGTATCACTCCTGCGAAACTCGGCCTACCAATAGTGGAACACCCTTGTGTCGATTGTACCAAGGGAAAGGATAACTTGGGAATTCTTTCAAGAAGAGTTCCGTAAAAAGTATATTAGCCAAAGGTTTATACCAGAAAATGAAGGAATTTCTAGAATTAAAGTAAGGCCGAATGATAGTAACATAATTTGAGCGTGAGTTTGTGAGGCTCAGTAAATACACTTGGAAGTGTGTATCCATCAAAGCCATAATGTGTAAGAGGTTTGAGGATGGATTAAATGAGACATCCGATTGTTTGTTGGTATTCTAGATCTGAATGAATTTGTTATACTAGTAGAGAGTGCTTGCAAGCCCGAAAAATTGGCCAAAGTGAAAAGGAAAGCTGATATTGAGTCTCGTGACTCAAAGAAAAGACAGTTGGGGAAATCATTTCAGTCCTTATCCAAGAAATCGAGAGAGTTCACTACTCGATCTAATGCTTCGGTTGGATTCTCAAATAGAAATAGGAGTAAGCAGTACTCGACATCTATTGCTCAAACCACTTCTATTGTGAGTGTTGGTAGTGCTCGAACAAATAAACCAGAGTGTTCGTAGTGTGGTAGACGACATTTCAGTGAGTGTCGAGGAATTTATAGAGGCTGTTTCAAGTGCGGTTCACTAGACTACTTCATTCAAAACTGTCTTGAGATGGAAGAAAAAGACATAAATCAAGAAGTGTGAGCGAGTAATGCACCTTCAAGGGGTAGACCACAAAAGAACCCTAGAAGTAGGGCTAGCAATAGAGGTGCACCTAAAGATTCGACTGTGAGGCACGAGGGCCGAGCGCCTGCAAGGACTTATGCCATTCGTGCTCGCGAAGAGGCAACATCACCAGATGTGATTACGGGTACTTTTTCTCTTCATGACATCTATGTTGTTGGTTTGATTGATCCAGGGTCTACCCATTCTTATATTTGTATGAAATTGGTGTCTAGCATGAATATGCCTGTTGAGTCCACAGAAATTGTGGTAAAAGTTCAAACCCATTTGGCAAGCATGTGTTAGTTGATCAAATATGTAGAAATTATCCCTTGACAATTAGAGGTCATTGTTTTTTGGCTAACCTCATGTTTTTGCCGTTTGACGAATTTGACGTGATTCTTGGTATGGATTGGTTAACTACTCATGATGTGATAGTAAATTGTGGAAGAAAATTTATTGAACTGAAAAGTGAAAATAGGGATATTATTCGGGTTGAATCAGGTGAACCAGATAGCTTACTTGTACTGATTTCTTCTATGACTGCTGAGAAATACGTGAGAAAAGGGTACAAGTCCTATCTTGCATTTGTGTTGAATACCCAAGAGTCAGAAGTAAAGATTGAGTCAGTGCCTGTGGTATTTGAGTATTCAGATGTGTTTTTGGAAGAGTTACCTGGATTGCCTCCAACTAGGGAAATTGAGTTTGGTATTGAGTTGGTCCCTGGTACGGTAAATATTTTGATTGCCCCGTATAGGATGGCACTGTTGGAGTTAAAAGAGCTGAAAGTTCAGCGATAAGAGTTAACGGATAAGGGTTTTGCAAGACCTAGTTATTCTCTGTAGGGTGCTCTGGTACTTTTTGTGAAAAAGAAAGACGGGTCGATGAGATTATGTATAGACTACTGACAGCTCAACAAGGTTACAGTTAAGAACAAGTATCCTTTGCCAAGGATCGACTATTTGTTTGACCAATTGAAGGGAGCCACAGTGTTTTCTAAGATAGACTTGAGGTCCAGTTATTACCAACTGAGAGTTAAGGATCAAGATGTATCGAAAATTGCATTTCAGATGAGGTATGGCCATTATGAGTTCCTTGTCATGCCCTTTAGCTCCCTCCGTGTTTATGGATTTAATGAATCATATTTTTCGAACGTACTTGTATAAGTTCGTTTTTGTTTTTATCTATGATATATTAATTTATTCTCGTGATGAGAGTGAGCACGCGAGCATTTGAGAACTATTTTGCAAACTTTAAGAGATAAGCAGTTGTATGCTAAATTTAGCAAAAGTGAATTTTGGCTCTAAGAAGTCGGATTCTTAGGACACATCATGTTAGTTGATGGGATTAGAGTTGACCCGAGCAAGATATCGGCTATCGTTGATTGGAAACTACCGAGGAGTGTGTCAGAGATTAGAAGGTTTTTGGGCTTAGTGGTATACTACAGATGGTTTGTTAAAGGATTCTCCATGATTGCTACACTGATGACAAGGTTGCTACAGAAAGATGTCAAGTTTGAATGGACAGAGAAGTGCCAACAAAGTTTTGAGGAACTAAAAGCATTATTGACTGAAGCCCCAGTTTTAGTGCAACCAGAACTGGGAAAGGAATTTGTGGTGTATAGCGATGCATCCTTAAATGAATTGGGGCATGTACTTATGCAAGAAGGCAAGGTAATAGCTTATTCCTCAAGACAGCTAAAGCCACACGAGAAAAACTATCCGACTCACGATTTAGAGCTGGCTACCATAGTGTTGGCATTGAAGATTTGGAGACACCATTTGTATGGCTAGAAATGCTGAGTATTCACCGACCATAAAAGTCTAAAGTATTTGATGACTCAAAGGAGTTAAACCTATGGCACCAGAGATGGTTAGAATTGATAAAGGATTATGAGTTGATAATTGACTATCACCCTAGAAAGGCGAATGTGGTCGCCGATGCCTTGAGTAGGAAATCATTGTTTGCCTTTAGGGCTATGAATACCTAGTTGCCTCTGACTGATGATGGTTCAGTCATAGCTGAGTTAAGAGCTAGACCGATGTTTTTATAAGATATTTGTAAAGCTCAAAAGAATGATAAAGAGTTGCAAGCTAAGATAACTCAGTGCGAAACGGGTATAGAATCAGACTTTTGGATTGGTTGAGGTGGTTGTTTAATTTTTCAAGATAGAATTTGTGTACCCAAAACCTACGAGATTATTCTGAAGATTTTGCATAAGGCACATAGCAGTTGTATGTCTATACATCCGGGTAGTGTGAAAATGTATAATGACTTGAAGAAAATGTATTGGTGGTTGGGAATGAAAAGAGACATCCCAGAGTTTTTCTCTAAGTGTTTAATTTGTCAGCAAGTGAAAGCCGAACACCAAGTACCTTCGTGTTTACTTCAGCCCGTGATGGTTTCGAGTGGAAATGGGACCGTATTACCATGGATTTTGTGTCTGGATTGTCGTTGACGCCAAAGAAGAAAGATGCTGTATGGGTTGTGGTCGATAGGCTAACTAAGTTGGCTCATTTTATACTTGTGTGTACCGATTATCCACTTGAGAAATTGGCTGATTTGTATGTTTCTGAAATTGTGAGACTTCATGGGGTACTCTTATCGATCATTTCAAATAGAGATCTGAGGTTCACATATCGATTTTGGAAAAATTTGTAAGAAGCGTTGGGGACGAAACTGAATTTTAGCATGGCTTTCCATCCGCAAATTGACGACCAGTCAGAGAGAGTGATTCAGATTCTTGAAAACATGTTGTGGTGTTGTGTCCTTGAATTCCAAGGCAGTTGGGAAAAGTATTTACCGCTGGTAGAGTTTGCCTACAATAACGGTTATCAGTCAAGTTTGAAAATGCCGCCTTATGGCTTTGTATGGGCGTAAATTCCAAACGCCCATGTATTGGACCGAACTCAAAGAAAATCAGATACATGGGGTTGACTTAGTCACTGAAACAGAAGAGAAAGTAAAAGTAACTGGTAGTTGTTTGAAGGCCGCATCGGATAGACAAAATCCTATGTAGACTTGAAACGGAAAGAGATTGAGTTTCAAGTCGGTGATAAGGTATTGTTGAAAGTATCCTTGTGGAAGAAAGTCCTCAGATTCAATAGGAAAGGCAAATTAAGTCCACGATTTATTGGGCCATATGAGGTGATTGAAAGAATTGGACTGGTAGCGTATCGATTAGCTTTACCGTCTGAGTTAGTGAAGATCCATAATGTTTTCTATGTGTCTATGTTGCGCCGTTATTGTTTGGACCCATCACATGTGATTTCACCAACAGAGGTTGAAGTTCTACCGGATATGACCTATAGTGAAGAGCCGGTTAAGATTTTAGACCGGAAGGTCAAGAAATTGTGGAATAAAAGTATAGCACTCGTGAAAGTACTATGGCATAGATATGGGGTTGAAGAGGCCACATGGGAACTCGAGGAGACTATAAGAGATTAATACCCAAACCTTTTCACTGGTAAGATTTTCGGGGACGAAAATACCTAAGGGGGGGAGAATTGTAACTGCTCGATTTTGGGTCTAGTCAAAATAGTAGTTTCAGAACCAATAATCTGAGGCCGAAGAAATTATTTTTAATATTAGTTTATGTGCTATAGCATGATTATATGAGTGTATAAAAATTTTGGTGAGTAAAATTTTAGTGATTTCTTGCTTAATTTCAAAAATGGACTAAATCGCATAAATTGCGAAAGTTTTGTTCTACAAGCTAAGGTATCAAAAAGCTATAGAACCTTAAATTGGAGGTTCTTAATGTGCAATTAGGCCCTTAAGAGAGTGTTGGTCGGCCATAGGGGACAAGAAAATGCAAATTGGTCAAAGTTAGTGGAATTAGGTGACTTAATTGATGAAATAAAATAAAGAAAAAAAAGATATCACCTTTCATCTTCATCCTCTCCACTGAAAATATCAGCAAAATAGGGGTTTTCAAAGATTGAAATTTTCAGCAACTTACAGTCCTTGCAAGTAAGTGATTTTAATGGTCATTCTTGATAATTTTTGTACTTTTGGGACCCTTGTAGCATAATCTAGCCAATGAGGGGACTATTTTACACTATGGTTGAAAGTCTAGTGCTTTTCCATGAGAGAATTAGTGTTTTTTGTTGAATTTTTATGGAAGAAAATGAATCTTGGTTGTTAAATAAACAACTTTTATGAAAGGGGTTTTCATGAAAACACCTAAAAGGGACATTTTTGTAAATGTTGTAAAATAGGTAGTAAATGTGTGAATTAATTGGATTTGTGAGTTGCTACAAGTTTAAAATAGATTCGACTAGGCTTGGTTAACGAGGAAATTTGATGAAAATCATTTTACGAGCCTAGGGGCAAAATCATAATTATGTGAAAGTCTAAGGGCAAAACGATAATTTTGCCAAACTAGGAATTTTGGAATGTCTTAATTTATGTAATGATTAAATAAGTGAATTTTTCATTATAGATCAAGAAAAACAGAGTCTGGACCTAGACCGGGGGAAAACCAAGCTAGTAGACTAATTCAATCTAGTCACCCACTTTTAATATACCGAGGTAAGTTGTATGTAAATGATACAACTCTATTGTTATTATGCAGTAAACAATTGGTATTGCATAAAATGTTTGATTATTGTTATGAATATGCATGATGAAATTTGATGTGGTATACACCCGGTTGAACCTTTGGAATAGATTAGATATCCAAGCCATGACATTTGGTTGATGTGTGTGCTAGTGTAAGACCATGTCCGGGACATGGCATTGGCCACATTATGAGAGCCAATGTAAAACCATGTCTGGGACATGACATCGACATTGAGACGAGAGTAAGTGTAAGACCATGTTTGGGACATAGCATCAGCCTCGATACGTGAGCTAGTGTAAGACTATGTCTAGGACATGGCATTGGCCTTGATATGTGAGCCAGTGTAAGTCCATGTCTGGGACATGGCATCGGCATTTTACCTCCTTGTGCGAGGCTTGTCAGGTATCCTTTGGTATTCCAACTGGTTCAATGGGTAATTAAAAGTTTGTGTCAAAAGTGAGAAGAGTTACACTATGTTGTAAGTGATACATGTACCTATATGAAATTTATAAGAAATGAGCTCGATTTATGATGTAGCCAAATCAAGGTAACTCATCTTCAAAATACCTATACCATGGCCTGAAGCCAAATCAAGGTATAACTCACACCCGAAGTGTTGATATCGTGGCACGAAGCCAACACAATAACCTAATGACATGTCACTAGCATCCTAACTATTCCTAAGGTTCAACTAGGATTTCATGTTTGTCGAATCATCGTTGAACATATCCATAGAGTCATATTCACAATTCAAACATTATTTGTAATCTCGTAATTATAGTTTATGTAATATCAAAGCAATAAACATACACTTATAATTAAATTACACCATACGGACTTACCTCATATTCGAAATTGACGGATCAGATCGATTAGTAAGGATGGAAATGAGTAAGTTATGCCTTTAATCCTTCAAGAATTATGTGCAAGTTTATAATATGCTATGAGTATATAATGCATGGTAATTGTTGTTAATTATTTACATGTGACTTACTAGGCTTTATACTTACTCCCTTTCCTTTCCATTTTCTTATAGTATTGCCAAGCTAGCTCGGGGATCAAAGGACATTGGAGACTCGATCACACTATCAATCTGAACACTTGGTATAGTTAGATTTATCATTTTGAATATGACATGTATAGGGATTTGGTCTTTTGTCAAGTGTCATATTGTTTTTGCCAAATGTGTTGGTTTATCTTGAAGATTGATTCATTTTGTATAAGGCCATGGATGATGGCTAATATTTATTATTAATATATCAAAATATTGATGGTTTTCATCAATGTACAAATTGCATGGTTGAGTATTCGATATATTAATGCATGAATGAGTAGGTTATTTGATGTGGCCTATTTTGGTGCAAGTAAGCGTGGTAGAAAGGGCTTGGTAAATAGCCTCATTTTTGTCTACACGGGTAGACACACGAGATGGTGTCTAGGCAGTGTGTGACACATAGTCTGCCCCATGGGCGTGTAGTTTGGCCATGTGTCCCCCTGCACCCTAAGTTGACTAAACAGAATGCCCAGTAGTAATCACATAGGCTGAGGCACGACCGTGTGTCTCAACTGTGGAAGAAACGGCCATAGGACATGGGCATGTGCCCAGGCCGTGTGAAGTCTGCACTTGAATTAAGGAATTTAATTTGTCACACGGCCTAAAAAAACAAGTGTGTGGCTTGGCCGCGTGACCTTCTTGGGTTGATGACATCAGAAATAGAATGTCAAGGTTTTTACACACGGGCCGAGACATGGGTGTGTCATGGCCGTGTGAGAGACACGGGCCATGGACACGGGTGTGTACCAGACCGTGTGAAAGCCCCTGTAGGTTCGAATTGAGAAATAAGTCCAAACAGCTAGGGACATGGGCGAGTGTGACCACACGGTCTGCCCATATAGGTGTGTCCCTTGCCCTCTGGGCGTTTGCCCCTGTTTTTAGTGACATTTTCTAAAGTTTTCTAAAGAACTCGATTTGATCCAAAAACATTTCTAAAATGTGTTTTGGGCCTCGTAGGCCCATATTAAGGACGTTAAGAGAAAGTTTGAAAAGTTTTGAATTTGAACAAACTTTTATGCCTTGGAAATATATGCTAGTATGTGTTTTAGAAAGATAATGCCCCGTACCCTGTTCATACGTCAGTTACGGGTAAGGGGTGTTACAGACGAAGCTGAAGAAGGATCGAATTCAAGTTGTTTGACTCAAAAAACAAAGATTTGGATCTGATCGGAAGAGAAGAAATAAACAAATTGAGTAATAAAGAAGTCAAAAACAGTAAAAGAAGAAATTTAAGAGAAAATAACAAATAAAGTAATAATATAAAAATAAATAAAAAGAAAAAATTTAAAGTGGAAGATGGATTGAATGCAACACCCCAAACGTGGCCTAGACGTTATGGCCGAATCTGATGATGTTACATAGAATGAGATTTGGAAGCGAATTTATCAAGTTAAAATTGTTTCCTTTTATTATCTACTATTAATCTGTAACAGCTCGATTTCGGAACTAGTCAAAATAGTGGTTTTGAGACTGCTACTCTGAGATTGAGGAAAATTATTTTGATGCTAATTTATGTGTTATGGCATTGATATATGGCTATGTGAAAATTTTGGTACTTTAATTTGAGTGATAGCATGCTTAATTGTGAAAAAGGACTAAATCGCATAAAGTTTGAAAGTTCTATTTTTCAAGGTAGAGGTGTCTAATAGCCATAGAATATTTAATTGGTGGTCCTTCAAGTACAAATAAGCCATTGAATAAGGGATGGCCGGCCATAGGGACAAGATTATTAAATGGGTCAACTGGTTAGGAAGAAATAGGTGACTAAATTTCTTTTTATGCATAAAATAAAGAAAAGAGTGATATCATCTTTTCTTCAACATTTTTAACTACCGAAAATACCAGCTTAGAGGGGGTTTCGAAGGCTTTGAAAATTTTAGCAACTTATCCTCATCCAAGTAAGTGATTTTGGTGGTTTTATTTGATAATTTTTGTACTTTTGGAGTCCCCAGAGCATAAGCTAGCTAATGAGGGGACTAATTTGCAATATGGTTGAAAGTATAGGGACTTGCCATGAGAATGTTTATGTTGTTTGCTTAGTTTTTATGGAAGAAAATGAATGTTAGAGAGATGAGAGTCATGAAAACACCTAAATGGGGCCAAGTTGTAAAGTTTTTGATTTTGTAATAAATGCATGAAAAAATGAAATTAAGAGTAGTTGTAAGAGAAATAAATGTTCAGCTAGGTTTTTTTAATGAGAAAATGTGTTGAAAAGTGATTTACGACCCTAGGGGCAAAATCATAATTTTGTCAAAGTGTAGGGGCAAAATGGTCATTTTTACCTAAGTATGGATTTCGATGCATTATGATCATAAGACGTTTTAAATGAGTGAATTTTGTTGTTATAGACCAAGAAGAGCGTGGAATCAACCTTGACCTAGGAAAAGGCAAGGTTACGGAATAGACCGTCGATTAACGCGTTTTTGCACTGAGGTAAGTTTATATGTAAACGATGCATTTTATATACACATGTTGTTACTAATTGGTGCATTGTATGATTGAGAACACGTATGATTTAAGTGGATTGAATTTGGTAGTTATTGAATAATTTCCGTATGAATGACGAAATAAATATGTAAATGTGAAATAATATCCGTAGTAATAAATAGTGGGCTGTGTGCGATACCACTATAACAACTCTTGATGGTGGGCTAAGTATGATACCACCTTATTTCTTATTTACGATGGGTTGTGTGCGATACCATCGTCTATTTATCATTTGGTGGGCTATGTGCATTACCACCGTAACTATCCTTTTTGGTAGGCTATGTGCGATACCACCCTATTAACATTTGATTGTGGGCTAAGTGCGAAACCATCGAGTAATTGGTATTATGAATGGTTTATTGAGAAACTATGATGTGTTGTATCATGTGACTTTGTGGTGTTAAATGTAGGGATGCATGTTAATGAATGTGAGCATTAAGCTTGTGGTATGGTTAGAATGTGGTAAGGGAGAAAATGAGTAAGCATGATTATGAATGTAGATTGTTCTTGCTTAGTATGTAATGCTATTTATTGTTTAGCACATACTATGATGTTATTTGTTTACATGTAAACTTACTAAGCTTAAAGGTTACTCCCCTTTCTTTTCCCTTGTTTTATAGTGATAAAGAGTTGGGTCGGGATACGGAGATAATTGGAAGATTCGCCCACACTATCAGCTCATCTCTGTGTATCTAGACTTAGTGTTTTTGAGTATGGCATGTATAGGGGCTAGACTAGGTGAATTGTTTTGTTATTTTGGCCAAGTGTGTATTCGCTCCCTTATGGATGAACCTTTTTGTATATTTCCATAGTTGATGGCTCACTATGATTAATTTATGAAATATGAGGTTATTCATGAAAGTGTTTGTTGCATAACTTAATTTTCTTGATGATTTGTTGTATAGGATCTTTTTATGTGGGATAGGGTGACAAAAGAGCTTGACAAATTGCCTAGTTTCATCCCACAGGTAGGTACACTGCAAGGCAGTGTTCAGGGCAGTGTGTGACACACGGTCAGTCCCATGGGTGTGTGACCAGGCTGTGTGTCCCCTGCACGTTAGTTTTATAGGTTAGTAAGCCTTGTAGTAAACACACGGGCAGAGACATGGCTGTGTGTCTTAGCCGTGTGGGAGGCACGGCCATGGAAATGGGGATGTGCCCAGGCCATGTGAAGTCTGCACCTTGATTTTAGAATTTAAATCGCCACATGGTTGAAGCAGATGGGTGTGTGACAGACTGTGTGGAATAAGTCAGTGTCGACCACGAGTCCAAGCCACGGGCGTGTCCCATCTCACATGGGCGTGTGGCCCTTGTGTAGGTTCGTAAGTGCGTACAAGTTTCCAATTTATTTCTGAAATCTTTCGGAAGTGTGTTTAGGGCCTCGTAGGCCCATTATAAGGATATTAGAGGTGTGTATGGAATTTTTTTTTATTTGGAATGGAATTTGATAGCCCAAAGCTACATGACCATGTGAGTTAAGTACTGTAACGCCTATTATCCAGTTCCGGCATAGAATACGGGTAAGGGGTGTTACATTTAGTTGTATTAGAGCTATGGTTTAGTTGGTTCTAGGACTACCGTAGCGTGTGTTAGGGTCTAACTATACATGCCATAAGCGTATATTGATAGTGTGGTGGCTTTTGACAATTCTAAACTTTGTTTTTATATAGTAAATGGATCCCGATTAAACGACTGCTGATGATGCAACTAGTAACGTGCTGGCTCCCGCGCAAGGGACCGTGCCTGTAAAAAGTGGACTAGAGACTAAGGAGAAGAGGCCTGGGAAGCTTTTATCCAAATGATGAGCAATTGGTACACGGAGTACGTACGAGTAAACCCTAATGCTCAACCTCCTCCACCCCCTCCTATACTTCAGCAAGTTCTTTTGGCTTCAAGGTGTAGATGTAGTGAGAATAACCAAGCCCCTAGTAGACAAGATTCGGAAGCAAGGGGCTAAGGAGTTTAGAGCTAATATAGACGATGACCCTGAGTGGGCGGAGTTCTAGCCTGAGAACTCGATGAGAGTGTTTGATTAACTCTCCTGCACACCTGAAGAGAGCTTAAAATGCACCGTGTCTTTGCTAAGGGACTCGATATACCATTGGTGGAAAACGTTGACGTCAGTGGTTCCAAGGGAGATAGTGATGTGGGACTTCTTTTTGGAAGAGTTTCGAAAGAAGTATATAAGTTAGAGGTTTGTGGACCAGAAATAGAGAGGATTCCTTGAATTGAAGCAAGGAAGAATGACTGTGACAGAATATGAGCGCGAGTTTGTTAAGTTCAGAAGTATGCACAAGAGTGCGTGTCTACAGAAGCTATCATGTGTAAGAGATTTGAATATGGGCTGAATGAGGATATCAGACTTTTAGTTGTGATCTTGGAGTTAAAAAAGTTTGTAGTGTTGGTTGATAGGGCATGTAATGCCGAAGAACTAAATAAGGAAAAGAGGAAGGCTGTGAGTGAGGCCCGAGATGCAAGAAAAAGGCTGATGAGTAAATCATACCAAGCTCAATCGATGAGGTCCAAGGAAGCAAAACCCTCAGACGACTACTTCAGTTGGATATTCACATAGAGACTGAGGCAACACATACTCAGACTCGAAAGTTCAAACCACTTCGATGGCAAGTGTGGGCAAACCGAAGTCCAAACCGAAGTGTCCAAATTGTGAAAGACAACACACGGGGGAGTGTTGGGGAAATAATAGAAACTGTTGCAGGTTTGGTTCAATTGATCATTTCATCTAAAATTGCCCTGAGAGGGATAACAAGGAAAGAAAGCAAGAGATAAGATCAAGCAATGTATCTTCAAGGGGAAGACCACAAAAGAACCCAGAAGGTGGGACTAGTTGTAGAAGTGTGTCTCGAGATTCTACTGTGAGTCCGAAGGGTCGGGCACCTGCAAGGACTTATGCCATTCGCGCTTGTGAGGAGGCATCATCTCCAGATGTGATAACAGTACTTTTTCTCTTTATGACACTTCTGTTACTGCTTTGATTGATACGGGGTCTACTCATTCATATATTTGCATGAAACTGGCATTTAGTATGAGCATGGTTGTTGAGTCTATGGAATTTGTAGTAAAGGTGTCAAACACGTTAAGCAAATATGTGCTAGTTGACAAGGTGTGTAGGAATTGTCCTTTGACAACTAGAGGTCATTATTTTCTGGAAAACCTTATGTTGTTGCCGTTTGATGAATTTGATTTGATTCTTGGCATGGATTGGTTGACTTCCTATAATGTTTTAGTGAACTATGGTAGCAAGTTTATTGAATTGAAATGTGAAAATGGGGATATCATTCGAGTTGAATCAGGTAGATCGAATAATCTGCCAGTGATAATTTCAACTATAGTAGCCAAGAAATATTTGAGGAAAGGATACGAGTCTTATCTCGCTTTTATGATGAATACTAAAGAGTTAGAGTAAAGATTGAATCAATACCGATGGTATGCGAATATTCGACTGTGTTTCTAGAAGAGTTTCCTCGATTACCTCTAGTTAGAGAGGTCGAGTTTGGGATTGAGTTAGTTCTGAGAATGGCACCTATCTTGGTTGCTTCGTATAGGATGGCACCATTGGAGTTGAAAGAAGTGAATGTTCAGTTGCAAGAGTTAACGGATAAGGGTTTTGCAAGACCAAGGTTTTCGCATTGGGGTGCTCCGCTACTTTTCGTGAAGAAGGAATATAGGTCGATGAGATTGTGCATAGACTACAGGTAACTTAACAAAGTGACAGTGAAGAATAAGTATCCTTTGCCAAGGATAGATGACTTGTTTGACCAACTGAAGGGAGCTATGGTGTTCTCCAAGATAGACCTAAGGTTTGGTTATTATCAGTTGAGAGTTAAGGAGCAAGATGTGCCAAAAACTGCATTTCAGACGAGGTATGGCCATTATGAGTTTCTTGTCATGCCATTTGGTCTATCGAATGCTCTTGCGATTTTCATGGACTTGATGAATCGTATCTTTCGACCGTACTTGGACAAGCATGTAGTCATTTTGATCAACGACATATTAGTCTATTCTCGGGATGAGAGTGAACAGGCGGAGCATCTAAGAATTATTTTGCACATTTTAAGAGACAAGCAATTGTATGTTAAATTTAGGAAGTGTGAGTTTTGGCTTCGAGAGGTCGGATTCCTAGGGCACATTGTGCCAAGTGATGGTATTAGAGTTGACCCCTGTAAGATCTCAGCTGTAACATCCTGAAATTGGGCCTAGTAGGATTGAGCCCAATGGGCCTTAGGCTTAGTAGCGTTTAAAATTTTTGGAGAATAGGAGATCGGCTTAAGTGCAAGTTAGACCTTTTAGATAAGTGATTTTGGAAGGTTAGGGGGCTTCTATGAAGTCCGAGGATCAAATATTGGCTTTGGGGAAATTTTGGTTTTAGGTAAACAAAACCCTGGAAGTTGGCAGGTAGGCCTTAAGAATAAAATATGGAGAAAAGTGACACAAGTGGAGTGTGTAGTGTAGTGGCAAAGTGACGCCACTTAAGGACAAGGGAATGACGCCACAAGGAAGGAAGGAGGTCCAAGGTTCTAGTTGTAGCGCTTGCATTCCTTTTTGATTATTTTTATTAAATGAATCTAGACCTTGGCCATTGGGTTATTTTTAGTTGCGCACGGTTTAAGACACAAGAGGAGCTTGTGGCTTAGTGGCAAGTGGCGTGAATTGGCTGAGGGGAGAGCTTGGGTTCGAATCTCATAAGGAGCAAGGGAGTATTTATTTTACGGATTGGACGGTAAGAGTTTCAGTTGAATTTAAACTCTACTGATGAAGGGATCCCACATCGAAAAGATACAAGGAATGAAGGTGAAGAGCTAGCTATATAAAGAGTAAGCTAGGAGGAGAGTTAACATACCTTGGTGGGCGTTGGGCACAGGAGTGGTCGCAGCGCGGTTTAGCACCAGAGTCCTATCAGGTGTGTAACTCTCTCTACTCTAGTTGTAGAGCGGTAATTGTCGAAGCACCGGTCACGGCAATAGTAGCCACACGAGCGTGCGAGCGCACATGTGGGGCTTCGACGCGATAGTTGAGGCCATCAGTAGTATTCTTGTGGGTTGGGGCTGCTTGGGCCGAAGTGGGCCCAATGGGCCGTGGGCCCAATTGGAATAAATTGTATGATGATATAGTATATAGTGAACTAGACTAGGTGGAACCTATATACGTGGCTAGATTTGTGTTAGGTGGGCCACACGAGCGTGTGGACCTGAATAGGCCAAAATTGGGTTTTAGGCCCAATACTCTAGTGACGACCGAAAATGGTAACCGAGTCGCTCAGGGTAACATTAGACCTTGGGGAGGGCCATTGTAGGTGTGAAATTACGAAAATACCCTTGGTGGGTAAATTACGAAAATACCCTTGGTGGTAAAATTACTGTTATACCGCTAGAGGTTGGTTAGCTTGATTATGTTGTATATTATTATTCTGAGTATGATGGTAATTCATTTCATACGTTATCTGATATATGATTTGCATACATGCCATACTGCATACACGAATTATTATGACATGTTGCATATGCATGGGATCGGGAAGTTACAACGAAAAGGGGAAGTGTTCGGTGGTTTTACCACATTATTCGGTGACTCATGTTACAATATTATGATTCGGTGACATTGTCACATTATCAGGTGGCTATGCCACGTATTAAGGGCGATGACCAGTTGACTACAACGACTGCCTTCGAGGGTGTGTATCGGTTAGAGGGTTGATTTAGTAATCCCCTGGTGTGTAATGGTTGGTACGGGGGTGTGTAGAGGATGGATTCTAGGTTGGGTTGGGTAACATATTTGCATCATCATGTGTGGTATGTGGATTGTGTGGTTTGGGCCAAGCCCATTTGGGAAACATGTGGTTTAATTGCGTTGCACTAGTTATTGATATGCCATGGCATTGGGCTAACATATTACTGTGGGCTTAGGCCCAGTTATCGTGGTAAGGGGAATTGCACACTGAGTCTCGGTGACTCACACCTTTGTTTAAATCTTGCAGGTAATCATTAGATCGCAGATTTGGGAGCGGAGGCAGACTCGAGGTGGCCATGCTTAATATTTCAGTTTTATTTTAATATTTATCATGGGAGTTGTTTTACTATAAGTTTAGTTTACAAATTTGTAATAAGGACTCTACAACGTTAATTTTGGTATTTTGGTTGGTTTCGCTTTTAATTTGACTACTGCCTACGATTATTAAATGTTCAATATGGGAATTTCCTAAACCCTTAATAACCATTTTCCAAAATATCAATGAACTGTTTCTTATTCAAAATTACTTAAACTTGACTTTTCACAACAAATATTAAGAACACGAACTTTTTAACGAACGCACAGTTTTTAGTCATTCCTTTCATGTGTCATGCTGGATTCGGTCGTAACGTTTAGGCCAGGTTTAGGGTGTTACAATTTTGGTATCAGAGCTCAGTTTAAAAACTCGGCTATGGGTTTGGGTTCAAAAATGTTTTCAAAGGATGGTTTAGAAAATATATATATCTCTCTTTTCTGTAAATATGGCACCCGAGTCCCCGACACAAAATTGTAAGTTTCCTTTTTACTATATTCAGTTATATACTGAATGATTGTATTTATTCTGCGATGTGTGGATGTGATATAGGAATTGTATGTATGAAAAATATCTGTTTGCTTCGGTGGTAGATAGTTGGTTATGTGAAGGGGTTCCAAGATTTAGTTAGAAAGTATATTAGTTTGATTAAGATCAGGGTGCGCAGCAAGAGCGTAGTGTGGTAGGTTAGGATGTGTGACTGTTAGTAGTTAGAAATTTTGAGGACGAAATTTCTTTAAGGAGGGTAGATTTGTAACATCCTGAAATTGGGCCTAGTAGGATTGAGCCCAATGGGCCTTAGGCGTAGTAGCGTTTAAAATTTTTAGAGAATAGGAGATCGACTTAAGTGCAAGTTAGACCTTTTAGATAAGTGATTTTGGAAGGTTAGGGGGCTTCTATGAAGTCCGGGGATCAAATATTGGCTTTGGGGAAATTTTGGTTTTAGGTGAACAAAACACTGGAAGTTGGCAGGTAGGCCTTAAGAATAAAATATGGAGAAAAGTGACACAAGTGGAGTATGTAGTGTAGTGGCAAAGTGACGCCACTTAAGGACAAGGGAATGACGCCACAAGGAAGGAAGGAGGTCTAAGGTTCTAGTTGTAGCGCTTGCATTCCTTTTTGATTATTTTTATTAAATGAATCTATACATTGGCCATTGGGTTATTTTTAGTTGTGCATGGTTTAAGACACAAAAGGAGCTGTGGCTTAGTGGCAAGTGGCGTGAATTGGCTGAGGGGAGAGCTTGGGTTCGAATCTCATGAGGAGCAAGGGAGTATTTATTTTACGGATTGGACGGTAATATTTTCAGTTGAATTTAAACTCGACTGACAAAGGGATCCCACATCGGAAAGATACAAGGAATGAAGGTGAAGAGCTAGCTATATAAAGAGCATGCCAGGAGGAGAGTTAACATACCTTGGTGGGCGTTAGGCACAGGAGTGGTCGCAGCGCGGTTTAGCACCAGTGTCCTATCAGTTGTGTAACTCTCTCTACTCTAGTTGTAGAGCGGCAAATGCCGAAGTGCCGGTCACGGCAATAGTAGCCACACTAGCGTGCGAGCGCACATGTAGGTCTTCGACGCGATAGTTGAGGCCATTATTAGTATTCTTGTGGGTTGGGGCTGCTTGGGACGTAATGGACCGAAGTGGGTCCAATGGGCCTGTTGGCCTAATTGGAATAAATTGTCTGATGATATAGTATATAGTGAACTAGACTAGGTGGAACCTATATACGTGGCTAGTTTGTGTTATGTGGGCCACACGAGCGTGTAGGCCTAAATGGGTCAAAGTTGGGTTTTTGGCCCAATACTCTAGTGACGATCGAAAATGGTTGCCGAGTCGCTCAAGGTAACATTAAACCTTGGGGAGGGCCATTGCAGGTGTGAAATTATGAAAATACCCTTAGTGGGTAAATTACGAAAATACCCTTGGTGGTAAAATTACTGTTATACCCCTAGAGGTTGGTTAGCTTTATTATGTTGTATATTATTATTCTGAGTATGATGGTAATTCATTTCATACGTTATCTGATATATGATTTGTATACATGCCATACTGCATACACGAATTATTATGACATGTTGCATATGCATGGGATCGGGAAGTTACAACGAAAAGGGGAAGTGTTCCGGTGGTTTTACCACATTATTCGGTGACTCATGTCACAATATTATGATTCGGTGACGTTGTCACATTATTCGGTGGCTATGCCACATATTATGGGCGATGACCAGTTAACTGCAGCGACTGCCTTCGAGGGTGTGTAGCGGTTGGAGGGTCGATTTAGTAATCCCCTAGTGTGTAATGGTTGGTACGGGGGTGTGTAGAGGATGGACTCTAGGTTGGGTTGGGTAACATATTTGCATCATCATGTGTGTTATTTGGATTGTGTGGTTTGGGCCAAGCCCATTTGGAAAACATGTGGTTTAATTGCATTGCACTGGTTATTGATATGCCATGGCATTGGGCTAACATATTCTTGTGGGCTTAGGCCCGATTATAAATGGTAAGGGAATTGCACTGCGAGTCTCGGTGACTCACCCCATTGTTTAAATCTTGCAGGTAATCATTAGATCGCAGATTTGGGAGCGGAGGCTGACTCGAGGTGGCCACGCTCAATATTTTGGTTTTATTTTAATATTTATCATGGAAATTGTTTTACTATAAGTTTGGTTTACAAATTTGTAATAAGGCCTCTACAACGTTAATTTTGGTATTTTGGTTGGTTTCCCTTTTAATTTGACTATTATTAAATGTTCAATATGGGAATTTCCTAAACCCTTAACAACCATTTTCCAAAATATCAATAAACCGTTTCTTATTCAAAATTACTTAAACTTGACTTTTCACAACAAATATAAAGAACACGAACTTTTTAACGAGCTTACGGTTTTAGACATTCCTTTCATGTGACATGCCGAGTCTCCGGTCGTAACGTTTAAATTTGGGTTTGTGTTACAAAATTTTGGTATCGAGCCCGGTTCAAAAACTCACTGTGGGTTTGGGTTCAAAAATGTTTTCAAAGGATGGTTTAGAAAATATATATATCTCTCTTTTCTGTAAATATGTCACCCGAGTCTCCGGCACCAAATCCGTAAGTTTCCTTTTTACTATATTTTGTCATATGCTGAATGATTGTATTTATTCTGCTATGTGTGGAGATGGTATAGGAATTGTATGTATGAAAAATATCTGTTTGCTTCGGTGGTAGATAGTCGGTTATGTGAAGGGGTTCCAAGATTTAGATAGAAAGTATATTAGTTTGATTAAGATCAGAGTCGCAGCAAGAGCGTAGTGTGGTAGGTTAGGATGTGTGACTGTTAGTAGTTGGAAATTTCGAGGACGAAATTTCTTTAAGGAGGGTAGATTTGTAACATCCTTAAATTGGGCCTAGTAGGATTGAGCCCAATGGGCCTTAGGCATAGTAGCGTTTAAAATTTTTGGAGAATAGGAGATCGGCTTAAGTGCAAGTTGGACCTTTTAGATAAGTGATTTTGGAAGGTTAGGGGGCTTCTATGAAGTCCGGGGATCAAATATTGGCTTTGGGGAAATTTTGGTTTTAGGTGAACAAAACGCTGGAAGTTGGCAGGTAGGCCTTAAGAATAAAATATGGAGAAAAGTGACACAAGTGGAGTGTGTAGTGTAGTGGCAAAGTGACGCCACAAGGAAGGAAGGAGGTCCAAGGTTCTAGTTGTAGCGCTTGCATTCCTTTTTGATTATTTTTATTAAATGAATCTAGACCTAGGCCATTGGGTTATTTTTAGTTGCGCACGGTTTAAGACACAAGAGGAGCTTGTGGCTTAGTGGCAAGTGGCATGAATTGGCTGAGGGGAGAGCTTGGGTTTGAATCTCATGAGGAGCAAGGGAGTATTTATTTTACGGATTGGACGGTAAGAGTTTCAGTTGAATTTAAACTCTCTTGTGAAGGATCCCACATCGGAAAGATACAAGGAATGAAGGTGAAGAGCTAGCTATATAAAGAGCATGCTAGGAGGAGAGTTAACATACCTTGGTGGGCGTTGGGCACAGGAGTGGTCGTGGCGCGGTTTAGCACCAGAGTCCTATTAGGTGTGTAACTATCTCTACTCTAGTTGTAGAGCGGCAAATGCCGAAGTGCCGGTCACAGCAATAGTAGCCACACGAGCGTGCGAGCGTACATGTGGGGCTTCGACGCGATAGTTGAGGCCATTAGTAGTATTCTTGTGGGTTGGGGTTGCTTGGGCCGTAATGGGCCAAAATGGGCCCAATGGGCCTATGGGCCCAATTGGAATAAATTGTATGATGATATAGTATATAGTGAACTAGACTAGGTGGAACCTATATACGTGGCTAGATTTGTGTTAGGTGGGCCACACGAGCGTGTGGGCTTGGATGGGCTAAAATCGAGTTTTAGGCCCAATACTCTAGTGACGACCAAAAATGGTAGTCGAGTCACTCAGGGTAACATTAGACCTTGGGGAAGACCATTGCAGGTGTGAAATTACGAAAATACCCTTGGTAGGTAAATTACGAAAATACCTTTGGTGGTAAAATTACTGTTATACCCCTAGAGGTTGGTTAGCTTGATTATGTTGTATATTATTATTCTGAGTATGATGGTAATTCGTTTCATACGTTATCTGATATATGATTTGCATACATGCCATACTGCATACACAAATTATTATGACATGTTGCAAATGCATGGGATCGGAAAGTTACAAAGAAAAGGGGAAGTGTTCCGGTGGTTTTACCACATTATTCGGTGACTCATGTCACAATATTATGATTCGGTGACATTGTCACATTATTCGGTGGCTATGCCACGTATTAAGGGCGACGAGCAGTTGACTGCAGCGACTGCCTTCGAGGGTGTGTAGCAGTTGGAGGGTCGATTTAGTAATCCCCTAGTGTGTAATGGTTGGTACGGGGGTGTGTAGAGGATGGACTCTAGGCTGGGTTGGGTAACATATTTGCATCATCATGTGTGGTATGTGGATTGTGTGGTTTGGGCCAAGCCCATTTGGGAAACACGTCGTTTAATTGCATTGCACTAGTTATTGATATGCCATGGCATTGGGCTAATAGATTACTGTGGGCTTAGGCCCAGTTATCATGGTAAGGGGAATTGCACACTGAGTCTTGGTGACTCACCTCTTTGTTTAAATCTTGCAGGTAATTATTAGATCGTAGATTTGGGAGCGGAGGCAGACTCGAGGTGGCCATGCTCAATATTTCAGTTTTATTTTAATATTTATCATGAGAGTTGTTTTACTATAAGTTTGGTTTACAAATTTGTAATAAGGCCTCTACAACGTTAATTTTGGTATTTTGGTTGGTTTCCCTTTTAATTTGACTACTGCCTACTATTATTAAATGTTCAATATGGGAATTTCCTAAACCCTAAATAACCATTTTCCAAAACATCAATAAACCATTTCTTATTCAAAATTACTTAAACTTGACTTTTCACAACAAATATAAAGAACATGAACTTTTTAACGAACGCACAGTTTTTATGCATTCCTTTCATGTGACATGCCAGATCCGATCGTAACGTTTAGGCCGGGTTTGGGGTGCTACAATTTTGGTATCAGAGCCCGGTTCAAAAACTTGGTTGTGGGTTTGGGTTCAAAAATGTTTTCAAAGGATGGTTTAGAAAATATATATATCTCTCTTTTCTGTAAATATGGCACCCGAGTCTCCGGCACCAAATACGTAAGTTTCCTTTTTACTATATTCTGTTTTATGCTAAATGATTGTATTTATTCTACGATGTGTGGATGTGATATAGGAATTGTATGTATGAAAAATATCTGTTTGCTTTGGTGGTAGATAGTTGGTTATGTGAAGGGGTTCCAAGATTTAGTTAGAAAGTATATTAGTCTCATTAAGATCAGAGTGCGCAGCAAGAGCGTAGTGTGGTAGGTTAGGATGTGTGACTGTTAGTAGTTGGAAATTTCGTGGATGAAATTTCTTTAAGGAGGGTAGATTTGTAACATCCTGAAATTGGGCCTAGTAGGATTGAGCCCAATAGGCCTTAGGCGTAGTAGCGTTTAAAATTTTTGGAGAATAAGAGATCGGCTTAAGTGCAAGTTGGACCTTTTAGATAAGTGATTTTGGAAGGTTAGGGGGCTTCTATGAAGTCCGGGGAGCAAATATTGGCTTTGGGGAAATTTTGGTTTTAGGTGAACAAAACCCTGGAAGTTGGCAGGTAGGCCTTAAGAATAAAATATGGACAAAAGTGACACAAGTGGAGTGTGTAGTGTAGTGGCAAAGTGACGCCACTTAAGGACAAGGGAATGACGCTTCAAGGAAGGAAGGAGGTCCAAGGTTCTAGTTGTAGAGCTTGCATTCCTTTTTGATTATTTTTATTAAATGAATCTAGACCTTGGCCATTGGGTTATTTTTAGTTACGCACGGTTTAAGACACAAGAGGAGCTTGTGGCTTAGTGGCAAGGGGCGTGAATTGGCTGAGGGGAGAGCTTGGGTTCGAATCTCATGAGGAGCAAGGGAGTATTTATTTTATGGATTGGACGGTAAGAGTTTCAGTTGAATTTAAACTCTGCTGACGAAGGGATCCCACATCGGAAAGATTCAAGGAATGAAGGTGAAGAGCTAGCTATATAAAGAGCATGCTAGGAGGAGAGTTAACATACCTTGGTGGGCATTGGGCACAGGAGTGGTCGCAGCGCGATTTAGCACCAGAGTCCTATCAGGTGTGTAACTCTCTCTACTCTAGTTGTAGAGCGGCAAATGCCGAAGTGCCGGTCACGGCAATAATAGCCACACGAGCGTGCGAGCGCACATATGGGGCTTCGACGTGATAGTTGATGCCATCAGTAGTATTCTTGTGGGTTGGGCTACTTGGGCCATAATAGGTCGAAGTGGGCCCAATGGGCCGTGGGCCCAGTTGGAACAAATTGTATGATGATATAGTATATAGTGAACTAGACTAGGTGGAACCTATATACGTGGCTAGATTTGTGTTAGGTGGGCCACACGAGCGTGTGGGCTTGAATGGGCCGAAATTGGGTTTTAGGCCTAATACTCTAGTGACGACCGAAAATGGTAGCCCAGTCGTTCAGGGTAACATTAGACCTTGGGGAGGGCCATTGCAAGTGTGAAATTACGAAAATACCCTTGGTGGGTAAATTACGAAAAAACCCTTGGTGGTAAAATTACTGTTATACCCCTAGAGGTTGGTTAGCTTTATTATGCTGTATATTATTATTCTGAGTATGATGGTAATTCGTTTTGTACGTTATCTGATATATGATTTGCATACATGCCATACTGCATACACGAATTATTATGACATGTTGCATATGCATGGGATCGAGAAGTTACAACGAAAAGGTTAAGTGTTCCGGTGGTTTTACCACATTATTCGTAACTCATGTCATAATATGATGATTCGGTGACATTGTCACATTATCTGGTGGCTATGCCACGTATTAAGGGCGATGAGCAGTTGACTGCAGCGACTGCCTTCGAGGGTGTGTAGCGGTTGGAGGGTCGATTTAGTAATCCCCTGGTATGTAATGGTTGGTACGGGGGTGTGTAGAGGATGGACTCTAGGTTGGGTTGGGTAACATATTTGCATCATCATGTGTGGTATGTGGATTGTGTGGTTTGGTCCAAGCCCATTTGGGAAACATGTGGTTTAATTGCATTGAACTAGTTATTGATATGCCATGGCATTGGGCTAACATATTTCTGTGGGCTTAGGCCCAGTTATCGTGGTAAGGGGAATTGCACACTGAGCCTCGGTGACTCACCCCTTTGTTTAAATCTTGCAGGTAATTATTAGATCGTAGATTTGGGAGCGGAGGCAGACTCGAGGTGGCCATGCTCAATATTTCAGTTTTATTTTAATATTTATCATGGGAGTTGTTTTACTATAAGTTTGGTTTACAAATTTGTAATAAGGCCTCTACAACGTTAATTTCGGTATTTTGGTTGGTTTCCCTTTTAATTTGACTACTGCCTACTATTATTAAATGTTCAATATGGGAATTTCCTAAACCCTAAATAACCATTTTCCAAAACATCAATAAACCGGTTCTTATTCAAAATTACTTAAACTTGACTTTTCACAACAAATATAACGAACATGAACTTTTTAACGAGCGCACAGTTTTTATGCATTCCTTTCATGTGACATGCTAGATCCGATCGCAACGTTTAGGCCGGGTTTGGGGTGTTACAATTTTGGTATCAGAGCCCGATTTAAAAACTTGGTTGTGGGTTTGGGTTCAAAAATGTTTTCAAAGGATGGTTTGGAAAATATATATATCTCTCTTTTCTGTAAATATGGCACCCGAGTCTCCGGCACCAAATACGTAAGTTTCCTTTTTACTATATTCTGTTATATGCTGAATGATTGTATTTATTCTACGATGTGTGGATGTGATATAAGAATTGTATGTATGAAAAATATCTGTTTGCTTCGGTGGTAGATAGTTGGTTATGTGAAGGGGTTCTAAGATTTAGTTAGAGAGTATATTAGTTTCATTAAGATCGAGTCTTGTGAAGAGCGTAGTGTGGTAGGTTAGGATGTGTGACTGTTAGTAGTTGGAAATTTCGTGGACGAAATTTCTTTAAGGAGGGTAGATTTGTAACATCCTGAAATTGGGCCTAGTAGGATTGAGCCCAATGGGCCTTAGGCGTAGTAGCGTTTAAAATTTTTGGAGAATAGGAGATCGGCTTAAGTGCAAGTTGGACCTTTTAGATAAGTGATTTTGGAAGGTTAGGGGGCTTCTTTGAAGTCCGGAGAGCAAATATTGGCTTTGGGGAAATTTTGGTTTTAGGTGAACAAAACCTTGGAATTTGGCAGGTAGGCCTTAAGAATAAAATATGGACAAAAGTGTCACAAGTGGAGTGTGTAGTGTAGTGGCAAAGTGATGCCACTTAAGGACAAGGGAATGACGCTTCAAGGAAGGAAGGAGGTCCAAGGTTCTAGTTGTAGCGCTTGCATTCCTTTTTGATTATTTTTATTAAATGAATCTAGACCTTGGCCATTGGGTTATTTTTAGTTGCGCATGGTTTAAGACACAAGAGGAGCTTGTGGCTTAGTGGTAAGTGGCGTGAATTGGCTGAGGGGAGAGCTTGGGTTCGAATCTAATGAGGAGCAAGGGAGTATTTATTTTACAGATTGGACGGTAAGAGTTTCAGTTGAATTTAAACTCTACTGACGAAGGGATCCCACATTGAAAAGATTCAAGGAATGAAGGTGAAGAGCTAGCTCTATAAAGAGCATGCTAGGAGGAGAGTTAACATACCTTGGTGGGCGTTGGGCACAGGAGTGGTCGCAGCGCGGTTTAGCACCAGAGTCCTATCAGGTGTGTAACTCTCTCTACTCTAGTTGTAGAGCGGCAAATACCCAAGTGCCGGTCACGGCAATAGTAGCCACACGAGCGTGCGAGCGCACATGTGGGGCTTCGACGCGATAGTTGAGGCCATCAGTAGTATTCTTGTGGGTTAGGGCTACTTGGGCCGTAATGGGCCCGTGGGCCCAATTGGAACAAATTGTATGATGATATAGTATATAGTAAACTAGACTAGGTGGAACCTATATACGTGGCTAGATTTGTGTTAGGTGGGCCACACGAGCGTGTGGGCTTGAATGGGCCGAAATTGGGTTTTAGGCCCAATACTCTAGTGACGATCGAAAATGGTAGCCGAGTCGTTCAGGGTAACATTAGACCTTGGGGAGGGCCATTGCAGGGTGAAATTACGAAAATACCATTGGTGGGTAAATTACGAAAATACCCTTGGTGGTAAAATTACTATTATACCCCTAGAGGTTGGTTAGTTTTATTATGTTGTATATTATTATTCTGAGTATGATGGTAATTCATCTCGTACGTTATCTGATATATGATTTGCATACACGCCATACTGCATACACGAATTATTATGACATGTTGCATATGCATGGGATCGAGAAGTTACAACAAAAAGGGAAGTGTTCCGGTGGTTTTACCACATTATTCTGTGACTCATGTCACAATATTATGATTCGGTGATGTTGTCACATTATCCGGTGGCTATGCCACGTATTAAGGGTGATGAGCAGTTGGCTGCAACGACTGCCTTCGAGGGTGTGTAGCGGTTGGAGGGTCGATTTAGTAATCCTCTAGTGTGTAATGGTTGGTACGGGGGTGTGTAGAGGATGGATTCTAGGTTGGGTTGGGTAACATATTTGCATCATCATGTGTTGTATTTGGATTGTGTGGTTTGGGCCAAGCCCATTTGGGAAATATGTGGTTTAATTGCATTGCACTAGTTATTGATATGCCATGGCATTGGGCTAACATATTACTGTGGGCTTAGGCCCAATTATCGTGGTAAGGGGAATTGCACACTGAGTCTCGGTGACTCACGCCTTTGTTTAAATCTTGCAGGTAATCATTAGATCGTAGATCTGGGAGCGGAGGCAGACTCGAGGTGGCCATGCTCAGTATTTCGGTTTTATTTTAATATTTATCATGGGAGTTGTTTTACTATAATTTTGGTTTACAAATTTGTAATAAGGCCTCTACAACGTTAATTTTGGTATTTTGGTTGGTTTCGCTTTTAATTTGACTACTGCCTACTATTATTAAATGTTCAATATGGAAATTTCCTAAACGCTTAATAACCATTTTCCAAAATATCAATAAACCGTTTCTTATTCAAAATTACTTAAACTTGACTTTTCACAACAAATATAAAGAACACGAACTTTTTAACAAGTGCACAGTTTTTTAAACATTCCTTTCATATGACATGCCGGATCTGGTCGTAACGTTTAGGCTGGGTTTGGGTGTTACAATTTTGGTATCAGAGCCTAGTTCAAAAACTTGGCTGTGGGTTTGGGTTCAAAAAGTTTTCA
The DNA here is from genome assembly GCA_025506655.1 of Gossypium rotundifolium. Taxonomy (NCBI): domain Eukaryota; kingdom Viridiplantae; phylum Streptophyta; class Magnoliopsida; order Malvales; family Malvaceae; genus Gossypium; species Gossypium rotundifolium. Next base: position 135,773,486 of record CP106734.1, on the reverse strand, counting down.
AAGGATGGTTTAGAAAATATATATCTCTATTTTCTGTAAATATGGCACCTGAGTCTCCGACACCAAATCTGTAAGTTTCCTTTTTACTATATTCTGTTATATGCTGAATGATTGTATTTATTCTGCGATGTGTGGATGTGATATAGGAATTGTATGTATGAAAAATATCTGTTTGCTTCGCTGGTAGATAGTTGGTTATGTGAAGGGGTTCCAAGATTTAGTTAGAAAGTATATTAGTTTCATTAAGATCGAGTCTGTGACAAGAGCGTAGTGTGGTAGGTTAGGATATGTGACTGTTAGTAGTTGGAAATTTTGAGGACGAAATTTCTTTAAGGAGGGTAGATTTGCAACATCCTAAAATTGGGCCTAGTAGGATTGAGCCCAATGGGCCTTAGGCGTAGTGGTGTTTAAAATTTTTGGAGAATAGGAGATCGGCTTAAGTGCAAGTTGGACCTTTTAGATAAGTGATTTTGGAAGGTTAGGGGGCTTCTATGAAGTCCGGGGATCAAATATTGGCTTTGGGGAAATTTTGGTTTTAGGTGAACAAAACCCTGGAAGTTGGCAGGTAGGCCTTAAGAATAAAATATGCATGGGATCGAGAAGTTACAACGAAAAGGGGAAGTGTTCCGGTGGTTTTACCATATTATTCTATGACTCATGTCACAATATTATGATTCAGTGACGTTGTCACATTATCCGGTGGCTATGCCACGTATTAAGGGCGATGAGCAGTTGACTGCAGCGACTGCCTTTGAGGGTGTGTAGCGGTTGGAGGGTCGATTTAGTAATCCCTTGGTGTGTAATGGTTGGTACGGGGGTGTGTAGAGGATGGATTTTTGGTTGGGTTGGGTACCATAGTTGCATCATCATGTGTGGTATGTGGATTGTGTGGTTTGGGCCAAGCCCATTTGGAAACATGTGGTTTAATTGCATTGCACTAGTTATTGATATGCCATGGCATTGGGCTAACATATTACGTGGGCTTAGGCCCGATTATCGTGGTAAGGGAATTGCACATCGAGTCTCTTGACTCACCCTTTGTTTAAATCTTGCGGTAATCATTAGATCGCAGATTTGGGAGCGGAGGCGGACTCGGATGGCCATGCGTAATATTTCAGTTTTATTTTAATATTTATCATGGGAGTTATTTTACTATAAGTTTGGTTTACAAATTTGTTATAAGGCCTCTACAACGTTAATTTTGGTATTTTGGTTGGTTTCGCTTTTAATTTGACTACTGCCTACTATTATTAAATGTTCAATATGGTAATTTCCTAAACCCTTAATAACCATTTTCCAAAATATCAATAAACCGTTTCTTATTCAAAATTACTTAAACTTGACTTTTCACAACAAATATAAAGAACACGAACTTTTTAACGAGCGCACAATTTTAGACATTCCTTTCATGTGACATGCCGGATCCGGTCGTAACGTTTAAGCCGGGTTTAGGGTGTTACATCAGCTATAGTGGAGTGGAAATCGCCAAGAATCTGTCGGAAGTCAGAAGCTTTTTGGGTTTAGCGGGGTACTACAGACGGTTCGTGAAGGGATTTTCCATGATTGCTACCCTGATGACAAAACTGTTGCACAAAGATGTTAAGTTTGAATGGACTGAAAAATGTCAACAAAGTTTCAAGAGATTGAAAACATTATTGACTAAGGCGTCGATTTTGGTACAACCTGATTCGGGGAAAAATTTTATTGTCTAAAGTGATGCTTCATTTAACGGTCTTGGCTGCATGTTGATGCAAGATGGTAAGATAGTCGCTTACACCTCGAGACAACTAAAATCACATGAGAAGAATTATCCGACTCATGATTCAGAGTTGGCTGCAATTGTTTTTACCTTAAAGATTTGGAGCCATTATTTATATGGTGAAAAGTGCCGAATCTTTATGGATCATAAGAGTTTGAAGTACTTAATGGGTCAAAAAGATTTGAATTTACGACAATGATGGTGGCTCAAATTGTTGAAGGACTATGAGTTAGTGTTTGATTACCATTCGGGGAAAGCGAATGTGGTTGCGGATACCTTGAGTAGAAAATTTTTGTATGCTTTGAGAGCAATGAGTACTAACTTAACATTGCTTGATGATGGTGCCATATTGGCCGAGTTGAGGGCTAGATCACTATTTATTCAACAAATTTGTGAAGCTCAAAAGAATGATAGTGAGATGCGAGCTAAGAGAGGTCAGTGTGAATTGAGAAATGATTCAGATTTTCGGGTGAGTTTGGATGACTGTTTGATGTTCCATGATAGAATTTGTGTACCTAAGGATGATGAGTTGATTCGGAAGATATTAAATGAAGCACATATTGGTCACTTGTCAGTACATCCCAGTAGCACGAAAATGTACAATGATTTGAAGAAATTTTATTGATGGCCGGGTATGAAAATGGACATCTCTGAGTTTGTGGCAAGATGCTTGATCTGTCAACAAGTGAAAGCCGAGCACCAAGTACTTTCGGGATTACTTTAGGCGTTCCATCCTCAAACAACGACCAATCTAAAAGAATCATTCTCGAGTGGAAGTGGGATTGCATTACTATGGATTTTGTAACGGGGTTACCTATAACTCCGAGAAAGGAAGATGTTGTGTGGGTTATTGTGGATAGACTAACGAAGTTGGCTCATTTTTTACCGGTGCATGTTGATTATGCTCTTGATAAGCTGGCCGAGTTGTATATTGCTGAGGTGGTGAGATTACATTGGGTGCCTGTATCTATTATCTCAGATAGAGATTCGAGATTTACTTCGAGGTTTTGGAAGAAGTTGCAGGAAGCCTTAGGTATAAGGTTGAATTTTAGTACTACGTTCCATCCTCAAATTGATGGCCAACCTAAAAGAGTGATTCAGGTTCTTGAGATATGCTGTGATGCTATGTGTTCGATGTCGGAGGTAGTTGGGAAAGATATCTACCTTTGGTTGAGTTTGCCTACAACAACAGCTATCAGTCGAGTATACAGATGGCACGGTACGAAGCCTTGTATGGTCGTAAGTGTCGGACCCCCTTGTATTGGACCGAGCTTAGTGAGAAACAAATTCATGGGGTCGATCTAGTTAAAGAGATCAAGAGAAAGTGAAAGTGATCCAAGATAGTCTGAAAGCTGCTTAAGTGATCCAAGATAGTCTGAAAGCTGCTTCGGACTGACAAAAGTCATACAGATTTGAAAAGAAAAGAAATCGAGTTTCAAATGGGCGACAAAGTATTTCTAAATGTATCCCCGTAGAAGAAAATAGTGAGATTTGGTTGAAAGGGCAAACTGAGTCCACAATTCATAGGACCATATGAGGTTACTGAAAGGATTGGGCCAGTACCGATTGGCTTTGCCGGTAAAACGCAAAGTGTTTCATGTGTCTATGTTGCAACGATATTATTCCGATCCTTTGAATGTGATCTCTCCGACGGAAGTTGAGATACGATCGGACATGACTTATGAAGAGGAGCCAATTAAGATTATGGCCCGAGAAGTAGTATAGCGTTAGTAAAAGTGTTATGGTAAAAGCACGGTGTGGAAGAAGTTACGTGGGAACCGGAAGAAGCCATGAGAGAACAATATCCAAACCTTTTTACCGGTAAGATTTTTGAGGACGAAAATCTCTAAAGGAGGGAGAGTTGTAATAACCTAATTTGGGGCTAATCGGAACAGTGTTTCGAGACTGCTAATTCAAGATTGAGGAAAATTATTTTGATGTTAATTTATGTGTTATGGCATTGATATATGGCAATGTGGAAATTTTGGTACTTTAATTTGAGCAATAGCATGCTTAATTGTGAAAAAAGGACTAAATCGCAGAAAGTGCAAAAGTTCTATTTTTCAAGGTAGAGGTGTCGATAGCCATAGGATATTAAATTGGAGGTCCTTAAAGTGCAAATAAGCCATTGGAGAAGGGATGGATGGCCATAGGGACAAGATTATTAAATGGGTCAATTGGTTTGGTAGAAATAGGTGACTTTTTATGCATAAAATAAAGAAAAGAGTGATATCATCTTTTCTTCAACATTTTTCATCGCCGAAAATACCTGCTTAGAGGGGGTTTTAAAAGCTTTGAAAATTTCAGCAACTTATCCTCATCCAAGTAAGTGATTTTGGTGGTTTTATTTGATAATTTTTGTACTTTTGGAGTCCCCAAAGCATAAGCTAGCTAATGAGGGGACTAATTTGCAATATGGTTGAAAGTTTAGGGACTTACCATGAGAATGTTTATGTTGTTTGCTTAGTTTTTATGGAAGAAAATGAATGTTAGAGAGATGAGAAACAACTTTGGTGAAAGGTGTAGTCATGAAAACACCTAAATGGGACCAAGTTGTAAAGTTTGTGATTTTGTAATAAATGCATGAAAAAAATGAAATTAAGAGTAGCTGTAAGAGAAATAAATGTTCAGCTGGGTTTTTTTAATGAGAAAATGTGTTGAAAAGTGATTTACGAGCATAGGGGCAAAATTGTAATATTTCCAAAGTGTAAGGGCAAAATGGTCATTTTTGCCTAAGTATAGTTTTGATGCATTATGATCATAAGATGTTTTAAATGAGTGAATTGTTGTTATAGACCAAGAAGAGCGTGGAATCAACCTTGACCGAGGAAAAGGCAAGGTTACGGAATAAACCGTCGATTAACGCGTTTTTGCACTGAGGTAAGTTTATATGTAAACGATGCATTTTATATACACATGTTGTTACTAATTGGTGCATTGTATGAGTGAGAACATGTATGATTTAAGTGGATTGAATTTGGTAGTTATTGAATAATTTTCGTATGAATGACGAAATAGATATGTAAATGTGAAATAATATCCGTAGTAATAAATAGTGGGTTGTGTGCGATACCACTATAACAACTCTTGATGGTGGGTTAAGTGCGATACCACCTTATTTCTTATTTATGATGGGTTGTGTGCGATACCATCGTCTATTTATCATTTGGTGGGCTATGTGCGTTACCACTGTAATTATCCTTTTAGTGGGCTATGTACGATACCACCCTATTAAAGTTTGATTGTGGGCTAAGTGCGAAACCACTAAGTAATTGGTATTATTAATGGTTTATTGAGAAATTATGATTGGTTGTATCATGTGACTTTGTGGTGTTAAGTGAGGGATGCATGTTAATGAATGTGAGCATTAAGCTTGTGGTACGGTTAGAATGTGGTAAGGGAGGAAATGAGTAAGCATGATTATGAATGTGGATTGTTCTTGCTTAGTATGTAATGCTATTTATTGTTTAGCACATACTATGATGTTATTTGTTTACATGTAAACTTACTAAGCTTAATGCTTACTCCCCTTTCTTTTCCCTTGTTTTATAGTGATAAAGAGTCGGGTCAGGATACGAATATAAATGGAAGATTTGCCCACACTATCAGCTCATCTTGGTATATCTAGACTTAGTGTTTTTGAGTATAGCATGTATAGGGGCTAGACTATCCTTGTAGTAAACACATGGGCAGAGACACGGTCGTATGTCTCAGCCGTGTTGGAGGCACAACCACAGACATGGGGGTGTGCCCATGCCATGTGAAGTCTGCACCTTGGTTTTAGAATTTAAATTGCCACATGGTTGAAGCACACAGGCGTGTGACAGACCGTGTGGAATAAGTCAATGTCGACCACAGGTATAGCACACGGACGTGTGGCTGACCGTGTGCTGGAAGTTAGTGTTGACCACGGGTGCAAGGCTCGGGTGTGTGAAATATGTAACACCCCTAACCCAAAACTGTCGTCGAAATAGGGTTAAGAGGCATTGCCAAATAATCGGAACATTTCACATTCATTTCGTGACACCAAGTCAATTATCATTCAATCTTGTTCAAACATAATCATATAGTCCCTTAATGAGGTCATCGAAACCTTAAACATGCTTTAGAATAGGGCCGGGACTAAGCTGAACACTTACAAAAATTTTTGAAATTCAAACATTTTTCTAAGTTATAGAGGTCACATGCCCGTGTGGGTCGGCACACGGCCTCGGAGATGCCCATGTGTCCAAGCCGTGGCAAAACAGGGCATACCTACTGACTTGTCCACACGGCCTGAGACACACCTGTGTGCCTCACCCGTGGTCAAGCCTGACTTACACCACACGGCCAGTCACACTCTTGTGTGTCCAGTCTATGGTCGAGCCTCACTTGTTTCACCTGGAAAACTTAAATGACATGGTCGAGCCACACGCCCGTGTGCTCAACCGTGTTGGAAATTGTAGGCCATTTTAAAGGCCAAATTTGCCTCCCACACCTTGAATTACCTACATGCATCAAACCATTACCAATTCATGTCTCAAATGCAAACAAAACATACTATTTCAAGAACCAATTAGTCATCAATAGTACCTTCTATTCTTATACTCAATTTCTACTCAATAAGTCCATTTCAAAACACCATATTCACAACTCAAATTCTATAACTATGCATCATTTAGTCATGCTACAATTTCACATTTAAAATGCCTTTCTCATCAACCAGTTCAAACATGAAAGTTACCATATTCATCATACACATATCCCACACATATATTACTAAACTATTCAACCTTTAAACCAAAACTCATGGCAATATTTACACAACTCAAAACATGCCACATTCAATAGCCTATACATGCCATATATCACTTATACACACATCTCAAAAATACCAAAATGGACTATCAATAGTGTGATAGAGCCGCTGATGATCCCCGAATCTGAGCTAGCTTTATTGACACTGTAAAACAGAGAAACACATCACACAATAAGCTTAAGAGCTTAGTAAGTTCGTAACATAATACATTCAATTTAATACCTCAAATACAATGCACAAAAAAAACTCATTACATAGATCAATTCCCAAATGTGTATACCATATCATTCATAGCTAATAATCTGACTCAACCATTCATGAAATCATACACAATCTCATCAACCACAAAGGTTAAATACATACCTTAGCCAACACATAGTTACTCACCATCCAAGCTAATTTATGCTCGATATTGCATTTCGATTCAACCTTCATTATTCATTAGGTTTAATCGCACACTTAATGCCCAATTCATAGTCGAAACTAAATTAACATCGCACACTTAGTGCCTCAATTCATAGTCGAAGCTTAAATAACAATCGCACACTTAGTGCCTCAATACAAAATCGAACGTAATTCAGTATCGCACACACAGTGCCAACCATGAAGCCAAAGCTTCTGTTATTTCGCACACACAGTACTAATCATCTAGGTCACATTTCCAAATACACACACTTAGTGCCACATAACTCGATTCCTCACAAAGCATTTACAATTCAATAATATCATCCCATTTATTTTATAACATTAAACATAGTTAAATTCACATATTATGTCCGAACTTACCTCAGACATCAAAATACCGAAACTAGCCGATCAATCAAGTACTTTGTCTTTACCTTGATCTCAATCCAAATCTCTCCTTTCTTGGTCTATACATATTAAAATTCAACTTATTCAATTACCAATTCATTCAATTTAGTCCAAACACACATATTTAGGGCATTTTACAAAATAACCCCCATATTTTCACATTTCAACACTTTGGTCCCTATTTAATAAAATCATCAAATACACATAATTTCTTTTCACCCATGCCTAGCCGAATTATTTTAATGTCCATACAAGCCCTCACATTTCATTTATTTCATATTTAGTCCTCCAAAACATTATTTTCACAATTTAGCCCAAATTACTCAAAATCACCAAAAATCCAAAGACAAACTATGTTAATCTATCACATAACTTTCATAATTCATCATCAACTATCACAAAGCTTAAGTATTCATCAATGGCATATTTCAAATTCATCATCCATACACAAAATTGAAGCATGGTTTTGATAAAACACAAAGCAACGGTCACAAAAACGTAGAAATCATCAAAAATCGAACAAAAATCACATACCAATTGAAGCTTGAAGTGGTGAATGTTTCAAAGTTTCCAAGCCCTATCTATTTTCCTATTTTCCATTTAAAGAAACAAAGATGAACGTGTTTTCATCTTTTTGTTTTATTTAATATACTTTATATCATGTTTTACCATTTAGCCCTTTAATTAATCATCCATTTAACTAGAAAATATTAGGCCATTTATGTCAATATCCACTATCCATGGTCCAATTACAACATAAGGACTTCTCATTTAGAAAGCCATGACAAATAAACACTTTAACAATCAGCACACAACTTTTAAATTTTATGCGATTAAGTCCTTTTTTCTTAATTCGGCACTCAATCGATAAAATTTCCACACCAAATTTTCACACATGCTCAATCACATATTATAAACATAAAAATACTATTAAAACATTTTTTCAACCTCAAATTTGTGGTCCCAAAACCACTGTTTCGACTAGGGTCTAAACCGAGCTGTTACAAAATGCCATACGGGCGTGTCCCATCTCACACGGGCGTGTGGCCTCTGTTTAGATAAAACTTTCCTAAGTGAGCGCAAGTTTCCAATTTATTTTTGAAATCTTCCAAAAGTGTGTTTAGGGCCTCGTTGGCCCATTATAAGGATATTAGAGGTGTGTATGGAAAAGTTTTTAATTTGGAATGGAATTTGATAGCCTAAAGCTGTATGACCATGTGAGTTAAGTACGATAATGCCTCGTATCTGGTTTCGGCATACAATATGGGTAAGGGGTGTTACATAATCTCTCGTTGATTTCAAAATCATATTCTCATTATTGTGATTCTTTTAAAACCAAATCTATGGCGGATGCTTTTAAAACTGTGACATTTTAAAAAAAATCGTTCGCGCTTAGAAATCATTGTGTTTTGTAAAATCAAGTTTTTGTTGCAGTTCAAAAGTTCATGAAAACAGTTAAAATCCAAAACAAAGGCAACAGTATAAAATTCCTATACCAAAAAAAAAAAAAAAGGAACTAAAAACCTTAAATGGAATTAAATCAGTTCAATAGCCATGTGGCCACCGTTGAGTCCTCCGTCGCACCGATCCGTCTAAGTTTGGGGATTACCTCTACAGATAAAGTAGAAAGGGGTGATTTTACGTAAATTCAGTGTGTAATCCCCACATGAGACATGCATACAGTCAAACAACAGTCTATCAGTCAAATGCAGTCTGGGCCTAAACACATTACAGATTTAGTTCCAGATATAAATTAGGGCTTTAGCCCAATAGTATGCATACAGTAACAGAAATAAATATCCTACCCACCAGCCTCTACACACCATCTCTGACCATCCCTACACACAATGTGGGGTTTAAAACACCCATGATTTCTACACACCAATTGCATCAATGCAAAGACATATCAGTAATATTACAGCTAAGCTGTCAGAAAATAGGCATGGAAGCCTTTCAGTACACTTCCTTCAATAATCAATAATCCCACCCCAATGCAGATGCAACTAAATATGCTTACATGCTAATATTCAGTTATCAGTCATACATATAGATCAGTAACCATGCATAAATTTAACACACTCAATACATACATTGTATATTCAGATAACACGATTTAGGGTCTAAGTAGTGCTTACCGACCCTATAGTAGGTTCACAATCGACTTGGGCGACTAATGCAACCCTAGGAAACATTTTAGCTAAATGGGCCAACACGCTCGTGTGGCCCACACACCCAGATTGGCCTTGCCCGTGTGGATCACACGTTCTGGGCCAAATATCCCATGCCCGTGTGGCATGCCCGTATGGACCCACACGCCTAGTTTAGTTTTGTGTGGTGGCCCACACGATCATGTCTTTTTGACAACACGGTCTTGTCCTCACACACGGCCTACCACACGCCTGTGTGGCATGGATAGTGGCCAATTTTGCCTTTTGCCAAAATCTCGATCTTTGCATTACAGGTACACACCTGGTATTGGTTTGATGCAAAACCACTCTTAAGCCTCTTGAAACCTAAAAATAGCATGACCAAAAGCCCAATTTCAGTATTACCTTTGAAAAGTTAACAGAACTATACTACGAATAGCAACTCGTCACATCCAACAATGCATTCGTATACTTATCGGTGATGGAATGGAACCCCTAATGCTTAATCCGCTGTAGGAGGGCCAAAGAAAGCTTGATTTTCCCCTAATCGAAAATCAAACATAAACCCCCATCAAAATCCAACCTTGAAACAAGAAGATAGTGGCAGAACACTGACAAATGCAAACAACAGTTCTAAAAGGAAAACAACAGTAATCGAACAGAAGAAAAAAGAAATCAAAATTAGAGAGTAGGAGAACAGATAAAAAAAAGGACAGGAATGGATTTTTGAGAAACAGTAAGCATAACTTGTAACAGCGTAATTTAGGGGCTAGTCAAAAAAGTGGTTTCAAAATCACTAATCCAAGATCGAAGAAAATTATTTTTTTTGTTATTTTATAAGTTAAAGCATGATTATATAAGTGCATGAAAATTTTGGAGCTTTAATTTTAGTGGTTTCATGCTTAATCGCGAAAAACGACTAAATCGCAAAAAGTGCGAAAGTTCTATTTTATAAGCTAAAGGTGTCTAATAGACATAGAATATTACTTGGAGGACTTTATAGGGCAATTATCCCCTTAAATGTGTGAAATAATAAGTTTTGATGGTTGCCATAAGATGAATAAATGTTCACCTAGGCTTGTTAAAGAATGAAATTTGAATAAAATTGATTTTCGAGCCTAAGGGTAAAATGGTCATTTTGTGAAAGTCTAAGGGCAAAATAGTAATTTTACTAAAGTATGATTATTGAAATGCATTTGTTAATGTGATAATTAAATGAGCTAATTTGCTACTATATAGATCAAGAAGAACGAAGGATTAACTTTGACCGAGGAAAAGGAAAGGTATCAGATTAAATCGACAAGTGACCTATTTTGAAATCGAGGTAAGTTTTGTATATGATAAATTCAACATTCATGCTAGTATGTTTGAGAATATTTGATATTATAATGATGCATGATATTCTGTAAAATTGAGTAATGGTGTTGAATGAGGAAGATGATGAAAGTTGAGATGTTAAAGTCCCAGTTGGACTATAATAAATGTATGAATACTATCATCGAGACATGAGATGGATAAGGTCCCGTGTAAGACCAAGTTCGGGACATGGCCTCAACACCGAGTTGAGATCCCGTATAAGACCATATCTGGGACATGACATTGGTATTGAATAAGAAAAATCGTATAAGACCATATTTGGGATGTAGCAACGATAATTGATAAGAGATCCCCGTATAATACCATACTTAGGATATGGCATATGCACTCAGAGGTGACCCCATGTAAGACCAGATCTGGGATTTGGCATTGGCTTCGTGTTGATGTTAATGACGAGGAATATGCATATTTGAGTATCCCTAGTGATTTAGTGGGATAAATAGATAAGCTTGGAAATAGAAATGAGATTAGTACTAAAGTTATGTGATTTAGTGAATACAGGTACCCGTGAGTAATTCAAGAGGAATGTTTAGGATTTGTGGCATGGTATGTATTAGATAAGAGCAAGTACGAGTAAATTATGAAAAAGTGCTTAAGACTTTGTGTGGTTATCTAATGCCATGAATGGATGACATAATTAGCTTTATGTTGCTATTTATTTTCATGCAAACTTACTAAGCTTTATGCTTACCCCTCTCATTTCCCTTTTCCTTGTAGTATTGCCAAGATAACTCAAGGATTGTGGGACGTCAGAGTCCGGAATCACACTATCGACATCTCTTTGGTATAACAAAGTTAGATTTATTATGAGTATGGCATGTATAGGACTTCGTCATTTTGTCATGTCATATTTGTTAGCCAAAATGTTAGCTATTTATGTTATCAAATTCATTTTCTAAGTGGTCATTGGATTTGGGCCAATACTTGACAAGTTTATATATATTCAATGACGATGAAATTCATGAAGTGTAAGTTTGTGTGGATACCTTGATTTTGAGTTCTTAGAAGTGTCTTATAGTCATAATGTATGTTGAATTGAATTGGAATAAGTATGGTTGCTTTGTAGGGTGACATTTGGCTTGGTAGACAACCTTACAAATACCCACACGGGTAGACACACAGGCATGTGTCTAGGCCGTGTGTGATACACGGTTAGCCCTATGGGTGTGTGGCTAGGTCGTGTTTCCCCTACATGTTAGTTTTGCAAGTCAGTATGTTGAGTAGTAAACACACGGGTAGAGACACTACCGTATGTCTAAGCCGTGGGTAAAGCACGACCACAGACATGGGCGTGTGCTTAGGCCGTGTGAAGTTTGCACCTAAATTTTGGTATTTAATTCGCCACACGGTCGAAGGACATGAGCTTGTGACTGGTTGTGTGATGAAAGTCAGTGTCGACCACGGGCCAAACACACGGGCATGTGATGAAAGTCAGTGTCGACCACGGGTGTGGAACACTGGTGTGTGAAATGCCACACGGGCGTATGCTACTCTTCACATGGGCATATGGCCTTATTTCATGTCAAAATTTTCCAAGTTTTTAAAAGTTCCAGTTTGGTCCCGAAGCATCTCGAGTACACATTTAGGGTCTTGTAGACCTATGATAGGGACGTTACGAATGTAAATGAAAATTTTTAAGTTGGAACAAAATTTTATGGCCAATGTTGTATGTTTGAGTAAGATAAGTTCGGTAATGCCTAGTATCCAGTTCTGGCATTGAACACGGGTAAGGGGTGTTACATTTAGTGGTATTAGAGCTACGGTTTAGTTGATTCTTGGACTAACGTAGCATAAGTATGTGTCTAGCTATACATGCCATAAGTAAGAGTATTTGTGTAATGATTGTGTAACGAATCCTGATGAATTAAATTGTGTTTCTATATGGTAAATGGATCCTGATCGAGTTGCAGCCGATGATGCTGCAAGTAATTTGCTGGCTCCCGCGCAAGGGATCTCGTCAGTAGAGAGTAGACCCGAGAATTTGGGTTAGGGAGAAGAGGCTCGAAAAGCCTTTCTCCATATGATAAATAATTGGTACATTGAGTACATTTGAGCAAATCCTATTGTTCAACCCCCTCCACCCCCACCTATTCCTTAGCCCACTCCTGTAGCTCCTCAAGTGGTTGAAGTAGTAAGAAGGGAAAGGCCTCTGGTCAATAAGATCCGGAATAAGGAGAAGAGAAATTTTAGGCTAGTAAAGACGATGACCTGGAGAGGGCAGAATTTTGGCTTGAGAATACCATCTGAGTATTCTATGATTTATCATGCACACCTGAAGAGTGCATGAAGTGTGCGGTATCTCTCTTGAGATATTCAGCCTATCAGTGGTGGAACACCTTGTGTCAGTGGTATCAAGGGAAAGATTTAATTGGGAATTCTTCCAAGAGGAGTTTCGAAGAAATATGTTATTCAAAGGTTTATTGCCCAAAAAAATAAAAGATTTTTTAGAGCTAAAGTAGGGCCGAATGACGGTGACTGAATACGAAAGTGAATTCGTAAGGCTTAGTAAGTATGCCCAGGAATGCGTGTCTACCGAGGCTATCATGTGCAAAAGGTTCGACAATGGGTTAAGTGAGGATGTCCATTTGTTTGTTGGTGTCCTCGAACTAAAAGAGTTTGTGGTGCTGGTAGATCGAGCCTGTAAGGCTGAGGAACTAGTCAAAGAGAAAAAGAAAGCTGAAATTGAGTCTTGACACTCGAAGAAGAGATAGTTAGGCTAGTCATTCCAATCCTTGACCAAGAAGTCAAGAGAGTTTACTGTTCGATTAGCTATTTCAGTTGGGTTTTCAAATAGAAGTAAGGGAAACAGTTCTTGAGGTCTAAGGCTCAAAATACTTCAGTTGCTAGTGTTGGCAACACTCGACCGAGTAGACCAGAATGCTCGTAGTGTGGCAAACATCATCTCGGTGAATGTCGAGCAAACGACAAGGCTTGTTTCAAGTGTGGATCTCTGCACCATTTTATCAAACATTTTGTCGAGGCGGTGATAAAGAGAAGCCTCAGAGTGTAAGATCGGGAAATACTATGATAGGAAGATCACAGAGAAACGCGGGAAATGAAATGAACAGTAAGAATACTTCTATAGATCAGATTGCAAGAGCTGAGGGTAGAGCATCGGCGAGAACATATTCCATTCGTGCTCGCGAAGAGGCGTCCTCCCCTGACGTAATCACTGATACATTTTCTCTCTATGATACTCGTGTTGTAGCTTAAATTGATCCGGGATCTACCCACTCGTATATTTGCATGAAATTAGTCTCTAGCATGAGCTTGCCTATAGAGTCTACTAAATTTGTAATAAGAGTGCAAATCCTTTAGGCAAATATGTATTGGTTGATAGAGTATGTAAAGGTTTCCCTTTGATGATTTGGGGTCATTACTTTCCAGCTAATCTAATGCTATTGCCATTTGATGAATTTGATATCATTATTGGGATGGATTGGTTAGCTACTCATGATGTGATAGTGAATCGTGGAAGGAAGTTTATTGAGTTAAAATGTGAAAGTGGGGATCTTATTCGTATTGAATCCGATGAGCAAGACAGATTGCCGGTAGTGATATCTTCCTTGTTGACTCAGAAGTATTTATGAAAGGGGTACGAAGCTTACATTGCCTTTGTGATGAATATAAGAGAGACTGAGTTAAGAATCGAATCAGTGCCCATAGTATGTGAATATCTAGACGTTTTCCTAGAGGAATTTCCAGGGCTACCTCTGGTTAAAGAAATCAAATTTGGGATTAAGTTAGCTCCTAGTACTGCCCCTATTTCTATTGCTCCATACATAATGGCTCCAACCGAGCTAAAGGAACTGAAGGCATAGTTGCAAGAATTAACGGATAAAGGCTTCGCAAGATTGAGTTATTCTTCGTGGGGTGCTCTCGTATTATTTGTGAAAAAGAAAGATGGTTTCATGAGGTTATGTATAGATTATTGACAACTTAACAAGGTAACTGTGAATAACAAGTACCCGTTTCCAAGAATCAATGATTTATTTGACCAATTGAAGGGAGCCACGGTGTTTTCCAAGATAGACTTATGGTTTGGGTATTATAAGTTGAGAGTCAAGGACTCGAATGTGCTAAAAACTGCATTTCAGACAAGGTATGGTCACTACGAAATTTTTGGTAATGCCTTTTGGTTTAACCAATGCCCCTGCAATCTTCATGGATTTGATGAATCGCTTTTTTCAGCCATATTTGGATAAATTTTTCGTGGTCTTCATTGATGATATACTGATCTACTCTCGGGATGAGAACGAGCATGTCGAGCATTTGAGAACGGTTCTGCAAATTTTGAGAGATGAACAGTTATATGCTAAGTTTAGTAAAAGTGAATTTTGGTTTAAGGAGGTTGGATTTTTGGGGCACATTGTCTCAGGAGATGGGATTAGAGTTGACTCGAGTAAGATCTCAGCAATTGTGGATTAGAAGCCACCAAAGAGTGTAATCGAGGTTAGGAGTTTTCTGGGCCTAGTTGGCTACTATAGACGTTTTGTCAAGGGATTTTCCATGATAGCTACTTCGATGACGAGGTTGCTACAAAAAGATGTAAAGTTTGTATGGACAGAAAAGTGCCAACAGATTTTTGAGAGATTGAAGGTATTGTTGACAGAGGCTCCAGTCCTAGTACAACCCGAGCTGAGAAAGGAATTTGTGGTTTACAGCGATGCTCCCTGAATGGGTTAGGTTGTGTACTCATGCAAGAGGGCAAGGTGATAGCATACGCCTCTAGAAAATTAAAACCGCACGAGAATAATTATTCGCCATACGATTTGGAATTAGCCACAATCGTATTTGCCCTAAAGATTTGGAGACACCATTTGTATGGTGAGAGGTGTTGAATGTTCACGGATCATGAGAGCTTAAAGTACTTGATGACTCAAAAGGATTTGAATTGAGGCAACGAAGATGGTTAGAGCTGATAAAGGACTATGAGCTAGTAATTGACTATCATCCGGGAAAGCGAACGTGGTCACCGATGCTTTGAGTAAAAAATCTTTGTATGCGTTGAGAGCCATGAATGCACAGATGACTTTGTCAGAAGATGGTTCTATTTTAGCTGAGTTGAGGGCTAGACCATTGTTTCTTCAAGAGATTTGTGAAGCTCAGAAAGGTGACAATGATTTACAAGCTAAAAGAGTCCAATGTGAGTCGGATGTTGAGTTAGACTTTCGGATAATTACCGATGGATGCATGATGTTTCGAGATAGGGTCTGTGTACCCAGAGATGATGAGGTCATTCAGAAAATTTTACACGAAGCACATAGTGGATGTTTGTCTGTACATCCAAATAGTACGAAGATGTATAATGACTTGAGGAAATGGTATTGGTGGCCGAATATGAAGAAAGACATTTCTGAGTTTGTATCAAAATGTTTAATTTGTCAGCAAGTGAAGGCTGAACACCAAGTACCTTCGGGTCTACTTCAGCCTATTAAGGTTCCTGAGTGGAAATGGGACTGTATTACTATGGATTTTGTGACGGGTTTACCGTTGTCATCGAGGAAGAAGGATGCTGTTTTGGTCGTAGTGGATAGACTCACAAAGTTAGCCCATTTCATACTAGTACAGGTTGACTACTCGCTTGATAAGTTGGCCGAATGATACATTTCAGAGATTGTGAGACTTCATGGAGTACCATTTTCAATTATTTCAGATAGAGATCCGAGATTTACGTTACGGTTTTGGAAAAAGTTACAATGGGCTTTAGGCACAAAATTGAGTTTTAGCATAACTTTCCATTCGCAAACCGACGGGCAATCGGAGAGATTAATACAGATACTTGAGAAATGCTTCGATGTTGTGTTTTGGAATTCCAAGGTAATTGGGAGAAATATCTACCGTTGGTGGAATTTACCTACAACAACAGTTTTCAGTCAAGTTTGACAATGGCACCATATAAGGCATTGTATGGGCGTAAGTGTAATGGCCTAAATTCAAGATTATCGGAACAATGATTTCGTAACCATAAATCCGATTTAAAGAGAAATTTAATTCAATATATTTGCATGAATATTTATATGATAGGAAATATGATAGGAAATATTTTTATAAATATTTATAAAATGTTAGTTATGTGGTATTAAAATTTAGTTAGAAAATTTTAACGTATTGGTAGGTAATTAAATGAAAAGGACTAAATTGAAATGAAAGTAAAAGTTGAATTATAGATTAAAAAATTATAAAGGACCAAAATGGCAATTATGCCATTTTTAAATGTTGAATGACATAAGCATAAAAATCTTAAGATTTTATGTGATAAAATATATTATTATTAGATAATTATGTTAATATAATATTATATTATAAAATAAGGTAAAGAATAAAAGAGAATAAACAGAGAAGAAAACGAAACAGAGAGCAGGGAAAGAAAGAAAGAAAGAAAGAAGAAAAGGAAAAATAGAAAGTTTGAAGCTTGGAGTTTAATTTGGTAAGTTAATTTAGTCCTTTTCTTTTAATTTTGATGCTTTATAAGTTTTAGAACAAAGTTTTGATGAATTTAAGTTGAAGTTTTTGAAGTTTTAGAGTTTTTGAATATAGCATATGATGAATAAAATGATGAATTAGTGGTTTAATTGAAAGAATTTGAAGTTAGAATTGGATAAAGGACTTAATTGTAAAACAAACTATAAGAAAACAGTTTTGGGACAGCAGCAGTAGAGTAAGTTTGAAAATTCACCAAAAATTGTAGAAGTGGAATTAGAAGTTGAGTGAGATATGAAATTAAATCTTATTGAGTCTATTTTCATATGAAAGAAACAAGGAAAGAAAAGAAGTTCTGTATTTTGATATATTTAGATTTTTGTAAGACTGGTTCAGAATGAATTCGGGTTCCCCTGTTTCAACTTTAGAAAATCATAAAAAATTGGATAAAAATAATTAGGGGCTTAAATTTATATGTTTAGAATTCTTAATGAGTCTATTTTCAATAAAAATAAACGTGAACATCATCTGATTCCTGTATGAAGAGATAATTAATTTTTAGTGAAGAAGGGTCAGAACTGTCAAACAGCAGAACAGGGGTAAATTTAAAGAATAAACTGTACTTATGGGCTAAACCAAAAATTCTGAAAATTTTATGAAAAGAAGATATGTGAGTCTAGTTTCAGGAAAAATTAGCAGATCCTAATTTGGAGTTCTGTAGCTCAAGATAAAAATAATTTAGTGACTATGACTCAAGTAGACAGTTTTGAATGAACTAAAAATAATAATAGAATTATTGAAAATCTACATGTGAACATGAAATGTATTGAATTGATGATTGAATTTATTTATTTAGATCCGGAAAACTCAAATATGAAGCTAGATCGAGGGAAGGAAAAAGTCCCGGATTAGTAGATTTTATATACGAACTAGTATCGAGGTAAGTTCATGTAACTTGAATTGTACTCTTAAATGCTTGAAATGTATGTTATTGATGTGAATATAATTTGAATGTTCATTGTATGAAAATTTATGCAATATTGATATTTTTGATAAAAAGGGAAAGAAATCCCGGTTGAATGAAAGGAAAATTCGATGGATCTCTGAAAAGGAATTGACGGTAAAAAGGATCTAGCCCGGACGGGTGATCCTATCCTGATATAGCCCTCCCGAAGAATATGTGTAAAATGGATTTAGCCCAAACGGTAATCCGAATTAGGGTCTCAATTTAGCTTGGACTGTAATTCAGATCCAAGCTCATTAGAGTAATTGTCGCTTGGGATTTAGCTTTGGACTAGTAATCCCGACAATACTCTATGAGTTTATATTACTGTGATTTAGCTCGACCGGTAATCCCATTGTAAGGATGAGGTTCATGGAGTGTGCTCTCCGAAATGGAAATGTCGCACATGAACATGAATTGACGGACTGGATTGTATACTAAAAGTGTACTTTGAAAATCCATCGAAATTCGAGTAATACAACGGGATAAATATGGAAAATAACAAGGAAATGGAAATCATGATATTGATGAGCTCATCAATCATAGTATTTGTATTATTGATATATGGAAATTATTGAACCGACTTGAATGTTGAGTTTGTGAATGTTAGGGTAATAATGCATTGAATGGGTATATGAGTGTTTATTGCTTGTATTGAAAATATTGGGTAAGTATAATTCTTGTTACATGGACTTACTAAGCACAAAGTGCTTACCTGCTTCCTTTTTCCCCTGCTTTGTAGTGTTAAGAGCTCTGAGGTCGGATCGGTGGGAGACTCATCACACTATCAACCCCAAGATTTCGGTACTTAAATAAACTTTAGTTTGGAAATGAATGGCATGTATAAGCTAATAAAATAAATGTTAATATGAAATGAATGTAAGGTCCACCATTGGTATGGCTAGCAAACCTTGGTTTGGTATATGTTGATGTTATCTTATAAAAAATGCATGAATCTATTATGAAAATATGTTGAATTGGATTGGTTGATGTGGATTGGTCTCGGTTTAAAATTGCAGGAAGGCTAAATATTTATAAAGGGGCTATATTGAGTAAAAAAAAACTTGTAAACTCCGGTAATGCTTTGTACTCTATTCTAATATCGAATACGAGTAAAGGGTGTTACAGTAAGTGTCGAACGCCCTTGTATTGGACCAAACTCAGAGAGACTCAGATTCATCGGGTCAACTTGGTCAAAGAAACTGAATAGAAAGTAAAGGTTATACGTGAATGTTTGAAAGTGGCCTCAGTTAGACAAAAGTCCTATTCATATTTGAAAAGGAAAGAAATTGAGCTCCAAATAGGCGATAAAGTGTTTCTAAAAGTATCACCATGGAGAAAAGTCCTCAGATTTGGACGAAAAGGCAAATTGAGTCCGTGTTTTATCAGACCATATAAGATTACCGAGAGGATAGGGTCGGTAGTTATCGTTTGGCCTTGCAACCTGAGTTGGAAAAGATTCATGATGTCTTTCATGTATTTATGTTATGTCGATACTGATCAGACCCTTCACATGTGATTGTACCAATAGAGGTAGAAATTCAACCGGACATGACTTATGGTGAAGAGTCAGTTAAGATTTTGGCACGAGAAGTCAAACAATTGAGAAAAAAAGTATAGCCCTTGTTAAAGTAATATGGCAAAGACATTGAGTATAAGAGGATACATGGGAGCCCGAAGAGACCATGAGAAACCAATATCCCAACCTTTTTACCGGTAAGATTTTCTGGGATGAAAATCCTCAAGAGGGGAGAATTGTAACAGCTCGATTTAGGGGCTAGTTAGAACAGTGGTTTCAGAATCACTAATCTGAGATTGGAGAAAATTATTTTTATGTTATTTTATGAGTTAAGCATGATTATATAAGTGCATGAAAATTTTGGTGCTTTAATTTTAGCGATTTCATGTTTAATCGCAAAAAAGGACTAAATTTCAAAAAAGTGTGAAAGTTCTATTTTATAAGCTAAAGGTGTCTAATAGCCATATAATATTACTTGGAGGTCTTTATAGGGTAATTAGCCTCTTAAATCATGGTTGGCCGGCCATAGGGGACAATAGAGGTCAAATTTTGGTCAAGTAGGTGGATTAGGTGGACTAAATTGGGATTTTATAATAAAAAAAAGAAAGAAAAGATATCATCTTTTCTCCTTCATTTCTCCACAAAAAATTATCAGTAAATAAGGGTTTGAAAGCTCCAAAAATTTCAGCAAGCTTCTCTTTACAAGTAAGTGATTTGATGACCATTTTTTGATAAAAATTGTACTTTTGGAACCCCTAAAGCTTAAGCTAAATAAAGATGGGACTATCTTGCAAAATGGTGAAAAGTTTAGAGTTTTTCCATGTAAGCTTTTAAGTTTTTTTTTTTTTTTTTTGCATTTTTATGGAAGAAAATGAGTCTTAGTTGTTAGATGAACAACTTTTGTGAAAGGTGTTACCATGAAAACACCTAAAAGGACCTTTTGGTAAAGGTTGTAAAATATGTAGTAAATGTGTGAAATAATGAGTTTTGATCGTTGCCATAAGAGAAATAAATGTTCACATAGGCTTGTTAAAGAATGAAATTTGATTAGAATTTATTTCCGAGCCTAGAGGTAAAATGGTCATTTTGTGAAAGTCTAAAATAGTAATTTTGCCAAAGTATGATTATTGAAATGCATTTGTTAATGTGATAATTAAATGAGCTAATTTGCTACTATATAGATCAAGAAGAGTGAAGGATTAACCTTGACCGAGGAAAAGGCAAGGTATCAGATTAAATTGGCAAGTGACCTATTTTGAAACTGAGGTAAGTTTGTATGTGACAAATTCAACCTTCATGCTAGTATGTTTGAGAATATTTGATATTATAATGATGCATGATCTTCTATGAAATTGAGTAATGTGTTGAATGAGGAAGATGATGAAAGTTGAGATGTTGAAGTCCCAGTTGGACTATAATAAATGTGTGAATACTATCATCGAGACATGAGATGGATAAGGTCCCGTGTAAGACCATGTCTGGGACATGGCCTCGGCACCGAGTTGAGATCCTGTATAAGACCATATCTGGGACATGGTATCAGCATTGAATAAGAAAAATTATAACACCCGGGATCTAGGGGTTATGCAGTTAGTGCATAAATCAAGTGATGGTAGGCTTATGGTGAAGTGGGATGAGTTTTAAGGGGTTTGGAGAACCTTAGAAGGTAGGTGATGCCTTAGGGAATTTTTGGTTTTAGTGTTAAAAAGGGGAGCTTGGCTATAGGGGTCTTAAGAGAAATATTTGGGAGGTTAAGACACAAGAATTGCTTGGGAAGAGTGGCATGGAGGCACTACTTGGGGCTTTGGGAAGGTGACGCCTCAAGGGTGCTAAGGGGTCTCATGTTCGAACTGCAAGGGTAGCACTTTGGCCTTTGTTTTTGCGTCAAAGAGGTAAGGTGTTGGGCAGTTTTTTTTTTGAATGCTATAAAGATGAGGGAAGACTTGGTCTTCCATTTTGAATTCGGCTAGGAAGGTAGGATTCAGGTTTGACTCATTCAAACTTTTTGAATGAGTGTTGGGGAGGAAGTTTAGGAGGAAATCTTGGGATTTTAAGAGGAGGGAGATAGTGGTCGATTTTGGGGAGCTTGGGGGGAGGGCATTTTCGGTTTTGTTGAGGGTGTTAGGTGGGTGCCGAAAGCTAGTAGTATAAATAGGGGGTGCTCACCCTTTTGGCCACCCTTTTCCCCATTTGTTCCCCCTTTGCCGAAATTGTTTCACCATTCCCCTTGTGCCGAATTATTTCTTTTCTTCCCTTGGTCTCTTGCCAAAAGTAAGTCAAAGAAATACCCTTTCTTTTCCTCTTATTTTGTTGAAGCCAAAACCGAAAGTTTGTGCATCTATTTTCTCTCTTCCTACACACTTCTCTGTTAAACTCTGCTTAAGCCAAAATCACCCCTGAAGGGTACCTTTGCCGAATATCCCAACTCCATCTAAGAGTCATTGCCGAATCATTCTGTCATTCTCTCATTCTCTCCGTTTTGGTTACAAGTCCCTGAAGCCGAACCTTAGTTCTTGTGGTGGCCGATTCTTGTTAGAGCAAAAGAGGAGTGGCTAGCAAGGTAAGGGTGTGATAGCTTTTTCTTTGATTAAGGATTCTTGTCTTGGCCGAATGGCCCTAGATTTCTTTTAAGTGTGCTAAGGCCGATTGTAGGGGAGGCAGAGCCTAACACAAGAGACCTTTTTGGGAGGCGTATAGTCAGCACTTGCAGAGGACTAAAGTAGCATCCGGGATTCAAGTGGTTTTGGTAAGCGATTACTTTTAGTAAAGGTTCAATATTTGGATTTATGGCTTGGAGGTTTAACCGATTTATCTGATTAAGTGTGTTGATAGAGGCAAGTACCAGTCAAGGATGGCAAGGGAAAGTCCCTATCCCGAAGTTCAAGAAAAGAGCTGTCTCGGCGGTTCGAAATTGGCCGCCGGGGTGTGGGCCAGCGTCAGAGCAGCAGTTTAGACAGATCGCCATAGTTTCATTTAGCGATAGCATTGGGATCGAGGGTCTAGAACTTCAAGTGATAAGGTGCGAAATCATCACACTGTTTCTTCGATTAATTGTTTATTAATGTGTAGTTGTGTATGCTGTGTGATAGCCGACATTTAAGGCTAAGGTGATGGATACCCATATGTGGGGTAATCGATTATCAGGTTGGTAAATTGTGTTATTAAATTTACTTATGGTGTATGTATGATATGGTAATGAGCATGTGATATATAGTCATTCGATATGATTGACTTGACATGATGCATTGACACTTATGCATGGGGATTGGATGTGACCAAGGAAGGATGGGTGTACACATTGATGTACGTGGTCTAATGTTAGCCTCGTGCTACATTAGCGCTTGATGATTAGCTGTGTGCTACATCAAGGGAGGTGTGGCTAGGTGCCCATCTTGGCGGTTGATAGCTGAGTGCATCACCGTAGACAGATTACTGTCGGGATCATGATGTGATCGGTGGCTCAGCCACGGCCTTGTGCAGCAGGTCTGCCTAGGTAAGATATGTGGGATCACTCGGTTGTGATCGGTGGATTATACTACCTAAGCGAGTCTGCTAAGGTTGGCGTAATGGAGGGACTTAGGTTGGGTTGGATCATTATTGCATATCTATTGGTATGGACTGTGTGGGTATGGGTTAAGCCCATACATGTGGAAACATGTGTAATGATTATGCACTGAGTCTGTGGACTCACCCAGTTTTCTTAACCATTTCAGGTGATGCGTAAATTTGGACCGGGTTGGAGAGGATGCAAGGTGGCCCATGCCGAAGAAGATGTTTTAATTATTTTATGGAATTTAATATTAATTATTTTCTTTAAGTATTGGTTGTAATAAGGGCCTTTTTATTATTTTGGTATTAGGTTATTATTATTAGTAAGATAGCTTGTTTAAATTAAATTACTTATGTGAAGATGGCTTTAGTTTTAACAACTTTTCTTTGTTCAAATTATATATATATATATATGTTTAATAAAGTTGTAATTCGGACAAATTATAACATCAAAGTTTTAGTTATAATTTTAAATGGACATGGTTTTCAAAAGATGACAAAATTTTAACGTTTTATCTTAACACAAAAAAATATTTTCAACCGTCTTTCCGCAGTGACATACCAGATCCGATCAGGGCTCGTGGGCTGGGTTTGGGGTGTTACAAATTGGTATCAGAGCCCGATTCAAAACTTGACTTTGAGGGTTTGGGCCCACAAACAGGTTTCAAGAATGGGCTTTTAGAAAATATAGGCTTTTAAGAAACTTTTCAGGTTATTCTGGCATGGCACCTATACCTCTGGCCCGAAGTCCACCAGGTAAGTACTTCGGACTTTTGAAGTGACTTGTTGATATGAATTGTTATGGGATTGTTTGAGCACGTAGACTAGAATATTAAGGCTTTTGGACCCTAGGATTAGTCTACTCAAACATATGCATAAGACTTAAAGATTACTAAACAAACCTGTGAAGTTAGTCGCCGAGTTAAGGTGTGGTAATCACTGTACACATGTCTAGGAGTGATATTCAGTAAGAGCTTGGTATTTAAGCAGTCCTAGCGACTCATCTCCTCTTTACTCGAATCTTACCTGGTGCGTAGCTACAGTTCATCTTAACCAAGAGGACTTGTTCATAGGCTAAACCGGTTATTAAAACCCGAAAGGGATTAGCCTTACTATTTTAAAACCCTTGGTTTGTTTTAAAATTTTCAAATTTACCCCTTTGGTTTGTAAACCCTAAACCTGAGTTAGGAAAGACGTTTTCTCGATTTACAAAATTACAAAAATACCCCTACTTGTAAAATTACAACAATGCCCCTGTATTGTAAAATTTCTGTACCACCCTCAACTTTTATTAAAATGATTTACTTTGCAAAATGCTAAAATCTCAAGTTTTCAAAATATTAAGATACTCTGGTTTGTGGAAATTTACGAAAATACCCCTGGTTGATAAAATTACCAAAATGCCCTTGGTTTTTAAATTTTCATATTACTCTCGACATTTATTAAAATATTCCTATTTTACAAAATATCAAGAAAATTTTATTGTGCAAAATATTGAGATACCCAGATTTGGAAATTTACAAGGATACCCCCGACTTACAAAATTATTGAAACAACCCCAACTTCTGAAAATTTTTGCAACACCACTGATTTGAAAAATAAATTTTTAAGATGATCCCCGAGATTTCGTAAATTCTGAAATGTCTTTAATTTGAAAAATTATTTTCAAATTAACCATGATTTATTACCGAAATACCTCTGTAGGAAAATGACGAAATTACCCCTGGGTTGGGAATGCTCAAGAAAGTGACATGGATGAATGTATGTGTCTTTAGTGAAGAATGTGAATGTTTGAATTAGAATAGAGAACTTTAGATGAAACTTTGATTGATCGAAAGAACAACTTCAGGAAACTTCTTTTCATAAAATTTGCTCGTGGATAAACAGTGAAACAAAAATTTCTGATGCCATAAAAC
Source organism: Gossypium rotundifolium (assembly GCA_025506655.1). NCBI lineage: Eukaryota > Viridiplantae > Streptophyta > Magnoliopsida > Malvales > Malvaceae > Gossypium > Gossypium rotundifolium. Next base: position 135,748,182 of record CP106734.1, on the reverse strand, counting down.
TTTTTAAACAGACTAAATCGTGACGCTAGATATGAGTTCTAGGGGGCATGGTCGCAATACTCGTGGACGTGGTAGAGGCAGGATGGACATCAGGATCAGACAGGAGGAGATGATGCGGTATCGCAGGCTATGCTGCAGGTGCTCGAAAGAGTGGCAGGAGCCAATGTGGGTAATGGAACTCGGAAGTCAGTGGCTGAATGACTTAGGTCGAAAGGAGTAGAATTTTTCAGAGGAGTGTCTGGGGTAGCTCCGAACGTGGCAGAATACTGGCTTGAGGCAGTTGAAAGGATTATGGACGACTTGGATTTAACTGCAGAGGAGAAGCTTAAGGGTGCTGTCTCGTTGCTACGGGATGAAGCCTACCAGTGGTGGCTCACGGTTAAGGAAGGTACCCCTGCCGATCGAGTGGACTGGGGTTACTTTAAGATTAAGTTTGAGGGGAAGTATATTGGAGCAAGTTATGTGGACGCTCAGAGGAAGGCGTTCCTCAATTTGGTACAAGGTGGCAAGTCAATAGCAGGGTATGAGGTTGAGTTTCTGCGTTTGAGCCGGTATGCTCGGGGAATCGTGGCTACCGACTATGAGAGATGCGTCAAATTCAAAGATGGGCTACGGGATGAGCTGCAGGTTCTGATTGCTTCGCAACGAGAACGAGACTTCGCCATCTTAGTGGAGAAAGCTCGGATAGCTGAGGAGGTTAAGAGGACCGAGAGGCAGAATAGAGATAGAGAAAGAAATCGGGATAAGAGGAGTTCAGGACCGTCAGATTCGTTTGAGAGATTTTAGAAAAGACCGAGGGTTGAGACTTTTGCTCGTATTTGCTCGTATTTCTAAGCCAGCTACTGGGAATCTGGATCGTCCATGTGCTCGGTGTGGAAGGTACCATGTTGGCGAGTGCTGGAATCGGGATCGAGAATGCTTCAGATGCAAGTCCAAGTCTCATCTGATTAAGGATTGTCCCCAGGATCCGAATAGGACTCGGACAGTAGGCCAAGGTTATGTGCAGCTGAGCAGAGATGGTCAGCAGGCGATGAGGGGTCGTGGTTCGAGCCATGGAGGGAATGGCTCTGGTCGAGGTCGTGGAGCATTAGGCCGTGGTAATGGTGGCACTAAGGCGAGGTAACCAAGGTGAGTTTACGCAGTCAGGCGTCGTGAGGAAGAAGATGTTCCAGATTTGACATCGGGTACGTTCTCTATTTCTGGAATCCCCTAAATTGTCTTGCTTGTGGATAAGTCAGATTGTTTTCTATTGCTAGTAAAGTATGTGGAACCTTGAGGGTGGACGTGAGGGCGTGCCTAGGAAATATGATAGCTCTTTGAGATCGAGTCTTGTGACTATAGCGTAGTGTGGTGAATTAGGATGTACGACCGTTAGTCTAGCCAAGTAATTTCGAGGACGAAATTATTTTTAAGGAGGGTAGAATTGTAACACCCGAGATCTAGGGGTTATGCATTTAGTGCATAACTCAAGTGATGGTAGGCTTATGGTGAAGTGGGATGAGTTTTAAGGGGTTTGGAGAACCCTAGAAGGGAGGTGATGCCTTAGGGAATTTTTGGTTTTTAGTGTTAAAAAGGGGAGCTTGGCTATAGGGTCTTAAGAGAAATATTTGGGAGGTTAAGACACAAGAATTGCTTGGGAAGAGTGGCATGGAGGCGCTACTTGGGGCTTTGGGAAGGTGACGCCTCAAGGGTGCTAAGGGGTCTCATGTTCAAACTGCAAGGGTAGCACTTTGGCCTTTGTTTTTGCGTCAAAGAGGTAAGGTGTTGGGCGGTTTTTTTTTTTTTTGAATGCTGAAAAGATGAGGGAAAACTTGGTCTTCCATTTTGAATTCAGCTAGAAAGGTAGGATTAAGGTTTGACTCATTCAAACTTTTTGAATGAGTGTTGGGGAGGAAGTTTAGGAGGAAATCTTGGGATTTAGGAGGAGGGGAGCTAGTGGCCGATTTTGGGGAGCTTGGGGGGAGGGAATTTTCGGTTTTGTTGAGGGTGTTAGGTGGGTGCCGAAAGCTAGTAGTATAAATAGGGGGTGCTCACCCTTTTGGCCACCCTTTTCCCCATTTGTTCCCCCTTTGCCGAAATTGTTTCACCATTCCTCTTGTGCCGAATTATTTCTTTTCTTCCCTTGGTCTCTTGCTGAAAGTAAGTCAAAGAAATACCTTTTCTTTTCCTTATATTTTGTTGAAGCCAAAACTGAAAGTTTGTGCATCTATTTTCTCTCTTCCTACACACTTCTCTGTTAAACTCTGCTTAAGCCAAAATCACCCCTGAAGGGTACCTTTGCCGAATATCCCAACTCCATCTAAGAGTCATTGTCGAATCATTCTGTCATTCTCTCATTCTCTCCGCTTTGGTTACAAGTCCCTGAAGCCGAACCTTAGTTCTTGTGGTGGCCGATTCTTGTTAGAGCAAAAGGGGAGTGGTTAGCAAGGTAAGGGTGCGATAGCTTTTTCTTTGATTAAGGATTCTTGTCTTGGCCGAATGGCCCTAGATTTCTTTTAAGTGTGCTAAGGCCGATTGTAGGGGAGGCAGTGTAACATCCTGATAATTAGGGGTTATGCATTTTACTTAATTGAATGATGTTGCATGCTTATTTATTAAGTGCAATTTTAGAAGTTATTTGAGCTTCATTAATTAAGTGAAGGCTTAGTAAAACTTTTAATTTTTATTAGTTAAGAGAGAGCTAAGCAAATTAGGCCTTAAGAATTAATGACAAGGAGTTTCAAGCATAAGTTAAGTAATTGGCAAAGTGGTTAAGATGTATGGATGTGTGCTTGAGGTGTAAGGTTCGAATCTCCTAGCTAGCATTAGGGGAGGATTTTAAATTTTTGTTTTCTTCCTTATAAGTGTCGGCCAAGAATATTCTAGAGTGGATGAGAATTCATTTAATTTTGGCTATTTGACCAAGTGAAAAAGGAAGTTAGGAACTTATGGCATGGGATCATAAGTTGGTGATAAGATGAAGGGGACAAAGGCATGATATTTGGCTATGTTTTGGGGATGTGTTCATGGTCATTTGACCATGAACCTAGACTGCATGGAGGCTAAAGGAGTGGTTTATTTTCTTTGATAGCAAATCAAGAGTGGATAGGGAAGAAACAAGGAGAAAAAAAGGGATAATGTTGGCATTGATTTGGCCGAATTTGTGCTTTGCCATTAGGGGGGAGTTAGCCAAAAGTCTTGCACATTCTTTTGTCCATCTTTTCTCAATTTCTCCAAAAGTTCTCTCATAGCCGAAATTGTCATTGAATTTAGGTAAAGATCTTCTCTTTGTTTTAACTTTCTTTTTGATCAATTTTTCTCCAAAAACCCCTACCTTGGCCGAATGTACCTTAGGCACTTTGGTACAATTGTGCTTTTGATTTAGCCTCAATTTATTGAACCAAATACTACTTTCTTTCTCCCATTTTCTTTTGAAACCAAAACTACAAAGATTAAGCACCATTTTCTTCTTCATTTTTCTCTCCTTTGCGAATGCATCTAAGCTCCAAAATCAATCTCCTTTCTCTTTGATCAATTCTCCTTTCTTTTCTTTTCACTTTATTTCTCTCTTCTTTTCCTCTCATTGTCGAAAACCACATAGGATCAAGAATTTCCTCCTTGGCGAATGTGCAAAAGTTCCTAATCATCTCTTTTCTTTTGAGAAATCACCATTATCATCTTCTTCTCCTCTTTCTCTTTTCTTCCTTCTTCCTTTCCTTCTCTTTTCTTTTCCTTTCTTCTTTTCCTCAAACCGAAACCACCATTTCTCTTCTCTTTTGTTAAAGCCAATCTTGAAGGACTCAAGTAAGAATTCTATCAATTATTTTTATCATTTCCTTTCACTTTAGTAAATTTAGAACTATAATCTTTTATTTCTCTCCTAGGTCAATCTTTTGAAAAGATTTTTCAAAGATCTTTGTTGAAGACAACCTTTAAGTGACCATTCGAATCATCAAGGTAAGATTACTATTTTAGATAATATCAATTTCTTTAGATGGATCACTAATCTACGTTATTTTAGGGGCGATCTAAGATCAACAAGATAGGTAAGAAAAGGGCTGTGTGAAGTGTTTGGAAGAGAGGAGGTATTCCTTTACCATCAAACTACAAACGAAGAGCAGTATCGGGGGTTAGAGACTTTCCACCGGGTTGTGGACCCTCTGCTAACGAGGATCGATTATTCGAAGTAGTGCGTACAACCGAACCACTTTACGTTGGTGGAATATCGGCAGGATTTGATTCATCTAGTGGAGAAAAACCACAAATAACTGTCATTCGTGAATTGAGGATAAGGATTTAGATCCATCGTCTATAAGTATAGTTTTGTTAACAATAGTTTATACTAACCGAGTGTATTAATCAATTAGGTGTGGACGAGCAAGAGGGTATTGTTCTCACTCTTACTAGGTGTGTAACCATACATTAAAAATTTCCATAGATTTATATTGTTAAAAAGTGATTATATGATAGTATGTTTTGTTTGTGGATACCAATCATTGGTATACAAAATTCAAGTATGTTACCCAATATTTCGTTTATTTTTGCTATATGCATCAATATGAAATAAGCATGACTATATTATGATTTGTGGGTAAATAGCATGAAAATCTGATTTGATATGTATGTGCATGGGCATATGGGTATGTTTAATAAAGGAGGAAGTATTCGTGGTTTTACCACAATTCGGTGACTTGGTCACATATGTGAAATTGGTGACTTCGGTCACATATTTGACTCCGGTGGCTTCGGTCACATATTTGACTCCGGTGGCTTCGGTCACATATTTGACTCCGGTGGCTTCGGTCACATATTTGGCTCCGGTGACTTCGGTCACATATTTGGCTCCGTGACTTGATCAACGTATTTGAAATTTGGACTTGGTCAGTGACTTGGTCACATCTATTTTGGTGGCTTTGCCATAATAAAGGCGATGTGCATGTTGATGCAAAGAATCGCCTTCGATGGTGTGTAGCGGATGGAGGGTCGATTTAGTAATCCCACGGTGTGTTGGTTGGTACGGGTGTGTAGCGGATGGATATTTAGGTTGGGTGGGCTTGCATTTCATTTCATATACATAACTATGTAATATTGTATGATTATTACTTGATCTGTTATGAAATGGGCCTTTGGGCTAAATATGAATTAAATGGGCCTTTGGGCTAAATATGAGCTAAATGGGCCTTTGGGCTAAATATTTGATTAAATGGGCCTATGGCCATATGTGAAATTTTTGGGCCTTAAAGCATATGATAAAATGGGCTTTTTAGTGTATGTGTTATACATTGAGTTTTTGACTCACCCATTTTTATGGGATAACTTTTCAGATAACTCGTAGTGCGATGGATCGGGGCAGCAAGGATTTCGAGGTGGCCAGTGCTCGTATCAAGTATTGTGGAGATTTTCCAACTTAAACTCTTTAAGTTAAATTTTATTACTTAGACTTTATTATGGATTTGCCAATTTTATGTAATAAGTCCACTATAAACTATCTTTCATTTCGTGTTTGGATTTACTTTTATTTTGACATGAACAAATATCTATTAAATAACTAAATTGGTTTTCGATAATTAATTAAAATGGTTTTTGTCACTAATATATAAATGTTTTCAAAGAAGTTTTTCTTAAGTTTGGTTTCCTTTTTGATTTTATTAATTCATCCTAAAAATAATGTTTCAAAAGACAAAGTTACTTTACAATGTGTTTCCGCTAAAGTTTTACTCGAGGAACATACCAAATCGGTTAGGCTTTTTGGGCCGGGTTTGGGGTGTTTTAGGCAGAGCCTAACGCAGGAGACCTTTTTGGGAGGCGTATAGTCAGCACTTGCAGAGGACTAAAGTAGCATCCGGGATTCAAGTGGTTTTGGTAAGCAATTACTTTTAGTAAAGGTTCAATATTTGGATTTATGGCTTGGAGGTTTAACCGATTTATCTAATTAAGTGTGTTGATGGAGGCAAGTACCAGTCAAGGAGGGCAAGGGAAAGTCCCTATCCCGAAGTTCAAGAAAAGAGCTGTCTCGGCGGTTCGGGATTGGCCTTGTTGGGGTGGGCGTCAGAGCAAAGATTTAGACAGATCGCCGTAGTTTCGTTTAGCGATAGCATTGGGATCGAGGGTCTAGAACTTCAAGTGATAAGGTGCGAAATCATCGCACTGTTTCTTCGGTTAATTGTTTATTAATGTGTACTTGTGTATGCCGTGTGATAGCTGACATTTAAGGCTAAGGTGATGGATACCCATATGTGGGGTAATCAATTATCAGGTTGGTAAATTGTGTTATTAAATTTACTTATGGTGTATGTATGATATGGTAATGAGCATGTGATGTATAGTCATTCGATATGATTGACTTGACATGATGCATTGGCACTTATGCATGGGGATTAGATGTGACCAAGGAAGGATGGGTGTACACATTGATGTACGTGGTCTAATGTTAGCCTCGTGCTACATTAGCGCTTGATGATTAGCTGTATGCTACATCAAGGGAGGTGTGGCTAGGTGCCCATCTCGGCGGTTGATAGCTGAGTGCATCACCGTAGACAGATTACTGTCGGGATCATGATGTGATCGGTGGCTCAGCCATGGCCTTGTGCAGCAGGTCTGCCTAGGTAAGATATGTGGGATCACTCGATTGTGATCGGTGGATTAGCCACGGCCTTAAGCAGGGAGTCTGCTAAGGTTGGCGTAATGGAGGGACTTAGGTTGGGTTGGATCATTATTGCATATCTATTGGTATGGACTGTGTGGGTATGGGTTAAGCCCATACATGTGGAAACATGTGTAATGATTATGCACTGAGTCTGTGGACTCACCCAGTTTTCTTAACCATTTCAGGTGATGCGTAAAGTTGGACTGGGTTGGAGAGGATGCAAGGTGGCCCATGCCGAAGAAGATGTTTTAATTATTTTATGGAATTTAATATTAATTATTTTCTTTAAGTATTGGTTGTAATAAGGGCCTTTTTATTATTTTGGTATTAGGTTATTATTATTAGTAAGATAGCTTGTTTAAATTAAATTACTTATGTGAAGATGGCTTTAGTTTTAGCAACTTTTCTTTGTTCAAATTATATATATATATATATATATATGTGTGTGTGTGTTTAATAAAGTTGTAATTCGAAAAATTATAACATCAAAGTTTTAGTTATAATTTTAAATGGACATGGTTTTCAAAAGATGACAAAATTTTAACGTTTTATCTTAACACAAAAAATATTTTCAACCGTCTTTCCGCAGTGACATACCAGATCCGGTTAGGGTTCGTGGGCCGGGTTTGGGGTGTTACAAAAATTGTATAAGACCATATTCGGGATATGGCATCGATAATTGATAAGAGATCCCGTATAAGACCATACTTGGGATATGGCACCGGCACTCAGAGGTGACCCCATGTAAGACCACATCTGGGATGTGGCATTGGCTTCGTGTTGATGTTAATGACGAGGAATATGCTTATTTGAGTATCCCTAGTGATTTAGTGGGATAAATAGATAATCTTGGAAATGGAAATGAGATTAATACTAAAGTTATGTGATTGAGTGGATACAGGTACCTGTGAGTAATTCACGAGGAATGTTTAGGATTTGTGGCATGGGTATGTATTAGATAAGAACAAGTATGAGTAAGTTATGAAAAAGTGCTTAAGACTTTGTGTGATTATCTAATGCCATGAATGGATGACATAATGAGCTTTATGTTGCTATTTATTTTCATACAAACTTACTAAGCTTTATGCTTACCCCTCTCAATTCCCTTTTCCTTGTAGTATTGCCAAGATAACAAAGTTAGATTTATTATGAGTATGGCATGTATAGGACTAAGTCATTTTGTCGTGTCATATTTGTTAGCCAAAATGTTGGCTATTTATGTTATCAAATTCATTTTCTAAGTGGTCATTGGAATTGGGCCAATACTTGACATGTTTATATATATTCAATGACGATGAAATTCATGCAGTGTATGCTTGTATGGATGCCTTGACTTTGAGTTCTTAGAAGTGACTTATAGTCATAATGTATGTTGAATTGAATAGGTATAAGTATGGTTGCTTTGTAGGGTGACATTTGGGTTGGTAGACAGCATTACAAATTTCCACACGGATAGACACACGGGCATGTTTCTAGGCCGTGTGTGATACACGGTCAGCCCCATGGGTGTGTGGCTAGGCCGTGTGTCCCCTGTATGTTAGTTTTGCAAGTTAGCATGCTAAGTAGTAAACACACGGGCAGAGACACGGTCATGTGTCTCAGCCCTGTGGAAGGCACGACCACAGACACGGTCATATGCCCAAGCCATGTGAAGTTTGCACCTAAATTTTGGAATTTAATTTGCCACACGGTCGAAGGACACGGGTGTGTGGCTGGCCGTGTGATACAAGTCAGTGTTGACCACGGGTCAGACACACAGGCATGTGACGGGTCATGTGATGCAAGTCAGTGTTAACCACGGGCGTGTGAAATGCCACACAGGCGTGTTCCACTCTTCACACGGGTGTGTGGCCCTGTTTGATGGTAAAATTTTCTAAGTGTTTGAAAGTTTCCAGTTTGGTCTCGATGCATCCCGAGTACACGTTTAGGGTCTCGTAGACCCATTATAGGGACGTTACGAATGTAAATGAAAAAGTTTTAAGTTGGGACATAATTTTATGGCCAATGTTGTATGTTTAAGTAAGATAAGTTCGGTAATTCCTCGTAGTCAGTTTCGGCATTAAACACGGGTAAGGGGTGTTACACAATTGATCAGATTCTGATAACCCCCTAATTTTCCTTCCACTAATCCACTAACCACCCACTACTCAGAATTTCTATTTGACCAAAACTCTCTCGGTCAAACGAAAAAAAATAAACTCCCATGCCTGCGCAGGGATTCGAACTCCAGACCCCCAAAACACCAACACACATCTTAACCTCCAGACCAGCAGGCCTATTCTGTTATGGAATTACAGATGATTTACTATAAGCCCACTCTCCAAGCACAAGGCTTAGATCAGAAAAATATAAAAAATTTCCAAAGCTAGGGCTTGAACTTTGGCCCTCACACACACACACCTAGAATACTTAACCACTGAAGCAGATACACAGTTGTGTCGAATTTAACAGAAACAAAAATAAAAATTTTTGGGGTGTTGCATTGAAAAAATCGATGGTTATGATGGATAGAAAGGTAAATGTCTAATTGAACCCTTTGAGATATAAATCCTAACAAACTCAATTAATGGCTCTAATCAACCCTCAAAGAAATAATCATTGGCAAATTGATAGGTGAAGAATGGATTCCTACAACTTCTTGAAGAAAATCGAGAAGAAAACTACTTCTAAAAACCACAAAAAAAAAAATATTTCTCAAGAAACAAACTCACATAGTTGAAAATTTTATTAATGAAAACAATTATCTGCTTAATGAACAATGAAGAAGCCTTTATATAAGCTAGCTAAGTACATCCAAATAAAACTCTAAAGTATACTAAAACTCTAATTAATCGAAACAAGTAGTTTTAAAAAAAAACTTTCTTGTTAACATAAAACTCTGAATAACTTAAAATACTTAATATTTATAAAAATTCATAATAGAAAAATAAAAAAAATAAAAAGATATAAGAAATACAATATTGGCCTCATGTACAATAAAAATTAAGCCTAGGACCCGAACCCAATATGAAACGCCTAAGCTTGTGGGATTGATTAAGGTCCTTGTAATGAAACACCTAAGCTTGTGGGATTGATTAGGGTTATTGTAATGAAACGCCTAAGCTTGTTAACATTCTCCACATGAGCTTCTCATCATAGATTGAGAGTTTAGGCCCACAAACAAAATTAATATCTTTTAATTTCTCTTTGCTCCAAAATCCATCGTCTTGAAGCTTCAACTCTTCTTCTCGAATTTTTTTTTTTGCGATAAAGTCTTGAACAAATAAGTTGATATTTGACTTTAGTTGCTTGGATTTGGATCTCGTGATTGGGCCTTGAGGGAAACTAATCCCATCTCTATTATGACCTTTGAATTGGACTGAGCTGCTCGTATCATGGAGTCTTAGCTAAAACTTTATGAAGAATTAAATTAATTGACACAATTGAGAAATAAATATGAAATATACATAAAGTGGGTAAACTACTTTAATAAGTGCAAGTCCTCTAATGGATTTATTTGTAAAAATTTAATAGTTATGTTAATTTTATAAACTTTGTTATCTTTGATTGAATATCATGTTTTAATGAGCTCTTTTAACTCATAAATAGTTCAGTCATAAATTTAATTATTACTAAAATGAGTAAAATGGTATTGAATAATCAAATATAAGATAACTCAATCTAAAATTTTTGTAGTTGTTTCGGCAACAAATGTGACATCCCAATACCTTAACTTGACGACTAATTTAGGTATGAGGGTGTTACACCAAATCTGAATTCTTGAATCTAAAATTAAAAGATAAATAAATTAGGAACAATTTTATAATAATAAATTAAAATTAATTAAAAAAAGATGAAAGATGGAAGGATGATAAAAATGATGTTGGTGAGATGATGAGGAAAGATATCCAATGGAATCCCTTGAAGAACAAGTTTCAATAAACTCTACTAATGGCTTTAATCAACCCTCCAAGCTAGATAACTTGAAAAAATGAAGGGTTAAGAACTCCCACCAAGAATCTCGAAGAAGATTGAGTTGAAAAATCTTTTAAAACAAACAAACAAAAAAAAAAAAGATTTCTTGCAAAGGAGAAGATTATTTTTATTCAAATCAAAATTGGATGCCCTTTATGGTGGGTGGCTACCTCTTTTATAATATAAGGGAGCTGAGAAAAAGAGAAATAAATCTATAAAAACTAGCTTCAAAAATGTTTATGGCTATTAAATTGCTCCAATTTTTATGGCTTTACTTTCAGAGGAAATTGGTGCTAGAGTAACTAAGAAGGTATGTAGTCGTACAGATGATCCACCAGATGAAGGGGGTGGAGATGCTCCAATGGAATATGTTGATTTTAACATTGTTTCATTCATAGGTATGGTGATGAATACAACACAAGGGGACAATCAAAAGAACAACTCTTGGGTAGAGGAGGATATAAAATTACAAGAAGGTGATGTGAAGAAGGAAATTATTGATGGAATCCCATCCATTGAATTCTCTGATATTGTTTCTCTTATTGAGAAGAGTATGGCAAGAACTATTGTGTTCAAATTACTTGGAAGAAAGATAGGATACATGTCGTGGAACAAAGTGTGTACCCTATGGAAGCTAGTAAAAAGATTCCAATTGATGGATATCGAAAATAACTATTATCTTGCTAAGTTTGAATCAATTGAAGATTATACAAATGTTATTTCCAAAGGATCATGGGTGGTGTTTGGACAAAATTTGATGGTTCAGCCATGGTCGCCCCAATTTTCACCATTGTAACCCTTTCCTCACAATGTTGTTGCATGGATTTGTATACCAATGTTATCAGGAACTTTATATTAGAAGAGTATATTGAAGGAGATTGGTGAAATGGTTGCTACTGTAATTAAAGTCGACCTACAAATAGATAAGAGTGCTAGAGGTCAATTTGCACGTTTTGTTGAGGCCCCTCGTATCCAAAATCTGAATTGCAAAAAGAACACAGAGGGTAGAGTTGAATCATTTCCCATGATCTATTTTCACTGTCGGACTTATGGTCATATGAAGGACAGCTACCCTCATTCACATGAGAAGACACTAGTGAAAGAAGTGAACCGGGACAATATAAAAGCTAATAAGCCTGCTCAAACACCAATGGTGTCGGTTCAGGAGAGAGTTGAAAAATAGAAGTTTGGTGATTGGTTGAGGAGCACCGCCAACATAGAACGGCTAGAAGGAACAGCGATGTTGGGAAAATAAATGTTAACCAAGGCAAGAATCTTGATGGATCGAGATTTAATGTTATCGGGAATTTAAGAGAAGAAGGTGGAGAGAATGAAGAAAATATCTTAAAAGATCAAGAGCAGGAATTATGGGAAATATTAATTATTGGTTGACAAATGATTTGGTGGAATCAATCGTGCAAAAAAAAAAGGTTGAAGGAAAAAATCAAATGCGTGTCTGGGAAGATTTTTAATGGGGTTTTAATAGGAAACAGACTAAGGATAAGGTGTAACACCCCAAAATTTGGCCTAGGAATTTTAGGGGTATTTTAGGTATTTTAGCCTTAGAGTGTTTGAAACTTTGCGACATGGTTTATTGGTAATGTTTTTGACTATTAGTTTTTAGAAAATTAAATCAATTTTGGAAAATAAATTTTAAATACCTTTAATTTTGAAATGAGGAAAGATTTGTAACAGGGTCCAAATTATGAGTTTTTAAAAGGCAATTAAAACAAATTTTAATTTTCACCCTTTACATTCACAAAACCCATGTTAGTCTTCTCCATCCTTTATGGTCGTTGTCCTTTGTTTTCCAAGTTATTCTTATTCAAGTTTTGCTTCCCAAACTCTAATATTTTGATTTCTATTATCACCCAAACCTTAAACCTCGATTAAATACCAAGAAAAACTAAAACACCTCTAACTCAGATCCGTCGCCAGAATAGTGTTACGAAGCATTACCAGAATATACAGATAGAGTAAACAAATATTCTATTTTATACAGTATTCGTGTCAGAAATCAAACAGAAGGTCCCTTATATGAACCTTCAAGGTCTAAAACATGTATTAGAAAAGAGTCGGGACTAAACCGAGTACTCAGAGAATTTTTCGCAAAATCTTAAAATTTTCATAGGTGCAGGGGCCACATGCCCGTGTGTTCAGGCTGTGTGAGGGACACGCCCGTATCTCAGGCCGTGTAACTCTCTGACTTGGGTCACACAGCCAAGGGACACGCCTGTGTGCTAGGTCATGTGTAAATACCTGGGCATTCTGGTTTGAAAATTTAAAGATGCAGGGGACACCTGACAAGTCACACACCCATGTGCTAGGCCGTGTGTCACACACGGCTGAGACACACATCCGTGTCTCTGCCCGTGTGGATGAAAATAAGCCATTTTTCAAGCCATATTTCTCACCCCATTTTGTCATCCTTCTACACCAACACTTCAACACATTCACAATCTATTATATGTTATTTAACCCAACTCAAAATCAAGTCCTATACATGATACAATACCTCATATAATCAAGTATACACACTTACTTAAATTACCAAGTTCACATATATGCATATATTATCAAACATGTTAACTTAATTCAATCATCCATATGCTAATATAATTTCTATCAATCAACCATTTCAAACATATACTAAACATATCCATCACAAGCCATTTCAATGGCTAGTTACAATTAAAGTATTTATATGCCGATATTGGCCAATTAACCTATACATGCCATTATAACCATAATTGATTTCCCATATATATACCAAAATGGGCTGATGGATAGTGTGAGTGATCTCCACCAAGCTGCCAATCCAACGAGCCTCTGAATAACTATAGAACAAGAAAAATAAAACAGAGTAAGCATGAAATGCTTAGTAAGTTCATATAACATGGTAATTAACATACCACTTATTTAAATTCAATATAAACATACAAGGCACATTCAATCAACTTGATCACGAGCCCTAACACATATCCTCATCACCTTTGTTAGTCATATATTTCATATAAATATCAAGAAACATCTATGGGCTCAACAATAATTAGATTTTCGTGTACATATACTTTCCACATCATGTATTCATATAACATATACAAATCATATTCGTGTATTTCAAGTACATTTTCATAATAATTTGTCTCAAATTCAAGTAATTTCATGTCAGAACTTTGCCCATTAAATCATTTGAAATGTTAGTGTCACACGGGTAATACACTCAAGGTGTACAAATATATAATCATGGATGAACATATTCATCAAACAAATTCCATGTTCATATATTATCATCTCATATTTCCATATATCATGTATCATCATTTTCATGTATTTCAGGCAGATACATGTATTAATTCATTTCATGTTCATATTTTCTCATGTCAGGATTTTGCCCGTTGAATCATTGAAAACATCGATGGATACACAGGTAGTACACTAGAAGTGTACAAATGAGAAATGTAACACCCCTTACTCGTGTTCTACACCGGAATCGGATACGAGGCATTACCATACTTAACTCACAGGGTAATACAACTTTGGGCTATCAAATTTCATTCCAAATTACAACCTTTCCGCACACTCACCTCTAACATCCTTTTAATGGGCCTATGGGGCCCTAAACAAGCCTCTAAAAGGTTTCAGGAATAGATTAGAAACATTTACACACTTTGAAAATTTTTACCTGAACAGGGCCACACGCCCATGTAGGCTTAGGAACACGCCCGTGTACCCCTAAAACACGCCCATGTCTTCCACCCGTGGTGGACATTACCAAATTACACACGGCCTTGACACGCCCGTGGCCTCAGACCGTGTGCCACACCTTGATATACTAACTTATTCACATAGCTTGGAGCACACGCCCATGTGATAATCGTGTGTCACACACGGCCTATACAAACGATCGTGGGGTTAGCCCGTGGTCTATTCTGACTTAAAACACTAACATGCAGGGAACACACGGCCTAGACACACACATGTGTGTCTATCCATGTGGGCACTTAGAGGCTATCTACCAAGCCTTTTTCCACTCTCATTTGCATACAATCATTTATTAGCACATAATATCACATAACATCAATATAACTCTTGAATTAAGGATATTTAATCATAAGAGTGATAAAGTCTTCATCCCTCACGCTAGGGAGAACTATTCCCAATACATTTACAACAACTTAAGCCATCATCTATGGCTACACGCAACCCAATTATAAGTTCTCTTAGGCCAACACAATTTGGCTACATCAACAAAGACTTAATCAACCTCAAGTATTAGCCCTATACATGCCATGACTCATAAGGACTTGATACCTCATACCAAGTGTCTGCTAGCTAAAATAATCTATAAGAGGTGAGAAAGGAAGAGGAGTAAGCAATAATGCTTAGTAAGTTTATCTGCATAATTTGACAATTATTGATATTCATTGAATAGACGTAAATACGAGGTAATATGTTGAGTTTTTCTCATTAGCTCATGATTACTTACTCAATCATTCTTGAAGCTTACTCATTCTATCTCCTACCACATTCTTACCATGCCACAAGCCAATTTGCTCATTTAATTAACATACATTCCTGCACTGATCACACATGATCATATAAAACAACACATCCATCATTTTCGGTAAGCCACTCATTCTACTAATCTCCTGGTGGTTTCGCACTAAGCCCACCATCAACCTCCAATAGGGTGGTATCGTACACAGCCCACCAATCATTTATACTTATGGTGATTTAGCACTTAGCTCACCAATCATTTACAAGTAATGGTATCGCACACAGTACATCGATTACCAATTCGTCAGGTGGTTACGCACACAGCCCACCAATGATAATATGGTTGATGGTATCGTACATAGCCCATCAATTAATAATTAATCAGGTGGTAACGCACACACCCCACCAATGATAATATGGTTGATGGTATCGGACACAGCCCATCAATTAATAATTAATCAGGTGGTAACGCACACAGCCTATCAATAACCCTCAATGAGGTGTATTTGCGCATAGCTCACCGTTGTTATACATTCACAAATATTTATCCACATACATTTCTCTAATTCAAATGTTCATCCGTGAACATCCTCACTAACTATCATTCTTACTTAGATTCTACAATAATCGTTTACATTCACACAATGCGTTTATAAATCTATCTTATGAAACTAGGTACGTTGATTACACATTATCCACTAGGTTTTATCATATTCTGAATTCATCTTAATTCAGTTCTAACACATACTTGTGCTTCTCATGGCACAACCACATACTTTCTCTCTTTCAACATACCCATTGTATAACACCCTAAACCCGATCAACACACCACGATCAAATCCGGTATGTCACATGAGAAAATGCTTTTTAAGAAAACAAGTTCTAAATTAAATTTTGTAGTAGGGAGGGGGTCATTATATAAAAACCGATTGTTTTTAACTGACTTAAAAAAATTGTACTATCTCCTATTTCAAGGAAGCTAATCGTTTCATTTCAAAAGCAGGAAACAGTTTCAGTTTGATTATTAAAACCGATTCCAATTGACTTTTTAAGTAAACCGTGTTAACCTATTTATACTGCTTGTTGGTTTTTACCTAATGGTAAAGATTAGAAAAACCTGATAGTTTGTGTAACCTCAGAAAACACTCATTTTAAGGCATGCAGATTTGTTTAATTTATATTAAAACTTCATGGAAAAGAAGTAAAGCAAATCAATAAGCCCCAAATTTAAGTTAGCGGCCTTATTACAACTTAAAAACCAAATTCAAAGTATGTAAACCAAAGTAATAATCTAAAACAAAACCCAAAAAATAATGAGCATGGCCACCCCGAGTCCACCCCGGCTCCGAATCCGCGATCTAAGAGTTACCTGCAAAATCAAACATCGGGGTAAGTCATAGAGACTCAGTGTGTAATCCCCCATCCTGAAAATAGTAATGCTCGTACACGATTTCATAAGTCAACACGCAAGTCATGCAATCCCAAAACCTAACCATCCGTACTCCAGTATCTACCCTGTGTGGTCAAAACCACTAGTGGTCAAAACCACTAGTGACCGTAGTCACAAATAATATGGTGGGGCCAACCCACCTTGTGGGCAAAACCACTGGTGACGATCCCATATCCATATGTGGGGCCAACCCACGGTGGTACTAGACCATAGGGACAAGTCACAAAGATAGCAATATGTGGTCAAAACCACTGGTGGTCAAAGCCACTGAGACTTAGTCACAAATAATATCAAAAGCGGGGCCAACCCACTGTGTGGTCAAAACCACTGGTGACAGTCTAAATCATCCTTCCCCCTCCTCTCATCATACCCACTTAATGTACGTACTATTCATGGCATAAATATCATGCTTAACAATCAGAGATTACATGGCATGGCATATGCAGATTTTAACAAGGCATTCAACGTTAACCAAATAGAGTGGACTTACCTGGAGTCCTCGCTTTTTACCCACAAGGGTAACATACCATTTCAACCGATATCTGGCTTTTGGCAATTACACATTATAACATATTAATAAATGAAGTGTGTAAGAGTTACACACCTTATTACTCATAAAATAACGCTCTCTACGTCGATACTGTCGTTAATCGACACCACCGCTATTTGACTACTACGCTGCTCAGGTGTTCGCCCACACACAGGTGGCCAATCTCGAACCGCCGACATTGCCCTCTTTTTGAACTTAGGGGCTGAGGTCTCAGATCCAACCCCTCCTAACGCTTGGTTAGCCTTCGAATCCATAATACACCTTATAACTAAATCAGGTTAAAGCGGTGACTAAACATAATGAACTAAAACCAAAGTTAGAACCCTTACCTAAATCGACAAGAACCTAAGGTTCTAAATGTGACTCACAACCAACAAATCTCGAATATTCACACCAGGTGGCATCAACACAATCCCCTACATTCGGCCAAGCATCAAATAACTTTGACTTTCTACCTTCAGCACTTAATGCAATAAAGAAATATCAAAACGATGAAACACTTACCCCACACTACAAAATCGATTGGAAGAGACAACTAACCAACAACAACGATCCACTGCAAACAAAAGACCTGTAAGTAGGTCAAGTGCTAGAGGCTTCGGCTTTTCTTACTATAGCAAATGAAATAGAAGAAAAAGAATAGAGATGTGAATATGCCAGGGAGATTCGGCCATAAGAACAAAAGAGAAGATGAGATCTTATCTAGTTCAGAGTTGCGGTTTTAGCTTTGATAAATAAAGAATGGGAAAGAAAGATGAATGGGGATTCGGCTTCCAGAGAGTGAAAAGATGATGAGAAAAATAAGAGAATGTAGTTTCGGTTAACAATAGAATGAAAGTGAAAAAAAAAATAGAAAAGGAGAAGTGATATGTGAAGTTTCGATTCTTATGGTTTTGGAAAGAGAATAAATCGCAACTGTTGTGTGGTAAGCAAGGTGGATTCGGCTAAGCACTGAAGAAGTAAAAAAAGAAAAGATGAGGAGAATTTTAGGAGAGCATTCGGCTTTGAGTAGATGAGAGAAAAAGAAAATGTAAAAATACCTAAAGAGAGGGGTTTAGTTTCGGCACCCAAAAAGAAATAAGAAGAAAAACTCTAAAGTTCCCTAACTAGCCGAATTTGTACACTACACCTAGGCCTACACCCACATTTAGCCACCTTCCTAAACTAGCAAACCAAAACCGAAAATGGAAGGAACCCACACCCCAAGTTTCGACACACTCCTAACACACAAGAACCGAATGTCCACACCTACCACCTCTCAAATTTCGGCCACACACCCCAACTCCCTTCAAACTCTATACCGTCCCCCTCTTTTCTCCTTGAACTTCTCTCATCCACTCATTAGAACAACTTGAATGAGTCAAACTTCCTACATTCACTCTTCTCCAACCATTCAAATATGTTGACTCCTTCAACACTCTTCCACCAGAGTCCATCCTAAGCACACCACCTCCCTAGCTTTGGTGTCAAAATAATAAGAAGAAAAGAAGATTTCTGCTGCTCGAACCTAGGTCCCCCAGCATGCTTGAGGTGTCACTCCCCTTGTGCCCAAGTAGCGCCTCCCTTGCCACTTTACCAAGGTACTTCTTGTGACACAATCTACCACCAGCTACCCTTAACCCCTAACATCAGTAGCTCCCCCCTTCAAAAGACCAAAATGCAAATTTCTGCTAAGACTCAAGCCTAGACCCTAAAATAGCCTAAACTAATGTACCTAACATACAATACACATGCAACCACACGAAATGCAAAGGCCCCAGTTTAAGGATGTTACACGTTGAATCACTCAAATTATTAAATAACACTCTTGAATCTCATACGCATAATGTCATATCTACATTATACCCCAATAAGGTCTTACATGATATATCGTATTGATGCCATGTCCCTGGCATGGTCTTATTCAATACCTCACACCGAGGCCATATGCCAACATGGTCTTACACGTGACCTTAACTATCATCATATCATGCTATATATATTTTCTATTACTCTTAGATTCTTTTAACATCTCATCAAAATATATTTCAAACATTCATTGAGTAAATACACATTTCATATTATATTGGAATATTAAATTAGGTCACACGTAATTACGACAATCACACATGAACTTACCTCGATGTCGAAAGGCCGAAAGGGACATTTTGCCCATATTTCTCTTTTCACCCGTTCTAGGTCCGAATATTGTTTTCTTTAATCTAGAACAATAGAATATACCAAAATCTACACTTTAGGAAAAAATGACTATTTTGCCCTTACACTTTGGCAAAATTATGATTTTGCCTCTAGGCTCGAAAATAAATTTTTATCATATTTTCTTGTTAAGCAAGCCTAGATGAACATTTAATCCTCTTATAACTATCCACAATTTCATCTATTTCATGCCTTAATGAACAAATTATAACTTTTGCGTTTTAGTCCCAATTAGGTGTTTTCATGGCTACACCTTTCACAAAAGTTGTTTCTCATTACTTTAACATTCATTTTCTTCCATAAAAACTGAGCTAACAACTTAAAATCTCACATTGGAAATCTCTAAACTTTTTACCATAATGCAAAATAGTCCCCTCTTTAGAAAGCTTAAGCTTTAGGGATCTCAAAAGTACAATTTTCTTCAAGAAAAGCCATCAAAATCACTTACTTGAGTGGAGTAAAGTTTGCTGAAATTTTGAGCTTTCAAACACCCTTGTGTAACACCCCGCACCCAAGACCGATACTGGGTCGGGATACGAGACATTACTATGCTTGAACTTACTGAAACATGTACTTACGGGCTATAAAATTTCGTTCCAACTTAAAAACTTCACTTTCTTAGTCAACACATATAACAAGGGATGATCGCTGCAAAACAGTCTAGTTTTAATATTTATAAAAGAGTGATCGAACCTGTATATTGACTGCGACAACGATAGAGGCAAGCGCACCTATCGAACAGTAGTATAGCTCAGGCAAGAATATCTTTATCAAACCCAAGGAACCTAAAAGTACTATTACTCACTTTCTTTCTATTATTTAGCCTAAAATATGGAGTGATTGGTTTATTAAACAAATGAAATAACTAAACTAATTGCAAAGACAAAAAAAACAAAACTTTGGGAAAAGACTTTGAAGAAAACTCAATCGATAAAGACGATACCTTCGGGAAGAATCCACCTATGACTTCACTTATTATCTAACTTCCAATTCATATGATTTCTTTTACTTAGCTTGATCCGTGAGACTCCCTAACCTATATTAAACTTTTTATCAAAGTGAATAACTTCTAACCTTAGGTTAATTAGTAGAACTCTCGTTCTCTTATAATAAACCCCTAAGGAAGCAATAAATCGATCAATGGACTCCTATATTAGGTTTCACCCTAATTCGGCAAAATCTCGTAACCTTATCTCTAGGCGCTCGATCAACTCCTCTTAATTATGCTAGATCTACTATTAGGCAGGGTCTATTCCTCCTCCACCTAAGCAGATCAGATAAATTTAAGCAACATAATTAAGAACAAACTAAGTATTTATCATATAAACTGAAGATTTAAATAAAAAAATCCATCATAGGTTTTATCCCCTTCAGGTATCTGAGGGTTTTAATTCATGATTAAACAAGAAAACATCTCAAGAGAGAAGATAAAACAAAACATAGGAAATCCTTAAAACCCCCTGAAGGAATTGAAGAGGAGATCTTCCATCTTGAGTAGAATTCTGGCTCTTCGAGATGGATCAATTGGGTATCTTCGGGTAATTCCCTAAACAAATAAAGCTCTAGCAGAAAACTCTGCTAAAACCTGATGCCCTTGAATTGCTGCCTTCGATTTGTTTATATAGACATTTGGGATGCTTTACTTCGCTCCTAAGTACTCGTAATTTGGGTATAATTCGTCCTAAGTGTTTGAGTGGACTTAGGATTGCGTTTCTTGGGCTCCAAGCATCCAATTCCAACTAAAATTGCTCTTTTCTGCGGTAGGGGCACGGCTTTGACACGCCCGTGTAAATCGTGGTCCAGCTCGTGTCTCCATCCTGTCGATTCAGGCACGGCTATGACACGCCCGTGCAATATATGGGTAGAGGCTGTGCTTCGATTCTGCCATTTTGGGAACGACCGTGTAGATCACTAGGCACGCCTGTGCGTGGACTTTATCGATGGGAAAAATAGCTGTGTGAATCGGGGTAAGGCCGTGGTCTAGATGACTATTGAGGCACGACTGTGTGGCATGAAGTCCAGGCCATGCTGTCTTCTTGTGTCGGCCCACTTTGGTTCGTTTTAAGCCTGTTTTGCGTTCTTTTTATCCTTGGGTGCTTTCCTAAGTAAAAGACACGAAAAGAAAGGATTAAGAGCACCTTTTTACATAAATTAAGGATAAATTCATCCAAAAGTATACTAAATGTGGGATTAAAATATGTTACTTTTATGGTTTATTAAATACCACCACACTTAAGCTTTTGCTTGTCCTCAAGCAAAATTCTCAACTTACAATTAAAACGAACTTTCCATAATTCATAATTCCTATCGATATTGTCTCATCATAATTCATAGATAATTTATACATAGGTGATTTAACTGGAAGTGCCCTAAAGTTTCAATTACGATAAGTCATACCTTTATAGCCTGGAACTATAGGTGTCTCCCCTTATCTAAATAATTACCTTTGATTCAAAACCAACAAGGACCGACATCCTCACTAAAGATTCACTCAAATCACTCGAAAAGTGTTTAAGGTTCAAGAATAAGCACTCTAAGTCAAACTTGAAAAGTTAATCCCATAGGATTGCCTGAAAATCAAATCTCCACCACTATATATGAGATGATAAATAGATCAAAAGGTCTTTATTAGGGTTGTAACGGGGCTAGGGTTAAAGGTGTGGATAAAGGCTGAATTAGAAGGTTAAAATCGAGATTGAATTAACCAATTACCTAACTAGAAATAATGAACTAATATAAGTACTTACATCAATTAAAAGCTAATAGGAATACTATAGTACCTCAATACGAGCTCTTCTTCAACAATTGGAATTTAGATACATGAGCTCTAGACTTTGATTGATTTTTTTAAACCAAAAGAGCAAACTAAAATATTACATTATAAATGATAAATGCAACTACGGAACTAATATAATTCGATAATTTAATCAAATCGAACCTCAATTAAAGGGTAGTCAAAAGAATGGTGATAACAAATATAAAGGGATTTTGGGTTGATATTAGCGGGTGAGTCAATAAAAAGGTTATTAGGATTCAACGGGGTTCACTAGGGGTTAATTTGTGAAGGTAGGCTTTTTAGTGGATTGAATGGGTTAAACCTGGGTGCCTTTATCATTTCAGTTTATCAAATCATTATTGTGGTCTCGACATGTATAAACGAGGCAAGTTCTAGAATAATAGTTCAAAGTTGACACACTCATAATCAATAAAGTGAGCAAGAAAAGGAATATATGCTCTATATGGCTCAAAATCTCACCAAAAATTATGGGTGTTTTTGACATCAATCCCTATAGATTTCAAATTTCAAAGTAATACTCAGATTTAGTTCGACAACCTATCAATTTTATTTTTGAAAATAGACTTATCATGCTTGATTCTCTAGTATTCTTCAAATTTAATCATCAATGCACAATTAACTATGACTTACTCTAAAACATTTCAATAAGAATCATAATCATTAGAAATTTCATCCTAATTAATAATATGAGAATAATTCTTAATATCAAGACTAATTTTAGGGTTTTGAGAATTATGCAAAAAGTTAGGCACTATTACCCCCACACTTAAGATGTACATTGCCCTTAATGTACAAAGATAGATAATGAAATTATTGGGATAAATTAAAAAGATAGGCAGCAAAAATAATACTCCCTGAAATCTGGATGATCCCTGGCATCTTTGGTGGCGGTGATGGAGTTTTCTTATGGGCCTGGTGGAGTGGCTACCGAGAAGCAATTTGCTAGATGAAGAAATTGGGTAGCCTGTGAAGATATAACCAAGAGATCTAGGGAAATAATAATGATATACTAATACTAAATTTAAATATTAAGAAAATAAAAAGAAGGTGGCTAAGAAGAGAACTGAAATTGAAAGAAAAGAC
The DNA here is from genome assembly GCA_025506655.1 of Gossypium rotundifolium. NCBI lineage: Eukaryota > Viridiplantae > Streptophyta > Magnoliopsida > Malvales > Malvaceae > Gossypium > Gossypium rotundifolium. The sequence continues at coordinate 135,725,027 of CP106734.1, read as the reverse complement.
TAATGGACTAAGGAGTCCTTATTGTTGGACGGTTTGTGAAGTGCGTGTGACTTCGAAGGCTGTGTTGTGTGATTCCCTAGTAGCCTTTAGAACCTAAAATCAAGAATCTAATATGAAATAAATTAAATTAAGCATCAAAGAAGTATAGATAAGGAAAATAAAGAAGACGAGAAAAGAAAAGTAGAACCGAAAAGGTTTTCGAGACCCTTGGCGTGTCAATTAAGTGAAGCTGCCAGCATGAACTCATGTTGAGGTTTCCTTTAAGGATATGATGCTTATGTTTCTTCGGCATGGTCTTTGTGTTGCTCAAGTGTCTTGGATCTTTTCTATAATTAGGAAGAAAAATTTGAAAGAAAAGAGGAAGAAGGAATACGAAAGAAGATGGGAAAAAGAGGAAAGGCTGTGGAGGTTTAAATAGGATTTCAGATCTAGCATGTTCCCATGCCCGTGTACCGAGGGTGTGTTGATTCACACGGCTACCTAGCACGGCCGTGGCTAATGGCGTGTTGCTTCTTACACGCCCGTTTCTTAGTCAACCACGCCTATTTCGAGGGAGTCAGTAGCTTCACACGGTTCATAGGCACACCCGTGCTGTTCTTATCGATACCGTGTTTTAGGGTTGTTGGGCTCGTGACGTCAGGGAGTGGTTGGGCTGACTTGCACGACCCTGCTCCTGTTAGTGTGGTGCTTTCGGTGGTCCACACGGCCACGGACACGGCCGTGTGTAAGGCCGTGTGGTCTGGAAATCTGCACTTTTATGTTAGTTTCCAACTAAATACCTAGGAAAGAAAGATGGACAGAAAAGGAACTAAAAACAAATTTGAAAATAAATAGTGTTAATGTTCGGGCTGCCTCCCGAGAAGCACTCGTTTATAGTCTTAAGCTAGACTATCCTCATGTTTGAAAATTTTTAGGGAGGTTTAAAGGTTTGAATATCTTCCCTCATACTTGCGATTTTATTTTCATGACAAGATTGGAATTGAGAAGCATTTACCTCAACAATGTTGTGGGGGAAGATTTCGTGTACCTTGGGGAAGATTTCTTCCTTCGCCCTCGAGTTCGTTGAAGTGATGTGAAGACCGATTTTGTCTAACAGCACCTGGTCTACTATTTTAAAGTGATTAGATGTTCCAATGAGCTCTTCTGATGGTTCCTTAGGTTTTACTTCGTGTGGATCAGGCTTTTCTTTGGTGTATATCTTCTGCTCTTCTGAATTGCTGATCGTATGCTTTTGTGTTGGCTCAGTTTTGATGTTTCGTAATGTTTCCTGTGACGAAGGTTGAATAATTTGATTATCTATTGAAACGTCTTTCTTATCTTCATCTTCTGTGGTTCTGGCTGAGTCAAGAGCTTGAAGATTGACTGATTCATCTTCTACATGAAGTATGAGTTCTCTTGTGGCAACATCGATTTTAGTCTTGGCAGTTGCAAGAAAAGGTCTTCCTAAAATTAAAGGGATTGAATTTTCCTCATCCATATCTAAAACAACAAAATCTACTGGGAAAACAAATTTATCAATTTTGACTAAAACATCTTCAATAATGCCCCTAGGGATTCTAACAGTTTTATCGGCTAGTTGAATACTCATCCTAGTTTGTTGGGGCTTCCCTAGACCTAGTCGTTTAAACAGTGCATAAGGCATAACATTTATACTTGCCCCTAAATCAGCTAAGGCATTATCAATAGTCAAACTATCAATTAAGCATGGACTCGTAAAACTCCCTAGATCTTTTAATTTTTTTGGTAGCCTATTCTGTAGCATAGCTGAGCATGTTGCGTTTAATTCCACATGGTGCTCTTCATCGATTTTGCGTTTGTTCGTCAAGAGCTTGCTTAAGAATTTCCTTGCATCGGGCATCTAAAAAAGAGCTTCAAGAAGAGGTAAGTTAATATGTAATTTCTTTAAGAGTTTTAGAAACTTACTGAATTGTTCCTCTGAATCATCTTTTTTCAATGTTTCAGGATAAGGTATGCGAGTTTGGTATTCTTTGATTACCGATTTTGGCTTTTCTTGAGCTACCACGGTCTTATCCTTCTTTTCTTGCGCTGATGTGGGTCTATCTACTTCGGTACCCTCTTGAGTTGTAATGACTTGGATTTGCTCTTTAGGGTTTATTTCTGTGTTGCTTGGTAGACGTCCTTGTTGGTGTTCAGAAATTAACTTTGTCAGGTGCCCATTGACCTAGTAAGTTCTCCAACTTGATTCTTGAGTCCTTTCATAGACTTCTATTGTTCATCAAGGTTTGTATCAGTCTTTTGAAGACGAGATTTTGTGGCTGCCATGAATTTTGTCAGCATCTCTTCAAGGCTTGATTTTTTTTCCTGTGGGTAAGGCTGATTTTGATAATTTGGAGGAGGCTGCTGCCTTTGAATTCCTTGATTTCCTTGTCCCCCCCACGAAAAATTTGGGTGGTTCCTCCAACCTGGGTTATAAGTATTACTATAAGGATTATTATTGGATCTGAAATTGTTACCTATATAGTTTGTCTGCTCATTTTCTGCTCCTGGTTGGTAGGGTGGATACTCAGCATTTGCCACATTCCCGTTTGTTTCGCATTGCATTACTGGATGAACCTGCGAAGAACATAAATTATCAAGCTTTTTATTCATTAACTCTACCTATGTTGACAGCATTGTCACTGTGTCTATGTTGAAAATTCTGGCTGATTTTGTCGGCTTTGCCCTTGTGATTTGCCATTGATAAGTGTTTAATGACATCTCTTCAATAAAATAGTAGGCCGCTTCAGGAGTTTTGTTGTTTAGAGTTCCACCGGCTGATGAATGAATCATTTGCCTTGTTGAAGAATTCACACTATTGTAAAAAGTTTGGACTTGAAGCCAAAAAGGTAATCCGTGGTGTGGGCATCTTCTTAGGAGATCCTTGTATCTTTCCCATGCGCATATAATGTTTCTGCGTCATTCTGCACAAAAGAAGATATGTCATTCCTAAATTTGGCCGTTTTGGCTGGTGGAAAATACTTTAAAAGAAATTTTTCGGTCATTTGGTCCCATGTGGTGATTGACCCTCGTGGTAACGAGTTCAACCACTGTTTTGCTTTATTCCTTAATGAAAAAGGAAATAACCGAAGATGTATGGCATCATCAGAAACGCCATTTATTTTGAAAGTATCACAGAACTCTAAGAAATTAGCTATATGATTATTTGGATCTTCGTCCTGCAATCCATCAAATTGAACAAACTATTGAATCATTTGTATTGTGTTAGGTTTTAATTCAAAATTATTAGCAACTATAGCAAGCCTAAAAATACTAGATTCTGCTCCTGCCAAATTAGGTTTAGCATAATCATACATAGTACGCGGAGCATTCTGATCTTGTGCATCAGGCGGATTATTTTCGGCCATCCATTCAGCAGGATTGGATCTGTCTTGTTGTTCTTCTCTTTGGTAATCTAGAGCTCGTCTAATTTCTCTGCGATTTTGTGAGCGGTAGCTTCAATATCACTGTCGTATTCTAATAGTCCTCTAGGGTTTCTTCTAGTCATAAACTAGAGGTACCTTGCAAGTTTAATAAAGAGGATTAGCAAAAATAGAATTTAAAAAAAAATTAGAAATAATGGCTAAAGTAATAAAAATAGAGCTTTCGTAATATTTTAGAGTTTCCTCGACAACGGCGCCAAAAACTTGATTACTGCAAAACAGTCTATTTTTAATATTTATAAAAAAGTGATCTAACCTGTAGACTGACTGCGACAACGATAGAGGCAAGCGCACCTATCGATCAGTAGTATAGCTCAGGCAAGAATATATTTATCGAACCCAATGAGCCTAAAAGTACTATTACTCACTTTCTTTCTATTATTTAGCCTAAAATATGGAGTGATTGGTTTATTAAACAAATGAAATAATTAAACTAATTGCAAAGACAAAAGAAACGAAACTTTGGGAAAAGACTTTGAAGAAAACTCAATCGATAAAGACGATACCTTTGGGAAGAATCCACCTATGACTTCACTTATTATCTAACTTCCAATTCATATGATTTCTTTTACTTAGCTTGATCCGTGAGACTCCTTAACCTCCATTAAACCTTCTCTCAAAGTGAATAACGTCTAACCTTAGGTTAATTAGTGGAACTCTTGTTCTCTTATAATAACCCCCTAAGGAAGCAGTAAATCGATCAATGGACTCCCATATTAGGTTTCACCCTAATTCGGCAAAATCTCGTAACCCTATCTCTAGGCGCCCGATCAACTCCGCTTAATTATGCTAGATCTACTCTTAGGCAGGGTCTATTCCTCCTCCACCTAAGCACATCAGATAAATTTAAGCAACATAGTTAAGAACAACCTAAGTATTTATCATATAAACTTAAGAATTAAATAACAAAATCCATCATAGGTTTCATCCTCTTCAGGTATCTGAGGGGTTTAGTTCATGATTAAACAAGAAAACATCTCAAGAGAGAAGATAAAACAAAACATAGGAAATCCGTAAAACCCCCTGAAGGAATTGAAGAGGAGATCCTCCGTCTTGAGTAGAATTCTGGCTCTTCAAGATGGATCAATTGGCTATCTTCGAGTAATTCCCTAAATGAGTAAAGCTCTAGCAGAAAACTCTGCTAAAACCTGACGCCCTTGAATTGCTGCCTCCAATTTGTTTATATAGACGTTTGGGATGCTTTACTTCGCTCCTAAGTACTCGTAATTCGGGTATAATTAGTCCTAAGTGTTTGAGTAGACTTAGGATTGCATTTCTTGGGCTCCAAGCATCCAATTCCAAGTGAAATTGCTCTTTTCTGCGGCAGGGGCACGGCCTTGACACCCCCGTGTAAATCGAGGTCCAGCCCGTGTCTCCATCCTGTCCATTTAGGCACGGCTATGATATGCCCGTGCAATATATGGGCAGAGGCTGTGCTTTGATTCTACCATGTTGGGAACGGTCGTGTAGATCACTAGGCACGCCTGCGTGGACTTTATCGATGGGAAAAATGACTGTGTGAATCGGGGTAAGGCCGTGGTCTAGATGACTATTGAGGCACGACCGTGTGGCATGAAGTCCAGGCCGTGCTATATTCTTGGGTCGGCCCACTTTGGTTCGTTTTAAGCCCGTTTTGTGTTTTTTTTATCCTTGGGTGCTTTCCTGAGTATAAGACACGAAAAGGAAGGATTAAGAGCACCTTTTTACATAAATTAAGGATAAATTTATCCAAAAGCATACTAAATGTGGGATTAAAATATGTTACTTTTACGGTTTATCAAGGGCCTACGAGGCCTTTAACTCATGTCAGAAAACTTTCGGAATTAAAATCAAATAACTCATTTTTGAAGCAGGGTTCACACGCCCGTGTGACTTGGAACACGTCTGTGTACCCTTAAGCATGCCTATGCCCTCAAACAGTGTAGAACTATTGACTATTTCCACATGGCTTAGACACGCCCAAGTCTACCAACCATGAGAGGTTGCTATCTAATTTCACACGGCCATGACATGCCCATGGGCTTAGACCGTGTGCTAATCCTTGATATATTGACTAAATTAACATGGTCTAGGCACACACCCATGTCCAAACCGTGTGTCTTACATGGCATACACACACGGTCTTGGGATTTGCCCGTGGCCTATTATGATTAATAATACTAAAGTGCAGGGTTAACATGGTCTTGACACACGCCCGTGTGTCCAACTGTGTGGGCACTTACAGGCTATTTACTGCCGTTAGCCACCCTGAAATGAAGATCATATCCATACACAATTCAACGATGCAATAACAACCCAATTTTATGAATAATACTACATGCTTCATTGATCTCAATAAACATACATGCTTAGTCAAATTTGGCCAATCACATAGCCATATACAAAGGAATAATAAACTTGATAGCCTTTACAAAGGCCCTTCTTAAAACATGTCCACAAAATGAATGTTTCCTATTCATGCCATACTTAGTAAAGTAACTTGGCTATACCAAAATAAGAGTTGATAGTGTGTTGCGAGCTCCGACTTTAATGATCCACGAGTTAGCTTGGCGGGACTGCAAGAAAGAAAGAATCATAATGTAAGCATATAGCTTAGTAAGTTTGCATGTAACAACTCATAGCATCATCATTGCTTAATATAAACCATTTCACATAAACAATGGTATCATGAATTTCAGCTAAAGAGCTTACTTACTCATATAGATTCTTACATGTCTCATGACACTTACATTATCATACTTGTAAGGTAACCATGATACCTGTACCACTTGATCACATTGATCATTATACTATAATAACAATAATCATGATATCTACTTTCTCATTCACAACATGAATAATACTCAACTTCATCTAACTTCATCTTGATACTAACTTTACTTTCTTAGCTTTCTTGCTATCTTCTTTTAGCTTACTCATTTGCCCGATGAATTTTGTGAATAACCGAGGATACTAAATCTCTTCTCGTATAATATGATGCCAAAGCCATATCCTAGACATGGTCTTACATGGGTTATCTCATCTTGGTTTCAAGGCCATGTCTTGACATGGACTTATATGAAGTCTTGCTCTTGATAACATACTCAATGTCAAGCTTGAGTCCTTGGACTTACATGATAACTTGCTTGCTAACTTGATCAATGCCAAGCTTGCCTTGGACTTACATGATATCTTGATCAATGCCAAGCTTGCCTTGGACTTACATGATAACTTGCTTGCTAACTTGATCAATGCCAAGCTTGCCTTGGACTTACATGATATCTTGATCAATGCCAAGCTTGCCTTGGACTTACATGATAACTTGCTTGCTAACTTAACATGATCATTTCATACAATTATGTACATTATATTAAGCAATTTAATGATAATAATCATAAAACTTAAAAATCATACAAACTTACCTCAATATACAAAATGTATGTAGATGTGCAATTTAGTCCTCGATTTTGTTCTTGCATCGGTTTCGATCTATAATCATAAATACATCATTTAAAAACCATATTGACTAAATTGACTCATCACTCATACTTTGGCAAAATTACTATTTTGCCCCTATACTTTCTAATATTTACACTTTTGCCCCAATTCTCGTAAAATTATTTTCATGCAACTTTCTTAAGCTTCATGCTCAACTGAATCATTTTCTTTTAACAATCATCAATTCTCACTATTTCTAGTAGGTATGACCAATTTTATAACTGTCACAAAATGGTCCCTACTACCATTTTTCATGAAATTCATTAAGGAAAAGATGTTTATCTAACATCAAACTCTCTTAAACTTCCATAAAACATCATTTAACAAGCATGTCATTCAAGGGTAGATTTTTGAACATGAATCTTAGCTCATTTTATAGCTAAAATTAGCTAATTCATAATACGGGAACTTAAAAAATACGAAGAATATTAAAAACGGGGCTAAGATGAACTTACTATGAGCTTGAAAAAAAAAATGAAGAACCCTAGCTATGGTGTCTCCCAATTTTCTGCAGCAACAAGGAAGATGATGAGTGAATTTTTCTCATCTTTATCCTCTTTTAATCACTAATGAGGCCAAATGACCAAAATGCCCTTCCTCTTAAAAATTTCCATAATAGTCTTTTAAGGCCAAATTTGTCCAAAAATTAAATTTTTGGCAAATTGCTCTTTAAGGGCTCATAATTAGTATTCTAAAGCTATTTCATGCAAAAAGCTTCTAGAAACTCATATATTGCAACTTTTGAAATTTAGTCCTTTTTGGACCAATTGACCTCAACTTAATAAAATTGCTTTACAAAACTTTGATACTAACGTGCAAACATGCCATAAACTTGAAAAACTCATAATTTCACCTCGGGTTTGTGGCCTCGCACCACTATCCCTACTAGGCTCTAAATTGGGCTGTTATAATTCTCCCCCTTAGGGATTTTCGTCCTCGAAAATCTTATTAGCAAAAAGGCTTGGATACTGATTTCTCATACTCTCTTCTGATTCCCATGTAGCTTCCTCAATTTCGTGCCTTTTCCACAATACCTTTACTAAGGCAATACTCTTATTTCTTAGTTACTTAACTTCCCAGGCCAAAATCTTGACTGGTTCTTCACCATAAGTCATGTCGGGACGAATCTCTATTTTCGAAGGGGTAATTACATGCGAAGGGTCTAATCTGTAGTGTCGTAACATTGAAACGTGAAACACATCATGTATCTTCTCTAATTCTGATGGCAAAGCCAAACGGTAAGCTACCGACCCAATTCTCTCCGTAGCCTCATAAGGTCCAATGAAACGTGGACTTAACTTGCCTTTACGGCCAAATCTGAGAGCTTTTCTCCATGGTGATACTTTCAAAAAGACTTTATCCCCAACCTGGTACTCGACCTCTTTTCTCTTTAAATCCGAATAGTTTCTGTCTGTCTGAGGCAGCTTTTAAACTTTCTCGAATTACTTTCAGTTTCTCTTCAGCTTCTTTAACCAAATTAACCCCGTGAATTTGGTTCTCCTTGAGTTCAGTCCAAAATAAGAGAGTTATGCACTTACGCCCATATAAGGCCTCATAAGGCGCCATCTTTAAGCTCGACTGAAAGCTATTATTATAGGCGAATTCTACCAATAGGAGAAACTTTTCCCAACTACCTTGGAATTCCAAAACACAACAACTGAGCATGTCCCGAGTACTTGAATTAACCTTTCTGACAGATCGTCAGTCTAAGGGTGAAATGCTGTGCTAAAACTCAAATTTGCACCCAAAGCTTCTTGCAGCTTCTTCCAGAATCTAGATGTGAATCTCGGATCTCTATCCGATATGATCGATAAGGGAACTCTGTGAAGTCTTACAATTTCTGAAACATACAAGTTTGCCAACTTGTCTAGGGATTAATCCACTCGTACAGGTTTAAAGTGGGCTAACTTCGTGAGTCTATCAACCACTACCCAAACAGCATATTTCTTACTCGGATACAACGGTAAACCCGTTATGAAATCCATGGTGATACGGTCCCATTTCCACTCGAGATTAAGATAGGTTGAAGTAAACCCGAAGGTACTTAGTGTTCAACCTTTACTTGCTGACAAATCATGCACTTGGTAATAAATTCTGAAATGTCTTTCTTTATTTTTGGCCACCAATACTGTTGCTTTAGATCATTATACATCTTGGTGCTACCCGGATGTATAGATAAACACCGTTATGTGCTTCATACAAAATTCTCTGTATAAGCTCCTTTTTTTGGCACACAAACTCTATCTCTAAACATTAAATATCCATTAGAATTAATCCAAAATTTGGATTCAGCACCTGACTCGCACTGAGCTCTCTTAACTTGCAACTTACTATCTTCTTTCTAAGCTTCAAAGATCTCTTGAAGAAACATTGGTCTAGCTCTTAATTCAGCTAAAATGGAGCCATTGTCAGATAAGGATATCCTTGAATTCAATGCTCTTAAAATAAATAGAGACTTCCTACTCAAAGCATCGGCAACTACATTCGCCTTTTCTAGATGGTAGTCGATGACCAACTCATAGTCTTTTATCAACTCTAACCATCTTCTTTGTCTTAAGTTTAACTCTTTCTGTGTCATCAAGTACTTCAAACTTTTGTGATCGATGAAAATCTGACATCGATCACCGTATAAATGGTGTCTCCAGATCTTCAATGCGAAGACTATGGCGGCTAATTCTAGGTCATGCGTCGAATAATTCTTCTTATGAGGTTTTAACTGTCTTGAGGCATAAGCAATCACTTTGCCTTCTTTCATCAGTACACATCCCAATCCATTTAAGGATGCATCACTGTAGACTACAAATTCTTTCCCTGATTCAGGTTGTACTAAGACTAGAGCTTTTGTCAGCATTGCTTTCAACTTCTCAAAACTTTGTTGGCATCTTTCCGACCACTCAAACATAACGTTCTTCTGTAACAATTTAGTCATCGGGGTTACAATCATAGAAAACCCCTTGACAAATCGTCTATAGTAGCCGGCTAGGCCCAAAAAACTTCTAATCTCAGTGATGTTCTTTAGTGGTTTCCAGTCTATTATAGCTGAGATCTTACTTAGATCTACTCGGACTCCATCTCTCGAGATAATATGTCCCAGGAATCCCACTTCCTTGAGCCAAAATTCACTTTTACTAAATTTGGCATACAATTGATTTTCTCAAAGAGTCTGTAAATCTATCCGTAGATGATCAGCATGTTCATTGTCGTCTCAGGAATAAATCAGTATGTCTTCAATAAAAACGAATACAAACTTATCAAGGTATGGTTTAAAAATGTAGTTCATTAAGTCCATGAATACCGCAGGAGCATTGGTTAACCCAAAGGGTATGACTAAAAATTCATAATGCCCATATCTTGTTCGAAAGGCAGTCTTGGATACTTCTAAATCCTTCACTCTCAACTGGTAGTACCCTAATCTCAAGTCTATTTTGGAGAATACAGTCGATCATCTCAATTGATCAAACAAATCATCGATCCTAGGCAATGGATACTTGTTCTTTACTGTCACTTTATTAAGCTGACGATAATCAATGCATAATCTCATGGTGCCATCTTTCTTTTTCACAAATAAAATTGAGCGCCCCATAGTGAACAACTTGATCTTGCAAAGCCTTTGTCTGTCAACTCTTGCAATTGTAACTTCAGCTCTTTCAACTCTGTTGGAGCCATTCTATAAGGAGTAATGGATATTGGTATAGTACCGGGAGCTAGCTCAATGCCAAACTCAACTTCTCTAACTGGTGGTAATCCTGGTAATTCCTCAGGAAAAATATCGACATACTCACATACTATCAGCACTGATTCAATCTTTAACTTTGTCTATTTATCATTCAATACAAAGGCCAAAAATGCCTCATACCCTTTTCTTAGATATCTCTACGCCATCATATGAGAAATTATTACCGACGATATACCTTGCTCATCTGATTCTACATGAAGAGTATCCCCATTCTCACATCTCATCTCAATGTATTTCTTCCCACAATTTACAATTACATTATGAGTAGTCAACCAGTCCATACCAAGAATGAGGTCGAATTCATCAAATGGAAACAACATAAGTTTTGCTTTAAAGCAATGACCTCTAATCATTAATGGACAATCTTTACAAACTTTATCAACTAACATACTCTTGCCTAAAGGATTAGACACCTTAATCACAAATTATGTGGTATCTATAGGCACACCCAAACCGGGTACTAATTTCATGCAAATGTAAGAGTGTGTGGATCTGGGGTCTATTAAAGCAATAACTTTGGTATTGTAAAGAGAAAAGGTACCCGTAATAACATCAGGGGAAGATGCCTCTTCGTAAGTGCGAATGGCATAAGTCCTTGCAGGCGCTCTGCCCTCGGGTCTCGCGGCCTACTCTCTGGGGTTACCTCTTCCACTTGCCCTACTTTTCGGGTTCCTCTGCGGTCTCCCTCTGACCATACTCCCAGATCTCGGGTTTTGAGTTCTTTCTTCTTTAGTCATCTCTAGACAATCCTTTATGAAATGGTCTTGGGAACCACACCTAAAACATGCATTTTCATGTGCTCGGCATTCTCCCAAATGGCATCTGCCACATTGTGGACATTCAAGTCTATTAGATCTAAAATTTCCAACATTTGCAACTGAAGTCGTCTGTGCTTTATTTCCCAAATACTGCTTACTCTGGTCTTTTCTTGAAAATCCAGTGGAAGTAGCTGTTCGAGTAGAAAAATCTCTTGACTTCTTGGATGACGATTGGAATGACTTGTTCCACTGTCTCTTTTAGATTTGCGAGACTCTATTTTAGATTTCTTCTTCTCTTTTACCAGTTCTTGACTTTACAAGCCCTATCCACTAGTACAACAAATTCTTTTAATTCGAGGACAGCAACAACCAGCTTAATGTCCTCATTTAAACCATCTTCAAACCTTTTACTCATAATGGCCTCAGTGGACACACATTCATGGCGTGCATTTGCCGAGTCGTACAAACTCTCGCTCATAATTATTCATCGACATTTTGCCTTGCTTCACTCTAGAAATTCTTTCCTCTTACGGTCTACAAACCTCTGGTGATATACTTTTCTTAAACTCTTCGTGGAAGAATTCCCATGAGATCCTTTCCCTTGGTACCACCGACACAAGGGTGTTCTACCATTGGTAAGCAGAATCTCTTAAGAGAGAGACTACACACTTCGTGCATTCAGCAGGAGTGCAGGACAGTTCGTTAAATACTCTGATGGTATTTTCTAACCAGAACTGTAACACCCGAAACCCGGTCAATACACCATGACCGAACCTAGCATGCTACGGAGTGAAAATCCTTTTTAAACCAAAAGTTTGTCGGATAATTTTCTTAGAAAACCCTTTTGTAGTATGAAAAGTTTAGAAATCCTCGTTTAAGATGATTTTGAAATCGTGTGATGGCTGCTTTAAAACTCATGCTTGAAAATTCCGCTTATTGTTGCAAGTTTTAGAAAACATACAAGTTACCTTTGTTATCATCTTATAAGTGGTGTTACCCGATGGCAACGTTTAGAAAATCGAAAGAGTTATAGTGAAACATTGCTTTCTACCGGCTAATTTAACAAGTCCATATATCCAACATATGTATAATATAATCAAGATAAAAGCAAATAATAAAAACCCAAAATGATACTTAGCGGCCTTATTACAAACCAAAACCAACTTTAGGTAAATAGATAAAATTGAAATAGTAACTAAAAGAAATCAAAACCCAAACGAGCATGCATGGCAGCCTCGAGTCCTTCCTGGCTCTATATCCACAATCTACGCCTCATCTGCAAAATATAAGGGAAGGGGTGAGTCACCAAGACTCAGTGTATAAATCCCCAACCCGATAGTGCAAGCACTTACAAGATTATCAGTAAACATGCAAATCATGCAACCCATAACCTAACCATCCAATCTCCTTTATCTACCCCGTGTGATCAAAACCACTGGTGGTCAAAACCACTGGTGACCGTAGTCACAAATATATAACGGTGTGGTCAAAACCACTGATGATCGAAGTCACAAATCAAGTGATGGGGCCAACCCATCGTGTGGTCAAAACCACTGATGACAATCCCGTAATCAACATGTGGGGCCAACCCACTGTGGTACCAAACCACTGGGACGAGTCACAATATTCATTTGTGGTTAAAAGCACTGGTGGTCAAAACCACTGGGACTTAGTCACAAAATATAATATCAAGATGGGGCCAACCCGTCGTGTGGTCAAAACCACTGGTGACAGTCCAAATATCTCTTCCCTCTCCTCTCAACAATCCCACCATCATGTCCATATCAATCATGGCAAAATAACATATAGTGATGCAAATAACACATGGCATACATTTGACAGTGACATGATGATGTATATCAAAAATCACATAACAGGGGGACTTACCCAGAATCCAAGCTCATACCCACAAGGCATAATCACCGATTTCATTGGCTATAACAGTAACATAATAGGCATATTATACTACTAAAGTGTGTAAGCGTTACACACCTGTTACTAACACAATCACTAAATCCCGAAGACCCGATCTACTGCACCAAATCTCATTGATCCTACATTCGGCCAAACCCAAAATCAGTAACAAGGCCATTCGGCCACACCAACAAATCCCGAAGGGTTAACGTATGGAACCCCAAACCTTACCTTGATGCTCTTTAAATACTAGCCACCACCCAAAGTATGTGAGATTGAGCCTTCCCCTACAATCGGCAATCATTAACACTCATTTTAATAGCCTTCGGCTTTCCAAATATCTAATGGAAAGACTGAACTAACTTGGATCCTTACCACTAACTTACCGAATTTGATTGTCAGATAATAGAGGGCTTAGATCTACTGCTTCAAAACCCAGAGATCCTAAAAGAAATCGGTCCCTATAGACAATTAGCATTACTTATCAACAAATGCCGAAATTCGGCTTTTGCTCTCATTAGAGTCGACAGAGAGAAGAGAAAAGGAATAAAGAAATTCGGCCAAAAAGACTTACCCTCTTCCAAAACTGATTGGAGAAAAACCAAAAAAAGATCTAGACTTGATTGGTATTCGGCCAATACAAAACAAGAAGAAGAAGGGAGATTCGGCTATGGTTGATTGAAGACAGCCCAATGGGATTCATCTAGAGTAGAAGAAGAGAAAGGGAAAGAAAATGAAAGGGGAGAGAGAGGATTCGGCAAGTGGAAGGAAGAAGAAGAAGATTCGGCACAAAAGAGAATAAAGAGAAAAGATATGGTTTTGAGTAATTATGAAAAAGAAAAATGATAGATGGTAAAGAAGAAGATTCGGCCAAGCACTTAAGAAGAAGAAAAAGATGAAGGGAAAAGGGTAAAGAAAATAAAAGATGAGAGAGGGCTCAAATAGAGATTCGGCCAAATGCCTAAGGGAGAAATCGACAACCACCTATGGACTTTTGGCTTTTGCTACCACAAGGCACCAAGGGAGAAATCGGCACATGCTAAGAGAAGAGAGAAAAAAAGTTTTGGTTTGCCTCTCAACCGAATGCACTATAGCCAACACTAGCCGAAAATGACCACCTAGCCAACTAAGGAATTTTGACACCCCTCTTACTCAGCTTCCCAACCGATTACTCCTCTGCCAACAAGATTTCAAAATTTGACAGTCACTTCAAATTTCTCCTGACCACAAATTCGAATAAGTTTGAATTATTCAAACTCCTAAATTCTCTCCTTGCCACCAATTCAAATTAATTTGACTTATTCCAAGCTTATCTGACAGAGTTTGTGCTGAGCACAACTCCTTCCCCTTGGCGTCAAAATACAAAGCAGAAAATGGGATTCCTGTTGCTCGAACCTGAGCTCTCCCTTCCCTGCATGTGGCGTCACCCTTAAGGCTCTAAGTGGCGCCTCTTTGCCACTTTACCAAGCCCATTCATATGCCTAAATTCCCTACGAATTACACTTAACCCCTAGCTCCTTCAGCTCCCTTTAACTAAAACTTAAAAACAAAAATTTTCCTACAGCTCGGGCCTACCCTTGGCTTATACCTAGATCTTAAAACACCTTAATTACTACCACAATCAAGCCATACCCATGCAAAAACAATTTAAACACAACAGCCCCCATTTCAGGATGTTACAAGAACTCAGCTCTTTCTTGATCATCATCTTTTCTAGCTTGTAATTCTTCAGCCCCATGCTTCCTGATCCTATCAATTGGAGGTTTACCTCCTCTTACCATCTCTACTACTTGAGGGGCTACTGGAGTAGGTTGAAAAATAGGCGAGGGTGGAGGGGGTTGTGCATTCGGGTTCACTCAAATGAACTCTTTGTACCAGGCATCCATCATATGGTGGAAGGCTTCTCTAGCCTCTTCTCCTCCTCCTTCTTAACTCACTGTAGTGGGCCTATTCTCATTCTCATACACCACCATGGCTTCTGCGGGAGCTGGTGCATTACTTTCTACATCATTCGCCTCAACTCTTTCTGGATCCATTTACTATATGCATAAACATAATTTAAGTCATTAGGAGTCGTCACACTATCATTATAAAAACATTCTTACGTATCACATGTATAGCAAGACTCATGCTCGTGCTACGTTAGTCCTAGAACCGACTAAATTGTAGCTCTAATACCACTAAATGTAACACCCGACACCCAAGACCGATACTAGGTCTGGATACGAGACATTACTATGCTTGAACTCACTGAAACATGTACTTATGGGCTATAAAATTTCGTTCCAACTTAAAAACTTCCTTTCTTAGTCAACACATATAACAAGGGTCTACGACGCCTTTAACTCATGTCAGAAAACTTTCAGAATTAAAATCAAATAACTCATTTTTGAAGTAGGGTTCACACGCCCGTCTGACTTGGAACACGCCCGTGTACCCTTAAGCACGCCTATGCCCTTAAACCGTGTAGAACTACTGATATTTTCACACGGCTTAGACACGCCCATGTCTAACAACTGTGGGAGGTGACTGACTAATTTCACACGGCCGTGACACGCCCGTGGGCTTAGACCGTGTGCTAATCCTTTATATACTAACTAAATTAACATGGTCTGGGCACACGCCCATGTCCAATCCGTGTGTCTTACACGGCATACACACACGACCGTGGGATTTGCCGCGGCCTATTATGATTAATAATTCTAAGGTACAGGGTTAACACGGTCTTGACACACGTTTGTGTGTCCAACAGTGTGGGCACTTACAGGCTATTTACCAAGCCGTTATACACAATTCAACGATGCAATAACAACCCAATTTTATGAATAATACTACATGCTTTAGTGATCTCAATAAACATACATGCTTATTCAAATTTGGCCAATCACTTATTCATATACAAAGGAATAATAAACTTGATAGCCTTTACAAAGGCCCTTCTTAAAATATGTCCACAAAATGAATGTTTCCTATACATGCCATACTTAGTAAAGTAACTTGGCTATACCAAAATAAGAGTTGATAGTGTGTTGCGAGCTCCGACTTTAATGATCCACGAGTTAGCTTGGCGGGACTACATAGAAAGAAAGAATCATAACGTAAGCATATAGCTTAGTAAGTTTGCATGTAACAACTCATAGCATCATCATTGCTTAATATAAACCATTTCACATAAACAATGGTATCATGAATTTCAGCTAGAGAGCCTACTTACTCATATAGATTCTTACATGTCTCATGACACTTACTATTATCATACTTGTAAGGTAACCATGATACCTGTACCACTTGATCACATTGATCAGTATACTATAATAACAATAATCATGATATCTACTTTCTCATTCACAACATGAATAATACTCAAATTCATCTAACTTCATCTTGATACTAACTTTACTTTCTTAGCTTTCTTGCTATCTTCTTTTAGCTTACTCATTTGCCCGATGAATTTCTGTGAATAACCGAGGATACTAAATCTCTTCCCGCATAATATAATGCCAAAGCCATATCCTAGACATGGTCTTACATGGGTTATCTCATCTTGGTTTCAAGGCCATGTCTTGACATGGACTTATATGAAGTCTTGCTCTTGATAACATACTCAATGCCAAGCTTGAGTCCTTGGACTTACATGATAACTTGCTTGCTAACTTGATCAATGCCAAGCTTGCCTTGGACTTACATGATATCTTGATCAATGCCAAGCTTGCCTTGGACTTACATGATAACTTGCTTGCTAACTTGATCAATGCCAAGCTTGCCTTGGACTTACATGATAACTTGCTTGCTAACTTAACATGATCATTTCATATAATTATTGTACATTATATTAAGCAATTTAATGATAATAATCATAAAGCTTAAAAATCATACAAACTTACCTCAATATACAAAATGTATGTAGATGTGCAATTTAGTCCTCGACTTTGTTCTTGCCTCGATTTTGACCCAGGCTTCATTTTTCTTTATCTATAATCATAAATAGATCATTTAAAAACCATATTGACTAAATTGACTCATAACTCATACGTTGGCAAAATTACTATTTTGCCCTACACTTTTTAATATTTACACTTTTGCCCCAATTCTCATAAATTGATTTTCATGCAACTTTGTAACATTCTGAATTAATGGGCCTTTGCATTTGATGTGTATTACGTTCAATGTGTTAATTAGAGTATTTAAGGGGCTCAGATTGGGCCGAGGCCTTGGTTAAATTTTCTTTTTGGACATTAGAGGGTTTAAAAGATGTTATCTGTGTTTCAATCACAAGTGGGCTTGTGGCCTAGTGGCAAATGGTGCCACTTAGAGAGCAAGGAGGTGGCATCAACTAAGGAGGCCCATACATAAGGGGCATGAAGCCCAATTCCTTTCATTGTATTTAGCTAAATTTTGGCATATAGATAGGTAAGGTTGGATGATAACAAGGCTTAAAAATAGGGAGATTTATCTGTTGAATAATATAGATAATTGTGCTGATATTAGTTATGAGTAGATTAAGGGGAAAAGATGGGAGTTATCTGCTGTAGGCAGAGTTGGTCGAAATTCCAACTCTAAGGGGAGGAAGAATCTGTTTTGATGTGGCATAAGGGGTGCCAAAATTCCCCATGTTTGTCAATTAGTCTCGATTTTTAGAAGAGGGTAACTCCGGCATTCGATAGGTAAGTGCCAAAATTCCCTATAAATAGGAGTGTATCTCTTCAAATTCTGACATTTGAACCCTATTCTTCGTGCCAAAATTCTCAGTCCTTCTCTATATTCTCTATTCTCTTTTCTTTTCCAAAAACCGAAACCTCTCAAATTTCTTCTCATCTCTATAATCGAATACCTTTGTCTACTCCTTTTTCTCTCTGTTGATTTCTTGACTAAAAGCCAAAACCTCCTAATTCACTTTTTTTTCCATTCTTTTCCTCTTGTGCCAATTTCTCCATAAACCAGGATTTTGTTGAAGTACCAATTTCTCTGTAAAGATCGAATCATCCATATCTCAAAAAGCCGAAAACCATTAATCTCTACTATCCTATCAATTTTGGGATCTCAAGGTAAGGGATTTCTTTAGATTCCCATTAAGATTTGCTATCATAATTGAGTTATTAACTCATATGATATGGTTTAACCCTATTTCGCTATAGTAGTTTTGACAAGGACTTTTTGGATGGAATCAAATATGGATCAGTCAAAGGAGAGGGTTGGGTCCGTAAACCCAATCCATAAGTTTAAGAAATGAGTAGTGTCCACTGTTCGAGATTGGCCGCCAGGTTGTGGACCGACTTTTGAACAGCATCTTAGGTAGATAGCAGTGCATCGGCTTCTGATAGTGTCGACATAGAGGGTGTCGTCTTAACCATAATAAGATGTGTAGAATCTTAACACATAAGCATTTATATATTATATGTATGCTAAGGGCTAAAAGCCAGAAAGAATGGCTATATGAACAGTCATATTACCCAGAAGGGGTAGGCATGGGATGCCAGGTACGTACCCATAGAAACTTTTCTATGTGATTCGTAGCATGTGAAAGTATGAGATCTGTTAGATGGCTTGATGACTTGTTTCTTGTATGTATGCATGCATGCGATGAGATTGATTGATGGATTTATGGTAGGGGAGCAGGGTCGCGAGGCGATCGTGGCTTTGCCACAGGCAGCATGGCTGTCGAATATTATAATGTATTTCTGAGGTTCGCGTAAGCGATCGGTCTATATGACAGGTAGTACAGCTATCGATATGGTGTGTAGCGAATGGAGGGTTGATTGTAGAAATCCCCACGGTGTAACGGTTGGTACGGAGGTGTTTAGAGGATGGACTTTTAGGTTTTGGGATGGGCCATGATGCATGACATAATCTGTTACCATTGAATGCGGGCTAAGGCCCATAATGTGTTTGTGGGCCCTAGACTATTATGTGTTTTAAGTTTTGCACACTAAGTCTTGGTGACTCACCCCTTTTATTATTCCCACACTACAGATGAGCAGTAGACCGTGGACACAGGAGCCGATGCGACTCGAGGGGCCATCAAGACTTTAATTTTCATTATGGATTATTATTATTGTTTTTTTTTTGAAATATATTTTTGAAATAAGGCCCCATAACTTAGGTTTTGATTTATTTTCTTTCTTGTTATGTTGGTTTTTACAACTTATGTTTTGCTTCAAAGTCTCAAATATAATACAAAATGGAAAATGGGCTTTTCAAACCCAATCAGTGTATTTAATAAAGTTATTCTTTTCAAAACCCCACATTTAATAGATTATTCGGCTACAATAAATTAGTTTTTCCAAAACCCATCGAAGCAAAGTTTTCAAGAATTAAACCCGTAGCAAACCAGATTCGGTAATGACATATGGGCCGAGTTTGGGGTGTTACATTTTTGGTATCAAAGCCCAGTTCAAAACTCGGGCTGTTAAATGGGTCCAGTAGGAATTTGTGAAAGTAATGTAAGTTGAGAAAGGTTTTGGAAGATATGGCCTTCGAGTCTACCGGCACTCGATCCACCCAGGTAAGTATTCTAACCTTTGATGTGACATGTATAATGGGTTTGATGGTCCTTATGGATGTAGACTAGTATGATAGTGATAATGGACCTTAGGCTTAGATTACACGATACTTCAAACTTCATAAGACTCAATTTTCCTTAATTAAACATATCTGTTGACAAGTCACAGGGTTAGGGTGTGGTAACAAGCGTACACATGTCTAGGATTGGATCAAGGAAGAGCTTGGTACTTAAGTAGCCCTAGTGACTCACCTCCTCTTTTCTGGAATCCTACTTGGTGCGTAGTGACTGTTCGCCTTATCCACGAGGACTTGTTGACAGGTCAAAATTCATAACTAAAACCCGAAAGGGATCAGTACCCTATTTTTTTTGTAAAATTACTTGTATGTCCATGATTTTGGTAAAATTATCCGCAATACCCTAGGTTGGCAAAAATTATCGAAATACCCCCAAATTGAAAAATTACCAAAATACCCCTATTTTGTAAAATCATCAAGAAACCTTATTTTGGAAAAGTACGAAAATAGCCCTATAGTATAAAATTACGAAAATACCCCTAGGTAGTGAAATGATGAAAATACCCTTAGGTGACGAATGTAAGTTCATGGATGTTTACTTGTGTGTTTGATGCGTCTATGTGGTGCTCTACTTGATGTTGATTGATGTGAACTCTAGAATTAGAAAATACAGACTTGAGAACTGAACTTGTAGATAGAATGCAAATTCGAAAGAACTACTGTTAAAATTACTTTCCATAAGATTGTCCATTATTAATCAGTGGAAGAAAGAATTATTAATTCATAAAATTTTTAATCAGATAAATCGTGAATGGTAGAATAAGCACTAGAGGACGTGGTGTGTGTGGCCGAGGTAGAGGCAGGATTGCTGTGTCAGAACCCATGGGGCTTGGTCACGAGTCAGGGAATGAAGTTCCAGTGCCACCAGCTGTGGAAGCAGAGTTTCAAGATCAGATGGCCGGAGATGATGCTACATCTCAGGCTATGTTAAGGGTTTTGGAGAGAGCTGCTGGAGCAGGCATGGGCACAGGAGCCCGAAAGTCTGTGCCGGAGTAGGACTGAGAGCCAATGGGGCGAAAGTGTTTAAGGAATTTGGTGTAGCTCCTAGTACAAATGTGAGATCGCTTGAGGCAATGGAGCGGATCATGGATGATCTCGACTTCATGGATGAAGAGAAGTCAAGGAGTGGTGTCTCTTCTTGGGATTAAGCTTATCAATGGTGGCTTACGGTCAAGGAAGGTACCGTGAGTGACCATATCACCCGGGATTACTTCAAGGCTGCTCCAAAGGTAAGTATATTGGAATAAGTTATGTGGTTGCGTAGCGTAGAGCGTTCTTGAATCTGGTTCAGGGAAGTAGGTCAGTGGCGGCATATGAAGCAGAATTCCTAAGTCTTAGTTGTTATGCTTGAGGGATAGTGGCCACAGAGCATGAGAGATGTATTCAATTTAAGGATGGCCTGAAGGATGACCTACGTATGTTGATAGCTCCACAACGAGAACAAAAATTTACTGTGCTTGTAAAGAAAGCTAAGATAGCTGAGGAGGTGAGACGAATAGAAAAATTGAACCGGGATAGAGATAGGGGTGGAGGTAATAGAAACTTTGGATCATCAGGAACAACTAGGAGGAACCAGAAAAGACCTAGGTCTGATATACTGAGATGGGCTGAAAGACCTGCTGCTAACCAAACACGAAGGTGTGCCTGATGTGACAAATTCCATGCAAGCAAGTGTAAAGGTGCACTAGGAAGTGGTTTAGGTGTGGTTCTTTGGACCATCGATAAGAGATTGTCCTCAACCACGGATGAGGAAAGACCAGAGATGTGAAAATGCTCGTAGGGTAGAGGAGGTCAAGAGCCACAGAGAGGTCGTGGTCCGCCAGAGGCGATAATGGTTCTGAGAGGGTCGTGGAACACCGGTGCCGAGGCGTGAAACACTTGAGGCAAGGCAGCCTGTGGTTGGTTTATCTTTGCCAGACATCGAGAGGAGGCTGATGCACTGGTTGTCATAATCAGTACGTTTTTAATTTTTGGATTGCCTTATGTTGCATTGATTGACATTGGGTCGACACATTCATATGTTACTAGTAGTGTGTCTAAAACCTTAAGTTTAGACTCTAAAGTTACTCCTAGGGCGATGACAGTAATTAGCCCATTAGGACAATCTGTGGTAGTAGATAAACTTTATCGGGAGGTACCCTTAGAAGTTTGACAGATTTGATGGAATTACCATTTGGGGAGTTTGACTTAATTTTAGGCATGGACTGGCTAGTGAAGTATCAGGCCAATTTAGATTGTGCAACCAAGCGAATGGTGCTAAGAACCCCCGAGGGAAGTGAAGTGTTGGTAGGAGAAAGGGGGAATTGTTTGTCAAACGTAGTATCTGCCCTAAGAGCGGAAGGAATGGTGAGAAAAGGGTGCAAAGTAGATTTAATGTTTGTACGAGCTTTTGAAGCCAATAACCTAACTGTTAAAGATGTTAGGATGGTGAAAAATTTTCTGATGTCTTCCCCGAAGAGCTTTCGGGATTACCTCCAGATCGAGAAGTGGAGTTTGGACTTGATCTTCTTCTGGGAACAGTACCGGTATCTATTGCTCCATATAGAATGGCGTCGAAGGAGTTGATGGAATTGAAAGTGCAAATCCAGGAGTTATTGGATAAAGGGTTTATTCGACCAAGTGTGTCGCCTTGGGGAGCGTCGGTGCTATTCGTTAAGAAGAGGGATGGTTCAATGCGTATGTGCATTGACTATCGTCAATTGAATAAGTTAACCATCAAGAACAAATACTGTTACCAAGGATCGATGACTTGTTCGATCAGTTGAAGGGGGCCTCAGTCTTTTCAAAGACAGATCTGAGGTCTGGGTATCATCAGCTTAAGGTCAAGGAGGCGGATATTCATAAGACGGCTTTTAGGACTCGCTATGGTCACTATGAGTTCATGGTGATGCCATTTGGGTTGACTAACGCACTAGCAGCGTTTATGGATATGATGAACCGAGTGTTCCAACCCTACTTGGATCGATTTTTCATGGTTTTTATTGATGACATCTTGGTTTACTCAAGATCGGAAGAGGAGCATGATTCACATCTACGCGTGGTTCTAAAGATTCTGAGGGAGAAGCAGCTTTATGCCAAATTCAGCAAGTACGAATTTTGGCTAAAGGAAGTTACTTTTCTAGGTCAAATGGTGTCAGCAGAGGGGATTAGGGTTGACCCTCGAAAAATTGAAACGGTGTTGGATTAGAAGTCGCCTAAGTCGGTGGCAGAAATTTAAAGTTTCCTTGGTTTATCCGGGTACTACAGAAGATTTGTGGAAAGATTTTCTCTGATTGTGGCACCGTTGACTAAGTTCTTACAGAAAGGAGTTTCGTTTGTGTGGACTGATAAGCAGCAAGATAGTTTCGAGAAGTTAAAAAGGATATTGACGGAGGCTCCTGTGTTCATTCAACTGGGGGCTGAGAATGAATTTGTGATTTACTGTGATGCGTCACACGCGAGATTAGGATGCATGTTGATGCAAGATGGAAAGGTGGTTGCGTATGCATCACGATAGTTGAGACCGCATGAAGCAAACTATCCCACCCATGATTTGGAGTTGGCGGCGGTGGTGGTTGCGTTGAAGATTTGGAGGCATTATCTGTACGGGGAGAAATTTGTCATTTACACGGATTGTAACATCCTGAATAAGGCCTATGCATTTCCAGTTAAATTGTATGAAATGACAAGTTTCAAGTACTATGAATAAATTTTTGATACTTTTGGAAATCTAGAAATGCATGAAAATGGAAAGG
Source organism: Gossypium rotundifolium (assembly GCA_025506655.1). Classification (NCBI taxonomy): domain Eukaryota; kingdom Viridiplantae; phylum Streptophyta; class Magnoliopsida; order Malvales; family Malvaceae; genus Gossypium; species Gossypium rotundifolium. Next base: position 135,701,392 of record CP106734.1, on the reverse strand, counting down.
AAAATGGAAATGAAAATGAAGATAGAAATGAAAATGGAAATGGAAATGGAAATGAACACTTTTGGAAACTTAGACATTTTGGAAAGTGAACATTTTAAACCTAAGTAAATTAGGAAAGTGAACATTTTGGAAACCAAGCCAAAATAGGAAACTTGAACATTTTGGAAACTTGAGCATTTTGGAAACACGAACATTTTGAAAACCCGAACATTTTGGAAACCCAACATTTTGGAAACACTGAAAATACAGAGTCATGCTAAAATTTTAGGAAACTTAAAATGACCCTTAATGTCGAATTTCAGAGCCCAAAGGGAACTTAGGGCCAAGTAACCCTAAAATATACAAGACATGACATTTGCCCCAATAACGAACTTGGAAATGTGGCTCAAGATGCCACCTAAGGTCTTAGGAAATGGCCCAAATACAAGAGGTTTTTGGGCTCGAGTTTGAGTCATCCAGAAGCAAATAATGAAGGCTTTATTTTTGCTTCCGTATAATGAGGTGGACTGGCATGGGTTTCTAAAAAGGAAGAGTTTTATTCACATAAATATGTGAAAAATAAGAGATAATAAAGGAGTTTTATTCACATAAATATGTGAATAATAAGAGATAAATAAAGGAGTTTTATTCACATAAATATGTGAATAATAAGAGATAAATAAAGGAGTTTTATTCACATAAATATGTGAATAATAAGAGATAAATGAAGAATTATTCTTTAATTAGGAAAATAAGGAAGAGTGGTGGCCAAGTTAAGGATTCTTGGCCTAGTAATTTCGGCTATAAAAGGATGAGACTAGGGCCATTCATTATTCATTCTCCTCTCTTTTCCTCCGCCAAATATTCTTCTTAAGCATCCATTCTTTTCTTCTTTTCTTTTAGCCTCCTAGCCGATTTCCTTCTAAGCCTATTATTCCTCTCTTCTTTCATCTTTGAAACCAAATACATAAGGGAATCATAACCCATTGTTCATCAAGTCTCTAAGTCGAATCAAGGTTGAAGTGAAGGTGCAATCGATTCCTTCAAATAAGGGTAAGATCCAAGTTTAGTTTTCCATTCTTTTATATTCTAGACTTATTGAAATTTAGAGACTAATTTCGATTATTAATCTTGACCTAATCATAGAAGAAGAAATTGTTTTCCGAAGGTACACCATAGGCCACGTGTTCCCTAGTTATTCAAAGGAATTTCTGGATTTAAGATCCACAAGGTAAGTACCTAAAAGTATTCGACCAAAGCTTGTATGATTATCAGATCGGTTCTTTAATTATTAAAAAGCGAAAACTAACCCATATTGAGATTCAAGGTTGGCGAATATCAAGTGAAGGAAAACCAAGTTTTGGATTTGAATAAACACCAAATCGGCATCAAAGGTAAGTCTTTTACAAATCCTACTAGGATTTGGATATCATAGCCAAATAGAATTTATGCTAAGTAATAAAGGATGAATCAAATGTAGGGACTAAGGATCTAAACTTTAGATCTAGCTTTTGGAATCTCAAGGAATCGCTAAACAAATCAGTGTGTACCCTTACTATCCTTCGATATTATATGGCTAATTATTTTAATGTATGATATGAATAATAATGTGAATGTGGCTATGTACCACAAATGTGGCAAAGCAAAGACCTGTGCACGCTTCCTACTTCGATAGGATTGTGAAAATGTTATTTAATAACATGCGAATATATGATATGAACATGAAATTAAGTTATGCAATATATATGTTTTGGGGCATTCTGGATTTATGTGAAAGGGGAGAACAGTGTTGACTTTGGTCTCACCAACGAAGGTGTTGACTTTGGTCTCACCAACGAAAAATGTTGACTACGGTCACATTATGTAAATTTTGGTAACTTTGCTACAACAAAGGTCTAATGACACAACGCTTAAATTTGATTATAGTGTCTAAAGACACAACGTGGAGAGTAGCGGATGGAGGTTGACTTAGTAGTCCCCACTGTGCAAAAAGTTGGTACGGGGAGTGTAGTGGATGGCTAATTAGGATTGGGTTTGGGTTGCATCATAATTTCATTATTATATGGACTTGATGATTTAAACATGAATGCCTCGATTTATTGAATGATAGTATTTGTGCACATTGAGTCTGTTGACTCACCCCATTGTGGGAATTATTTTCGTGATGAGCAAAGGATTTGACCGGGTAGGTGGACCATGAGGTGGCCATGCTACATGCTAAAATTTCATTTAATTTGGACTTAATTTTATTTTTAGTTACTTTTATTCTATCTTGGGTTTTACTTGATGTAATAAGGCCTTAAGGCCCAAATGGATTATACTTTATGTTTGCTTATCGTTAAGTTCCATGCTAAGGACTATATTGGATGTATTTTATTAAATGGGCTTACAAGATTAAACAAATGGGTTTCCAATCTAAGCCCTCAAAATAATAGTTTTTCTAAAATTTACAATTTTCTAAGTATCGAAAATGATCTTGAAATCGGTTTACTTTAGGAACATACGGATCCGGCTCAGCTCGTGGTAGGGTGTGGGGTGTTTCGATTTAATATCGAGCCCGCTTTTAAACTCTTGGCTCGTGGGCTAAGGCCCAAAACATTTTCAAATCGAGCCCAAATAAGCTTTATAAAGTATCTTATGAAAAATAAGGTGTTTTCGGCATGGCACCTAAGTCTCCGACCAAATCCACGTGTAAGTACCCTAACTATCTGTGTGATTATGTGAATTATAGAAGGGTAGAAAAGGAATGGAACGTAGAATAGCATGATAGGAACATGAACCCTAGGATTAGTCTACTCAAACACAAATACATAAGACTTAATACACTAGACAAACTCGTGATTAAGTCACCGAGCTAGGTGTGGTAATCTGTTAGCGATGTTCAGGAGTGGATTCAAGAAGAGCTTGGTATTTAAGCATCCTAGTGACTCACCTCCTCTTTACTCGAATCCCACCACAGTGCGTAAGTAACTGCTCACCCTAACCAAGAGGACTTAGTCACTGCCAAACCTAATAACTAAAACCCAAAGGGACTAGCAGTATTTTTATGGAAACCCTAATTTTAAAATTTTTAAATTACCCTCTTGATTTGAAAAGAATATTTTCCTGAAATACTGATTTACAAATTTACTAAAATACCCTTAGTGGTAAAATTATAAAAAATGCCCTTGGTTTAAAAATGTTCAACTACTCAATGACTTTACCAAAATTTCATTATTTTATAAACATTCAAAACCCTAATTTGTAAAATATCAAAATACCTTGATTTTAGAAAATTACAAAATTGCCCTAACTTACAAAATTACCAAAATGACCTCGATTTCCAAAATTTTGCAACTTCATCATTTTGGAAAATAAATTTCAAAAGAACCCTCAAAATTTTGCAACTCTGAAATATCCCTGATTTATTAAAATTTTACAATTTACCTTTTTTGTGGAAAATTACCAAAATACCCTCAAGGTCCAAAATTTACGCAATACCCTCGGATTTTAAAAATTCTCCAAAATACCCCGAGAACTTTAAAATTTCCAAAAATACTTTGTGACAAAACACCAAGGAACCTTATTTTGACAAATTACGAAAAATACTCGTAGGACAAATTACGAAAATACCCCGGGTAGTGGTAAAACAACAACAAAGGAAAAAACTACAACGTTTCTCCGAATGAACTAAGGTTCATAATTGTTTGATGGATGTATGAATGGATGAAAAGACGTGTGCATGTGTGAATACGAAGAACCACTCCTAAACTCTTTTTCATAAAATTTCTTCGAGTAATAAAGTGAAACAAGTACTAATGTATAAAACTTTTAAATCGATTAAATCGCGATGTTAGAAAATGAGTTCTAAGGGATGTGAACTTAGAGATTGTGCCTAGAAATTATGATGGTTCTATTAAGATCAGAGTGCAGCAGTAAGCATAGTCGGTGAGAAAGATTGTACGATTGTCGAAGTAATTTCGAGGACTAAATTATTTTAAGGAGGGTAGAATCAGAATAACATCTGAATAAGGCCTATGCATTTCAGTTAAATTGTATGAAATGACAAGTTTCAAGTACTATGAATAAATTTTGATACTTTTGGAAATCTAGAAATGCATGAAAATGGAAAGGAAAATGGAAATGAAAATGAAGATAGAAATGAAAATGGAAATGGAAATGGAAATGAACACTTTTGGAAACTTAGACATTTTTGGAAAGTGAACATTTGAAACCTAAGTAAATTAGGAAAGTGAACATTTTGGAAACCAAGCCAAAATAGGAAACTTGAACATTTTGGAAACTTGAGCATTTTGGAAACTCGAACATTTTGAAAACCCGAACATTTTGGAAACCCGAACATTTTGGAAACCTCGAAAATACAGAGTCAGCTTAAAATTTTAGGAAACTTAAAATGACCCTAATGTCGAATTTCAGAGCCCAAAAGGAACTTAGGGCCAAGTAACCCTAAAAATATACAAGACATGACATTTGCCCCAATAACGAACTTGGAAATGTGGCTCAAGATGCCACCTAAGGTCTTAGGAAATGGCCCAAATACAAGAGGTTTTTGGGCCTGAGTTTGAGTCATCCAGGAAGCAAATAATGAAGGCTTTATTTTTGCTTCCAGAAGGCTAAGGTGGACGGCATGGGTTTCTAAAAAAGGAAGAGTTTTATTCACATAAATATGTGAAAATAAGAGATAAATAAAGGAGTTTTATTCACATAAATATGTGAATAATAAGAGATAAATAAGGAGTTTTATTCACATAAATATGTGAATAATAAGAGATAAATAAAGGAGTTTTATTCACATAAATATGTGAATAATAAGAGGTAAATGAAGAATTATTCTTTAATTAGGAAAATAAGGAAGAGTGGTGGCCAAGTTAAGGATTCTTGGCCTAGTAATTTCGGCTATAAAAGGATGAGACTAGGGCCATTCATTATTCATTCTCCTCTCTTTTCCTCGCCAAATATTCTTCTTAAGCATCCATTCTTTTCTTCTTTTCTTTTAGCCTCCTAGCCGATTTCCTTCTAAGCCTATTATTCCTCTCTTCTTTCATCTTTGAAACCAAATACATAAGGGAATCATAACCGATTGTTCATCAAGTCTCTAAGTCGAATCTCGAAGGTTGAAGTGAAGGTGCAATAGATTCCTTCAAATAAGGGTAAGATCCAAGTTTAGTTTTCCATTCTTTTATATTCTAGACTTATTGAAATTTAGAGACTAATTTCGATTATTAATCTTGATAGAATCATAGAAGAAGAAATTGTTTTCCAAGATACACCATAGGCCACGTGTTCCCTAGTTATTCAGGTGAATTTCGGATTTAAGATCCACAAGGTAAGTACCTAAAAGTATTCACCAAAGCTTGTATGATTATCTAGATCAGTTCTTTAATTATTAAAAGCGAAAACTAACCCATATTGAGATTCAAGGTTGGCGAATATCAAGTGAAGGAAAACCAAGTTTTGGATTTGAATAAACACCAAATCGGCATCAAAGGTAAGTCTTTTTACAAATCCTACTAGGATTTGGATATCATAGCCAAATAGAATTTATGCTAAGTAATAAAGGATGAATCAAATGTAGGGACTAAGGATCTAAACTTTAGATCTAGCTTTTCGGAATCTCAAGGAATCGCTAAACAAATCAGGTGTGTACCCTTACTATCCTTCGATATTATATGGCTAATTATTTTAATGTATGATATGAATAATAATGTGAATGTGGCTATGTACCACAAATGTGGCAAAAAGATGCCAGTGCACGCTTCCTACTTCGATAGGATTGTGAAAATGTTATTTAATAACATGCGAATATATGATATGAACATGAAATTAAGTTATGCAATATATATGTTTTGGGGCATTCGGGATTTATGTGAAAGGGGAGAAGCAGTGTTGACTTGGTCTCACCAACGAAGGTGTTGACTTGGTCTCACTAACGAAAAATGTTGACTACGGTCACATTGCGAAATTTTGGTAACCGTTACAACAAAGGTGTCTAATGACACAACGCTTAAATTTGATTATAGTGTCTAAAGACACAACGTGGAGAGTAGCGGATGGAGGTTGACTTAGTAGTCCCCACGGTGTGCGAGGTTGGTACGGGGAGTGTAGTGGATGGCTAATTGGGATTGGGTTTGGGTTGCATCATAATTTCATTATTATATGGACTTGATGATTTAAACATGAATGCTCGATTTATTGAATGATAGTATTGTGTGCACATTGAGTCTGCTGACTCACCCCATTGTGGGAATTATTTTTCGGTGATGCGTGTGATTTTGACCGGTAGGTGGACCATGAGGTGGCCATGCTACATGCGAAAAATTTCATTTAATTTGGACTTAATTTTATTTTTAGTTACTTTTATTCTATCTTGGGTTTTACTTGATGTAATAAGGCCTTAAGGCCCAGTGGATTATACTTTATGTTTGCTTCCGTTAAGTTCCATGCTAAGGACTATATTGGATGTATTTTATTAAATGGGCTTACAAGATTAAACAAATGGGTTTCCAATCTAAGCCCACTCAAAATAATAGTTTTTCTAAAATTTACAATTTTCTAAGTATCGAAAATGATCTTGAAATCGGTTTACTTTAGGAACATACCGAGATCCTGGTCAGGGCTCGTGGTAGGGTGTGGGGTGTTTCACGGATCATAAAAGTTTTGAAGTACCTTTTGACTCAGAAGAAGTTGAATCTGAGGCAGAGAAGGTGGATCGAGTTGTTAAAGGATTATGACTACTCGATCGAGTATCATCCAGATAAGGCCAACGTAGTGGCAGATGCTCTAAGCCGTAAGGTGATCTCTGATTTGAGAGCAATGTTTGCTCACCTTAGCTTGTATGATGATGGAAGTTTACTAGATAAACTTCAAGTGAAACCTTCATGAGTTAGTCAATTTAAGGAGAAACAGCAGAGCGATGGATTGCTTAGAGGAAAGTTGTAGTTGATCTCAAGTGATGAGCCAACGGGATTCAGTATAAATGAGGAAGGGTTATTATGTTTCCAAGGGAGAGTGTCATGCCAGAAGACCCTGAGTTGAGGCGAAGGATTTTGCAAGAAGCGCATGGTAGTCCATACGCTATACATCCTGGAGGGAGTAAGATGTTTCGAGATTTACGGGAGCAGTTTTGGTGGCCAGGCTTAAAACAAGAGGTGACTGAATTAGTGGGAAGTGTTTAACTTTGTCGGCCAGTAAAGGCGAGCATCGATTACCATCGTAATTATTGCGTACGGTAAATATTCCCCAATGGAAGTGGGAAAGGATCACAATGGACTTTGTTAGTTGGTGATCACTGTAAAACAGTCCAGTTTTAATATTTATAAAAGAGTGATCGAACTTGTAGACTGACTGCGACAACGATAGAGGCAAGTTCACCTATCGAACAGTAGTATAGATCAGGCAAGAATATCTTATCGAACCCAAGGAACCTAAAAGTACTATTACTCACTTTCTTTCTATTATTTAGCCTAAATATGGAGTGATTGGTTTATTAAACTAAAACAAATGAAATATTTAAACTAAATGCAAAGACAAAAGAAACGAAACTTTGGGAAAAGACTTTGAAGAAAACTCAATTGAGAAAGATGATACCTTCGGAAAGAATCCACCTATGACTTCACTTATTATCTATCTTTTCAATTCATATGATTTCTTTACTTAGCTTGATCCGTGAGACTCCCTAACCTATATTAAACCTTCTCTCGAAGCGAATAACGTCTAACCTTAGTTAATTAGTGGAACTCTCGCTCTCTTACGATAACCCCCTAAGGAAGCAGTAAATCGATCAATGGACTCCCATATTAGGTTTCACCCTAATCCGGCAAAATCTCGTAACCCTATCTCTAGGCGCCTGATCAACTCCGCTTAATTATGGTAGATCTACTCTTAGGTAGGGTCTATTCCTCCTCCTCCTAAGCACATCAGATAACTTTAAGCAACATAATTAAGAACAAACTAAGTATATATATCATATAAATTGAAAGAATTAAATAAAAAATCCATTATAGGTTTCATCCCCTTCAGGTATCTTAGGGGTTTAGTTCATAATTAAACAAGAAATCATCTCAAGAGAAAAGATAAAACAAAACATAGGAAATCCTTAAAACCCCCTGAAGGAATTGAAGAGGAGATCTTCCGTCTTGAGTAAAATTCTGACTCTTCAAGATGGATCAACTGGCTATCCTCGAGACAATCCCTAAACGAGTAAAGCTCTGGCAAAAAACTCTGCTAAAACCTCACACCCTTGAATTGCAGCCTTCGATTGTTTATATAGACGTTTGGAATGCTTTACTTGGCTCCTAAGTACTCGTAATTCAAGTGAAATTCATCCTAAGTGTTTGAGTGGACTTAAGATTGCATTTCTTGGGCTCCAAGCATCCAATTCCAAGTGAAACCGCTCTTTCTCGCGGTAGGGCACGGCTAAGGCACGCCCGTGTAAGTCGTGGTCCAGCCCGTGTCTCCATCCTGTTGATTTAGGCACAGCTATGACACGCCCGTGTAATATATGGGTAGAGGTCGTCGTCAGTTCCGCTAATTGAGGCACTGTAGTGTACATGAGTCGAGCCATGTTGGGCTTTTTGTCGATGAGGCACGATCGTGTAAATCAGGGTGTGACCGTGTGCAATCTAAATATTGGGGCAGGCCATGTGGCATGAAGTCTAGGCCGTGCCGACTTCTTGGGTTGGCCCAATCTGGTCCGTATTAAGCTCATTTTATGTTCTTTTTATCCTTAGGTGTTGTCCTGAGCATAAGACATGAAAAGAAAGGATTAAGAGCATCTTTTTACATAAATTGAGGGCTAAATCATCCAAAAGCATACTAAATATGGGGTTAAAATGTGTTACTTTTACGGTTTATCAGTGGGTCACCTCTCACGCCTACTAGGAAAGATTCAGTTTGGGTGATCGTTGATCAGTTAATGAAGTCCGCTCATTTTCTACCGGTTCGGGTCAATTATTCCTTTCAAAAGTTGGCTAAGCTATATATAGCGGAGATTGTAAGGTTGCATGGAGTGCCTGTGTCGATTATCTCAGACCAAGATCCTAGGTTTATGTTAAGGTTTTGGAAGGCGTTGCATCAAGCGTTGGGTACAAATTTGGATTTCAGTACAGCATTTCATCCTCAGACCGATGGATAGTCTGAGCAAATGATTCAGATCTTGGAGGACATGTTAAGGGGTTGTGTCATTGATTTCAAAGGTAGTTGGGAGGAGTTTCTGCCATTGGCGGAGTTTGCTTACAACAACAGCTATCAGTCTAGTATTCAGATGGCGCCCTATGAAGCATTGTACGGGCAGAAGTGTCATACTCCTACCTATTGGACAGAATTTGAGGAATGTCAGATTTTGGGTCTGGCGTTGGTTACCGAGACGGAGGAGAAGGTTGAGTTAATTCGAGCTCGAGTAAAGGAAGCGTCAGACTGACAGAAGTCCTATGCTGATCTGAAACGTAGGGACATAGAGTTTGCTGTGGGTGACAAGGTGTTCTTGAAAGTGTCACCATGGAAGAAAGTATTAAGATTTGGACGGAAGGGTAAGTTAAGTCCCAGATTCATCGGACCTTATCAGGTTCTGAAATGAGTTGGACCAGTAGCGTATCAGCTAGAGCTACCTCCTGCGCTAAGTCAGATTCATGATGTATTTCACGTCTCTATGTTAAGATGATATCATTCAGATCCATCTCATGTGGTACCTGTGGAGGAAATCGAGGTAAGACCTGACCTATCCTTTGAAGAGGAGACAGTGGAAATCTTGAATCGTGATGTCAAAGTATTACGAAGGAAGAAGGTTCCATTGGTGAAGGTTATATGGCAGAATCGTGGCTCTGAGGAGGCTACGTGGGAATCGGAGGAAGTGATGTGACAGTAATACCCGCATCTATTCGGATCAGGTAATTTCGAGGACAAAATTTCGTTAAGGGGGTAGAACTGTAACATCCTGAATTAATGGGCCTTTGCATTTGATGTGTATTACGTTCAATGTGTTAATTAGAGTATTTAAGGGGCTCAGATTGGGCCAACGCCTTGGTTAAATTTTCTATTTGGACATTAGAGGGTTTAAAAGATGTTATCTATGTTTCAATCACAAGTGGGCTTGTGGCCCAATGGCAAATGGTGCCACTTAGAGAGCAAGGAGGTGGCGTCAACTAAGAAGGCCCAAACGTAAGGGGCATGAAGCCCAATTCCTTTACTTGCAATTAGCTAAATTTCAGCATATAGGTGGGTAAAGTTGGACGGCAACAAGGCTTAAAAATAGGGAGATTTATCTGTTGAATAATATAGATAATTGTGCTGATATTAGTTATGAGTAGATTAAGGAGAAAAGATGGGAGTTATCTGCTATAGGCAGAGTTGGCCAAAATTCGACTCTGAGGGGAGGAGTTGGCTGAAATTCCAACTCTGAGGGGAGGAAGAATCGATTTTGATGTGGCATAAGGGGTGCCAAAATTCCCCATGTTTCTCAATTAGTCTCGATTTTCAAAAGAGGGTCATTCCGGCATTTGATAGGTAAGTGCCGAAATTCCTTATAAATAGGAGTGTATCTCTCCAAATTTCGGCATTTGAACCCTATTCTTTGTGCCAAAATTCTCAGTCCTTCTCTACATTCTCTATTCTCTCTTCTTTTCCAAAAACAGAAACCTCTCAACTTTCTTCTCATCTCCATAACTGAATACCTTTGTCTATTCCTTTTTCTCTCTGTCGATTTCTCTACTAAAAGCCGAAACCTCTTAATTCACTTTCTTTTTTCCCTTCTTTTCCTATTGTGCCAATTTCTCCATAAACTGGGATTTTCTTGAAGTGCCGATTTCTCTGTAATGATCAAATCATACAGATATCAAAAAGTCGAAAACCAGTAATCTCTAGTATCCTATCGATTTCGGGATCTCAAGGTAAGGGATTTCTTTAGATTCCCATTAAGATTCGCTATCGTAATTGAGGTATTAACTCATATGATATGGTTTAACCCTATTTCGCTATAGCATTTTTGACAAGGACTTTTTGGATGGAATAAAATATGGATCAGGCAAAGGAGAGGGTTGGGTCCGTAAAAATAATCCTTAAGTTTAAGAAACGAGCAGTGTCCGCTATTCGAGATTGGCCGCCGGGTTGTGGACCAGCTTCTGACAGTGTCGACATAGAGGGTGTCGTCGTAACCATAATAAGGTGTGTAGAATCTTAACACATAAGCATTCATATATTATATGTTTGCTAAGGGATAAAAGTTGGAAAGAAAGGCTGTATGAACAGTCGTATTACCTAGAAGGGGTAGGCATGGGATGCCAGGTACATACCTATAGAAACTTTTCTATGTGATTCATAGCATGTGAAAGTATGAGATCTGTAAGATGGCTTGATGACTTGTTTCTTGTATGTATGCATGCATGGGATGGGATTGATTGAGGGATTTATGGCAGGGGAGCAGGGTCGCGAGGCGATCGTGGCTTTGCCACAGGCAGCATGGCTGTCGAATACTATAATGTATTTCTGAGGTTCCCGTAAGCGATTGGTCTATATGATAGGCAGCATAGTTGTTGAATACAATAACGTATTTCTGAGGTTCGCGTAAGTGATCGGTCTATATGACAGGCAGCACAGCCACCGATATGGTGTGTAGCGGATGGAGGGTTGATTGTAGAAATCCCCACAGTGTAACGGTTGGTACGGGTGTGTTTAGAGGATGGACTCTTAGGTTTTGGGATGGGCCATGATGCATGACATAATCTGTTACCATTACACATTGAGTCTTGGTGGCTCACCCCTTTTATTATTCCCACACTACAGATGAGCAGTAGACCGTGGACACGGGAGCCGATGCGACTCGAGGAGCCATCAAGACTTTAATTTTCATTATGGATTATTATTATTGTTTTTTTTTGGAATATATTTTTATAATAAGGCCCCATAACTTAGGTTTTGATTTATCTTCTTTTTTGTTATGTTGGTTTTTACAACTTATGTTTTGCTTCAAAGTCTCAAATATAAAACAAAATGGAAAATAGGCTTTTCAAACCCAATCAGCACATTTAATAAAGTTATTTTTTCAAAACCCCACATTTAATGGATTATTCGGCTACAATAAACTAGTTTTTCCAAAACCCGTCGAAGCAAAGTTTTCAAGAATTAAACCCGTAGCAAACCAGATCTGATAATGACGTATGGCTCGGGTTTGGGGTGTTACAAACTTTCTTGAACTTCATGCTCATCTGAATCATTTTCTCTTCTATGACAATCATCAATTCTCACTATTTCTAGTAGGTGTGACCAATTTTATAACTGTCACAAAATGGTCCCTACTACCTTTTTTCATGAAATTCATTAAGGAAAAGATGTTTATCTAACATCAAACTCTCTTAAACTTCCAAAAAACATCATTTAACAAGCATGTCATTCAAGGGTAGATTTTTGAACATGAATCTTAGCTCATTTTATAGCTAAAATTAGCTAATTCATAATACGGGAACTTGAAAAATACGAAGAATATTAAAAACGAGGCTAAGTTGAACTTACTATGAGCTTGAAAAAAAAATGAAGAACCCTAGCAATGGTGTCTCCTAATTTTCGGCAGCAACAAGGAAGAAGATGAGTGAACTTTTCTCATCTTTATCCTATTTTAATCACTAATGAGGCCAAATGACCAAAATGCCCTTCCTCTTAAAAATTTCCATAACAGTCTCTTAAGGCCAATTTTGTCCAAAAATTAAATTTTGGGCAAATTGCTATTTAAGGGCTCATAATTAGTGTTCTAAAGTTTCATGCAAAAAGCTTCTAGAAACTCATATATTGCAACTTTTGCAATTTAGTCCTTTTTGGACCAATTGACCTCAACTTAATAAAATTGCTTTGCAAAACTTTCATACTAACGTGCAAACATGGCATAAACTTGAAAAACTCATAATTTCACCTCGGGCTCGTGACCTCGCACCACTATCCCGACTAGGCCCTAAATCGGGCTGTTACACCTTGTTTGCTGAAACTTTCGGTGGAGAAGAAGAGAGGAAAGATGATATCTTTTTCCTTTCTTTATTTTATTATAAAACATCAATTTAAGCCACCAACTTTGACCAAAATTAAAAGCTCTTGTCCACCTTATCTACATGGCCGGACAGCATCTTCAAGATGGTCTAATTGCCCTTTAAAAACCTCCAATTAACATTTCATGGTTATTTGGTACCTTTAGCCTATAGAATGAAACTTTTGCACTTTATGCGATTTAGTCTTTTTTCACGATTTAGCATGAAATCGCTAAAATTAAAGCACCAAAATTTCCATACATCCTTATAAATATGTTATAACACATAATATAACATGAAAATAATTTTATCAAACCTCAAATTAGTGATTCCAAGATCACTGTTCTGACTAGCCCCTAAATCAGGCTGTTACAATTCTCCCCCCTTTAGGGATTTTCGTCCCCGAAAATCTTATCAGGAGGAGTTGCTACCCTCATTCTTACAATGTTTCCATAAACTCTTCAAAATCACAAATCCATTTATCCTCAAGTATCTCTTGTCAACCACATTTAAGCTATCATACACAAGGTCGAGGCATCACTTGCGACCTAGGTATTTCTTCCTCCAAGGCGTATACTCAGTAATCCACTAATTTAGAACTCGATATATGTCCAAATGATCACTCGGATCTTTACCGATTGATTCACGACAATTCGAATGACATTCCTCTTCTTGGGAATTTTGTCAAGCCAAATTTGAAATCAATAAGGTTTTATCTCACTTTCTCATTAAAGTATTCACCGAATTTAATACTCTTGACTTGTACGCTTTAAAAACTTAGCCTTTAGTAGTCAACTACTCCTGGCCATAAACCCTATCATATCATGAAATGTATTCTAGTGTCGAAACATTTATGCACATAATTGTACTTCCTTATTCTTGTATTAGTAGAAATGCTACTACTAAATCTCATACCAAAACTTCCGCATACGTTTTGGATTTATCATCATTCGACATCTGTATCAAGGAAACATCAACAATGGAAACCTTATCCAACCTAGATTTTATCACCTTAAATAAATTCACTCAGAGCTTATTTAAAATACCATTTACTATCTCACTTCTGAACATTTTTGTTTTGAAAAGAAAACTCGCTCTAGTCATTAACCTCGCTGAAACTAGGATATTACCAACTAGGATCAACTGAGTAACTAACTCGCACTGCTTAACATGGATCTTTCATATCATCTAACTTACAATAAGGACACAGAAGTAATCGTCTCAGGATCACCAACCTGTCAACTCTTTTTCTTGATTCAGACTGAACTTAGTATTAGAACTTTCAATTAATAGTTCCTTTTATAGCTTTCAACTCCACTATCACAGTTTGAACATTTCGATGAGCATACCTTTGTATCATGCTCCCTACTCACGTACACACATAATTTTATTCTCTTTATGGATTCATGTGTGAATATACACAGAGCTTGAATCATATCTCAATACATTAATCTACTCTTTTCTCCATACTGAGAACATATTTTAAGCACATTCTCATATGAGTTTCTATTTCTATGCTAATCTAAAACCTTTACTATCAATATATCTCATGATAGTAGGGGCACCTCGATCGAATTCATAACTCTATTTAGCTCACTTGAAAACTCATCATACAACGTAAAACTTGTGATTTCACTTTTTATTCTAGAATCATCCCCGGCTTCCTCCTCAAAGTACCTGAATAGGGTTACAGGGAAATAAAGAAATGTCAATTTCAATTAACTAAATCGACAACCATTTTGTCTGATTTTTACTATCAGCTAACATTCTCACACAATCACGGTCTATGGAAAGAACAACTACATCATCCTTGAAAGGCAACAAATATTTATACGTAATACCCAAGGAGATTATTATAATCCATCCATGGCATCAACTAACCATGCACAAACTACAGGCTTCGAGCCAACTTACTCATACTTGCCCTTATATAACACGTTTTGTGCCACATATCGTAATCGTCTCTTCGTGATGCATTCACGAGTTCCTAAATTCACTCCTTCACATTACATTAGTACTCATCGCATTTCTACTTCTAACTCATCTACCTGCCTCATCGATCACTAGGGATAGTCAAAGACGCATATTCATCATCATTTATGTAGATACCAAACCAATGCCACATCCCTAAGGTGGTCTTATATGGAGTCTCCTCTAAATTGCCAATGCCATATGGTCTTATACTATTATCATATTCGTTACCAAAACCATATCCTGGATATGGTTTTATACGGAACCTTATCATTTCGTATCTCAACAATAGCCTTTCTATTTTAGCCCCCTAGGACTTCAATCTTATGTTCAACAACAATTACTCTATTTAGTAGAGCATTATGTACCACTGTGATACAAAGCATTCTCAATTGTGCTATCATAAATATTGCATTAATCATATACATCAATATAATTTGATATGGTAAACATAATCTCAACTTCTTCATTCATAACATGCATAACACTCTTAGCCAGCTTTAAATAGCATAACTTAATAATAGCTTTACTCACTTGACTTCCTTGCTTTCTCATTCAATCTTCACTCTTTTGCCCGAAGAATTACTAGGAATGACCGAGGATACTGAATCTCATCTCACATATATCTCGATGCCAATGCTATATCCTAGATATAGTCTTACATGGGATTTCTTAACTTGCCCTCGACTCACGTGTCTTAACAGGGACTTACTTGATATATTTGCCTATTTGCCAATGCCATGCCTTGGCTTGGTCTTATACGGACTTTCTTGTCTCATGTGAGCGACTGGGTATCCTAAGTAATTCAACTTCAATCGAGACTTTCACAGACTCAAGTTCCACATTAATATTTACTCGAGTACTAAACATTTCACTCTAATTTCTCTTACTAACACTAATCAATTAAAGAATGTCTTACAGGTTTGAGTACGTCGTTTACTTGATTGCCATAGTTCAACTATGATCTTACTCGTATCGCAACATCATAGCCCTGTTACTACTTTACATGTCATCACGACGCTATAGCCTCCCTATGGTCTTACACAAAACCTCATATCAATACCAATGCCATATCCCGGATATGGTCTTACATGGAACTCATGTCGATGCCGATGCTATATCCCAAATATGATCTTGTACGGGATCATGTATCGATGCCAATGCCATATCCCAGACATGGTCTTATATGGGATCACATATACCGTCATGGTATGGTCTTATTCATCAATTTATTATTGGACGACCGTACTCATCTTCTACACTCTACTAAATCAAACTTCCTATTTTAGCTTTCGCACTATAATACGTGTGGCTTCATAACAGAGTCATGAAACAAAACATTATATATTTTTTACTTTTACAAACACACATGAGATTTAACCATGTGGATACATTCATCTGACATCCTTCAAAAAATTGTACATATACACATATCTCGTTCTCTAGACAATTTTACTCACTATATGCACTTAACCCAATAAGTTAAGTATATAACACCATACGCACATCAAATCAATATAAATAAGTTCATCACTTCATAACTCTCATTTCATTCCTCTACTTGGAGTTATAACATTTCATACCTTATCACCCACATGTCATAAACTTATATTCATACTTCTCTAAATTTCAACAATGCATAAGCACATTTCAATTATCTCATTACCACTTACAACCTTATTGATATTAGCTCAGTTGGGAATCATTTCTGTCTTAACAAAATAGTTTTGTTAGAGCTGGGAGATATCACACTATCATGGTCCATCTATGGCATGTATAGCTAGACTCTTACTCACGCTAGGTTAGTCTGAGAACCGACTAAACCATAGCTCTGATACCACTAAATGTAACACCCCTTACCCGTGTTCTACACCGGAACTGGATATAAGGCGTTACCGTACTTAACTCACAGGGTAATACGACTTTGGGCTATCAAATTTTATTCCAAATTACAACCTTTCCACACACTCACCTCTAACATCCTTTTAATGGGCTTACGAGGCCCTAAACATTCCTCTAAAAGGTTTCAAAAATAGATCAGAAACTTTTACACACTTGGAAAATTTTTACCTGAACAGGGGCCACACGTCCGTGTAGGCTTAGGGACACGCCCATATCTTCCACCCGTGGTGGACACTGCCAAATTACACATGGCCTTAACACACCCGTGACCTCAAACCGTGTGCCACACCTTGATATACTGACTTATTCACACGGCTTGGAGCACACGCCCATGTGCTAACCGTGTGTCACACATGACCTATACAAACAGCCGTGGGGTTAGCCCGTGGTCTATTCTGACTAAAAACACTAACATGCAGGGAACACACGGCCTAGACACACGCCCGTGTCTATTCGTGTGGGCACTTAGAGGCTATCTACCAAGCCTTTTTCCACCTTCATTTCCATACCATTATATATTAGCATATAATATCACATAACATCAATATAACTCTTGAATTAAGGACATTCAATCATAAGAGTGATAAAGTCTTCATCCCTCAAGCTAGGGAGAACTATTCCCAATACATGTACAACAACTTAAGCAATCATCTATGGCTACACACAACCCAATTATAAGTTTTCTTAGGCCAACAAAATTTGGCTACATCAACAAAGACTTAATCAACATCAATTACTAGCTCTATACATGCCATGACTCATAAGGACTTGATACCTCATACCAAGTGTCTGCTCGATAGTGTGCAAACATCTCCGGTGATCTCCAACCTGAGCTAGCTAAAATAACCTATAAGAGGTGAGAAAGGAAGAGGAGTAAGCAATAATGCTTAGTAAGTTCATCTGCATAATTTGACAATTATTGATATTCACTGAATAAACGTATCTACGAGGTAATATGTCAAGTTTTTCTCATTAGCTCATGATTACTTACTCAATCATTCTTGAAGCTTACTCATTCTATCTCCTACCACATTCTTACCATGCCACAAGCCAATTTGCTCATTTAATTAACATACATTCTTACACTGATCACACATGATCATATAAAACAACACATCCAGCATTTTCGGTAAGCCACTCATTCTACTAATCTCTCGGTGGTTTCGCACTTAGCCCACCATCAACCTCTAATAGGGTGGTATCGCACACAGCCCACCAATCATTTATTCTTATGGTGATTTCGCACTTAGCTCACCAATCATTTACAAGCGATGGTATCACACACATCCCATCGATTACTAATTAGTCAGGTGGTTACGCACATAGCCCACTAATGATAATATGGTTGATGGTATCGCACACATCCCATCAATTAATAATTACTCAGGTGGTAACCCACACAGTCCACCAACGATAAAATGGTTGATGGTATCGCACACAACCCATCAATTAATAATTAATCAGGTGGTAACACACACAGCCCACCAATGATAATATGGTTGATGGTATCGCACACAGCCCATCAATAACCCTCAATGAGGTGTATTTGCACATAGCTCATCGTTATTATACATTCACAAATATATATCCACATACATTTCTCTAATTTAATGTTCATCCGTGAACATCCTCACTCACTATCATTCTTACTTAGATTCTACAATAATCCTTCACATTCACACAATGCGTTTATAAATCTATCTTATGCAACTAGGTACGTTGATTACACATAATCCACTAAGTTTTATCATATTCTGAATTCATCTCAATTCATTTCTAACACATACTTGTCCTTCTCATGGCACAACCACATACTTTCTCTCTTTCAACATACCCATTGAATCACTTAAATTATTAAATAACACTCTTGAGTCTCATACGCATAACGTCATATTGACATTATACCCCAATAGGGTCTTACATGATATATCGTATTGATGCTATGCCCCTGGCATGGTCATATTCAATACCTCACACTGAGGCCATATGCCAACATGGTCTTACACGAGACCTTAACTATCATCATATCATGCTATATACATTTTCTATTACTCTTAGATTCTTTTAACATCTCATCAAAAGATATTTCAAACATTCATTGAGTCAATATACATTCCATATTATATTGGAATATTAAATTAGCTCGCACGTAATTGCAACAATCGCACATGAACTGACCTCGATGTCGAAAGGGCCAAAAGGGACATTTTGCCCACATTTCTCTTTTCACCCGTTCCAGGTCTGAATCTCATTTTCTTTAATCTAGAACAATGTAATTTACTGATTTAATCACCTATAAATCATAATATACCAAAATCTACACTTTAGGAAAAATCACTATTTTGCCCCTACACTTTGGCAAAATTACTATTTTACCCCTAGGCTCGTAAATAATTTTTTATCACATTTTCTTGTTAAGCAAGCCTAGATGAACATTTAATCCTCTTATAACTATCCATAATTTCATCTATTTCATGCCTTAATGAACAAATTACAACTTTTGCATTTTAGTCCCAGCTAGGTGTTTTCATGGCTACACCTTTCACAAAAGTTGTTTCTCATCACTTTAACATTCATTTTCTCCCATAAAAACTCAGCTAACAACTTAAAATCTCACATGGTAAATCTCTAAACTTTTTACCATAATGCAAAATAGTCCCCTCTTTAGAAAGCTTGAGCTTTAGGGATCTCAAAAGTACAATTTTCTTCAAGAAAAACCATCAAAATCACTTACTTGGGTGGAGTAAAGTTTGCTGAAATTTTGAGCTTTCAAACACCCCTTGTTTGCTGAAACTTTTGGTGGAGAAGAAGGGAGGAAAGATGATATCCTTTTCCTTTCTTTATTTTATTATAAAACATCAATTTAAGCCACCAACTTTGACCAAAATTAAAAGCTCTTGTCCCCCTTGTCTACATGGCCGGCCAACATATTCAAGATGGTCTAATTGCCCATTAAAAACCTCCAATTAACATTTAATGGTTATTTGGTACCTTTAGCCTATAGAATGGAACTTTCGTACTTTATGCGATTTAGTCCCTTTTTGCGATTTTGCATGAAACTGCTAAAATTAAAGCACCAAAATTTCCATGCATCCTTATAAACATGTTATAACACATAATATAACATGAAAATAATTTTATCAAACATCGAATTAATGATTCTGAGATCACTGTTCTGACTAGCCCATAAATCAGGCTGTTACAAGAAATTCGTTAACTCATATTTAAGAGTGCTCTTTAAAGCTCATAATTAGGAAATCCTCTCTCAAGCCATATAATAGGAAGCTCACAAAGAGCCTATATCAAGACACTCATAAAGAGCTGCGGTGTGTTCGCAACACATCCAGGACCACAACTAATCGAGAAATCTTGTATCCATCGAATTTCATTATTCAAACGAGATTTAATATTTATCGGGCTTTGTCGGATATGTAACCTATTTCATATATTTGGAATTTATACAATTCACATACAGACCATTTAATTCAAGCATATAAATATACACAATTTAGTTACACCAACTTACCTCCATAAATGTTCGTGTACGTAAAATCTACTAATCTGACATTTTCTCTTTTCCTCATTCTAACTCTGAATTTGGTCTATCCGAATCTATATGAATGAATTTGAAATTAATTCATTTTCATTTCAATTCAATTCACATCTTAGGAAAATTTACCATTTTGCCCTAAACTTTTAATTAATGATAATTTCGTCCCTAGGCTCGAAAAATGAATTCATGCAATTTAATCCTTATTCCAAGCCTATAAAATTTTTACATGTAAAATTTACAGCTCATGTATTTCATAAAATATAGAATTTTTCCATGATTTTTACATCTTTTCAATTTAGTCCCTAAATCATAATTTCATCAAAATTCCCTTTACAAAAGTTGTTTATCTATCAATAACCTTTTATTTTCTACCACGAAACTTCATAATTCATCTATATTCATCTATGGAAAAACCCTAGTACCTTGATAACTTTTCAAATTAATCACTGAGATAGCTAGATTAAGCTATTACGTTTTCGGAAATATAAAAATCATTAGAAATGGGTAAGAGTACTTACCTAATCAAGCGAAATAATTTGGATTGAAATTAGGTTTCTATGGCTAGGGTTTACATGCTTTTTAATTTGGGAAAGATGATATAAATGATGATATTTTTATTTTTTTATCATTTATCATCTTTTATTATTTCACTTTCCAATTTCATCCTTTTCTTTATTTTATTTTCCATTGATGAACTATCATCCTCAACCACTAAGCATTTTCCATGGTCTATTTTCCATATAACGACCTCAAATTTTGAATTCCATAGCTATTTAATCCTTTTAGCTATTAGAAATCAACATTTGCACTTTGTGCAATTTGGTCCTTTATCAAATTAAACATGTAATCGGCAAAATTTCTTTACGAAAATTTTATACGACATTACTATCATACTATATACCATAAAATAATATAAAAAAAATTCTTCTTCTGAAATCAAATTTGTGGTCTCGAAACCTTGTTCCGATTTTATCGAAAACGTGCTATTTACTCAAAATCAGCATAGTTTTCTCTATTGTCAAGTTTTTGGGTTTTCGCTCAAACTCTTGGATTTTTTTCATATAATGTAACGATTAAATTCCTTATGAGTTTCTAATGTTATTTAGTCTTTAAAACTAAGTTTTCAGCCTTTAAATCACATGTTTTGAATAAAAGTTGAAACTTGGGCCGTTAATGGTGAAATTCGAGATTTTGCATAAAATTGATGTTTCAAAGTGTTTTTCAATTAGTTTTGATGTCATTAGAATGTTTCTAAACTTAATTTAAAGTTTCGTGAAGGATTTCTAAGGATTTAATGAATTTTCATGAAAATAGCCAAAAACATGTCGAAAAAGTTAATACAATGAATTGAGTGCTTTTGTGTAGTTTAAAGGTTGGGCATTAGTCATTGACAAATAATTAGATGAATGAAACTCGTTTTACGTAAAAAGATTAAGTGTAGATCGAGATATTTGGATTTTAAGTTGGTTATGTTAATGGTTTCGACTACATGAGAAGATAGCTTAGGCTTATGTTTTTAATTGCTTGTGGTGAGTCCTTGGCTAATTTTTGAATGTATTGTTGTGTGAATTTGTTATCTTGAAGTTCTGGATTTGATAGGACCTTCTAGGAGTAGAGATAAAGGCAAGAAAAAAGCTAGTTTGAGCTTTAAAATTTTTCTTCAAAAGCATGTTTAGGATAATTACTTGTGGACATAATTTAATGCGTTATTTCAGAATTTAGTAGTAGCCTAAACCCCTACTCTAAATTTCAATTGTAAGCTTTCTCATACCTATGCTATCTTATGAATAATGTGTTTATGTGTTTGTGAATATGTGAATTGAGATGAGGTGCTATAGCATGTGGTATGTGGTTATGGTAACTGTTGTGAAAGTGCAAATGTGTACATGTTATGTATAGTGTTTTGCTAAAGATGCAAATATGTAGTGGTAGTGCATGGATAATCGGTAAGTGATATGTTTTTTATTTTGGATATTTTGGCATTGTGATCTTGAAATTGTTGGAGGCATGCCATAGGGGATATATGTACAGTGATTGAAGGGTAATGGAATGTGAGCTAAGCTCCATTCAACGGGACATGTAAGGGGAAAAAAGGAGAGTGTTAGCTTTATGCTTCGCTTTTGGAACATGTTTGGCTCTATGAGTCTATGTGGTGTGTAAGAACCCATTTATGCCGGGTTCATATTAACCAATTATTAACCAAATTAAAACCAAACAAAATATTAAAAAAACCAATAATAAAGTCCATAAAGTCCATGTCCATTACAAATTTAAAATCCAAGCTAGCCTACCCAATTGCAATAAGCCCAACCCATTTGCAGCCCAACCAAAACAGGCCCTAAAACCCAAACAAACTAAACCACTACCCAAATTTGCAACGGCTCAATTTTCAGAACGACCCGAATGGCCCAACTTTGGGTTTTAGAATTTGAAACCCTAGAACCTAGCCCCACAATGTCATAAGCAACTCAGCCTCCAACGCCTCAGACGTGCCATGTGACCACGCAGCGCCGCCACGCTCTGACGTCGACCTCTGTCTCTCGCCAAGCCATCGTACCTACACAAGGAAAAGACAACAACAATAAATAATAGCAGAGAAAACAACGAAAAATAGGATATTTTTATTATACATTTTTCCTGGCTATAAAGAAGCCTAATACAACCATTGTAAAGGTTTTTTTTTTACAGAAATAGAAATCAGAAAAGAGAGAGAATCGATTTTTTTTTATATTTACGAACACTAATTTATGCAAAAAAAAAAAAGGTTGAAAAGGTGATTAACCCTTTTTTCGTTCGAGTTCCTCCCCTTTTTTTACTTCTGCTTTTGATTTTCTTTTTTTATTATATATATATTTGAAATAAACGAAAAGAAAGTAAGGAGGGCTTACCAAAAATCACCCGTGGTCACGTTGCCGGAGAGTCCTTGTGCAACACCGGCCATTGGCCCACGATGGCGGTGCGACAGACACCGAAGGCCCTAGATCGGACTGGGAAAGAGCTAAAAGGGGAAGAGGGATATTTGAGAGTGTTTTAGGTTTTTTTGAAAAGAGAAGAGGAGAAAATGATGATAAAAAAATGATTCTTATACCTATTAAAACGATAGCGTTTTATCAGGGGCTTTCTAAATACAAAACGGCACCGTTTTAATTGCGACCCCCGCGCGCGTGACCCGACACGGGGTAGGATCCGCGCGTTTTTCCTTGGATGGGCTATTTCCCATTTTTGTCCTTCCGCATTTTACTTCTTTTTAATTAAGTTTTATTTTATTTAAATTTCGCCTTTAATTTTTGTTCTATTTTAATTTAGTCCCCTTTTAAACGCGGCGTTTTCTCCAGTGGAAATATTTACGTGCTTGGTCCCTTTTCTTTTACTCCGCTATTCGATTAGGCCCTTTTTACTTCTTTTCTTTCTTTTAAATCTTGCCCAGTAATTTTGGCACAGTCTTAATTTAGTCCTTTTTTAAACGCTACATTCAAGGGCCCGGTAAATTATGTTTCTAATCCCCTTAGTTTAGGTGCACTGCTTAGGTCCTAAATCCAATTTTCATGACTTTATTTATTTAAAATTACTCTTTTAATTTTTTATTTGCAATTAAGTCTGCATTTAGGTTTTCATTATGCTTGCTTATTTGTTATAAATTATTCATTAAAAATGTTGTGTTAATATATAAGGTATTGAACTATTTCATTCATTTTACTGTTTTGATATTTTCATTTATATAATTTTTACAATTCCTTTTTTATTACTTTGTTTTAAATATTTGTTTAAATAATCTTGTATATTATTAATTTATATATACATATATAATAAGTGTTAAAATTATTTTTATACATTATGGATTTCATACATATATTTTCTTTTAAATCTATTTATATGTATAGGTATATTTTAAATTTATTTATATAATTTATTTACTTTTAAGTCCATACTTCATTATACATTTTTGTTTATTTCAAAACCTTCATGCATTATTATTTTCCTATGTAAATGATTTATATTATGTTTCATTTTATATATATTATCAATTTTGGATCAACACGTTTTGGTTAAAATTTTTATTCTTATATTATTTATTCCAATTACTTTTATACATCATTATTATTTTTGTATATATTTATCAAGTTTTATTATGTATATATTATTTAACTTGACACATACTATTTTATGTATAATATTTGCTTATTTGTTTTAAAATGTGCTATATTTTATTTCATTCTTAATTAGTTATATTTTCAATCTTTGATTCTTGATTAATAATGTTAGTGTAACACCCCAAACCCGGTCAGCACACCACAACCAGATCTGGCATGTCACGGAGTGAAAACCTTTTAAAACGAAAGTTTGTCAGAAAATTTTCTTAGAAAACCCTTTTAGAAATCCTTGCTTACAGTCTAATTATTGTTACAAGTTTTTAGAAACCATTCAAGTTATCTTTGTTATCATATATTAAGTGGTGTTACCCGATGGCAACATTTTTTTTTTTAAAACAAACGAAGGTGTTATAGTTTTGAAAACATTGCGTTTTGCCGGTTAATTAATAAAATCATATATCCCACATAGTTAAAATAATAGCAAGTAATAAAATGAAACCAAAAATAAATCTTAGCGGCCTTATTACATAACCCAAAAACCGAAATTTAAAATTTAAAAAGTAACTAAAAGAATTCAAAGTCCCACGAACATGCATGGCTGTCTCGAGTCCTTCCGGCCCCATCTCCGCAATCTACCCATCTGCAAAATATAAGGGAAGGGTGAGTCACCAAGACTCAGTGTGTAAATCCCCAACCCAATAGTGCATTCACTTACACAAGTTATCAGTAAAAACATGCAAACCATGCAAAACGTGCATCCCATAACCTAGCCATCCAAACACCTTTAACTACCCCGTGTGGTCAAAACCACTGGTGACCGTAGTCACAAATAAATCGGTGTGGTCAAAACCACTGATGACTGAAGTCACAAATCAAGTGATGGGGCCAACCCATCGTGGGGTCAAAACCATTGATGACAATCCCGTAAATAATCTCGTGGGGCCAACCCACTGTGGTACCAAACCACTGGGATGAGTCACAAATCGATATGTGGTCAAAACCACTAGTGGTCAAAACCACTGGGACTTAGTCACAATTTATAATATCAAGACGGGGCCAACCCGTCGTGTGGTCAAAACCACTGGTGACAGTCCAAAATAAATCATCCCCCTCCTCTCATCAAACCCATCATCATGTTCATAACATATGTGTCATAATATCAAATGATCATGCTAATAACATATATCATAGCATTTAACAGATTACAATAATGTGTACGAAGAATCACATAACAGGAGACTTACCCGGAATCCAAGCTTATGCCCACAAGACAAAGTCACTAATACCAAGGGTTATACAGTAACATATCAAGCATCATTAAACTAATAAAGTGTGTAAGCGTTTACACACGACTATCTGTGAAATCCGAAACTACGCGATACTACGAGATCCTGAAACGTATGTCCTTACTGCACCTATAATCGGCCAATACCACCCTTTAGATTTAAAGCCATTCGACTTATTCACAAATCCCGAAGGATATGTCGCACTTTAGTAATACTCACCTTAATGCCGATTTGGTTTCCAACCAAGTCCCGGTTACACACTAATCCCCTTGCAATCGCCAAACATAGAACACACAAATGGTTAGCCTTGCTTTTGAACGACTTTAGAAATAAATCTTGAAACGTTTAAGCCTTACTTAGATCGCCACCAAATCCGAAGATTGACTCACACCTTCCTCCTACAATCGGCTTAACACATCATTAGAGATCTAGAGGCCATTTGGCCAAAACATAAATCTTGAAACCAAAAAGGGATTATCATCTTCTTACCTTGAGGACTAAATCAGCTTCTAAACACCAAAGATCGGCACCCCTTAATGGTGTTAGAGGTTTCGGCAATCCAAAGAGTGAGGCCACCAAGGAGATTTCGGCACTTGTTATAACAAAAAGAAAATGCAAGAGAAGAGAGATTTAAAAACAGGGTATTCGGCCAAGAAGAGAATCAACAAGGCTTCAGCTTTTTCTTGTACATTGGAAAGGTGAAGGTGAATAATGCAATGGAGAAGAAAGAATTAGGCAAAGGTGAATGCAACCACTTTCGGCACAAGAGGCTTTGAGAAAAAGAAAACGAATGGAGAAGGGAGTATTGCTTTTGAACAAAATAAAGAGAAGAAGAAAAGTGAACCAAAGATAGTTTTGGCTTATACCAAATAAGAAATGAGAGGCTGATCAATGGGACCCAAAAACAAAAAGATGAGAGAAGGAGAAAGGAAGAAAAGAACTATCAAAGCTAGCCGAAAATGCACCCTCCTTGGCTAAGGAGATTCGGCCTAGTCTAGCTTCCCAAACCGTCTACACCTCCTCCCCTAAAGTCCAAAATTCAACCAACTCTTCAAGACTCCCACTCCTAGCCGTCCCCCTTATCATGCCTTGAATTGCTCCCATCCACTCATTCAAACAAGTTTGGATGAGTCCAACACCTAGAATCTCTCCCCTTCATCCATTTAAAATCTGATAGCTTAATCCTCATCCATCAAGAGAGTCCCACCTGAGCACTCCTCTCCTTGCTTGTGGCGTGAAAAAGGATAAGCAGGAGTGCAATTCCTGTAGCTCGAACACAGGCGCTCCCTCTTTGCATGTGGCGTCACTCCTCTGACACCCTAGTGGCGCCTCCTTGCCACTTTTCCCATTGATTTTTTGTGGCAAACTTCTCCAATAAAATCCCTTAACCCCTCTCTCCCTTAGCTCCATTTCCTTAAACGCCAAAACATAATTCTTAGCCCTAACTCAGGCCTAACCTAGCGTTATAACTAGACCCCAAAACATGTTAAATGAACATTATAGACAATTCATCGCATGCAACACAAGTAAAACGCAGAACCCCATTTTAAGGATGTTACAGTTCTACCCCCCTTAAAAATAATTTCGGCCTCGAAATTACCTGATCAGAAGAGTTGAGGGTATTTCTGCCTCATCACATCCTCGGGTTCCCACATGGCCTCCTCCGTACCATGGTTCCGCCATAATACCTTCACCAGGGGTTCTGACTTCCTACGTAGAACTTTGACATCCCGATCTATGATCTGTATCGGCTCCTCCTCGAAAGACAAATCTGAGCTTACCTCAATCTCTACAACTGGTACCATGTGTGACGGATCAGATCGATAGCGCCTAAGCATCGAAACATGGAAAACATCGTGAATCTGACTTAACTCTGCTGGCAGCTCGAGCTTATAAGCTACCGGTCCTACTTGTTTCAACACCGTGTACGGCCTGATAAACCTAGGGCTTAGCTTCCCTTTCCGTCCAAATCTTAGCACCTTCTTCCATGGCGATACCTTTAGAAAAACTTTATCACCCACTGCATACTCTATATCTC
This sequence comes from Gossypium rotundifolium, assembly GCA_025506655.1. Classification (NCBI taxonomy): domain Eukaryota; kingdom Viridiplantae; phylum Streptophyta; class Magnoliopsida; order Malvales; family Malvaceae; genus Gossypium; species Gossypium rotundifolium. The sequence continues at coordinate 135,673,568 of CP106734.1, read as the reverse complement.
TGCATTTAAGATCGACGTAAGACTTTTGCCTATCTGACGCTTCCTTGAGACGAGCCCGAATCACCTTAACCTTATCCTCAGTTTCTGCCACCAACTCCGGACCCAAAACATGCCGTTCACCCAACTCTGTCCAGCACGTAGGAGTACGACACTTCCGTCCATACAGTGCCTCATATGGTGCCATCTGGATACTCGCTTGATAACTATTGTTATAAGCGAATTTCGCCAATGGTAGATACTCCTCCCAACTACCACTGAAATCTAGAACACAGGCCCTTAGCATATCCTCTAAAATCTGAATCACCCTTTCAGACTGTCCATCAGACTACGAGTGAAAGGTTGTGCTGAAATCCAACCTCGTTCCCAAGGCTTGATGCAAAGCTCTCTAGAACCTCGACGTGAACCTAGGATCCCTATCCGAGATGATTGACACTAGCACCCCATGCAACCTTACAATCTCGGCCACATACAATTTGGCTAGCTTCTGGAGCGAATAATCAACCCTCACCGATATGAAGTGAGCTGATTTGGTCAGACGATCCACAATCACCCAGACTGAGTCCTTTTTTCTAGGCGTGAGGGGTAGCCCACTGACAAAGTCCATGGTAATCCTTTCCCACTTCCACTGAGGAATCTTCTTTGGTCAAGTAAACTCGACGTGTCGATGCTCGCTTTGACTCACCGACACGTCAGACACTTACCCACAAACTCAGTCACTTCCCGCTTCAACCCTGGCCACCAAAACTACTTTCACAAATCCCGATACATCTTGCTACCTCCAGGATGCATAGCGTATGGGCTGCTATGTGCATCCTGAAGAATCTTTTGCCTCAACTCCCCGTCCTTCGGCATACAAGCTCTCCCTTGGAAACACAGTACTCCATCGTGAGTCAAGCTATATCCTTCCAACCCATTATTCTATACTTGCAACTTTCGAGCATTCAAACCCTCATCCACTAACTGTTTCTCTTTGATCGGCTCCACCCAAGTCGGCTTTACTTGCAATTCTGCCAATAAACCCCTATCGTCATACATACTAAGTTGGGCAAACATCGCTCGCAAATTTGCTACCACCTTTCAGCTCAATGTATCAGCTACTATGTTAGCCTTGCCCGGATGATACTCAATCGAGCAATCGTAGTCCTTCAACAGCTCAATCCATCTGCGCTGTCTCAAGTTCAAATCTTTCTGAGTCAGAAGATACTTCAAAATCTTGTGATCTGTGTAGACCATCGACTTCTCTCCGTACAGATAATGTCTCCAAATCTTCAAGGTAAAAACCACCACAGCCAACTCTAAGTCATGCGTCGGGTAGTTACCCTCATGCGGTCTTAGCTATCGAGACGCGTACGCTACTACTTTCTCTTTCTGCATCAGCACACATCCCAAACTAGTATGTGATGCATCACAGTAGACCGTGAATACCTTTCCTGCCTCAGGCTGTACCAGAATCGGAGCTTCCGTCAAAATCTTCCTCAACTTATCGAAACTTTCTTGCTGTTTCTCCGTCCACACAAATGGGACTCCCTTCCTTAATAGCTTAGTCAACGGTGCCGCGATCAGAGAAAATCCTTCCACGAATCTCCGATAATACCCTTCCAGACCTAAAAACTCTGAATTTTACAACCGATGTCAGCGGTTTCCAATCTAAAACTGCCTCAATCTTGTGAGGCTCCACTCTAATCCCTTCAGCGGACACTATGTGACCCAAGAAAGTCACTTCCCTAAGCCAGAATTTGCACTTCCTGAATTTGGTAAAGAGCTACTTCTCCCTCAGAATTTCCTATACCACCTGCAAGTGTGTATCATGATCATCCTCAGTCTTGGAGTACACCAATATGTCGTCTATGAATACCACGACAAACTGGTCCAAGTACTACTGGAACACCCGATTCATCAAGCTGTCGGTGTGTTGGTTAACCCGAACGGCATTACCAAAAACTCGTAATGCCCATATCGAGTACGGAATGCCGTCTTATGGACATCAGCCTCCTTCACTTTGAGTTGATGATACCCTGACCTAAGATATATCTTCGAGAAAACTGATGCACCCTTAAGTTGATCAAACAAGTCGTCAATCCGGGGCAACGGATACTTGTTTTTGATCGTCAGCCTGTTCAGCTGATGATAGTCTATACACATCCACATTGTACCATCTTTCTTCTTAACAAAGAGTACAGGTGCTCCCCAATGAGATATACTCTGTCAGGTGAAACCTCGGTCCAACAAATCCTGAATTTGAGCCTTCAGCTCCACCAATTCTTTTGGTGCCATCCTGTACAGGGCTATAGACACTGGCGCAGTTCCAGGTAACAAGTCTATACCAAATTCAACTTCTCGATCTGGAGGCAAACCCGGAAGTTCTTCTGGGAATACATCAGCGAATTCCTTCACTGTTCGAACATTCTCTACTGCTAACTCCTTGGCCTCCAAGGCACACACTCGAACCAAAAATGCTTCACAGCCCTTTCTGACCATTTTCTCAACTTTCAATGCAGAGACCACATTGGATAAGTAATCCCTCCTATTACCTATCATCACCACCTCCTCACCTTTCATTGTCCTCAACACCATACGCTTAGCCGCGCAATCCAAACTGGCCTGGTACTTCACCAGCCAATCCATCCCAAGAATCAGATCGAACTCCCCAAACGGCAGTTCCATCAAATCAGCCAAGAACACGACCCTTTGAAGTTCTAGGGGTACGTCCCTATACAACTTATTTACTCCTACAGAGTGGCCTAGAGAGCTAATTACTGTCATCTCCCTAAAAGTAATCTCAGAGTATAAATTCATAGTCTTCACTATGCTACTGGCTACATATGAGTGCGTCGAACCCACATCTATTAAAGCATTATAAGGAAAACCAAATATTAGGAATGTATCGGTTATAACGTCCGGTACGTCACCTTTTCTCGACGCCTCACTGCGTAGACTAATCTAGGCTGTCTCACCTCTGCACCACTTGCACCTCTGCCCAGTGCTCCACGGCCTCTACCAGATCCATTACCTCCTCTAGCAGCACCACGGCCCCTCTGTGGCTGCTGAACATCCCTCCTGTTCTGAGTACGGTTCTGATTCTCAGACTGCAATCTAGCTGACCGCTGTGGACAATCCTTCACTCGATGCTCCATCGACCCACACTCAAAACATCCTCTATTTCCAGTCCAGCATTCCCCCATGTGAGACTTTCCACACCGAGCACATCGTGGCAGTCACTGAGTATTATCAGTAGTAGGCCTAACAGCTTGATTCGGCCCACTATATCTCCCTATTATTGCTAATTCTCGCTAGACCCAGATGATCCAGCATTCTTTTTATTCCATCCCCGATCCTGATTTCGTCTCATCGACTGTTTCACCTCCTCAGCAACTTTGGCCTTTTCCACTAAGACCGTAAACTCTCTCTCCTACTGTGGAGCAATCAGTAGCCTCAAATCATCCCTTAATCTGTCCTCGAATCTAACACACCGCTCATGCTCCGTAGCTATAATACCCCGAGCATATCGGCTCAGCCTTAAAAATTCTACCTCGTACTACGTCTGATTTATTCCCGAACCAAATTTTTAAAACGCCTTCCTTTACACATCAATATAGCTAGACCCTACATATTTCTTCTGATAAGCTATCTTAAAATAGTCCCAAGTGAGGTCATCCACTGCTGCACTATCCCGAACCGTGAGCTACCACTGGTATGACTCATCCCGGAGAAGCGACACTACTCCTTTTAGCTTTTCCTCAGCCGTTAGATCCAAGTCATCCATGATTCGCTCTGTTGCTTCCAGCCAATACTCAGCTGTATTGGGCACCACACCAGACACACCTCGGGACACTTCAGCTCCATTGACTCGGAGTCGCTCAGATACGGATTTCTGAGCTCTCGTACCTTCACCTGCTCCAGCCACCCTTTCAAGCACTCGTAGCATCGCCTGCGACACTGCATCATCCCCTGTCTGATCCTGATACTCAACACCAGCAGCTGGTGGTAGGGGTATCTTATTTTTTGACCCTTATCCAGACCTAACCGGTTCCGATACGGTCGTTCTACCTCTACCGCGTCCTTGCACATTCCGACCACGTCCCCTAGTACTCATATCTAATCGCGGTTTATCTGTTTAAGAGATTTTTATGAATTAGCCTCTGTTCCACTTATTACCCACGAATAAATTTTATGTAGAGAAATTTGGTAGTGGTTCTTTCGATCATCACACAGTTTTTAGTTCAACTTCCTACCCTCATTCCACGTGTAAGGGTATTCTCGTCATTTCACTACTCGGGGGTACTTTCGTAATTAGCCTATCGGGGTATTTTAGTAATAAAATAGAGTTAATTTGAAAACTTTTACAAATCATAGATATTTCAAAAATTCCAGAAATTGGGGGTATTATGGTAATTTTATTAGGGCATTTCATAATTTTCATAATCTATTTTTTGATATTTATTTATTTATTATTTTATTATTTTTATTCAAAATATGGTTCAAGGTTATTTTACAAAATAAAGGTATTTTGAAAATTTTCAATTCAAGGGTACCTCGGCAATTTCCATACTAAGGGCATTCTGGTAATTTTACAAGTCAGGGGTAATTTGGTCATTTTTCAAATTAGGGGTGTTTTGGTCTTTTTCCAAATCAGGGGTACTGTGGTAATTTCAAAACTAAAGTTTAAAGTGTTTGAAGCAAAGCAATTTGGTCCTTTTGGGTTTTAGTTATGAAGTTTAGCTTTGTGAATAAGTCGTCTTATTTGGGTGAACCAGTCACTCACGCACTGTAGGATTCGGGTGAAGAGGAGGTGAGTCATTAGGACTGCTTAAATACCAAGCTCCCCCTTAAATCCAATCCTAGAAATGCACAAAACAGTTGCCACACCGTTAGCTCAGTGACGTACTCACAGGTTTATTTAGTGGATCATTAAGTCTTATGTATTTTGTGTTGGAGTAGGCTATTCCTAGGGTTCAAAAATCCTATTCTACTAATCTACGATCCCGAAATACCCATTTCCCCCACATATAAATCACACAAGTAGTTTAGAAGTACTTACCTGGGCGGATTGGTGCCGGAGACTCGTTGCCATGCTGTTCATCCCATGTATTTCCAACCGAGAACATTTCAAAACCATACCTTAAAATGTTTTGGGCCTCGGGCCCACAGTCGAGTTTTTTGAACCTAGCTCTGATACCAAAATTGTAACACCCCAAACCCGGTCAGCACACCACAACCGGATCTGGCATGTCACGGAGTGAAAACCTTTTAAAACGAAAGTTTGTCGGAAAATTTTCTTAGAAAACCCTTTTTAGAAATCCTTGCTTACAGTCTAGTTATTGTTACAAGTTTTTAGAAACCATTCAAGTTATCTTTGTTATCATATATTAAGTGGTGTTACCCAATGGCAACGATTTTTTTTAAAAAAACAAACGAATGTGTTATAGTTTTGAAAACAATGCGTTTTGCCAGTTAATTAATAAAATCATATATCCCACATAGTTAAAATAATAGCAAGTAATAAAATGAAACCAAAAATAAATCTTAGCGGCCTTATTACATAACCCAAAAACCAAAATTTAAAATTTAAAAAGTAACTAAAAGAATTCAAAGTCCCACGAACATGCATGGCCGCCTCGAGTCCTTCTGGCCCCATCTCCGTAATCTACCCATCTGTAAAATATAAGGGAAGGGGTGAGTCACCAAGACTCAGTGTGTAAATCCCCAACCCAATAGTGCATTCACTTACACAAGTTATCATTAAAACATGCAAACCATGCAAAACGTGCATCCCATAACCTAGCCATCCAAACACCTTTAACTACCCCGTGTGGTCAAAACCACTGGTGGTCAAAACCACTGGTGACCGTAGTCACAAATAAATCGGTGTGGTCAAAACCACTGATGACCAAAGTCACAAATCAAGTGATGGGGCCAACCCATTATGTGGTCAAAACCATTGATGACAATCCCGTAAATAATCTTGTGGGGCTAACCCACTGTGGTACCAAACCACTGGGATGAGTCACAAATCGATATGTGGTCAAAACCACTAGTGGTCAAAACCACTGGGACTTAGTCACAATTTTTATTTTCAAGACGGGGCCAACCCGTCGTGTGGTCAAAACCACTGGTGACAGTCTAAAATAAATCATCCCCTCCTCTTATCAAACCCATCATCATGTTCATAACATATGTGTCATAATATCAAATGATCATGCTAATAACATATATCATAGCATTTAACAGATTACAATAATGTGTACGAAGAATCACATAACAGGGGACTTACCCGGAATCCAAGCTTATGCCCACAAGACAAAGTCACTAATACCAAGGGTTATACAGTAACATATCAATCATCATTAAACTAATAAAGTGTGTAAGCGTTTACACACCTGACTATACGCGAAATTCTAAAACTACGCGATACTACGAGATCCCGAAACGTATGTCCTTACTGCACCTACAATCAGCCAATACCACCCTTTAGATTTAAAGCCATTCGGCTTATTCACAAATCTCGAAGGATATGTCGCACTTTAGTAGTACTCAGCTTAATGCCGATTTGGTTTCCAACCAAGTCCCGAAGCTACACACTAATCCCCCTTGCAATCGGCCAAACATAGAACACACAAATGGTTAGCCTTCGGCTTTTGAACGATTTTAGGAAATAAATCTTGAAACGTTTAAGCCTTACCTAGATCAGCCACCAAATCCAGGAGATTCGGCTACACACCTTCCTCCTACAATCGACTTAACACATTATTAGAGATCTAGAGGCCATTTGGCCAAAACATAAATCTTGAAACCAAAAAGGGATTATCATCTTCTTACCTTGGGGACTAAATCGGGTTTTAAACACCAAAGATCGGCACCCTTAATGGTGTTAGAGGTTTCGACAATCCAAAGAGTGAAGCCACCAAGGAAATTTTGGCTCTTGTTATAACAAAAAGAAAATGCAAGAGAGGAGAGATTTAGAAACAGGGTATTCGGCCAAGAAGAGAATCAACAAGGCTTCGACTTTTTCTTGTACAATGGAAAGGTGAAGGTGAATAATGTAATGGAGAAGAAAGAATTTGGCAAAGGTGAATGCGACCACTTTTGGCACAAGAGGTTTTGAGAAAAAGAAAACGAATGGAGAAGGGAGTATTGCTTTTGAACAAAATAAAGAGAAGAAGAAAAGTGAACCAAAGATAGTTTCAGCTTGTACCAAATAAGCAATGAGAGGCTGATCAATGGGACCCAAAAATAAAAAGATGAGAGAAGGAGAAAGGAAGAAAAGAACTATCAAAGCTAGCCGAAAATACACTCCCCCTTGGCTAAGGAGATTCGGCCTACTCTAGCTTCCCAAACCGTCTACACCTCCTCCCCTAAAGTCCAAAATTCAACCAACTCTTCAAGACTCCCACTCCTAGCCGTCCCCCTTATCATGCCTTGAATTGCTCTCATCCACTCATTCAAACAAGTTTGGATGAGTCCAACACCTAGAATATCTCCCCTTCATCCATTTAAAATCTGATAGCTTAATCCTCATACATCAAGAGAGTCCCACCTGAGCACTCCTCTCCTTGCTTGTGGCGTGAAAAAGGATAAGCAGGAGTGCAATTCCTGCAGCTCGAACACAGGCGCTCCCTCTCTGCATGTGGCGTCACTCCTCTAACACCCTAGTGGCGCCTCCTTGCCACTTTTCCCATTGATTTCTTGTGGCAAATTTCTCCAATAAAATCCCTTAACCTCTCTCTCCCTTAGCTCCATTTGCTTAAATGCCAAAACATAATTCTTAGCCCTAACTCAGGCCTAACCTAGGGTTATAACTAGACCCCAAAACATGCTAAATGAACATTATAGACAATTCATCACATGCAACACAAGCAAAACGCAGAACCCCATTTTAAGGATGTTACAGTTAGTATGTTTCAAAATAGGAGTGGTGAGATTATTGATTTTGTATATATTGGATTGTATGTTCATATTATTATTTTTGTTATCCATTTGTACGAAGTTGTATTCGCATATTATTATTCCATGTTTGATATTATATTTTGTTTTTTCATTATCGAATAGTGGTTGAATAAAATGCATTTTGAGCCAATTGTTAAAATTGTGTACTTGAAAATCCTTCAAAACAAGGCAATGTTTGTATGTTTGGGAGTATGGAAAATTATGCCCTAATGTACTGGGTGTAATTTTCTGTTCAACCAGATAGCCAAATATCCTTTTTTAATTAAATATCTTGAGGATCAAAGATGATCTAACGTACTAGATGTGATATTTTTATTTCCTTCGAAACGAGCTAATCTTGAAGTTTAAGATTCAATATAAACTAACTTTCTTTAAGAAAACTTGCATTTCATAGCATGTTGTTAATACGGCCTTTAATTTGTGTATATTTCATGATTAATGTTTATGTATTCTATTATTGTTACTCTTGATTCTAATATGTTCTAGTTTTTTATTAAATTGTTTTTATTTTATTTAAATGCATTTTAAGCCTAATATAAAATTTTGTTTTCTCCAAAATAAGGCAATGTTTGTGCGTTTGGAAAGTCGAAAATTATGCCCTAACGTCTTTGGGTGTCAATTTTTCATCAACCGGATAAACAAATACCTTTCTTTAATTTCATGTTTTGAAGATCAAAGATGATCTCAATGTCGGGGTATAAAGGTGTTATGTCCTAACGCACCGGATGTGATATTTTTATTTCCTTCGAAACGAGTTAATCTTGAAATTCAAATTCAATATTGATTAATTTTCCTTAGAAACTTTATAACGTTTCCAAATTTTGAACGCAAGGACATTAATTAACTGATTTGGTACCCGTCCAGGGGCGCATGGGGGTGGAAACCCTTCCTTGTTCGTAACCGACTCCCAAGCCCGTTTTCTTGAATTTCACAAACCAAAACATTTTTCTAGGTGACCCAATCACACTTGAACAAAAAGGGTTGGTGGCGACTCCTATTTTTAAAGTTGATCCTCATTTTTCCAAACTTAAAATAAAAATGGTTTTGACATGGTGTGTTGGAGATTCGTATTTCCAATGAGTGATGATAGAGCTCACTTTTACGTTTCATAGCTCAAGTGTCAAATTATCTTAAATTATGAACATGTGACCATTATGCAATTTATCTATAAAGATGTTTTGAATATTATGATATATGCTTAACTGTTATGTGATTATTTGAGTATTGTGATATATGCTTGTATGTTGGCGATTATATGTGTAATATGATATATGCTTAAAAGTGAATATGTTTACCATGCAAAAGAATTAGAAAATAATACACGAGTAAGTATATTATGACACTAAAGTTGGAATTGTTGAGGTTGTGATATATGGTTGTTTCGATAATGCTTGATGAATTGTTTGCATGGTAGTTGTCTAGGCATTCACTGAGCTTGTTAAGCTCACCTACTTCTTTTAAACCATTACAGATTCATTGTGTACCGGTGTGAGCGGTGTGGTTCCAAGGGGTAATCAAAGCAAGTCCATTTCCGTGTTTTCATAGGTGTTATTGTTATTTATTTTTGTTTTGGTGAAATAAAGGCAATGTGGTAGAATTATTGCATTAATTTTGCCATGATATTTTGGATGTTTCCATAGTTTATTTGTTCTTAGGAATTAAAGGTTTGAATCACGATATGTTGATTATTGCTCGGACTTATTCTCAATGTTTGAAACTATGATCATAGTCTATTTTTATGTTTATTTGATGATGATATGATAACATGATGAATTGGTACAAGTTGGAATGACTTATATGCTTAAAAATGTTGTATTTTTCTATTCTAAAGTAGAGGTATCGATATTTGTGTTGTAAAAATGATACCTCTGTGATTTTGAAATGTGCAGGAAGTCAAAATCGTAAATTAGTATCGATACCATATCACGAGTTTCGATGCTCGAGCTAATTTTATCAATACTTTTGCAAAGGTACTGATATTTTTCGAGACTTTGATTTTAGTTGAGAAACAGAATACTGATGTAACATCCCAAAATTGGGCCCAATGGGCCTTAGACGTAGGTGCGTTTAAAAATTTTTGAGAACAATAGAACGGCATTAGTGCAAGTTGGATCTAGTAGGTGAGTGATTTTGGAAGGTTAGGGGGCTTCTATGAAGTCCCGGGATCAAACTTTGGCTTTAGGAAAATTTTGGTTTTAGGTGAATAAAACCCTGAGAGTTAGTAGTAGGCTTTAAGAATAAAATGTGGAGAAAAATGACACAAGTGGAGTGTGTGGTGTAGCGGCAAAGTGACGCCACATAAGAGGCAAGGGGGTGACGCCAAAAAGGAAGGAAGGAGGTCCAAGGCTCAAGTTTTGGCTCTTGCATTTTCGATTTCTTTTTAAATGGACTCTAGAATTTTGCCATAGGGTTATATTTAGTTGCATGATTTTAGACACAAGAAAGTGAGTGGTCTAGTGGCAAGGCATCATTAAGGGTGCAAGGGAGCCTAGGATCGAATCTCATGACAAGCAAGGGGATATTTATTTTACGGATTAGACGGGAAGAGTTTGAGTTGGATTTAAACTCTGTTGACAGAGGGATCCCACATCGAAAAGATACAAACAAGGAAGGTGAGAAGCTAGCTATATATAGAGCATCATTCTATGAGGAGAGTTAATATACCTTGGTGGGCGTTTGGGTGCAGACCTAGAGGATGATTGCTAATAGTAGCGTAGGAAGGGCTACTAGAGTGTGAGGTACATGGTGAGGTTTCGGGTTTTGATAAGTACGTGTTAAAGCTTTGGTTAATCGCTAGTAATGTCGATTATAGGTTCGTGACTAAGGGGTTTGCAGCGTGCGTGGTTACCAGGTGTGTACAAACACTACACACACGATATCGACAATGCCGAAAAGTCAAAAAGCTGAACGTGGCTAAATGGGCCCGGTGGGCCCTGAGGTTAATTTTGATGAAATGGTTTGGTTGGTTATACGAATTGAATTAGTCATCCATGATACATGAATTGGATTTGTTTTGGGCCTAATAGGCCATATGATGAGATCTGGGCCTAATGGGCTATAAGGGTGTGATATGGGCTTGATGGGCTTTTGGGGACGTAGACATATATGTTAGGGTTTGTAGACCTTAGGTCTAGTTTGAACAACTCTTAAATTCCATAAGACTTTCTAATAATTAAACATGTCCGTAAACAAGTCGCTGGGTTGGAGTGTGGCAACGGGCATACGCATGTCTAGGATTGGATCTAGGGAGAGCTTGGTACTTAAGCGGCCCTAGTGGCCCACCTCCTCTTTTCTAGAATCCTACCTGGTGCGTAGTGTCTGTTCACTTTAGCCGCAAAAACTTGTTGATGGGCCAAAGTTCATAGCTAAAACCTGAAAGGGACCGAAATACCCCCGATTTGTGAAATTACCAAAATACCTCCGATTTGTAAAATTACCAAAGTACCTCCGATTTGTAAAATTACCAAAATACCCCTAGTTTATGAAATTACCAAAGTACCCCCGATTTGCAAAATTATCGAAGTACCCCTGATTTATGAAATTACCAAAATGCCCCCAGTTTATGAAATGATCGAAATACCCCTAATTTGCAAAATTACCAAAATACCCTCGATTTGCAAAATTACCAAAATACCCTCAACTTGTAAAATTACCGAAATACCCCCGATTTGTAAAATTACTAAAATACCTTTGATTTGTAAAATTACTGAAATACCCCCGATTTGTGAAATTACTGAAATACCCCTAATTTGTGAAATTACCAAAATACCCCCAGTTTGTGAAATTATCAAAATACCCCTGATTTGTGATATTACCAAAATACCCTTGGTTTGCAAAATTACCAAAATACCCCTGGTTTACAAAATTACTGAAATACCCCTAATTCGTGAAATTACCAAAATACACTCGATTTATGAAATTACCAAAATACCCCTAATTTGTAAAATTACCAAAGCACCCCCGATTTGTAAATTTATCGAAATACCCTTAATTTGTAAAATTACCAAAATACCCTCGATTTGTGAAATTACTAAAATACCCCTAATTTGTAAAATTACCAAAATACCCTTATAGGGTAGAATTACGAAAATACCTCTAGGTAGTGAAATGACGAAAATACCCCTTTGTGACGAATATAAGTTTATGGATGTTACTTGTGTGTTTGATGCATTCATATGATATTCTGTTTAGGATGCATATGGGTGGGAATTATGGTACGGAGGAAGATTTGAGGATCGCATGGCTGTATGGTATGGATCCAAGATCGCATGGCCGTTGGTATGGATCCACCGCAGGCTTTTAGCCACCGAGCAACCATGCTGCACCGATAATGTTACCGAGGGCTGTGTGCCATTAATATGAGCTTCGTACCGTAATTATGGGCTTTGTGCCAATACCGAATGCTTTGTGTTGTTATTATGGCTTTGTGCCATCATATTTACCGTGGCTATGTGCCTAACATATATATATTGATGACTCAGTGTCAATATTTGAGGATCGCATGGCCGTATGGTATGGATCCAAAGGAGGCTTTAAGCCAAATATTTGATTAGTAGCTTTGCTGCAACGTTCGGTAGTATCACAATCGGGCTACCCTTGGTGTGTAGCGGAGGGGTGGGTCGAGCTAGAATTTGCCACAGGAGTCATAAGGTTGGAAGGGAAATGGTGTGTATAGCGGATGGATTTTTGGGGTGGGTTTTGCATTATTTGTTTATGAATGATAGGATATGATATGATATGAGGTCATTGTGGGCTAAGGCCCAAGACCACCGATTTTGATAGGGCTTAGGCCCAACATGAATATTTGTAAGTGATTTGTTTGCCAAGGGTTATGCACACTGAGTTTCGAAACTCACACCCCTTTAATTTAATGTTTCAGGTAATTCCGAATAGACGACTCGACGTGGGAGAGGACTCGGAGATGGCCACACTACAAGAGGCTTGAATTTCCATTTATTTGTTTCAAAATACATGTTTTATTTACTTAATTTTCAGTGGACGTAATAAGACCTTGTACTACGTTTTGACTTTAGATTTAATTTGGGTTTTGAGATTAAATGTTTATTTAATTATTAAACCTAAGTAAGCTCTTATGTTCAAACTTGGTTTACTAAATGCTTAAAATAATAAAATGGGTTTTTTTATCTTTAATTAATAAGTCTATTAGATTTTGGGCTTTTGGGCCTTAATTTCTTAATTGGCAAAACCGTTTTGAATTGTGCCTTTAATGTGACATTTCGAATTCGGGCCTAACTTCTAGGCTGGTTTTGGGGTGTTACAACTGATTTGGTACCAATTTTGCAAACGGTATCGATACCGTACCAGGAAAATATCGATACCCTTATCCTAGTATCTATACTTAGCGATTATCTTCGAAATTTTGCTAAGTGATCTTAATGGATGTTTAATTATATTTATAAGACTATTAGAAGTATGTTTGGGATGTTCTAATGATAACTGATATATGTTTGACTAAAAAATTTTAAGATCACTGATAAAGTGTAACACCCCAAATCCTTATCTGTCGCCGGAATAGGGTTATAGAGCATTACCAAAATTTACGTACTAATTACGAATATTTAATTACTTTTATTATACATATCAAAAATCAATCATATAACACTCAATTGTCCCTTAGATGGGCCCTCGAGGCCCAAAATACACTTTAGAAGTGATTCGAGACTAAACCGGACACTCAAGGAATTTTTCCCAAATTTTTAAAATTTTGCTTAGGAATAGGGGACACATGTAACACCCCATACCTGAGTCCGGGGCTGAAACTGGATACGAGACATTACTATACTTGAACTTTCCTAAACATATATTTACGGGATATAAAAATTTCTTTCCAAATTAAAAACTTCTCTTTCTTAGTCAAACATACATTTCATGGGTCTACGAGGCTTTAAACTTATGTCTGGAATCTTTCGAAACTCAACCGAAAACTTTTCCTCACAACAACGGTCACATGCCCGTATGACTTGGGACACGCCCATGTACCCCTAAGACATGCCCGTGTCCTTGACCTGTGGTCGGTACTAACTAATTACACATGGCATTAACACGCCCGTTACCCTAGACCGTGTGTCATACATTGACATACTAACTTATTCACACGGCTTGGAGCACAGGCACATGTGCTAACCGTGTGTCACACACGACCTATACAAACTACCGTGGGGTTGGCCTGTGGTCTATTCTGACTTAAGACACTAACATGCAGGGAACACACGGCCTAGACACATGCCCATGTGTCTATCCGTGTGGGCACTCAAAGGCTATTTACAAAGCTAATTACCACCCTGAAATCAAGATCAATATCGAGCCAAATTCAACATTCAAATACTTCGTCTAACATTAACAAGGATGCATACTTCATTGATATAAATATACATACATATCTAGTCAAACTTGACCAATCTTCTTAGCCAAATATAAAAGAATAATAAACTTGATAGCCCACACTTTGGCCCTTCTTAAGACATATTTCAAAATGAAATGCGTCCTATACATGCCATACTTAATATAAACAACATGGCTATACCAAAATAGCGATTAATAGTGTGCTTCGAGCTCCGACTTCAATGATCCACAAGTTAGCTTGGCTGGACTACATAGAAAGAAAGAATTAAAGACATAAGCATTGAGCTTTGTAAGTTTGCATGTAATGCACATAGCAATATAATTGCTTAATCAAAACTCATTCATCATAAACAAAGGGATAGCCTAACTCATGTGTTTGAGCTTACTTACTCTTGAAGATTCTTATGTAACTCATGATACTTACTAGTCTCATGCTTGTGAGGTAAACAAGGTACCTGTATCACTTAATCACATAGATCAGCATATTTTACTATGATAAGCATAATCCCAACTTCGTCATTCATCATATGTATAATACTCTTAGTTAACTTTAACTAGCATGACTTGGTGATAACTTTACTTAACTTCTTGCTTTCTCATTCAATCTTTACTCTTATGCCCAATAAATTACTATTAATAACCGAAGAAACTGAATCTCATCCAACATGTATCTGGATGCCAATGTTATATCCTCGATATAGTCTTACAATGGGATCTCTTACTTGATATCGATGCCATGTCTTGACATGGACTTACACGAGGTCTTCCTTGTAGGTTCCCTTGGGAACTTACCATTGCTATGTCTTGACATAGTCTTACTTGGTATCTTTACTTTGTAAATGCTGAGCCCTGGCTTGGACTTACATGAAATCTTCCTTGATACTCACCAATGCCGAGCCTTGGCTTGGGCTTACATGGAATCTTTATCTTATGATAACTTTACAATGCCAAGACTTGTCTTGGACTTACATGACATCTTTGCTTGGAGACTCACCAATGCCATGCCTTGGCTTGGGCTTACATGGGTCTTCATCTCATAATAACTCGTCAATGCCAAGACTTGTCTTGGACTTACATGATAACTTGCTTGATTGCCGATGCCATGCCTTGGCTTGGTCTTATACGGACTTTCTCATCTCATGTGATAGATCGAGTATCCTAAGTAATTCAACTTCAATCGGGACTTTCTCATGCTTAATCTCATTAATTTCTTTGTTTAACATAGCATTAAACAATCTCATGGAATTAAAATATATTCAACATCATATTAAGCAATTCCATGATATTTATCATAAAGCTTAGAAATCATATAAACTTACCTCAATTTACAAAATGTATGTAGATATGCAATTTAGTCCTCAACTTTGTTCTTGTCTCAGTTTCGATCCGGGCTTCATTTCTCTTGATCTATAACAATAAGTTAGCTCATTTAATACTCATATTGACTAAATTGACTCATAACTCATACTTCGGCAAAATTTCTATTTTTCCCCTAAACTTTCTCATAATTACACTTTTGCCCCTAGGCTCGTAAAGTGATTTTCATTCAACTTTCTGAAACTTCATGCTTAGTTGATTCATTTTCTCTACTATATCAGTCATCAATTCTCACTATTTCTATTATGTATGACCAATTTCATAATTATTACAAATTAGTCCATACTAACATTTTTAATAAATTCACTTAGGAAAAGATGTTTATCTAACATCAAACTCTCATAATCTTCCATAAAAAAAATCATTTTACAAGCATCTCATACATGGGTATTTTTATGGACATGAATTCTAACTCAACTTATTGCTATAAATGGCTAATTCATAATACGATGACTCCAAAAATATGAAGAATATTAAAAATAGGGCTAAGATGCACTTACTAGCAAGCTTCAAAAATTGAAGAACCCTAGCTATGGAGTCTCTCAAATTTTCAGCACAAGGAGGAAGAAGATGAATAAGATTTTTGTCATTTTTTTCCTTTTTGATCATTTAATTGATAAATGACCAAAATGCCCTTCTCACTAAATTTTCACAATTTACTAACTCATGTCTATTTTTGTCCAAAATTTATAAATTGGAAAAATTGCTATTGTAGGACTTCTAATTAATAATCCAAAGCTCTTTCATACAAAAAGCTTCTAGAATCTCATATTTTGCAACTTTTGTAGTTTAGTCCTAATAGACCCTTTTAATGCCAATTTCATAAAATCTCTACATAAAACTTTCATAATATCATGCAACATCTCAAATACCTTAAAACTCATTTTACTAACTTGGATTTGTGATCTCGCACCACTATTCTGACTAGGCCCTTATTTGGGCTGTTACAACACGTGCTCGTATGACTTACACGGCCAGGTGACACGCCCGTATCTTAGGTCGTGTGGGCATTCGATGTGAGGCACACGTGTCCTAGCCCGTGTTCAAATTAGGGTAGCTACTGACTTGGGTCACACGGCCAACCACACGCCTGTGTGCTAGGTCGTCTGTAAAAACCTGGGCATTCTGTTTTAAAATTTTAAAGGTGTAAGGGACATACAGCCAGACCACACGTCCATGTGCCAGGCCGTGTGTCACACATGGATAAGACACACGCGCATGTCTCTGCCTGTGTGGATGAAAATAGGTCATTTTAAGGCCACTTTTCTCACCCTTTTTTACATCAACCTACACAATATTTCAATACATCAAATAGCCCCAATCAAACAATCAACACAAGCTAAAAATAATGTTTTTAAACATAATATATCATCACAAACTAAATAACCTAAACTTACCAAAATAACTCCATTCATTGATTTGCTAAAATCTATTACTAAATATATGCATACTAACATATATATGTGTGTGTGTGTGTCATTCAAAACCATACTTCAAATTTAACTCTTTTCCACTACAACCTTATACATTCCATATAAACCATAAAATGTAGAATAAAAATCTACCAAAGCAATCTGGATAGTGTGGCCCGATGTGTTGGTCTAATCCTCCGAACTTCTTGAAAATCTACAAAGAACATTAAATGACACAAGTAAGCTTAATAAAGCTTAGTAAGTTCATTAGGTTAAACATTGATCTTACCGAACTTAATATAATAAACTAAATTGTAAATAAATCATACATTCTCCCTGTCAAACACATCACAAATCAATGAACATACTTCTATCAGATCAATAACATCGGTAATCAATATATCTTTCAATTCATTAACATAAGTCTTTTACCAATTTTTACTGAATCGAGGAACGACTTACAAATGTAATTACATCATATTCTTTGTGCCATAGTCCAACTATGGTCTTACACATGTATTGCCATGGCCCAACCATGGTCTTACATTCATAGTGCCATAACCCAATTATTGTCTTATCATCAGAATGCCAAGCCTAGCTGTGGTCTTATATTTAATCACTGCCATGGTCCAACCATGGTCTTACATTCGTACTGACATAACGCAGTTATGGTCTTATCAGTCAATTCATCCTTTACATTAATACCATAGCCCAACTATGGTCTTACATATAAACATGCCATGGTCTAACCATGGTCTTATCCGTAAATTCATCCTTTGCCACCGAACGAATGTACTCAATCCTGCGTTCCACTCATTTTGAACATTTATTTCAATTTCATAATTCAATGATAATTTTATTTTCAACATTAGATATGAATAAATACATGATAACATTAACCAATGTAATAAATAAACATTAAAGTTTAACCATATAAATTTACCTGGGGTAGATTTGTTGAATTTGTAGTAGTTAGGGACTATTCTGCTAATTTCCTTTTTTCTCGTTGATCTACAGGTTCTTGATCTAAAATGTAAAAGTATTCATTCATTAGCACATATTTCAATTCTAATTCACTTCACAATTTATACCCTTTAATTTTCAAAATTGCACTAATACCCTAACTTTCACAGTTTTTACAATTTAGTACTTCATCAATTAGCCTATCAAATAAGCTAATTTTTCTCAATTAACACCTTATCTAAATATTCTAAGCTATTACAAAACCTTTGATAAATAGAATTTAGTACCAAACCCTAGTATTTAATCTTTTCACAATTTAGTCGTAAAATCAATTTCTATTGAAATTACTTAATAAAATCATCATATGACAAAATTAAAGCTTCAATTCTATGTTAAATCATCATAAACATCCAATACTCATCAATGGTAACATTAAGAATTACCCATAGAACAAAAAACTAATGAAATAGATAGTTGGAGCTAATTGTAAGAGTTTCAAAAACACAAAAATTACAAGAAATAATCAAGAATTGAACTCACATGTAGTAGAAATATGAAAAACCAGCTTCTTGGGGAGCTCTTATGGTGTTTTTGGCTGAAGAATTGTGAAGAAATGTCTAGATTTCTTTTAAGTCCCATTTTTATCTTATTTTATTTTATTTTATTTCCCATTTTATCCCTTAATCACCTAATTTCTTTTTTTTTTTTTTTGTTTTTCTTCTTATGTCGTTTCAGTCATCTTCTTTGGGTTAATTTGCCCTTTAAGTCCTTTCTCATTTTTCATTTAAGCAATTTTATCACTTTAACAAGTTTTTGCACATTTTTCAATTTAGTCCTTTTTAATTAATTAACTATCGAAACGTTAAAATTTTCTAACAAAACTTTAATAATAACTTAATGAAACTCCGTAAATATTTATATTTACGGCTGGATTTATGAAATCGAGGCTTGGTTCCTCATTTTTGAAATCACTTAACCTAATAATTCCTTTATAACACAAATAATTAATTCCAAATTTTTTTCTAAAATCACACTTAACTCATAAATAATAAATAATAAAATTTTCAAACTCACTCGTTGAATTTAGTGATCTCGAATCACTATTTTTGACACCACTGAAAATTGGGCTATTACAACTCTCCCCTCTTTAAAAATTTTATCCTCAAAATTTGTTACTTGAGAATAAGTTCGGATACTGTGATATCATGGATTCTTCTGTTTCCCAAGTTGCCTTCTCTGATCCATGACGATGCCACAACACTTTAAACTCTCGAGCTAAAATCTTTACTAGCTTTTCAGAGTATGTCCAGTTGAAGTTCAATTTCATGTGAGAAATTAAGTGTGAAGGATCTGATCTGTATCGTCTCAGCATCAATACATGAAACACATTATGAATTTTCTCAAGTTCTGGTGGTAGAGCTAATTTATAAGCTACTTGGTCAATTCTTTCAATGATTTCATATGGCCTGATAAATCTTGGACTCAATTTCCCTTTTCTACCAAATCGCAATACTTTCTTTCATGGTGAAACCTTTAAGAACACTCGATCACCCACATCAAATTCTATTTCTCTTCTTTTCAAATCTGCATATGATTTCTGACGGTCAGAAGCAGCCTTCAAACTGTCCCGGATGATTCGAACTTTGTCTTCTGTTTCTCGGATTAAGTCCACTCCCACTAACTTGGATTCACTTAATTCAGACCAATCCAATGGAGTCCTACATTTTCTTCCATAAGGAACTTCAAATGGCGCCATTTTAAGACTGGATTGATAACTGTTATTATATGCAAACTCAGCCAACGATAAATAATTTTCCCAACTACCCGAAAACTCGAGTATACAACATCTCAACATATCTTCCAAAATCTGAATCACCCGTTCTGATTGTCCGTTAGTCTGAGGATGAAACGCTGTGCTGAAATTTAATTTTGTACCCAGAGCTTCTTGAAATTTACTCCAAAATCTTAATGTAAACCTTAGATCCCAACCTGAAATAATGGATGTAGGGACTCCATATAACCTCAAAATCTCTGATATATATATATAATTCCACTAACTTCTCAAGTGAAAAGTTGGTTCTAACCGAGATAAAATGTGTCGATTTAGTCAATCTATCAATAATCACCCAAATTGAATCTTTCTTTCTGAGTCACAAGTAATCCAAATATAAAATCCATTGTGACATGCTCTCATTTCCATCCAGGAATCATGACAGGTTGCAACAAACCTCGTGGTACTTGATGTTTTGCTTTCATTTGCTAACAAATCAAACACTTTGTTACAAATTCACAGATTTCTCATTTCATGCCCGGCCACCAATACGTCTGTTTCAAATCACAATACATCTTTATGCTACCCGGATGAATGAAATACATGGTACTGTGAGATTTAGATAAAATATCAAATTTCAAATCTGAATTATTCGAAACACAAATTATATTGCAATTTCACAACATACCATTATCTTCAATAGTATACTCTGAACTCAACTTGTCTTGAACCATTTGTTGTTTTAATACCAATTTCAGATCCTCATTTTGCAGTTCCCGAATCCAGTGAAGGAACATAGGTTTTGCTTTCAGCTCTACTAATACAAAACCATCTTTGTTAAGAGACAAATGAGCATTCATCGCTCGAAGTGCAAAAAAAGATGATTTTCTACTGAGTGCAGTCGCAACCTCATTAGCCTTTCCCGGTAATATTCAATAACAAAATCATAATCTTTTAGTAGCTCTAACCACTATCTCTGTCTCAAATTCAGTTCTTTCTGAGTCATAAAGTATTTTAGACTTTTATGATCCGTGTACACATAATATTTCTCACCGTATAAATAATGTCTCTAAATTTTTAGATTAAATGCAATTTCAGTCAACTCAAGATCATGTATAGGATATTCTTCTCACGCGGTTTTAACTATCGAGAAGCATAAGCCACCACTTTTCCTGACTGCGTAAATATTGTAACAGCCCAATTTCGATGAAATTCGAACAGTAGTTTCGGGACCAAAAATTCGAGCCAAAAATAAAATTTATTTTTATTTTATATGGACCGTATTATGTTAGAAATGGCATGTGAAAATTTTATCGATTATGTGCTTAATTACGAGAAGGACCAAATTGCATAAATTGCAAAAGTTGAATTCTAGTAGCTATAAGGATTAAATAGCTATGGAATTCAAAAATTAAGGTCCTTATAAGGTAATTACACCATTAAAGAAAAGTATGTAGATATTTTGGTGACTCATCCATGTAAATTTAGAAAAATGGCAAGGACTAAATTGGAAAGTGAAAATATTGAATTAATTAAAAGATGATAAAAGAGATATCATCTTATTTTCTCACCTTATTCCCCAAAATAATACATGGAAACCCTAGGAGAAAGAGGAAAAACTTGCATGGCCAAATTGGGTAAGTTTCCTTGGCCCATTTTTAGTAATTTTGATATTTTTGAAACTTGGATAGCTTAATCTATCTATTTGGGAATTAATTTGAAAATTTATCAAAGAATGGAAATTAGGTCATGGATTTCTATGCTGAAAATTTGAAATTTATGGTAGAAAAGGAAAGGTTGTTGATAGATAAACAACTTTTACAAAGTGATTTCTGATGAAAACATGATTTAGGGACTAAAATGCAAAGTGGTGAAAATTGATGAAAAATTTTAAAATTTATAGAAAATATGTGCTGTAAATTTTGTGATGGAATATTGGTTAGGCTTGGAATAGGGAGTATATTGCACAAATTTCATTTTTGGGCCTAGGGATGAAATTGGAATTTATGGAAAAGTTAGAGGCAAAATGGTAATTTTGCCTAGGATGTAAATTGAGTCCACTTGAATATAAAATGTGATAAATTGATGTTAAATTTACTCATATAGATCCAGATAGATCAAATTTGAAGTTAGAACGAGAAAAAGAGGAAAATATCGGATTAGTAGATTTTATGTACACGAACATTTGTCGAGGTAAGTTCACGTAACTAAATTGTGTATATTTATATGGTTGAATTAAATGTTATGTTTTTGAATTGTATAAATGCCATAATTATGTGAAATTATCACATATCCGTTAAAGCGCGATAAATAAAAGTGCCCGATCAATAATAATGCCCGATAAATAATAAATGATAAAAATGTTACTTATATGGTTAAAATGAATGTGGAATGTGTTTATTTGAATTATATGAATGTTATGGATGTATGAAATAATCACATGCCAGATAATGCCTAAAAAATGTTAAATTTCATTTGAATAAATGGAAAATTCAATGGATATGTGATTTCCCGAAGTGAATAAGGTCCTACATTTGTTGTTGACGGAATTTAGCTCGAACGAGTAATTCCATTTACCTCATTGTAAAAAGGATTTAGCCCAAACGAATAATCCTGATATCAGTTCTTTCAAGCGTATGTTATGGATTTGATTTAGCCTGGATGGGTAATCCAGATCAAGTTCTTTAGAGCATATGTCATAAAAGGATTTAGCCTAGACTGGTAATCCTGCTGTATATGTATATGTGTGGCTTGAGAGTGTACTCTCTGAAATAGTACCTTATGGGTACCATTGGATATGAATTGACGGATTCTGATTTGTACCCCTCGAGTTTACTACTTGTGTGTCCATTGATATTTTGAATAAATTCAACGGTAAAAATCTTGACATGAGAAGATATGAATAAGAAATGAGTTATTACATGTATTTGTCTGAAATACATGAAAATGATGATACATGACAATTGATGTAAGAAACATGAGATGATGATACTTGTACATGGAATTCATTTGATGAATATGTCATCCTTGATTATAGACTTGTACACTTTGAGAGTACTACTACTCGTGTGACATTGATATTTTGAGTAATATGGATTATATACTTGAGTATATGGAAATAATCTGAACTTGTGATGAATTATATGGAAATACACTTGAGATATCGTTGTGATTTATACATGTTTTATGAATATGAGATATGAAAAGCATGTACATATATAGGTTTGGAAATCTGATTGTTATTGAGCCCATATATGTTTTTGATGTTATTATGGAATATATGACTAACAAGGGAAATAAGGATGTGTGTAGGGCTTGAGATTAAAATGATTGAATGTGCCTTACATGTTTATCTTGAGATAGATTTAATGGTAAGTTAAGTACCATGTTATACGAACTTACAAAGCATTTTATGCTTACTTAGTTTTATTTCCCTGTTTTATAGTAAAGCGAAAGCTCGTTGGATTGAAAGCTTGGCGGAGATCATTCACACTATCCATTGGCCTATATCGATACATATGGTAAATCAATTATGGATATAATGGCATGTATAGGTTATTTTGGTCATATTGCCATGTGAATGTAATTGATTATTGTAAACTATCCATTGGAATGGCTAGTGATGATTATGTTTTGGTACTTGTATATATTTGTATTAAGTTTATTTTATGTATTTTATGGAGATAACATAAGTGTTTGTTATTGATTGATTGAAAAGGTTAAATGAGTATGCTTATAAAAGGTAAGATTAAAAGCATGAATGCATGTAACAATATATCATATTAGATTTTATAAATTGCTTGGATTGGTTGGTATTTGGATGTAAATTGGTGCTGGAACTTGGTAAAAATTTTGGGTGAGAAATAAAGCTAGAAATGGTTTTATTTTGTCCACACGGGCGTATGTGTACCACCCCTTACCCGTATTTGACGCTCGGAATAGGGTACGAGGCATTACTAAATTTACACGCAATCAACCATGCAATCTAGAAACTTGACCTTTCTTTCCCAATTTAAAACTCTTACTAATACCTTTTAAACAAGCCTACGAAACTTATTTCACGTTCTAGGAATGGTTCAGGCTCAAATCGAGCTCCTTTGAAGCTATTTAGAAGTCCTTAGAAAATTATTCTCTAAATAGTCCACACGCCCGTGTGGAGGAAAGGACACGCCCGTGTGACATATTACACACCTGTGTTCCCTACACCCGTGTGGAATTATTTCTCAATTCGAACCTACAGGGGTTTTCACACAGCCGAATACACGCCCGTCTCTCTAGCCCGTGTCCCTCACACGGCCTTGACACGCCCGTGTGCTCCATCCGTGGTCGAAACTAACTTGCATCACACGCCCTGCCACACGCCCGTGTATCTGGCCCGTGGTCGACACTGATTTGCATCACTAACATGCTGGGGACACACGGCCCAGCCACACACCCATGGGACTAATCATGTGTCACACACGGCCTAGACACACACCTGTATGCCTACCCATGTGGACAAGAACAAGGCTGTTTGCCTAGCTCTTTTTATCACCCTAACTCATACAACATAAATCACATTCTACCATTAACCAAGCAACCCAATCATGCACCATGCACATTCATGAATAACCTCGTCTTTTCATATATTAACAATAATGAGCCATCAACTATGGCTATTTACAAAAGAGTTCATCTTTAAAACAACCAACACATTTGGCCGAATCAACATAACATTTCCCTAAGTTTAGCCCCTCTACATGCCATACTCAAAATTCTAAGTCTAAATATACCGAGATGAGCTGATAGTGTAGGTGATCTTCTGATTATCTTCGTATCCCGAGCTAGCTCTTTGACACTATAAAACAAGGGAAAAGAAAGGGAGTAAGCTTTAAGCTTAGTAAGTCTACATGTAAACAATAAGCATCACACCATATGCCAAGCAACCACAAACATTTCATATTATGTAAGAACATTTCACATTTTCATAGTTGTGCTTACTCATCTCATCTCTTACCATTTTCCAACCATATAGCACATATATTGCTCACTTTTACTTGCACATATACCTTGCACTCATCACCACAAACCACACGAAATATTTACTTAAACAAGTTTCTCGATGAACCCTTGAAATAATACTATATACCGATGGTTTCGCGCACATCCCACCATTAATCAATAATAGGGTGGTATCGCACATAGCCCACCAATAAGAATAATTATGGTGGTTTCGCACATAGCCCACCAAATGATAGTATAAACGATGGTATCGCACACAGCCCATCGTGAGTAAATAATAAGGTGGTATCGCACGCAGCCCACCAAATAATAGTTACGGATATTTTTCTGCACTTACATTTCTATTCTGAGGTTCATACGAGAAATTACTCATTTTATATCAACTTTGTTCAATATCACTAATAATTGATCTCATTCATACAATGTATCAATAGGTAACAACATATGTATTAAAGATGTATTGTTTACACATAAACTTACCTCGGTGCAAAATGTATTAATCAACGCTTTAGTCCGTTATATTGCCTTTTCCTTAGTCAAGGTTGTTTCTGTGCTCTTCTTGATCTATAATAATGAAATTTACTCATTCAATCATTATATAACTCATGATACATCAAAATTTCTACTTAGGAAAAAATGACCATTTTGCCCTTATATTTTGGAAAAATTACGATTTTGCTCCTAGGCTCGTAAATCATTTTTCACCATATTTTCTCATTAAACAAGCCTAGCTGAACATTCATTTATCTTACAACAATTCACAAAACTAATTATCTCATGCATTTATTACTCAATTACAACCTTTATAAATAAGTCTCATTTAGGTGTTTTCATGGTAACACCTTTCACAAAAGTTATTCCTTAACCCACTAACATTCATTTTCTTCCGTAAAACTCAGAAAACAACATAAACTCTCTCATAGAAAGTCCCTAAAATTTTAACCATCTTGCAAAATAGTTCCCTCTCTAGCTAGCTTAGGCTTTAGGGGTTCCAAAAGTACAAAAATTATTAAGAAAAGCCATTAAAATCACTTACTAGCAAGGAAAATAGGTTACTAGAATTTCAGGCTTCCAAAGCCCTTCTTGAGTGTGAAAATTAGGTGGAGGAAGAAAAGAAAATAAAAAGATGATAGACTTTTCTTTATTTTATTTATTTACTTCAATTTAATCCACTTAACCTACCTACTTGACCAATTTTGACCTCATTTTGTCCTCTATGGCGAGCCACCCATTCTCTAAGGGTCTAATTACTCTTTAAGGACCTCTAATATAATATCCTAAGGCTATTAGACACCTCTAGCTTGTAAAATAGAACTTTTGCACTTTATGTGATTTAGTCCTTTTTAGTAATTGAGCATGCAATCACCAAAAATTAATGCACCAAAATTTTCATACATTCATATAATTATGCCATAACACATAAAATGATATTAAAATAATTTTCTTCAACCCCGGATTAGTGGTCCCAAAACCACTGTTCTGACTAGCCCCAAAATCGGGCTGTTACAATGTGTCTAGATCGTGTGTGACACACGACCTGGTACATGGGTGTGTGGTTAGGCCGTGTGTCCCTTGTACCTAAATTTTAAGAAACAAAATGCTCAAAATTGAGCAGACGGGTAGAGACACGGGCGTGTGTCTCTGTCGTGTGTGCTACACGGCTTAGAACACGAGCGTGTGTCTTGGCCGTGTGAATCCTGCACCTAATTGTATGAAAATTGAATTAACCACATGGCCTAGCACACAGGTGTGTGGTATGGCCGTGTGCACAAGTTAGAGAGTTACACGGGGTCGAACACAGCCTATAGCACGGGCGTGTCCCAAGGTCACACAGGCATGTCCCTTAGACTATACGGGCGTGTGACCCCTGTAACACCCTAAATTTGGGCCTAGTAGGATTGGGCCCATTGGGCCTTGGCCATGAGAGCGTTTTAAAATTTTTGGGATTATGAGAACGGCATTATTTCAAGGTGGACCTGTTAAGAAGGTGATTTTGAAAGGTTATGGGGATTCTATGAAGTCCCGGGATCAAACTTGGGCTTTAGGAAAATTTTGGTTTTAGGTGAGTAAAACCCTGAGAGTTAGTAAGTAGGATTTAAGAGTAAAATGTGGAGAAAAATGACACAAAAGGAGCTTGTGGTGTAGTGGCAAAGTGGCGCCACATGATGGACAATAAGGTGACACCACAAGGAAGCAAGGGGATCCAAGGTTCAAGCCTTGGTGCGGGCATTTCATTTGATTTATTTTTAAGTGAACTTGGACTTTGGCCCATAGATTTATATTTAGTTGTGCATGATGTTAGACACAAGGAAGCGAGTGGTCTAGTGGCAAGGCGTCATTAAGGGTGCAAGGGAGCCTGGGTTCAAATCTCATGACAAGCAGGGGAGTATTTATTTTGTGGATTGGACGACCAGAGTTTGAGTTGGATTTAAACTCATTGACGGAGGATCCCACATCGGAAAGATAGCAAGAGGAAGGTGAGAAGGCGGCTATATATAGAAACATCCATGAGGAGAGGAAGCATACCTTGGTTGGCGTTTGGGCATAGGAGCATTCGGAGTGCGGATTAGCTTCAGACTCCTATTAGGTGTGTATTCTCTCTACTCTAGCTATAGAGCAGCAAATGCCGAAATGCCAGTCACACGGCAATGGTAGCCACACGAGCGTGCGAGCACATGTGTGGGAGCTTCGACGTGATAGTTGAGGCCAGCTTGAGTGTTCTTGTGCGTTTAGGCTGTTTGGGCCATGATAGCCCGAAAGGGGCCAAGTGGGCTCGTGGGCCCATATGAATAAATTGTATGATTGTATAGTAGATAGTGAACTGGACTATAGGAATCTCGTATTTGTGGCTAGATTTGGGCTAAGTGGGCCACACGAGTGTGTGGGCCCACATGGGCCGAATAAGGGGCCTCAGGCCCATTTACACCATTATGACCATTTAGGTTATCCGAGTCGCTCGGGGCAGCAGCAGGCCTTTGGAAAGGCTATTAAATGTGAAATTACCAAAGTACCCTCGATGGGTAAATTATCGAAATACCCCTAGTTTGCGAAATTATCGAAACACCCTATGGTTTACAAAATCATCGAAATACCCCTGGCTTGCAAAATCACCGAAATACCCCTGGTTTGTAAAATTATCGAAATACCCCTGGTTTGCAAAATTACTGAAACACCCCTAGTTTGCAAAATTATCGAAATACCCCTAGTTTGCAAAATTACCAAAATAACCCTGGTTTACAAAATTACCAAAATACCCCTAATTTGTAAAAATATTGAAATACCCCTGGTTTGTAAAATTACCAAAATACCCCTGGTTAGTAAAATATTGAAACACCTTTGACTTGCAAATTACCGAAACACCCCTAGTTTGTGAAATTACTGAAATACCCCTAGTTTGCAAAATTACCGAAACACCCCTGGTTTGTAAAATACTAAAACACCCCTGATTTGTGAAATTACCAAAACACCCCTGGTTTGTGAAATTATCGAAATACCCCTGGTTTGCAAAATTATCGAAACACCCCTAGTTACGAAATTACCGAAATACCCCTGGTTATGAAATTATCGAAATACCCCTGGTTTGTGAAATTACTGAAACACCCCTGGTTTACGAAATTATCGAAACACCCCTAGTTTGCAAAATTATCGAAACACCCCTGGTTTGCAAAATTATCGAAATACCCCTAGTTTGTAAAATTACCAAAATACCCCTAGTTTGTGAAATTATCGAAATACCCCTGGTTTGCAAAATTACTAAAGTACCCTCGATGGGTAAAATGACCAATATGCCCCTGAAGTGTAAAATGACAAAAACGCCCCTACATTTTATATGGTTATTCTTGTATGCGATTTATGATTATTATGGTATGAATATTATTGTATGATGCATTCATGTGTTATTATGTTGCATGGGAAAGGGATTATTAATATGGAGGAAGTGCTAATAGGATCGCATGGTCGCTTGACGACTGTGGATCCACTGAAGGCTTTCTAGCCACCAAGCATCCATGTTGCACCGAGAAGTTAGTGCCACAACCGGTGCTACATAAAGAGTGTACGAATGGGTGGGTCGATTAAATCCCCACAAGAGTGCAAGGTTGGACAGGAGACGGAGTGTAAGGTTGGTATGGGTATTAATGCATTGCATATATGGATTATATTATTAAGATGGGCTTAGGCCCAAATATTTATAATATGTGACATATGATATGGGTTAAGGCCCAACTGGGGCTATTTTGGGCTAAGGCCCAATTGTCACCATTATTGTAATGGGCATTGGCCCAGATTGTTGTGATGCATGTTTTTACTGATGAGGGTTTACACACTGAGTTTTCGTAAACTCACCCCTCTTTTTAATTTTTCCAGGTAACCCTCAGTAGGCGGTTCGACGTATTGGAGGACTTAGAGGTGGCCACACTACGAGCATTTTTGATTTTAGTATTCTACTTTATTAAATCGATTTTATTGGGTTGTAATAAGGCCTCTCTTAAATTCTAGTATAGTTTGGGATTTTTAGTTTATTATGTTTAAATCTGCTCAACATTGAATCGCGATTTTTCCAAAACAATATCTGTTTTCAAAACACTACGTTTTCGCAACCAAGTTGTAAATATCACATTTTATAAGTCAGTTGTTTTAAACTAAGCTTCCGCAACGAACAAGGTTTTGAAGGTAATGAATTCTTAATAAATGTCGATTAATAATAACAATCACAAACTGGGACTTTAGTTTTTAAATATCAAGAGGGGTTTTCAATGAAAACGTAGTTTTCGAAAAAAAACCTCAATGTGACACTCTAGATTTGGGCCTAACTTCTAGGCTGGGTTTGGGGTGTTACAACCCTGGTAACTTTAAATTTTTTTGAAATGCCACGAAAAATTCTTAGAGTTTTCGATTAAGCCCTAGCTCAATTACAAAGCTCATATTGGGGCTTGATGGTCCATTTAAGAGGCGTTATGAATAATCTTGGTTAATGAATAATAATTGACATGATTTATCTGTAAATGTTCTGTAAACTCGGGTAATGCCCCGTAATCCTGTTCTGGCGACGGACACGGGTTAGGGGTGTTACATTTAGTGGTATTAGAGCTACGATTTATTCGGTTCTTGGACTGAACGTAGCATATGTAAAGTCTAAAAATACATGCCATTATATAACCTGTGATAGTGTGATATCTCCCGACTTTGATGAAAATTATTTACAAACAGACAGAGATTCTTTCCAACTGAGCTAATTCTGATACTGCTGAAAGTGATACTGTAACACCCAAACCTGACCTAGACGTTATGGTCGAATCTGGCGGCGTCACATTGAAGGGTGAATCGTAAAATTCGATGTTGATGTAAAACCTTGAAGTCATTTGAGGAGTTCTTAGTTCAAAACATTTGTTAGTGATAATTTCATGTTATGTTCAAATTCTTTTGGTACATTAGGGTTTGATTAAAAACTTTATGTAGGAATCTTTAAACTTGTTACTTAAACTTTCAAAATACGGCGGAACCTTTCCTTTGAAAATGTTTTTGTACTTACGATTGGTTTGTAAAATGTTTTTATCCTTTTAAAACCCGTGACGTAAAACTAGAAGTTATGCAAACAACACAAGTAAATCCCAAAATTTAAAACAAACCAGAGATAGACCTTATTACAACAAAACCCAAATTAAAGAAAACATAATTAAAAATGAAGTAAATTAAAAACAAAGAAATACGACTGTTCGTAGTGTGGCCACCTCCGAGTCCCCCAGTACGTCGAACCGTTTCACTAGGGATTTCCTAAAAAATTAAAAAGAGGGGTGAGTTTGCAAAAACTCAGTGTGTACAACCCCAACAATCAAATAACATACATCACATCAATTTGGGCCTAAGCCTATTATAGTAACGGTGGTAAATAGGCCATGGCCCCCATCAGCCTCGGTTGGGCCTGAGCCCATATCAAAAGACACATACCGCATATATCTGGGCCTAAGCCCATCTCAATATCAGAATCAGTATATGTAATGCATAAATACCAAAACCAACCCTGCACTCTGTCTCCTATCCAACCCTACATTCTTGTGGGGATTAAATCGACCCACCCATCCCTACACTCCTTATGTAGCACCGGTTGCGGCACTAACAAATATTGCAGCAGAGTTGCCAATCACATAATCGGCTTAAAGCCATCGGTGGGTCCACAGTCGTCTCACGCGACCCGTGCGACCCTCACATATTAATCACTTCCTCTAATATAAGATATCCCAACCTCATGCATTATGTCATGTATGTAGAATGTCTGGCCTACAAATCTTCAAATCATTCACAGTTAAGTCAATCAAATCATAGTCATACAATCACAGTCAAATCATTCAAATTATAGCACAAGTCAGTCATTTACCCTCGAGGGGCAAAATAGTCATTTACGGTCATTTTATCCTATAGGGGCATTACATTCATTTTACCATACATGGGCTTTACGGTCATTTTACCTTAACAGGGGCATTACGATCATTTTACCCTACAAGGGCATTACAGCCATTTTACCTTAACAGTGGTATTACGGCCATTTTACCCTACATGGGCTTTATGATCATTTTACCTTAACAGGGGAATTACGGTCATTTTACCCTATAGAGGTATTATGGTCATTTTACCTTATGGGGTTATTACGGTCATTTTACCCTACAGGGGGCTTTACGGTCATTTTACCTTAACAAGGGCATTGCGGTCATTTTACCCTATAGGAGCATTACGTTCATTTTACCCAACAGGGGTATTAGGTCATTTTACCCTATGAGGGTATTTCGGTCATTTACCCTATGGGGGCATTTCGATCATAACGGTGTAAATGGGCCCAAGGCCTAATATTTGACCCACGTGGGCCCACATGCTCGTATGGCCCATTTAGCCCAAATTCAGTAACGGCTATGCGAACTACATAGCCCAGTCCAATATTTGCCACTTATTGTGGATTTTATCCATATGGGCCCACGAGCCCTATTAGGCCCACACGGCCCATTTTGGCCAAACGAGGCCATATTGGCCCAATAGCATGAGAACACTCGTGGTAGCCTCTACAGTCTATCAGTCACGATTGGTGGGCTCGGTTTACCACACAAGCGATCGCACACTCGTGAGGCCTTATATGTCTAGGTTTCGACTTTTCAGCTTTTGCCGATTGGTAGAGGAGATCGTGTGATTACACACTTGATTACGAAATGCGAATGACCCACGAGAACTCCAACCTACATTCAATCAAGGCAGTCCATTAATCACTTGTCAATCAGGTTAATTGAATCCCAATGAACTTATAAAAAACAACCTCTACCGAAAATACTTGTCTAACAGATTACCTCTCCCTTGACTAGATCAGTCGGTTGTGATTTGCCCACTTGATCTAGAGATTGGTCCAGCCACCCTACCGCACCCCAGTAGAAAATCCTAAACAGCTGACACTTTACGCTACAGAAATTTGGGGGCAAGGGTTACGTGCCCATTCTCAGCTGGCACCATTCCTAATCCTTCCTCGGAATGGCTACTACTCACCACCATTGATATCTATTTATGCAACATATTATCGAAAACCTCTATTTCTCTTCTAGAGATTTTAGAACCCTAAGAACAAATAAGCATGGCTTGGAAACACAGTGTTAATGAAATAACTCACTTGGAAAAGTAGGAAGACTTACCAAAATCAATGATGATGGAATTAGTTGGAATAGTTTAGGTATATTCGGCCAAGCACAATAGGGAAAGATGATAAACGAAACGTACACAAAAAGCCTTATGAAGAATTCGGCTATGGTTGGAAGAGAGTGGAAAGTAGAGAAGAAGAAGATGGAGAGTAGGTTCGATTTAGAAGGGAGGCCGAGAGGAGAAGGATTCAGAAGGAAAAGAAGAAGCAAAACCAAGAGTGAGGGAGGAAAGAGATTTGGCAAAGCAAAGAAAGAAAAAGAAACCAAAAAGAAGGTTACCTATTCGACAATTGTAGGATGGAGGAAAGTAGTGGAAATTTTGGTCACTTCAATAGATAAAACGCAAACCCGAAAAGAACCCCAAAAGGTAGAAAAAACTCAAAGAACATTCGGCACCTTCCTTTGTAACACCCCAAACCCGGTCAATATGTTACGACCAAATCTGGTTTGTTACAGGAAAGGTAGTTTTGAAAACAAGTAGTGGAATGTCGTACTTCGTGAAAACATCCTGAATAGAGTTCCTATCTTGAGAAATAATTTAAAGTTTTGTTAGAGAATATATTACCAACTTTTATTAAAATAACTAAGGGTTAAAAACGGGTTTATTCATATAAGCCAAACTTAGGAAATTTCAGTAATGTGATATTTTGAAACCATAAATTTAAGGTTTAAGAAAAATTTCCAGTTTTAACTAACTAGTTTTCACCATCTTTTGTTGTCGTTTTGAAAACTATTTGTTTATGTATTTAATTTTAGAAAAACTGCATAGTTGACAGTTTATCATATGTATAACATCAGCTTTAAATCCAAACCAAATTTAAGTTAAAGCAGCCTTATTACATAATAAAATCCCAAATTAAAATAAGTTTAAAAAAAGTAACGTAGTTTACGAAGGAAATAATAATGCATGGCCACCTCAAGTTTGCTCGGCTCCAAAACCCGCGATCTAGTGAGTACCTGTAAAATTTAGTAAAGGGGTGAGTCACCGAGACTCAGTGTGTAAATCCCCGTATAACGCAAACTGGCCTTGAACCCACAAAGTACAGCATGTTTATCATGTATGCAATGCAGTCCAACCCAACCAAGTACTTCCATCCTCTAGGTCACCTGTATCATCCAAACACCCATGGCATCTTGCCACTGTGGTTGTTGACCACCGTGGTCCCAGACCACTCGTGACAAAGTCACTAAAATATATATATAACCGTGGGGCCAGCCCACTGTGGTATCAGACCACCGTGACGATCTCTGATAAGTTTATGTATACATGGGGCCAACCCACTGTGGTCTTAGACCATCGAGACAAGTCACTGATATACGTTTACGTGGTTTCAAACCACCGTGGTTCTTAGATCACCGCGACAAAGTCACAAATTCACTCTTCTCCTTTCATTCAATCCCAAGCCCATGCTCATTTCATCATACCAAAAATGAATGCAAACATACTCCCAATATGTAACAGATATTTATTTCATACATGCATATAATCGAAAGTATCATCATAGTAGAACTTACCCGGTACCTCCAACCTTACCCACGAGGGTATCTCAACTATTCGGACAGTCATTTCATCTTTCAGCCAACACAATTAATAACAAAAACAATAAAGAAGTGTGTGAGTAATACACACCTGATAACGCGTAACACTAAGTTTCTATGTCGACGCTTTCACTAGCAGGGACAACAGCAATTTGCCTATCCCAGGCAAACGTCGGATCTCTACCACAACCTGACGGATAATCCCAAATTGCCGACACAGTACGCCTTTTAAACTTTAGAAAGAAGGCTATGGGTACACTCCCTCCTTAGCTTGACCATTTCTTGTATCCATGAAATAGACTTGATTGGAGGTAGAGAAAACATCGATTGACTATCAAATGGATTGATTAAAGCAGACTACAACCAATAAGGGATATAACAACCAATAACCAAAAAGAAGTGACTCCTACCTTGGTAAATGATGAACCACGCAGCAACTGGTTCGGCCTTGAATCAAAGATGAGTTGTATGAGAACCCAAAGTTCGGCCTAGCAACAAAAGTTGCTCCTTGAGTAGTCGACTAAAAGAAACTTAGAGGAGAAAAGTATCACACGAGATTATCTTGCGTTGATGATGATGAAAAACCAAGATAGATTTGGCAGAAAAGAGTAGCCCTTCATGTCATAGGCTATACGAGCAATATTGATTCACATAAAAAAGAACCAGAGGTTTGGTTAGTGAAGAAAGAGATAGAAGATTCAATTTTTAACAAAAGAGAGAAAAGAGAATCATTACCTTCAACCACCAAGTAACAGGATGAAACCAGTTCACTTGACCAAGAGAGCTATTCGGCTAAAGAGAGGAAAGGAAAAGTGTCAATGGAGATGGTGCAAGGTTTCGACTAAAGAAGAAGATGAGTTCGAGAGATGATTCGGCTAGGAAAGAAAATGGTAGAGGAGAAGGAAAGTTTCGGCTTGGGAAGGGAGGAGATGATAGGAAGGGAGGTTCGGTTATGGTGTTTAAGAGGATAGAGCAAAGGAAAAGAAAGAGATTCGACAAGGGGGTGGCTTCAAGGGATTTTAGCTTGTGAAGGAGATAACAAAAGAAAACGAGCAAGAATGTGAAGGGTGGAATGTGAAGAGAAATTGGCCAAAGATGCTTTGGTAACCTTGAAGAAAAAGAGGTATACAAATAGGGAGGTTTGTAATCAAGAGAAAAATATGAGAAATAAGTTGAGACAACAAAAAGAAAAAGAGAAGAACCCTTAGATGTACTTAGGGAATTTTGGCACACCAAAGTCACTCACAAAATTGGAAATTTGGCACACACACTACTCCAAGCTCTCGATTTTGTGAACACACATCAAATGCCGTTAGCCCCTAGCCCCAACAACACACATAGCTGAAATTTCCCCTCCCCACACTCCAACATTTGGCCAACACTACCCATATTCACCATATCCCCCGATTTCCTCCTACTTTCACTCCCTTTCATTCATTTGAATCAGTTTGACCAATTCAACATCGCAAACACCTCACGGCCACCCATTCAAATGGCTTGACTCATTCAACCAACAACCATGAAGAGTCTAGCCGCAAGCCACCTCCTTAACTCCCTAAGCATAAAAAAAATTTAAAGCTTCTGAATGCTACTGATGAGACTCAAACTCCTTCCCCCTACAGCTCCTTTGTGACGCCACACCCCTGCACCTTAAGTGGCGTCTTCTTGCCACTTCGCAACACCTCTTCTTGTGTCAACCAACATAAGAAATATAATAGCCCAATTTAGGGCCTAGTCGGGATATTGGTGCGAGGCCACGAATCGAGGTGAAATTATGAGTTTTCCAGGTTTATGCCATGTTTGCATGCTAGTATGAAAGTTTTGTAAAGCAATTTTATTAAGTTGAGGTCAATTGGTCTAAAAAGGACTAAATTGCAAAAGTTGCAATATATGAGTTTCTATAAGCTTTTTGCATGAAATAGCTTTAGAATAATAATTATGAGCCCTTAAATAGAAATTTGCCCAAAATTTAATTTTTGGACAAAATTGGCCTTAAGAGACTATTATGGAAATTTTTAAGAGGAAGGGAATTTTGGTCATTTGGCCTAATTAGTGATTAAAATAGGATAAAGATGAGAAAAATTCACTCATCTTCTTCCTTGTTGCTGTCGAAAATTTGGAGACACCATAGCTAGAGTTCTCCATTTTTTTCAAGCTCATAGTAAGTTCATCTTAGCCCCGTTTTTAATATTCTTCATATTTTTGAAGTTCCCGTATTATGAATTAGCTAATTTTAGCTACAAAACGAGCTAAGATACATGTTCAAAAATCTACCCTTGAATGACATGCTTGTTAAATGATGTTTTATGGAAGTTTAAGAGAGTTTGTTTTTAGATAAACATCTTTTCCTTAATGAATTTCATGAAAATGGTAGTAGGGACCATTTTGTAACAGTTATAAAATTGGTCATACCTACTAGAATTAGTGAGAATTGATGATTTTTATAGAAGAGAAAATGATTCAGTTGAGCATAAAGTTTAAGAAAGTTGCATGAAATTTGTTTTACGAGAATTGGGGCAAAAGTGCAAATATTAGAAAGTATAGGGGTAAAATAATAATTTTGCCAAAGTATGAGTTATGAGTCAATTTAGTCAATATGGTTTTTAAATGATCTATTTATGATTATAGATTAAGAAAAATGAAGATCGAATCGAAATTGAGGCAAGAATAAAGTCGAGGATTAAATTGCACATCTACATACGTTTTGTATATTGAGGTAAGTTTGTATGATTTCTAAGCTTTATGATTATTATCATTAATTTGTTTAGTATAATGTACAATAATTGTATGAAATGGTCATGTTATGTTCAAGTAAGAAATCACGATAATATGTTCAAGTAAGTCCCGATTGAAGATGAATTTCCCCGGGATACTCGATCTATCATACAAGTTATCATGTAAGTGCAGGGCAAGCTTGGAATTGATCAAGATATCATGTAAGTCCAAGGAAAGCTTGGCATTGATCAAAATATCATATAAGTACAAGGCAAGCTTGCCATTGATCAAGATATCATGTAAGTCCAAGGTAAGCTTAGCATTGATCAAGGTATCATGCAAGTCCAAGGCAAGCTTGGCCTTGATCAAGATATCATGTAAGCCCAAGGCAAGCTTATCATTGATCAAGTTAGCAAGCAAGTTATCATGTAAGTCCAAGGCAAGCTTGGCATTGATCAAGATATCATGTAAGTCCAAGGCAAGCTTGGCATTGTTCAAGTTAGCAAGCAAGTTATCATGTAAGTCCAAGGACTCAAGCTTGGCATTGAGTATGTTATCAAGAGCAAGACTTCATATAAGTCAATGTCAAGACATGGCATTGAAACCAAGATGAGATAACCCATGTAAGACCATGTCTAGGATATGTCTTTGGCATTATATTATGTGGGAAGAGATTTAGTATCATCGGTTATTCACAGAAATTCATCGGGCAAATGAGTAAGCTAAAAGAAGATAGCAAGAAAGCTGAGAAAGTAAAGTTAGTATCAAGATGAAGTTAGATGAAGTTGAGTATTATTCATGTTGTGAATGAGAAAGTAGATATCATGATTATCATTATTATAGTATACTGATTAATGTGATCAAGTGATACAAGTATCATGGTTACCTTATAAGTATGATAATAGTAAGTGTCATGAGACATGTAAGAATCTATATGAGTAAGTAAGTTCTTTAGCTGAAATTCATGATACCATTGTTTATGTGAAATGGTTTATATTAAGCAATGATTATGCTAAGAGTTGTTACATGCAAACTTACTAAGCTATATGCTTACGTTATGATTCTTTCTTTCTATGCGATCCCTTAAGCTAACTCGTGGATCATTAAAGTCGGAGCTCACAACACACTATCAACTCTTATTTTTGTATAGCCAAGTTACTTTACTAAGTATGTCATGTATAGGAAACATTCATTTTGTGGACATGTTTTAAGAAGGACCTTTGTAAAGGCTATCAAGTTTATTATTCTTTTGTATATGGCTAAGTGGTTGGCCAAATTTGACTAAGCATGTGTGTTTATTGAGATCAATGAAGCATGTAGTATTATTCATAAAATTGAGTTGTTATTGCATCATTGAATTGTGTATGAATATGATCTTCATTTCAGGGTGGGTAACGGCTTGGTAAATAGCCTCTAAGTGCCCATACGGTTGGACACACGGGCATGTGTCAAGGCCGTGTAACCCTGTACCTTAGTATTATTAATCATAATAGGCCACGGGTAAATCCCATGACCGTGTGTGTGTGCTGTGTAAGACACACGATTTGGATATGGGTGTGTTCCCAAACTGTGGTGATTTAGTCAGTATATCAAGGATTAGCACACGGTCTAAGCCCATGGGCATGTCATGGCCATGTGAAATTAGTTAGTAAACTTCTACAGTTGGTAGACACGGGCATGTCTAAGCCGTGTGGAAATAGTCAGTAGCCCTACACGGTTTGAAGGCATAGGCGTGCTTAAGATTTCACGGGCGTGTTCCAAGTCATATGGGCGTGTGAACCCTACTTCAAAAATGAGTTATTTGATTTTAATTCCAAAAGTTTTCTGACATGATTTAAAGGCCTTGTAGGCCCTTGTTACAAGTGTTGACTAAGGAAGTGAAGTTTTTAAATTGGAACAAAATTTTATAGCCCGTAAGTACATGATTCAGTGAGTTCAAGCATAGTGATGTCTCATATCCAGACCCAGTATCGGTCTTGGGTGCTGGATGTTACATTTAGTGGTATTAGAGCTACAGTTTAGTCGATTCTAGGACTAACGTAGCACGAGCATGAGTCTAGCTATGCATGCCATACGTAAGAATGTTTTTATAATGATAGTGTGATGACTCATGATGACTTAAATTATGTTTATACATATAGTAAATGGATCCCGAAAGAGTTGAGGTGGATGATGTAGAAAGTAACGCACCAGCTCCCGCAGAAGGGACAGTGCCGTATGAGAATGAGAATAGACCCACTATGGTGTGTCAAGGAGGAGGAGAAGAGGCTAGAGAAGCCTTCCTCCATATGATGGATGCCTGGTACACGAAGTTCGTTCGAGTGAATCCGAATGCACAACCCCCTCCACCCCCACTTGTTCCACAACCTACTCCAGTAGCCCTTCAAGTAGTAGAGGTGGTAAGAGGAGGTCAACCTCCAATTGATAGGATCAAGAAGCATGGGGCAGAAGAATTCCGAGATAGAAAAGATGATGATTCAGAAAGAGTTGAGTTTTGGTTAGAAAATACCATCAGAGTATTTAATGACCTGTGCTGCACTCCTGATGAATGCATGAAGTGTGTAGTCTCTCTCTTAAGAGATTTTGCTTACCAATGGTGGAACACCCTTGTGTCGGTGGTACCAAGGGAAAGGGTCTCATGGGAATTCTTCCAAGAAGAATTTAAGAAAAAGTATATCATCCAGAGGTTTGTAGACCAGAATAGGAAAGAATTTCTAGAGCTGAAGCAAGGCAAGATGTCGATGGCGATTATGAGCGAGAGTTAAATGCGACTCGGCAAATGCGCTTGCGAATGTGTGTCCACTGAGGACATTATGAGTAAAAGGTTTGAAGATGGTTTAAGCGAGGACATTAAGCTGGTTGTTACTGTCATCGAATTAAAAGAATTTGTTGTGCTAGTGGAAAGGGCTTGCAAAGCCGAAGAACTAGTAAAAGAGAAGAAGAAATTTAAAATGGAGTCTCGCGATTCTAGAAAGAGACAGTGGAACAAGTCGTTCAATCGTCATCCAAGAAGTCAAGAGATTTCTCTACTCGAATAGCTACTTCCACTGTATTTTCAAGAAAAGACAAGAGTAAGCAGTATTTGGGAAATAAAGCACAGATGACTTCAGTTGCAAGTGTTGGGAATTTTAGACCCGACAGAACAGAATGTCCACAATGTGGCAGACGCCATTTGGGAGAATGCCGAGCACATAAAAATGCATGTTTTAGATGTGGTTCGCAAGACCATTTCATAAAGAATTGTCCAGAGATGACTAAAGAAGAGAGAACTCAGAACCCGAGATCCGGGAATATGGTCAGAGGGAGACCGCAGAGGAACCCGAGAAGTGGGGCAAGTGGAAGAGGTAACCCCAGAGAGCAGGCCACAAGACCCGAGGGCAAAGCGCCTGCACGGACTTATGCCATTCGCACTGGCGAAAAGGAATCTTCCCCTGATGTTATTACGGGTACCTTTTCTTTTTACAATACCAAAGTTATTGCTTAAATAGACCCCAGATCCACACACTCTTACATTTGCATACAATTAGTACCTGGTTTCGGTGTGCCTATAAATACCACAGAATTTGTGATTAAGGTGTCTAATCCTTTAGGCAAGAGTATGTTAGTTGATAAAGTTTGTAAAGATTGTCCATTAATGATTAGAGGTCATTGCTTTAAAGCAAATCTTATGTTGTTACCATTTGATGAATTTGACCTCATTCTTGGTATGGACTAGTTGACTACTCATAATGTAATTGTAAATTGTGGGAAGAAATACATTGAGATGAGATGTGAGAAGAGGGAAACTCTTCATGTAGAATCAGATGAGCAAGGTAGATCATCAGTAATAATTTCTCATATGATGGCGCAGAGATATCTAAGAAAAGGGTATGAGGTATTTTTGGCCTTTATATTGAATGATTAAAAGACAGAGTTAAAGATTGAATCAGTACTGATAGTATGTGAGTATGTGGATGTTTTTCCTGAGGAATTACCAGGATTACCACCAGATAGAGAAGTTGAGTTTTGCATTAAGCTAGCTCCCGGTACAGTACCAATATCCATTACTCCTTATAGAATGGCTCCAACAGAGTTGAAAGAGTTGAAGTTACAGTTGCAAGAGTTGACAGACAAAGGCTTTGTATGATCAAGCTGTTCACCATGGGGCGCTCCAGTTTTGTTTGTGAAAAAGAAAGATGGCACCATGATATTATGCATTGATTACCGTCAGCTTAATAAAGTGATAGTAAAGAACAAGTATCCATTGCCCAGGATCGACGATTTGTTTGATCAATTGAAAGGAGCGACTGTGTTCTCCAAAATAGACTTGAGATCGTGGTACTACCAAATTGAGAGTGAAAGATTCAGATGTATCCAAGGCGCCTTTTGAACAAGATATGGGCATTATGAATTTTTAGTCATGCCCTTTGGGCTGACTAATGCTCCTGCGGTATTCATGGACTTAATGAACCGCATTTTCAAACCATACCTTGATAAGTTTGTAGTCATTTTCATTGATGACATACTGATTTATTCCTGAGACGAGAATGAACATGCCGATCATTTATGGATAGTTTTACAAACTCTTCGAGAAAATCAGTTGTATGCCAAATTCAGTAAAAGTGAGTTTTGGCTCAAGGAAGTGGGATTTCCAGGGACATATTGTCTCGAGAGATGGAGTCCGAATAGATCCAAGTAAGATCTCAGCTATAATAGACTGGAAACCACCGAAGAACATCACTGAGATTAGAAGTTTTTTGGGCCTAGCCAGCTACTATAGATGATTTGTTAAGGGATTTTCTATGATTGCAACCCCGATGACTAAATTTTTACAGAAGAACGTGAAGTTTGAGTGGTCGAAAAGATGCCAACAAAGTTTTGAGAAGTTGAAAGCAATGCTGACAGAAGCTCCAGTTTTAGTACAACCCGAGGCAAGGAAAGAATTCATAATTTATAGCGATGCATCCTTAAATGGATTAGGCTATGTACTCATGCAAGAAGGTAAGGTAATTGCTTATGCCTCCAGACAGTTGAAGCCTCATAAGAAAAATTATCCAACGCATGATCTTGAATTGGCTTCCATAGTCTTCACTTTGAAGATTTGGAGACACCATTTATATGGTGAACGATGTCAGATTTTTACCGATCACAAAAGTTTGAAATACTTGATGACGTAGAAAGATTTGAACTTAAGACAACAAAGATGGTTAGAGTTGATAAAGGACTATGAGTTGGTTATTGATTACCATTCTAGAAAGGTGAATGTGGTCGCCGATACTTTAAGCAGAAAATCCCTATTTTCCTTGAGGGCATTGAATTCAAAAATATCTTTATTAGATGATGGCTCCATTTTAGCTGAGTTAAGAGCTAGACCAATGTTTCTTCAAGAGATCTTGGAGGCTCAGAAAGAAGATAGTGAATTGCAAGTTAAGAGAGCTCGGTCTGAGTCGGTCTTTGAATCGACTTTCACAATTCGATGGATATTTAGTGTTTAGAGATAGAGTTTGTGTGCCAAGAAAAGAGGAGCTTATACAGAGAATTTTGTATGAAGCATATAATAGGTGTTTATCTGTACATTCGGGTAGCATCAAGATGTATAATGATCTAAAGCAACAGTATTGGTGGCCGAAAATGAAGAAAGACATTTCAGAATTTGTTACCAAGTGCATGATTTGTCAGCAAGTAAAGGCTGAACACCTAGTACCTTCGGGTTTACTTCAACTTATCTTGATTCCCGAGTGGAAATGGGACCGTATCACCATGGATTTCATAATGGGTTTACCATTGCCTCCGAGCAAGAAAGATGCTGTTTGGGTAGTGGTTGATAGACTCACGAAGTCAGCCCACTTTATACCTGTACGAGTGGATTACTCCCTAGACAAGCTGGCAAACTTGTATGTTTCAGAAATAGTAAGACTTCACGGAGTTCCCTTATCGGTCATATCGGATAGAGATTCGAGATTCACATCCAGATTTTGGAAGAAGCAGCAAGAAGCTTTGGGTAAAAAATTGAGTTTTAGCATAGCTTTTCACCCTCAGACAGACGGTCAGTCAGAAAGGTTAATTCAAGCACTCGAGGACATGCTCAGATGTTGTGTTTTGGAATTCCAAGGCAGTTGGGAAAAGTTTATCCCATTGGTAGAATTCGCCTATAATAATAGCTTTCAGTCGAGCTTAAAGATGTCGCCTTATGACGCCTTATATGGGCGTAAGTGTAGAACTCTCTTATTTTGGACTGAACTCAAAGAGAACCAAATTCACGGGGTTGATTTGGTTAAAGAAGATGAAGAGAAAGTGAAAGTAATTCGAGAATGTTTAAAAGCTGCCTCCGACAGACAGAAATCCTATTTGATTTAAAGAGAAAAGAGATCGAGTACCAAGTTGGGGATAAAGTCTTTTTAAAAGTATCACCATGGAGAAAGTTCTTAGATTTGGCTGTAAAGGCAAGTTAAGTCCACGTTTCATTGGACCTTACGAGGTTACAGAGAGAATTGGGTCGGTAGCTTACCGTTTGGCTTTGCCATCAGAATTAGAGAAGATGCATGATGTGTTTCACATGTCAATGTTACGACGCTACAAATCAGACCCTTCACATGTAATTACCCCTTCAAAAATAGAATTCATCCCGACATGACTTACGGTGAAGAACCAGTCAAGATTTTGGCTCGGGAAGTTAAGCAACTGAGAAATAAGAGCATTGCCTTAGTAAAGGTATTGTGGCAAAGGCACGAAATCAAAGAAGCTACATGGGAATCAGAAGAGAGTATGAGAAATCAGTACCCAAACCTTTTTGCTGATAAGATTTTCGAGGACGAAAATCCCTAAGGGGGATAATTGTAATAGCCCAATTTAGGGCCTAGTCAGGATAGTGGTGCAAGGCCACGAACCCGAGGTGAAATTATGAGTTTTCCAGGTTTATGCCATGTTTGCATGCTAGTATGAAAGTTTTGTAAAGCAATTTTATTAAGTTGAGGTCAATTGGTCCAAAAAGGACTGAATTGCAAAAGTTGCAATATATGAGTTTCTAGAAGCTTTTTGCATGAAATAGCTTTAGAATAATAATTATGAGCCCCTAAATAGCAATTTGCCCAAAATTTAATTTTTAGACAAAATTGGCCTTTAGAGACTATTATGGAAATTTTAAGAGGAAGGGCATTTTGGTTATTTGGCCTAATTAGTGATTAAAATAGGATAAAGATGAGAAAAATTCACTCATCTTCTTCCTTGTTGCTACCGAAAATTTGGAGACACCATAGCTAGGGTTCTTCATTTTTTTCAAGCTCATAGTAAGTTCATCTTAGCCCCATTTTTAATATTCTTCGTATTTTTGAAGTTCCTATATTATGAATTAACTAATTTTAGCTATAAAATGAGCTAAGATGCATGTTCAAAAATCTACCCTTTAATGACATGCTTGTTAAATGATGTTTTATGGAAGTTTAAGAGAGTTTGATGTTAGATAAACATCTATTCCTTAATGAATTTCATGAAAAATGGTAGTAGGGACCATTTTGTAACAGTTATAAAATTGGTCATACCTACTAGAATTAGTGAGAATTGATGATTGTTATAGAAGAGAAAATGATTCATTTGAGCATAAAGTTTAAGAAAGTTGCATGAAAATCATTTTACAAGAATTGGGGCAAAAGTACAAATATTAGAAAGTATAGGGGCAAAATAGTAATTTTGCCAAAGTATGAGTTATAAGTCAATTTAGTCAAATGGTTTTTAAATGATCTATTTATGATTATAGATCAAGAAAAATGAAGGCTAGATCGAAACTGAGGCAAGAACAAAGTCGAGGATTAAATTGCACATCTACATACATTTTGTATATTGAGGTAAGTTTGTATGATTTCTAAGCTTTATGATTATTATCATTAATTTGCTTAGTATAATGTAAAATAATTGTATGAAATAATCATGTTATGTTCAAGCAAGAAATCACCATAATATGTTCAAGTAAGTCCCGATTGAAGATGAATTTCCCCGGGATACTCGATCTATCACACAAGTTATCATGTAAGTCCAAGGCAA
This sequence comes from Gossypium rotundifolium, assembly GCA_025506655.1. Taxonomy (NCBI): domain Eukaryota; kingdom Viridiplantae; phylum Streptophyta; class Magnoliopsida; order Malvales; family Malvaceae; genus Gossypium; species Gossypium rotundifolium. The sequence goes on along the minus strand of CP106734.1, from coordinate 135,628,797 downwards.
GCTTGGCATTGATCAAAATATCATGTAAGTCCAAGGCAAGCTTGGCATTGATCAAGATATCATGTAAGTCCAAGGCAAGCTTGGCATTGATCAAGATATCATGTAAGTCCAAGGCAAGCTTGGCATTGATCAAGTTACCAAGCAAGTTATCATGTAAGTCCAAGGCAAGCTTGGCATTGATCAAGATATCATGTAAGTCCAAGGCAAGCTTGGCATTGATCAAGTTAGCAAGCAAGTTATCATGTAAGTCCAAGGACTCAAGCTTGGCATTGAGTATGTTACCAAGAGTAAGACTTCATATAAGTCCATGTCAAGACATGGCCTTGAAACCAAGATGAGATAACCCATGTAAGACCATGTCTAAGATATGGCTTTGGCATTATATTATGTGGGAAGAGATTTAGTATCCTTGGTTATTCACAGAAATTCATCGGGCAAATGAGTAAGCTAAAAAAAGATAGCAAGAAAGCTAAGAAAGTAAAGTTAGTATCAAGATGAAGTTAGATGAAGTTGAGTATTATTCATGTTGTGATTGAGAAAGTACATATCATGATTATTGTTATTATAGTATACTAATCAATGTGATCAAGTGATACAGGTATCATGGTTACCTTACAAGTATGATAATAGTAAGTGTCATGAGACATGTAAGAATCTATATGAGTAAGTAAGCTCTTTAGCTGAAATTCATGATACCATTGCTTATGTGAAATGGTTTATATTAAGCGGTGATGATGTTAAGAGTTGTTACATGCAAACTTACTAAGCTATATACTTACGTTATGATTCTTTCTTTCCATGCAGTCCCGCCAAGCTAACTCGTGGATCATTAAAGTCAGAGCTCGCAACACACTATCAACTCTTATTTTGGTATAGCCAAGTTACTTTACTAAGTATGGCATGTATAGGAAAGATTCATTTTGTGGACATGTTTTAAGAAGGGCCTTTGTAAAGGCTATCAAGTTTATTATTCTTTTGTATATGGCTAAGTGGTTGGCCAAATTTGACTAAGCATGTATGTTTATTGAGATCAATGAAGCATGTAGTATTATTCATAAAATTGGGTTGTTATTGCATCGTTGAATTGTGTATGGATATGATATTCATTTCAGGGTGGCTAATGACATGGTAAATAGCCTGTAAGTGCCCACACGGTTGGCTATACCACGAGTAAATCCCACGGCCGTGTGTGTGTGCCGTGTAAGACACACAGTTTGGATATGGGTGTGTTCCTAGACTGTGTTGATTTAGTCAATATATCAAGGATTAGCATACGGTCTAAGCCCACAGCGTGTCAGGGCCATGTGAAATTAGTCAGTAACCTTCCACAGTTGGTAAACACGGGCGTGTCTAAGCCATGTGGAAATAGTCAGTAGCCCTACACGGTTTGAAGGCATAGGCGTGATTAAGGTACACGGGCGTGTTCCAAGTCATACGGGTGTGTGAACCCTGCTTCAAAAATGAGTTATTTGATTTTAATTCCGAAAGTTTTCTGACATGAGTTAAAGGCCTCGTAGGCCCTTGTTATAAGTGTTGACAAAGGAAGTGAAGTTTTTAAGTTGGAACAAAGTTTTATAGCCCGTGAGTACATGTTTCAGTGAGTTCAAGCATAGTAATGTCTCGTATCCAAACTCAGTATCGGTCTTGGGTGCGGGGTGTTACAAGAAATTACCCTTAAGACCTACCTCAACCAGCTCTCCCCTAAAGTGCCTAAAAACAAATTTTTTACTAAGGCTCTAACTTGAACCCCAAACCTTCCCGAGACCCCCAAACATGCCAAATTACAAACAAAACAAGCCAATCACACAGAAAACATAAAAATAAAGAACCCCAAATTCCAGGATGTTACAGTTCTACCCCCTTAAAGAAATTTTGGCCTCAAAATTTACCTGGTCAAAAGAGGTGAGGGTGCTGCTATCGCATCACATCCTCTGGCTCCCACGTGGCCTCCTCTGAACCGTGATTCCGCCACTGATCCTTGACCAATAGAACCGTCATCCTTTGTAATACCTTAACATCTCGGTCTAAGATTTGAACTAGTTCCTCTTCAAAAGATAAATCAGGTCTCACTTCGATTTCCTCCATTGGCACTACGTGAGATGGATCTGAATGGTAGCGCCTTAACATCGGGACATGGAATACATCATGTATCTGCCTCAATTTTGGAGGTAACTCGAGCTGATATGCCATTTGTCCCACACGTTTCAACACTCGATAAGGCACGATGAACCTGGGGCTCAAATTGCCCTTCCGTCCAAACCTTAAAACCTTCTTCCAAGGCGAAACGTTTAAGAAAACCAGATCACCCCGAAAATTCTATATCCTTACTCTTCAGCTCAGCGTAAGATTTCTGCCTGATGAAGCTTCCTTCAATCGAGTCTGAATCAACTTAACCTTTTCATCTATTTGTAAAACTAAATTCGGACCCAACAACTGTCACTCACCCAACTCTGTCCAGCAAGTAGGAGTACGACACTTCTGACAATACAACGCTTCATAGGGTGGTATCTTAATACTGGATTGATAGCTATTGTTGTATGCGAATTCAGCCAATGGTAGAAAATCTTCCCAACTACCCCTGAAGTCGATAACACAACCTCTCAACATGTCTTCTAAGATCTGAATTACCCTCTCAGACTGACCATCAGTCTGTGGATGAAACGCTGTGCTAAAATCCAATCTTGTACCTAACGCTTGATGCAACGCTTTCCAAAACCATGATGTAAATCTAGGGTCTTTGTCTGATATGATAGACACAGGTACCCCATGCAACCTCACAATCTCTGCTACATACAGCTTGGCTAACTTCTGCAATGAATAATCAACCTGAACCAGTATGAAGTGAGTGGACTTCGTCAACCGTTCGAAAATTACCCACACCGAATCTTTCTTCGTAGGTGTAAGGGGTAGCCCACTAATAAAGTCCATCGTTATCCTCTTCCACTTTCAAATTGGAATCTTTACTAGCTGTAGCAACCCTGAAGGCAATTGATGCTCTGCCTTTACCTGTTGACACGTCAGGCACCTACCCAAAACTCTGTAACCTCTTACTTCAGACCCGGCCACCAAAACTACTCCTGCAGATACCGATACATCTTACTCTCACCAGGATGCATAGTGTATAGGCTACTATGCGCTTCCTGTAGAATCTTCTGCCTTAACTTGGAATCCCTTGGCATACAAGCCATTCCATGAAAGCACAATACCCATTGCTGTTCAAACTGAAATCTTCTGTCTCACCCCCTGCCACTAACTGAAATTTAGAACTTAGCGATTCATTTGACAACTGTTTTTCCCTAATCTGACTGACCCAATAAGGCTTCACGTGAAGTTCAGCTAGCAGACTTCCATCATCATACAAGCTAAGATGAGCAAACATTACCCTCAAGTCTGATATTACCCTATGACTCAACGCGTCTGCCATTACGTTAGCTTTACCCAGGTGGTACTCGATCGAGCAGTCATAATCCTTTAATAACTCAACCCACCTCTGCTGCCTTAAATTCAACTCTTTCTAGGTAAGGAGATATTTCAGGCTCTTGTGATCCGTGTAAATAACAAACCTTTCCTTATACAGGTAGTGTCTCCAAATATTTAGAGCAAACACTACAACAACTAACTCCAGATCATGCGTAGGATAGTTCATCTCATGTGGTCTCAATTGCCAAGACGCATATGCTACCACTTTCCCCTCTTGTATCAACACACATCCTAACCCTGTGTGTGACGCATCACAGTAGACGACAAACTCCTTCCCAGCCTTAGGCTGAATCAACACTGGTGCCTCAGTCAAAATCCTCTTCAACTTCTCAAAACTTTCCTGCTGCTTATCTGACTAGACAAACGGTACCCCTTTTCGTAACAACTTGGTTAATGGTGCAGCTATTAACGAGAACCCCTCAACAAACCTTCTGTAGCACCCAGCCAAACCAAGAAAACTCTAAATTTCTACCACAAACTTAAGCGGCTTCAAGTCCAACATGGCTTCAAATTTTTGGGGATCAACCCAAATTCCCTCAGCAGACACAACATATCCCAGAAAGGTAGCTTCTCTCAACCAGAATTCACACTTACTGCATTTGGCGTACAACTACTTTTCTCTCAGAAACTATAGAACCACACGAAGATGCGAATCATGCTCCTCTTTGTCCTTGAATAAACCAAGATATCGTCTATAAACACTACGACAAACAGATCCAGATAGGGTTGGAATACCCGGTTCATCATGTCCAGAAACACAGTTGGTGCATTCGTCAACCCAAACGGCATCACTAGGAACTCGTAATGACCATAACAAGTTCGGAAAGTTGTCTTATGAATATCTGCCTCCTTGACCTTAAGCTGATGATAGCCTGACCTCAAATCTATCTTTGAGAAGATCGAAGCGCCTCGTAGTTGATCAAACAAGTCGTCAATCCTTGGCAATGAGTACTTGTTCTTGATCGTCAACTTGTTCAATTTCCTATAGTCAATGCACATCCGCATCGACCCATCCTTCTTCTTAACAAATAACACCGGTGCTCCCCAAGGTATCACACTTGGTCAGATAAAACCCCAGTCCAACAGCTCCTGAATCTGGGGTTTAAGTTCCACCAGCTCCTTCCGTGCTACTCTATACGGAGCAATGGACATTGGCGCTGTTCCTGGAAGAAGATCAATACCGAACTCCACCTCACGATTTGAAGGAAACCCTGGAAGCTCTTTTGGAAAAACATCAGAGAATTCCTTCACTGTTCTAACATCCTTTACAGTCAACTCCTTGGCCTCCAGAGCACTGATGAAAGCCAAGAACGCTTCACACCCTTTTCGCACCATCCTTTCAGCCTTTAAAGCGGACACTATATTGGACAAGTAGTTTCTTCTTTCACCTATCACTAACACCTCATTATCCTTGAGAGTCTTTAACACTATGCGCTTAGCAGCACAATCCAAGTTCGCTCGATATTTCACCAACCAGTCCATGCCTAAGATCAAATCAAACTCGCCGAACGACAGTTCCATCAAATCAGCCAGAAAAACTATCCATTGAACTTCTAAAGGCACACTCCTAAAGAGTTTGTTCACTACTACAGATTGTTCTAAAGGGCTAAGCACAGTCATCTCTCTCAAAGATAAGGAACATACCGGTTATGACGTCCAGTGCATCGCCCTCCTTTCGGCGTCTGGCTGCATAAACCAACCCAGGCTGTCTTGTATCTATGTTCCCAGCGCCTCTGCCCGGTGCTCCACGCTCTCAGCCAAAACCATTTCCACCCCTAGCGGGACCATGACCTTTCTGTGGTTGTTGACCACCTCTTCTCGGCTGAACATAATTTTGACTGACTGGCCGCACTCTATTTGGCTCATGCGGACAATCTCTTACCCGATGATCCACTAATCCACACCTGTAACATCCATTACTTTTTGTCCAGTACTATCCCGAGTGAAACTTTCCACACGTAACACATTGTTGAGGCGACCAACAACAACAAGCCTTGCAACTCGACTTGGCCCATCAAACCTAGGCCTGTTTTGGAAATTCCCCGCAGATCCTGATGACCCAAGATTTCTTTTATTCCTACCCTTCTCTATATCCTGATTCTGTCTTTCAGATTGCTTTACCTCTTCGGCTATCTTAGCCTTCTCAACCAATACGGTAAACTCCCTTTCTCGTTGTGGAGCTATCAGTACTCGTAACTTGTCCCTCAGACCATCTTCAAATTGGACACACCGCTCGTGATGTTGCAACAATACCCCGGGCATAATGACTTAAACGCAAGAATTCTGCCTCATACTCAGCCACTGACTTATTCCCTTAGACCAAGTTTAGGAATGCCATTTGCTGAGCATCCACATAGCTCGACCCGATATATTTCCCCTGGAACGCAGACTTGAAGAAATCCCAGGTAATACGATCAGCTATTGTACCATCCCTTATCGTGAGCCACCACTGATACGCCTCATCTCAGAGGAGAGACACCACCCCTTTCAGTTTCTCTTCCGTAGCACAGTCAAGATCATACATGATGTGCTCAACCGCTTCTAGCCAGTACTCAGCTACATTAGGAGCCACACCGGAAACGCCCCAAAACATTTCAGACCCACTGGCTCGGAGTCGTTCAGACACAGATTTTTGAGCCACTGATCCCGTGCTCACTCTAGTAACTCTCTCCAAGACACGCAGCATAGCCTGAGACACAGCATCGTCTCCACCGGTTTGGTCTTAAAATTTTGCTTCTACAAATGGCGGTGCTGGCACTTCACCTTCTAGCCCATGCCCTGATTCTGAAGGTTCAGACCCAACACTCCGGCCTCTACCACGACCACGCTTGCCACATCCACGTCCTTTAGCACTTATAACTACCGATGCGACTTAATCTGATTAAAAGTTTCATGAATTAATATTTTTCTTTCACTATTTATTATGGAGCAGTCTTATGAAAAACAACATTAAAAGTAGTTCTCGTAAATACATATACACCTATAGGTTTTAGTCTCTGAAGTTGAATTTACTAGCAATCATAGCACAATCCAATTACTTCATGCAAAACAACCAATGATTAGAAGACTTATCGTGTGGATTTGGTGCCAGAGACTCGGGTACCATGCTTCTAAAAAATATGTATTTTTTTAAACCATTTTCTAAACCAACTTTTGAAATCATTTTTGGACCTCATACCCACAGCCGAGTTTTTGAACTTGGCTCTAATACCACAATTGTAACACTCCAAACATGTTCAATACGTTACGACCAAATCTAGTTTGTTACAGGAAAGGTAGTTTTGAAAACAAGTAGTGGAATGTCGTATATCTTGAAAACGTTCTAAATAGAGTTCCTATCTTAAGAAATAATTTAAAGTTTCGTTAGAGAATATATTACCAACTTTTATTAAAATAACTAGAGGTTAAAAATGGGTTTGTTCATATAAGCCAGACTTAGCAAATTTTGGTAATGTGATAATTTGAAACCATAAATTGAAGATTTAAGAAAAATTTCCAGTTTTAACTAACTAGTTATTCACCATCTTTTGTTGTCGTTTTGAAAACTATTTTTTTATGTTTTTTAATTTTAGAAAAACCCTATAGTTGACAGTTTATCATATGTATAACATCAGCAATAAATCCAAACCAAATTTAAGTTAAAGCGACCTTATTACATAATAAAATCCCGAATTAAAATAATTTTAAAATAAAGTAACATAGTTTACAAAAGAAATAGTAACGCATGGCCACCTCAAGTCTGCCCGGCTCTAAAATCCGCGATCTAGTGATTACCTGCAAAATTCAGCAGAGGGGTGAGTTACCGAGACTCAGTGTGTTAATACCCTATAATGCAATCTGGCCTTGAACCTACAAGGTACAGCATGTTTATCATGTATGCAATGCTGCCCAACCCAACCTAGTACTTCCATCCTCTAGGTCACCTGTATCATCCAAACACCCGTGGCATCCTGCCACTGTGGTTCTTGACCACCGTGGTCCCAGACCACTTGTGACAAAGTCACTAAAATATTATATAATCGTGGGGCCAACCCACTGTGGTATCAGACCACCGTGACGATCTCTGATAAGTTTATGTATATGTAGGGCCAACTCACTGTGGTCTTAGACCACCGAGACAAGTCACTGATATACATTTACGTGGTTTCAAACCACTGTGGTTCTTAGACCACCGTGACAAAGTCATTGATTCACACTTCCCCTTTCATTCAATCCCAAGCCCATGCTCATTTTATCATGCCAAAAATGAATGCAAACATACTCTCAATGTGTAACAGATATTTATTTTATACATGCATATAATAGAAAGTATCATCATAGCAGAACTTACCCGGTACCTCCAACCTTACCCACGAAGGTATCTCGATTATTCAAACAGTCATTTCAGCTTTTAGCCAACACAGTTAATAACACAAACAATAAAGAAGTGTGTGAGTAATACACACCTGATAACGTGTAACACTAAGCTTTCTACGTCGACGGTTTCACTAGCAGGGACAATGGCAATTTGCCTATCCCAGGCAGATGTCGACTCTCTACCACAACCAGACGGATAATCCTGAACCACCAACACAACACACCTTTTAAACTTTGGAAAGAAGGCTATGGGTACACTTCCTCCTCAGCTTGACCGTTTCTTGTATCCATGAAATAGACTTGATCAGAGGTAGAGAAAACGTCGACTGACTATCAAACAAATTGATTAAAGTAGACTACAACCAATAAGGGATATAACAACCAAGAACTGAAAAAAAGTGACTCCTACCTTGGTAAATGATGAACCACACAGCAACTAGTTCAACCTTGAATCAAAGATGAGTTGTGAGAGAACCAAAAGTTCGGCCTAGCAACAAAAGTTACTCCTTGAGTAATCGGCTAAAAGAAATTTAGAGGAGAAAAGTATCGCACGAGATTACCTTGCATTGATGATGATGAAAAACCAAGATAGATTTGGTAGAAAAGAATAGCCCCTCACTTCTTAGGCTATATGAGCAGCATCGATTTGCATGACAAAGAACCAGAGGTTCGGTTAGTGAAGAAAGAGATAGAAGATTCAGTTTTTAACAAAAAGAAGAAAAGAGAATCATTACCTTCAACCACCAAGTAACAGGATGAAACCGGTTCACTTGACCAAGAGAGCTATTCAGCTAAAGAGAGGAAAGGAAAAGTGTCAATGGAGATGGTGCAAGGTTTCGGCTCAAGAAGAAGATAAGTTCGAGAGATGATTCAGCTAGGAAAGAAAATGGTAGAGGAGAAAGAAAGTTTTGACTTGGCAAGAGAGGAGATGATAGGAAGGGAGGTTTGGTTATGGTGTTTAAGAGGATAGAGCAAAAGAGAAGAAGGAGATCCAACAAGGGGATGGATTCAAGGGATTTCATCTTGTAAAGGAGATAGCAAAAGAAAACAAGCTAGAATGTGAAGGGTAGAAGGTGAAGAGAGATTCGGCCAAAGATACTTTGGTAACCTAGAGGTACACAAATGGGGAGGTTTGTAATCAAGAGAAAAAGATGAGAAATAAGTTGATAAAACAAAAAGAAAAAGAGAAGAACCCTTAGATGTACTTAGGGAATTTCGGCACACAAAAGTCACTCACCAAATTGGCAATTCGGCACACACACTACTCCAAGCTCTTGATTTTGTCAACACACATCAAATGCCATCAGCCCCTAGCCCCAACAACACACATAGCTGAAATTTCCCCTCCCCACACTCCAACATTCGGCCAACACTACCCACCTTCACCATATCCCCTAATTTTCTCCTACTTTCACTCCCCTTCATTCGTTTGAATCAGTTTGACAAATTCAACACCACAAACACCTCATGGCCACCTATTCAAATGGCTTGAGTCATTCAACCAACAAACATGAAGAGTCCAGCTGCAAGCCACCTCCTTAGCTCTCTAAGCACAAAAAAATTAAAGCTTCTGAATGCTACTGATGAGACTCGAACTCCTTCCCCCTACTGCTCCCTTGTGATGCCACACCCCTGCACCTTAAGTGGTGCCTTCTTGCCACTCCACCACACATCTTCTTGTGTCAACCAACACAAAAAATTAACCTTAAGACCTGCCTCAACCATCTCTCCCCTAAAGTGCCTAAAAACAAAATTTTTACTAAGGCTCTAACTTAACCCCAAACCTTCCCGGGACCCCCAAACATGCCAAATTACAAACAAAACAAGCGAATCACACATAAAACATAAAAATGCAGAACCCCAAATTCCAGGATGTTACATCCTTTCAACCCTTTCAAAACCAAACAAAAAATTTCACTAACCGAATTTCACTAAGCTTTAGAGTCTCAATCAGCCACAACACCCTACCAACCTCCTATTTTTGAATTTCCTTGATTTTCTCCCCAATCTCCTTGATTTTCTCCACAAAACCCTTCAAGACCAATTCAAATTTCACCTGGTAGAGTTTCGATCTAACTCTACTTGTCATGCTGTAAGGAAATAAAATAAATACTCCTTTGCATGCCAAGGGATTCGAACCTCAGACCATTAGTACACTCCACACGCAACTTTCCAACTTTACCAGCAGACTCCTTGTGTCATGATTTCCCCAAAAATATTTATAAAGCCTTCAAGCTAAGGCCAAGATTCACTTAAGAGCAAAAAGCAAAAATTTTGCTAAAGCCGAGGTTTGAACCTAGGACTTCTCCAACACTCCTAACTCTTCCTAAATCACTTAGCCACTAAAGAAAACAAGCAAGTTTTCATTTTCTTGCACACATAAATTTTTATGTGTTCCACGCTCAATACCTATTTCCTTCTAAGCCCAAATTCGGGGCGTTACAGATACCCACGTGTTTGAGTAAGAATGTTACTTATGATGAAACGAGACTCATAAAGGTATGAAATAAATATTTTAGAATGGATATGTTAATTATAAATGTTATGAGTTATGTGTGTATTTACAAAAGTTAAATTTTGAGGCTTTACGATCTCCACCCCTCACCAATACAGTTTTATACAATGAAATTCACAAGATTTATATTGATTAAGTTTACAAATATGGAACTGAAGAGTTTAATGGCTGATTGATTAATAATGCAGTCAGAATTGAGAATGGGTTAGTAAGTAAAGACGGTATTAAATGAGATATCAGATTTTTCTGAAGATTATTCTGGATATGTAATGTCACTATTAAGGAAGAAGTTATTTATGAGTAATTGACTTATTCAGCTGTGGTAACTACATAATAGATTAATTGGAAATTTCTTCTGAATTGATTCTTTAGTGACTGAATAATGTGGGATTATTGATGACTTTAATAGTCAGTGGAATAGTGATGAAGTCACAAAGATATCTGAATGCAGCTGTTATAATCGGGTATATTACATAAATCTCTCTGGGTATTCTATATGTTCTATTATTCTCTGAGGCATACAAAATTGTTCATGTTCAATGTAATATTTATCACATTAGAAGGTTGGCTAATTATAATAGATGGAATTATTGTAAGTCTGGTTAATTCATGGGTGGTATTACTCTATTTTTCTTGGGCTTTCTAATTCATCATGATTGATAGAAGACTTGATAACAAGGTTCATATGATATTATTTTCTACTTCTACTAATTGAAGCCCTAGTTTTGAATATGCAAATTATATTGTCTTTATTACAGTTTTTTCTACTGCCTATGTGCAATATTACTTTTCTGGATTTTTCTGAGATATCATCAATTACTTTATTATTTAGACATGGTTTATCTATGAAAGATATTCATTGGCTGGAGGAAATTACATTTGTTACCTTTATAAATATTGATTTGATCATGAAGTCTGGTGTTAAGGATCACAGATCATGGAAACTGTATTATTGCACTGGTTATTTTTGGGGCCACTTTCGGTTTTCCTCTTCTAATTTGAGGTGCACTATTGATGTTGAAGTATTGTTTTATCTATACGGCTAAAATGTCAGTCATGTTATAGCACTATGGTTTTAAATCTATCGGATGGTTGTGGCTTTGGAAAAACTTAAAGTTTCAATGTTAATAATTGAAATAGCTACAATGATGACACAGTGATTACAGAAAATATATAAGATTTGAATGGACTGATAAATATCAGTAAAGTTTTGACCAGTTGGAAGCTCTGTTGACTGAAGTATAAATTCTGGTTCAGCCTGAATCTAGTAAAAAAATTTTAATACAGTGATGTACTATTGAAAGGGATTAGACCGTGTTTTGATGCAATAAGGAAAAGTAATAGCCTGTACTTTTAGACAGTTAAAAAAACCACATGGAAAGAATTACCCAATACACGATCTAGAATTGACAGCTATTGTTTTTATATTGAAATTTGACACATTACTTGTTTGGTGAAAAATGTCATATATGTAACATCCTGAAAAGGGCCTATTCATTTTCAAATTAATTGTATGAAATGACAAGTTTAAGCACTAAGAATAAATTTTTTATATTTTTGGAAACCTGGAAATGCATGTGTAACACCCTGATTTAGGGGCTATGCAGGTTGGGTATAATTCGTGGTCTAGTAGGTTTTGGGTATGCTTAGATGTGTTTGAGAGGTGTTGGGAATGCTCGGATTAAAGGGGAGGACTTTGGAAAATTTTAGATTTTTAAGTGCTAAAAGGGGAACTTGGCGGATGTGGTCTTAAGAGAAATTTTTGTGGGATTAAGGCACAAAAGATGGGCTGGTGGAGTGGCAAGGGAGACGCCACTAAGAGCTTGGAGAAGTGACGTCTCAGGTACAAGGTAAGGGGCAAGTGTTCGAGCTGCGGAGGTAGCATCTTGGGTTTGTTTTTGCGTCATGAGAGAGGGGGAGATGTTGGATTCGGTTTGGAAACTTAAAAGATGGAGAAGACTTGGTCTTTGCTTTTGAAATTCAGCTAGGTGGTGGTTTGACTCATTCAAACCTTTTGAATGGGTGTTAGGGAGGAAAAGTAGGAAGAAAATATGGGATTTGAAGGGGATTTGAGTAGTGGCCGAATTCTTTTGGTTTCTTTGGGGGAAGAGCTTGGCCGAATATTATAAATAGGGGGGAGGGTGCTCACCTTTTAGTTTTTTCCCCACTTGATTTCTTGCCAAAAGTTTCTCCATTATTCTCCCACTCTCCTAAATCGAAACCTCATTTGCCATTCTTTTCTTTCTTTTCTTTTGGACCTTTAGCGAACCACCCATTCTTCCATCCATCCTCTTCTTCCATTTTGCTAAACCGAAAGTACACCCCATACTTTCCTCTCCTCTTTGCAAAACCTCTTTGGCCGAACCCATTATACCCATTTCCTTGATTTTCTTGATAGCCGAATCTCGCCTCTCCCTTGTGCGCGTTCCTTTTCTTTTATTTAGTAGCACCTTGGCCGAATGTTAGCATAGGTCTCGTTGGGTTTCCATTTGCAACCATTGTTAGGGAAAGCCTTTGTTTGTAGCAGTCAGTTTGGTAAGTGGTGGTAAGGCTTTTGGTAAGCTATGTTTTTGGTATTTCGTTTAAGTCTAAAATGGTTATGCATTTGATGCTAAGGCCGGTTGTAGGGGAAGAGAGCCTAGCGCAGGAGATCTTTTCGGGATTCATTTAGTCAGCTTTTGCAGAGGCGTTAAGTAGCATTTCAAGTTTTGATTGTTGGTGCTAGAAGGTGCGTAATCATCGCACTATTTCGCGGTTTGCTTGCCAACTATTAAACATATGTATTATGTGTGTAAGCCGATTATAATGGCTTAAGTGATGAGAACTGGTAATGGTAAGATTATTTGTGATGTATTTATGTATGTATATATATTTATATACTTATGTGATATGATGACTTAACTTGTAGCATCTACATATTTGCATGAGGTGAGGCTTGATTCGATGAAGGAGGAAGTGTACACAAGGTGTATGTGGTCTAATGATAGCTCCGGCTACATTAGCGCTTGAGGGTTTGCTGTGTGCTACCTCAAGGGAGATGATGGCTAGGTGCCCATCTCGGCGGTTGATGGCTATGTGCATCACCGTAGACAAATATTGACGTTGAGATCATTTTAGTTGATCGGTGGCTCAGCCACGGCCTTGTGCAGAGAGTTGCCAAGGTAATGTTTGGATCGCGAGGTGATCAGTGGTGGTTTATCCACGGCCTTAGGCAGGGAGTCTGCTAAGGTTGGCGTACGGTTGGATAATGGGTTGGGTTGAAGTGCATCCTTGCATGGTTTGTTTTGAGGATTGTGTAGGTATGGGCCAAGCCCATACGTGTGGGAAATTTGTGTTGTGGTTATGCACTGAGTTTGTGGACTCACCCAATTATTTTCCTAACATTTCAGGTGATTCATGAGATGGACCGGGATCGGAGAGGACACATGGTGGCCCATGCCGAAGGAGATGTTTTTGGTTATATTAAATATTAAATATTTCATTTAAATGATGGTTGTAATAAGGATTTATTTTATTATTCGTATCATTTTATTATTAACTCTATTATGGTTTGTTTAAATTGAAACACTATGTGAAGATGGTTATATTTTATAACTTACTTATTCAAATATGGAATTATCAAACATGTGGCTATAATTTCAAAAGAACATGGTTTCCAAGAGCAAATAAATTTTTACTATTTTATTCTAAGTCAAAAAAAAAATATTTTCACTAACATAACAGAATTTGGTCGTAGTGAATGGGCCAGGTTTGGGGATGTTACAAATTGGTATCAGAGCCCGGTTCAAAACTCGGCTTTGAAGGTTTTGGGCCCAAAAACATTTTTTTTAAACGGGCTTTTCAAAGATATGGGTTTTATGAAATATTTTTCAGGTTAGTCTGGCATGGCACCTGTCTCTCCAACCCGAAGTCCACCAGGTAAGTATTTCAGACTTTCTTGAAATGATTTGTTTGTATGAATTGATTTGGGCTTAGTTTGGGGCTCGTAGATTAGAATATTAAGACTTTTTGGACCCTAGGATTAGTCTACTCAAACATATGCATAAAACTTAAAGCTCTTAAACAAACCTGTGAAGTAAGTCGCCGAGTTAAGGTGTGGTAACCATGGTGCGCATGTCAGGACTGGATCAGGAAGAGCACAGTACTTAGCAGTCCTCGTGACTCACCTCCTCTTGCAGAATCCTACAGTGCGTAGCTACTGGTTCACCTTAACCAAGAGGACTTGTTTATAGGTTAAACCGATTATTAAAACCCGAAAGGGAATTAGCCTTGCTGTTTTTTTTAAACTTTCTGTTTTAAATTTTTTTTTTCAAATTTTCCCTTTGGTTTGTGAAACCCTAAATTTGGTTTTGAAGAACATTTTTTATTCACAAAATTACCAAAATGCCCCTAGTGGCAAAATTACAAAAATGCCCCTGTATTGCAAAATTATCGTACTACCCTCAACTTTTGATGAAATGATTTTTACTTTACAAAATACCAAAACCTTGAGTTTTCAAGTATTAAGATACTCTGGTTTGTGAAATTTACAAAAATACCCCTGGTTGATAAAATTACCAAAATGCCCTTTGGTTTATAAATTTTTAGATTTCTTTCAACTTTTACTGGAATATTCCTATTTTACCAAATATCGTGGAACCTTATTTTGTGAAATATTGTGATATTCGATTTGGAGAATTCTGAAAAAGCTCATGATTTCCAAAACTACTAAAATAACCCTAATTTAAAATTTTGTGATACCTACGGTTTAAAAAAAACAAAATTTTCAAAATGACCCCGGATTTTTTTGAAATATCTTTAAGTTGGGAAAACTATTTTCAAAATTGACCACGAGTTATTACCGAAATACCCTCTTTAGGAAAAATGACGGAATTGGGTAGGGAAGGAAACTTGAAGACTCGAAAGAACTACTCTCGGAAACTGCATTGCATAAAATTGCTCGTGGATAAAATAGTGAAACAAGAATTTCTAATGCATAAAACTTTTTAAACAGACTAAATCGAGGCGCTAGATATGAGTTCTAGGGGCGTGGTCACAATACTGTGGGCGTGGTAGGCGGGATGTCGATGTCGAACCGGTTGGGTCACGCCATGGGTCGAGAGCGATGACCGCCACCAGTGTTGAGGTTGAACAAACAGATCGGTGGAGGAGACGACGCAGTTGTCACAAGGTGTCTTGCGAGTGCTCGAGCAGGTGGCGAGGAGCCAATGGGGCAATAGGACTCGAAGTCGATTACTGAAAGGCTTAGGCGAATGGAGCCGAGGTCTTCGAGGAGTGTCAGGGTAGCTCCAAACGTGGCGAAATCGGCTTGAGGCGGTGGAAAGGATTATGGACGACTTAGACCTAACTACAGAGGAGAAGCTTAAGGGTGTTGTTTCGTTGCTGCGAGATGAAGCCTACCAGTGGTGGCTCACTGTTAAGGAAAGTACCCCTGCGGATCTAGTGGATTGGGGTTACTTTAAGATCAAGTTCGAAGGGAAGTATGTCGGAGCGAGCTATGTGGATGCTCAGAGGAAGGAGTTCCTTAATCTGGTGCAAGGTAGCAAGTCAATAGCGGAGTACGAGGCTGAGTTTCTACGTTTGAGCCGGTATGCTCGGGGCATCATGGCAACGGATTATGAGAGATGTGTCAGATTTGAAGATGGTCTGCAGGATGAGCTGCGAGTTATGATTGCTCCGCATCAGGAAAGAGACTTCGCCATTTTAGTGGAGAAAGCTTGAATAGCTGAGGAGGTCAAGAAGGCTGAGAGGCACAATAGAGAAAGGAACCGTGATAAGAGGAGTTCTAGATCACCAGAATCATTGGGGAGATTTCAGAAAAGACCAAGGGTCGAGACTCCTGTTCATATTGCTAAGCCGACCGCCGAAAATCCAAGTCGTCCGTGTGCGCAGTGCGGAAGGTATCATATTGGCGAGTGCTGGAATCGGGTTCGGGAATGCTTCAGATGCAAGTCCAAGACTCATCTAGTTAAGGATTGTCCCCAGGATCCGAATAGGACTCGGATAGTGGGTCAAGGTTATGTGCAACCAGGCAGAGGTGGTCAGCAAGCGACGAGAGGTCGTGGTCCGAATCATGGAGGAAATGATTTCCGGCCGAGGACGCGGAGCAGTTGACCGTGGTAATGGTGGCACCGAGGCAAGACAACCAGGTCTGGTTTATGCAGTCCGCCGGAGAGAGGATAATGATGTGCATGATGTGCCAGCGGGTAAGTATCTTATGTTTGGGATATTCTCTGTTATTTTGTTCGCTTGGGTGACTATTTGTGTTGTTGCTCGTAAAGTATGTGGAATTTTGAGTATGAACTTAGATACTGTGCCTAGAAGCATGATAGCTCTTTAAGATCGAGTCTTGTGATCATAGCATAGTGGGAGGAATTGAGTCATTAGTCTAGACAAGTAATTTCGGGATGAAATTATTTTAAGGAGGGTAGAATTGTAACACCCCGATTTAGGGGCTATCTTGAGTTGGGTATAATTCGTGGTCTAGTAGGTTTGGGTATGCTTAGATGTGTTTGAGAGGTGTTGGGAATGCTCGGATTAAAGGGGAGGACTTTGGAAAATTTTAGATTTTAAGTGCTAAAGGGAACTTAGCGGATGTGGTCTTAAGAGAAATTTTGTGGGATTAAGGCACAAAAGATGGGCTGGTGGAGTGCAAGGAGACGCCACTAAGAGCTTAGAGAAGTGACGCCTCGGTACAAGGTAAGGGGCAAGTGTTCGAGCTACGGAGGTAGCATCTTGGGTTTGTTTTTGCGTCATGAGAGAGGGGGAGATGTTGGATTCGGTTTGGACACTTAAAAGATGGAGAAGACTTGGTCTTTGCTTTTGAAATTCGGCTAGGTGGTGGTTTGACTCATTCAAACTTTTTGAATGGGTGTTAGGGAGGAAAAGTAGGAAGAAAATATGGGATTTGAAGGGGATTTGAGTAGTGGCCGAATTTTTTTGGTTTCTTTGGGGGAAGAGCTTGGTCGAATATTATAAATAAGGGGGAGGGGTGCTCACCTTTTAGTTTTTTTCCCCACTTGATTTCTTGCCAAAAGTTTCTCCATTATTCTCCCACTCTCCTAAATCGAAACCTCATTTGCCATTCTTTTCTTTCTTTTCTTTTGGACCTTTAGCCGAACCACCCACTCTTCCATCCATCCCTCTTCTTCCATTTTGCTAAACCGAAAGTACACCCCCATACTTTCCTCTCCTCTTTGCAAAACCTCTTTGGCCGAACCCATTATACCCATTTCCTTGATTTTCTTGATAGCCGAATCTACGCCTCTCCCTTGTGCCGTGTTCCTTTTCTTTTATTTAGTAGCACCTTGGCCGAATGTTAGCATAGGTCTCGTTGGGTTTCCATTTGCAACCATTGTTAGGGAAAGCCTCCGTTTGTAGCAGTCAGTTTGGTAAGTGGTGGTAAGGTTTTTGGTAAGCTATGTTTTTGGTATTTCATTTAAGTCTAAAATGGTTATGCATTTGATGCCAAGGCCGGTTGTAGGGGAAGAGAGCCTAGCACAGGAGATCTTTTCGGGATTCGTTTAGTCAGCTTTTGCAGAGGCGTTAACTAGCATTTCGGGTTTTGATTGTTGGTGCTAGAAGGTACGTAATCATCGCACTATTTCGCGGTTTACTTGCCAACTATTAAACATATGTATTATGTGTGTGTCGATTATAATGGCTTAAGTGATGAGAAGCGGTAATGGTAAGATTATTTGTGATGTATTTATGTATGTATATATATTTATATACTTATGTGATATGATGACTTAACTTGTAGCATCTACATATTTGCATGAGGTGAGGCTTGATTCGATGAAGGAGGAAGTGTAAACAAGGTGTATGTGGTCTAATGATAGCTCCAGCTACATTAGCGCTTGAGGGTTTGCTGTGTGCTACCTCAAGGGAGATGATGGCTAGGTGCCCATCTCGGCGGTTGATGGCTATGTGCATCACCGTAGACAAATATTGACGTTGAGATCATTTTAGTTGATCGGTGGCTCAGCCACGGCCTTGTGCAGAGAGTTGCCAAGGTAATGTTTGGATCGCGAGGTGATCAGTGGTGGTTTATCCACGGCCTTAGGCAGGGAGTCTGCTAAGGTTGGCGTACGGTTGGATAATGGGTTGGGTTGAAGTGCATCCTTGCATGGTTTGTTTTGAGGATTGTGTAGGTATGGGCCAAGCCCATACGTGTGGGAAATTTGTGTTGTGGTTATGCACTGAGTTTGTGGACTCACCCAATTATTTTCCTAACATTTCAGGTGATTCATGAGATGGACCGGGATCGGAGAGGACACATGGTGGCCCATGCCGAAGGAGATGTTTTTGGTTATATTAAATATTAAATATTTCATTTAAATGATGGTTGTAATAAGGATTTATTTTATTATTCTGGTATCATTTTATTATTAACTCTATTATGGTTTGTTTAAATTGTAACACTATGTGAAGATGGTTATATTTTTATAACTTACTTATTCAAATATGGAATTATCAAACATGTGGCTATAATTTCAAAAGAACATGGTTTCCAAGAGCAAATAAATTTTTACTATTTTATTCTAAGTCAAAAAAAAATATTTTCACTAACATAACCGGATTCAGTCGTAGTGAATGGGCCGGGTTTGGGGATGTTACAGCATGAAAATGGAAACTTGAACATTTTGGAAACTTGAACATTTTGGAAACTTGAACATTTTGGAAACCTGAACATTTTTGGAAATGAACCAAAAATGGAAACCTGAACATTTTGGAAACTTGAACATGTAAGAAAAATGGCAAGTTACAGAGCCGATCGAAAATTTTAGGAAACTTAGAAATAATCGAGAAATGTTAAATTTTAAAGTTCAAAATAGGAAATAAGGGCAAGAGGGCCTTAAAAGAAAAAGTTGGAGAATTTTAACACACAAACAGGCTTGGAAAAGTGGCTCAAGATGCCACTTAGGGCTTATGGAAATGGCACCACATGCGGGAGAAATGGGCACAGGTTCGAGTCACTTGGAAAGCAAATAATGAAGGTTTTATTTTGCTTCCATAAGCAAGAGGGTGGATGGCACAAGCTTCTAGAAATAGAGGTGTTTTAATTCCATTAATATGTGAATAATAAGTGATAAATAAAGGATTTTCTTTTAATAAGATAATTGAGGATATAAATGATGGATTAAACACTTTTATTTTTTAATAAAAGAGATAATATTATCACAAGGAAGAGTGTGGCCAAGTCAAGGACTCTTGGCCTAGTAATTTCGGCTGAAGAAGGAGAATTAAAGGCTTTTCTCTCATCTTTTCCTAAGTGTGTCGAAAATTCCCTAGCCCCTATTTCTCTCTGCCGAAATTTTTCCTAAGCAAAACTCCATCTTTTCTTCTCCTCTCCTTTGTCATTGTTAAGCCAAAACCCTTTTCTTTTGATATCTAATTAAAACTCCATAGCTGAATCTCTGTGACTCTAGGCAAGGAAGCAATCGATTAAAGGCATCAAGGTAAGGTTAAGCTATTCAATTTCCTTTCTTTTCTATTTGCAGAAAGAGAATGGCCTAATCCCTGTTCTTGTTCATGGCCGAATCTACAAGGATCTCTTAGGTTTCTACAATTACCAAATATAAGGATCAAGGATCTAAGGTAAGGAATATAAATATTCGGTCAAGGTTTTGATTATGTCTCAATATTAAAATAAATCTGACATGAAGTTATAGGGATTTCGACAGATATTGAAGACAAGGGAAACTTTCGGGATTTGGAAACTATAAGGTAAGTACATAGATCCAATCGGCCTAGGGTTATATTGGTATTATTTTCCATTTACTCAAAAGTTAGAAACTGACATAATTACCTGATTTAGTGGCTAGCCGATTTAAGGAAGGAGTACTATCAATTTTCGGCATTTGATTTACAATCTTTCAATTCGGCAACAAGGTAAGTAATACAAATCCTACTAGGATTTGGTTTTTAAGCCAAATAGGTTTGTTAATACGTTTTAATGGTTGGCCGAATATAGGAGTTAAAGATCTAGATCGGTAGATCGTTCTTCGGGATTTCAAGGAATCTATTAAGCAAATCAGGTGTGTACGCACACTAACTTTCGATATATCATATGGCAATTATTTTAATATATGAATATGCACAATAATGTGAATGTGGCTAAGTACCACAGATGTGGTAAGAGTACCCAGGTACATTTCCTACTTCTGATAGGATTATGAATATGATATATTTTGAACATATAAATAGTAACATGAATGAGAATTAAGTATGTTATGCATGATATAAAATTTATGGGGCATTCGGGATCTATGTGAAAGGGGAAGAAGGTGTTGACTTCGGTCTCACCAACAGAATATGGTGACTACAGTCACAAAATTTGAATATGGTAACTCCGATTACATTATCGAATTTGGTAACTTCGGTTACATTATTTGAATATGGTGTCTAATGACACGATTATATGGGCGATAAGCACGTTGACTGCAAGTGGTACGCCTTGATGGTGTGTAGCGGATGGAGGGTTGACTTAGTAGTCCCACGGTGTGGGACCAAGGTGTACGGTGGTGTGTAGCGGATGGATAAATAGGCTTGGGTTTGGGTTGCATCATCATTTATTTTTATATGAATATGAATTTGATATGAACATGTATGCCTCGATTTGTTGAATGTTAGTCTTGTGTGCACATTGAGTCTGTTGACTCACCCGTTGTGGGAACTATTTTCGGTGATGAACAAGGATGACGGACGGAGACGGTAGACCTTGAGGTGGCCATGTTCCATTTGAAGATTTTATTTAATTTGGACTTTATTTCTTTTTAGTACCTTTAATTTTATTTTTGTGGGTTTTACTTGATGTAATAAGGCCATAAGGCCCAAGTGGATTTTTTCTTATTTTGCTTTACTCTTAACTATTACGTTGCGAACTATTTAAGACTAAAGTTTAAGAGATATATTTTTTAATAAACCTTAAAGATTATTTTGTCACCTTAATAAAATTGGATTTACAAGATTAATTAAATGGGTTTCCAATCTAAACCCAACTCAAAATAATAGTTTTCTAAAATTTTACAAATTCTCTCTAAGTAACGAAAATCTTTGAAATTGGTTTACTTTAGGAACATACCAGATCTAGTTCAGGCTTGTGGGCCGGGCGTGGGGTGTTTCAGCTTGGTATCAGAGCCCAGTTTTAAACTCTCGGCCTGTGGGCTAAGGCCCAAAACGTTTTCAAAGCGAGCCAAATGATTATCTTTGAAAAATAAGCAGGTTTTCTGGCATGGCACCTAAGTCTCTGACCCGCAGTCCACCAGGTAAGTACCCCTAACTTTATGTGTGATTCTGTGATTTATGAACTTTGTAAGGGTAGAACAGGCATGGAACGTAGAATAGAATGATAGGAACTTGAACCCTAGGACTAGTCTACTCAAACACAAACACATAAGACTTAATGCACTAAACAAACCTATGGCTAAGTCACTGAGCTAGGGTGTGGTAACCCCTGTACACATGTCTAGGATTGGATCCGAAAGAGCTTGGTATTTAAGCAGTCCTAGTGACTCACCTCCTCTTCGCAGGAATCCTACCTGGTGCGTAGCTTCGATTCACCCTAACTCAGAGGGCTCAATGGTGTGGCAACCTCTGTGCGCATGTCTAGGAATGGTTTCGATGGGAGCTTGGTATTTAAGCAGTTCGCGTGACTCACCTCCTCTCCACACGAATCTCGCCTGGTGCGTAGCTTTGGTTCACCCCGACCAAGAGGCTCGGTCATAGGCTAAACAAAATGACTAAAACTAGAAAGGGAACTAGCCATGTTTTAAAAAAAAAAAGAGAGAACAAAACAACAAACCCTAGTTTTTCAAACTTTTAAAACTTTCTTTTAAATCTGAGAAAATTATTTTTACAACATTTTCTGAAAAACTCCTAATTTGCGAAAATTACAAACATGCCCTTAGTGGTAAAATTACCAAAGTGCCCTTGGTTTATAAAATGATTCAACTACTCAATAGCTTTACCAAAATTTCATTCTTTTATAAACATTCAAAAACCCTAATTTTTAAAATATCAAAATACCTTGATTTTGGAAAAATTACAAAATTGCCCCTGACTTACAAAATTACCAAAATGACCCTGATTTCTAAAATTTTTGCAAAATCTCCATTTTTGAAGGAATAATTTTCGAAAAGAACCCTCAAAGTTTTACAACTTTTGAAATACCCTAATTTATTAAATTTACAAATTTACCCTGATTTGTGAGAAATTACCAAAATGCCCCTGAGGTCAAAAATTACCGAAATACCCATGGATTTTAAAATTTTTCCAAATTACCCCGAGACTTTGAAATTTTCAAAATAATTTTTGACAAAAACACCAAGGAACGTTTTTTCTTCTGAAAAATTATGAAAATGCCCCTGTAAGATAAAATTACGAAAATACCTCTGGGTAGTGGAAAACAACAAAGAACAAAAACTACAACGTTTCTCCGAATGAACGAAAGTTCATACTTGTCCGATGGATGAATGAATGAATGAAAAGACTATGTGTTTGTATGAATCTGAAAGAACCACTCTTAAATCCCTTTTCATAAAACTCCTTATTTGGTAAATAAGTGGAACAATGACTAATCCATAAAATTTCTTAATCGATCTCGACGCTAGAAAATGAGCTCTAGAGGACGTGGTCGTCGTGGTCGAGGTAGAAGAAGGATGACCGTGTCGAACCCGTTAGATCGGGTCAAGGGTCCGACAATGAAATACCATCGCCACCACCACCCCAATTTGTTAATGTTGAGCAAGCAGCTCGGACGGGAAGATGTGTCGCAGCAGTCTTCGCGAAGTTTTGGAATTGGTGGTGGTGCGAGTAGGAAATGGAGGAAATCGAAAGTCAGACCGAACGGCTCCGAGCTAATGGAGCGAAATGTTTCGAGGAGTATCTAGTGTGGCACCCAAGATGGTGAAATTGGTTAGAAGCAACCGAGCGGATCATGGATGAGTGGACTTGACCCCGAGGAGAAGTTGAAAGGGATGGTGGCGTTATTACGCGATGAAGCGATCGATGGTGGTTAACTATTCGGGATGGTACCACGGTGAAAATTTGACACAGGAGTATGTTAGAGGCATTTCGGAAGAAGTATGTGGGAACCGGTATCTGATGAACAAAGGAAGCCATTTCTAGGGTTGGTACAAGGGAGTAAGTCTGTCGTAGAATATGAGGCAGAATTCTTGAGGTTGAGCCGCTATGCTCAAGGGGTAGTGGCAACTGAGCATGAACACTGTGTTTGTTTTGAGGACGGACTGAGGGACGATCTAAGACTGTTAATAGCACCGCATCAGGAGCGAGAATTCTCTGCTTTGGTGGAAAAGACCAAGGAGGCCGAGGGGATTAAGGACGCTACCAAGCAGACTGTGGATAGGAATAAGGCCAAAAGAGGTTTTGGACCATCTGGAAAGGGTCACAAGAGGCCTAGGGTTGATGGGCCACGAAATCAATAGGCTGGTACGGGCTGGCAGTATCGCCCTTGTGAGCATTATGGAAAGAAGCACTTGGGAGAGTGTTGGAGGAAGACGGGAGGATGTTTCAAGTGTGGGTCCAAGGACCATATGCTTAAGGATTGTCCCAAGCAACCAGATGAGAGCCGACCAGGTAGATTCGAATGCTAGCGACCGGTAGAGGCGCACGGCAGACTTTAACGGGTCGTGGTTGAATGTAACCGAGGTAGTGGTGTTGGCAGAGGCCGTGGAACACAGGGCCGAGGTGCTACTAATGTTAATGTAGAAGTAAGACAACGGGTTTGGTTTATGCAGTTCACTGAAGGGAAGATGGAGACGCGCCGGATGTTATAACCGGTACGTTCTTTATTCATGACAAGCCCTATTTTACTCTTATTGATGTGGGCTCGACCCATTCCTATGTTGTATGTAGTATAGTGGAAACATTAGGCCTAGACTCTAAACTCTCTGATAGGCAGATGACGGTAGTAAGCCCATTAGGCCAAACTATAGTGGTAGACAAGATCTTTTGGAATGTACCCCTAGAGATTCAGGGAGTGAACTTTCGGGCAGATTTAATGGAGTTACCCTTCGAAGAATTTGAACTTAAACTCGGAATGGATTGGCTAGTAGAACACCGAGCCGTATTGGATTGTGCGGCTAAACGGATGGAACTAAGAACCCCGGAGGATGAAGTGGTAGTAATGATCGGAGAAAGGAGAAACTACTTGTCTAACGTAGTTTCAGCACTGAAGGCTGAGAAGATGGTTAAGAAAGGTTGCAAGGCATTCCTAGCCTTTGTAAGTGCGATAGGTGGAAAGGAAGAAGGTATTAATGGAGTTAGGACGGTAAGGGACTTCGTGGATGTGTTTCCAGAGGAATTACCGGGAATACCCCCAAACAAGGAGGTGGAATTTGGGATAGATTTGCTACCGGAACAGCTCCTGTATCAATCTCTCCATACCAAATGGCGTCAAAGGAGTTAGTGGAACTCAAGGCTCAAATCCAAGAACTGTTGGATCGTGGGTTCATCCGACCCAGTGTGTCTTCGTGGGGAGCACCGGTCCTATTTGTGAAGAAGAAGGACAGAACTATGAGTATGTGCATAGATTATCGTCAGTTGAATAAGTTGACCATTAAGAACAAGTATCCTTTGCCAAGGATCGATGACCTGTTCGATCAGCTGAAGGGAGCCGCAGTGTTTTCAAAGATCGACTTACGGTCGGGATACCATCAGTTGAAGGTGAAGGAGGCTGATATCCATAAGATCGCTTTTAGGACAAGATACGGCCATTTTGAGTTTGTGGTGATGCCGTTTGGGTTGACGAATGCTCTAGCCGCGTTCATGGATATGATGAATCGGGTTTTCCAACCCTACTTGGATAGGTTTGTCGTTGTGTTCATCGACGATATTTTGGTGTACTCGAAGTCGGAGGAGGAGCATGATGAGCATCTCTGAGTTGTGTTGGAAGTGTTAAGGAGAAGAAACTTTATGCCAAATTCAGCAAGTGCAAATTTTGGCTTAAGGAGGTGGCATTCTTAGGACATGTGGTATCCGCAGAAGGAATAAGAGTAGATCCTAAGAAGATCGAAGCAGTGTTGGACTGGAAACCACCTAGGTCCGTGGCTGAAATCTGAAGTTCCTTAGGCTTGGCAGGCTATTACAGAAGGTTTGTGAAAGGATTCTCGTCAATAGCCGCGCCTTTAGCAAAGTTGCTAAGGAAGGAAGTACCCTTCGAATGGACTAATAAGCAGTAGGAGAGCTTTGAAAAGCTTAGGAGGGTGTTGACGGAAGCTCCAATGTTAATTTAGCCAGAGGCAGGAAAAGATTTTGTGGTGTACTGTGATGCTTCGTATACGGGGTTAGGTTGTGTATTAATGCAAGAGGGTAAAGTGGTCGCTTATCGTCTCGGCTGACTAAGGCAGTATGAGGTTAACTACCCAACCCATGATTTAGAGCTAGCAGCGAGTGGTTTTCGCCTTAAGGTTTGGAGGCACTACCTTTATGGAGAAAGGTCGGTTATCTACAGCACCACAAGAGCCTTAAGTATTTATTGACTCGAAGGAGTTGAACTTGAGGCAACGAAGGTGGGTGGAATTGTGAAGGATTATGATTGTTCGATAGAATATCATCCCGCAAGGCGAATGTGGTAGCCGATGCCCTGAGTAGGAAGGTGGTGTCAGATCTACGGGCTTTGTTTGCTCACTTAAGTCTATATGACGATGGAATCCTGTTGGCAGAATTGCAAGTCAAGCCTACATGGCTGAAGGAGGTGAAAGAGGGACGTTGGTGATAAGGACTTAAGTACTAAGTTACTGAGAAGTGCTGACAAGGAGGATTAAGGGACTATGACGTCACTGATGAAGAAGTATTGTGCTACAAGGGAAAGGTCTGTATGCCGAGGGATAAGGAGTTGAGACAAAGGATTCTTCGGGAAGCACATGGTAGCCCTTATGCTATGCATCCCGGAGGCATCAAGTTGTATAGAGATCTAAGGGAACAATTTTGGTGGTCTGATCTGAAATGAGAGGTGACTGAATTTGTGGGGAAATGTTTGACGTGTCAGCAAGTTAAGGCTAAACACCAAGTCCCATCAGGTTTGCTTCAACCAATCGAAGTTCCCCAATGGAAGTGGGAAGAATTACCATGGACTTCGTTAGTGGGCTTCCCCTTACGCCTACTAAGAAGGACTCGGTATGGGTGATAGTGGACCGGTTGACCAAGTCTGCGCACTTTATCCCAGTAAGAGTTGATTATTCCCTTCAGAAGTTGGCCAAGTTATATGTGGCGGAGATTGTGAGGTTTCATGGAGTACCAAAGTCGATCATCTCTGATAGAGACCCAAGGTTTACGTCTCGATTTTTGGAAGGCACTTCATCAAGCTTTAGGCACTAAGTTAGACTTCACTATGGCTTTTCATCCACAATCGACAGCGATCGAGCAGGTTATACAAGTGTTGGAGGATATGTTGAGAGGCTGTGTAATGGATTTTCGAGGAAGTTGGGAAGATTACTTGCCTTTAGCTGAGTTCACCTACAACAATAGCTATCAAGCTAGCATTCGGATGGCACCATACGAAGCATTGTATGGAAGAAATTGTAGAACACCTACTTGTTAGACCGAGTTAGGAGAACGCCGAGTTTTGGGTCCAAAATTAGTGGCAAAAACTGAAGAGAAGGTTGAGTTAATTTGGGCACGGTTGAAGGAAGCCTCTGATAGGCAGAAGTCGTACGCAGACCTTAAGCGGAAGGAAATAGAGTTTGAAGTGGGAGACCAAGTATTCCTGAAAGTCCCGCCTTGGAAGAAGGTAATGAGGTTCGGTCGAAAAGGGAAGTTAAGCCCAAGGTTTATAGGGCCTTATCGAGTACTGAAACGAGTTGGGCCAGTGGCATACCAATTGGAGTTGCCACCAAAATTGCAGCAGATGCACGACGTATTTCATGTATCCATGCTACGTCGCTACCGATCGGATCTGTCGCATGTGGTATCTGTTGAAGAAGTGGAGCTAAGGCTAGACTTATCCTATGAGGAAGAACCGATTCAGATTTTGGAACGAGATGTGAAAGTACTACGAAGGAAGAAAGTGCCTCTAGTCAAAGTGTTATGGCGCAATCATGGATCGGAAGAAGCTTCGTGGGAGCCAGAAGAGACCATGCGACAGCAATACCCTCAACTATTTTAGTTAGGAAATTTCGGGGACGAAATTTTGTTTAAGGGGGTAGAACTATATCATCCTGAAAAGGGCCTATGCATTTTCAGTTTAATTGTATGAAATGACAAGTTTAAGCACTAAGAATAAATTTTTGATATTTTTGGAAACCTGGAAATGCATGAAAATGGAAACCTGAACATTTTGGAAACTTGAACATTTTGGAAACTTGAACATTTTGGAAACTTGAACATTTTGGAAACCTGAACATTTTTGGAAATGAACCAAAAATGGAAACCTGAACATTTTGGAAACTTGAACATGTAAGAAAAATGGCAAGTTACAGAGCCGATCGAAAATTTTAGGAAACTTAGAAATGATCGAGAAATGTCAAATTTTAAAGTTTAAAATAGGAAATAAGGGCAAGAGGGCCTTAAAAGAAAAAGTTGGAGAATTTTGACACACAAACAAAGCTTGGAAAAGTGGCTCAAGATGCCACTTAGGGCTTATGGAAATGGCGCCACATGCAGGAGAAATGGGCCTGGGTTCGAGTCACTTGGAAAGCAAATAATGAAGGTTTTATTTTTGCTTCCATAAGCAAGAGGGTGGACGGCACAAGCTTCTAGAAATAGAGGTGTTTTAATTCCATTAATATGTGAATAATAAGTGATAAATAAAGGATTTTCTTTTAATAAGATAATTGAGGAAATAAATGATGGATTAAACACTTTTATTTTTTAATAAAAGAGATAATATTATCACAAGGAAGAGTGTGGCCAAGTCAAGGACTCTTGGCCTAGTAATTTCGGCTGAAGAAGGAGAATTAAATGCTTTTCTCTCATCTTTTCCTAAGTGTGCCGAAAATTCCCTAGCCCCTATTTCTCTCTGCCAAAATTTTTCCTAAGCAAAACTCCATCTTTTCTTCTCCTCTCCTTTGTCATTGTTAAGCCAAAACCCTTTTCTTTTGATCTCTGATTAAAACTCCATAGCCGAATCTCTGTGACTCTAGGCAAGGAAGCAATCGATTAAAGGCATCAAGGTAAGGTTAAGCTATTCAATTTCCTTTCTTTTCTATTTGCCAAAGAGAATGGCCTAATCCTATTCTTGTTCATGGCCAAATCTACAAGGATCTCTCGTGTTTCTACAATTATCGAATATAAGGATCAAGGATCTAAGGTAAGGAATATAAATATTCGGTCAAGGTTTTGATTATGTCTCAATATTAAAATAAATCGACATAAAGTTATAGGGATTTCGACGGATATTCAAGACAAGGAAACTTTCGGGATTTGGAAACTATAAGGTAAGTACATAGATCCAATCGGCCTAGGGTTATATTGGTATTATTTTCCATTTACTCAAAAGTTAGAAACTGACATAATTACCTGATTTAGTGGCTAGCCGATTTAAGGAAGGAGTACTATCAATTTTCGGTATTTGATTTACAATCTTTCAATTCGGCAACAAGGTAAGTATTACAAATCCTACTAGGATTTGGTTTTTAAGCCAAATAGGTTTGTTAATACGTTTTAATGGTTGGCCGAATATAGGAGTTAAAGATCTAGATCGGTAGATCGTTCTTCGGGATTTCAAGGAATCTATTAAGCAAATCAGGTGTGTACGCACACTAACTTTCGATATATCATATGGTAATTATTTTAATATATGAATATGCACAAGAATGTGAATGTGGCTAAGTACCATAGATGTGGTAAGAGTACCCAGGTACGTTTCCTACTTTTAATAGGATTACGAATATGATATATTTTGAACATATGAATAGTAACATGAATGAGAATTAAGTATGTTATGCATGATATAAAATTTATGGGGCATTCGAGATCTATGTGAAAGGGGAAAAAGGTGTTGACTTCGGTCTCACCAACGGAATATGGTGACTACGGTCACAAAATTTGAATATGGTAACTCCGGTTACATTATCTGAATTTGGTAACTTCGGTTACATTATTTGAATATGGTGTCTAATGACACAAATTATATGGGCGATGAGCACGTCGACTACAGTGACTGCCTTCGATGGTGTGTAGCGGATGGAGGGTTGACTTAGTAGTCCCCACGGTGTGGTGGCGGTGTACGGTGGTGTGTAGCGGATGGACAAATAGGCTTGGGTTTGGGTTGCATCATCATTTATTTTTATATGAATATGAATTTGATATGAACATGTATGCTCGATTTGTTGAATGTTAGTCTTGTGTGCACATTGAGTCTGTTGACTCACCCGTTGTGGGAACTATTTTCGGTGATGAACAAGGATTTGACCGGGACGGTATACCTTGAGGTGGCCATGTTCCATTTGAAGATTTTATTTAATTTGGACTTTATTTCTTTTAGTACCTTTAATTTTATTTTTGTGGGTTTTACTTGATGTAATAAGGCCATAAGGCCCAAGTGGATTTTTTTTCTTATTTTGCTTTACTCTTAACTATTACGTTATGAACTATTTAAGACTAAAGTTTAAGAGATATATTTTTTAATAAACCTTAAAGATTATTTTGTCACCTTAATAAAAATTAGATTTACAAGATTAATTAAATGGGTTTCCAATCTAAGCCCAACTCAAAATAATAGTTTTCTAAAATTTTACAAATTCTCTCTAAGTAACGAAAATCTTTGAAATTGGTTTACTTTAGGAACATACCAGATCCGGTTCAGGCTCGTGGGCCGGGTGTGGGGTGTTTCAATATATTCATCGATTATAAAAGTTTAAGGTATCTGATGTTGCAAAAATATTTGAATATGAGATAACGTATACGGCTTGAATTGTTGAAAGATTATGATTTGATAATTGAATATCATTCGGAAAGAGCGAATGTGGTTACAGATATTTTGAGTAGAAAATTAATGCTTGCTTTGCAAGCCATGGATACCAATTGTAATTGTCTAATGAAGGATTAATTTTAGCTGAGCTTAAAGCTAAGCTCATGTTTCTACAATAGATCTTTGTATCCCAGAAAAGTGATAATGAGTTGTAAGTTAAATGAATATAGCACGAAATAATTTTTGATTCAGAATTTCAGAATAGATTCGATAATTGTCTATAATTCAGAGACAGAGTTTGTGTACTAAAGAATTTGGAGCTTGTACAACAAATTTTACATGAATGATCATAGTTGTACTATGTCTATTTATCTGGGGAATGATAAAATGCATAATGATTTGAAAAATATGTATTAGTATCCCGGAATGAAATGTGATGTCTCTAAAATTATGTTTAATTATTTAATATGTCAACAGTTTAAAGCTGAATATCAGGTATTGATACTTTTAGAATTGTTACAGTTAGTGAGGATACTGGAACAGAAATGGGATAAAGTTACTGTGAATTTAATATTAGAATTATCCCTGTCTATAAAAAAGAAAGATACGATTTGAGTAATTTTCGATTGTTCGACAAAGCCTGTACATTATATCCTGGTATGAATGGATTTCTCACTTGATAGATTGCTTGAATTACCTATTTTTGATATTGTCAAATTACATGATGTGCGAGCTTCTGTTATTTCTAATAGAGATCTATAGTTCATATTCCAATTCTGAAATAAGTTACAAGAAACTCTGAGTATACGGTTACATTTTAGTACCGTATTTCATTTTCAGACGGATGATCAATCTAAACTTATGATTTAGATTTTGGGAGATATGCTTCGATGTTTTGTACTTGAATTTGAAGGTCACTAAGAAAAGTATTTGCTTTAGGTTGAATTTGCTTATTATAATAGTTAGCAGTCAAGTACAAGATTATACTGTACGAGGCTTTATATGGTCACAAATGCAAAACTCTGGTGTTTTGGACGGAGTTCAATGAGAAAATATACATGTAGTAGGTTTAATTCTTTGAAACCAAAGAAAGGTGAAAGTGATCTGAGACAGTTTAAAAGCAGTATTTGATCGTCAAAAAATTTGATGTAGATCTAAAATGAAAGAAATGGAGTTTCTGATGGTAACAAGGCATTTTTGAAAATTCACCATGAAAGAAAGTTATTCAAATTGGCTATTCAGGCAAAATTAAGTCTGTGGTTTATCGGGTCATATAAGATAATTGAAAAGAATCGGACCTGTTGCATGTTGATTAGTAGTATTATCAGAGATCGACAGAATTCACAATGCTTTCCATGTGTATATGTATAGTATCAATTGGACCCATCATCTATTATTTCTCTGGTAGATATTGAAATTCAGCTTGACATGACTTACAGTGAGTGACAGGTTGAAATCCTAGCATGTGAAGTGAAAGAAATGAAAAATAAAAAGGTAGCTTTAGTAAAAGTTTTCTGACAATGACATGATATAAAAGAAGCTACCTAGGAATTGGAGAAAACTATGAGAAAGCAATAAGTGAATCACTTTACTGGTAAAAATTTTCAAGGACGAAAATTTCTTAAGGTGGAGAGTTGTAACAACCCAATTTCGAAGAAATCAGAATAATGGTTTCGGGACCACAAAATTGAGCCGAAAATAAAATTTATTTTTATTTTATTATATGGATCGTGTTATGTTAGAAATTTCATGTGAAAATTTTGAAAACAAAATTTTATCAATTATGTGCTTAATTACGAGATGGACCAAATCGCATAAAATTCAAAAGTTGAATTCTAGTAGCTATAAGGATTAAATAGCTATGGAATTCAAAACTTAAGGTCCTTATAAGGTAATTAGACAAATAAAGAAAATTAAGTAGATATTTTGGTGACTCATCCATGTAAATTTAGAAAAAAAAGGGTAAGGACTAAATTGGAAAGTGAAAATATTAAATTAAATATATTATCTTATTTTCTCATCTTCTTCCCCAAAATAATACATGGAAACCCTAGAGAGAGAGAAGAAACTTTCATGGCCAAATTGGGTAAGTTTCCTTAGCCCATTTTTAATAATTTTGATATTTTTGAAACCGGGATAGATTAATCTATCTATTTGGGGGATTAATTTGAAAAGTTATCAAAGTATGCAAATTAGGTCATGGATGTATATGCTGAAAATTTGAAATTTATGGTAGAAAATGAAAGGTTGTTGATAGATAAATAACTTTTACAAAGTGATTTTTAATGAAAACATGATTTAGGGACTAAAATGCAAAGTGGTGAAAATTGATGAAAAATTATGAAATTTGTGAAAAATATGTTCTGTAAATTTTGTGATGGAATTTTGGTTAGGCTTGGAATAGGGATTAAATTGCACAAATTTCATTTTTCGAGCCTATGGACGAAATTGGAATTTATTTAAAAGTTAGGGGCAAAATGGTAATTTTTCCTAGGATGTAAATTGAGTCCACTTGAATATGAAATGTGATAAATTGATGTTAAATTTACATATAGATCCATATAGACCAAATTCGGAGTTAGAACGAGGAAAAGAGGAAAATGTTGGATTAGTACATTTTATGTACACGAACATTTGTCGAGATAAGTTCGTGTGACCAAAATTGTGTATATTTATATGCTTGAATTAAATGTTGTGTTTGTGAATTGTATAAATGCCATAATTATGTGAAATGATCACATATTCATTAAAGCCCAATAAATGAAAGTGCCCGATCAATAATAATGCCCGATGAATGATAAATGAAAAAAATGTTACTTATATGCTTGAAATGAATGTGGAATGTGTTTATTTTGAATTATATGAATGTTATAGGTGTATAAAATAATAATATGCCGGATAATGCTTGAAAAATGTCAAATTTTGTTTGAATAAATGGAAAATTCGATGGAAGTGTGATTTCCTGAAATGAATGAGGTCCTGCAATTGTGGCTGACGGAATTTAGCTCAGACGAGTAATTCCATTTACCTCATTATAAAAAGAATTTGGCCCAGACGGGTAATCCTGATATCATTTCTCTCGAGCATATGTTATGGATTGGATTTAGCCTGGACAGGTAATCCAGATCAAGCTCTTTAGAGCATATGTCATAAAAAGGATTTAGCATAGACCGATAATCTTGATTAAGCTTTACTGATTATATATTGGAGATAGGATTTAGCCTGGACTGACAATCCTACTGTATATGTATATGTGTGGCTCGAGAGTGTACTCTCTAAAATAGTACCTTATGGGCACCATTGGACATGAATTAATAGATTCTGATTTGTACCCCTCGAGTGTACTACCTGTATATCCATCGATATTCTGAATAAATTCAACGGGTAAAAATCTTGACATGATAATATATGAATAAGAAATAAGATATTACACGTATTTGTCTGAAATACATGAAAGTGATGATACATGACAACTGATATAAGAAAACATGAGATGATGATACTTGTACATGGAATTCATTTGATGAATATGTCATCCTTGATTATAGACTTGTACACTTTGAGAGTACTACTACTCATGTGACATTGATATTTCGAGTAATATGAGTAAAGTTCTAATAGGATGAATGCATGAATGCATGTAACAATATATCATATTAGATGTTATAAATTGCTTAAATTCAATTCTTGGATTGGTTGGTATTTGGATGTAAATTGGTGCAAGAACTTGATAAAAATTTTGGGTGAGAAATAAAGCTAGAAATGGCTTTATTTTGCCTACACGGGAGTGTGTCTAGACTGTGTGTGACACATGGCCTAGTACATGGGCGTGTGGTTAGGTCTTGTGTCCCCTACACCTAAGTTTTGAGAAATAGAATGCTCAGAATTGAGCACACGGGCAGAGACACGGGTGGTTTGTCTCAGCCTGTGTGCGCTACACTGCCTAGAACACGGTTGTGTGTCTTGGCCGTGTGAAACCTGCACCTAATTTTATGAAAATTGCATTAACCACATGGCCTAGCACACGGGCGTGTGGCATGGCTTTATGCACAAGTCAGAGAGTTACGCAGAGTCGAACACGGCCTGTAGCACAGGCGTGTCCCTTGGACCACACGGGCGTGTGAGCCCTGTAACTTGAAATTTTTTTGAAATATCGTGAAAAATTCTTAGAGTTTCTGTTTAAGTCCCGACTCGATTCCAAAGCTCATATTTGGCCTTGAGGGTCCATTTAAGGGGCATTATGAATAATATCGGTTAATGAATAATAATTGACATGATTTATTTGTAAATGTTCTGTAAACTCGGGTAATGCCCCGTAATCTTGTTCTGGCGATGGACACGAGTTAGGGGGTGTTACAAATACATAGCCCAAACCAATTAGAGATGCATCACTATACACAACATATTGTATACCTGATTTTGGCTGAGTTAATACCTGTGCTTCTGTTAACATTTTCTGCAACTAATCAAAACTTACTGACACTCATTAGACCAAACAAATTCAACATTCTTTTGTAGCAATCTGGTCAATGGTGAAACAATCATCGAAAAATTCTTGACAAAACGTCGATAGTAACCTACTAAACCTAAAAAACTTCACACTTCTGTAATATTCTTTGGAATTTTCCAATTCACCACAGCAGAATCTTTACTCGAATCAACTCAAATCCCATCGGCTGATACAATGTGACCCAGAAATCCAACCTCGTGTAGCTAAAATTCACATTTGCTAAACTTTGCATACAATTGCTTTTCTCTCAAAGTCTGTAACACAATTCTCAAGTGTTGTGCATGCTCGAATTCTATCTTGGAATAGATCAATATATCATCGATAAATGCAACCACAAATCTATCCAAATAAGGTTGAAAATTTTGATTCATTAAATCCATGAAAGCCACAGGAGCATTAGTCAACCCGAATGGCATTACCAAAAACTCATAATGACTATATCGAGTTCTGAAAGTAGTTTTCGGTACATCTCTGTTTTTAACTTTCAAATAATAATACCCAGATCTAAGGTCTATCTTTGAAAACACCGCAGCACCTTTAGTTGGTCAAACAAGTCATCAATACGGGGCAAAGGATATTTGTTTTTAAGCGTGACCCTATTCAATTGTTTGTAATCTATGCACAATCTCAAAGATCCGTCTTTCTTTTTCACAAATAAGATAGGTGCACCCCAATGAGACATACTCGGTCTGATGAACCCTTTGTCCAATAACTCTTCCAACTGTGTCTTTAATTCCTTTAACTCAGCTGGTGCCATACGATATGGTGTTATTGATATCGGAGCTATTCCCTGAACCACATCAATCACAAATTCAACTTCACAATCAGGTGGTAAACCCAAAAAATCCTTAAGGCACACATCAACAAATTCATTAACAACTGGTAAATGTTCCAGTTTCAATCCAGAATCCCAATTATCAATAATGTAGGATAAAAATGCCTCATTACCTTTTCGCATTAGTCTCTGAGCTGAAAAAGATGAAATAATTCTAACAATGTCTTTTGTATTTCCAAACTCAACCAAAATTATTTCTCCTGTCTGACATTTCAAATCAATTCATTTGTCTCTACAGTTTACTATAGCATTATGCTTCGTCAACCAATCCATTCCCAGAATAACATTAAATTCTTGAAAAGGTAGAAACATTAAATCAGCAGGGAATTCACAGCTTGTTATTTTCAGTGGATCATCACGACACACTAATTAACTATTACACTTTGGCCTAATGGATTAGTGACTTGAACATCATAATCACTAGGTTCAACAGATAATTTCTTTTCTGATGCTAATGTAGTGTAAACATAAGAATGTGTAGACCTAGGGTCAATAAATGCTTATATAGTAACATCAAAAAAATAAAATGTACCAGCAATTATGTCTAGGGCTGTAGCCACTTCCTTCGCTGTGATGGCATAAGTACGTGTAGGGGCCTTAGTTTCTAACCGGGCAACAGAATCTCTCATACCCAAACTAGTAGTCCCAATGGCACTACTTTCGCTCGAACGTTTGCTCTTTCTACTATACTTCCTCTCTTTGCAACTGTAACACCCCATACCCGAGTCCGATGCTAATACAAGATACAAGACATTACTATGCTTGACTTACTAGAACATACTTTTACGGGTTATAATTTTTTATCTGACTTAAAACTTTTCTTTCTTGGTCAAATCATACGTATTATGGGCTTACTAGGCCTTAAACACTTATCCGAAAACATTCGGACACTTAATCGAAAACTAAATTTTGAAGTAGGGTTCACACACCCATGTTACTTGGGACACGCCCGTGTACCCTTAGACACACGCATGCCTACAACCATGGGGAGTTACTGACTTCAATCACACGACCTGAACATGCCCGTGTCCACAACCATAGGAGGCTACTGACTTCAATCACACAGCCTGGGAACATGCCCATGCTTTGACTGTGTGTCTTACATGGTTCATACACACGGCCATGTAAGATAACCATGGCATATCCTGAATTAAAACATTAAAGTGCAGGGTTTACACGGCCTAGACACACGCCCGTGTGTCTAATCGTGTGGGCGCTTAAAGCCTATTTACCAAGCCATTTACCACCCTAAAATAAAGATCATACTCAAATCAACAATAACACATCTTCCATGAATAATACTATGTATTTCATTGATTTCTATATACAAACTAACTTAAACCATTTGACCAACCACTTAGCCATATATAAAAGAATAATAAACTTGATAGTCTATACAATGGCTTTTCTAAACACATGTTTTCAAAATGAATGCTTCCTATACATGCCATACTTAGTAAAATAATTTGGCTATACCAAAATAAGGGTTGATAGTGTGCTACGAGCTCCGACTCTGATGATCCACAAATTAGCTTAGCGGGACTACATAGAAAGAAAGAATTAAAGGCATAAGCATTTAGCTTAGTTACTCATAATTTTCAGCTATAAAGCTTACTTACTCATACATGATTCTTACTTGTCTCATGATATTTACTATTCTCATACTTGTAAGGTAAACAAGGTACCTGTACCACTTGATCACATTGATCAGCATTTTTAAACATAATAATTATGATCTCTAACTCATCATTCATAACATAATTAATACTCAATTTCAACTAGATGATAACTTTGCTTTCTTAGCTTTCTTGTTATCACATTTTAACTTTACTCATTTGCCCAACGAATTTCTGCGATTAACCAAGGATACTAAATCTCTTGCCATGATCTTGATACCAAAGCCATATTCTAAATATGGACTTACATGGAATATCTCTTCTTGCATCAATGCCAAGCTTACCTTAGACTAACATGATATCTGTGTTCAATGCCAAGCTTGCCTTGGACTTACATGATATCTCTGTTCAATGCCAAGCTTGCCTTGGACTTACATGATAACTTGCTTGATTGCCGATGTCATGCCTTGGCATGGTCTTATACGGACTTACTTGTCTCATGTGATAGATCGAGTATCCTGGGCAATTCTTATTCCATCAGGACTTGCTCGTAATTAATCTCATTGATTTCTTTATTTAGCAAAACATTAAGCATTTTCTGATAACAATGTACATTTTACTAAGCAATTCAATGATAGAAATCATAAAGCTTAGAAATCATACAAACTTACCTCAATATACAAAATTTATGTAGTTGTGCAATTTAGTCCTCGACTTTGTTCTTGCCTCGGTTTCGATCTGGGCTTTGTTTTTCTTGATCTATAATCATAAATAGATCATTTAATAATCATATTGACCAAATTGACTCATAACTCATACTTTGGCAAAATTACTATTTTGCCCCTATACTTTCTGATGTTTGCACTTTTGCCCTTAGGCTCGTAATATGATTTTCGTGCAACTTTCTTAAACTTCATGCTTAGCTGAATCATTTTCTCTACTATAACAATCATCAATTCTCTCTCTTTCTAGTAGGTATAACCAAATTTTATAACTATTACAAAATGGTCCATACTATCATTTTTCATGAAATTCATTAAGGAAAAGATGTTTATCTAACATCAACCTATCTTAAACTTCCATAAAACATCATTTAGGATGCATGTCATTCATGGGTAAATTTTTTGGACATGCATCTTGGCTCATTTAATAGCTAAAAATGGCTAATTCATAATACGAGAACTTCGAAAATACGAAGAATATCAAAAATCGGGCTTAGGAGCACTTACTAGCAAGCTTGAAAAATTTAAGAACCATAGCTATGGCTTCCTTCAAAATTTCGGCAATGGAGGAAGAAGATGAGTAGATTTTTCTCATCTTTTTCCTATTTTAATCATTTAATTCTTAAATAACCAAAATACCCTTATCCCTAAAAAATTCTATAACACCATCTCAAGGCCAATTTTTGTCCAAAAATTAAATTTT
This sequence comes from Gossypium rotundifolium, assembly GCA_025506655.1. Classification (NCBI taxonomy): domain Eukaryota; kingdom Viridiplantae; phylum Streptophyta; class Magnoliopsida; order Malvales; family Malvaceae; genus Gossypium; species Gossypium rotundifolium. Next base: position 135,590,187 of record CP106734.1, on the reverse strand, counting down.
AGGAAAATTGCTATTTAAGGGCTCCTAATTATTATTCTAAAGCTATTTCATACAAAAAGCTTCTAGAAATTCATATTTTGTAACTTTTGCAATTTAGTCCTTTTGGACCATTCAACAACAATTTAACAAAATTATTTCATGAAACTTTCATACTAGCATGCAAACATAACATAAACTTTGTAAACTCATAAATTCATCTCGGTTTTGTGGTCTCGCACCACTATTCTGACTAAGCCCTAAATCGAGCTGTTACAATTCTCCCCCTTAGGGATTTTCTTATTCGAAAATCTTACCAGCGAAAAGGTTTGGATACTGGTTTCTCATATTCTCTTCTGTTTCCCATATAACTTCTTCTACCCATAACTTTGCCACAATACTTTCACTAAAGCAATACTTTTATTTATCAACTGCTTGACTTCCCGAGCCAAATCTTGATGGGTTCTTCACCATAAGTCATGTTGGGATGAATCTTGATTTCTGACGGGGTAATTACATGTGAAGGGTTTGATCTATAGCGTCGTAACATTGACACGTGAAACACATCATGTATCTTTTCTGATTCTGATGGAAAATCTAAATGATAAGCTACTAGCCCAACTCTCTCCATAATCTTATAAGGTCCAATGAAACGTGGGCTTAACTTTCCCTTTTGGCCAAATCTGAGAACCTTTCTCCATGGTGACACTTTCAAGAAAACTTTATCCCCGACTTCATACTCTATTTATTTTCTTTTTAAATCTGAATAGGATTTTTGTCTGTCTGATGCAGCCTTTAAACATTCTCGAATCACTTTTACCTTCTCTTCAGCTTCTTTAACCAAATCAACTCCGTGAATTTGGTTCTCTTTGAGTTCAGTCCAAAACAAAGGCGTCCTGCACTTGCGCCCATATAAAGCCTCATAAGGAGCCATCTTTAAGCTCAACTGAAAATTATTGTTGTAAGCAAATTATATCAATGGGAGAAACTTTTCCCAACTGCTTCAAAATTTGAGAACACAACATCGGAGCATATCATCTAGCACTTGAATTACTCTCTCTGACTGACCATCAGTTTGAGGGTGAAAAGCTGTGCTAAAGTCAATCTTGTACCCAAGGCTTCTTGCAGCTTCTTCCAAAATCTGAATGTAAATCTCGGATCTCTATCCGATATGATCGATAGAGGAACACCATGAAGCCTTACTATTTCTGAAACATACAAGTTTGCCAACTTGTCTAGTGAGTAATCAACTCGTACAGGTATAAAATGGGCTGACTTCGTGAGTCTATCAACTACCACCCATATAGCATCCTTCTTGCTTGGTGACAACAGTAAAACCGTTACGAAATCCATAGTGATACGGTCCCATTTCCACTCGAAAACCAAAATGGGCTGAAGTAAACCAGAAGGTACTTGGTGTTCAGCCTTTACTAGTTGACAAATCATGCACTTGGAAACAAACTCTGAAATGTCATTCTTCATTTTTGGCCACCAATACAGTTGTTTCAAGTCATTATACATCTTAGTACTTCCTGGATGTACAGACAAACATCCGTTATGTGCCTTATACAAAATTTTCTGAATAAGCTCCTCTTTTCTCGGTACACAAACTCTATTTCTAAACATCAAGTATCCATCAGAATTAATCCGAAAGTCAAATTCAATATCTGACTCGCATTGAGTTCTCTTGATTTGCAATTCATCATCTTCTTTTTGAGCCTCAAAGATCTCTTGAAGAAACATTGGTCTAGCTCTCAACTCAGCTAGAATAGAATTATCATCGGATAAGGTCATCCGCAAATTCATTGCCCTTAACGCAAAAAGGGACTTCCTGCTCAAAGCATCGGTGACCACATTCGCCTTTCCTGGATGGTAGTCAATGACCAACTCATAGTCTTTTATTAAATCTAACCATCTCTGTTGCCTTAAGTTCAACTCTTTCTACGTCATCAAGTACTTCAGACTTTTTTGGTCAGTAAAAGTTCGACATCTTTCACCACATAAATGGTGTCTCCAAATCTTCAAAGCGAAGACTATTGCAGCTAATTCTAGATCATATGTTGGATAATTCTTCTCGTGAGGCTTCAACTGTCTGGAGGAATAAGTAATCACTTTGCCTTCTTGCATGAGTACACAGCCTAATCCATTTAAGGATGCATCGTTGTAAATTATGAATTTTTTCCCTGACCCAGGCTGTACTAAAATTGGAGCTTCTGTCAACATTGCTTTCAACTCCTCAAAACTTTGTTGGCATCTTTCGACCACTGAAACTTCACATTCTTCTGTAACAATTTAGTCATCGGGGTTGCAATCATAGAAAACCCTTGGACAAATCACTGTAATAGCTGGCTAGGCCTAGAAAACTTCTAATCTCAGAGATGTTCTTAGGTGGCTTCTAGTCCATTATGGCTGAAATCTTACTTGGATCTACTCGGACTCCATCTTTAGAGATAGTATGTCCCAAAAATCCCACTTCCTTGAGCCAAAATTCACTTTTACTGAACTTGGCATACAATTGACTTTCTCGTAGAATTTGTAAGACTGTCCGTAGGTGCTCAGCGTGCTCATTCTCATCTCGGGAATAAATCAATATATCGTCAATGAATACGACTACAAACTTGTCGAGGTACGGCCTAAAAATGCGATTCATTAAGTCCATGAATACCGCAGGAGCATTGGTTAACCCAAAGGGCATGACTACAAATTCGTAATGCACATACCTCATTCGAAAAGCAGTCTTGGACACATTTGAATATTTTACTCTTAACTGGTAGTACCCTGATCTCAAGTCTATTTTGGAGAACACAGTCGCTCCTTTCAATTGATCGAACAAATCATTAATCCTAGGCAATGGGTACTTGTTCTTTACTGTTACTTTATTAAGCTGACGGTAATCGATGCATAATCTCATGGTGCCATCCTTCTTTTTCACAAATAAAACCAGAGTACCCCATGGTGAACAGCTTGACCTTGCAAAACCCTTGTCAGTCAGTTCTTGCAACTATAACTTCAATTCTTTCAACTCTGTTGGAGCCATTCTGTAAGGAGTAATAGATATCGGTACTGTATCGGGAGCTAGCTCAATGCTGAGCTCTACCTCTCTAACTGGAAGAAGTCCCGATAATTGCTCAGGAAAAATAACCATGTACTCACATACTATCAGCACTGACTCAATCTTCAGCTCTGTTTCTTTATCATTCATCACAAAGGCTAGATATGCTTCATACCCTTTTCTTAAACATCTCTATGCCGTCATATTAGAAATCATTACCGGCAATCTATCATGTTCATCTGATTCTACATGAAGAATATCCCCATTTTCACATCTCATCTCAATGTATTTCTTTCCACAATTAACAATCACATTATGAGTGGTCAACCAGTCCATACCAAGAGTGAGGTCGAATCCATCAAATGGTAACAACATAAGATTTGCTTTAAAGCAATGATCTCTAATCATTAATGGACAATCTTTGCAAACTTTATCAACTAACACACTCTTTCCTAAAGGATTAGACACTTTAATCATAAATTCTGTAAAATCTATAGGCATACTCAATTCGGGTACTAATTTCATACAAATGTAAGAGTGTGTGGATCTAGGATCTATTGAAGCAATAACTTTGATATTGTAAAGAGAAAAGGTACTCATAATAACATCAGCGGAAGATGCCTCTTCGCGAACACAAATAGTATAAGTTCTTGCAGGCGCTCTACCCTCGGGTTTCACAACCTTCTCTCTGGGGTTACCTCTTCCAATTCCTCTAATTCCTGGGTTTTCCTGCGGTCTTCCTCGTGTCATACTCTAAGATTTTGGGTTCTAAATTCTTTCTTCCTTAGTCATCTTCGAGAAATCTTTTATGAAATGGTATTGAGATCCATATCTAAAACATGCATTTTCATGTGCTCGGTATTCTCCGAGATGTCGTCTGCCACACTATGGGCATTCAGGTCTGTCAGATCTAAAACTTTCAACACTTGCAACTGAAGTCGTCTATGCCTTATTTCCCAGATACTGCTTACTCTTATCCTTTCTTGAAAGCCCAGTGGAAGTAGCTGATCGAGCAGGAAAATCTCTTAACTTCTTGGAGGAAGATTGGAATGACTTATTCCACTGTCTCTTTCTAGAGTCACGAGACTCCATTTCAAACATTCTCTTCTCCTTTATCAGTTCCTTGGCTTTGCAAGCCCTCTCTACTAACACAACGAATTCCTTTAGCTCTAGGACAGCAACAACCAATTTGATGTCCTGATTTAACCCATCTTCAAACCTTTTATTCATGATGGCTTCAGTGGAAACACATTCGCGAGCGTACTTGCTGAGTCGTACAAACTCATGCTCATAATTGGTCACTGACATTTTGCCTTGCTTCAGTTCTCGGAATTCTTTTCTTTTTTGGTATACAAACCTTTGGCTGATATACTTTTTCTTGAATTCTTCTTGGAAGAATTCCCATGTGACTCTTTCCCTCAGTACAACCGACACAAAGGTGTTCCACCATTGGTAAGCAGAGTCTCCTAAGAGGGAGACTACACACTTCATGTATTCCTCAGAGGTGCATGACAGCTCATTAAATACCCTGGTGGTATTTTCCAACAAGAACTCAACTTTTTCTGGATCATCATCTTTTTTAGCCTAAAATTCTTCTGCCCCATATTTCCTGATCCTATCAATTGGAGGTTTATCTCATCTTAGCACCTCTACCACTAGAGGGGCTACTGGAGCAGGCTGTGGAATAGGCGAGGGTGGAGGAGGCTGTGCATTCGGGTTCGCACGTACGAACTCCGTATACCATGTTTTCACCATGTGGAAGAACGCTTCTCTAGCCTCTTCTCCTCCTTTTTGACTCACCGTAGTGGGTCTATTCTCATTCTCACTCGGCACTGTACCTTCAGCGGGAGCCAGTGCATTACTTTCTACGTCATACGCCATATTTCCTTCGGGATCCATTTACTATATATATAAACATAATTTAAAATCGTCAGGAGTCGTCACACTATCATTATAAAAACATTCTTACATACGACATGTATAGCTAGACTCGTGCTCGTGCTATGTTAGTCCTAGAACCGACTAAACCGTAGCTCTGATACCACTAAATGTAACACCCTATACCCAAGTCTGATGCTAGAACTAGATACGAGACATTGCTATGCTTGACTTACTAGAACATACTTTCACTGGATATAATTTTTGATCTGACTTAAAACTTTTCTTTTTTGGTCAAATCATATGTATTATGGACTTACGAGGCCTTAAACACTTATCCGAAAACTTTCAGACACTTAATCGAAAACTAAATTTTGAAGTAGGGTTCACTTGCCCATGTTACTTGGGACACGCCTGTGTACCCTTAGACACACCCATGCCTACAACCGTGGGGAGTTACTGACTTCAATCACACGGCCCTAACACGCTCGTGTCTACAACCGTAGGAGGCTACTGTCTTCAATCACACGGCCTGGGTATATGCCCATGCTTTGACTGTGTGTCTTACACGGTTCATACACACGGCCGTGTAAGATAACCGTAGCCTATCCTGAATTAAAACATTAAAGTGCAGGGTTTACATGGCCTAGACACACGCCCGTGTGTCTAACCGTGTGGGCGCTTAAAGGCTATTTACCAAGCCATTTACCACCCTGAACTAAAGATCATATTCAAATCAACAATAACACATCTTCTATGAATAATACTACATACTTCATTGATTTCTATATACAAACCAACTTAACCATTTGACTAACCACTTAGCCATATGCAAAAGAATAATAAACTTGATAGTATATACAATGGCTTTTCTCAAAACATGTTTTCAAAAATGAATGCTTCCTATACATGCCATACTTAGTAAAATAATTTGGCTATACCAAAATAAGGGTTGATAGTGTGCTACGAGCTCCAGCTCCGATGATCCACAAATTAGCTTGGCGGGACTACATAGAAAGAAAGAATTAAAGGCGTAAGCATTTAGCTTAGTAAGTTTGCATGTACAATTCATAAATAATAACTTGATTAATATAATCCATTTAACATAACAATGGTATCATAATTTTCAGCTATAAAGCTTACTTACTCATACATGATTCTTACTTGTCTCATGATATTTACTATTCTCATACTTGTAAGGTAAACAAAGTACCTGTACCACTTGATCACATTGATCAGCATTTTTAAACATAATAATTATGATCTCTAACTCATCATTCATAACATAATTAATACTCAATTTCAACTAGATGATAACTTTGCTTTCTTAGATTTCTTGTTATCACATTTTAACTTTACTCATTTGCCCAATGAATTTCTGCGATTAACCAAGGATACTAAATCTCTTTCCATGATCTTGATACCAAAGCCATATTCTAAATATGGACTTACATGGAATATCTCTTCTTGCATCAATGCCAAGCTTGCCTTGGACTTACATGATATCTCTGTTCAATGCCAAGCTTGCCTTGGACTTACATGATATCTCTGTTCAATGCCAAGCCTGCCTTGGACTTACATGATAACTTGCTTGATTGTCGATTCCATGACTTGGCATGGTCTTATACGAACTTACTTGTCTCATGTGATGGATCGAGTATCCTGGGCAATTCTTATTCCATCGGGACTTGCTCGTAATTAATCTCATTGATTTCTTTATTTAGTAAAACATTAAGGATTTCTTGATAACAATGTACATTTTACTAAGCAATTCAATGATAGAAATCATAAAGCTTAGAAATCATACAAACTTACCTCAATATGCAAAATGTATGTAGTTGTGCAATTTAGTCCTCGACTTTGTTCTTGCCTCGATTTCAATTCGGGCTTTGTTTTTCTTGATCTATAATCATAAATAGATCATTTAATAATCATATTGACAAAATTGACTCATAACTCATGCTTTGGAAAAATTACTATTTTGCCCCTATACTTTTGATATTTGCACTTTTGCCCCTAGGCTCATAATATGATTTCATGCAACTTTCTTAAACTTCATGCTTAGCTGAATCATTTACTCTACTATAACAATCATCAATTCTCTCTCTTTCTAGTAGATATGACTAAATTTTATAACTATTACAAAATGGTCCATACTATCATTTTTCATTAAATTCATCAAGGAAAAGATGTTTTTCTAACATCAACCTCTCTTAAACTTCCAAAAAAAACATCATTTAGCATGCATGTCATTCATGGGTAAATTTTTTGGACATGCATCTTAGCTCATTTAATATCTAAAAATGGCTAATTCATAATACGAGAATTTCGAAAATACGAAGAATATCAAAAATAGGGCTTAAGAGCACTTACTAGCAAGCTTGAAAAATTGAAGAATCCTAGCTATGGCTTCCTTCAAATTTTTGGCAATGGGGGAAGAAGATGAGCAGATTTTTCTCATCTTTTTCCTATTTTAATCATTTAATTCATAAATGACCACTATGCCCTTATCACTAAAAATTTCTATAACACCATTTCAAGGACAATTTTTGTCCAAAAATTAAATTTTGGAAAAATTGCTTTTTAAGTGCTCCTAATTATTATTCTAAGGCTAATTCATACAAAAAGCTTCTAGAAACTCATATTTTGTAACTTTTGCAATTTCGTCCTTTTGGACCATTCAACAACAATTTAACAAATTTGCTTCATGAAACTTTTATACTAGCATGCAAACATAACATGTAACATCCTGATAATTAGGGGTTATGCATCTTTACTTAATTGAATGATGTTGCATGCTTAAATATGATTGAGTGTATTTTGGAAGTTATTTTTGAACTTCATTAATTAAGTGAATGCTTAGTGATTTATTAAATTTTTAATAATTAAGATGGAGCTAAGCAGGATAGGCTTTCAGAAATAATGACAAGAGGTTTTAAGCATAAGATGAGTAATTGGCAAGGTGGTTAGGATGCATGGATGAGTTCTTGAGGGAGAGGTTCGAATCCCTAGCTAGCAAATGGGAGGATTTTATTTTTGTTTCCTTCCTATAGTGTCGTGAAGACTCTTCTAGAATGGATGAGCATCTTTTAATTTTGGTTAATTGACCATATGAAAAAGGTAAGTTAAAACTTATGGCATGGAATCAAGAAAGGATGGCAAGAAAGGGGGACATAAGGCTTAATGTAAGGGCAATGTTTTGGAAGCTTTTTCATGGTCATTTGACCATGAATCTAGTCGATTTTAGGGGCTAAAGGGGATGGTTAATTGTGATAGCAATCTAAGGGTTGATGGGGAAGAAATGTGGAGGAAAAAGGGGGATTATGTTGGCATCCTAGTTGGTCGAATTTGACTTTGAGTTAGGGGTGATAGTTGGCCAAAACTCTAGCATTTTGTGCATCTTTTCTCATTTCTCCAAAACTCTCCTCCTAGCGAATTTTGCTATTGACATTAGGTAAAAATTTTACTTTGTTTTGGCTTTTGTTTTGACCATTTTGGCTAAAGTTCCTATTCTCTCAATTTCTTGTTCTCTTTAGTCAAAAGCATCAAAAGTTTGGAAAACATTTCTTCTTTTCTTTTTACCTCATTCTTGAAACTACCAAAGTTCAAAGAACTATTTTTCTTCAATTTCTCCCTCTTGGCCGAATGCACATAGGTCCCTAAATCTATTTCTTTTCTTTTGGAATCATCTTCATCATCATCTTTTCTCTTTCTTCTCTTTCTCTCTTCTTTCATTTTTCATTTTCTTTCTTCCTTCTCTCAACCGAAACTATTTTCTACCAATACCAAAAATCAACATTTATTTTCATCTCTTTTGTCAACCGAATCATCTTCTATTTTGATTTCCTTTTCTTCTTTTCTTTTATTGAAACCGAAACTATTTTATGCCATATATCACTATCTTTTTCTCTTTTCTTTTGTTGGAAACCCGAAACCACCATAGCCAAAACACCATATTTTTCTCTTCTTTTTGTTCAAGCCAAATCATCATTTCTTTTCTTCTACTTTGACAAGGCCGAATCTTCAAGGGGTTAAGTAAGGATTTTTATTAAGTGTTTTCATTATTTCTTTTAGAATAATCGATTTAGAAACCTAATTCTCTTATTTTTTTTCTCCTAGGCGAATCCTTGGAAGGATTTTAAGGATCTTTTCGAAACCAACTTTTAAGAAGTGATCTTCGAAATCATCCAAGGGTAATTTTGAGACTAACAAGATAGGTAAGAAAAGAGCGATCGGAGTGTTTGGAAGAGAGGAGGCTTTGTTTTACCATCGAACTTCAAGCGAAGGATCAGATCGGCGATAAGAGATTTTCCACTGGGTTGTGGACCCTCTGCTAACGAAGATCGGTTATTTGAAGTAGTACGTACAACCGAACCACTTTACGTTGGTGGGTTATCAGCGGGTTTTGATCCATCTAGCGGAGAAAACCCACAAATATCGGTTGTTTGAGAATTCGAGGGTAAGGATTTAGATCTCTCGTCAATAAGTATAATTTTATTAGTAATAGTATATTCTAACCAAGTGTGATAATTAACTAGGTGTTGACGAGCGAGAAGGTATCGTTCTCACAGTCATAAGGTGTATAACCTTACAATAAAATCTCATAGATCTATGTATTAAATGTGATTATATGACAATATGTTTGATAATGATTATGGATACCATTCAGTGGTATACGATATTCAGGTATGTTTACCCCAAATATTCTGTTAATTTTGCTATATGCATAATTGTGAGATAAGTATGATTTTGTTATGATTTTGGGGCAAATGGCATAAAAACTGAATAATATGTATGTGCATGGGCATATGGGTAAAATTGATAAAGGGGAAGTATTTTGGTGGTTTTACCACAATATCCGGTGACTTCGGTCACATATTTGAAATCCGGTGACTTGGTCACATATGTGAATCTGGTGACTTGGTCACATATTTGAAATCCAGTGACTTGGTCACAATTTTGTCTGAGTGGCCTTGCCACAAAATTATAAGGGCGATGTGCATGTTCACTGCAGCAACTGCCTTCGATGGTGTGTAGCGGATGGAGGGTCGATTTAGTAATCCCCACGGTGTGATTGGTTGGTACGGGTGGTGTGTAGCGGATGGATATTAGGTGGGCCGGGTTTGTATTTCATTATATGTGTATATTCATGTGATTTTAAATGATTATTATCTAATCTGCTATGAAAATGGGCTTTTGGGCTAAAAATGACCTAAATGGGCCTATGGCTATATGTGTAATTATTGGGCTTTAAGGCATATGATCAAATGGGCTTTTTAATTTATGTGTTACACATTGAGTTTATAACTCACCCCTTTTGTGGGATAACTTTTCAGATGATTCATAGTGCGATGGATCGGGTAAGCAAGGACTCCGTGGTGGCCAATGCTCATATCAAGTATTTTGGAGATTTTCCAATTTAAACTTATTAAATTTTACTTCTTAGACTTTATTATGGGTTTTTGCTATCTTATGTAATAAGGCCACTATAAACTGTTTTTAAATTATTTATCAAAATCCATTTAGTTATTTAATTAATAACTTCCCACATTGAGCACAAGCACGATGTTGTCCACCCGTAGCAGTCTGCTAACCTCGCGGTCCTTCATTTCTTGGTTTCTTCTGAAAATTCCTGGATGACCCTGAAGACCCAAAGCTTCTCTTATTCTTATTCTGGCCTCTATCCCGGTTCTGTCTCTCAGTCCGCTTAACTTCTTCAGCTATTCTTGCCCTTTCTACTAAGATTGCAAAATCTCTTTCCCGGTGCGGAGCAATCATCACTCGCAGTTCATCTCTAAGTCCATCTTCAAATCTGACACACCATTCATATTCAGTAGCTACTATCCCTCTGGCATAACGGCTAAGTCGTAAAAACTCTGCTTCATACTCAGCTATCGACTTGTTTCCTTGCACCAAATTCAGAAATATCTTCCTCTGGGAGTCGATGTAGTAAAACATTAAGGATTTCTTGATAACAATGTACATTTTACTAAGCAATTCAATGATAGAAATCATAAAGCTTAGAAATCATACAAACTTACCTCAATATGCAAAATGTATGTAGTTGTGCAATTTAGTCCTCGACTTTGTTCTTGCCTCGATTTCAATTCGGGCTTTGTTTTCTTGATCTATAATCATAAATAGATCATTTAATAATCATATTGACAAAATTGACTCATAACTCATGCTTTGGAAAAATTACTATTTTGCCCCTATACTTTTGATATTTGCACTTTTGCCCTAGGCTCATAATATGATTTCATGCAACTTTCTTAAACTTCATGCTTAGCTGAATCATTTACTCTACTATAACAATCATCAATTCTCTCTCTTTCTAGTAGATATGACCAAATTTTATAACTATTACAAAATGGTCCATACTATCATTTTCATTAAATTCATCAAGGAAAAGATGTTTTCTAACATCAACCTCTCTTAAACTTCAAAAAAACATCATTTAGCATGCATGTCATTCATGGGTAAATTTTTGGACATGCATCTTAGCTCATTTAATATCTAAAATGGCTAATTCATAATACGAGAATTTGAAAATCTGAAGAATATCAAAATAGGGCTTAAGAGCACTTACTAGCAAGCTTGAAAATTGAAGAATCCTAGCTATGGCTTCCTTCAAATTTTTGGCAATGGGGAAGAAGATGAGCAGATTTTTCTCATCTTTTCCTATTTTAATCATTTAATTCATAAATGACCACTATGCCCTTATCACTAAAAATTTCTATAACACCATTTCAAGGCCAATTTTGTCCAAAATTAAATTTTGGAAAAATTGCTTTTAAGTGCTCTAATTATTATTCTAAGGCTAATTCATACAAAAGCTTCTAGAAACTCATATTTTGTAACTTTTGCAATTTCGTCCTTTTGGACCATTCAACAACAATTTAACAAATTTGCTTCATGAAACTTTTATACTAGCATGCAAACATAACATGTAACATCCCGATAATTAGGGTTATGCATCTTTACTTAATTGAATGATGTTGCATGCTTAAATATGATTGAGTGTATTTTGGAAGTTATTTTGAACTTCATTAATTAAGTGAATGCTTAGTGATTTATTAAATTTTAATAATTAAGATGGAGCTAAGCAGGATAGGCTTTCGAAATAATGACAAGAGGTTTTAAGCATATGATGAGTAATTGGCAAGGTGGTTAGGATGCATGGATGAGTTCTTGAGGGAGAGGTTGAATCCCTAGCTAGCAAATGGGAGGATTTTATTTTTGTTTCCTTCCTATAGTGTCGTGAAGACTCTTCTAGAATGGATGAGCATCTTTTTAATTTTGGTTAATTGACCATATGAAAAAGGTAAGTTAAAACTTATGGCATGGAATCAAGAAAGGATGGTAAGAAAGGGGGACATAAGGCTTAATGTAAGGGCAATGTTTTGGAAGCTTTTTCATGGTCATTTGACCATGAATCTAGTCGATTTAGGGGCTAAAGGGATGGTTAATTGTGATAGCAATCTAAGGGTTGATGGGGAAGAAATGTGGAGGAAAAAGGGGGATTATGTTGGCATCCTAGTTGGTCGAATTTGACTTTGAGTTAGGGGGTGATAGTTGGCCAAAAACTCTAGCATTTTGTGCATCTTTTCTCATTTCTCCAAAAACTCTCCTCCTATTTAATTTTGCTATTGACATTAGGTAAAAATTTTACTTTGTTTTGGCTTTTGTTTTGACCATTTTGGCTAAAGTTCCTATTCTCTCAATTTCTTGTTCTCTTTAGTCAAAAGCATCAAAAGTTTGGAAAACATTTCTTCTTTTCTTTTTACCTCATTCTTAAACTACCAAAGTTCAAAGAACTATTTTCTTCAATTTCTCCTCTTGGCCGAATGCACATAGGTCCCTAAATCTATTTCTTTTCTTTTGGAATCATCTTCATCATCATCTTTTCTCTTTCTTCTCTTTCTCTCTTCTTTCATTTTCATTTTCTTTCTTCCTTCTCTCAACAAAACTATTTTCTACCAATACCAAAAATCAACATTTATTTTCATCTCTTTTGTCAACCGAATCATCTTCTATTTTGATTTCCTTTTCTTCTTTTCTTTTATTGAAAACCGAAACTATTTTATGCCATATATCACTATCTTTTTCTCTTTTCTTTTGTTGGAAACCCGAAACCACCATAGCCAAAACACCATATTTTTCTCTTCTTTTTGTTCAAGCCAAATCATCATTTCTTTTCTTCTACTTTGACAAGGCCGAATCTTCAAGGGATTAAGTAAGGATTTTTATTAAGTGTTTTCATTATTTCTTTTAGAATAATCGATTTAGAAACTTAATTCTCTTATTTTTTTTTCTCCTAGGCCGAATCCTTGGAAGGGATTTTTAAGGATCTTTTCGGAAACCAACTTTTAAGAAGTGATCTTTCGAAATCATCCAAGGGGTAATTTTGAGACTAACAAGATAGGTAAGAAAAGAGCAGTACGGAGTGTTTGGAAGAGAGGAGGCACTTGTTTCCAGTACTAGCTTTTGCTACTCGTTCCAATACTTGAAGTACAGCTTGTGATACTGCGTCACCTCCTCCATTTTGCTCTTGAAAATCCACCCCAACAGCCGGTGGCGGAGCTTCATTCTCGGAACCTTGACCAGATCTAACTGGTTTCGACACAGCCATTGTTCCTCTTCCGCGTCCATGACGACCACGTCCCCTAGAACTCATGTCTACTACGCGTCTTATCTAGTATATGCAGTTCGTCGCAGAGAGGATAGTGGCCTTTTGATGTTATCACAGATGCGTTTCGATTTACGGTTTGCCCTTTATTGCTTTGATAGATATAGGGTCAACTCACTCATATATCGCTAGTGAAGTATCTGGAACTTTGCATGTGACTTCTGAGACTGTACCTAGAAAGATGACTGTACTTAGTCCTTTAGGACAGACAGTAGTAATAGACAAACTCTTTAAGGAAGCGCCTTTAGAAGTTCAAGGGACGCAGTTTTCGGCTGATTTAATGGAGTTACCATTTGAAATTCGACGATCTTAGGCATGGGTAGCTAGTGAAGTATCGTGCAAATGTGGATTGTCTTTGCTAGCGAATGTCCATAAGAACTGTTGATGACAAAGAAGTTGTAGTGATGGGCGAGAGACGGAACTACTTATCTAATGTAGTATTCGCTCTTAAGGCAGAAAAGATGGTTAGAAAGGGATGTGTAGCCTTCCTGATGTTGGTGAGTGCCTTGGAGGCTAAGGAAGCAACTGTTGAGGGAGTCAGGACTGTGAATGAATTTTTAGATGTTTTTTCGGAAGAACTTCCAAGATTACCTCCGGATCGAGAGGTAGAACTTGGGATTGAATTATTGCCTGGAACGGTGCCAGTTTCTATTGCTCCATATAGAATGGCACCGAAGGAATTAGTTGAGCTTAAGGCTCAGATTCAGGAGTTGCTTGATCGTGGATTCATCCGACCTAGTGTATCCCCATGGGGAGCACCGGTTCTATTTGTGAAGAAGAAGGATGGATCGATGAGAATGTGTATAGATTACCGATAGTTGAATAAGCTGACCATCAAGAACAAGTATCCTTTGCCAAGGATCGACGACTTGTTCGATCAGCTCAAAGGAGCTGCGGTATTCTCAAAGATTGATTTAAGGTCGGGGTATCATCAGCTTAAGGTGAAAGAAGCAGATATCCATAAGACGGCTTTCCGAACTAGATATGGGCATTATGAATTTCTGGTAATGCCATTCGGATTGACGAACGCCCCAGCTGCATTCATGGATATGATGGTGAATTTTCCAGCCTACTTGGATCGGTTCATTGTGGTATTCATAAACGACATCTTGGTGTATTCTAAGTCCGAAATGGAACATGATGAGCATCTTGGATTGTGTTGCGAGTTTTAAGGAGAAGAGTTGTATGCCAAATTCAACAAGTGTGAATTTTGGCTAAAAGAGGTTGCATTTTAGGCCATGTGGTGTCGGCGGAAGGGATAAGGGTGGATCCTCGGAAGATTGAGGTCGTGCTAGATTGGAAACCACCTAAGTCCGAATCGAGGTTCGTAGATTTCTTGGGGTTAGCAAGCTATTTGAGAAAATTTGTTGAAGGATTTTCTTGATATTTGCACCTTTAACGAAATTATCGAGAAAGGAAGTACCTTTCGTGTGGGGTGATAAGCAACAAGAGAGTTTTGAGAAGCTAAAGAAGGTTTTGTTGAAGCTCAATTTTGATTCACTGAGGCAGGAAAGGATTTTGTTGTGTATTGTGGACGCTTCTCACATGGGATTAGGATGTGTTCTGATGCAAGATAGAAAGGTAGTTGCGTGTCGTCTCGCAGATTGAGACCACACGAGGTTAATTACCCGAGACATGACTTAGAGTTGGCAGTGGTGGTCTTTGCTCTTAAAGTTTAGAGACATTATTTATCTGGGGAAAAGTCGGTGATATACATGGACCACAAAAGTAAAATATCTCTTGACTCGTAAAGAAGCGAATTTGAGGCGTGAAGGTGGATAGAGTTGTTGAAAGACTACGATTTGTTCTATCGAGTACCACCCTGGCAAGGCGAATGTGGTGGCAGACGCTCTAAGTCAGAAAGTGGTGTCAGATTTAAGGGCGATGTTTGCACATCTTAGTCTTTACAATGACAGGAGCTTGTTGGTAGAACTTCAAGTTAGACCGACATGGTTGAGTCAAGTGAAAGAGAGGCAGTTGATAGATAAAGATTTGAGTACAAAACTTCGGCAGGTACAGAGTGGGGAATTGGAAGATTTTGGTATTAACTGTGATGGGGTATTATGTTTTAAAGGTAAAGTCTGTATGCCGAGGGATCGAGAATTGAGGCAAAAGATTCTTCAAGAGTCGCATAGTAGCCCTTATGCTATGCATCCTGGAGGAAGTAAGTTATATCGAGACTTGCGAGATCAGTTTTGGTGGCCTGGTCTTAAACGGGAAGTTACGGAGTTTGTAGGAAAGTGCTTAACGTGTCAGCAAGTCAAGCCTAAACATCAAGTACCTTCGGGATTGCTTCAACCGATAAAGATTCTGCAATGGAAATGGGAGAGAATCACCATAGACTTTGTTAGTGGGCTTCCTCTTACGCCTACTAAGAAAGACTTTGTATGGGTGATAGTGGACCGATTGACGAAATCTGCACATTTTATCCCAGTTCCGGTTGATTACTCTTTGCAGAAATTAGCGAAGTTATATGTGGTTGAGATTGTGAGATTGCATGGAGTGCCGTTGTCGATTATTTTGGATAGGGATCCAAGGTTTACGTCGCGGTTTTAGAAGGCATTGCATCAGGCTTTGGGCACCAGATTGGACTTGATCGGCATTTCATCCACAATCGACGGCACTGAGCAGTAATCAAATTTTAGAAGATATGTTAAGGGATGTGTGATAGATTTGAGAGGAAGTTGGGAGGAGTTCTTACCAGTTAGCGAAATTGCGTACAACAACAGATTACCAAGCCAGTATTCGGATGGCACCGTATGAAGCACTATATGGATGGAAGTGTCACACTCCTACGTGTTGGACAGAATTAGGGGAACGTCAGATTTTGGGTCCAGAAATAGTGGCCGAATTTGAAGAAAAGGTTAAGGTAATCCGGGCTCGGTTAAAAGAAGCATTTGACAGACAAAAGTCGTACGCAGATCTAAAGCGGAAGGAAATAGAGTTTGCTGTGGGAGATCAAGTATTCCTAAAGGTCTCACCTTGGAAAAAGGTGATGAGATTTGGTCGCAAAGGGAAGTTAAGTCCCAGGTCCATTGGACCTTACCGAGTTTTGAAGCGGGTCGGACCTGTGGCATATCAGTTAGAATTCCTTTGAAATTGAAGCAAATGCATGATGTATTCCATGTTTCAATGTTACGCCGTTACCGGTCGGATCCATCTCATGTAGTGCCAGTTGAGGAAGTGGAATTAAGACCAGATTTGTCTTATGAAGAGGAGCCAATTCAAATTCTGGAGCGAGATGTAAAGGTTTTACGGAGAAAGTCGGTTCCTCTCGTCAAAGTGTTATGGCGTAATCATGGATCAGAAGAAGCTTCGTGGGAACCGGAGGAAGCGATGCGACAACAATACCCTCACTTGTTCTAGCCAGGTAATTTCGAGGATGAAATTATTTTAAGGGGTAGAAGCTGTAACATCTCGATAATTAGGGTTATGCATCTTTACTTAATTGAATGATGTTGCATGCTTAAATATGATTGAGTGTATTTTGGAAGTTATTTTTGAACTTCATTAATTAAGTGAATGCTTAGTGATTTATTAAATTTTTAATAATTAAGATGGAGCTAAGCAAGATAGGCTTTAAGAAATAATGACAAGAGGTTTTAAGCATAAGATGAGTAATTGGCAAGGTGGTTAGGATGCATGGATGAGTGCTTGAGGGGAGAGGTTCAAATCCCCTAGCTAGCAAATGGGAGGATTTTATTTTTTGTTTCCTTCCCTATAGTGTCGGCCAAGACTCTTCTAGAATGGATGAGCATCTTTTTAATTTTGGTTAATTGACCATATCAAAAAGGTAAGCTAAAACTTATGGCATGGAATCAAGAAAGGATGGTAAGAAAGGGGGACATAAGGCTTAATGTAAGGGCAATGTTTTGGAAGCTTTTTCATGGTCATTTGACCATGAATCTAGTCGGTTTTAGGGGCTAAAGGGGATGGTTAATTGTGATAGCAATCTAAGGGTTGATGGGGAAGAAATGTGGAGGAAAAAGGGGGATTATGTTGGCATCCTAGTTGGCCGAATTTGACTTTGAGTTAGGGGGTGATAGTTGGCCAAAAACTCTAGCATTTTGTGCATCTTTTCTCATTTCTCCAAAAACTCTCCTCCTAGCCGAATTTTGCTATTGACATTAGGTAAAAAGTTTACTTTGTTTTGGCTTTTGTTTTGACCATTTTGGCTAAAGTTCCTATTCTCTCAATTTCTTGTTCTCTTTAGTCAAAAGCATCAAAAGTTTGGAAAACATTTCTTCTTTTCTTTTTACCTCATTGCCGAAACTACCAAAGTTCAAAGAACTATTTTTCTTCAATTTCTCCCTCTTGGCCGAATGCACATAGGTCCCTAAATCTATTTCTTTTCTTTTGGAATCATCTTCATCATCATCTTTTCTCTTTCTTCTCTTTCTCTCTTCTTTCATTTTTCATTTTCTTTCTTCCTTCTCTCAACCGAAACTATTTTCTACCAACACCAAAAATCAACATTTATTTTTATCTCTTTTGTCAACCGAATCATCTTCTATTTCGATTTCCTTTTCTTCTTTTCTTTTATTGAAAACCGAAACTATTTTATGCCATATATCACTATCTTTTTCTCTTTTCTTTTGTTGGAAACCCGAAACCACCATAGCCAAAACACCATATTTTTCTCTTCTTTTGTTCAATAGAATCATCATTTCTTTTCTTCTATTTTAACAATTTGAATCTTCAAGGGGTTAAGTAAGGATTTTTATTAAGTGTTTTCATTATTTCTTTTAGAATAATTGATTTAGAAACTTAATTCTCTTATTTTTTTCTCTCTAGGCGAATCCTTGGAAGGATTTTAAGGATCTTTTGAAACCAACTTTTAAGAAGTGATCTTTCAAATCATCCAAGGAGTAATTTTGAGACTAACAAGATAGGTAAGAAAAGAGAAAGACGGAGTGTTTGGAAGAGAGGAGGCCTTTGTTTTACCATCGAACTTCAAACGAAGGGCTGTATCGGCGATAAGAGATTTTCCATCAGGTTGTGGACCCTCTGCTAACGAAGATCGGTTATTTGAAGTAGTACGTACAACCGAACCACGTTACGTTGGTGGGTTCTCAGCGGGTTTTGATCCATCTAGCGGAGAAAAACCACAAATATCGGTTGTTCGAGAATTCGAGGGTAAGGATTTAGATCTCTCGTCAATAAGTATAATTTTATTAGTAATAGTATATTCTAACCAAGTGTGATAATTAACTAGGTGTTGTGGCGAGAAGGTATCGTTCTCACGGTCATAAGGTGTGTAACCTTACAATAAAATCTCATAGATCTATGTATTAAATGTGATTATATGACAATATGTTTGATAATGATTGTGGATACCATTCAGTGATATACAATATTCAGGTATGTTTACCCCAAATATTCTATTAATTTTGCTATATGCATAATTGTGAGATAAGTATGATTTTGTTATGATTTTGGGGTAAATGGCATGAAAACTGAATAATATGTATGTGCATGGGCATATGGGTAAAATTGATAAAGGGAAGTATTCGGTGGTTTTACCACAATATCCGGTGACTTCGGTCACATATTTGAAATCCGTGACTTGGTCACATATGTGAATCTGGTGACTTGGTCACATATTTGAAATCCGGTGACTTCGGTCACAATTTTGTCTGGTGGCCTTGCCACAAATTATAAGGGCGATGTGCATGTTCACTGCAGCAACTGCCTTCGATGGAGTGTAGCGGATGGAAGGTCAATTTAGTAATCCCCACGGTGTGATTGGTTGGTACGGGTGGTGTGTAGCGGATGGATATTAGGTGGGCTGGGTTTGCATTTCATTATATGTGTATATTCATGTGATTTTAAATGATTATTATCTAATCTGCTATGAAAATGGGCTTTTGGGCTAAAAATGACCTAAATGGGCCTATGGCTATATGTGTAATTATTGGGCTTTAAGGCATATGATCAAATGGGCTTTTTAATGTATGTGTTACACATTGAGTTTATAACTCACCCCTTTTGTGGGATAACTTTTCAGATGATTCATAGTGCGATGGATGGGTCGACAAGGACTCGTGGTGGCCAATGCTCATATCAAGTATTTTGGAGATTTTCCAATTTAAACTTATTAAATTTTACTTAGACTTTATTATGGGTTTTCTTTGTCTTATGTAATAAGGCCACTATAAACTATTTTTAATTTTTGTGTTTGGACTTATTTTATTTTGCCATGATTAATTATTAATTAAATAACTAAATGGATTTTGATAAATAATTTAAACTGTTTTGAAAACAAAATATATTTCTACAATATTGATAAATTTTTCATTAAATTTGGTTTTCGTTAACTTATTATTCCTCTTAAAATAATGTTTTAAAAGATGCGAATTTACTTTACAATTAAATTTCAACTCGATCTTTAAGTTAATCTGTCTTATTCAAAAATCATCAAGTTTTCTTAAATAAAGTGAGAGTTTGCTAAAGTTTTACTCGAGGAACATATCAAATCCGGTCGGGCTTTTTGGGCCGGGTTTGGGGTGTTTCATTAAACTCATAAATTCATCTCGATTTCGTGGTCTCGTACCACTATTTTGACTAAGCTCTAAATCAGGCTGTTACAGTAACTGAGGGCAGTTTCGAATAAAAATGGTCGGTAGCTCTACATTTAGAACAAGACCCTACCTTACCTCTGCATGAACCGAAGTGATTTTTCCAACAATATTTTCATTTGGGCTTAGGAATATTTTGTAACTGCCCACACTCGTAGTAGGTCTAATAGTTATTGAAAATCTTGTTGAGTTTCTTTATTTTTACTTGATCGTTCCGGCATCGGAGTGGCTCGATTGAAATCATCTCTGGACTTTTTCGTAGGTGCAGCTGAAAATGACTTGGAAGAACTTCTTTTATAAGATTCTTTATTTATTCTGTCTCTATGCATTTTTCTGTTATACACCTCTTCCAATTTCTGAGCACGATTTGAAAAAATAACAAATTCTCGTATTTTTGTGCCCCTAATCATCATTCTAATTTCATCATTTAACCCTTCTTCAAACCGAATGCACATTTCTTCCTCGGTTGGTACAATTTCTCGAGCATACATGCTGAAGTATACGAATTCCCTCTCATATTTAGCTACTGATCGATTTCCTTATCGTAAATCAAGAAATTCCCTCTTCTTTTTATCCAAGTATCTCTTACCAATGTATTTCTTTTTAAATTCACTTTAGAGAAATTCCCAAGTGATTTTTCTTTCGACACTACGGCCACTATAGTCATCCACCAATTGTAAGCCTCTTCTTTTAATAATGACACAGCACACCTCAAATAATCTTCAGGAGAACAAGCTAATTCCTCAAAAACTCTTATTGTATTCTAAACTCAATACTCATCTTTGACAGGATCATCATCTAACCTACCCCTAAATTCTTCGGCTCTATACTTTCTAACTTTTTCTATCGTAATAGGTTTATAGTTTCTATTATCGTAGGGGGTAGAGGAGCAACTAGAGGCTCTACAAATGGTGCAATAGGGGGAGGAGGTTGCTGAGCCTTATTTCTTTCTTGCATAAATTCATTAAACCATTGGTTCATAAACACGGCCAACCACACGCCCGCGTTCTAGGCCATGTGCGAAGTTCAGGGGTCACACGGCCAAGCCACACGCCCGTGTGCTAGGCCATCTGTAAAAACCTGGGCATTCTATTTTGAAATTTTAAGGTGCAAGGGACACACAGCTAGATTACAATCCCATGTGCCAGGCCGTTTGTCACACACAGCTGAGACACACGCCTGTGTCTCTGCCTGTGTGGACGAAAATAGGCCATTTTTAGGCCACTTTTCTCACCCTTTTTGACAGCAACCTACACGCAATATTTCAATACATCAAATAGCCCCAATCAAACAATCAACACAAACCAAAAATCATGTTTTTAAACATAATATATCATCACAAACTCAATAACCTAAACTTACCAAAATAACTCTGTTCATTAATTTACTAAAATCTATTACTAAATACAACATACTAATATATATATATATATGTGTGTGTGTGTGTGTCACTCACAACCATACTTCAAATTTAACTCTTTTCCACACCAACCCTATACATGTCATATAAACCATAAAATGTATAATAAAAATCTATCGGAGTAATCTGGATAGTGTGACCCTATATGTTGATCCTATAACAGCCCGTTTTCAGTGAAATCGAAACAGTGGTTTCGAGACCAAAAATTTGAGCCAGAAAGAAAATTTATTTCAATATTATTGAATGATCTGCATTGTGATAGGAATGTCATATGAAAATTCTTATAAGAAAATTTTATCGATTACATGTTTAATTGTGGAAAGGACCAAATTGCATAAAATGCAAAAGTTAAATTATAGTAGCTAAAAGGACCAAATAGCTATAGAATTAAAAAATTTAGGTCCTTATATTGTAATTGGACCATTAATGAAAAGTTAGTAGATATTTTAGGATGATTCATCATGGAAATTAAAAAAAGGGTAAGGACTAAATTGGAAATTGAATTAATTAAAAGATGATAATAGAAAATATCATCTTATTTTCATCATCTTCCCTAATATTTGCATGGAAAACCTAGGAGAGAGAAAGGAAACTAATCAAGCTTAATTGGGTAAGTATTTTTGTCCCGTTTTTAGTAATTTTAATATTTTTGTGATCGTGATAACCTAATCTATCTAGATTGGGGATCAATTTGAAAAGTTATGAAAGTATAGAAATTTTTCCATGGATGAATATGCTAAAAATTTGAAATTTATGGTAGAAAATGAAAGGTTGTTGATAGATAAACAACTTTTACAAAGTGAATTTTAATGAAATTGTGATTTAGGGACTAAATTGTAAAGTTGTAAAAATTGAAGAAAAATTCTAAATTTTATAGAATACAAATGCTGTAAATGTTATACTAAAATTTTAGTTAGGCTTGGAATAAGGATTAAATTGCATGAATTTCATTTTCTAAGCCTAGGGACGAAATTGGAATTTATGAAAATTTTAGGAGCAAAATGGTAATTTTTCCTGAAGTGCAAATTGAACTCAATGGAACTTGAAAAATGATAAATTGATAATTTAATTCATTTATATAGACTCAAACAACTCAAATTTGAAGTTGGATCGAAGAAAAGAAAAAGTTTTGGATTAGTAGAATTTCTTGTATAGATGAATATTAAGGTAAGTTCGTGTAACTTAATTGCGCATGTTAATATGTTTCAATTGAATGTTGTATTTAATTTGAATGTTATAAATACATGAAATGATCACACAATTTGAAATCTTATTAAAATGTTATGTTTCGTTGGAATAACAAAAATCGAAGGATACGTATGATTTCCCGTATGTGAATGTGATTCAGCATATGTTGTAGACAGGATTTCTTTTGAATGAGTAATTCTGATATAGCCCTCTTGAGCATCCTAATGTATAGATCCTACGAGCATCCTGATCGGTAGTGATTTAGCATGTGTTGTGCACTACCACAGCTCTTTGTGAGCGTCCTGATATAAACTCTTATGAGTTTCCTAACATGGCTCGCTTGAACTCTCTGTTACCTTATTCGGTGCTCCATGATATTATCTCTTCGGAGATATTTGATAAGCTCTATGAGCTTCCTGAGTAAAAATCTTATGAGTTCCTGATTAGCCCGGATAAGAGTCTTATTACGTGGTTACATGGCTCTTCCGAGCATCCTGATATGTGGTCGAGAGTGTACTTCCTGATTAAGTACCTTAATAGGTACCCATGATTAAGAATTGACAGTTTACAGATTTGTACACCTTGAGTGTACTATTTGAGTATCCATCAATGTTTCAATAATTCAACGGATAAAACTCTTGACATGAGAAAATGATGAGATAAATAGAAATATGCCCTGAATGCTTCTGAGTTATTTGATGAAGGGTTATATAATGAGCTTATCTATGCTTATTTGATGTGCAAATGTATTATATGACTAACTTTCTTGATTGAGTGTATGTGTTTAGGTAAACTTTCCAAATTAATGAAAAGCATGTTAATTGTATGCTTAATATTAATAAATGTGATTGGTAAGTTTTAATTCTTGTTATACGAACTTACTAACCATTATATGCTTGCTAGGTTTAATTTTCTTTGTTTTATAGTGCATAAAAGCTCGCAAAGGTTGGAGATCGGTCAGACCATCATCACATTATCCACTAGCTTGTTTTCGTATAAATAGTAAACTTATTTTTGTATAATGGCATGTATAGGTAACTTGGCCATTGTTGGCTTCTAAATGTTGTTTCTAATCTAGCCATTGGGATGGCTAGTAATGATTTGTTTTGGTATATTTATAAGGTCATATTATGACAAATACTGATGTGTTAAGTATATTAAGTAAAGTTATGCTTAACATATAAGTTAAACAAGGAAGAGTATAAACATGAATGCATATGATAATATTCATATTAAATGTTAGAATTGGCTTGGATTTAATGCTTGAATTGGTTGGTATATACCTATAATTGGCAAATTTGGGTGAGAAATAAAGCTAGGAAATGGTTTTATTTTGTCCACACAGGTAGACAAACGAGCATGTGTCTTAACAGTGTGTGACACAGGGCATGGCACATGGGCATGTACTTTGGCCGTGTGTCCCCTGCATCTTAAATTTGAGAAATAGAATGCTTAGAATTAAGCACACGGGTAGAGAAATGAGTGTGTGTCTTAGTCGTGTGTGCTACAAGGCCTAGACCACGGGCGTGTGTCTTGGCCGTGTGAAACCTGCACTTAATTTTGGAAAAATTAAATTGACCACATGGCCTAGCACACGGGCGTGTGGCTGGCCGTGTGGCACAAGTCAGAGAGTTACACGGGGTCAAACACGGCCCACAGCTTGTGCATGTCCTATTGTCACACGGATGTGTGTGCCCTTTATTAAGGAAAACTTTTGAAATTTTGCGAAAAATTCTCTAAGTTCCCGATTTAGTCCCGACTCGATTCCAATGTTTCTATTGGGCCTCGAGGGTCCATTCAAGGGACAATATGACCACTTTCGAAAATGAATAATAATTAACATGAATTATCTCTAATTGTTCTATAAACTCTGGTAATACTCTGTAAACCTTTCTTGGCGACAGATACGGGTTACGATTGGTATCAGAGTTACGGTTTAGTCGATTCTCAGACTAACATAACAAGTTTAGCTATACACCCCTAACCAGTATCCGTCGCCAGACTAAGGTAAAAGGCATTATTGGACATATCAGAACGTGCATCAACAATTCATCATCATTCACAATCACTTTGTCCCTTTAGAAGGTCTATGAAACCTTATACATGCTTTACAGAAGGTTCGGGACTAAACCGATCTCATATAGAAACTTTGCGAAACTTAATTTTTTTTTCAAACAGGGAACACATCTGCGTGGTTAGGCCGTGTGCTACACATGTCCGTGCCTTGGACCATGCCTCAGCTCATGTACAAAACTGACTTGAATCACATGGCCTGTCACATGCCCGTATGTATAACCCCTGTGCAACACTGATTTGAATCACACAGCCTCTCACACGCCCGTGTGTCTAGCCCGTGTACAATTCTAGTTAGCTTTGAATTGAGACAGTGAAAGACATGGGTGGGACACACACCCGTGTGCTCAACCGTGTGGGCAACTATAGGCCATTTGCAAAGCCAAATTGTCTCCCATTTTGGGTCATACCTACAAGCATAAAACAAGAAATAATTTGTCTCAAAAACAACCAAATCTTACCAACTTTTCCATCTCATAACATAGACTAATTTCATCCATATTCCCATTCATAAACAAGCCATATAACATATCTATATATACATGTTCCAAAACATATCTTAACAATTCTAGCCTATACATGCCATACTTAAATATGTACATTTTCAAAAGGTACCAAAGTATAGTTCGATAGTGTGGTGATGATCCACGACAATCCCCGAGCTTCTAGTAGCTTCGATAATCTATAAAACAATGCAAACACATAAAGTAAGCTTCTAAAAGCTTAGTAAGCCATATACAAATAAACTGATCATATAAGACATCCATAAACCATTCATTCACTTAAGCTATAGCATAACACAATAGCAAATTCATATTTCTCATTTGGCACAATTGTTCTTAACCACTTGCTTACAAAATATTACACCTCCATGTAGCTCATTTGATCATAGCACATTTGTATAAAACACATTTTATTTCAATGTTCTCATACATGTATCTCAAATCCATATTTTTCACATATACTTACTTTTCATACTCGAGCTTTACATACGTATCAAACGTACCTGCATCGGAAACACATTTCACATAATCATTCATTTCTCGAAGTGCCTGTTGAACCGTTTGTAATCCATAGGGATACTCAGATATTTCTGAGAGTACGTACAATGCCAACGTCCTAGACGTGGTCTTACATGTAATCAAGTATCGAAGCCACTATCGCAGATAGGGTGTTACACAAAATCATATACGATGCCAATATCCCTGACATGGTCTTTCACGTAAATAACAAATTGATACCAACATTCCAAACGTGGTTTTACATGTAAATAACACATATCGGACCCTATGTCATGACATATGTATCCTAACTATTCCTATGGTTCATACAGGGCTTTCCGAACTTTGACACATAGTCGAAACTTTCTTGGATTTCACATATGTATCTTCCATAATCATTCATCAAAATTCAATTTCATATAAACAAGAATAAATCAACTAAAGCACATTTATTTGTATATAGACTTACCTCGTACGGAAAGAACAGAAACGAACGACTATTTAACTACTTTCGATTTTCCTCGATCTAATTTCGTTTTCTTTGGTTCTTGATCTATACACATTTAAATTTAACTCTTTTATTCATCAAATCATTCAATTCAATCGATATACACACATTAAGGGCATTTTACAAATTAGTCCTCACATTTTCACATTTTGACATTTTAGTCCCTATTTCATTAAATAAAAAATTACACATAATTTCATTTTACCCATGCTAGAAAAAATGTTACTACACTTCATATAAGCCCATATATTTCATTTATTTCATATTTTAGTCCCTCAAAATATCATTTTCACAATTTAGCCCAAATTACTAAAATTCATCAAAAATCCAAAGACAAAACATATTAATCTCATATCAAGCTTCCATAATTCATCAACTAACATCACTAAAATCATATAATCATCAATGGAATAACTTGAAATCTTCGTCAAATTCAGAAATTGAGACATGGGCTTAAGATAACATGAAGCAACGATCACAAAAACATAAAAATCACTAAAAACTGAGCTCAAAACATACCTTGATTGAGCTAAGTGAGCGTCGAATACAAAGGAAGCTTAAAAACCTTCTTTTCTTTCTAAAATTTGGTGATGGATGAACATAATGGACAAAATTTTGTGTTTTGTTTTATTAATCAAACATTTAATTATCAATTTCCACTTTTAACCTTAATGAATATTAATGAAAAGCATTAAAATCATGGATAAAATTGTCCACTAACTCAATAATGGCTTATTAGCCTTTTAAGGACTTCTAACAAATCAAATCATAGCAATTTAGCACATTAACATATAGGATGCTACTTTTACTCTTTCTGCGATTTAGTCCTTTTTCATAAATATGCACACAAACGATCGAATTAAATCACAGAAATTTCAAACATGCTTAATCACATACTGTAAACACGAAAAATAATATTAAATTATTTTTTTAACTTGGATTTGTGGTCCCAAAATAAATATTTCGACTAGGGTCAAAACCAGACTATTACAAGAATAATGTTGCAAACTCTGCATGAGAAACAATTATATGCCAAATTCAGTAAATGTGAATTTCTGCAGCTCTTTGTGAGTGTCCTGATATAAACTCTTATGAGTTTCCTGACATGGCTCGCTTGAACTCTCTACTACCTTAATCAGTGCTCCTTGATATTATCACTTCAGAGATATTTGATAAGCTCTATGAGCTTCCTGAGCAAAACTTTTATGAGTTCCTGATTGGCCCAGATAAAAGTCCTGTTACATGGTTACATGGCTCTTCTGAGATCCTGATATGTAGCTCGATAGTGTGCTTCTTGATTAAGTACCTTAATAGGTACCCCTGATTAAGAATTGATGGTTTACAAATTTGTACAGCTTGAGTGTACTATTTGAGTATAGATCGATATTTCAATAATTCAATAGATAAAACTCTCAACATGAGAAAATGATGAGATAAATAGAAATATGCCCTAAATGCTTTTGAATTATTTGATGAAGGGTTATATGATGAGCTCATCTATGCTTATTTGATGTGCAAATGTATTATATGACTAACTTGCTTGATTGAGTATATGTGTTTAGGTAAACTTTCCAAATTAATGAAAAGTATGTTAATTGTATGCTTAATATTAATAAATGTGATCGGTAAGTTTTAATTACTTTTATACTAACTTACTAACCATTATATGCTTACTAGGTTTTATTCTCTCTGTTTTATAGTGTACAAAAGCTCGCGAAGGTTGGAGATCAGTTGGAGCATCATCACACAATCCACTAGCTTGTTTTGGTATACATAGCAAACTTATTTTTGTATAATAGCATGTATAGGTAACTTGGCCATTGTTGGCTTGTAAATGTTGTTTCTAATCTAGCCATTGGAATGGCTAGTAATGATTTATTTTGGTATATTTATAAGGTCATATTATGAAAAATACCAATGTGTTAAGAATATTAAGTATCGTTGATCAAGTTATGCTTAACATATAACTTAAACAAGGGTAAGAGTATAAACATGAATGCATATGATAATATATCATATTAGATGCTAGAATTGGCTTGGATTTAATGCCTGAATTGGCTAGTATATACTTGTAAGTTTTGGTGTAGGTTATTGGAAATTTGGGTGAGAAATAAAGCTAGGAAATGATTTGTTTTGTCCACACAAGTAGGCACACGAGCGTGTGTCTTAATCGTGTGTGACACACGGCCTGGCACATAGGCATGTGGTTTGGTCGTGTGTCCTCTGCATCTTAAATTTGAGAAACAGAATGCTCAGAATGAGCAAACAAGCAGAGACACGAGTGTTTGTCTTAGCCGTGTGTGCTACAAGGCCCAGACCACAGGCATGTGTCTTGGCCGTGTGAAACCTGCACTTAATTTTGGAAAAATTAAATTGAACATACGGCCTAGCACACAGGTGTGTGGCTGGCCGTGTAGCTGGCCGTGTGGCACAAGTCAGAGAGTTACACAGGGTCGAACATGGCCTACAGTACGGGTGTGTCCCTTGACTACATGGGTGTGTGTGCCCTATATTTAGGAAATTTTTTGAAATTTTGCAAAAAAATTCTATGTGTTCCTTATTTAGTCCCAACTCGATTCAAATGTTTATGTTGGGCCTCGAGGGTCCATTCAAGGGACAATATGACCACTTTCGTAAATGAATAAAAATTAACATAAATTATCTAGAATTGTTCTGTAAACTCTGGTAATACTCTGTAGCCCTATTCTGGCGACAGATACGAGTTAGGGTGTTACAGATCCGATCCTCTGAACTTTTTGAAAGTCTACAAAGAACATTAAACGACACAAGTAAGCTTAATGAAGCTTAGTAAGTTCATTAGGTTAAACATTGATCTTACCGAACTTAATATAATAAACTAAATTGTAAATAAATCATACATTCTCCCTGTCAAACACAACATAAATCAATGAACATACTTCCATCATATCAATAACATTATTAATCAATATATCTTTCAACTCATTCACATAAGTCTTTTGTCAATTCTTACTGAATCGAGGAATGACTTACGGATGTGAGTACATCGTATTCTTTATGCCATAGTCCAACTATGGTCTTACACATGTATTGCATTAGCCCAGCCATGGTCTTACATTCATAGTGTCATAACCCAGTTATGATCTTATCATCAGAAAGCCATAGCCCAACTATGGTCTTATATTTAATTACTGACATGGTTTAACCATGGTCTTACGTTCGTAGTACCATAAACCAGTTAAGGTCTTATCCGTCAATTCATCCTTTACATTAATTCCATAGCCCATCTATGGTCTTACATATAAACATGCCATGGTCTAACCATGGTCTTATCCGTCAATTCATCCTTTGCCACAGAACGAATGTACTCAATTCCGCGTTCCACTCATTTTGAACATTTATTTCAATTTCATATTTCAACGATAATTTTATTTTCAACATTAGATATGAATAAAATATAATAACATTCACCAATGTAATAAATAAACATTAAATTTTAACCATATCAACTTACCTGGGGTAGATTTGTTGAATTTGTAGTAGTCAGGGACTATTTTGCTAATTTCCATTTTTTTCTCGTTGTTCTACAGGTTCTTGATCTAAAATGTAAAATTATTCATTCATTAGCACATATTTCAATTCTAATTCACTTCACAATTTATACACTTCAATTTTTGAAATTGCACAAATACCCTAACTTTCAAAGTTTTTACAATTTAGTCCCACATCAATTAGCCTATCAAATAAACTAATTTTTCTCAATTAACACCTTATCTAAATATTCTAATCTATTAAACAACCTTTGATAAACAAAATTTAATACCAAACCTAGGATTTAATCTTTTCACTATTTAGTCCTAAAATTAATTTCTATTGAAATTACTTAATAAAATAATCATATGACAAAATTAAAGCTTAAATTCTATGTTAAATCATCATAAACATCCAACACTCATCAATGGTAACATTAAAAATTACCCATAGAATCAAAATTCAATGAAATAGATAGTTGGACCTAATTGTAAAAGTCTCAAAAACACAAAAATTATAGGAAATAATCAAGAATTGAACTCACATTTAGTTGAAATATGAAAAATTAGCTTCTTGGGGACCTCCTATGGTGTTTTTGGTTAATGAATTGTGACGAAATTTCTAGATTTCTTTTAAGTGCCATTTATATATCATTTTATTTTATTTTATTTCCCATTTTACCCCTTCATCACCTAATTTCTTTGATTTTTTTCTGCTTATGCCATATCAGACATCTTCTTTAGGCTAATTTTCCCTTTAAGTCTTTTCTCATTTATCATTTAAGCTATTTTATCACTTTAACAAGTTTTTGAACCTTTTTCAATTTAGTCCTTTTTAATTAATTAACTACCGAAATGTTAAAATTTTCAAACAAAACTTTACTACTAACTTAATGGCACACCGTAAATATCTATAAAAATATTTATAGCTCGGTTTATGAAACCGAGGTCTCGAATTCTCATTTTCAAAATCACTTAACCTAATAATTCCTTTTAAAACACAAATCATTAATTCAAATTTTTTTTCTAAAATCACACTTAACTCATAAATAAAAAATAATAAAATTTTCAAACTCACTAGTCGAATTTAGTGATCTCGAATCACTGTTTCCGACACCACTAAAAATTGGGCTATTACACAAAGAGGATGATTTCTTAATAATGTGACAATTTACTATGAGTATGATATGAGACAGTGGTGTGGCATCTTGATATTCGGGCTTGGTGACTATGCTGGGTACAGGGTGTTACATAAGGTCCAAGATAAGAATCAGGCCAACATAAGCAATTCAGGTCAAAAACACATGGTAATGGGCTTAACTAGTTGAAATTTTAAAAAATGAGAACGTGAGGCGCAATGATATGAAGGGCTGATTAAACAAGATAGGCCCAAGGGATATACTGAATAAGGATCCTTTTGTGTTTAATTTCTCAGCCCACAAAGTGAAAATGGGCCTGGATCAAGCACACCACAAAGCCAGTTCAATTATGGACAACTAAGGAACTTTGCTAAACATAATGAATTAGGATAATACTGAGTTTGAATTGATTATTGATAAACCATAAAAGTAACATATTTTAGTCCAACATTTAGTATGCTTTTTGATGATTTAGCCCTTGATTTATATAAAAGGTGCTTGTAATCCTTTCTTTTTATGTCATATACTGAGGAAAGCACCCGAGGATAAAAAGAACACAAAACGGGCTTAAAACAGAGTAATTGGGCCTTAGCAAGAAATCAACACGATAGGGCACAAAGCCTGCATGACAGTGTCTCGCCGATTACCTAGAGCACGGCCTAACTCACGAGTTGCACGGCCGTGCATCATCTCATTACCACATACGGGCGTGTCAAGCAATCTACATGGCCGTGTCCCAATCGACAGAACTGAAGCACGGCCTGAATCTCGACTTAGACGGCCGTGCCCAAAACGACAGAATCAAGGCACGGCCCAACCTCGAATTATACGGGCGTGTGCCATGGGCGTGCCCCTGCCGTGGGAATGAGCAATTTCACTCAGAATTGGATGCTTGAAGCCAAAGAAACATACTCCTAAGTCTACTTAAACACCCTAATAGTAATTCTACTGGAAAGAGGTACTTAGGAGCCAAGTAAAGCATCTCAAAAGCCTATATAAACAACCCAAGGCAGACATTAAAGGGACGACGCTTTTGGCAGAGGCTTCTGAAGCTTTCATCTGGTAGGGAATCACTTGAAGATAGCCAGTTGATCCATCTCAAGAAGCCAGGAGCTTTATTCAAAATGGAGGATCTCTCCTTCAATTCCTTCAGGAGTTTTAGGAATTTCTTATGTTTTGTTTTATCTTTTCTCTTGAGATGTTTTCTTATTTAGTTATGAACTAAACCCTTCAGATACCTGAAGGGAATGAAACCTATGATGGATTTTGTTATTTGATTTTTAAATTATATGATAAGTACTTAGTTTATTCATAATTATGTTGCTTAATTTAATCTGATGTGCTTAAGTGGAGGATGAATAGACCCTACCTAAGAGTAGATCTAGCATAATTGAGTGGAGTTGATCGGGCGCTTAGAGATAGGGTTACGATATTTTCTCAGATTAGGGTGAAACCTAATATGGGAATCTATTGATCGATTTACTGCTTCTTTAGGGGGTTATTATAAGAGAACAAGAGTTCCACTAATTAACCTAAGGTTAGACGTTATTCGCCTCGAGAGAGGGTTTAATATATGTGAGGGAGTCTCAGGGATCAAGCTAAGTAAAGAAATCATATGGTTTAGAGATTAATAATAAGTAAAGTCATAGGTGGATTCTTCCTGAGGGCATCAACTGAGTATTCCTAAAGTCTTTCTCCAATTCATTCTTTTGTCTTTGCATCTAGTTTAGCTTTTCATTAGTTCTATAAACCAATCACTCCATATTTTAGGCTAAATAATATAAAGAAAGTGAGTAGTAGTACTTTTAGGTTCCTTTGGGTTCGATAAAATAATCTCGCCTAAACTATACTATTGTTCGATAGGTATACTTGCCTCAATCGTTGTCATAGTTAGTCTACAGGTTTGATCATTCTTTATAAATATTAAAACTCCACTGTTTAACACGATCAAGTTTTTGGCGCCGTTTCTGGGGAACACTAAAATATTAAGAAAGCTCTATTTCTATTACTTTAGCCATAATTTTATTATTTCGCAATTTACTTTTATTTTTGTTTAGGTTAAATTTTTATTTATACTAAATTTATTTCTTCTCCTAGCAGGGACCTCTAGTTTATGACTAGAAGGAACCCGAGAGGACCTTTAGCATACGAAAGTGACATTGAAGCTACCGCTTGCAGAAATCACTGAGAAATTAGACGAGCTTTAGACTACCAAAGAGAAGAACAACAAGACAGATCCAATCCTACTGAAGGGATGGACGAAAACAATCCACTACCAAATATGCAAGAACAGAATGCTCCGCGTACTATGTATGATTATGCTAAACCTAATTTGACAGGAGTAGAATCTAGTATTGTTAGGCCCGCTATAGCGGCTAATAATTTTGAATTAAAGCCTAATACAATAAAAATGATTCAACAGTTTGTTCAATTTGATGTTTGTAGGACGAAGATCCAAATACTCATATATCTAATTTTTTAGAGTTTTGTGATACCTTCAAAATAAATGATGTTTCTGACAATGCCATACATCTTCGATTCTTTCCCTTTTCATTAAGGAATAAAGTAAAGCAGTGGTTGAACTCGTTACCACGAGGGTCATTCACCACATGGGATCAAATGACCGAAAATTTCTTTTAAAATATTTTCCACCAGCGAAAACGGCTAAATTTAGGAATGACATATCTTCTTTTGTGTAGAATGACGCAGAAACATTATATGATGCATGGGAGAGATACAAGGACCTCCTGAGAAGATGTCCACACCATGGGTTACCTTTGTGGCTTCAAGTCCAAACTTTTTACAACGGTGTGAATTCTTCAACGCGACAAATGATTGATTCATCAGCCGGCGAAACTTTGAACAAAAAAACTCCTGAAGCAGCTTACGATTTTATTGAAGAGATGTCGTTGAACACATATCAATGTAAATTACAAGAGCCAAACCAACAAAATCAGCCGGAGTGTTCAACATAGACGCAGTAACAATGCTGTCAACATAGGTGGAGATGATGAATAAAAAGGTTGATAACTTATGTTCTTCGTAGGTACACCCAGTCATGCAATACGAAGCGAGTGGAAATGTGGCGAATTCTGAGTACCCATCCTACCAACCGAGGGTAGACAACGATCAGACAAACTATATAGGTAATAATTTCAGATCTAATAATAATATTTATAGTAACACTTATAATGCAGGTTGGAGGAACCACCCAAATTTTTCGTGGGGAGGACAAGGAAATCAAGGAAATCAAAGGCAGCAACCTCCTCCTAATTACCAAAATCAGCCCTATCCTCAGGAAAATAAATCAAACCTTGAAGAGATGCTAACAAAAGTCATGGCAGCTACAGATTCTCATCTCCAAATGATGGAAGCAACACTTGATGAACAACAAATCTCACTCAAGAGAATCAAGACTCAGGTGGGAGAGCTCATTACGTCAGTTGGAATACTTACTGAAATAGTATGTGAAATACTGATGTAATTTTTTCCAAAGACACGAGCAAGTAAGGCGGTCACACTAAGGAGTGGCAAAGAGCTAGTTGAACCACAAAGAAAGACACCACATGAGGTTACCTAGAAAAAAAGTGTAGAAGTTGAGAACGACAATACATTGCCTAAAGAGAATAGAACACAAATTCCATATCCAGCAAAATTGAAGAAAGAAAAATTGGACGCTCAATATGGTAAGTTCCTTAAACTCTTTAAACAAATACATATTAACTTACCTTTTGTTGAAGCTATTTCCCAGATGCCAAAGTATGCAAAATTCTTAAAGGAACTTCTCACAAACAAAAGGAAGCTTGAGGAAGTATCAAAGGTGGAACTTAATGAAGAGTGTTCAGCCCTTCTCCAAAATAGACTACCACAGAAGTTAAAAGATCCAGGGAGTTTCACTATTCCTTGCTTAATTGGTAGTTTAAACATCACGAAAGCATTAGCACACCTAGGCGCTAGTATCAACTTAATGCCTTACCGATTGTTTAAACGGCTAGATCTTGGGGAACCAAAACCCACTAGGATGAGTATTCAATTAGTTGATAGATCTATTAAATAACCTAGAGGAGTTATTGAAGATGTCTTGGTAAAAATGGATAAATTTATTTTCCCTGTTGATTTCATTGTGTTAGACATGGATGAGGACATCAATGTTCCTTTAATCTTAGGGCGTCCTTTTTTAGTCACTGCTAGAGCTATTATTGATGTAGGTGATGGCAAACTAGCAATAAGGATAGGTGGTGAAGAAATTATTTTCCAAATTTATGATGCCATGCAATATTCTAAAGAGCAAGATGATTCCTGTTATTTTGTTGACACTACTGATCATATTATTAAAAATTCATTATAGGAAATCTTGCAAGATGACACGATGGAACTGTGTCCGCCACAAGGAGAGGGGGAAGAAGATGAAGGCAATGAGACAAGTTTGTATACATCAAAATTTAGACAAATGAAAGAAGAAAACATTGAAGAAGATGACATATTAAAACAGAAACCCTCGATCGACGAGCCGCCAAAATTGGAATTAAAACAGTTACCACAACATTTAGAATACACATTCCTTGGGGACAATTCTACACTACCTGTTATCATTTCTTCAGAACTAGAACAAAAGGAAAATGAAAAGATGATAAAGGTATTAAGGGAACATAAGAAAGCCATAGCTTGGAAAATTTTTGATATCAAGGGAATAAGCCCCGCGTTTTGCACCCACAAAATTTTAATGGAAGAAGAATATAAACTGTGTGTGCAACCCCAGAGACGATTAAAACTCAACATGAAAGAAGTGGTCAAAATCAAGGTAATTAAACTTCTAGATGCAGGAATAGTTTATCCTATTTCTGACAGCACTTGGGTAAGTCCTGTGCAGGTAGTTCCAAAGAAAGGAGGAATGACGGTAGTACCCAATGAAAAGAATAAGTTAATTCCTACAAGAACAGTTACAGGCTGGAGAGTCTGCATAGACTATAGAAAACTGAATGATACCACCAAAAAAGATCACTTTCCTTTACCCTTCATAGGTCAAATGTTAGAAAGACTATCTGGGCATATGTACTACTGCTTCCTAGACGGACTCTACGGCTACTTCCAAATCCCCATAGCTCCTGAAGACCAAGAGAAGACGACATTTACATGCCCATACGGTACGTTTGCTTATCGTAGAATGCCTTTTGGATTATGTAATGCTCCTGCCACTTTTCAGCGTTGCATGTTGGCAATTTTTGACGAACTTGTATAGGACATCATGGAGGTATTCATGGATTATTTCTCGATATTCGTAATTCTTTCCAGCTTTGCCTTAAAATTTTAAAACGAGTTCTAATTAGATGTGAAGAAACAAACCTTATTTTGAATTGGGAAAAATACCACTTTATAGTTAGAGAAGGGATTGTTTTAGGACATAAGATTTCTAGAAAAGGGATTGAGGTAGATAAAGAAAAAAGTTGAAACCATAGAAAAATTACCTCCCCCTAGTTCAGTGAAGGCTATTAGAAGCTTTTTAGGACATGCAGGCTTTTATAGAAGATTCATTGAAGACTTTTCTAAAATAGCTAAGCCTTTGACAAAATTACTAGAAAAAGATGTTCCTTTTAATTTTAATCAGGAATGTTTAGATGCATTCAGTGTCCTTAAAGATAAATTCATAAATGCACCAATTATAATCGCACCTGATTGGAATTTACCCTTTGAACTAATGTGTGATGCAAGTGACTTTGTAGTAGGTGCAGTTTTGGGACAATGAAGAGACAAGCATTTTCAGCCAATTCACTACGCTAGCAGAACATTAACACCCGCGCAAGAAAATTACACCACAATTGAGAAAAAATTGCTAGCTGTAGTTTTTGGTTTTGACTAATTTAGACAATATATAATATTATCTAAAGTTTTCATTTACACTGACCATTCAGCTCTTCGTTATCTTTTAACCAAGCCTGATGCAAAACCTAGACTCATACGATGGATTTTACTCTTACAGGAATTTGATTTGGAAATACAGGATAAAAAGGGAGCCAAGAATCTTGCGGCATATCACCTTTCAAGACTCGAAAATCCACACACCAAAGAGCTTGATGAACATGAAATAAATGATTCGTTTCTCGAAGAATAGCTCTTTTCTATAGCACATTCTGAAGTACCCTGGTTTGCAAATATTGTGAATTACTTTGTGGCAACGTCTTACCAAGAAAATTCACACATCATCAAAAGAAACGATTCCTTGCTGATGTGAAAAATTATTTTTGGGAAGATCCATTTCTTTTCTGCATATGTGCAGATCAGGTAATTCGAAGATGCTTCACAAAGACAGAGGCAAGCAAAATCCTGGAACATTGTCATTCAGGACCATTAGGAGGACACTACAGTGGTATTAAAATAGCACACAAAATACTCGAATCAGGGTTTTACTGGCCCACTCTAATTAAAGATGCCAATAGGTATGTTACCTCATGTGACAAATGCCAAAGAACAGGTAATATTTCTAAACGTGATGAAATGCCTCAAACATATATGTTGTCATGTGAGATATTTGATGTATGGGGTATTGATTTTATGGGACCATTTCCTAGTTCATTTGGAAATAAATACATCCTAGTAGCAGTCGATTACATGTCAAAATGGGTAGAAGCGGAAGCCTTACCGAACAATGATGCTAGGGTAGTAGTTAAATTTCTCAAGAAACTATTTTCCCGATTCGAGCTTCCGAGAGCCATCATTAGTGATAGGGGTACACATTTCTGTAATACACAATTTGAAAAAGTTCTAAAGGAATATGGAGTATGCCATAGAACAGCCACCCCATATCATCTTCAAACTAGTGGGCAAGTTGAGGTAGCAAATCGAGAGCTTAAGCGCATTCTAGAAAAAATGGTTGAATCAAATAGAAAAGATTGGGAATTTAAAGTAGATGATGCTTTATGGGCCTACAGAACAGCATTCAAAACACCTCTAGGGACATCCCTATACAAACTTGTATACGGAAAAGCTTTCATCTACCATTCGAGCTAGAACACAAAGCTTTTTGGGCAATAAAATTTTTGAATACTGACCCCAAAATTGCAGGAAAGAGAAGAATGATGCAGATGAACGAGCTAGATGAATGGAGAACGGAAGCCTTTGAGAACTCAAAACTGTACAAGGAAGCAACAAAACGATGCCATGATGCTCATCTCAAGTAATCAAAATAGTTCGAGGTAGGAGACCTAGTCCTACTATATAATTCAAGGCTTAAACTATTCCCAGGAAAATTAAAGTCAAGATGGTCAGGCCTATTCATAATCAAAACAATCTTTCCATATGGCACCATTGAGGTAACTCATCCCACAAAGGGCACATTCAAGGTAAATGGTCACAGACTTAAAATTTATAATGGTGCAGATTCTGGAAATATAAGAGAGGAGCTTTTGCTCCACGAACCTTCATTTAGAATTGAAAACAAGGAAAGTCTAGCTTAAGACTATAAACAAACGCTTCTCGGGAGGCAACCCGAGTGCTAACTCCCTAACATTAACTTTATCTCTCTAAAAATTTTGAATAAGAAAATGCAGGATTTTAAACACGACCTTACACACGGACGTGTCAACAATCGTGTGAAAAATAGGGGACTACCCACAGGTGTGCCAAGAGTCGTGCTTAACAAGAAAAAATTTTTTTGACAACACAGTCTGCGATACTTGAACATGCCCGTGTGAGATAATCGTGTGAGGCTACTGACTTCACCAACACGAGTAGAACACACCTGGATGATCAAACCGTGTGAAGCTACTGACCTGTACACCACGGGCCGCACACGGCCGGTCCAGACTCCCGTGCCAACATACTAACTTGCTCTGCACGGGCGTGTAAAATGGTAACACGGTCGTGTCAAAAAATCTGAACGCGCCCAAACCTGAAAAACGCGAAAAGCACGGGCAAATTTCAAAATGACACTGGCATGTCAACGGACCGTCCCTCATCCCCTATAAATAAAATCTAATCATCTTCTTCCCCAAATTCAAACCATAAAATTATTTTTCAACTCCATTCTCCCCAAACCCAGCCACAAAACCAGATTTTTCCTCCCTAAATGCCATTTTTCCTCCAAGAATTAACCACTACTAACCCACACGGTCGTAGCACCACCGTGCTCACACACCACACCCCTACCAGGTCGTAAAACCCAGCTCCACCAACGTGTCCTCCACCCGTGCTCATCACTCAACACCTCTCCTGGTTTCTTTTTCTTCACATTTTCGCATATTTCTTCTTTATTTAAGTTTTTTTGATTCTTATTGTTTCGATTTTTCTATTTCTTGTTAGTCTATGTTTTCTCATTGTTTAGTTCATTTTATTGAGTATTCCCACTGTTTTATTCTCATTGTTATTTTAGCTTTTAAAGATTGATCCTCCACCTTGAGAATTGATGCTCTACTATTGTCAAAATTTTATGGTGAATAAATATTTTTCAAATACATTGCTGGAACTAGAAAACTACTTTACATTTGATTTGCAGGAACCATGTCATCCTCAAGAATCAAACGATCAGTTCCGAGCAAAAAGAGAAAAGTACCTGGATCATCCTCCGCAAGTGCCTCTACCGAACTTCGACATCCCTTCCTCAGATCCCCCCAAGCAACACAAGAAGAGTGCTATATGGAGATCCAAAAGATACCTATCGACACTGGGAGACGCATTGACTGGAATGCAGTAAGGCAAGTCGGACTTGAAACTGATATTCAGGCACTTCTCTCAACCGACCCTTGGGAAAACTTCTTCGCCATTGATGAATCCACATTTTTGGAACTTATCCACGAGTTCTGTGCCACATTCACACTACAGACAGTAATGACGCCCTTTGACGATGCCGGCACCATTCAATTCCGCCTAGGGGGCACAGTACGTCAACTAAGCGTACCTCAATTCAGAATGACACTCAGACTTTACACATCAAAATTCATAGAAGAAAACCCTCTGGACGATTTGAACCGAGAGCTCCACTGTGCTCTGCTCAGATGCTGGCAAAAACTACAACCCACTTTGGACTCCTCAACACTGATCATCAAAGGTCCTCACTTACACTGATCGGACATATGACACCTTAGGGAATCTAGACGATGTTACACATGAAGATAATCAAACATCATCGAGGGATGGACCCCTCAATACAGACTAGCTACTGATGAAGAGGTACCTGCAGACATTATTGATGATGTCCCACCAGTTCCGAGCCAGCAGCTATCATATTCAGCAGCTTTGTTGGTAGATATCTCCGCACGCCTCACACAGTTCGAATAGTACTGTACCCAGTAGTTTACTGACACTGCTCGACGTTTTGATGGGATCGATGCCACCCTGCAGTAAATCTGCCATCACTTTCATATATCACCACCAACACCTCCACAGGATCCAGTTGACGATGAGGACCTCTAAGTCATCAGAAATTGTTATTTGACATTTACTTTTCTATATCTTAAAACTTTTTATTGGATGTTGCTTTTAGATTTAAACTTTCATTAGTATTGCATGGTTTTTATTTTTAATTTTTCTACCATTGGCTATCCAACCTCTTAAAGAATCCCCACCCAATTATATGCTACAAGATTATTAACCAAGTGACATTGCAGAATCTATCACACATCCACATAAAAGTCACCTGCGGAACGCATCTTGGACCTCATCCGCAATTAGGGAAGTGTCACTTTTTCCCTTCTCTTTTGATTTATCCCATTACTGTCATTATTTATCTTTGTACATTGAGGGCAATGTACATCTTAAGTGTGGGGGTAAAAGTGCCTAACTTTTTGCATTATTCTTAAAACCCTGAATTTAGTCTTGTTTTTAAGTAATTTTCTCATATTACTAATTGGGATGAAATTTCTAATGATTTATGATTTTTATTGATATGTTTTGGATTAAGTCATTGATAATTGTCCAGTGATGATTAAACTTTAAAATAATACTAGAGAATCAAGCATGATAAGTCTATTTTTCTAAAAATTAGAACTTGATAGGTTGTTGAACTGAATTTGAATACCACCCTGAAGTTCAAAATTTATAAGGATTGATGTCAAAACCCATAATTTTTATGTGAGAATTTGAGCTTTATAGAGCATATACCCTTTTTCATTCTTACTTTATTGATTATGAACTTGTCAACTTTGAATTGTTATTCTAGATCTTACCTCGTTTATGCATGTCGAGACCACATTAATGATTTGATATACTGAGATGATAAAGGCACCTAGGTTTTAACCCATTCACTCCACTAAAAAGCCTACCTACATAAATAACCCCTAGTAAACCCATTTGATCCTAACAACCCTTTTTATTGAATTACCCATTTGATATTAACCCAAAACCCTTTGTATTTGTTATCAACATTCTTTTGACTACCCCTCTATCTAGAATTGATTTGATCAGTTACCGAATTAGGTTATTTCAATTATCAAAGTTCCTTCTATTATGTTTTTTTAGTTTGTTCTTAATAAAAAAATCCATTTTTATTCAATATTAGTAGTATATAAAAGAGCTTAGAGCATTTAAACTCCAATTATTGAAGAAAAAGCTCGTATTAAAGTATTATCAAATTTCAAGTGATGAAAATACTCCTTATTATAGAGTAATTATCAATAGTGGTATTATTAGTTTTCATTCGAAGTAAATATTCATATTTAGTTTAGTGTTTCTAGTTAGGTAATTTGTCAAGTCAATCTCGATTCTAACCCTCTAATTCAGCCTTTATCCACACCTTTTAACCCTATCTCCATTACAACCCTAATTTAAAACCTTTTGATTTGTGTATCATCTCATATATAGTGGTGGAGATTTGATTTTCTAGCAAGCCTATGGGATTAACTTTTCAGGTTCGACTCTTGGGTGCCTTATTGTGAACCTTAAACACCTTTGAGTGATTTGAGTGAATCTTTAGTGAGGATGTTAGTCCTTGTCGGTCGTGAATCAAAGGTAATATGTTTTCATGCTACAAAATCATGACTTATCTCATTTGAATCTTTAGGGCTCTTTGAGTTGAATTATCCATGTATAAATTATCTATGAATTATGATAAGGCATGATTGATGAATATTGTAAGTTATGGAAAGTTCGTTCTAATTGTAAGTTGAGAATTTTGCTTGAGGACAAGCAAAAGCTCAA
Organism: Gossypium rotundifolium; assembly: GCA_025506655.1. Lineage (NCBI taxonomy): Eukaryota > Viridiplantae > Streptophyta > Magnoliopsida > Malvales > Malvaceae > Gossypium > Gossypium rotundifolium. The sequence goes on along the minus strand of CP106734.1, from coordinate 135,548,049 downwards.
GTGTGGTGGTATTTGATAAACCATAAAAGTAACATATTTTAATCACACATTTAGTATGCTTTTTGATGATTTAACCCTTGATTTATATAAAAGATGCTTGTAATCCTTTCTTTTTATGTCATATACTCAGGAAAGCACCCGAGGATAAAAAGAACACAAAACAAGCTTAAAACGGAGTAATTGGGCCTTAGCAAGAAATCAACACGGCCGGGCACAAAGCCTGCATGACCGTGTCTCACCGATTACCTAGAGCACAGTCTATCTCATGAGTTGCACGGCCGCGCATCATCTCATTACCAAACACGGGCGTGTCAAGCGATCTACATGGCCGTGTCCCAATCGATAAACCTGAAGCACGGCCTGAATCCCGACTTACACGGTCGTGCCACGGTCGTGCCCAAAATGATAGAATCAAGGCACGGCCTAAACCCAAATTACAAATTACATGGGGCGCCCTGCCATGGGAATGTAATTTCACTCGAATTGGATGAATGAGCCAAGAAACATACTCCTAAGTCTACTTAAACACCCTAATAGTAATTCTACTGGAAAGAGGTATTTAAGAGCCATGTAAAGCATCTCAAAAGCCTATATAAACAACCCAAGGCAGACATTGAAGGGACGGCGTTTTTGGCAGAGGCTTTTACCAAAGCTTTCATCTGTTAGGGAATCACTTAAAGATAGCCAGTTGATCCATCTCAAGAAGCCAGGAGCTCTATTCAAAATGGAGGATCTCTCCTTCAATTCCTTTAGGGAGTTTTAGGAATTTCTTATGTTTTCTTATTTAGTTATGAACTAAACCCTTCAGATACCTGAAGGGAATGAAACCTATGATGGATTTTGTTATTTGATTTCTAAACTATATGATAAGTACTTAGTTTGTTCTTAATTATGTTGCTTAATTTAATCTGATGTGCTTAGGTAGAGGAGGAATAGACCCTACCTAAGAGTAGATCTAGCATAATTGAGGCGGAGTTGATCGGGCGCTTAGAGATAGCGTTACGAGATTTTACCGAATTAGGGTGAAACCTAATATGGGAATCCATTGATTGATTTACTGCTTCCTTAGGGGGTTATTATAAGAGAATGAGAGTTCCACTAATTAACCTAAGGTTAGACGTTATTCGCCTTGAGAGAGGGTTTAATATAGGTTAGGGAGTCTCACAGATCAAGCTAAGTAAAGAAATAATATGGTTTAGGGATAAATAATAAGTAAAGTCATAGGTGGATTCTTCCTGAGGGTATCGTCTTCATCCACTGAGTTTTCCTAAAGTCTTTCTCCAATTCATTCTTGTCTTTGCATTTAGTTTAGTTTTCATTAGTTCTATAAACCAATCACTCCATATTTTAGGCTAAATAATAGAAAAAAAGTTAGTAGTAGTACTTTTAGGTTCCTTTGAGTTTGATAAAATAATCTTGCCTAAACTATACTATTGTTTGATAGGTGCACTTACCTCAATCGTTGTCATAGTTAGTCTACAAGTTCGATCATTCTTTATAAATATTAAAACTCAACTGTTTGACACGATCAATCATTCAGAACCTAGTGCCATTTTCCTCTTTGCCCCGAGAATTAAGGAGGTTTTTTTGGGAAAAAAAACCCAAGTACAGTAGAGACTGGAAATCGTAATCATGATTTGTCAGAAGAGAATTAGGCGATTCTGATTCAGATAGTTGTTACTAGGATTATTGATAGGTTAGAACAATTCTCCCAAGAGACTAGGGCTTTGGACAAGAATTTGGAAAAGGGGATGAAACTCAAATGGAATTTCAATCAGACAAGTTTAAAATTGATTGATTTGGTCAGAGATGATGCTCGAGAGGTTACACACATGGAAAACGCTTCTCAAGACTATTGAGTTTAATGCAGGTCAGTCTCATTTTATTCTAATTTTTTTGTGATGAAAACAAACATTCTCATCTGGAATTGTCAAGGTGCTGGTCAGTTGAAATTTCATAAATTCTTGAAGGAGTATTTGAGAGAATTTGATTCGGGTTTAGTGGTTTTAGTAGAAACTTAGATTCATGGGTCTAAAGCTGATAAGGTAATTGATTTAATCAGATTACCTTTTTCTCATGGAATCGAAGCTAAATGCTTTACAGGGGAATTTGGGTGATCTGGCTAGAAAATATTAAAGTAGATGTTCTTTTTAATCACTTCCAGTTCATACATATGAGAATACCCAGACTTAGTTGATGATTTTTATTTCATGGCAGTTTTTGAGAGCCCTCAACAAATCAAAAGAAAGGATCTTTGGGTAGGATTAAATCATATCACTAAGTCTATACAAAGCCCATGGCTGATTGCAAGGGACTTCAATGTGATGCTAAATGCTGATTAGAAGAATGGTGGGCAAGTAGGAACGTTGAAGCTTGCCCTTTGGTCAATCAGTTTGTCAATGACTATAATTTGAAGGATCTTGGTTATAAGGGTCCAAATTCACTTAGAGTAAAGTACTTATTTTTGAACGGTTAGATCGGGCACTTTGTAATTATCAATGGGATGTGAAGTTCCCATGTACAGTAGTGTATCATCTTTAGAAGGTCATGTCTGACCATAGGCCTCTTGCTATAAAGTTTGGAAATGAAGGATCTAAGTTGAATAGATCATTCAGATATTTTAGTGGGTGGTGCATGTAACACCCCTAACCTGAATCTTTACTAGAACAAGGTTATGGAGTATTACTAGACTTTACAAAATAATTTTATGTTATTCATGACAATTAGTAATCATATCTGAAACTAATCATATTGTCTCTTGAAAGGACCCTTGAGGCCCAATTTAAACATATGAATCAAGTCGAGACTAAATCGGGAACTTAGGGAATTTTTCGTGAAATTTAAAAAAATTTCTTTAATAAAGGGGTCACATGCCCATGTGAGTAGGGCGTGTGGCTCACACGGCCAGGTGACATGCTCATTCTTATGCCGTGTGGGCATTCGATGTGAGGCACATGGCCGTGTCCCAGCTCATGTCCTTACCCGTGTAACTCTTTGACTTGTATCACACACTGCCACATGCCCTTGTGCTAGGCCGTGTATCACACACGACTGAGACACACACCTATCTCTGCCCATGTGCTCAATTCTGAGCATTCTATTTCTAAATTTTAGGATGCAGGGGACACATGGCCAATCCACATGCCCATGTGTCAGGCCATGTGTTACACAAAGTCAAGACACACCCATGTGGAAAAAATAAAGCCATTTCCAAGCCTTATTTTTCACCCAAACTGTACCATCAACCTACCAAAATACTTACACCCATATATCAACCAATCCCAAGCATTAAACCAAGCAAACATTATTAACATGTATGATATAACATCACCTATTTTCATTTAGCCAAAATTACCTTTTTGTTAAGGCATACACCTTACTTTAATTAAATCTAACCATACCATACATATATATATTAGCATGATATAAATTTATTGTAATATACCAAATCAAACATCACTAGCCATACCAATGGCTAGATTACAAACATCCATTTACAAGCCATCATATGGCCAAATTAACCTATACATGCCATTATACCAAAATAAGTTTAATATTTATACCAAAATGAGCTAGTGGATAGTGTGATGATGCTTCGACCGATCTCCAACCTTTGCGAGCTTTTGAGCAGTATAAAACAGAGAAAATAAAACCTAATAAGTATTTAAAACTTAGCAACTTCGTATAATGAGAAGTAAAGTTACCAATCATATTCATTTAAGCATAACAATATCATACTTTCCAACAAATTAGGAAATTTGCCTAATCACATGCATTCAAATAAGCAAGTTAGTCACATAATTCTCATGTACATCAAGTAAGCATGGATGAGCTCATCATGTTACAAACTTTCAAGTATTTCGGAAACATTCGAGATATAATTCATTTAATCTCATTGTTTCTCATTTCAGGAATTTATTCGTTGGATCATTGAAATTTCAATGGATACTCAAGTAGTACACCCAAGGTGTACAAAACTGTAAACCGTCAACTCATAATTAGGGGGTACCTATTAAGGAACATAATCAGGGAGCACACTCTCGAGCCACATATCAGGATGCTCAGATGAGCCATGTAACAGGACACTTATCCGGGCTAAACAGAAATATCATAAGAGTTTTAAACAGGAAGTTCATTGAGCTTAACAGATAACTCTGAAGAGTTAATATCATAAAGCACCAGATAAGGTAACAGGAGTTCAAGCGAGCAATGTCGGGAAGCCCATAAGAGCTTATATCAAGACGCTCTCGTGGAGCTGCATTTGTGCCTGCATTATATGTTAGATTCACAACCGATTGAATTATGTAACAAGACGCTCTGCGGTATTGTGCAACACATACATAATCACTATCGATCAGGATGCTCGCAAGAACTATTTAACAAGATGCTCAAGAGGGCTATAACAGGATTGCTCGTCCGAGCTATATTTTGTCTACAACATATGTAGGACCGTAATCAATATGGAAAATCACATATATCTATCAAAATTCATCATTCAAACGAAACTTAATAATTTTTCGAATATGATTGAACATATGATTATTTCATTTATTTTTATTATTTATATAATTCATACAATCACATACCACATTCAATTCAGCTTATAAATAAACACAATTTGGTTACACGAACTTACCTCGATATTTGTTTGTATAAGAAAATCTACTAATCTGAAACTTTTTCTTTTCCTTGATCTATCTTCGAATTTGACTTTTCTAGATCTATATAAATGAATTTAATCACCAATTTATCACATTTCATATTCAATTTACACTCTAGGAAAAATTACCATTTTGTCCCTAAACTTTTCATAAATTTTAATTTTGTCCCTAGGCTCGGAAAATGAAATTCATGCAATTTAATCCTTATTCCAAACCTAACTGAAATTTTCATATAACATTTATAGCACTTGTATTTCACAAAATTCAAAATTTTTTCATGGGTTTTAACACTTTTCAATTTAGTCCCTAAATCATGATTTCATCAAAATTCTCTTTATAAAAGTTGTTTATCTACCAATAACCTTTCATTTTCTACAATAAATTTCAAATTTTCTGTAACACCCCAAACCCAGCCCATGTGTTACGACCGGATCTGACATGTCACATGGAGAAATCGTATAAAGAATTTGTGATTTGTACTAAAATAGGTGTTATTTAAGGAATCAAGTTTAAATAGCAACATTTGATAAAATACTATAAATCTCAAGAGTTAATTGAAGATTTGATATTCAAATTCATGATATTTTAAAAGTCGTGACTTTTAAAAATAACGTTGATAATTTCGAAAGAAACTTCGAGTTAAATTATTTATAAACATATTGTAAAATCCTTTAGTTAATCAAATTTGGAAAACCGTTATTTATGATTTTAGAAAATTCCCATTTAAAACAATTCAAGAAAGATATTAAGTACGTCTAATTGTAAAGCAAAATAATACATATCCCAGAGGCCTTATTACAACTTCAAAACCCAAAATAGTAAAAGTAATAAAATAAAGCGGAAAATGAAATTTACTAAAGTTCGAGAACACCATTTCTAAAGTATGGCCTCCACCGAGTCATCCATGGACCAAATCCATATCACTAAGCATTACATGAAAGGATTAAGAAAAAGGGGTGAGTTACTAGAACTCAGTGTATAATCCCCTTACCGGTCATCAACTGGGCCAAAACCCATATAGAAACAACTAGGCCGAAGCCCTTATAAATAAAAATTGGGCCTTAGCCCTATAATCATGATAATGCAGATAATGTAATGCAACCCAACCCAATCCATCCATTCTCTCCCCCGACCAGCCAATCTCTCCTATGGGGATCAAGTCAACCCACCCCGCCAGTCTCTCCAATTTGCAGTCAAACTGCCTTTTATAATATTTGTGGCTGAGCCACCAGAGTATCATATACGGTAATATAATCGGCACACAGCCTTGGGTAATTATGATTGACATAGAGTCGTTAATTCATATGTTAAGCACATAGCCATTATCAGAATTTGTGGCAATGCCACTGGACTACACTTCTCTTCATTCAATTTTCCCATCCCATGTAATATGTAGAGATGCAACATATATAATAACATAAAATATCCACATATACATAACAACCATTAAACTATTGAATACTTTTAATGAATCATCCCATTGGGGCATTTGATAAATTGGCCCATAGGGGCATTTCGGTAAATCGTTAATTTAGTAATTTTACCCACTAAGGGTAATTCGGTAATCTCGCAACCCAAGGGTATTTCGATAATTTACTCTCCAAGGTTATTTTGGTAATTTTGCAATCCCGGACTTAACTACTAATTTGGGGCATAAAAATTGAAACTGTCCATCTGCATTATATTGACTAAATTGACTATAACTCGAGTTAGAATACTCAAAATTTAGATCCATAAATTTTCCTTGAAACTAGACTCATATAAATTCTTACTACAATTTTTCTAGAATTTTTGACTTAGCCATTTAGTACAGTTTATTCATTAAAGTTTCCCCTATTTCACTGACCAATGGTTTTGACCTTTCTTACCCTAAATTCAAATATCTCACTGTACAATTTTCATATATTGCTCCCACTTATTTCTATTCAAAATAGACTCAGTAAGGAATCTATACATATAAAATATAACTCATAACTCACTTTTTACAATTTTGAATCATTTTTCCAAGATAGAACAGGGAACCACGAAATCATTCAGAACCAGTCTCACTAAAATTAAAATATCACAGAATATAAAATTCCTCTTCCTTCTCTGTTTCTTTCATATAAAAATAGACATAATAAGATTTCATTCTATATCTTGTTTACTTTCTAATTCCCTTTCTCCTATTTTTCATGATTTTTCAAAATCACATCACTTCTGCTAACCAGAAACTGTTTCATTGCAAAATATGGTTACCACTACAAACATACGCACGCCCTAGTGATCACAGATGCCGGTTTCCAATTTGTCGATCTTCCCACCGAATCACAAAATATTTCATGCAAATATTCAGAGAGGTGTGAGATTACACACCTGATTTGGATTTCCTAAAGAACCACTCTTCGTTGCCCCCACAATCGTGATCCTTCCCTACTAGGTTCTAAAATCCAGCCTTGCACTTTGGCTATTGCAACGAGTTCCTAAAAATAAATAAGTGATGTACCAAAGGGTTAGCCTTCATCCAATATTTTCCCCTTTCACAAGAGCAAGAAGTTGATATCATCACCACAAAATAGAATCACATAAGTGGCGCAAAACATCGAAATAAAGAGTAACATCTTACCACCAATATTCGGCCTAATCACCCACTTACCAATCAACTTCTGAAACCAAGGCTAAGAGAATGATAAGTAGCAGCAAAGAATGGAATGAAAGTTTCGGCAAAACAAAGGAGAAAGGTGCACAAATGGACTAGGTGTTTCGGCCAAACAAGGGAAAATGGTGTACAATATTGGCTTTAGAGTTTCGGCAAGGGAGAGAAGAAATTGCCAAAGAGCAAACTCAAAAATGCTAAAAAGAGACAAGCCTCTCATCCACTAAAATTGAAAAAAGGACTATGGTAATTTGGCTTCCCTCTTTCTCCTTACCAAAACCTTATATCATCTTTACCAAAAATATTCTTTCCAAAACATCCTCCACATAATAGGCCAACATGTTCCCCTTCCTTACCTTTTCTTTTTCCTTCTTTCCTTCCACTCATCCTTTCCTTATTTCCTTAGCCATCTTTCCTAAAAGAAAAAGTCTTCCTTACCATAATTGAAGCCTTGGCCGACACTATGGATGGATAGCACAAAAAAATAATCAAAATTTGCACCAAACCTCTTCCCCTAAAGCCCTTAACGTGATGCCACATTCTCTTTACCATATGTTCATTTTTTCTAGAGATTTACTCACTTATTTCCATAAGCATTGATGCCACTTACCTTCTCCCCTTTAAGGGCTTAAGCACAAAAATTTTCCTATAGCCTAACTTGAACCCGAAACTTCCTAGAAACTCGTAACTTTCCAAATTCACCTTCCTATTAAGTCCAACTTAAAATAATGCCGTTCTCTTGTTTCTCAAAATTTTAAACACTCCTTACATCCAAGGCCCATTGGGCCCAATTCTACTAGGCCCAATTTCGAGATGTTACATTTTCAACATTTACATCCATGGAAAAATTTCTATACTTTGATAACTTTTCAAATTAATCCCCAAAATAGATAGATTAGACTATCCCGATCTTAAAATTATAACAATTTCTAAAAACGGGACAAGAAAACATACCTAATTAAGCTTGATTAGTTTCCTCTCTCTCCTAAGTTTTCCATGTAAAATTTTGGGGAAGATGATGAAAATAAGATGATATTTTCTACTATCATCTTTTAATTATTTTAATTTCATATTTAGACCCTACCCTTTTCTAATTTTTCCATGGATGATTCATCAAAAATATCTACTAACTTTTCTTTAATGGTCTAATTACCATATAAGGACCTCAATTTTTGAATTCCATAGCTATTTGGTACTTATAGCTACTAGAACTCAACTTTTATATTTTATGCAATTTGCTCCTTTCCATAATTAAGCACATAATTGATAAAATTTTCTTATCAGAATTTTCATATAACATTCCTATTATAATGCAAACCATGAAATAATATTAAAATAAATTTTCTTTTTGGCTCAGATTTGTGGTCCCGAAACCACAATTCTGATTTTACTAAAAATGGGTTGTTATAGTACACACATGAAAGCTTCCATTCAATGGTTAATGAAAACTGGCTTGGTAATGGGTCTTTTGAAAGTTTGGTTTGTAATTAGTTGTAACAGCCCATTTTTAGTCAAATCGGAGCAGTGGTTTTGAGACCACAAATATGAAATTAAAATAATTATTTAATTATTTTAATATCTACAACATGATGGTATGAATGTATGAAAATTTTGTTAAGAAATTTTGTAACACCCCAAACCTGACCTAGAAGTTAGGCCCGAATCTGGCGTGTCACATGGAAGTGTTTATTTTGTTTTTCAAAACCATCTTTGCGATTGTTAAAAACTTGTTTGAGAATTACAGCCTCTTTGTTAAAACCCAAAACACTTAAGCAATTGTTATCTACTTGAAAACGTAATTATCTTTAAAAACCTTTTTGGTTGCGAAAACATATTTGAAATAGCAATTTACGAAAATATGACGTTTGGAAATAGAGTTGCAGAAGCATTTTGAAAACATTGCGGAAACGTAGATAAAATACAAGTATTTTTCAGAGGTTGGTTGATGAGTAGAAAATCGAAGCAGTGGACTTTAAAATCAGGACTTTTGAAAATGACGTTGAAATTTGGAAGTGAATCAAGTTAAATTATTTGTAAAAGTTTGCTATAAAATCCATTTATTAATTAATTTTGAAAACCATTATTTATATAGAAAATTCCTTTTAAACAATTTAAGAAGAATAATTTAGAAAATTCCTTTTAAACAATTTAAGAAGAATAATCAAAAAAACATCCCAAATATAAAGCAAAATAGTAAAAATAGTTGGAGAGGCCTTAATACAACTTTAAAACTTTGGGTAAATTTTGGTTTTAGGTGAAAAACCCTAGAAGTTGGCGGTAGGCCTTAAGAATAAAATGTGGAGAAAAAACAATAAAAGTAATCAAATAAAATGAAAAGGTAGTTTACTAATATTTAGAAAATGTTATTTCATAGTTTAAAGCATGGCCTCCAGTTTCATTGAATTTAAACTCGATGAAGGATCCCACATCGAAAAAATACAAGGAATGAAGGTGAAGTCATCCATGGCTCCAAGTCCTCAAATGGGCGCGATGGTAGAAGTGGGCCTAATGGGCCCTCGGGCCCAATTGGAATAAATTGTATGATGATATAGTATATAGTGAACTAGACTAGAGCATTACCGTGTGGGCTCGAATGGGCCAAAATCGGGGGTTAAGAGAAATTACGAAAATACCCTTGGTGGGTAAATTACAAAATACCCTTGGTGGGACCCTTGGTAGGTGAGTTACAACAACTCTATCGATTATGATGGTAATTCATGTTATACTTATATTTGATATATGTCTAGCATACATGACATAACTGCATACAATTATTATGTCATATTGCATGGATATGATGAGAGGAGGGAAGATTGATATCGTGACTTTGGGTCACCGGTGGTTTGGCACCACCGGTGGTTTGGTACCACGCTTGATATTTGTGACTTTGGGTCACCGGAGGTTTGGCACCTCATAGCGATTTGCGGTGGCTTAGCACCACGATGGGTTGGCCCCAGTTGACATATCGGGATGATGCCGGTATAACCTACTTACATATGGATTATTCGTGACTTTGGGTCACGGTGGTTTGGCACCACATTATTATTGATATCGGTGACTTTGGGTCACTGGTGGTTTGGCACCACCGGTGGTTTTACCACACGGTGTTCGAGGAGATTTGTGGATGGCTTAGCAGTTTTGGGCCAAAATCCCATTAAGCAATTAATTGGGCCAAGTTAAATTTTGCGGGTAATCATTAGATCGCTGGATTTGGGAACCGAGGTAGACTCGTGGAGGCCATACATATGTTTAATTGTAAATTCGTTTCTTTTACTTGGACTTATTTTTATTTGGGTTTTGTTATGTAATAAGGCCTTGGGTATTTTACTTTCAATTTGGTTAATGCTTATTATTAAATGTTCAATATAGAATTTCCTAAACCCTTAATAACCATTTTCCAAAATATTAATAAATATAAATGTATCATATATACATATGCATATGATATGCAATTCCCAAACCAAATCCTAATTTTCCATCCATTAAGCAATTAATTGGGCCAAAGCACGCTTACAAATAATATAAATGTATCATGCATATGATATGCAATTCCCAAACCAAATCCTAATTTTCCATCCGCTACACACCAACCAACCAACACACTGTGGGTGATCTTTAGTCAACTCACACCGGATCGGCCCAACATACCAAACATAGGCATTAAGCCATTTATATCAAATTTGTGGACAAGCCACCAGATTAAGGGTAAGTCAAGAATTTAGGCACTTACACATTTGATATGTCAATATGCAAATCATGCATTTCCACTTTTCTTGGTGACCGTAGTCACAAATCATTAAGTGTGGTCAGAACCACTTTGGTGACCGGTCACAAATCATATGGTGGGGCCAACCCACCATGTGGTTATCGTGGTACCAAACCACCGGGACGAGTCACAATAATCCATGTGTGGTCAAAAGCACCGTAGCAAATAATACCGAGACTAACAAATAATAAGGAAAGGGGCCAACCTCTTCAACATTATCCCATCCCATGCAAATCATGTATATGATGCATAACAAATCACAATAATTTATTACCAGGGATATTTATTACATAAGTAATAATTTACACACGGCTCATTATAACAAATTATCAATTAGGTTCACTATATACTATATCATCATACAATTTATTCCAATTAAGCCCACAGCCCATTGGGCCCACTTCACCCATCCATCGAATCCCCACACGCGTGCGCGCGCTCGTGTGGCTACTATTACCGTGAGCATGCCCAAACGCCCACCAAGGTATCTTAACTCTCCTCTGGAATGCTCTTTATATAGCTAGCTCTTCACCTTCCTTCTTTGTATCTTTCGATGTGGGATCCTCCGTCAAGAGAGTTTAAATTCAACTGAAACTCTTATTGGCTTCTCATGAGATTGAATTTAGCATAATCCACCTGCTAGCCACTTTACCAACTAGCTCATTGTGTCTTAAACCATGCAACTAAATATAACCCTATGGCCGTCATTCCTTGTCCTTAAGTGGCGTCACTTTGACTTGAACCCGGACTTCCAAACTCACTTATCTAATTGGTCCAACTTGCATTTAAGCCGATCTCTTATTCTCCAAAAAATTTGAACGCTACTACGCCAAGGCCCATTGGGCTCAATTCTCCTAGGCCCAATTTCAGGATGTTACAAAACCCTCCTTAAAGAAATTTTAGTCCTCGAAATTTCCAACTAACTAATAGTCACACATCCTAACCTATCACACTACTCTTGTCACAAGACTCGATCTTAATAAAACTAATATATTTTAACTAGAATTTAAAACTCCTACACATACTCAAAAACACCTAGCCATTAAAACATACGAATATTTCATACACACCCAACTCTATGTCCGAACATCACATCCAAACCAAACACACGAATAGATACCAAAACAAACATATAACAAAGAAAAGTATCGTGAAACTTACGGTGCGGATTGGTGCAGGAGACTCGAAAGTGCCATACTTCCGTGAAAGAGATATATATATTTTTCTAAACCATATTTCAACCAAAATTTGAAAACATTTTGAACCCATTCCACAGTAGAGTTTTTGAACCTAAGCTCGATACCATAATTGTAACACCCCAAACCCTACTAAACGTTACGATCGGATCGGCATGTCACATGGAAGGATGTCTAAAAGCGTGCGTTCATTAAAAGCTCGTATTCTTTATAGTTGTTGTGAGAAATCGAGTTTAAGTAATTTTGAATAAGAAACGGTTTATTATCATTTTAGGAAAATTCCATATTGATCATTTAATAATAGCAAGAACCAAATTGAAAGTGAAACCAAATAAAATACCCAATGCCTTATTACATAACAAAACCAAATTTAAAAGTAAATTAACCCAAAATAGTAATTGAAATAAAACTAGAAAACATAGTGCATGGCCACCTCGAGTCCACCGGCTCTACATCAGCGATCTATGCCTCATCTGTAAATGTAAGGGAAAGGGGTAAGTCACCAAGACTCAGTGTGTAAATCCCCATCCCGATAATAATAAGGCACTTACACATTTGATATGTCAATATGCAAATCATGTAAACCCAACCTAACCAACCGAACTCCTGTGTTCACCCAGTGTGGTCAAAACCTTTGGTGGTCAAAACCACTCGTGACCGTAGTCACAAATCATATAAGTGTGGTCAAAACCACCGTGACCGTAGTCACAAATCATATGGTGGGGCCAACCCACCGTGTGGTCAAAACCACCGATGACAATCCCATAATCAACATGTGGGCCAACCCACTGTGGTACCAAACCACAGGACGAGTCACAATAATCCATGTGTGGTCAAAAGCACCGTGATTTGTAGTCACAAATAATATATCCGTGGTCAAAACCACCGGTGGTCAAAACCACCGAGACTAGTCACAAATAATAAGGAAGCGGGGCCAACCCACGTGTGGTCAAAACCACGGTGACGATCTAAATCATCCTTCCCTCCTCTCATCATACCCATTTTCATGCAATGTTCATCACCATAATAATTAGTGTATGCGTTATGACATGTATGCAAATTATATATCAAAGATAACGTATGAAACAATTACCATCTTAATCAGAATGATAATATACAACATAATCAAGCTAACCAACCTCTAAGGGTATAACAATAATTTTACCTACCAAGGGTATTTTCATAATTTACCCACCAAGGGTATTTTTGTAATTTACCTACCAAGGGTATTTTCGTAATTTACCTACCAAGGGTATTTTCGTAATTTACCTACCAAGGGTATTTTCGTAATTTACCCACTAAGGGTATTTTCGTAATTTACCCACCAAGGGTATTTTCGTAATTTACCCACTAAGGGTATTTTTGTAATTTACATACCAAGGGTATTTTCGTAATTTACCCAATAAGGGTATTTTCATAATTTACATACCAAGGGTATTTTCGTAATTTACCCATCAAGGGCATTTTAGTAATTTACTCACCAAGGGTATTTTCGTAATTTTGGACCTACAATGGCCCTCCCGAAGGTCTAATGTTCAAAATAGGCCCAATTTCAGGATGTTACACAACTCACCCCGCCAACACACCAAACGTAGGCATTAAGCCATTTATATCAAATCTGTGGACAAGCCACCAGATTAACAGAATTTACACGGCATTGCCATTTTTTAGATTTGTGGCAGAGCCACCGGATTTATGTAGCATAGCTACCAGAACTTCTCTTCATCATTATCCCATCCCATGCAAATCATGTATATGATGCATAACAAATCACAATAATTTATTCAGATATTTATTACAAAAGTACGGCTCATTATAACAAATTATCAATTAGGCCCATATAGCAAAATATAAGATTGGCCCATTTAGCAAAATATAAGATTGACCCATTTATCAAAATATCAGATTGGCCCATTTATCAAAATAACAGATTGGCCCATTTATCAATATGTCCATTCAGCCCATAAGGCAATATCTCAAATCGGCCCATTAATACTTTTGCAAATTGGACCATTAGGGGCATTTCCATATTTCGGCCCATTAGAGGCATTTTCGTAATTCGGCAATTTACCCACTAAGGGTAATTCGGTAATTTCGAAATCCAAACTTAACTACTAATTTGGGCATAACAATTTAAACTGTCCATCTGCGTCGTACTAACTAAATTGACTATAACTTGGGTTAGGAATCTCAAAATCTAAATCTGTAAATTTTCCTTGAAACTAAACTCATATATCTTCTTAGTAAAATTTTTCCAAAATTTTTGTCTTAACCATTTAGTACAGTTTATTCCTTAAATTTTCCCTTGTTTCACTGTCCAATGATTCTGACCTCTCTTACCCAAAATTAAAATATCTCACTGTACAGTTTTGATATGTTGTTCCCACTTGTTTCTATTGAAATGACTCACTAAGGAATCTTTACATATAAACTAAAACTCTTAAATCACTTTGTACAATTTTATACGATTTTTCCAAGACAGATCAGGGAACCACAAAATCATTCAGAACCAGTCTCACTAAAATTAACATATCTCAGAATATAAAATTTCATTTCCTTCTCTGTTTCTTCCTTATCAAAATAGACACAGTAAGATTTTATTTGATATCTCATTCACTTTCTAATTCCATTTCTTCTATTTTTCGTGATTTTTCAAAGACACATCACTGCTTCTAACCAAACTGTTTTATTACAAAATACATTTACCACTATGATCATACGTACGCCCGAGTGATCACGGATGCCAGTTTCCAGTTTTATTCAGTATTTTGACCGATTCATAGAATATTTCATAGAAACTTTTCGAGAAATGTGAGATTACAGACCATTTCAGATATGTATACGAAAGGTACGGGATTACACACCTGATTTCGATTTCCTAACGAGTCACTCGTCGTTGACCTAGAACAATACCAACCAAAGGTTAGCCTCGATTTCCAAAAGATTTCGTATCACTTACACTTGAATCACTTACCACTATGTCCGAAGGTAGAATATATCGAGTGATTTGTCCCTAAAACATATAGTCGATTATTTCACATTATTACTCCGTTAGCAACCAATCGAATATTGAATAATATCAATAATCCATAAGAACTCCTTACCTTATTAATATTGGATCCGATTTCTAGCGATTATATGATGACTTCGGAAAAATCCAAGTTTCGACCTTCTACTATATCTCTACAAGGAAGAAAATGATTTCGAATGAGGGAAAGTAAGGTGATGGTCTAGGTCAAAATGACCATCCAAAACCAAAGAAAATAAAAAATTGAGAAGAATACTTACCGACTGATCAAGAAATGGATGTTAATATGGATGATAAGAGGAAATAGAGAAAAGATGAAAGTTCAGTTATGGAGGAAATTGTATGTTGATATTCAGCTATCAAGGAAGATGGACAAAAGGTGAATATGAAACCAATCCAAAGAGAAGAAAAATGCACTATTGTGCTAGAAGATTTCGACAAAGAGAATAGCAAATTGGGAGAAGTTGCAAATGTGATTTTTGGCCAAAACAATACCAAGACCCTACCAAATGCCAAAGTAAAATTTCAGCTACCTATCTACCCCTAAAACCATCCACATGCATAGTCATAAGGGTCAAAATTTTGCCAACCATACTTTCCATAGCATTCTCCATGAAATAAGCCGCTTGTTCCCCTTACTTGCCTTTTCCTTTTGATTTCTTTCCCTAACCTCAACCTTTCCTTAATTCTTTAGCCATCATACCAAAAATAAAGAAGTCAAACTTGCCATAAATACCTCTTGGCCTAAACTTAAGGAAAGAGTGCAAAAATATTAGTCAAAAATTGCACACAAAGGGATTTGAACCTCTTCCCTCAAGGTATTTCACTTGATGCCATAACCTCTTTACCAATTACTCATTTATGCAAGCACATTACTTATTTATTTCTATAAGCTTTGAAGCTACTTACCATCCCTCCTTAAAGTGCTAAAATACCCAATTTTTCCTAAGGCCCAATTAAAGCCGAGACTTCATAGAAACCTTGTAACCTTTCAAATTCACTTAACTAATAAGTCTAATTTGTAATAATGCCATTCCCTTGTTCTCAAAATTTTAGGATGTTACAAATTTTATTGTTTGAGTGTTTAATTCGATAAAAAGGACTAAATCGCGTAAAGTGCAAAATTTTTATTCTATTAGTTAAAGGTGTCTATTAGCTATGGAAAATTAAAGTAAAGGTCTTTTAGTAGTAATTAGACCACTATAATGGTGAGTGGACATTTATGGACACATTATTAGGTGTTTTAATGGTTTATTAGTAAGGTTAATTTGGTAATTTGGTTATTAAGGTATAATAAATAAAACAAAAATCATATTTTGTTGGCTATCATATTCTTTAGGAGAATTTCACAAGAAAAGCCAAAATTCTTAGGGTTTCATTCAGCCATGATATCTATGCTCAATTAGGTACTATTTTTGTCCTGTTTTTAATGATTTCTACGTTTTTGAGATCGTTTCAGCTAGGTCTAGCTAGCCCAGGGACTATTTTGCAAAATTGTTAAAGATTTATGATGTTGCCATTGATTAATAAGCATGTATTTTGATGATTGAAGATAGATTATGATTGTTTAATGATAGTTAGACAAGTTTTGTTAAGTGATTTTAGTGAAAATGCAAATTAGGGATTGAATTGTGAAATGTGAAAAGTTTGTGGGTAAATTATGAAATAAATGAAAATTATGGGCTGATATGTGTACCAGGAAAATTTGGCTAGCATGGATTGGTATTGAATATCATGAATTTGTGATTTTATGAAATAAGGACTAAATTGTAAAAGTTGTGAAATATTTGGGGTAAAAGTGTAAATGTGTTTTAATAAGTGTTTTGGGTTAAATTGAATAGTAAGGTAATTAAATGAGTTAAATTTGATATTGTATAGATCCAGAAAAGTAAAATACTGACATAGATTGAGGAAAGAACAAGGTTTTGGATTAATTGACTCGTTTCATCGTTTTTGCGTCTGAGGTAAGTTCGTATGTATTAAGCATTGTTATAATTATGTTTTTAATGCTTTGATATTGTATCAATTGTGAATACGAATCTACGGACACGTTTGATGAAGATTCAGCAAGTGTGAAATCCCGGTTGAACCTTAGGAATAAATTAGGATATGAATGACATGTCATTAGGGCTTATTGTGATTATGTAATCCGGTGCTGGTCTTGTACGTCCTATCGGTGCCTGAGTATATCGGCATTTGCTACGATTACTTGACAGCTTGTGTGAGCAGCACCGTGTAGCTACGTCTTGACCCACAGCTTGTGTAAGCAGGTCCGTTGATAGCTCGAGAGTGAGCATATATGTGATATGAGATTGAGATAGCATTGGCTATGTATGTGGCACTTCGGTATGAGTTTCCGAGTATTCGATACTATTTTGAATGGTTCAACGGGTAAGTGAAAGACGTGGTTGAGTATGGGATTGATACAAAATGGTACATGTATGTACATGAATTGTATAAGCCTTAAATCAAAGAACTTGTGAAGGTTGCATATAATCATGTGATTAAAGATGTGAAAGGTTTGTTAGTTAATATGTGCTACATGTTGATATATTCAAATTGTTTAATTGTATATTTATAATTATATTGAGTTTATTTCATATGAGCTTACTAAGCTTTATAGCTTACTTTGTTTATTTTACTATGTTTTATATTGACTTCAAAGCTAACTCGGATTCGGGGATCGTCGGAGACTTCATCACACTATCCTACTATCAATTGGTACTTTTGAACTTTGGTACTTTGGTATATGGCATGTATAGGGACTTTGGTCATTTTGGTTATGATTTGATAATGATTTTTGGTCATTTGAAATTGCTTGTAAATGTCAAATGTTTTGGTTTGTATATAGCCATGAGAGTTGGCTTATTTTGGTTTATGTGGTTGTGTATATATTTGTGCATATGGTTCTTATTATGTGCTTGAATATGGTAATGTGTTGTCGGTTGGTATTTGGAAATTAGAAGTACTAAATGGATGAGAAATGAACTTAGCATACTTGTGAGATTAGACTAAATAGTGTATCTTTGAGTTTGGTCATTTTTTATGTTTGAGTAAATAAAGTTTGGTATGAATTTGGATGGCTTATTGAATATTTATGTTTTGGGTTGATTAGTGTTGGAAATGATATGAAATATGCTTGAGTGAGGTTGATTGAATGCCTATTATATGATATGTTTTGTGCCATTTGAATTTGGTATAGGTGTATACAAGTTTGGGTGGAAAATAGGCTTGGTAAATAGCCTATTTTTGTCCACACGGGCATGTGTGTCAGCCATGTATGACACACGGTCATGTACATTGCCGTGTGTCCCCTAGTCTTGAATTAGAAACCAAGTCAGTATGCTCCACACGACCTCACACACGGGTGTGTATGACCATTTTTAGGGCACACGGGCGTGTGTGTTGGCTGTGTGACCCAAGTCTGAGAGTTACACGGGGTCGACATGGGCTGGGACATGGCCATGTGCTCCCATTTCGAGTGTCCACACGACTTGTGACACGGGTGTGTCTTTAGTCGTGTGAGACACACGGCCAGGCCACACAGGCATGTCTCCCCTGTATTTTGCAAAAATTTTCTAAGTATTCAAAAAGTTTCTAAAGTTATCGGTTTAGTCGTGAACAAACCTAAATGCATGTTTTAAGTCTTGTAAGCTCGTATTAGGGATATTATGATTGAGTTTTAATGATAGTTGCATGAAATATGAAAATGTATGTGAAATGAATGTTTAATTGATTTATAAGTCTGGTAATACTCTGTAACCCTATTTTGGCATTAAATAAGGGTAAGGGGTGTTACATTTTACAAATACAGTCAAGAAATGGAGTAGAGAAATTATGGCCATGTCATTGCTAAGAAAAGGAGGATACTGGCTAGGTTACAAGGGATACAAAAGGCTCTTAAAGAGATTTTATTTTAAAAATATGATAAAGGTGGAAAATGAGCTCTGGATTGAATTGGAGAATATTTTGATAATGAAAAACTCCTATGGAAGAAAAAAATCTAGAAGTGATTGGTTGGCTAAGGGCGACAGGAATACCAAATATTTCCACTGTGGAGCAACTGCCAAACGAAGAAAAAATCAGATTAAAGCACTTAAGTTGTTTGATGGAAACTGGTGTTATGAGGAAGAAAGGTTACAACTTGAAGTTGTCAACTATTTCCAAAATTTCTACACTATTGATGCACCAAGTATAGGACATTTCCCTATTCAAGAAAGATTTCCAATAGTTGATTTAGATATGATGGAAGCAATGAGGAGGACTCTTACAGGTGAGGAAGTTAGGATGAAACTATTTGAAATGACACCATTAAAGTCACCAAGGGTGGACGGATTGCATGCACAATTTTATCAAACTCAATGGAATATTGTTGGAGAGTCTTGGGTGGGTATGATTAGAAGAGTGTTTAATGGAGGGGACATTGAACCATTTTTTAATAAGACACTGATTGTTTTGATCCTAAAGGTGGAAAGGTAATTTCTCAGTATAGGACCATAGTTTATGCCCTGTATCTTACAAAGTGTTAACTAAGGTAATAGTTAATCACTTAAAGCCTATTTTATCAACACTTATAGCACCTAACCAGACAAGGTTTGGGGGGGGAAGAAACACAGTAGATAATGTGATCATAGCTCAGGAAGTGATACACTCGATGGGAACACGAAAGGGGAAGAAAGGATGGATGGTGATTAAAATATATATAAAAAAAGCATGCGGTTGTCTACAATGAGACTTCATACAAGACTTATTAGAGGATGGTCGAATTTTAGAGAATATGGTTAGAATAATTATGCATTGTGTTAAATCTTCAACTATGCAAGTGTTGTGGAAAAGTAGCTATACAGTCAAGTTTATCCCATCAAGAGGCATTTGATAAGGGGACCCCATTTCACCGTATTTATTTGTATTGGCTACGGAACGACTTGGACATATGATTGTTATAGAAATTTAGAAAGGAAGATAGAGACCGTGTAACACCCCAAACCCGGCCCAAACATTACAACCGGATCTGGTATGTCACTAGAAAATATTTTTCTGAAGTTTAATCTTTTATTCGGGAAAAATGAATAGTTGACAGTTTAGATAAAATATGCCTTTATGAATTAAAAGCTCAAGTTTAAACTCAGGCTTTAGTTCGATTAACATGAACAATTTTAAATAACTAAAAGTAATAAAAGCCCATAATAAAACAAAATATAAAACTAGTGGCCCATGACCTTATTACAAAAATGTTCAAAACCCACTGATCTAAATATTAAAATAACTAAACAATGAGAAATCCTTTGCTGAATCTCGAGACTCTCTCGCATGGCCACCTCGCGCTCCTCTCCAGCTCGGTCCGATGCACTAGGTGCTACCTGAAAATGTTAATTAATTGGTTGAGTCGCAAGACTCAGTGTGTAACCCTCATGCACCATTAGATTTGGGCCTTAGCCCCATAGGTCGGAATAATCAGATTAATATACATACAAAAATTATGCAAGCCCAACCCAAAGCCTATGTTTCCATCCACTACACGCCACCCGTACCAGCCATTCACACCATTTGGGATTTCTACAATCAACCCACACCGCTACACGCCTTGATAGCAGTCATGCTGCTCATCATCAGATCATGGCCATAGCCACTACAATAGGTCACGGTAAAAACCGCTACAACAGATCATGGCAAACCCAACCCATGCAATCACGAAAAATCAATATACCTATATCATATAAAGTAACGTTCAACGACCGAGATTTACTTTTACCCTCTTTGGGCTTCCATCATTATGCCGGGATTTTGACATTTATCAAAACATATAAAACTTATAAACATGTATTTAACAAGTAGATCTAGATGGTGGGGAAGTGTTACACACCTGATATCACGAAATCCACTATTCTTAATCGATATCCTTGTTATCCCGATCTACAACTTTGCTCAAAAAGTCGAAAAGATGTGAAAATAGGGCCTCCCCTATATTCGACCATGGTTAGTGTTCTACCCAATTTCATATATTTAAAAATAAACCAATCTCCTTACCTTGAAATCCCGAAAGTAACACGACTTGAGTGTTTCTGATCCTTGACTTAGAGATCTAAGCGTTAGAATCCTCTTCAGATCCCAAAAATACCTAAAATAAGAGAAAACGATAGATTAGTCACTAAATAGCCATTCGACTATAGACTATGAAAATCCGAAAAAGATTTGGTTTTCCTCCAAATCAATATTTACCTAAAGTTTCCTTCAGATTTTGGCACAAGTAGGTGCCCCAGAGTGATTTCAGCACACACAGAAGACTAGATCTCACGATTTTAGCTTTTATGAAAATCCCAAAAAGATGAACAAGAAGAAGATTTTGGCTACAAGAACAAACAAGAGTGTAGTTTTAGCTTTTAGTGAATGGGAGAAGAATAACAATGGGGATCAGAAGATTCCGCTAACAGGAAATTTCAAAGAAAGAAGAAAGGGTGAAGGAGGTGGTGATTTTCGGCTTTTAGAAGAAAGAAGGCTTAAGAACGTTTTCGGCTTTTTGAAAGAAAGTTGACAGAAATTGTGGAGGGAAAGACTGAGAATTTTGGCCTAAAGAATGAAGAAAAGAGTAGGGTTCAAATGATGAAATTGAAGAGATATCCTCTCTATTTAAAGAGAATTTCGGCAACCCCTAGAGTTGGAAATTCGGCCAACATTGTACTCAGCAGATAAATCCTATCTTTTCTCTCCTTATCCTCATCTGACTACTCATCCACAGTGTCATGGATGACACTACCTCTTCCTTCCTTTATCACCACATTATCTCCATTATTATCACATTAAATAAATTCCTAAATTTTCTCTCTTATCTTCCATATTATCAACTATAATATCTATATTATCCCATTTACATAAATCCTCCTATTTTTGAGCCTTTTTGCCGTCCAACTCCACCTAATCCTAATGCCAAAAATTAGCTAACTTAAATCAAAGGAATTAGGCTCCTTGAACTTAAATTTGGGCCCCTTACTCCCTGGTGTGGTGTCACCTCCTTATTCCCCAAATGTCGCTACTGACCATTGGACCACAAGCCCATTTTGATTTTTAAACACAGGTACTACCTTTTAAGTCCTATAATGCCCAAACAGATAATTTTAATCAAGGCCTATGCCTAAGCCTGAGCCCAATTTGGACCCCTAACACTTAAATTAACTCATTACACATATTCACCCATTAAACGCATAGGCACAAAAATTTAGGATGTTACACCTCGACCCCCTTAAAGAAATTTCGTCCTCGAAATTTCCAACTAACTAGTAATCATACTACCTAAATCTCACCACTATGCTTTCGCTGTGCACTCCAATTCTAAAGCCAAAATAAACACTTCTGCCCCATTGTTCCTAAGTCGCTCCAGCACAGACTTCAGGGCTCCTGTGCCCATACCAGCCTCATCAACTCTCTCTAACACCCTTAACACCGCCTGCGACACCACATCGTCACCGCCCGTCTAGTTCTGAAATTTCACCTCCACAACTAGTGGAACTGGTATCTCATTTCCAGATCCATGGCCAGATTCTACAGGTTCTAACACAGTCATCCTACCCCTACCACGACCACGCGGCGGACGTCCTCTACTCCTTGTACTCATTCTTCCTATCAACATTTATCTGATTAGAAATTTTATGAATCATTAATTCTTTCCACTGATTATCCACGAACAGTTTTATGAAAAGTACTTTCGATAGTAATTCTTTCGAATTCGATCCTATCTACAGTTTCAGTATCAAGTTTACTTCATAATTCTAGAACCCACATACATTCACACATCAACATACGGACAACATCCATGAATCTACATTCAAGGGGTATTTTTGTCATTTTACTACCCAGGGGTCTTTCCGTAATTTCATCCTACAGGGTTTCTTTGTAATTTGGCAGAATAGAGTTTTTGGGTAATTTTCGAGGTAAATGTATATTTTAAAACAAGGGTATTTTTGGGAATTTTGATTCTAAAAGAGATAGTGGCATTTTGGTGATTGATGTTCTTATTTGTTGTTGTTGTTGTTGTTGTTGTGTGTGTGTGTGTGTGTGTGTTTTTCAAAACGGGAGTCCATTGGTATTTGCACAAATTTCGTTGATTTTGTAACCCAGGTATTTCTTATAAATCTAGGAGTTTCTGGGTAAATTTGTAAAGCATGGGTATTTTGGTAATTTTACAATATGGGGTATTTCGATAATTTTACAAAATAGGGTATTTAGGTAATTTTGTAATATGAGGGTATTTTGGTAATTTTCCAAATAGGGGTATTTCGGTAATTTTATAATTTAGGGGTATTTTGGTAATTTTGCAAATTAGGGATATTTTGGTCATTTTACAAATTAGGGTAATTTAGTAATTTTACAAATAAGGGATATTTTGGTCATTTTACAAATCAGGGATATTTTGGTCATTTTACAAATTAGGGGTAATTTAGTAATTTTGAAAAAATAGGCGGCTGGTCCCTTTCGGGTTTTAATTATAACTTTTAGCCTGTTAACAAATCCTCGTGGCTAAGGTGAACAGTCATTGAGCACCAGGTAGGATTCCAGCGAAGAGGAGGTGAGTCACTAGGACTGCTTAAGTACCAGGCTCTTCCGGATCCAATCCTAGACATGCGTATGCCTGTTGCCACACCCTAACCTAGCGATTTGTTCACGGGTTTGTTTGGATATATTAAGTCTTATGAGATTTAAGAAGTTGTTTAAGCTAAGCCTAAAGTCCATTAAGTTCTAATTAAAATAATCTAGTCCCTTAAAGCCCATCAAGCCCACATGCATATGTATCACAAAGTGGGTTTAGAATACTTACCTGGCAGGCTTGGGCCAAAGGCGCAGGTGCCATGCCGAGAAAACCATCCTGTATTGTTTATAAACATACAAGTTTCAGAAACCTATCCCTTAAAAAAACATTTTGAGCCTAGAAACCCAGAGTGTGTAATCATTTTAAAGTCATTAAGCAGTTTAAATGATTTATCCAAAACATGCAAAATAATAAAAAAAATAATCTTAGGAGGCCTTATTACAACTGAACAATTAAAACCAAAATAAAATAAAAAAATAATTCAAGTTCATCTAGTCCATAATTTCACTGCATGGCCACCTCGAGTCCATCCGGCTCCACATCCACGATCTACGAGTCACCTGAAAAATATTAAAGGAAAAGGTGAGTCACCTAGACTCAGTGTGTAACCCTTTTCCCGGTTTAATGCAACAACATACACAATTTATAACAATTTAACATGCACAAAATTATGCACCCAACCTAGCCATCCGAACACCTTTCTCTACCCCGTGTGGTCCAAACCACTGGTGGTGCCAAACCACTGGTGACTTATAGTCACGATACTCATCAATAATTGTGGTGCCAAACCACTGGTGGGGCCAACCCACGTGTGATACCAAATCACTGGCGTCGATCCCATAATATAATCCGTGGGGCCAACCCACTGTGGTGCTAAGCCACTAGGACGAGACGCTATGAGGTGCCAAACCTCTAGAGGTGCCAAACCTCTCGTGACCGTAGTCACAAAATGTGGTACCAATCCACCGTGTCCGCCGACACGAATATTACTTCCCCTCCTCTCATTCAACCCAAAACAATCAATAATATGCATATAACAGGAATCATGCCCACACATTTATTTAACAACATACCAAATACGTCATGCTTCCCAAAAGCATCATTAAGTAACTCATAGTATCAAGGACTTACCGGATTCCTTGCCTATACCATGATTGTATAAAATCCAATTCTACACAATCCAATTTAGTGTAATATATTCAGCACATTAATTAATTATTAAGTGTGTATGTACACACATGTTACTATCGATAGTCCCAAAATCCCGATAAATCAATCGGCCTTTCAAGATCTTCCTTGCCCCTATATTCGACCATACATGAGAGTTAGTGACATGGCCTATTCGGCCAAACCTCATAAATTCAAAGGGTTACACTCCACCCTTACCTTACAAATGATTCGGTTTCCTACCAAATCCCGAGCCAAACAATGATTCACCTCTGACAATCAGCCACACCTTAAGACACAAAACAATTAGCCTCCCAAGCCTTCGGCTTAACGAATAACTAAAGGAAAAAGATTACTAAATCAATTCCTTACCAACACTTACCTTCCTCTTAAACCGATTGGGGAAAAAGAGAGCACCCTTTGCTTTGATATTCGGCCAAAACTACAGCAAATAGGGAGGGGGTTTCAGCTAAAGAGAAACAAAAGAGATGCTGGAATTTTGAATAATTGTCGGCAATTTGTCTAAGGAAATTTTGGCAGCAAGGTAGTAGGGATTCGACTAATGGAGGAAGAAAAGAAAAGAAAATATGTAGGGAAATCAATGGTGGTTTTCGCTAAGTAAAAGAAGAGAATGTGGAAAATTTTGAAGGATTTCCTAGGGAAATTTGGCAAGAAGAGAGGAAAAAGAAGAAGAAATAGTTGTGGAATTTTTGGGCACTTCTTGTTGTACAAAAATCAATTTTGAACAACCCCCAAGGAGTCCCAATGCTCGCTAATTCCTCCTTTTAGGTGATAAATTCCAGCTTTTATTTATCACAAAATAAAGCAAAATTATCCTACATTTAATCCCTTATTCACCTTCAACAATTAATAGCAATTAAACTACTAATAATCCCCTTCCAAATTGAATTTTTGCAAAATAAAACCTTATCTTTATCAATTTAAAGAGTCCACACTCATGCCAATTCTTTTTCTCCTTCACGCCAGCAACAAGGAGGAAAAAAAATAAAAACCAAACAGTTGCTGCTACCTGGGTTCGAACCTGGAACCCCACTGTAGCCCCCCTCTTCCAACGCCTTTGCCACTTCTCCCAATCTGACTTTCATGTCAAATATCCTCACAGTTTATTTATAAAGCCTTCAAACCTGGCCCTTACTCCTTTAACGCAAAAAACCCAAAAATAACACTCCTTGCATCCCTTGCATTTCGAACCCGAGACCTTCGTGCCAACACCCTTAAGTGGAGCCCCAAGCCACTCCGCCCACCTGCCTTTCCTTATTTAATTATAAGACCTTCCTAGGCCTAACGCCCAAAAAGCCCACAAGGAAAAAATATTTCCTCCTTGTATCTCCTATGGATCGAACCCAAGACCTCACTTGCCAACCACACGCTACCAGCCACTGCACCAGAACCATTCTTGTGTCATAATTCGCCCAAATTTTATTTAAGCCCTAACTTCACCTAGCTCCCTCCTTTAAAACACTTAGGAAGAAATTTTTTTTTAAATTTGGGTCAGGCCTAGCTCGGGTTATTTTTTTTTTTAGACCCTAAAACATGCCAAATAAAATCATACTCTTTATTTCTTCAAGCACACAAGGGAAATTAATTAAATTTTTAACAACCCCTAATTTAGGGTGTTACAATTCTAGCCCCCTTAAAAATAATTTCATCCTCGAAATTACTTACTATCGTTCATCCGTATAGTCTAACTCACTACACTACGCTATTGCTGCGCACTCTGATCTTAATAAAACTATCATATCTAACGATTGCGATTTAATCTGATTAAGAAGTTTTATGTATTTTTAAAAAAAATTTGTTTCACTGATTATCCGCGAAGAAATTTTATGAAGAGAGTTTAATAGAGATTCTTTCGATCAATCAATGTTTTAGGTCCTCTATCCTAGTTCACACAGGGAAGCACATCCATTCCTTAATACCTTTCATACATACTCACTCTTTTGGGCATTTCTGTCCGTTTCTATCCCAGGGGTATTTTCGTCATTTTCCTATAGGGGTATTTTCGTAATAAACCAGAGAATTTTAAAACTTTACTAAATCAGGACATTTTGAAATTTCCCAAAACTGGTGGGTATCTCTGAAAATTTTATAAAATTAAAGGTACGGTAGGATTTTGGAATCCAAGGGTATTTTGGTAATTTTGTCAATCAAGGGTAATTTTGTAAATTTCCAAAGTCAGGGTATTGTTTTGAAATACAAAATTTTGGATACTTTTGCAAAGTAAGAGAATTTTATTGAAATCGGGGTAGTACAGTAATTTTAAAGACCAAGGGCATTTTCGTAATTTTGCCACTAGGGGCATTTTGGTAATTTTGATAAATTAAGAATATTTTGAAAATTTTCCAGAAATAAATTTTTGTTTCTATTTAAGGGGTACTTTAATAATTTTAAAACTAGAGTTTTTCCGTAAAACATGGCTAATCCCTTCCGGGTTTTATTTATGGTGTTTAGCCTATGACCGAGTCCTCTTGGTTAGGGTGAATCGAAGCTACGCACTGTAGGATTCTGCAAGAGGAGGTGAGTCACGAGGACTGCTTAAGTACCAAGCTCTTCCGGATCCAATCCTAGACATGTGCACCAGGGTTACCACACCCTAACTCGACGACTTGGTCGTAGGTTTGTTTAATTAAGCCATTAAAGTCTTATGTGATTTGTTGGAGTAACCTAGTCCTAAGGTTTAAAGCACTTATCATACTAACTACGTTCCATACCTACCCTTCTACAAATAATAATCCACACAGAAGTCAGAAGTACTTACCTGGGCGGATTGGTGCCGGAGACTCGGTGCCATGCTGTTCAAGCCAAAACAGTTTCTCAAAACATCATAATAAGGCCTATTATCCAAAAACCAAACATTTTGGGCCTTGGGCCCCCCACAGCAGAGTTTTGAACTGGGCTCTGATACCAATTATGTAACACCCCAAACCCGGCCCAAACGTTACGACCGAATTTGGTATGTTACAGAGAAAACATTTTGGAAACCCTTGTTTAGCCGATTTAATTTAAGGTAAAAGATTTTATCTTGTTTTTAAAAGAACAGTTGAGATGTATAAGAAAATGATACTTAGGTCATTTAAAAACATATTGGGTCAGATTGTTACCGATTTCAGATGTACCAGATGGCACAGAAAACATTTTTACGTTTGATTTAATAAAACTTGTGTAATCATTTTAAAGTCATTAAACAGTTTAAATGATTTATCCAAAACATGCAAAATAATAAAAAAAATAATCTTAGGAGGCCTTATTACAACTGAACAATTAAAACCAAAATAAAATAAAAAAATAATTCAAGTTCATCTAGTCCATAATTTCACTGCATGGCCACCTCGAGTCCATCCGGCTCCACATCCGCGATCTACGAGTCACCTGAAAAATATTAAAGGAAAAGGTGAGTCACCTAGACTCAGTGTGTAACCCTTTTCCCAGTTTAATGCAACAACATACACAATTTATAACAATTTAACATGCACACAATTATGCACCCAACCTAGCCATCCAAACACCTTTCTCTACCCCGTGTGGTACCAAACCACTGGTGGTGCCAAACCACTGGTGACTTATAGTCACGATACTCATCAATAATTGTGGTGCCAAACCATCGGTGGGGCCAACCCACGTGTGATACCAAATCATGGCGCCGATCCCATAATATAATCCGTGGGGCCAACTCTTTGTGGTGCTAAGCCATCGGGACGAGATGCTATGAGGTGCCAAACCTCCTGAGGTGCTAAACCTCCGTGACCGTAGTCACAAAACGTGGTACCAAACCATTGGTGTCCATCGACACGAATATTACTTCCCCCTCCTCTCATTCAACCCAAAACAATCAATAATATGCATACAACAGGAATCATGCCTACACATTTATTTAACAACATACCAAATACGTCATGCTTCCCAAAAGCATCATTAAGTAACTCATAGTATCAAGGACTTACCAGATTCCTTGCCTATACCATGATGGTATAAAATCCAATTCTACACAATCCAATTTAGTGTAATATATTCAGCACATTAATTAATTATTAAGTGTGTATGTACACACCTGTTACTATCGATAGTCCCAAAATCCCGATGAATCAATCGGCCTTTCAAGATCTTCCTTGCCTCTATATTCGGCCATACATGAAAGTTAGTGACATGGCCTATTCGGCCAAACCTCATAAATCCAAAGGGTTACACTCCACCCTTACCTTATAAATGATTCGGTTTCCTACCAAATCCCGAGCCAAACAATGATTCGCCTCTGACAATCGGCCACACCTTAAGACACAAAACAATTAGCCTCCCAAGCCTTCGGCTTAACGAATAACTAAAGGAAAAAGATTACTAAATCAAATCCTTACCAACACTTACCTTCCTCTTAAACCGATTGGGGAAAAAGAGAGCACCCTTTGCTTTGATATTCGGCCAAAACTATAGCAAATAGGGAGGGGGTTCGGCTAAAGAGAAACAAAAGAGATGCTGGAATTTTGAATAATTTTTGGCAATTTGTCTAAGGAAATTTCGGCAGCAAGGTAGTAGGGATTCGACTAATGGAGGAAGAAAAAGAAAAGAAAAGATGTAGGGGAAATCAATGGTGGTTTTGGCTAAGTAAAAGAAGAGAATGCTGGAAAATTTTGAAGGATTTCCTAGGGGAAATTTGGCAGCAGCAGAGGAAAAAGAAGAAGAAATAGTTGCTGGAATTTTTTGGGCACTTCTTGCTGTACAAAAATCAATTTTGAACAGCCCCCCAAGGAGTCCCAATGCTGGCCAATTCCTCCCTTTTAGGTGATAAATTCCAGGTTTTATTTATCACAAAACAAAGCAAAATTATCCTACATTTAATCCCTTATTCACCTTCAACAATTAATAGCATTTAAACTACTAATAATCCCCCTTCCAAATGAATTTTGCAAAATAAAACATTATCTTTAACAATTTAAAGAGTCCACACTCATGCCAATTCTTTCTCTCCTTCACGCCAGCAGCAAGGAGGAAAAAAAATTAAAACCAAATAGTTCTTTGCACACTGGTTCAACCGAACCCCACCGCAGCCCTCTTCCAATGCCCTTGCCACTTCTCCCAATCTGACTTTCATGTCAAATATCCTCACTGTTTATTTATAAAGCCTTCAAACCTGGCCCTTACTCCTTTAACGTAAAAAACCCAAAAATAACACTCCTTGCGTCCCTTGCATTTCGAACCCGAGACCTTCGTGCCAACACCCTTAAGTGGCACCCCAACCCACTCCGCCCACCTACCTTTCATGTCATAAAGCCTACTTATTTAATTATAAGGCCTTCCTAGGCCTAACGCCCAAAAAGCCCACAAGAAAAAAATATTTCCTCCTTGTATCTCCCATGGATCGAACCCAAGACCTCGCTTGCCAGCCACACGCTACCAGCCACTACACCAGAACCATTCTTGTGTCATAATTCGCCCAAATTTTATTTAAGCCCTAACTTCACCTAACTCCCTCCTTTAAAACACTTAGGAAGAAATTTTTTTTAAAATCTGGGTCAGGCCTAGCTCGGGTTATTTTTTTTAGACCCTAAAACATGCCAAATAAAATCATACTCTTTATTTCTTCAAGCACACAAGGGAAATTAATTAAATTTTTAACAACCCTAATTTAGGGTGTTACAGCAGAGTTTTGAACCAAGCTCTGATACCAATTTTGTAACACCCCAAACCCGCCCAAACATTACAAACGGATCTGGTATGTCACTAGAAAAATTCTGTAAAACATGTCGTAATTTCAGAAAATATTTTTCTGAAGTTTAATCTTTATTCGGAAAAATGAATAGTTGATGCTTAGATAAAATATGGCTTCATGAATTAAAAGCTCAAGTTTAAACTCAGCCTTAGTTCGATTAACATGAACAATTTTAAATAACTAAAAGTAATAAAAGCCCATAATAAAACAAAATATAAAACTAGTGGCCCATGGCCTTATTACAAAAATATTCAAAACCCACTGATTTAAATATTAAAATAACTAAACAATGAGAAATCCTTTGCTGAATCTCGAGACTCTCTCACATGGCCACCTCGCGCTCCTCTTCAGCCCGGTCCGATGCACTAGGTGCTACCTAAAAATGTTAATTAATTGATTGAGTTGCGAGACTCAGTGTGCAACCTTCATGCACCATTAGATTTGGGCCTCAGCCCCACAGGTCAGAATAATCAGATTAATATACATACAAAAATTATTCAAGCCCAACCTAGAGCCTATGTTTCCATCCACTACACGCCACCCGTACCAGCCATTCACACTATTGGGGATTTTTACAATCAACCCACACCGCTACACGCCTTGATAGCAGTCGTGCTGCTCATCATCAGATCATGGCCATAGCCACTACAACAGGTCCTGGCAAAAGCCGCTACAACAGGTCACGATAAAAATTGCTACAACAGATCACGAAAAAAGTCGCTACAACATATAACTTCCTCCTTTAATCAAACCCAACCCATGCAATCACAGAAAAATCAATATACCTATATCATATAAACAGAATGTTCACTGACCTGGAGATTTGCTTTTACCCTCTTTGGGCTTCCATCATTATGCCGGGATTTCAACATTTATCAAAACATATAAAACTTATAAACATGTATTTAGCAAGCAGATCTAGATGGTGGGGAAGTGTTACACACTTGATATCGTGA
The DNA here is from genome assembly GCA_025506655.1 of Gossypium rotundifolium. Classification (NCBI taxonomy): domain Eukaryota; kingdom Viridiplantae; phylum Streptophyta; class Magnoliopsida; order Malvales; family Malvaceae; genus Gossypium; species Gossypium rotundifolium. The sequence goes on along the minus strand of CP106734.1, from coordinate 135,516,337 downwards.
AATCCACTATTCTTAATCGATATCCTTGTTATCCTGATCTACAACTTTGCTCAAAAAGCCGAAAAGATGTGAAAATAGGGCCTCCCTATATTCAACCATGGTTAGTGTTCTACCCGATTTCATATATTTAAAAATAAACCAATCTCCTTACCTTGAAATCTCGAAAGCAACACGACTTGAGTGTTACTGATCCTTGACTTAGAGATCTAAGCGTTAGACTCCTCTTCAGATCCCAAAAATACCTAAAATAAGAGAAAACAATAGATTAGTCGCTAAATAGCCATTCGACTACAAACTATAAAAAGCCGAAAAAGATTTGGTTTTCCTCCAAATCAATACTTACCTAAATTTTCCTTCAGATTTCGGCACAAGTAGGCGCCCCAGAGTGATTTCGGCACACACAGAAGACTAGATCTCACGATTTCGGCTTTTATAAAAATCCCAGAAAAGATGAACAAGAAGAAGATTTCAGCTACAAGAACAAACAAAAGTGTAGTTTCGACTTTTAGTGAATGGGAGAAGAATAACAATGGAGATCAGATGTAACATCCTAAATTTTTGGGCCTATGCGTTTAATGGGTGAATATGTGGAATGAGTTAATTTAAGTGTTAGGGGTCCAAATTGGGCTCAGGCTTAGGCAGATGCCTTGATTAAAATTATTTGTTTGGGCATTATAGGGTTTAAAAGGTAGTATCTATGTTTAAAATACCAAAGTGGGCTTGTGGCCCAATCTTAGGAGGTGACGCCACACAAGGGTGTAAGGGGCCCAAATTTAAGTTTCATGGAGCCCAATTCTTTTAATTTAAGTTAGCTAAATTTTGGGCATTAGGATTACGTGGAGTGGATGGCAACAAGGCTAAAATTTAGGGGTTTTAATGTTTAAAATATGTGGATAATAAGCGAGATAAAGGCTATTATTTAGGAATTTATTTTATGTGGATAATAAGCGAGATAAAGGCTAAGATCTAGGATTTTTATGATTAAAATATGTGGATAATATATTGATAAAGGAGGGAGGAGTTAGAGATAATTAAGTCTCTTTTAGATGAGCTAGTAGATTAAGATAAAGGAGAAAAGTTAGGAATTTATCTACAAAGAGAGTGATGGCCAAGAATCCATCATTTGAGAGGAGTAAAGAAACCACCACTACATGGTAAAGGGTTGCAATTTCCTATAAATAGGGGCTAGCTCCTTATTTACGACATTAAATCCTCTCTCTTTGTACCAAAATTCCTTAGCTTCTTTTCTCCAAATTTCTTTCCCAATTTCTCTAAAAGTCAGAAAACTCCATTATTCTCTTCTTTCTTCTAAAAGCCAAAACTCCATTATTCTCTTCTTTCTTCTAAAAGCCAAAACTCCATTATTCTCTTTTTTCTTCTAAAAAAAACTCCATTAAACTCCATTATTCTCTTCCTTCTCTAAAAGTCAAATCTCTATAGTTTTTATTTTATTCATCCTATTTGAGAAATTGTTCTATACTTCCGTCATTTAAATCCTCTATTGACATTGTCGAATTCTCTCCCTAGTACTAGCCGAATCTCCTAAGTTAAGGTAAGAGTAGATTTTTGATTAGTTCTCATAATCTATTCCTGATTTTTAAAAAGGCAAAAGCCGAAAGCTAATAGTTTAATGGTTTATGATGGGCGGCAAGTCGGGATTTGAAGGAAGCCTAGTCGACTAGATGTAAAAGCCGAAATTCATAAGTCTCCAATTTTGGGATTTTTAAGGTAAGAAGATTTTCCTAGATTTCTATTAGATTTCATCATTATATACAAGATTTTAACTTTATAAGGAGGATTAACAATTAAATATTATTATAGTAACTCTGATAAGGATTTATGATGGAATTAAATATGGATCAGGCAAAAGAAAGAATCCCTAAGTTTAAGAAACGAGCAATATCTACTGTTCAAAATTGGCCAATTGGTTGTGGACCGGCTTCTGAACAACACCTTAGGCAGATAGTAGTTGTGTCGACTAAGGATAGCGTCGATTTCGAAAGCCTCATTTTATCGGTAATAAGTGTGTAGATTCTTGACACATAAGCTTTGTTATATTATATGTATGTTATGGGCTAAAAGTCAGAAAAGGTGTGTAGATCTCTATCACACTAGTTAATCTGAATTATATGTATGTTATGGGCTAAAAGCCAGAAAATGAGGCTGTATGAACAGTCGTATTACCCAGAAAAGGTAGGCAAGGGATGCCAGGTACGTAATCATTGAAACTTCTCTATGTGTATCGAAGTATGTAAGAATATGTGATCTATTTAGATAGTTTAATGTTCTGATTCTTGCATGTATGCATGGGATGGGATTGATTGATTTACGGAAGGGGAGGTGTCGTGAGGCGATCGGTGGCATTGCCACATAGGTCACATAGTGATCGGTCTTTATGATGACAAAAGATAGCTATCGATATATTATTAAGGTCGCACAGCGATCGATGGCTTCACCACATAGGTCACATAGTGATCAGTCTTTATGACAGGCAGCACAACTGTCGATATGGTGTGTAGCAAATGGAGGGTTGATTGTAGAAATCCCCACGGTGTGATGGTTGGTACAGGGTGTGTAGAGGATGGACTCATAGGTTTGGGATGGGCTATGTTGCATATTTTGTTACCCTTGTATACGGGCCAAGGCTCATAATGTGTTTGTGGGCCTCAAGCCTTTTATGTGTTCTCGGATTTGCACATCGAGTCTTGGTGACTCAACCTTTATTTTTCCCAACATTTCAGGTGAGCAGTAGATCGTGAACATGGGAGCCGAGGCGGACTCGAGGGCCATCAAGTTTTATTTCTACAAATTATTTCGGGATTTCTTTAAGTTTATTTTATTTTTATTTGGGATTTTTTTAAGGCCCCTAGTTTTTATTCAACTAAGAAGTTTTCAATGTTATGCAACTTATAAATTTTATGTCAAGGTTTATTTATACTTAATAATACTAATATAAGATTTTATTTTTAAAATGTCACTTATTTACTCTAATAATGTCTAATTAACTTACGACTTCCAAAACCAATAAGGCAAAAGTTTTCAATGTACAAGCCGTGACATGCCAGATCCAGTCGAAACGCATGGGCCAGGTTTGGGGTGTTACATCAAAAGATTCGGCTAATAGGAAATTTCAAAGAAAGAAGAAAGGGTGAAGGAGGTGGTGATTTTTGGCTTTTGGAAGAAAGAAGGCTTAAGAACGTTTTCGGCTTTTTGAAAGAAAGTTGACAAAAATTGTGAAAGGAGAGACTGAGAATTTCGACACAAAGAATGAAGAAAAGAGTAGGGTTCAAATGATGAAATTGAAGAGATATCCTCTCTATTTAAAGAGAATTTTGGCACCCCCTAGACTTGAAAATTCGGCCAACATTGCACTCAGCAGATAAATCCTATCTTTTCTCTCCTTATCCTCATCTGACTACTCATCAACAGTGTCATGGATGACACTACCTCTTCCTTCCTTTATCACCACATTATCTCCCTTATTATCACATTAAATAAATTCCTAAATTTCCTCCCATATCTTCCATATTATCAACTATAATATTTACATTATCCCATTTACATAAATCCACCTATTTTTGAGCCTTGTTGCCATCCAACTCCACCTAATCCTAATGCCAAAAATTAGCTAACTTAAATCAAAGGAATTAGGCTCCTTGAACTTAAATTTGGGCCCCTTACTCCCTGGTGTGGCGTCACCTCCTTATTCCCCAAATGGTGCTACTGACCACTGGGCCACAAGCCCATTTTGATTTTTAAACACAGGTACTACCTTTTAAGTCCTATAATGCCCAAACAGATAATTTTAATCAAGGCCTCTGCCTAAGCCTGAGCCCAATTTGGACCCCTAACACTTAAATTAACTCATTACACATATTCACCCATTAAACGCATAGGCCCAAAAATTTAGGATGTTACACCTCTACCCCCTTAAAGAAATTTCGTCCTCGAAATTTCCAACTAACTAGTAATCATACTACCTAAATCTCACCACTGCCACAAGACTCCAATTCTAAAGCCAAAATAAACACTTCTGCCCCCTTGTTCCTAAGTCGCTCTGACACAGACTTTTGGGCTCCTATGCCCATACCAACTTCAGCAACTCTCTCTAACACCCTTAACACCACCTGCGACAGCACATCGTCATCGCCCGTCTGGTTCTAAAATTCCACCTCCATAACTGGTGGAACTGGTATCTCATTTCCAGATCCATGGCCAGATCCTACAGGTTCTAACACAGTCATCCTGCCCCTACTACGACCATGCGGCGGGCGTCCTTTACCCTTGTACTCATTCTTCCTATCGATGTTTATCTGATTAGAAATTTTTTGAATCATTAATTATTTCCACTGATTATCCACGAACAGTTTTATGAAAAGTACTTTCGATAGTAATTCTTTCGAATTCGATCCTATCTACAGTTTAAGTATCAAGTTTACTTCATAATTCTGGAACCCACATACATTCACACATCAACATACAGACAACATCCATGAATTTACATTCAAGGGGTATTTTTGTCATTTTTCTACCTAGGGGTCTTTCTGTAATTTCATCCTATAGGGTTTTTTTGTAATTTGACAGAATAGAGTTTCTGGGTAATTTTCGAGGTAAAGGTATATTTTAAAATAGGGGTATTTTTGGGAATTTTGATTCTAAAAGAGATAGTGGCATTTTGGTGATTGATATTCTTATTTGTTGTTGTGTGTGTGTGTGTTTTTCAAAAAGGGAGTCCATTGGTATTTACACAAATTCCGTTGATTTTTTAACCCAGGTATTTCTTATACATCTAGGAGTTTCTGGGTAAATTTGCAAAGCATGGGTATTTTGGTAATTTTACAATCTGGGGTATTTCAGTAATTTTACAAAATAAGGGTATTTTGGTAATTTTGTAAGTTGGGGTATTTTGGTAATTTTGCAAATCAGGGGTATTTCGGTAATTTTATAATTTGGGGGTATTTTGGTAATTTTGCAAATTAGGGATATTTTGGTCATTTTACAAATTAGGGGTAATTTAGTAATTTTACAAATAAGGGATATTTTGGTCATTCTACAAATCAGGGATATTTTGGTCGTTTTACAAATTAGGGGTAATTTAGTAATTTTTTAAAAAATAGAGTGGCTAGTCCCTTTCAGGTTTTAATTATAACTTTTGGCCTATTAACAAATCCTCGTGGCTAAGGTGAATGACCACTTGTGCACTGTAGGATTCAAATAAGAGAGTTGAGTCACTAGGATTGCTTAAGTACTGTGCTCTTGGGATCCAATCCTAGACATGCGTATACCTGTTGCCACACCCTAACCTAGCGATTTGTTCATGGGTTTGTTTGGATAGATTAAGTCTTATGAGATTTAAGAAGTTGTTTAAGCTAAGCCTAAAGTCCATCTAGTTCTAATTAAAATAATTTATGTCCCTTAAAGCCCATCAAGCCCACATGCATATATATCACAAAGTGGGTTTAGAATACTTACCTGGCAGGCTTGGGCCGAAGGCGCAAGTGCCATGCCGAGAAAACCATCCTGTATTGTTTATAAACATACATGTTTCAGAAACCTATCCTTTAAAAAAATATTTTGAGCCCAAAAACCCCAGAGCTGAGTTTTGAACCGGGCTCTGATACCAATTTTGTAACACCCCAAACTCGGCCCAAACATTACAATCGGATCTGGTATGTCACTAGAAAAATTCTGTAAAACATGTCGTAATTTCAGAAAATATTTTTCTAAAGTTTAATCTTTTATTCGGAAAAAATGAATAGTTGACAGTTTAGATAAAATATGCCTTTATGAATTAAAAGCTCAAGTTTAAACTGAGGCCTTAGTTCGATTAACATGAACAATTTTAAATAACTAAAAGTAATAAAAGCCCATAATAAAACAAAATATAAAACTACTGGCCCATGGCCTTATTACAAAAATGTTCAAAACCCACTGATTTAAATATTAAAAATAACTAAACAATGAGAAATCCTTTGCTGAATCCCGAGACTCTCTCGCATGGCCACCTCGCGCCTCTCTCCAGCCCGGTCTGATGCACTAGGTGCTGCCTGAAAATGTTAATTAATTGGTTGAGTCGCAAGACTCAGTGTGCAACCCTCATGCACCATTAGATTAATATACATACAAAAATTATGAAAGCCCAACCCAAAGCCTATGTTTCCACCCACTACACACCACCCGTACCATCCATTCACACCATTGGGGATTTCTACAATCAACCCACACCGCTACACGCCTTGATAGCAGTCGTGCTGCTCATCATCAGATCATGGCCATAGCCACTACAACAGGTCACGGCAAAAGCTGCTACAACAGGTCACGGTAAAAACCGCTATAACAAATCACGGAAAAAGTCGCTACAACATATTAACTTCCTCCTTTAATCAAACCCAACCCATGCAATCACAGAAAAATCAATATACCTATATCATATAATTAGAACATTCATTGACCTGGAGATTTCCTTTTACCCTCTTTGGGCTTCCATCGTTATGCCGAGATTTCGACATTTATCAAAACATATAAAACTTATAAACATGTATTTAACAAGCAGATCTAGATGGTGGGGAAGAGTTACACACCTGATATCGTGAAATCCACTATTCTTAATCGATATCCTTGTTATCCCAATCTACAACTTTGCTCAAAAAGCCGAAAAGATGTGAAAATAGGGCCTCCCCTATATTCGGCCATGGTTAGTTTTCTACCCGATTTCATATATTTAAAAATAAACCAATCTCCTTACCTTGAAATGTCAAAAGTAACACGACTTGAGTGTTACTGATCATTGACTTAGAGATCTGAGCGTTAGACTCCTCTTCAGATCCCAAAAATACCGAAAATAAGAGAAAATGATAGATCAGTCACTAAATAGCCATTCGGCTAGAGACTATGAAAAGCCAAAAAAGATTTGGTTTTCCTCCAAATCAATACTTACCTAAAGTTTCCTTCAGATTTTGGCACTAGTAGGCGCCCCAGAGTGATTTTGACACATAGAAGACTAGATCTCACGATTTCGACTTTTATAAAAATCCCGAAAAAATGAACAAGAAGAAGAATTCGGCTACAAGAACAAACAATAGTGTAGTTTCGACTTTTAGTGAATGGGAGAACAACAATGGAGATCAAAAGATTTGGCTAATTGGAAATTTCAAAGAAAGTAGAAAGGGTGAAGAAAGTGTTGATTTTCGACTTTTAGAAGACAGAAGGCTTAAGAAATTTTTTTGCTTTTTGAAAGAAAGTTGACAGAAATTGTGGAGGGAGAGATTGAGAATTTTGGCACAAAGAATGAAGAAAAGAGTAGGGTTCAAATACTGAAATTGAAGAGATATCCTCTCTATTTAAAGAGAATTTCGGCACCCCCCTAGAGTTGGAAATTCGGCCAACATTGCACTCAGCTGATAAATCCTATCTTTTCTCTCCTTATCCTCATCTGACTACTTATCCACAGTGTCATGGATGACACAACCTCTTCCTTCCTTTATCACCACATTATCTCCCTTATTATCACATTAAATAAATTCCTAAATTTCCTCCCTTATCTTCCATATTATCAACTATAATATCTACATTATCCCATTTACATAAATCCTCCTATTTTTGAGCCTTGTTGCCGTCCAAATCCACCTAATCCTAATGCCAAAAATTAGATAACTTAAATCAATGGAATTAGGCTCCTTGAACTTAAATTTGGGCCCCTTACTCCTGGTGTGGCGTCACCCCCTTATTCCCCAAATGGCGCTACTAACCACTGGGCCACAAGCCCATTTTGATTTTTAAACACAGGTACGACCTTTTAAGTCCTATAATGCCCAAATAGATAATTTTAATCAAGGCCTCTGCCTAAGCCTGAGCCCAATTTGGACCCCTAACACTTAAATTAACTCATTACACATATTCACCCATTAAACGCATAGGCCCAAAAATTTAGGATGTTACACCTCTACCCCCTTAAAGAAATTTCGTCCTCGAAATTTCCAACTAACTTGTAATCATACTACCTAAATCTCACAACTCTGCTTTCGCTGCGCACTCCAATTCTAAAGCCAAAATAAACACTTTTGCCCCCTTGTTCCTAAGTCGTTCCGGCACAGACTTTCGGGCTCCTGTGCCCATACCAGCCTCAGCAACTCTCTCTAAAACCCTTAACACCGTCTGCGACACCACATCGTCACCGCCCGTCTGATTCTAAAATTCCACCTCCACAACTGGTGGAACTGGTATCTCATTTCCAGATCCATGGCCAGATCCTACAGGTTCTAACACAGTCATTCTACCCCTACCACGACCACGCGGCGGACGTCCTCTACCTCTTGTACTCATTCTTCCTATCGACGTTTATCTTATTAGAAATTTTATGAATCATTAATTCTTTCCACTAATTATCCACGAACAATTTTATGAAAAGTACTTTCGATAGTAATTATTTCGAATTCGATCCTATCTACAGTTTCAGTATCAAGTTTACTTCATAATTCTAGAACCGACATACATTCACACATCAACATACAGACAACATCCATGAATCTACATTCAAGGGGTATTTTTGTCATTTTACTACCCAGGGTCTTTCCGCAATTTCATCCTACAGGGTTTCTTTGTAATTTGACAGAATAGAGTTTCTGGGTATTTTTCGAGATAAATGTATATTTTAAAACAGGGGTATTTTTGGGAATGTTGATTTTAAAAGAGATAGTGGCATGATTGATGTTCTTATTTGTTGTTGTGTGTGTGTGTGTGTGTGTTTTCGAAACGGGAGTCCATTGGTATTTGCACAAATTCTGTTGATTTTGTAACCCTGGTATTTCTTATAAATCTAGGAGGTTCTGTGTAAATTTACAAAGCATGGGTATTTTGGTAATTTTACAATCTAGGGTATTTCGATAATTTTACAAAATAGGGGTATTTAGGTAATTTTGCAATCTGGGGTATTTTGGTAATTTCCCAAATCAGGGGTATTTCGGTAATTTTACAATTCGAGGTATTTTGGTAATTTTACAAATTAGGGATATTTTGGTCATTTTACAAATTAGGGGTAATTTAGTAATTTTACAAATAAGGGATATTTTGGTCAGTTTACAAATCAGGGATATTTTGGTCATTTTACAAATTAGGGGTAATTTAGTAATTTTGAAAAAAATAGGGCGGCTGGTCCCTTTCGGGTTTTAATTATAACTTTTGGCCTATTAACAAATCCTCGTGGCTAAGGTGAACAGTCACTGCGCACCAGGTAGGATTCCAGCGAAGAGGAGGTGAGTCACTAGGACTGCTTAAGTACCAGGCTCTTCCGGATCCAATCCTAGACATGCGTATGCCTGTTGCCACACCCTAACCTAGCTATTTGTTCACGGGTTTGTTTGGATAGATTAAGCCTTATGAGATTTAAGAAGTTGTTTAAGCTAAGCCTAATGTCCATTAAGTTCTAATTAAAATAATCTACGTCCCTTAAATCCCATCAAGCCCACATGCATATATATCACAAAGTGGGTTTAGAATACTTACCTGGCAGACTTGGGCCGAAGGTGCAGGTGCCATGCCGAGAAAACCATCCTGTATTGTTTATAAACATACAAGTTTCAGAAACCTATCCTTTAAAAAAAATATTTTGAGCCCAGAAACCCCAGAGCCGAGTTTTGAACCAGGCTCTGATACCAATTTTGTAACACCTCAAACTCGGCCTAAACATTACAACAGGATCTGGTATGTCCCTAGAAAAATTCTATAAAACATGTCGTAATTTCAGAAAATATTTTTCTAAAGTTTAATCTTTTATTCGGGAAAAATGAATAGTTGACAGTTTAGATAAAATATGCCTTTATGAATTAAAAGCTCAAGTTTAAACTCAAGCCTTAGTTCGATTAACATTAACAATTTTAAATAACTAAGAGTAATAAAAGCCCATAATAAAACCAAATATAAAACTAGTGGCACATGGCCTTATTACAAAAATGTTCAAAACCCACTGATTTAAATATTAAAATAACTAAACAATGAGAAATCCTTCACTGAATCCCGAGACTCTCTCGCATGGCCACCTCGCGCTCCTCTCCAGCCTGGTCCGATGCACTAGGTGCTGCCTGGAAATGTTAATTAATTGGTTGAGTCGTGAGACTCAGTGTGCAACCCTCATGCACCATTAGATTTGGGCCTTTGTAATATCCCGGGTTAGGGGCTATTTTTGTTATTGCATTGTTTGCATGTGTTTGGTTTGCAATATTGTTGTTCTTGTTGTTTTGGGCCTTAGTTGTAAGCCTAGTGTAAGCCAGAGTGGTGGGAAAAATTTTAGTTTTTAGGCTTAGGTGAGAGGAGCTAAAGGAGCTGGGGTTTATAAGTATTCTTTGGTGAATTTTAGCATAAGAAATGAGCTGGTGGAGTGGCAGGATAGGCGCCACTTGAGGCTTGTGGGTGTGACGCCACTGGCAAGGAGGAGGTCATGTGTTCAAGTTGCAGAATGCCCACATTTTGCTTCCATTTTGCCGGCATGGAGGGGAGAAGTTGTAGGCAGTTCAAACTCTGCCATAGACCAAGTCAAATACTTTGAATGGTGGGTGGAGAGTGAATTTAGGAGGTGGACTAGTTCAAACTAGTTTGAATGGGTGGTTGTGAGTGTTTGGGGAGTGGTGGCCGAATATTGAAGAGATTTTGGGGGAGTGGCCGGTTGGTAGGTGTAGTGGGAGTGTGCCGAATTTTACCTTGGCATTTTGGGTGTTGTTGGTCAAAAGTTTAGTAAGCCAAAATTCTTTCCTTTTTGTCAATAGCCTAAGCCGAACTTCAAGAAAAAAAACTCTTCCATTTTTGCTTCTTGAAACCGAAACCAAAAGCAACTCCACTTGCCGAATTTTGCACTTGTGCTTTCTACATTTTGTGTTTGTGGCCGAATTTTCTTTCCATTTCTTCTTCTATCTTCATTCGTGTAAACCGAAAGCACCCTCCCTCTATTCATCTTTTATTGTCTTTCTTTTCCAAAACTCCTTAGCCGATTGTCTCCATTTGTTTCTTCCCATTTCTCTTAAGCCGAAACCCTCTCAACTTGTCCCTTCAAACCTCTTTTTTCTTCTCTCAAACCCCATTACCGTAGCTTCTATTTCTTCTCACCTCTACTCTCCTTTCTTTCCACTCAAGCCGTACATAAATGTGTTAAACACCTTGGCCGAATCCTTTTTCCTTCTTGTTTAAGTGTTGGCCGAATCTTTCCTCTCCTAGTAGTTATCTTGTGGCCGATTTTTGTGTGTGGTAATAATATTGTTTGGTGGTTCAATCGCTTGAAAAAGGTGAGTTTTGGCCGAAAGGCCATCTCTTTTCTCCCTTGGTTGTTGTCGATTTCGGTTTGGTTAAAGCTGATGTTGGTTTTGATTGAAAGGAGTTAATTTTTGATTAATCATTTAGTTATACGGCCTTTGGATTCTGGAAGCAAGCAAGAGGAGTCTTCCTTCTCTGTTAATCATTGGTAAGTGGTGGTAAGAGGTTGCTTTAATGGTCTTTCTTTTAGAGTTTGTTAAGCCAAAGGCTTGTGAGACTAATTGTTTGTGTTTTAGGGGGAGGCCGATTGTCAGAGGAACCATTGTTGGTTCGGGTTTGGTAGAAAACCAAACCATTTGCAAGGTAAAGGTTTAATGTTAACCCTTTGGTTTATCTATTTTGGCCAAATGGTATAAGTGCTAATCTCATGTTTGCCCGATTCTAGGAGCAAGGTAATTGAGGGATTTAGACCGGTTCTTTGGGATTAAGCTTGCGTTTTAGCAGGTGTGTAAACTAACACACTTATTACTTAGTAATATATTTAATAAACCTGATTGTCTATTAAGATCAAAATAGTATGAGGATTGATATGATACCCGATGGGGTATGTGCATGGATTCGGGTAAGTCCGTTTCATTACAAGATCTGTAGTGATATATGATATCTTGATTTATGGTGTATGTATTATGAGATACCATATTAAGCATGTGAGCATGATTGCATGAGTTGCACGATTTGCATTAGTATGATATGTTATTGGGTGATATGAGAGGAGGGGGAATATGATATTCGTGTCTTTGGGACACCAGAGGTTTGGTACCTCCAGTGGTTTGGTACCACAGATTGATTATTGTGGCTTTGGGTCACCAGAGGTTTGGCACCTCTACGTCTCGTCCCAGTGGCTTAGCACCACAGTGGGTTGGCCCCACAGTTGATTTTACGGGATTGACGCTAGTGATTTGGTATCACACGATGGGTTGGCCCCATCATTCGATTCGTGACTGCGGTCACCAGTGATTTGGTATCACACTTGTGTCTTTGGGACACCAGAGGTTTGGCACCTTATCGCGACTCGTCCCTGTGGTTTAACGCCACCGTGGGTTGGCCCCACTACTGAGATACGGGATCGTCGCCAGTGATTTGGTATCACACGTGGGTTGGCCCCACAGATGGATTATTCGTGACTTTGGGTCACCAGTGGTTTGGCACCACATTGATGGATATCGTGACTTTGGGTCACCAGTGGCTTGGCACCACCAGTGGTTTGGTACCACACGGGGTAGAAAAGGAGTTACGGATGGTTAGGATCGGGTGCATTAATTGTATTGCTTTGTTATGGTGTGTGTTAGTATGTTGCATATACCGGGAGGGGGATTTATGCACTGAGTCTTGCGACTCACCTTCTCCCTTATCATTTCAGGTGACACTTAGATCGCGGACACGGAGCCGGGTGGACTCGAGGTGACCATGCCATGAATAAAAGTCAGATTTGCACTGATTTTAAACTTGGTACTTTACTTTATTTAATTTCATTTGATTTTGTTGGGATTGTAAAAGGCCTTTTTAAATTTTTACTTTGGTTATCTTTATGCTTAAATTTGATTTCAAATATGCCTTAACAAATTATTGGGTTATCTGTGATAAAACTTGGAAAGAATAGATTTTCAAAACCACGAAGCGACATGTTTTAAAACTTTACCATCGGGTATCACGTTGCAAATTAAAACGAATGTAACTCAAATGTGCTTTCAAACTTGAGAATAGCTTCTTACTAAGTCGAATAAAAAGGTTCAAATCAACACAAAGAAATTACTCGGATTTCCAAAGGTGACACATTTGTTTTACTTAAATGTATACTTAAGTTTTCAAAATTCCTGGGTTTTTAAGTACACTTTTTAAACAATCATGCTTAGGTTTTCTACAAGAACAAAACATACGAAAGAGTTTTCATCAGACTTTTAACCGGAAACCTAAACCTCTCAAATACATCTCCCCTGTAACATACCAGATTCAGTCGTGGTGTATTGACTGGGTTTGGGGTGTTATAGCCTTAGCCCCACGGGTCGGAATAATCAGATTAATATACATACAAAAATTATGCAAGCCCAACCCAAAGCCTATGTTTCCATCCACTACACGCCACCCGTACCAGCCATTCACTCCATTGGGGATTTTTACAATCAACCCACACCGCTACACGCCTTGATAGCAGTCATTCTGCTCATCATCAGATCATGGCCATAGCCACTACAACAGGTCACGACAAAAGCCGCTATAACAGGTCACGGTAAAAATCGCTACAACAGATCATGGCAAAAGCCACTACAACATATAACTTCCTCCCTTAATCAAACCCAACCCATGCAATCACAGAAAAATCAATATACCTATATCATATGATCAGAACGTTCACTGACCTGGAGATTTACTTTTACCCTTTTTGGGCTTCCATCATTATGTCAGGATTTCGACATTTATCAAAACATATAAAACTTATAAACATGTATTTAACAAGCAGATCTAGATGGTGGGGAAGTGTTACACACCTGATATCACGAAATCCACTATTCTTAATCGATATCCTTGTTATCCCGATCTACAACATTGCTCAAAAAGCTGGAAAGATGTGAAAATAGGGCCTCCCTATATTCGGCCATGGTTAGTGTTCTACCCGATTTCATATATTTGAAAATAAACCAATCTCCTTACCTTGAAATCCCGAAAGTAACACGATTTGAGTGTTACTGATCCTTGACTTAGAGATCTAAGCATTAGACTCCTCTTCAGATCCCAAAAATACCGAAAATAAGAGAAAACGATAGATTAGTCACTAAATAGCCATTCGACTAGAGACTATGAAAAGTCGAAAAAGATTTGGTTTTCTTCCAAATCAATACTTACCTAAAGTTTCCTTCAGATTTCGGCACAAGTAGGCACCCAGAGTGATTTTGGCACACACAGAAGACTAGATCTCACGATTTTAGCTTTTATGAAAATCCCGAAAAAGATGAACAAGAAGAAGATTTCAGCTACAAGAACAAACAAGAGTGTAGTTTTGGCTTTAAGTGAATGGGAGAAGAATAACAATGGGGATTAGAAAATTCCGCTAACAGGAAATTTCAAAGCAAGAAGAAAGGGTGAAGGAGGTGGTGATTTTCGGCTTTTAGAAGAAAGAAGGCTTAAAACGTTTTCGACTTTTTGAAAGAAAGTTAACAGAAATTGTGGAGGGAGAGACTGAGAATTTCGGCACAAAGAATAAAGAAAAGAGTAGGGTTCAAATGCCGAAATTGAATATATATCCTCTCTATTTAAAGAGAATTTTGGCACCCCCTAGAGTTGGAAATTTGCCCAACATTGTACTTAGCAGATAAATCCTATCTTTTCTCTCCTTATCCTCATCTAACTACTCGTCCACAGTGTCACGGATGACACTACCTCTTCCGTCCTTTATCACCACATTATCTCCCTTATTATCACATTAAATAAATTCCTAAATTTCCTCCCCTATCTTCCATATTATCAACTATAATATCTACATTATCCCATTTACATAAATCCTCCTATTTTTGAGCCTTGTTGCCGTCCAATTCCACCTAATCCTAATGCCAAAAATTAGCTAACTTAAATCAAAGGAATTGGGCTCCTTGAAATTAAATTTGGTCCCCTTACTCCCTGGTGTGGCGTCACCTCCTTATTCCCCAAATGGCGCTACTGACCACTGGGCCACAAGGCCATTTTGATTTTTAAACACAAGTACTACCTTTTAAGTCCTATAATGCCCAAACAGATAATTTTAATCAAGGCCTCTGCCTAAGCCTGAGCCCAATTTGGACCCCTAACACTTAAATTAACTCATTACACATTTTCACCCATTAAACGCATAGGCCCAAAAATTTAGGATGTTACACCTCTACCCCCTTAAAGAAATTTCGTCCTCGAAATTTCCAACTAACTAGTAATCATACTGCCTAAATCTCACCGCTCTACTTTCGCTGCGCACTCCAATTCTAAAGCCAAAATAAACACTTCTGCCCCATTGTTCCTAAGTTGCTCCGGCACAGACTTCCGGGCTCCTGTACCCATACCAGCCTCAGCAACTCTCTCTAACACCCTTAACACCACTTGCGACACCACATTGTCACCGCCCGTCTGGTCCTGAAATTTCACCTCCACAACTGGTGGAATTGGTATCTCATTTCCAGATCTATGGCCAGATCCTACAGGTTCTAACACAGTCATCTTACCCCTACCACGACCACGCGGCAGACGTCCTCTACGCGTTGTACTCATTCTTCCTATCGACGTTTATTTGATTATAAATTTTATGAATCATTAATTCTTTCCACTGATTATCCACGAACAATTTTATGAAAAGTACTTTCGATAGTAATTATTTTGAATTTGATCCTATCTACAGTTTCAGTATCAAGTTTACTTCATAATTCTAGAACCCACATACATTCACACATCAACATACAGACAACATCCATGAATCTACATTCAAGGGGTATTTTTGTCATTTTACTACCCAGGGTCTTTCCGTAATTTCATCCTACAGGGTTTCTTTGTAATTTGACAGAATAGAGTTTCTGGGTAATTTTCGAGATAAATGTATATTTTAAAACAGGGGTATTTTTGGGAATGTTGATTTTAAAAGAGATAGTGGCATGGTTGATGTTCTTATTTGTTGTTGTTGTTGTGTGTGTGTGTGTGTTTTCAAAACGGGAGTCCATTGGTATTTGCACAAATTCTGTTGATTTTGTAACCCTGGTATTTCTTATAAATCTAGGAGTTTCTGGGTAAATTTACAAAGCATGGGTATTTTGGTAATTTTACAATCTAGGGTATTTCGATAATTTTACAAAATAGGGGTATTTAGGTAATTTTGCAATCTGAGGTATTTTGGTAATTTTCCAAATCAGGGGTATTTTGATAATTTTACAATTCGGGGGTATTTTGGTAATTTTGCAAATTAGGGATATTTTGGTCATTTTACAAATTAAGGGTAATTTAGTAATTTTACAAATAAGGGATATTTTGGTCATTTTACAAATCAGGGATATTTTGGTCATTTTACAAATTAGGGGTAATTTAGTAATTTTACAAATAAGGGATATTTTGGTCATTTTACAAATCAGGGATATTTTGGTCATTTTACAAATTAGGGGTAATTTAGTAATTTTGAAAAAAAATAGGGCGGCTGGTCCTTTCGGGTTTTAATTATAACTTTTGGCTGTTAACAAATCCTTGTGGCTAAGGTGAGCGATCCATTGTGCACCGGTAGGATTCCAATGAAGAGGAGGTGAGCCACTAGGACTGCTTAAGTACCAGGCTCTTCCGGATCCAATCCTAGACATGCGTATGCCTGTTGCCACACCCTAACCTAGAGATTTGTTCACGGGTTTGTTTGGATAGATTAAGTCTTATGAGATTTAAGAAGTTGTTTAAGCTAAGCCTAAAGTCCATTAAGTTCTAATTAAAATAATCTACGTCCCTTAAAGCCCATCAAGCCCACATGCATATATATCACACAGTGGGTTTAGAATACTTACCTGGCAGACTTGGGCCGAAGGCGCAGGTGCCATGCCGAGAAAACCATCCTGTATTGCTTATAAACATACAAGTTTCAGAAACCTATCCTTTAAAAAAACATTTTGAGCCCAGAAACCCCAGAGCCGAGTTTTGAACCAGGCTCTGATACCAATTTTGTAACACCCCAAACCCGGCCCAAACATTACAACTGGATCTGGTATGTCACTAGAAAAATTCTGTAAAACATGTCGTAATTTCAGAAAATATTTTTCTGAAGTTTAATATTTTATTCGGGAAAAATGAATAGTTGACAGTTTAGATAAAATATGCCTTTAGGAATTAAAAGCTCAAGTTTAAACTCAAGCCTTAGTTCGATTAACATTAACAATTTTAAATAACTAAAAGTAATAAAAGCCCATAATAAAACAAAATATAAAACTAGTGGCCCATGCCCTTATTACAAAAATATTCAAAACCCACTGATTTAAATATTAAAATAACTAAACAATGAGAAATCCTTTGCTGAATCCCGAGACTCTCTCACATGGCCACCTCGCGCTCCTCTCCAGCCCGGCCTGATGCACTAGGTGCTACCTGAAAATGTTAATTAATTGGTTGAGTCGCGAGACTCAGTATGCAACCCTCATACACCATTATATTTGGGCCTTAGCCCCACAGGTCAGAATAATCAAATTAATATACATACAAAAATTATGCAAGCCCAACCCAAAGCCTATGTTTCCATCTGCTACACGCCACCCATACCAGCCATTCACACCATTGGGGATTTCTACAATCAACCCACACCGCTACACGCCTTGATAGCAGTCGTGCTGCTCATCATCAGATCATGGCCATAGCCACTACAACAGGTCACGGCAAAAGCCGCTACAACAAGTCACGGTAAAAATCACTACAACAGATCACGGCAAAAGCCGCTACAACATATAACTTCCTCCTTTAATCAAACCCAACCCATGCAATCACAGAAAGATCAATATACCTATATCATAAAATCAGAACGTTCACTGACCTAGATATTTCCTTTTACCCTCTTTGGCTTCCATCATTATGCCGGGATTACGACATTTATCAAAACATATAAAACTTATAAACTTGTATTTAACAAGCAGATCTAGATGGTGGGGAAGTGTTACACACCTGATATCACGAAATCCACTATTCTTAATGATATCCTCATTATCCCGATCTACAACTTTGCTCAAAAAGCCAGAAAGATGTGAAAATAGGGCTTCCCCTATATTTGGCCATGGTTAGTGTTCTACCCGATTTCATATATTTAAAAATAAACCAATCTCCTTACCTTGAAATCCCGAAAGTATCACGACTTGAGTGTTACTGATCCTTCACTTAGAGATCTAAGCGTTAGACTCCTCTTCAGATCCCCAAAATGCCAAAAATAAGATAAAATGATAGATTAGTCACTAAATAGCCATTCGACTAGAGACTATGAAAAGCTAGAAAAGATTTGGTCTTTCTCCAAATCAATACTTACCTAAAGTTTCCTTCAGATTTCGGTACAAGTAGGTGCCCCAGAGTGATTTCGGCACACACAGAAGACTAGATCTCACGATTTTGGCTCTTATGAAAATCCCAAAAAAGATGGACAAGAAGAAGATTTTGGCTACAAGAACAAACAAGAGTGTAGTTTTGGCTTTAAGTGAATGGGAGAAGAATAACAATGGGGATCAAAAGATTCAGCTAGTAGGAAATTTAAAAGAAAGAAGAAAGGGTGAAGGAGGTGGTGATTTTTGGCTTTTAGAAGAAAGAAGGCTTAAGAAATTTTTTGGCTTTTTGAAAGAAAGTTGACAGAAATTGTGGAGGGAGAGATTGAGAATTTTGGCATAAAGAACGACGAAAAGAGTAGGGTTCAAATGCCAAAATTGAAGAGATATCCTCTCTATTTAAAGAGAATTTCGACACCCACTAGAGTTGAAAATTCAGCCAACATTGCACTCAGCAGATAAATCCTATCTTTTCTCTCCTTATCCTCATCTGACTACTCATCCACAGTGTTATGGATGGCACTACCTCTTCCTCCTTTATCACCACATTATCTCCCTTGTTATCACATTAAATAAATTCCTAAATTTCCTCCCTTATCGTCCATATTATCAACTATAATATCTACATTATCCCATTTATATAAATCCTCCTATTTTTGAGCCTTGTTTTCGTCCAACTCCACCTAATCCTAATGCCAAAAATTAGCTAACTTAAATCAAAGGAATTGGGCTCCCTGAACTTAAATTTGGGCCCCTTACTCCCTAGTGTGGCGTCACCTCCTTATTCCCTAAATGGCGCTACTGACCACTGGGCCACAAGCCCATTTTGATTTTTAAACACAGGTACTACCTTTTAAGTCCTATAATGCCCAAACAGATAATTTTAATCAAGGCCTCTGCTTAAGCCTGAGCCAAATTTGGACCCCTAACACTTAAATTAACTCATTACACATATTCACCTATTAAACGCATAGGCCCAAAAATTTAGGATGTTACACCTCAAACCCCCTTAAAGAAATTTCGTCTTGAAATTTCCTACTAACTAGTAATCATACTACCTAAATCTCACCACTCTGCTTTCGCTGTGCACTCCAATTCTAAAGCCAAAATAAACACTTCTGCCCCCTTGTTCCTAAATTGCTCCGGCACAGACTTTCGGGCTCCTGTGCCAATACCAGCCTCAGCAACTCTCTCTAACACCCTTAACATCGCCTGCGACACCACATCGTCATTGCCCGTCTAGTCCTGAAATTCCACCTCCACAACTGGTGGAACTGGTATCTCATTTCCAGATCCATGGCCAGGTCCTACAGGTTCTAACACAGTCATCCTACCCCTACCACGACCACGCGGCGGACGTCCTCTACCTCTTGTGCTCATTCTTCCTATTGACGTTTATCTGATTAGAAATTTTGTGAATGATTAATTCTTTCCATTGATTATCCACGAAAATTTTTATGAAAAGTACTTTCGATAGTAATTCTTTCAAATTCGATCCTATCTATAGTTTCAGTATCAAGTTTACTTCATAATTCTAGAACCCACATACATTCACACATCAACATACAGACAACATCCATGAATCTACATTCAAGGGGTACTTTTCATTGTTTCACTACCCAGGGGTCTTTCCGTAATTTCATCCTACAGGGTTTCTTTTTAATTTGACAGAATAGAGTTTCTGGGTAATTTTCGAGATAAAGGTATATTTTAAAATAGGGGCATTTTTGGGAATTTTGATTTTAAAAGAGATAGTGGCATTTTGGTAATTGATGTTCTTGTTTGTTGTTGTGTGTGTGTGTGTGTTTTTTTTCAAAACGGGAGTCCATTGGTATTTGCACAAATTTCATTGATTTTGTAACCCAGGTATTTCTTATAAATCTAGGAGTTTCTGGGTAAATTTGCAAAGCATGGGTATTTTGGTAATTTTACAATTTAGGGGTATTTTGGTAATTTTACAAAATAGGGGTATTTTGATAATTTTACAATCTGGGGGTATTTTGGTAATTTTGCAAATCAGGGGTATTTTGGTAATTTTACAATCTGGGGGTACTTTGGTAATTTTGCAAAATAGGGATATTTTGGTCATTTTACAAATCAGGGGTAATTTAGTAATTTTACAAATAAGAGATATTTTGGTCATTTTATGTAACATCCCAAAATGGGGTTATTTGGAATTTAATTATTTTTCTTATGTAAGAACGCTAAGATATTATTTATGGAATAATAATGATCAATTTAAGGCTTTGTGTTGGCTCGATTTGGTAGGAAATTTTAGTTTTAATTTTTAAGGTAGGGAGCCTTAGCAAGAGGGTGTTATAAGAATAAATGGGGATAATTTGGACATAAAATAAGCCTGAACAAAGTGGCAAAAGTGAGGCCACTTAGGAACTTGTGTGACGCCACCAAGGGAGCAAGGAGAGCCTTGGTTCGAGTCACAAGAATCCTTCTTTTGCATTATGGTGGGACGGCAACAAGGAGAGAGAGTCCTTTTCTCTTTAAACTCTAATTATTATTTAGATAATAGGATAATGTGAGCTTTTAATTGGATTTTAATTGCTTAAATCTAAGGAAAATGGGAGATAAATGAGGATATTACATGGATTATTAAATAGATATTATTGAAGTTTTATGTTGAGGATAATCAAGGATATTATTTGATTAAAAGGATTATTTGGCTATTATTGGGAATTATTAGGTGATTATTATTGTTTGAATTAAATCAATTTAGTGGTTATGAGAAAAACAAGGAGTTGGCTAAGCCTTGAACTCCTTGGACGGTAAGCTTAGGGAGGGAGTGCCAATGCTTATAAAAGCCTTCAAGCTATCACTTGTTTTCTTTTTTCCATCTTTGCTTGTGGTGAAACTCTCAACCCTCCCATCTTTTATTCTTTCTCTTTGAAGACTAAAAGCCATCAATTTTTTCAATCTTTGGTCAATCCTCCACATCTCCATAGCCCATCTATTTCTTTTCTTCATAGATCAAAACCCTATTGTCCTACCTCCAAATAGCGGATATACCCTCTTGAAGTGCCGAAACCTCACATTCCTCCTTGGTTGCACTTTGGCCGAATAGTGCTTGATGGCATTGATACTCGGGACTTCTTTGTAATTCAATCGATTATCAAGGTAAGGGATGGCCGAACCCACCTTACGTATTTTCTTTTCTTGTCGACTTATGGGATTGAATGGAAGCAAGTTTGGCTGACTAGTAGCAAGAGTTCTAACCGGTGTTGAAATCGATGATAGGCACTTGGGATCTCAAAGCAGAGAGATCGGACTGGCATTCTCGACATTCGGTTTTGGGTAGGTGGTGGTAAGTGTCTACTTATAAAGATTACTCCTCTAATGATTAAGAAAAGCGAAAGCTATGGTTGCTAATATTGACCAAGCTGTAGTTTATGAACGATTTGCGATTGGTCTGAAGCTAGGATTCAAGCGATTAGGTAAGGATGCGGTACAAAATATGACCCTTTAAATTATTTGGTTTGGCGAATGGCCATATTACTAACCTTGATAGTTGGCCGAATATAGGGCAAGGACTTAGAGTGTGGTAGATTGATTATCTTTGGATTTAAGACTATCGTGGTAACAGGTGTGTACATACACACTATATAATATATTAACTATGCTTAACTTTGTGAATGCTCATTTTTATTAATGTAGCATTGGAATTAATACCAAATCGGTATAAGTGGTGATTCAGGTAAGTACCTGTTAATGTGATTTATTATTATTAATGCTTTTGGTAAGCATGATGTATTGACACATGAAATTTAAGAATGTGATGGCATGAAACATATGTATGTTTATCTGTTGTGGGATTGATGAGTGGAGGGGGCAGTGATATTGTGCCGACGGGCACCAGTGTTTTGGTAACACACCGTGGCTACGGTCACCAGAGGTTTGGTACCTCAGAGGTTTGGTACCTCAATAGCGACTTATCCACGTGGTT
This sequence comes from Gossypium rotundifolium, assembly GCA_025506655.1. NCBI lineage: Eukaryota > Viridiplantae > Streptophyta > Magnoliopsida > Malvales > Malvaceae > Gossypium > Gossypium rotundifolium. The sequence continues at coordinate 135,494,086 of CP106734.1, read as the reverse complement.
AACACCACTGTGGGTTGGCCCCACTTGAGATATGGGATCGTCGCGGTGATTTGGTATCACACGATGGGTTGGCCCCATCACCCGATTTGTGTTTACGGACACCAGTGTTTTGGTAACACATTGTGACTACATGTCACCAGTGGTTTGGCACCACCAGTGGTTTGGTACCACAACGGGGTAGACAGTGGCGTTTGGATGGCTAGGTTGGGTATTTAACATTCTCGCATATTAATTGTTATATACGTGTATGAAAATGTTTTAAAAGCGGGAAGGGTTACATCTGAGTCTTGGTGACTCACCTTCTCCTTTATATTTTTCGGTGACACTTAGATCGCGGATGTGGAGTAGGGTTGACTCGAGGTGGCCATGCAGTGGATTAAATTAAAATGAACTTTAATTTCAGTTTGATAAATTTTATTTTGGGTTTATTTTATTTGGTTGTAATAAGGCCTCCTGAAACTTTATTTCCGTTATTTCCACATGTTGGATATTGTTTTAAACTATATTATTATTATGGTTGAATTTAGATCACACATTTTTTTTTATTTAACACGAAAAATGTTTGAAAATGCCATCGGGCACGATTGAAATTTGTTTAATATCTTGACCCAATAAAATTTCCAAATTAAATCTAAGTATGTTTTCAGTAAGATAGCAAAAAAATGAGTAGTTTTCAACAAAACTTAAGTGGATTTCGAAAATGGGTTTCAAAAAGTTCCTCTTCGTAACGACCCATATTCGGTCCTAACTTTTGGGCCGGGTTTGGGCTGTTACATTTTACAAATCAGGGATATTTTGGTCGTTTTACAAATTAGAGGTAATTTAGTAATTTTGAAAAAAAATAGGGTAGCTGGTCCCTTTCGGGTTTTAATTATAACTTTTGGCTTGTTAACAAATCCTCGTCGCTAAGGTGAACAGTCACTGCGCATCAGGTAGGATTCCACGAAGAGGAGGTGAGTCACTAGGACTGCTTAAGTACCAGGCTCTTCCGGATCCAATCCTAGACATGCGTATGCATGTTGCCACACCCTAACCTAGCGATTTGTTCACGGGTTTGTTTGGATAGATTATGTCTTATGAGATTTAAGAAGTTGTTTAAGCTAAGCCTAAAGTCAATCAAGTTCTAATTAAAATAATCTACGTCCCTTAAAGCCCATCAAGCCCACATGCATATATATCACAGAATGGGTTTAGAATACTTACCTGGCGAACTTGGGCCGGAGGAGCAGGTTCCATGCCGAGAAAACCATCCTGTATTGTTTATAAACATACATGGTTCAGAAACCTATCCTTTAAAAAAACCTTTTGAGCCCAGAAACCCTAGAGCCGAGTTTTGAACCGAGCTCTGATAACAATTTTGTAACACCCCAAACCCAGCCCAAACATTACAATCGGATCTGGTATGTCACTAGAAAAATTCTGTAAAACATGTCGTAATTTCATAAATTATTTTTCTGAAGTTTAATCTTTTATTCGGAAAAAATGAATAGTTGACAGTTTAGATAAAATATGCCTTTATGAATTAAAAGCTCAAGTTTAAACTCAGGCCTTAGTTCGATTAACATGAACAATTTTAAATAACTAAAAGTAATAAAAGTCCATAATAAAACAAAATATAAAACTAGTGGCCATGGCCTTATTACAAAAATGTTCAAAACACACTGATTTAAATATTAAAATAACTAAACAATGAGAAATCCTTTGCTGAATCCCGAGACTCCCTCGCATGGCCACCTCGCGCTCCTCTCCAGCTCGGTCCGATGCACTAGGTGCTACTTGAAAATGTTAATTAATTGGTTGAGTCGCGAGACTTAGTGTGCAACCCTCATGCACCATTAGAGTGTGCAACCCTCATGCACCATTAGATTTTGGCCGTAGCCCCACAGGTCAGAATAATCAGATTAATATACATACAAAAATTATGCAAGCCCATCCCAAAGCCTATGTTTCCATCCACTACACGCCACCCGTACTAGCCATTCACACCATTGGGGATTTCTACAATCAACCCACACCACTACACGCCTTGATAGCAGTCGTTCTGCTCATCATCAGATCATGGCCATAGCCACTACAACAGGTCACGGTAAAAGCCGCTACGATAGGTCACGGTAAAAACCACTACAGTAGATCACGGTAAAAGCCGCTACAACATATAACTTCCTCCTTTAATCAAACCCAACCCATGCAATCACAGAAAAATCAATATACATATCATATAATCAGAACGTTCACTGACCTGGAGATTTTCTTTTATCCTCTTTGGGCTTCCATCATTATGCCTGGATTTCGACATTTATCAAAACATATAAAACTTATAAACATGTATTTAACATACAGATCTAGATGGTGGGGAAGTGTTACACACCTGATATCGTGAAATCCACTATTCTTAATCGATATCCTTGTTATCCCGATCTACAACTTTTCTCAAAAAGCCGAAAAGATGTGAAAATAGGGCCTCCCCTATTTCGGCCATGGTTAGTGTTCTACCTGATTTCATATATTTAAAAATAAACCAATCTCCTTACCTTGAAATCCCGATAGTAACACGACTTGAGTGTTACTGATCCTTGACTTAGAGATCTAAGTGTTAGACTCCTCTTCAGATCCCAAAAATATCGAAAATAAGAGAAAATGATAGATTAGTCACTAAATAGCCATTCGGCTAGAGACTATGAAAAGCGAAAAGATTTGGTTTTCCTCTAAATCAATACTTACCTAAAGTTTCCTTCAGATTTCGACACAAATAGGTGTCCCAGAGTGATTTCGGCACACACAGACGACTAGATCTCACGATTTCAGCTATTATGAAAATCCCGAAAAAGATGAACAAGAAGAAGATTTCGGCTACAAGAACAAACAAGAGTGTAGTTTTGACTTTTAGTGAATGGGAGAAGAATAACAATAGAGATCAAAAGATTCGGCTAACAGGAAATTTCAAAGAAAGAAGAAAGGGTGAAGGAGGTGGTGATTTTCGGCTTTTAGAAGAAAGAAGGCTTAAGAACGTTTTTGGATTTTTGAAAGAAAGTTGACAGAAATTGTGGAGGGAGAGATTGAGAATTTTGGCACAAAGAATGAATAAAAGAGTAGGGTTCAAATGCCAAAATTGAAGAGATATCCTCTCTATTTAAAGAGAATTTCGGCAACCCCTAGAGTTGGAAATTCGGCCAACATTGCACTCAGCAGATAAATCCTATCTTTTCTCTCCTTATCCTCATCTGACTACTCATCCACAGTGTCATGGATGACACTACCTCTTCCTTCCTTTATCACCACATTATCTCCCTTATTATCACATTAAATAAATTCCTAAATTTCCTCACTTATCTTCCATATTATCAACTATAATATCTATATTATCCCATTTACATAAATCCTCCTATTTTTTAGCCTTGTTTCTGTCCAACTCCACCTAATCCTACTGCCAAAAATTAGCTAACTTAAATCAAAGGAATTAGGCTCCCTGAACTTAAATCTGGGCCCCTTACTTCCTAGTGTGGCGTCACCTCCTCATTCCCTAAATGGCGCTACTGACCACTGGGCCACAAGCCCATTTTGATTTTTAAACACAGGTACTACCTTTTAAGTCCTATAATGCCCAAACAAATAATTTTAATCAAGGACTCTACCTAAGCCTGAGCCTAATTTGGACCCCTAACACTTAAATTAACTCATTATACATATTCACCCATTAAACGAATAGGCCCAAAAATTTAGAATGTTACACCTCTACCCCTGAAAGAAATTTTGTCCTCGAAATTTCCAACTAACTAGTAATCATACTGCCTAAATCTCACCACTCTGCTTTTGCTGCGCACTCCAATTCTAAAGCCAAAATAAACACTTCTGCCACCTTGTTCCTAAGTCGCTCTAGCACAGATTTCCGGGCTCCTGTGCCCATATCAGCCTCAATAACTCTTTCTAACACCCTTAACACCGCCTGCGACACCACATTGTCACCGCCCGTCTGGTCCTAAAATTCCACCTCCACAACTGGTGGAACTGGTATCTCGTTTCCAGATCCATGGCCAGATCCTACAAGTTCTAACACAGTCATCCTACCCCTACCACGGCCACGCGACGGACGTCCTCTACCCCTTGTACTTATTCTTCCTATCGACGTTTATCTGATTAGAAATTTTATGAATCATTAATTCTTTCCACTGATTATCCACGAACAATTTTATGAAAAGTACTTTCGATAGTAATTCTTTCGAATTCGATCCTATCTAAAGTTTCAGTATCAAGTTTACTTCATAATTCTAGAACCCACATGCATTCACACATCAACATACAGACAACATCCATGAATCTATATGCAAGGGGTATTTTCGTCATTTCACTACCCAGGGGTCTTTCCGTAATTTCATCCTACAGGGTTTCTTTGTAATTTGACAGAATAGAGTTTCTGGGTAATTTTTGAGATAAAGGTATATTTTAAAACAGGGGTATTTTTGGGAATTTTGATTCTAAAAGAGATAGTGGCATTTTGGTGGTTGATGTTCATGTTTGTTGTTGTTGTGTGTGTGTGTGTGTTTTTTTTCAAAACGGGAGTCCATTGGTATTTGCACAAATTCCGTTGATTTTGTAACCCAGGTATTTCTTATAAATCTAGGAGTTTATGGGTAAATTTGCAAAGCATGGGTATGTTGGTAATTTTACAATATGGGGTATTACGGTAATTTTGCAAAATAAGGGGTATTTTGGTAATTTTACAATCTGGGTGTATTTTGGTAATTTTGCAAATAAGGGTATTTCAGTAATTTTGTAATCGGGGGGTATTTTGGTAATTTTGCAAATTAGGGATATTTTGGTCATTTTACAAATTAGGGGTAATTTAGTAATTTTATAAATAAGGGATATTTTGGTCATTTTACAAATCAGGGATATTTTGGTCATTTTACAAATTAGGGGTAATTTAGTAATTTTGAAAAAAAAATAGGGTAGTTGGTCCCTTTTGGGTTTTAATTCTAACTTTTGGCCTGTTAACAAATCCTCATGGCTAAGGTGAGCAGATCACTTACACTGTAGGATTCCAAATAAGAGGAGGTGAGTCACTAGGACTGCTTAAGTACCATGCTCTTCCGGATCCAATCCTAGACATGTGTATGCATGTTGCCACACCCTAACATAGCGATTTGTTCATGGGTTTGTTTGGATAGATTAAGTCTTATGAGATTTAAGAAGTTGTTTAAGCTAAGCCTAAAGTCCATCAAGTTCTAATTAAAATAATCTACGTCCCTTAAAGCCCATCAAGCCCACATGCATATATATCACAAAGTGGGTTCAAATGCCAAAATTGAAGAGGTAGCCTCTCTATTTAAAGAGAATTTTGGCACAAATAATGAAGAAAAGAGTAGGGTTCAAATGCCAAAATTGAAGAGATGTCCTCTCTATTTAAAGAGAATTTCGGCACCCCCCTAGAGTTGGAAATTAGGCCAACATTGCACTCAGCAGATAAATCCTATCTTTTCTCTCCTTATCCTCATCTGACTACTCATCCACAGTGTCATGGATGATATTACCTCTTCCTTCCTTTATCACCACATTATCTCCCTTATTATCACATTAAATAAATTCCTAAATTTCCTCCCTTATCTTCCATATTATCAACTATAATATCTACATTACCCCATTTGCATAAATCCTCCTATTTTTGAGCCTTGTTGCCTTCTAACTCCACCTAATCCTAATGCTGAAAATTAGCTAACTTAAATCAAAGGAATTGGGCTCCTTGAACTTAAATTTGGGCCCCTTACTCCCTGGTGTGGCGTCACCTCCTTATTCCCTAAATGGTGCTACTGACCACTAGGCCACAAGCCCATTTTGATTTTTAAACACAGGTACTACCTTTTAAGTCCTATAATGCCCAAACAGATAATTTTAATCAAGGCCTCTGCCTAAGCCTGAGCCCAATTTGGACCTCTAACACTTAAATTAACTCATTACACATATTCACCCATTAAACGCATAGGCCCAAAAATTTAAGATGTTATAGACCGATCCAGTTGAGTAGGGCTGGACCTCTAATATCTCATTTACTTTTTGCAAACGATCTAATCCTCTTTAGAGAAGAGAATATAGAAAATGTTTAGATGATTAAAAGAGTACTCCACCTATTTTGCTATTTTCAAGTCATAAAATCAACACGGACAAGTCAAAGATGTTCTTCTCAGCAGATATGAAGGAGTCAGAGAAAGAGATGCGAAGAAAGGAGGTGGGTTTCCAATTGGTGAATGATTTAGGCGCATATTTGGGAATTCCATTATTGCACAATAGAATGACTAAGGGAACTTTTCAATTCTTGATTGATAAATTCCAAAAAAAGATGAATGGATTTGATGCTAGATTATTGTCAATGGCTAGAAGAATCACCCTAGTGAAATCAGTGTTACAGGCTATTCCTAGTTATCTTATGCAACCAGCAATGATACCATTGGGAGTGTGTAAACAAATTGATCAAATGATTAGAGGATTTGTGTGTGGATCTTCTAATGAAGAAAAGAAAATGTCGTTAGTGAGCTGGTAGAATTATTGTCAACCAATGATGCATGGAGGATTAAATTTGAGAAAATTGATTACCCCAAAAGTATTCCTTTTTGATGAAATTGGCTTTTCAGGTTATTACTGTCATAACATTGCCCACATAAGAGTACAGGAGCCTAGTCAGCAAAGCTAAGCACGGAGGGCCTAAACTAAAGTAGAATCACCACTAACCAATTAAGGCTAGGTTGGTTAACCACCTTTCGTCTAAAAATCTAGAATTAATACTACAAAAAAATCCTAAAAGTCTAGACTCCATCTCATCACCAAATTTTAGGTTCAAGGGTACGGTTACGTGTGGGGAAGGTTATAGCACCCCCACAACGCCTATCCCGGGATAGTCCTACGGGGTCTTAAGAGCTAGATTTTTTTTATTTAGGCATATTAATGTCTCAATCTAAGCTAAAATCTTATGGATATCTTAAATAAAAACTCTAAAGAAAATATCTCTGGTTTACTTGTAACTCGATTAAGATGTGGTCACCAAACTTATCTAATTTGAAACTTAAACTAGATATTCTTACTTTTAACTAGAATCCTAAAATATACCTAAATAATTCTAGTAAAATACCTTCAATTCCTAAAATTAATTCTATTTTAGAATTCTAAAAAACCTAGAAATTACCAATAATTAAGAGAAATATTAAAATCCATCTACAACTTATTCAATCTTTATTATTATTTAAAAGATTTAATTAATAACGTTGAACCTATCAAGATCTTACGAAAGTATCCTATGTCAAGTTTATGATTTATCTTACTTTAAAATTCTTGATCTAAGATTTAAATTAGTCAAAATCCTAAAACAATAAATCTTAAATAATATTTATTAGCTTTATTAAAAAGTTTCTAAAATAAAATACTTAGAAAGACCTACTCATGATTTACAATTCACCTGCAAAAATCTTTAATTTTAATCTTGAATAAAGTCCTAAAAATATTTACATATTACTTTAAGATTCTAATCCTATACGATATTTAAAATTACTTTAAAACCCTAAAAAGTATCTTACATATTATCTATAATTTTTCTAAGGAAAATGGTAGATAAGATCTTAAGGACTAACCTAAATCCAATGTAAAAATCTTATGGTTTCATTAAAATATAACACTTACTTAACTAACTTCATGTCAACAACTATAGGATGGAAAAATGACCTAAAGTTCCGTCTTTTAATACGAATAGTAATAAAATAGAAAAATTAATTAAATTGGCTAAAGTTAATGAAAAGTTAAAACTTTTTCAAAATGACAATAATAATAAAAATAATTAAATAAATGAAATAAATAAGACCTTAACATGATGATAAAATAATAATACACCTTATTCATAATAAAATAAAAGAATCAAAGTAACATAAATAAATAATATTAAAATATATGTAAGGGGATGTGTAAAAAATATAAATAAACATGAAAATAAATAAAACAAAATAAAAAATAAAATTATACAAGTGTGAATAAATATAAAATATTAAAATAAAGTGCATAATTAACATTAAATATATAATGTATAAATGCAAGTGAAATGGAAGATATAAGTGTAAATTATTTATTAAAGATGGAAACAAAATGACATAGCTTGATTTTAGGACTAAAAGATAAAAAATGTAACAACCCGATTTTGGGGCTAGTCAAACAGTGGTTTCAGTACCACTAATTTGAGGTCGAATAAAATTATTTTAATATTATTTTATTAGTTATAGCATGATTATATAAGTGCATGAAAATTTTGGTGCATTAATTTTGGTGATTGCATGCTTAATAGCCAAAAAGGACTAAATCGCATAAAGTGTGAAAATTTTATTTTACAAGCTAGAGGTGACAAATAGCTATAGAGTTTTAATTGAAAGTCCTTATTGTGCAATTAAGCCTTGGTTAGGGTGATGGTCAGCCATAGGGATAAGAAATTTTAAATTGATCAAGGTTTGGTGGATTAGGTGACTTAATTGAATAAAATAGAATAAATAAAAGAAAGGCTGTAACATCCTTAATTAGGGGATATTATGTTTGCATTAATTGCATGAGAATAGCTTTATATTTTTGGTAATCAAGGTGTCTTGGGGTCCAGGCATGACCTTGGGTTAGGCCTGAGTCACGGCTAAATTTTCTGTTTTAGGTGTTTGGAAGGGGGTTAGGGAAGTTAGGGGTTAAAAGGAGTTGTTGGAGTGTCTTAATGCAAATAACTTAGTGGTAAAGTGGCAAGGGAGGCACCACTAAGGTACAAGGAAGGTGACCCCACATGCGTGGGAAGGGAGCCTTGGTTGAGTGCAGTAAATCTCCCTTGTGTAATTATTTTTGACGAAGAGAGGGAAGAGTTGTGCTCAGCTCAAACTCTGATGGATAACTGTTGAACTAGTCAACAGATTTAAATGGGTGGAGAAGAGAGAATTTAGGAGTTTGATAAATTCAAACTCATTTGAATGGTTGGCCAGGAGTGATTCGGGGAGTTTGCCAAAATCTGAACTCTAGTGTGAGGAAGAGTAATCGGTTGGAAGACTAAGGAGGGAGTGCTGAAATTTCTAATGACATTTTGGCTAGCCAGGGCCTTGGTACATTCGGTTGAGAGCTAAGCTGAAACCCCCTTTAGCCTTGCCAATTTCTTCCCTTAGTGCACCACTGGGATCAAAAGCCTAAGGTTTTTCTAAGCTATTACCGAATTCCCTCTAAAGCATCTAGCCGAATCTCCTCCTCCCTCATTCTTTTCTCTTCTTTTCTCTCATATTAGTTTCAAAACCCCGTCAACATCTCTTCTTCTCCTCATCTTCTTTTGTGCCAAAAGTTCATCACTCTTTTCCTGATTCTTTTCAGAGCCGAATCTCTTTTGCTATTCTTTCAAAAGCCATAGCCGAAACCCCTTTTGATTGTTCCACCACCATTGTCAAAATCCCTCTCAACCATTGAAGATCTCTTCTTTACTCTCCTATTCTTTTTGTACACTTTGGCCGAATATCAAGTAAGGGTGGATCTCTTTGGTCTTTTTCTCTAATAGGTTTTGGAGGGGGTAAGTACTCTTGGCCGAATCTCTATTATCTTTTTCTTTTCTTTCTGTCGACATACATAGAACAAAAGCCGAATCTCAGCATTTGTTTTGGTTCTCATTCATTTGTGAAATCGGTTTCTTCTACGATCTCCAGGATTTTAAAGCGGTGGATCGTGATCATCTATTCTCTGTCAATAGGTCTTAGTAAGTCAATGGGAAGGCTCTATCTTGTAGATCTCGAGTTGTGACTGGGATTAAAAGCGTTAAGGTAAGGATTGTTATTCGATGCGTTAACTTTTCGGGATTTACAAGTGTAATCGAATGGCTTTTTCCTAACAATTATCATTGGCCGAATGTAGGAGGGGGGATCTAGTGTGCTAGATCTTGATTTTCGGGATTCGATAGTCGCGTTAGTAACCAGGTGTGTATCTTACACACTTCATAATCGTTGTAAACTTACTAATAACCTAAACATGTTAAAGCCAAAAACTGTGTAGATTTCGATATGGCACCCTTATGGGTATGAGCAAGGATTCGGATAAGTTCGTTCGATAAGTTTAAGATATTTGATTCTGATGAAATCGCATTTGCTATGGTTTATTATATGTCTAACGATTAATCATGTTGGCATGATATGTATATGCATGTGCATTATTGTGGGTGATATGAGAGGAGGGGAAAGATTGATATCTGTGACTTTGGGTCACCAGTGTTTGGTACCACAGTTGATATTTGTGACTTTGGGTCCCCAGAGGTTTGGCACCTCATAGCGACTCGTCCCAGTGGCTTCGTACCACAGTGGGTTGGCCCTACATTTGATAAAACGGGATTGTCGCCAGTGATTTGGTATCACAACGTGGGTTGGCCCCACATATGGATTATTCGTGACTTTGGGTCACCAGTGGTTTGGCACCACATTATTATTGATATCAGTGACTTTGGGTCACCAGTGGTTTGGCACCACCAGTGGTTTGGTACCACACGGGGTAGGAAAAGGAGTTATGGATGGCTAGGTTTGGGTGCATGATATGTTTGCTTGATTATGACTTGTGTAAGTATGTTGCTATAATCGGGAGGGGGATTATGCACTGAGTCTTGGTGACTCACCTTCTCCCTTATCTTTTCAGGTGACTCGTAGATCGTAGATGAGGAGCCGGGTGGACTCGAGGTGGCCATGCGACATTTATTTTCGGTTTTATTTGGATTTCCGATTTGGATACCTTCATTTTAATTTTTGATTTTATTTGGGTTTGTAATAAGGCCATTAGTATTTTTATTTAGGGTTTTATTATATCTGCTTTAATTTTCTAAATGTCGCTAGGTAAACTATTTAACATGTTTAAATAACCTAATAGCCAAAGTTTTCGAAAATTACACTACACAATGGGTTTTCTAAATCTTATCATCGGGTGACAATATTTATAAGAGGATAACAAAGTCCATTTAAATGGTTTTCAAAATCTAAGTTTTCCATGCCCAAAATCAAACGGTTTTAAATTAACTAAGTAAGAAACTAAGTAAGAATTCACTCGGGTTTCAATAGAATTTAACGTTTTTTTAAGTAATTAATGGAAACGACTTTTAAAAAGCCAATCGGGATTCCAAAGCAAATAAAGAAACTTCTTCGCTGAAACTAAATCGACAACTTGTTTTCTTCGAAACATTTTCACTCTGTGACATGCCAAATTCGATCGTGGCGTGTTGACTGGGTTTGGGGTGTTACAAAGGCTATCATCTTTTTCATTCTCCTTCTTCTTCCACCGAAAATATTAGCCAAAGAAAGGTTTTGAAGCTTAAATTTTTCAGGAACTTCTCACTCTTGCAAGTAAGTGATTTTGGTCGTCTTTCTTGATAATTTTTATACTTTTGGGACCCTTGGAGCATGGTCTAACTAAGGAGTGGACTATTTTGCAAAATGGCTGAAAGTCTAGGGTTTTTCCATGAGACTATTAGTGTTGAACTTGCCCCAACATTCACCAAAATGTTGCCTACCACACTGTTGACACTCGGGTTTATTCGATCGAGTATTGCCATCACTAGCAATCGAGGTTGCTCGTGAACTCACTGGTGGTCGCTCTCATATAGAAATCCCAGCATTAGTCTTAGATCGACTGTCATTTCGAAACTTCTTTGATGTCATCTGAGAAGTTTTACTTGCTGATCTCTTGTGAAAATCTCTAGCTTCAAACTCAGCTTTTCTTTTCTCTTTTCCGAGCTCTTCGGCCTTGCAAGCTCGCTCGACAAGTACTACGAACTCTTTTATTTCAAGTATGTCGACAAGCAATTTTATGTCTTCACTCAGTCCTTCCTCAAATATTTTACACATAGCATCCTCGGTTGCAACACACTCTCGGGCATATTGGCTAAGTCTCACAAACTCACGCTTATAATCAGATACGGTCATACGAACCTGTTTTAACTCAAGAAATTCTTTGCGTTTCTGATCAATGAATCGCTGACTGATATACTTTTTAAGAAACTCTGTCTAAAACAAATCCCAAGTGACCCGTTCCTTCAGAACAATCGAAACCAAAGTGTTTCACCAATAGTAGGCAGAATCCCGTAATAAAGATATAACACATTTCAAGCACTCTTCAGGTGTAAAGGATAGTTCATTGAAGACACGAATAGTATTATCGAGCCAAAATTCAGCCCGCTCAGCATCATCGGTAGCTGTGGCTCTAAACTCTTCAGCTTTCTGATTTTATCAACAGGAGGCTTATTTAATCTCTCAGGATTAATGATCGAAGGTACCACAGGTACCACAGGTGGATTATCAGGGTTCGAGGGTTGTTGAACAGTCGGATTTGTCCGAATATAATGACTAAACCAATCATTCATTATACTAAAGAAGGCTTGCCTAGCCCCCTCATCTTGGTTACTCGTAGCTGGTCGAGATTCAACCGACACGGTCCCTTGCGCGGAAGCAGGCACCACACTCTCGACATCATCGGTTACGGCTCATTCGGGATCAAGATCCATTTACTATAAGAAAGAAGAAAGACATATTTCCTTGTAGAAGTCATCACACTATCACAATAAAAATTATGGCACGTATAGCTAGACTCTCACACGCTACGTTAGTCCGAGAACTGACTAAACCGTAGCTCTGATACCAATCAAATTGTAACATCCCTAACCCATATCCGTCGCCAGATTAAGGTTATAAGGCATTACCAAACAAAACACAGATTATAACAGATGTTTACTAATCATATGATCATAACCGAATGTATCATGAGTGATGATGTACTTTCAAAACATACTTAAGCGTTAACGCACATATCTCAAATCAATTTAGCCAAATTCATATATATATATATATATATATATGCATTTTTCATCAAATAACAAAAGTCACTAATCAATGGTCATTGAAATTCCATTAGCCGAATATGCTCACGTATAAAATCACTTTACCAAATCAAGTTTTCAATTACCAAACCCGAACATACATGTATACTCAATTCCTATCAATATGAAATATACTAAATTCAATACCAATTGTCGAACATTCAACCATATTATAGATCACGTCTCTTGAAATTAACATAAATGAGACATTAAGACCAAACATATCTTATATTAACCAAAACATATAGCCTAAACTCAAGACACATACATATATTTATATATATCATAACCAATTTACACAACCATGATATATTCAACCTTTAACACCATTCATACTTATCATAAAACTTATTTACCAAATCATACAAATAACATGGTCATCACTTCACAACTATTATTTAACTTAATAATCAATCACTTATATAACCATACACCAATCATAAACACATCATGTAATATACTTCCATCATAATTCAATACCATTACTGAATTTACATAAGTCCAAAATCTTATCATGATTTAGCCATTTTCGCATGGCATATGCATATATATGTATATCATTAAAAAATAAACTCAAAGGTAACATAGCCTATAGATGCCATAAACTTTGATTTTTAACTTCAAAATAAATACCAAAATAACGATGATAGTGTGATGAGCTTTCCCGACAATCCCCGAGCACATAACGATCAACCAAAATCTAAATCACAAGAGCAACCAAAACACCATATAAGCTTTAATAGCTTAGTAAGTTATAAGCAATCAATGAAACTATCAAATACTTTTAAAAATGATATTACTAAAATTATAGATAAGGATTCATCATATGCGCTTCTTCTTATACAATCATAAAACAAATCTTAAGTATCAAATTCAAAGTCAAAATCTAAAATAATATTTCATCCTTACATACAAGTTCAAAGCTATTCAAATCTACTTCCTTATACCAAAAAATTTCACATATACTTGCAGTCAATTAATAACATCTCATAGTTCAAATCTTACCAAATTCAATCTAGAATAATAAGATTACCCGTACTCTTAGTGCTCATTAATTGATTTCGCACACTTAATGCTCGGTATTCAATTTCGCATACTTAGTGCTCATTGACCGATTTCGCACACTTAGTGCTCAGTATTCAATTTCGTACACTTAGTTCTCATTGACCGATTTTGCACACTTAGTGCTCAGTATTCAATTTCACACACTTAGTTCTCACAAACCAATTTCGCACACTTAGTTCTCACTGACCGATTTCGCACACTTAGTGCTGGTATTTAATTTTGTACATTTATTGCATTTCCGAACTTATTTCTCATTTATATGCATACATAAAACTTAAATCTCAATTACATATGCATATACAAATTCGCTTATTTCATTTCTATAATCAACGTCACATTCAATTATATCATTGCCATACATATACATGACATTTGGCTATATTCATTCCTCAATTCAATATCACATTCGACTATATCATTGACATATATATACACATCACATTCGGCTATCACCATCTCTCAATTCAATACCACATTTGGCTCTATCATTGTCATATATATACACATCACACTAGGCTATAATCATCTCACAATTCAATACCACATTTGGCCATATCATTGACATATATTTATAAATTACATTCGGGTGTACCAATGGCATATATGTCTACCTCACATTCGGCTATACTATACACATATTTAGATAACACATTCAGCTATATCAATAATCAATATACATACTTCCATTTAATTCATGTACATCAATATAGATAAATCCCATACAACATGATTGCTTAAAAACTTACCTCGAATATCGACGGACTATGTTTTCCCGACTATTCAATTAACTTCGCTTTTCCCTGATCCAATCCCGATCTTTTTTGTTCTTGACCTAATAAATTTCAAATTAAGCTCATTCAAACATATTTTCATTCAATTTAGTCCAAAAACATATAAATGGGCAAATTATATTTTTACCCTTAATATTTCACATTTTCACAATTTCGTCCCTATTGCACAAAACACAAAATATTCAAAATTTGACTACATCATGCTTAGGCCGAATGTTTCATAAACTCATACAAATCCATACATTTTATTTGTTTCACATTTTAGTCCCTCAATTTATTATTTTCATAATTTAACCCTATTTAAACGTTTTCACAAAAAAAAAATACCTTAATTAAATATGACAATCTAACAACCTATATTTATTTTCCATCACTAAACACCAATTTCATCAAGTTATCAAAAATGGCATTTCATGAATACATCATCAATTTCAAAAATTTAAGCTTGGGCTAGCTAGTATTCAAAGAAACGGTCTCAAAAACGTAAATATTTTTAAAAAAAAAAAAACTAACCTTGATTCAAGCTTGAGAGATGTTCAAATAACCTAAGCTATGGTTTCTTCTTTTTCTTCTAATGGTTCAGTCATCAAGAACAGAGATGATAATGGTGTTTTTATTATTTTTTATTTAACATATAAAAACATTTTACCAATTTACCTATTTAACCTTTATTATAAAATAACTAAACATTATACCATAAGGTTAATCTTGTCCATGGCCGGCCACTACCTCTACAATTGGGCTATTTACTCATTTAATACTTCTAATTAAAAAGACATCATCAATTAAGACCTTTTTACTAAATACCCTCAAATTTTTAACTTACACGATTAAGCCCATTTATTGAATTGGACCTCCAAACGATAAAATTTTTAAACGAAAATTTAATGCACACAAATTCACACTTTGTAAACACTAAAAATAATTATAAAATATTTTTTAGATTTGGATTTATGGTCCTGAAACTACTATTCCGATTAGGGTCAAAATCAGGTTGTTACAACTCTCCTCCCTTAAGGATTTTCATCCCTGAAAATCTTACCGGTGAATAGGTTGGGATAACGTTCTTTCATTGAATCTTCAAGCTCCCAAGTTGCTTCTTCGATTCCGTGCTTAAGCCAAAGCACTTTTACCAGTGGTATTTTCTTATTTCACAACTCTTTCACTTCACGAGTCAGAATACGGATTGGTTCTTCCTCATAAGTTAGATCAGACTGTATATTAACCTCGGACGGACTAATCACATGAGAAGGGTCAGATATGTACCTTCAAAGCATTGAAACATGAAAAACATTGTGGATCTTTTCTAGTTCAGGTGGCAAATAGCAATCTATAAGCAAACGGTGCGATACGCTCTATAATCTCATACGGCCCAATAAATCTCGGACTCAATTTGCCTTTGCGACCAAATCTGAGTATTTTCTTCCACGGTGAGACTTTCGAGAAAACTTTATCTCCAAGCTGAAACACTATATCTTTCCGTTTCAAATCCGCATATGATTTTTGATGATCTGCTGCTGCTTTCAGACTTTCACGAATTACTTTCACTTTCTATTCAATTTCTCTGATTAAATCGACCCCGTGTATCTTATTTTTACTGAGCTCAGTACAATATAAAGGTGTACAACATTTACGACCGTACAAAGCTTCATAAGGTGCCATTTTGATACTCGATTGAAAGCTATTATTGTACGCAAATTCAATCAAAGGCAAGTATCTTTTCCACGTACCCTCGAACTCGAGAACAGAACATCTCAACAAATCCTCAAGTATTTGAATAATTCTATCAGATTGACCATCCGTCTGAGGGTGAAAAGTAGTGCTAAAAATGTAATTTAGTACCTAATGCATCTTGCAGTTTCTTCCAAAACAGAGATGTAAACCTCGGATCTCTATCTGAAACAATAGAAATTGGTACTCCGTGTAATCGTACAATCTGAGAAATGTACAATTTAGGTAGCTTATCGAGCGAGTAATCTGTACAGACTTGAATAAAGTGAGCAGACTTCATTATTCTATCAATAATAACTCATATTGTATCTTTCTTACTCGGTGTCAACGGTAAACTAGATACAAAATCCATCATAACTCGATCCCATTTCCATTCGGGTATCATAATCGGATGAAGTAATCCAGATGGCACCTGATGCTCGGCTTTTACTTATTGACATATCAAACACTTCGACACGAAATCTGACATATCTCGTTTCATACCGTGCCACCAGTAATGTTGTTTCAAATCATTATACATTTTTGGGCTACCCGAGTGAATAAATAATCTACTATTATGAGCTTCATTTCAAATCGTCCAAATCAACTCAGGATCCTTTGGTACACATATTCGGTTTCTGAACTGCAAAAACCCCTCATCATCAACCTGAAATTATGAGTTAGCATTCGAACCACATTGATTCCTTTTTGTTATCAAGTTATCATCAACCTTTTGAGCTTGACAAATCTGTTGAACAAATAATGGTCTTGCTTTCAAAACTACTATAATAGCACCATCGTTAGTCATAGCCATATCTGTGTTCATTGCACATAAAGGAAATAGTGATTTTTGGCTTAGGGCATCAGCAACCACATTAGCCTTTCCTGGTTGATAATCAATCACAAGCTCGTAGTCTTTTAATAATCCCAACCATCATCGTTGTCTCAGATTCAGATCCTTTTGAGTCATTAAGTACTTTAGACTTTTATGATCGGAATAGACATGGCATTTTTCACTGAACAGATAGTGGCGCCATATCTTTAGAGCAAAGACTATAGCGGCTAATTCGAGATCGTGTGTCGGATAGTTCTTTTCGTACGGTTTTAACTGTCTCAAGGCGTATGCTACAACCTTACCCTTCAGTATCAAAACACAGCCTAAACCATTCAAGGATGCATCACTTAAGATAACGAACTCTTTACCCAACTCTGGCTGAACAAGTACTAGAGCTTCAGTCAATAAAGTTTTCAACTGATAGAAACTCTTCTGGCACCTTTCCGTCCACTTGAATTTGACATCTTTCTGAAGTAGCTTTGACATCGAAGTTGCAATCATCGAGAAACCTTTCACGAAGTGTCTATAATAATCTGCAAGTCCAAGAAAACTCAAAACTTCAGTAATATTCCGCGGGGGTTTCTAATCAAGTATAGCCAAAATCTTACTCGGATAAACCCGAATACCTGATGCTGAAACAACATGCCCCAGGAAGCTAACTTTGCAGAACCAAAACTCACATTTGCTGAATTTCGCATACAACTACTTATCACGCAAAATTTGTAACACAAGTCTCAAGTGTTCGGCATGCTCGATTTCATTACGCGAATAGATTAGAATTCATCTATAAACACAACTATGAATCGATCCGAGAACTATCTGAATACCCTGTTCATCAAATCCATGAAAATAGCAGGGGCACTAGTTAGTCCGAACAGCATCACCAAGAACTCGTAATGTCCGTATCTCATCCGGAAAGCAGTCTTAGGCACATCAGAGTCTCTAACTTGCAACTGATAATAACCTGATCTTAAATCAATCTTCGAAAATACTGAGGCTCCCTTTAGCTAATCGAATAAATCATCAATGCGCGGCAACAGGTATTTATTCTTTATGGCCACTTTATTGAGCTGTCGGTAGTCGATGCACATTCTCAAAGTTCCATCTTTCTTCTTAACAAATAACACTAGTGCGCTCCAGGGAGAGAAACTCAGCCTAGCAAAACCTCTATCTGTCAACTCTTTTAATTCAGTCGGTGCCATTCTATACGGAGCTATTGAGATCAGAGTCATCCCTGGCACCAACTCAATACCAAACTCTATGTAACACCCCAAACCCTGCCTAAAGGCTACGACCAGATCTGGCATGCTACAGGTTAAATGTTAAAGTTCAAATTCTCTGGTTACTTTGAAGAAAGCATGGATTTGGAAAAAAAATAACTTTTCGGTAGCACGTTGTGTTGGAAACTTTGCTTTGTTTTGATGAAAATCGTTGTTTTGTGTTAAGCGTGTTTGAAAATCCCATTTTTATTACTTCTTATAATTAAGTCCTTGAAATATAAATTTATAATCCATAATCATTAACCACTAGAAACCGAAAATTTAAGCTAAAAGGCCTTATTACATGCTAACGAAAACAAACCCAAAATTTAAAACTAAAGAAAAATGGGAAATAAGTTTACTTAAATAAAAGACTTTATGGCCCCTCGAGTTCGCCTCGGCTCCCATATCCACGATCTACTGCTTATCTGAAAGGTTGAGAAAAATAAAGGGTGAGTCACCAAGACTCAGTGTGCAAATCCCAAACCACATAAACAACTTGAGGCCCACAATCACATATTGGGCCTCAGCCCACACATAATGACAGTAGAACAAGTACATGCGATATGACCCAACCCAACCTAAAATTCCATCCTCTAAACACCAACCCTTTCCAACTATCACACCGCGGGATTTCTACAATCAACCCTCCATCCGCTACACACCATCTTGACAGTCGTGCTATCAGTTATAATGTCAATCACTAGGTGACCTTAAAATCAAATGTGGCAGAGCCACCGATCACCATGTGACCTTATAATCAAATGTGGAAAAGCCACCGATCACTAAGTGACCTATTAAGCATGCTCTTCCCCTTCATCATATTAACCCCATCCCATGCATATATACATGAAAAAGCAAGAACAATATACCATCTACAAGATAACAGGTCATCACATACATCTATACACAGAGAATTTGCTATGTTTTCATACCTAGCATCCCTTGCCTAACCCCTACGGGTTATTCGACTGTCCATACAGTCGTTTTTGGCTTTTCACCCGATAACATGTATAATACAGAAAAACTAATGTGGTAAAGATCTACACACCTGATTACAGGCAAGATGATACTTTCTGCGTCGACACTGTTAGTAGCCGATACAACTACTTACTGCCTACGATTTTATTCTGTAGCCGGTCCACAACCCGGTGGCCAATCTCTGATGGCAGACACCGAACGCTTCTTAAACTTAGGGATTGGGTTTACGGGTCCAATCCCCTCATTCGCCTGATCGACAGTTGAATCCATCAAAAGACCTTATCAGTTGCTACCATCATAACATATGGTTGTTAATCCATAACATAGGGTTAAGATCACGAATACGATAAATGAACCTAATGAAAATCTAAAGAGAACCCTTACCTCAAAATCCCAAAAGAGATAGAGTTTAGAGACTAGCGATTTTTGGCTTTTGGGATCCAGATGATCCGATCTACTCCGATTCCTGAAATGTCGCCCCAAGATGAGGACATAAGAGCAGTCAAAATGTTACTCAAAAGATAACCTTGCCACCTCAACTAGCCATTTGGCTTTGGCCTCCAAAACCAAAAATGGAAGGTGAAATATGAAGGAAATCATCACTTACCTTATCACAGAGGATTCAGCAATTCCTAGAAGGTTTCAGCTTTTGTGAAAGAAGCAATTGAGAAAAGAAGAAGAACATGAAGAAGTGATAGGAATGGTATGGAGACAAAGAGAATTTTAGCAAGACTAGGGTGGGTTCAGCTTTAGCAGAATAATGAGAAAAGAGAATCAAAGAACTTAAAATACCGAAAATGTGAGGAGGACCCTCACCTGACTATTCCCAATTTCGGCACCTATCAACCCCAAAAGCCGAAATTTACAGAAAAACAACAAGATCTAAGTCCTATGGCTAAAGAAAAGTTGGCACCCCTAGCACAAACCAAAATCGATTGCCTCCTCCTTCAAAGAGTCAAAAATTCGACCACTGCCTTGCTCCCTAAATAAGTCCTAGATTTCTCCCTTATCCTTATCTGATCACTCATCCACAAGTGGCATTAATAATACCACCTTTTCTTCCCTTTATCAGCCACATTATCCAACTCACACAACTCCCTATTTCTAAGCATCCCAGTGGACTCCAATTCTGCCCCCTTCTGACGCCAAAAATTAATTTAAATAAAATGAGCTTGCCATGACTCGAACCTCCTCCCTACTCCCTTGTGGCGTCACCTTACTGTGCTCCAAAAGGCACCTCCCTGCCTCTTTATCACAACAATTCTTTTGTCATAAAACACAAATAATATCTTTTAAGCCCTAACCCAACTGGCTCTCCACTAATGTGCCCAACAACAAATTTTTGCTAAGGCCTCGGCCCAACTCTGAGCCCATTCTGAACCCCTAAAACACTCTAACTAGCATATTAAGCACAACAACACATCACAGCACATCAAATGCAAAGCCCCACAAATTCAGGATGTTACAGTTCTACCTCCCTTAAAGATATTTCAACTTCGAAATTACCTGGTCAGAACAGATGCGGGTATTGCTACCGCATTACTTCCTCTAGTTCCCACGTAGCCTCCTCAGAACCGTGATTCCACCACAGAACCTTAACCAACAGAACCGTTTTCCTTCGCAATACTTTGACATCATGATCAAGAATTTCCACTGGTTCCTCTTCAAAGGATAGGTCAGGTCTTAATTCGATTTCTTCCACAGGCACCACATGAGATGGATCTGAACGATAGCGTCTTAACATAGAGTCATGAAATACGTTGTGAATCTGGCTTAATTCTAAAGGTAGCTTAAGCTGATAGGCTACCGGTCCCACCCATTTCATCACCCGGTACGGTCCAATGAATCTGGGACTTAATTTACCTTTCCGTCCAAACATCAGCATTTTCTTCCACGGCGACACCTTTAAGAACACCCTGCCACCTACTGCTAACTCTATGTCCTCACGCTTCAAATCAGCATAGGACTTCTGTTTGTCAGACGCTTCCTTTAATCGAACCTGAATTAACTCAACCTTCTTCTCTGTCTCGGTAACCAATTTTGGCCCCAAAATGACTTTCCCATAACTCCATCTAACAGGTAGGAGTACGACACCTCTGCCCGTACACTGCTTCATAAGGCACTATCTGAATACTAGACTGGTAGCTGTTATTGTAAGCAAACTCTGCCAACGGTAAAAACTCTTCCCAACTACCCCTGAAATCAATGACACAACTTCTCAACATTTCCTCTAATATCTGAATTACCCGCTCAGACTGACCATCGGTCTGAGGATGAAACGCTGTACTAAAATCTAATTTCCTACCCAATGCTTGATGCAATGCGTTCCAAAATCACGACGTGAACCTCAGGTCCCTGTTCGATATGATTGATACCGGTACTCCATGTAGCCTCACTGCCTCCGCTATATATAACCTAGCCAATTTCTTCAGAGAGTAATCGACACGTACAAGTATGAAATGAGCAGATTTCATCAAACGGTCAATAATCACCCAAACTGAATCTTTCTTAGTAGGCATGAGAGGTAGCCCACTAACAAAGTCTATTGTGATTCTTTCCCATTTCCACTGTGGAATCTTTACCAGGAGCAACAACCCTGATGGTAATTGATGCTCTGCCTTTACCTGTTGACAGGGCAAACACTTACAAATTCGGTCACCTCCCGCTTCAGGCCCGACCATCAGAACTGTTCTCGCAAGTCCCGATACATCTTACTCCCTCTAGGGTGCATAGCGTATAGACTACCATGCGCTTCTAGCAAAATATTACGCCTCAACTTAGGATCTTTCGGCTTACAAATTCTTCCTCGAAAACATAATAGCCCTTCTTCATTCACACTGAATTTTGTTGATCCATCACTTGATCCTACCTGAAACTTCTCCTTTAGCAACTTATCGGTCTGCTGCTTCTCTTTAACCTGACTGACCCTAGAGGATTTCACTAGAAGTTCAACTTATAAACTCCCATCATCGTATAAACTGAGGTGAGCAAACAATACTCTCAAGTTAGAGATTACTTTACGACTTAGAGCATCCGCCATCACGTTTGCTTTACCCGGATGATACTCGATCGAGTAGTCATAATCTTTTAACAACTCGATCCACCTCCTTTGCCTTAGGTTCAACTCCTTCTGGGTCAAAAGGTATTTTAAGCTCTTATGATCGATATAAATGACGGATTTCTCCCCGTACAAATAATCTCTCTAGATCTTCAAGGTAAAAACCACTGCCGCCAATTCCAAATCATGGGTGGGATAATTTGATTCGTGCGGTCTTAACTACCAAGACGCATACGGAACAACCTTTCCACCTTGCATCAATACGCATCCTAGCCCCGTGCGTGAAGCATCACAGTAAATCACGAACTCCTTTTCGATCTCCGACTGAATCAACACCGGAGCCTCCGTCAGTATCTTTTTTAACCTCTCGAAACTTTCTTGCTGCTTATCAGACCAAACAAACAGAACCCCTTTTCATAGCAACTTAGTCAACGGTGCTGCAATCAATGAAAATCCTTCAGCGGACCTTTTATAATACCCGGCCAGACCAAGAAAACTTCGAATTTTCGCTACAGACTTAGGCGGCTTCCAATCCAACACCGCTTCAATTTTCCGCGTGTCAACCCTAATCCCCTCTGCCGACACAACGTGGCCTAGAAAAGTAACTTCCCTTAGCCAAAATTCGCATTTACTAAATTTTCATACAGCTACTTCTCCCCCAGAATTTGTAAACCCACTCGAAGGTGTGAATCATGCTCCTCCTCCGATCTTGAATAAACCAAGATGTCATCTATAAATATCACAACAAACCGATCCAAGTAGGGTTGGAACACTCAGTTCATCATGTCCATAAACACTACTGGCGCATTGGTCAATCCAAATGGCATCACCATGAATCCGTAGTGACCATAGTGAGTCCTAAAAGCTGTCTTATGAATATCCGCCTCTTTAACCTTAAGCTGATGGTACCCTGACCTCAGATCTATCTTTGAAAAGACTGAAGCCCCCTTCAACTGATCGAACAAGTCGTCGATCCTCAGCAATGGGTATTTATTCTTGATTGTCAACTTATTCAACTGGCGATAGTCAATGCACATACGCATTGATCCATCTTTCTTCTTAACGAATAACACCGACGCTCCCCAAGGCGACACACTTGGTCGAATAAACCCTCTATCTAGCAACTCTTGTATCTGCGCTTTTAACTCCACCAACTTCTTCGGCGCCATTCTGTATGGGGCAATAGATACTGGTGCTGTTCCTAAAAAAAGATCAATACCAAACACCACTTCATGGTTTGGAGGTAATCCCGGAAGCTCTTCTGGGAAAACATCAAGAAATTTCTTCACCGTCCTAACATCCCCGACAGTTAGTTCCTTGCCTTCCAAAGCCCGAAAAAACATTAAAATTACCTTGCATCCTTTCCTCACCATCATTTCTGCTCTTAGGGCGGTCACCACATTCGACAAATAATTCCTCCTTTCACCCATCACCAGCACTTTGCCACC
This sequence comes from Gossypium rotundifolium, assembly GCA_025506655.1. Taxonomy (NCBI): domain Eukaryota; kingdom Viridiplantae; phylum Streptophyta; class Magnoliopsida; order Malvales; family Malvaceae; genus Gossypium; species Gossypium rotundifolium. Next base: position 135,470,056 of record CP106734.1, on the reverse strand, counting down.
CTCGGGAGTTTTTAACACCATACGTTTGGCTGCACAATTTACATTAGCTTGATACCTCACCAGCCAGTCCATGCCTAAGATTAAATTAAACTCCCCGAACAGTAATTCCATCAGATCAGTCAGGAAAACTATTCCCTGAACTTCTAATGGCACCTCCCGATTAAGCTTATTTACCACCACAGAGTGTCCTAACGGGCTAATTACAGTCTCCCTAGAGGAAATCTCAGAATCTATGCTTAAAGTTCAGACAGCCTACTAGCAACATATGAATGCGTCGACCCAATATCAATCAATACAGTGTAAGGCAAACTAAAAATTAAAAATGTACTGGTTATAACATCCGGTGCGTCGGCCTCTTCTCGACGTCTGGCAGCATAGACAAACCCTGGCTGTCTCACCTCAGTGTTTCCTGCCCCTCGGCCTGGTGCTCCACGACCCGACCAGAACCGTTACCACCCCTGGCTGGACCACGACCTCTCTGCGGCTGTTGGCCTCCTCTACTCGACTGAGCATTCCCTAACCTGCGGGCCCTGCACTGCCCCGTGGCTGTGGACAGTCTCTAATCTGATGGTCTGTAGATCCACACCTGAAACACTTCCCATTGGTCGACCAACACTCACCTGAATGGAATTTACTACATCGAGCACACCTCTGTACCCGGCTAGCAGCAATAGGTCTCTCACCCCAACTCGACCCATTTGACCTAGGTCTTTTCTGAGTATGCCCAATTGCCCCTGACGATCTAAAATTCCTCTTACTTCCTCCCCTATCTCTATCCTGATTTAGTTTTTCTTCCGCTTCACCTCCTTAGCTATCTCAGCTTTTTCCACAAGAATAGCAAATTCCCTCTCCTGCTACGGGGCTATCAATACATGCAAATCATCCCTCAGACCGTCTTCAAATCGAACACAATGTTCATGGTCTGTGGCCACTATCCCTCGGGCATAACGGCTAAGGCGTAAGAATTTCGCTTCATATGCAGCCACTGACCTACTTCCCTGAACCAGATTCAAAAATGCCCTGTGCTACGCGTCCACATAACTCGACCAGATGTATTTACTCTGAAACGCCATTCTGAAGAAATCCCAACTGATACGGTCAGCCACCGTACCATCCTTAACTGTAAGCCACCATTGATACGCTTCATCCCGCAAAAGAAATAGAACCCCTTTCAACTTTTCCTCTTCTGTGAAATCAAGATCATCCATTATGCGCTCAACCTCCTCTAACCAATACTCATCTGTACTCGGGGCTATACTAGAAATTTCCTTAAACATCTCTGCCCTATTGGCTCTAAGTCACTCTGACACAAATTTTCAAGCTCCCATACCCATGCCTGCCCCAGCAACTCTCTCTAAAACCCGTAACAACACCTGAGATATCGCATCATCTCCGGTCGTCTGGTCTTGAATTTTGCCTCCATAGCTGGTGGAACTGGCATCTCGTCTCCTGACCCATGGCCAGATCCTACTGGTTCTGACACGGCCATCATTCCTCTACCACGACCACGCGTAGGACATCCTCGTCCACTTGTACTCATACTACCGATTCACTTTTATCTGATTAGAAGTTTTATGGATTAATAATTTCTTTCAGTGATTAATAACGAACAATCTTATGGAAAGTAATTTCAATAGTAGTTCTTTCGAATTCAAAATTATATCTACAAGGTTTAGTCTCAAGTCTGTATCTCCTGGTTTTAGGAGCCACATACATTCAACATCTATATGCATCCCAAGCAGAGTATCACATAAATGCATCAAACATACGAGTAACATCCATAAACTCACCTTCGTCACACAAGAGTATTTTCGTCATTTTACTACCCAGGGGTACTTTCGTAATTCTACCCTACAGGGGTATTTTGGTATTTTCATAAAGTAGGGGTATTTTGGTAATTTTCACAAACCAAAGGTATTTTGGCAGTTTTCACAAACCTAGGGTATTTCAGTAATTTTCACAAACCAAAGGTATTTCGGTAATTTTCACAAACCTAGGGTATTTCGATAATTTTCACAAACCAAAGGTATTCCGGCTTTTCACCCCATAATATGTATAATACAGAAAAACTAATGTGATAAAGATCTACACACCTCATTACAGACAAGATGATATTTTCTATGTCGACACAGTCAGTAGCCGATACAACTACTAACTGCCTATGGTTTTGTTCTGTAGTCAATCCACAACCCGGTGGCCAATCTCTGACGGTAGACACTGAACGCTTCTTAAACTTAGGGGTTGGGTTTACGGGTCCAATCCCCTCCTTCGCCTGATCGACATTTGATTCCATCAAAAGACCTTATCAGTTGCTACCATCGTAACATATGGTTGTTAATCCATAAGATAGGATTAAGATCACCAATATGATAAATGAACCTAATGAAAATCTAAAGAGAACCCTTACCTCAAAATCCCGAAAGAGATAGAGTTTAGATGTAACACCCAAACCCGGTCTATGTGTTAAGACCAGACTTGGTATGCCACACAAATTGTACATACATCTAGACGTCTAATGATTTAAGGAAAAGAGGTCTTCAAAAACTATTTTGGAGATGGAGTTTATCAAAACTGAGGTTAATTTGAAATCTATGAATTTTAAAACATAAGAGTTTATAATTTGATCTCAGAGAAATAATTGATTAAATTTTATAAGAAGTTTAAAAGAATTCAAAAGGAATTTGAAAATAGAATTCATAAAAGAGTTTTCACAGAAATTCTTACGAGTTAGTGATTTTTAAGGAAAACCCTTTAATTATATGTACATTAAAGAAAACATTTATAAAATTAAAATAGTCTCCTTTTAGTATGTCAAACATATTAAAAGCCATCAACGAGTAAAAATCCATAAAAATAATACCAAAGGCCTTATTACATCACAACTGAAAAATTAATTAAGTAAAAATACTTAAAGAGTAATTCAGAGTTCATCAAAACCATCATTTGAAGTATGGCCCCTGCAAAGTCATCCCCATCCCAAGCCTCCATCAATTATCATTACCTGAAAAGGGTAAGAAAACGGGGTGAGTTACTTAGAACTCAATGTGTAACCCACTTACCAAGTCCACTGGGCCAAATCATCAAAGCATTTTTATTGGGCTTGAGCCCATTTACGAATTTAACAATATATTAATAAAAAAATGCATGTGAAATGCAATTCCCAATCAAGCCTAAATTTCCATCCACTACACACCACCTGTACCAACCAGCACACCTGTGGGGATCAAGTCAACCCATCCCGCCAATACACCAATCGCAGGCATAAAGTCATTTAAAATGTTTGTGGCTGAGCCACCCGAACTAGATTGTGGCTGAGCCACCCGAACTTCTCTTTAATTTTATCGCAACCCATGCAATCATGTATACATATACAAGGCATAATAATATTCATATGATAATTTCAACATAAGGCCCATACTACAAGTTGGCCCATTTCTCATTTTGGCCCATATGGTAATTTATCAAATAGGCTCCTTAAGTAATCTAGCAATTCAGCCCATTAAGCAATCTAGCAATTTGGCCAATTAATCAATCTAGCAAATTGGCCCATTAAACAATCTTGCAATTTGGCCTATTAATCACATGAGGCCCAAAAATTACTTTTTATCAAATTAGCCCATCGAGGGCGATTTTGTAATTTCCACGACTTTAATACCGATTTCATGCATTTACACAAAAAGTGTTAATATACTGTATTTTTTTATTTTACCAGCTTTATGATTTTTATTCTAATGCTTACGGTATAACATCTAACCCATGAGATAAATGTGAAATTACACACCTGATTATGGTGAGAACTATACTTTCCCGCTCGTCGATACCTAAATACGTGTCACATTTGATTAGAACACTAATACTTAATATAAATATATACTAAAGATAAGCGATCTAGATCTTTACCCTCGGAATCTCGAACAATAACTATTTGTCGTTTCTCCCCGGTTGACGGTTCACAACCCGATGAAAATCTCGAGCAGCTAATGGCTCCGAACTACGAACAACTTTGAGTATTCGATTCTCCTTGGATGAGGGTCCACAACCCGGTGGAAAGTCTTGGATTGCTGAAACAACCCTTCACTTGAATCTAGAGGGAATAGCAAAACCGCCTCTCTTCTGATCACTATTCACCACTCTTTTCGACCCTATCTTGTTTGCCTTAAAATTTCGAGTGATTTCCAAAGGATCCCTCTATAAAACTTTCGGTTATAACAAACCCAAATGAAAATCGTTGATAAAATTGAGGGTGATCATGAAATCCATGAAGAGTTTCCCCCCTTTTTTTTTTTACCTTGATAGATGATCTGAACTTGAATAACTTCAAGATAAATTTGACGAGATGGTGATTCGACCCTCCACTATATCAATAAAAAAACAAAAGCAAATCGTCTAAGAGGATGAACGATTATCGATTTAAAAGCTCTTCTAAGCCAACCTATAGATTCGACCAAGGTGACCCAATAGCAAAAGAAAACAAGGAAGGTGATTTTTACCGGTTGTCCAAAGTTGAATAGAAGAAATGATCGAGAATTAAGTCTATGAGGAAAAGAAGATTTGGCTATGATTTAATGGTAATGGAGAAATAATTTCGGCTATGGAGGTGGTCTCTAACATTTGGCCATGAAAGAAATAAGAAAGAAAAAAATGTGTTTGAAAGATGAGTAAAATAGAAAAGAAAGGAGAATAGAGATAAGATGTTTATGATTCAGTTTTCAAGGGTGAGAAAAGAGCAAAAAGTAAGGTTTGGAACAATGTGCATTCGGCAATGGGGAACAAAGAAGAAAAAGAAATGGTCTTTTTGTGTTTGATGATTTCGGCACTAGGAGAGAAGCACAAAATGAAGCACTTGAGAGGTTGGAAAAAATGACCAAATGAAACAAAACAAAGTTGTTTTCTCCAAGCATATGGCACATTCGGCTAAGAGAGAAAAAGATGAGAGGAAAAAGGTATTTTGGGATAGCAAAAATGACCAAATGTGATTCTATCTAGCTACCATCTTTACCAAAGCTTACCACCAAAATTTGGCTCCCCCTTAGTCCACAAAGCCGTCCGAGTTCATGGACAAGTTGGCCATTCTATGTTTCCAAAACATAACCCTTAAGATATGCCTTGTGTTCCCCCTACATGCCATATTCTAATGATTCCCAACCTTAAGTTTGTACTTGCCTTTTCTCTTAGCCACCTTAGCATAAAAATAAAAGTCTAACTTACCAAAAATTTGATGCTTGGCCGACACTTGCTAGGAAAGAGCAAAAATAAATGTCACAAAATGCATTCCTAAAGATTCGAACCTCTTCCCTCAAGCAACACTCATAACGCCAACTCCACTTTACTACTAGCTCATCTTATACTAGTTTTTGACACTTAATTTCCTTAAACATCAAGGTTACTTGATCCACTTCAATAAAGTACTCATTACTAAAATTTATTCTAATTCTGAATAAATCCCGAGCCTTCTCAAGACTATATTAAGCACACAAATTGAATCATTCACAAGCTAAGCACCAAAAACATGCAACATATCGATAATCAATTTTTAGGATGTTACATCAAAGACTAGCAGTTTCTGGCTTTTGGGATCTAGATGATCTGGTCTACTTTGATTCTCGAAATGTCACCCCAAGATGAGGACATAAGAACAGTCAAAACATTACTCAAAAGATAACCTTGCCACCTCAATTAGCCTTTCGGCTGTAGCCTCTAAAATTTGAAAATGAAAGGTGAAATATGAAGGAAATCATCACTTACCTTATCACAGAGGATTTGGCAATTCCTAGAAGGTTTCGGCTTTTGTGAAAGAAGCAATTGAGAGAAGAAGAAAAACATGAAGAAGTGATAGGAATGGTATGGAGACAAAGAGAATTTCGGCAAGACTAGGGTAGGTTCGGCTTTGGCAGATTAATGAGAAAAGAGAATGAAAGAACTTAAAATGCAGAAAATGTGAGGAGGACCCTCACCTGACTATTCCCAATTTCGGCACCTATCAACCCCAAAAGCCAAAATTTGGAAAAAAACAACAAGCACTAAGTCCTATGGCTAAAGAAAATTCGGCACCCCCTAGCACAAACCAAAATCGATTGCCTCCTCCCTCAAAGAGTCAAAAATTCGACCACTGCCTTGCTCCCTAAATAAGTCCTAGATTTCTCCCTTATCCTTATCTGATCACTCATCCACAAGTGGCATGAATAACACCACCTCTTCTTCCCTTTATCAACCACATTATCCAACTCACACAACTCCCTATTTCTAAGCATCCCAGCCGACTCCAATTTTGCCCCCTTCTAACGCCAAAAATTAATTTAAATAAAATGAGCTTACCGTGACTCGAACCTCCTCCCTACCTCCCTTGTGGTGTCACCTTACTGTGCTCCAAAAGGCACCTCCCTGCCTCTTTATCACAACAATTCTTGTGTCATAAAACACAAATAATATCTTTTAAGCCCTAACTCAGCTGGCTCTCAACTAATGTGCCCAATAACAAATTTTTGCTAAGGCCTCAGCCCAACTCTGAGCCCATTCTGCACCCCTAAAACACTCTAACTAGCATATTAAGCACAACATCACATCACAGCACATCAAATGCAAAGCCTCACAAATTCAGGATGTTACACTCTACCTCCCGAACAGGTGGCAAACCCGGCAATTCTTACGGAAACATATCCGGGTATTCACATACAACCGGTACAGATTCAATCTTCTTTTGGTCACTTTACTATCAATTACATAAGCAAAGTAAGCTTCGCAACCCTTTCTCATAAGCTTTCGAGCCAACATCGAAGATATCACTACTGGTAACCCATTTAAATTGGTAGACTCAATTCGAGTTATCTCATTATTCTGGCACCGCAAATTAATAGTCTTTCATCTACAATTCACTACAGCATCGTGTATGGTTAACCAATCCATGCCAAGAATGATATCAAACTCATCAAATGGTAGTAACATCAAATCAGTCGGAAAAAATGAATCTCGAATCATCAAAGGGCAATTCTTGCACACCTTGTCAACTAGCACACACCAGCCCAAGGGGTTCGAAACCCGAATCAAAAACTCAGTAGACTCAACAGGTTACTGGATACTAATGTTTCACACACATAGGAATGAGTTGAATCGAGATCAATCAGAGCAATTACACTAGTATTAAAGAGAGTAAATATACTAGTGATAACATCTGGAGACGAAGCTTCCTCTCGGGCATGAATAGCATAGGCTCTAGCAGGCGCACGAGCCTCAGATCGAACAACTGTATCTGAAGTCCCTCTCTGAGTACTGCTTCTACCTCCCGCATTTTAGGGTGGCCTACCTCTAACTGCAGCACCACTCAATTTCACACTCTGAGTATTATCTTTCTCAACTAATTCTGGGCAGTCCCGAATGAAATGATCCTACGAATCAAACTTGTAGCAAACTCAATTGTTGAACTTGCCCCAACATTCACCAAAATGTTGCCTACCACACTATTAACACTCGAGTTTATTCGGTCGAGTATTGCCAACACTAGCAATCGAGGTGGCTCGTGAACTCACTGGTGGTCACTCTCGTATAAAAATCCCAGCATTAGTCTTAGATCGGCTACTATCATTTCGAAACTTCTTTGACGTCATCTGAGAAGTTTTACTTGCTGATCTCTTGTGAAAATCACTAGCTTCAAACTCAGCTTTTCTTTTCTCTTTTTCGAGCTCTTCGACCTTTCAAGCTCGCTCGACAAGTACTACGAACTCTTTTATTTCAAGTATGCCGACAAGCAATTTTATGTCTTCATTCAGTCCTTCCTCGAATCTTTTACACATAGCATCCTTGGTTGAAACACACTCTCGGGCATATCGGCTGAGTCTCACAAACTACGCTCATAATCAGATACGGCCATACGACCTTATTTTAACTCGAGAAATTCTTTGCATTTCTAATCAATGAATCACTGACTGATATACTTTTTATGAAACTTTATCTGAAAGAAATCCCAAGTGACCCATTCCTTTAGAACAATAGAAACCAAAGTGTTCCACCAATAGTAGGCAGAATCCCGTAATAAAGATATAACACATTTCAAGCACTCTTCAAGTGTACAATATAGTTCATCGAAGACAAGAATAGTCTTATCGAGCCAAAATTTAGCCCACTCAGCATCATCAGTAGTTGTGGCTCTAAACTCTTCAGCTTAGTACTTTTTGATTTTATCAACAGGAGGCTTATTTAATCTCTCAAGATTAATGATCGAATGTACCACAGGTACTACAAGTGGAATATCAGGGTTCAGGGGTTGTTGAACAGCCGGATTTGTCCGGATATAATGATTAAACCAATCATTCATTATACTAAAGAAGGCTTGCCTAGCCCCCTCATCTTGGTTACTCGTAGCTGGTCGAGATTTAACCAGCACGGTCCCTTGCGCGGGAGCAGGCGCCACACTCTCGACATCATCAGGTACGACTCATTCGGGATCAGGATCCATTTACTATAAGAAAGAAGAAAGAGATATTTTCTTGTCAGAAGTCATCACACTATCACAATAAAAATTATGGCATATATAGCTAGACTCTTACACGCTACATCAGTCTGAGAACTCACTAAACCGTAGCTCTAATACCAATCAAATTGTAACACCCCTAACCTGTATACGTCATCAAATTAGGGTTTTAAGGCATTATCAGACAAAACACAGATTATAATAGATGTTTACTAATTATATGATCATAACCGAATGTATCATTAGTGATGATGTACTTTTAAAACATACTTAAGCGTTAACGCACATATCTCAAATCAATTTAGCCAAATTCATATATATATATATATATATGCATTTTTCATCAAATAACAAAAGTCACTAATAAATGGTCATTGCAATTCCATTAGCCGAATATGCTCATGTATAAAATCACTTTACCAAATCAAGTTTTCAATTACCAAACCCGAACATACATGTATACTCAATTCCTATCAATATGAAATATACTAAATTCAATATGAATTGCCGAACACTCAACCATATTATAGATCACCTCTCTTGAAATTAACATAAATGAGACATCAAGACCAAACATATCTTATATTAACCAAAAACAAATAAACCTAAACTCATTACACATACATATATTTATATATATCATAACCAATTTACACAACTAAGATATATTCAACCTTTAGCACCATTCATACTTATCATAAAACTTATTTACCAAATCATACAAATAACATGGTCATCACTTCACAACTATTATTTAACTTAATAATCAATCACTTATATAACCAAACACCAATCATAAACGTATCGTGTAAGATACTTCCATCATAATTCAATACCATTATCAAATTCACGTAAGTCCAAAATCTTATCATGATTTAGCCATTTTTACATGGCATATACATATATATACATATCATTAAAAAATAAATTCAAAGGTAACATAGCCTATGCATGCCATAAACTTTGATTTTTAACTTCAAAAAAAGTACCAAAATAATGATGATAGTGTGATGAGCTTTCTCGACAATCCCCGTATAACATCCTAAAATTTGAGTATTGATATGATGCATGTTTTGGTGCTTAACTTGTGTATAATTAAATTTTGCATGATTAGTATAGTCTTGAGAAGACTTGAGAACTATTCGGAATTAGAATAAATTTTAGTAAGGAGTATTTAATTGAAGTGGAGCAAGTGACTTTGAGGTTTAAGTAGACTTAAGTGACAAAAACTAGCATAAGATAAGCTAGTAGCAAGGTGGTGTTGGCGCATGTATGTTTGCTTGAGGGGAGAGGTTCGAATCTCCTAGCATGCAATTTGAAAGCTTTTATTTTTTTACTTTTCCTTAGCAAGTTTTGGTCATAGATAAGGATTAGATGAGTTGGATTAAAATTTTTTATGGCAAGAAGACCATGGGAAAAAGGCAAATGTTAACTTAGGGAAAGGAATCATTTGAATAAGGTAGGTAGGGGGAACACAAGGCACATATTGAGGAAGATATTTTGGAAAGTTTTGTGTGGCAAAAACTTTGACTTTATGTCTATGTACTTGGACGGTTTTTGGGGCTAGGGGTTGGCCAAAATTTTGAAGGCATTTGGATGAATAGGAGCTAGTTGTGCACATCTCTCTTTTGGTCATTTTTGTGCTTTTCTCCAAAATCTCTCTCTCCATTTTCCTCTCCTTAGCCGAATGCACTTGAGTAATAGGTAACATCTTTGCTTTTCTTTAATTATTTCACATTTTGACCATTTCGATTTTGAGTTCTTTCTCCCCAAATTATTTTCTTTCTCTCCTCTTTGTGACCGAAAATACAAGAAACATCAAAGACCATTTTTTCCTTTTTCTCTCATTGCCGAATGTCCATTGATTCAAAGTTCTCTTTTGGATCATCCTTTATTCTTGAGAACTGAAATCCAAACCTTCATTTCTATTCTTTTTCTTCTCTAATTCTCTTGAAAGACTCTCAAACATCATCCTCTCTCTCATTCTTCACCATGGCCGAATGTTACTAAGCACCATTTCTTTTAACTTTTCCTCTATAACTGAATCTTCTACAACTCACATATCTCCTTCTCAATCATTTTTCTTTCCACTCATACTTTAATCAATCGAAACTTAGTGGAGGGCTGAAACTCAAGTGTTCGTAAACGTCGTAGATCGTTGAAATCAAATTTAAGGTGTTAAGGTAAGGGATTATTAAGGATTTTCATATTACTCGACATATGGTTATAAACGGTTTATTAATCGATTTCATTTTAGGGGACGTTATCACTCGATTGTCATATTATGGAACGAAGATATTTGTGGTAAGTTAATCCCACACTTTAAAACCTCTAGTCGAAATTTAGATAACTTATTGGTCAGACTAATGATTCCTTGTCTCTGAAGACAATCAAAATAGGGACGAAAAGAGTTGTTAATAGTGTTTGGAAGAGGGGTGGTTCCATTATTCCCCCTAAATTCAAGAGAAGGACTGTTTTAGAAATCCAAGACTTTTCCACTGCGTTGTGGACGCTCATCCAGCAAAAATCAATTATTCGAAGTCGTACGTACCCCCGAACCATTATTTACTCGTGGTTCTGAACCTTTGATCGGAGAGAAATCGGAAATAGTGGTTGTTCGAGATTCCGAGGGTAAGATCTAGATCGCTTAATATTAGAATAGTTTAATATTAAATTTTAGTGTTCTAATCCTTCGTGATGTGTGTTTAGATATCGACGAGTGGGAGAGTGTAGCTCTCACCTTAATCAGGTGTGTAATCTCACACCGTATCTCATGGGTTAGACGACTATATCGTATAAATCGTTGGATGAAATCACAAGTTAGTGAAATCGGGAAGAATAACATAATTGTCATCTTAAAGATAAGATTTTGAAAATTGTATTAAGATCATAAAAATTATGAAATTTCCCTTAACGAGCTAATTCGATAAAAGTGATAAGTGGGCCATATGTGATATTTGATAAGTGGGCCATATGTTATATTTGACAATTTGGGCCATATGTGATATTTGACAATTTAGGCCATATGTGATATTTGACAATTTGGGCCATATGTGATATTTGATAATTTGGCCCATATGTGATATTTGACAATTTGGGCCATATGTGATATTTGAGAATTTGGGCCATATGTGATAATCAATAAATGGGCCATAAGTGATATTTGATAATTGGGCCATTTATGATAATTGATAAATGGGTTATATGTGATATGTGATTTTATGGGCCAAAATGCTATTTTGATTAATGGCCAAAATTGATAAATTGTAATATGGGGTTTTTTTTTTACAAATATTTTGTTATGCATAAACATGATTCATGCGTTGGGATCAATGATGAAGAGAAGAAAGGCCTGATGTCAAAATTCTATATAGGTGACTCTGTCACGATGGTCGTTGCCCAAAATCTTGATCGGTGGTTCTACCACAATTATTTAAATGGCCGTTGCCCCAAATATTATATTGGGCTTAAAGCCTACTTTGGTGTGTTGGTGGGGTGGGTGACTAAAGCTCCCCACAGGTGTGCTGGTTGGTACGGGTGGTGTGTAGTGGATGGAAATCTAAGTTTGGTTTTGGGAATTGCATATCACTTGCATTTTATACATGCTAAATTGTTTTATTTGAAATGGGCTTAGGCCCAAATAAATGCTTAGATGGTTTTGGCCCAGTGGACTATGGTAAATGAGTTACACACTGAGTTCTAAGTAACTCACCCCAATTTTTTTTACCCCTCTCAGGTAATAATAATTGATGAAGACTTGGGTCAGAGATGACTTCGTATGGAGGCTATATTACAAATGATGGTTAATAAAACTTTAAGACTTCTTTAATAATTTTTATTAAGTCCTATTTTTATGGTGATGTAATAAGGCCTCTTTAATTATGGATTTTATTATGTGGATGGATTTTATTGTGTTTTAGTTTTCCTAAGTTGGATTGGTTTAGTTTTTATAAATGTTTTTTTATAGCTCTCGTATAAAATAAAGGTTTTTCTTAAATATCATTGAAACGTAGGAAATTCTTTTAAAACTTTTTGATGAAATATTTCGACTAAATAAATCCAAAGTTTTTATCAATTTTTACTCTATAGATCAAATGATAAACTCTTGTGTTTTTAATTATGGTTTTCAATGAACTTCGATTTTTCGATAAAGTCACTCTCTTAATCGTTTTGGAATTTGATTTCTACATTGTTAAATGATTTGAATGTACGTTTAATTTGTGTGGCATGTCAAAATTCGGGCTTAATGCATAGGCCGGGTTTGGGGTGTTACATTTTATGGTATCAGACCCAGTTTCAAAACTCGGCTGTGGTTTGGGTTTAACAATGATTTTTGTTTAAAAACTATTTAAATTTCTAGACTTTATGTTTTAAAGGTAGTATGGCACCACGAGCATTCGACACCAAGTCAAGTAAGCATTTGTTTATTAAATGTTTATTATTGTGATGAGACCTTAGGAACACTCTAGAACTTCTAGTTTTAGGTGTTGAAAACGATAGAGATCGAGACTATAGGATGTGATTACGAAAACAACCCTATCTCTTATATCTCATAAAATATCGTTAATAAACACTAAAATAATATTCTGATTCATAAAACTTGTAATTAGATTAAAAGCGAATTAGTCAATATGAGCACTAGAGGACGTGGTCGTGGACGCGGTAGACGTGGCCGTGGTAGAGGACGAGGTGTTGCGTCTGAAGTGCCGGGTTATATACCGGAAATGGATGCACCTGCATCATTCGAGAGCGAAACTGGATCTCATGATCATGCCAATGAGGATAATGCTTTGACCCAAGCAATGTTGCGAGTCCTAAAAAGAGTAGTTGGGGCCAGAACTGGGCCAGTAGCTCGTGGATCAATATCGGAACGACTCAAGTCTAGTGGTGCAGAAGTTTTTAGAGGTGTCTCTGGTGTAGCTCTGAATGTCGCAGAATATTGGCTTGAGGCTGTAGAATGAATTATGGATGATCTGGAGTGTACCGTTGAGCAGAAACTGAGAGGAGTCGTGTCTTTGTTAAGAGACGAGGCGTATCAATGGTGGCTTACTATTCGAGAAGGCACCGAGGTTGCATTGGTTAATTAGGATTTCTTTAAAGCTGCTTTCCAAGGGAAGTACGTCGAGATAAGTTATGTAGATGCCCGGAGGAAGGAATTCCTGAATTTGGTTCAAGGAAGTAAGACTATAGCAGCTTACGAGGCAGAATTTCTTCGTTTGAGTCGTTATGCTCGTACTATAGTGTAGACTGATCATGAGCACTGTGTACGCTTTGAAGATGGACTGAATGATGAGTTGCGGGTACTGATAGCCCCATAACAAGTACGGACTTTTACCTCGCTTGTAGAGAAAGCTAAGATGGCCGAAGAGGCTAAGAATTTAGAACGCTAGAACTAGAAAAAAGTAAGAGGCAAGAGGATTTTAAGTATTCGGGTTCTTCTAAAAGGTTTCAAAAGAGGTTACGGAATGATGAGCCAGTTCAAGTTAGGGCACCTGTGACTACCAATCAGATCCGAGAATGTGCCAATGTGGAAGATGACATTCCAGAGAATGTTGGAGGAAAACTGGAGCCTAATTTAAATGTGGATCCAAGGAACATCAGTTTAAGAATTGTCCTCGACGGACTGAAACGACTCAGGAAGCTCGTAAACCTGAGGCTCAGCCAGCTAGAGGTACTCAGCAGCCACCAAGAAGTCGTGGACCAGGTCATTGTGGTAATGGTAACGGACGTAGACAAGGTGCACCGGGTCGAGGCAATGGTGTTAGAGGAAACACGGAGGCAAGACAACTAGGATTGGTCTATACTGTCAGGCGTCGTGAGGACGGCGATGCACCTAATGTGATAACTGGTACGTTCTTCATCTCTGATGTACCTGTTACTACTTTGTTAGATATCGGATCTACCCACTCATATGTTGCTAGTGCCATATCTGGAAACCTAAATATTAGATCTGAGATTATCGATAGAGAGATGACGATAATTAGTCCTTTAGGACAGTCGGTACTAGTGAATAAATTATTTAGAGATGTGCCCTTAGAGATTCAAAAGAGGTATTTCTAGCAGACTTGATGGAATTACCTTTTGGTGAGTTTGATCTTATTTTAGGCATGGATTGGTTGGTGAAGCATCGGGCGCAATTGGATTGTGCCGAAAAGTGGATGTCAATTAGGACTGTGGATGATAAGGAGATAATAATGATAGGCAATCGAAGAAACTTTTTGGTAAATGTGGTATCTGCTTTGAAGGCAGAAAAGTTGGTGTAGAAAGGGAATAGAGCATTCCTAGCATTCATCAGTGCTTTGGATGCCAAGGATTTATCGGTAGAAGGTGTGAGAACGGTGAAAGAATTTCCAAATGTCTTTCCCGAAGAAATTTTGGGTCTACCTCCAGATCGGGAAGTAGAATTTGGCATTGAGCTTTTGCCCAGAACTGCTCCGGTGTCCATTGCTCCTTATAGAATGGCACCGAAGGAGTTAGCAGAGCTTAAAGCTCAAATTCAAGAACTGCTAGATTGGGGATTTATTCGACCAAGTGTGTCTCCGTGGGGAGCACCGATTTTGTTCATTAAGAAGAAGGATGGGTCGATGCGTATGTGCATTGATTATAGGTAGTTGAATAAGTTGACGATCAAGAATAGGTATCCATTGCCAAGAATCAATGACATGTTTGATTAATTAAGAGGAGCTTCAGTCTTCTCCAAGATTGATTTGAGATCGGGTTATCATCAACTCAAGGTGAAAGAGGCAGATATTCATAAGACGGCCTTTTGAACTTGTTATGGACATTATGAGTTTTTAGTGATGCCGTTTGGTTTGACTAATGCACCAGCTACATTTATGGACATGATGAACCGAGTCTTTCAGCCCTATTTAGACCGGTTCATAGTAGTGTTCATAGATGACATCTTAGTATATTCGAGGAATGAAGAAGAGCATAACTCTCATTTGGTACTGTGTTGCAAATTTTGCAAGATAAGCAACTATATGCCAAATTCAGTAAGTGTGAATTTGGTTGAAGGAAGTGACTTTCTTGGGTCATGTAGTGTCAGTTGAAGGAATAAGAGTTGATCCTCGAAAGGTAGAAGCTGTGTTGGATTGGAAACCGCCAAAGTTAGTAGCTGAGATCCGGAGTTTCTTGGGTTTGGCTGGTTATTATAGACGCTTTGTTGAGGGGTTTTCCTTGATTGCTGCACCCCTAACTAAGCTGTTGCAGAAGGAAGTACCGTATGTATGGACTGATAAACAACAAGAAAGTCTCGAGAAACTGAAGAAGATTCTAACGGAAGCACCAGTACTGATTCAACCAGAGGCTGAAAAAGAGTTTACCGTTTACTGTGATGCGTCACACACGGGTTTAGGATGTGTACTGATGCAAAGTGGAAAAGTGGTAGCTTATGCTTCTCGATAGTTGAGGCCGCATGAAGTCAATCATCCTACTCATGATTTGGAGTTGGCTGCGGTAGTGTTTGCATTAAAGATTTGGAGACATTATCTTTACGGTGAAAAGTCAATCATTTATACGGACCATAAGAGTCTTAAGTATCTCCTTACCCAAAAAGAGTTGAATTTAAGACAACGGAGATGTGTGGAGTTGTTAAAGGATTATGATTTCTCAATCGAGTATCATCCTGGAAAGGCTAATGTTGTAGCAGACGTGTTGAGTCGTAAGGTTGTATCGGAGTTAAGAGCAATGTTTGCTCATCTCAGTTTGTATGAGGATGGTAGTTTGCTAGCGGAACTTCGGGTGAAGCCTCTATGGTTGGAACAAATCAAAGAAAAGTAATTATCCGATGAAAAGTTGGGTCCTTTAATACAACAAGCTAAAAATGGTGTAATAGGAGATTTTGGTTTGCACAAAGATGGTGTACTATGTTTTCGTGGAAGGGTTTGTATGCCTGAGGATTCAGATTTGAGGCAAATGATTCTTCTAGAGGCGCATAGTAGCCCTTTATGCTATGCACCCCGAAGGAAATAAGATGTATCGGGATCTCTGTGAATAGTATTGGTGGCCAAAGTTAAAATGGGAAGTTACTGATTTTGTGGGAAAGTGTTTGACTTGTCAACAAGTAAAGGCAGAACATCAATTACCGTCGGGATTGTTGGAACCAGTAAAGATTCCATTATGGAAATGGGAGCAGATAATGATGGATTTTGTTAGTGGGTTACCCTTAACACCTACTAAGAAAGATTCTATCTGGGTGGTAGTAGATCAATTAACGAAGACTGCTCATTTTCTACCAGTTCGTACGGATTACTCGTTGTAGAAGTTGGCTAAACTATATGTATCTGAAATCGTGAGGTTGCATGGGGTACCGATGTCTATCATATCGGACAGGGATCCTAGGTTTACATCACGATTTTGGAAAACTTTACATGAGGCTCTGGGTACAAAGTTAAACTTCAGTACGGCTTTTCACCCTCAGTCAGATGGTCAGTCGGAAAGAGTAATCCAGATTTTGGAAGACATGTTACGAGGTTGTGTGATCGACTTCAGAGGTAGTTGGGAGGATTTTCTACCATTGGCGAGTTTATGATAACAACGCTTATCAATCCAAGATTCGAGATGGCACCTATAAAGCATCATATGGTCGAGATGTCGTACTCTACTTGTTGGACTAAATTGGGGAACGACGGTTGTTGGGTCCCGAATCGATATCCGAGACGGAAGAAAAGTAAAAGTAATTCGAGCCCAGTTAAAGGAAGCTTCAGATAGACAGAAGTCGTACATGGATCTGAAGCGTAAAGATATTGAGTTTGCGGTGGGAGATTAGGTCTTTTCGAAAGTTTCACCGTGGAAAAAGATTTTCAGATTCGGAAGGAAATGCAAGTTGAGCCCTAGGTTCATTGGACCGTACGGTGCGTTGAAGTGGGTAGGACCAGTGGCCTATCAACTTGATTCACCTTGAAATTGAGTCAGATTCATAGTGTTTTCCATGTTTCTATGCTGAGATGCTATAGATCGGATCCATCGCACACAGTACCAGTAGAAGAAGTGGAATTAAGGCCAAATTTGTCTTTTGAGGAGGAACCAGTGAAAATCTTAGACCGAGATGTTAAGGTGTTAAGAAAGAATACCGTACCATTGGTCAAGGTTTTATGGCGTAATCATGGAGTGGAGGAAGCTACTTGGGAGCCTCAGGATGCAATTCGACAACAATATCCTCATCTCTTTTAGCCAAGTAAATTTCAAGGACGAAATTTTCTTTAAGGAGGGTAGAGTTGTAACATCCTAAAATTTGAGTATTGATATGATGCATGTTTTGGTGCTTAACTTGTGTATAATTAAATTTTGCATGATTAGTATAGTCTTGAGAAGACTTGAGAACTATTCGAAATTAGAATAAATTTTAGTAAGGAGTATTTAATTGAAGTGGAGCAAGTAACGTTGAGGTTTAAGTAGATTTAAGTGACAAAAACTAGCATAAGATGAGCTAGTAGCAAGGTGGTGTTGGCGCATGTATGTTTGCTTGAGGGGAGAGGTTCGAATCTCCTAGCATGCAATTTGAAAGCTTTTATTTTTTTGCTTTTCCTTAGCAAGTTTTGGTCATGGATAAGGATTAGATGAGTTGGATTAAATTTTTTTTATGGCAAGAAGACCATGGGAAAAAGACAAGTGTTAACTTAGGGAAATGAATCATTTGAATAAGGTATGTAAGGGGAAAACAAGGCACATATTGAGGAAGATGTTTTGGAAAGTTTTGTGTGGCAAAAACTTTGACTTTATGTCCATGTACTTGGACGGTTTTTGGGGCTAAGGGTTGGCCGAAATTTTGCAGGCATTTGGATGAATAGGAGCTAGTTGTGCACATCTCTCTTTTGGTCATTTTTGTGCTTTTCTCCAAAATCTCTCTCTCCATTTTCCTCTCCTTAGCCGAATGCACTTGAGCAATAGGTAACATCTTTGCTTTTCTTTAATCATTTCACATTTTGACCATTTCGATTTTGAGTTCTTTCTCCCCAAATTATTTTCTTTCTCTCCTCTTTGTGATCGAAAATACAAGAAACATCAAAGATCATTTTTTCTTTTTTCTCTTATTGTCGAATGTCCATTGGTTCAAAGTTCTCTTTTGGATCATCCTTTATTCTTGAGAACCGAAATCCAAACCTTCATTTCTATTATTTTTCTTCTCTACTTCTCTTGAAAAACTCTCAAACATCATCCTCTCTCTCATTCTTCACCATGGCCGAATGTTACTAAGCACCATTTCTTTTAATTTTTCCTCCATAACCGAATCTTATACAACTCACATATCTCCTTCTCAATCATTTTTCTTTCCACTCACACTTTAATCAATCGAAACTTAGTGGAGGGCCGAAACTCAAGTGTTCGTAAACGTTGTAGATCGTTGAAATCAGATTTAAGGTGTTAAGGTAAGGGATTATTAAGGTTTTTCATATTACTCGACATATGGTTATAAATGGTTTATTAATTGATTTCGTTTTAGGGGACGTTATTGCTCGATTGTCATATTGTGGAACGAGGATATTTGTGGTAAGTTAATCCCACTCTTTAAAACCTCTAGTCAAAATTTTGATAACTTATTGGTCAGACTAATGATTCCTTGTCTCTGAAGACAATCAAAATAGGGACGAAAAGAGTTGTTAATAGTGTTAGGAAGAGGGTGGTTCCATTATTCCCCTAAATTCAAGAGAAGGACTATTTGAGAATCGAGACTTTCCACGGGTTGTGGACCCTCATCCGTGAAAATCAATTATTCAAGTCGACGCATTCAGAACCATTGTTTACTCGTGGTTCGAACCTTTGATCGGAGAGAAATCACAAATAGTGGTTGTTCGAGATTCCGAGGTAAGATCTAGATCGCTAATATTAGAATAGTTTAATATTAAATTTTAGTGTTCTAATCCTTCGTGATGTGTGTTTTGATATCGACGAGCGGGAGAGTGTAGTTCTCACCGTAATCAGGTGTGTAATCTCACACCGTATCTCATGGGTTAGATGACTATATCGTATAAATCGTTGGATGAAATCACAAGTTAGTGAAATCGGGAAGAATAACATAATTATCATCTTAAAGATAAGATTTTGAAAATTGTATTAAGATAATGAAAATTACGAAATTACCCTTAACGAGCTAATTCGATAAAAGTGATAAGTGGGCCATATGTGATATTTGATAAGTGGGCCATATGTGATATTTAATAAGTAAGCCATATGTGATATTTGACAGTTTGGGCCATATGTGATATTTGACAATTTGGGCCATATGTGATATTTGACAATTTGGGTCATATGTGATATTTGACAACTTGGGCCATATGTGATTTTTGACAATTTGAGCCATATTTGATATTCGACAATTTGGGCCATATGTGATATTTGACAATTTGGGCCATATGTGATATTTGAGAATTTGGGCCATATGTGATATTTGAGAATTTGGGCCATATGTGATAATTGATAAATGGGCCATAAGTGATATTTGATAATTGGGCCATTTATGATAATTGATAAATGGGTTATATGTGATATGTGATTTTATGGGCCAAAATGCTATTTTGATTAATGGGCCAAAATTGATAAATTGTAATATGGTTTTTTTTTTTTACAAATATTTTGTTATGCATAAACATGATTGCATGGGTTGGGATCAATGATGTAGAGAAGAAAGGCCTTATGCCAAAATTCTAGATAGGTGACTCTGTCACGATGGCTGTTGCCCGAAATCTAGATCAGTGGATTCTACCACAATTATTTAATTGGCCGTGGCCCTAAATATTATATTGGGCTTAAAGCCTACTTTGGTGTGTTGGCGGGGTAGGTGACTAAAGCTCCCCACAGATGTGCTGGTTGGTACGGGTGGTGTGTAGCGGATGGAAATCTAGGTTTGGTTTTGGGAATTGCATATCACTTGCATTTTATACATGCTAAATTATTATATTTTAGGCCCAAATAAATGCTTAGATGGTTTTGGCCCAGTGGAGTATGGTAAGTGAGTTACACATTGAGTTCTAAGTAAGTCACCCCAATTTTTTTTACCCCTCTTAGGTAATAATAATTGATGAAGACTTGGGTCGGAGATGACTTCGTGTGGAGGCTATACTACAAATGGTGGTTTATAAAACTTTAAGACTTCTTTAATAATTTTTATTAAGTACTTTTTTATGGCGATGTAATAAGGCCTCTTTAATTATGGATTTTATTATGTGGATGGATTTTATTGTGTTTTAGTTTTCCTAAGTTGGATTGGTTTAGTTTTTATAAATGTTTTTTTATAACTCTCGTATAAAATAAAGGTTTTTCTTAAATATCATTGAAACGTAGGAAATTCTTTTAAAACTTTTCGATGAAATATTTCGACTAAATAAATCCAAAGTTTTTATCAATTTTTACTCTATAGATCAAATGATAAACTCTTGTGTTTTTAATTATGGTTTTCAATGAACTTCGATTTTTTGCTAAAGTCACTCTCTTAATCATTTTGGAATTTGATTTCTATATTGTTAAATATTTGAATGTACGTTTAATTTGTGTGGCATGCCGAAATCCGGGCTTAATGCATAGGCCGGGTTTGGGGTGTTACACCCCGAGCACGTAACGATCAACCAAAATCTAAGTCACAAGAGCAACCAAAACACCAAGTAAGCTTTAACAGCTTAGTAAGTTATAAGCAATCAATGAAACTATCAAATACTTTTAAAAATGATATTAATAAAATTATAGATAAGGATTCATCATATTCCCTTATCCTTATACAATCATAAAACAATTCTTAAGTATCAAATTCAAAATCAAAATCTAAAATAATATTTCATCCTTACATACAAGTTCAAAGCTATTCAAATCTACTTTCTTATACGAAAAAATTTCACATACACTTGCAGTCAATTCATAACACCTCATAGTTCAAATCTTACCAAATTCAATCTAGAATAATAAGATTACATGCACTCTTAGTGCTCATTAACTGATTTCACACACTTAGTGCTCTATATTCAATTTCGCATAGTTAGTGCTCATTGACTGATTCCGCACACTTAGTGCTCGGTATTTAATTTCGCACACTTAGTTCTCACTAACCGATTTCGTACACTCAGTGCTCGATATTTAATTTCAAACACTTAGTTCTCACTGACCGATTTTGTACACTTAGTTCTCATTGATCGATTTTTCACACTTAGTGCTCGTTATTTAATTTCGTACATTTATTGTATTTCTCGAACTTATTTCTCATTTATATACATACATAAAACTTAAATATCAATTACATATATATATATATATATACAAATTCGCTTATTTCATTTCTATAGTCAACATCACATTCAATTATATCATTGCCATACATATACGTCACATTCGGCTATACTCATTCCTCAGTTCAATATCACATTCGGCTATATCATTGACATATATATACACATCACATTCGGCTATCACCATCTCTCAATTCAATACCACATTTGGCTCTATCATTGTCATATATATACTGTAACATCCTGAATAGGGCCTATGCATTTTCAGTTTAATTGTATGAAATGACAAGTTTAAGCACTAGGAATAAATTTTTGATATTTTTGGAAACCTGGAAATGCATGAAAATGGAAACCTGAACATTTTGGAAACCTGAACATTTTGGAAACCTGAACATTTTGGAAACCTGAACATGTAAGAAAAATGGCAAGTTACAGAGCCGATCGAAAATTTTAGGAAACTTAGAAATAATGCCGGAATGATAAATTTTAAAGTTCAAAATAGGAAATAAGGGCAAGAGGGCCTTAAAAGAAAAAGTTGGTGAAATTCGACACACAATCGGGCTTGGAAAAGTGGCCTGATGGTGTCACTTAAGGCTTATGGAAATGGCGCCATGTGTAAGAGGAATGGGCCTGAGTTTGAGTCACTTGGAAAGCAAATATTGAAGATTTTATTTTGCCTCCAAGGCTAGGGGTGGACGGCACCTATTTCTAGAAAAGGGAGGAGTTTTATTTCGGTTAAAACTTGATAAATTAAGTGTTTAGTAAAGGATTTTCTCTTAATAAGATAATTGAGGAGTTATAGGATGGATTAAATACTTTTAATTTAATAAGGTGATAATTAAAAGATAATATTATCACTTGTGGGGAGTAGTGGCCAAGTCAAGGACTCTTGTCTAGCAATTTCAGTTAAAAGAGGAGAATTAAGGCTATTCTCTCATCTTTCCTAAGCTTGCCGAAATTTTCCTAGCTCTCTCCCCCTCTCTGCCGAATTTTCTTTAAGCAAAATCCATTCTCTCTTCTTCTATTTTCTTCTCCGTTTCTACTGTTAAAGCCGAAACTTTGTTGATTCTAAGCAAAGGAGCAATACTACAACATCAAAAAGGGTAAGATCTGTAGTCAATCAATTTCTATTCCTTTCTTTTACCAAAAATTCGGGTACTAATCCTAATAGCAAATTTTGGCCGAATCTACAAGAGGTCTCTTAGGTTTCCACAATTACCGAATATACAGATCAAGGATCTAAGGTAAGAACAATTAATTCTTGTTCTTCTAATTCGTTTAATCAAGATCTAAGGAAATAACCTCTTTTATGTCTCTTAGCCGAATATCAAAGGAAGAGTTTCGGGATTTCAGATTCAAGGAATTTAAGGGATTTCGACAGACATATTAAGGAATCCTCGTCAGATTTGGAAATCGTATGGTAAGTGACATTTGGCCAAGGTTTGATCTTGATATTCAAAATTATTTTCCACTTATTCAAAAGTTAGAAACTGACATAATTACCTGATTTAGTGGCTAGTTGATTTAAGGAAGGAATACTATCATTTTTTTGGCATTTGATTTACACTTTTTTAATTCGGCAACAAGGTAAGTAATACAAATCCTACTTGGATTTGGTTTTTAAGCCAAATAAGTTTGTTAATATATTTTAATGGTTGGCCGAATATAGGAGTAAAAATCTAGATCGGTAGATCGTTCTTCGGGATTTCAAGGAATCTATTAAGAAAATCAGGTGTGTACGCACACTAACTTTCGATATTTCATATGGCAATTATTTTTATTATATGATTATACGTAAGAATATGACTATGGCTAAGTACCCTAATGTGGTACAAAAGTACTCAGGTACGTTTCCTACTTCTGATAGGATTATGAAATATGTTATTTAATAACATGTGAATATATGTATATGAATATGAAATTAATTATGTTATGCATGATATATATATTTTGGGGCATTCGGATTTATGTGAAAGGGAAGAAGGTGTTGACTTGGTCTCACCAATGTTATATGGTGACTACGGTCACAACATTTTGAATATGGTAACTCGGTTACATTATCGAATTTGGTAACCGGTTACACTATTTGAATATGGTGTCTAATGACACAAATTATATGGGCGATGAGCACGCCGATCGCAATGACGCCTTCGATGGTGTGTAGCGGATGGAGGGTTGACTTAGTAGTCCCACGGTGTGATTGGCGAATGGTGGTGTGTAGCGGATGGACCATTAGGCTTGGGTTTGGGTTGCATCATAATTTATTTTATATGAATTTGATGTTTGAACATGTATGCCTGATATGTTGAATGTTAGTATTGTGTGCACATTGAGTCTGTTGACTCACCCCGTTGTGGGAAATATTCTCAGGTGATGAACAGTGACGGACCGGGACGGTAGACCTCAAGGTGGCCATGTTCCATTTGAAGATTTTATTCGATTAGGACTTTGTTATTTGTTTTGGGTTTTACTTGATGTAATAAGGCCATAAGGCCCAGTGGATTTTTCTTATTCTGCTTTACTTTAAATTGTTATGTTACGAACTATTATGACTAAAAGTTAAATGTTATTTTCTTTAAAACCCTAAAAATTATTTTGTCACCTTAATAAAAATTGGATTTACAAGATTAATTAAATGGGTTTCCAATCTAAACCCAACCCACAACAACATTTTCTAAAAAAATTTTACAAATTTTCTCTAAGTAACGAAATTCTTTGAAACCGATTTACTTTAGGAACATACCAGATCCGGTTCAGGCTCGTGGGCCCGGTGTGGGGTGTTTCAATTTGGTATCAGAGCCCAGTTTTAAACTCTCGGCCTGTGGGCTAAGGCCCAAAATGTTTTCAAAGCGAGCCAAATGATTATCTTTGAAAAATAAGCAGGTTTTCTAGCATGGACCCTAAGTCTCCGACCCGCAGTCCACCAGGTAAGTACCCCTAACTCTATGTGTGATTCTGTGAACTATATAAGGGTAGAAAAGGCATGGAACATAAAATAGAATGATAGGAACTTGAACCCTAGGATTAGACTACTCAAACACAAAACCACATAAAACTTAATGCACTGAACAAACCTATGGCTAAGTCACTGAGCTAGTGGTGTGGTAACCCCTGTACGCATGTCTAGGATTGGATCCGGAAGAGCCTGGTATTTAAGCAGTCCTAGTGACTCACCTCCTCTTCGCAGGAATCCTACCTGGTGCGTAGCTCGGTTCACCCTAACTTAGAGGGCTCAGTGGTGTGGCAACCTCTGTGCGCATGTCTAGGAATGGTTTCGGTGGGAGCTTGGTATTTAAGTAGTCCGCGTGACTCACCTCCTCTCCACACGAATCCTGCCTGGTGCGTAGCTTTGGTTCACCCTGACCAAGAGGGCTCGGTCATAGGCTAAACATAATGACTAAAACCCAAAAGGGAACTAGCCATGTTTTTTTTAAAAAAAAAAGAGTGAACAAAACAACAAACCCTAGTTTTTTTTTTCAAACTTTTAAAACTTTATTTAAAATCTGAGAAAATTATTTTTACAACATTTTCTGAAAAACTTCTGATTTGCGAAAATTACAAAAATACCCTTAGGGGTGAAATTACCAAAACGCCCTTGGTTTATAAAATGTTCAACTACTCAACAGCTTTACCAAAAATTTCAATATTTCATAAACATTCAAGAACCCTAATTTGTAAAATATCAAAATACCTTGATTTTGGAAAAAATTACAAAAATTGCCCCTAGCTTATAAAATTACCAAAATGACCCTGATTTTCAAAATTTTTGCAACATCCCCATTTTTGAAGGAATAATTTTTGAAAAGAACCCTCAAAGTTTTAAAACTTTTGAAATACCCCAAATTTATTAAATTTACAACTTTACCCTGATTTGTGAAAAATTACCAAAATACCCCTGAGGTCAAAAAAATTACCGAAATACCCTCGAATTTTAAAATTTTTCCAAATTTCTTTGAGACTTCGAAATTTTCAAAATAATTTTTGACAAAAAACCAAGGAACGTTTTTCTTCTAAAAATTACGAAAATGCCCTTGTAGGACAAAATTACGAAAATACCCCTAGGTAGTGGAAAACAACAACAACAAAAACTACAACGTTTCCCTGAATGAATGAAAGTTCATACTTGTTTGATGGATGAATGAATGAATGGAAAAAAAACTGTGTGATTGTATGAATACGAAAGAACCACTCTTAAATCCTTTTTCATAAAACTCCTTCGCGGGTAAAAAATGGAACAATGACTAATCCATAAAATTTCTTAATCAGATCTCGACGTTAGAAAATGAGCTCTAGAGGACGTGGTCGTCGTGGTTAAGGTAGAGGAAGGATGATCGTGTCAGAACCTGTTAGGTCGGGTTAAGGGTCCGACAATGAAATGCCACCGCCACCACCACCCCTAGTTGTTAATGTTGAGTAGCAGGCTCAGACGGGGGAAGATGCTGTGTCGCAGGCTGTGCTGTGAGTTTTGGAATTGGTGGCAGGTGTAGGAGGAAATTCAGGAAATCGAAAGTCGGTACCTGAACGGCTCCGAGCTAATGGAGCTAAAATGTTCCGAGAAGTATCTAATGTGGCACCCAAGATAATTGAAAGTCTTGGTTGGAAGCAACGAGCGTATCATGGATGAGCTCGATCCGACCGGAGGAAAAGTTGAAAGGATGGTGGCATTGTTATGCGATGAAGCGATCGATGGTGGTTAACTGCTCGGGATGGTACCACTACTGAAAATTTGACACGGGAGTATGTTAGAGAGGCATTTCGAAGAAGTATGTGGGAGCCAGTATGAGATGAACAAAGGAAGGCTTTTCTAGGGTTGGTGCAAGGGAGTAAGTCTGTCGCAGAATATGAGGCGAAATTCCTGAGGTTGAGCCGCTATGCTCGAGGGATAGTGGCAACTGAGCATGAACGCTGTGTCCATTTTGAGGACGGACTGAGGGACGATCTGAGACTGTTGATAGCACCGCATCAGGAGCGGGAGTTTTCTACTTTAGTGGATAAGGCTAAAGTGGCTGAGGGAATTAAGGATTCTATCAAGCAGAACACTGATCGAAATAGGCCGGAAAGAGGTTTTGGATTGTCTAGATCATCAGGGAATAAGAGGCCTAGAACCGATGGGTCAAGGATCGCAAGTTGGTACCAGAGGCGATGATCGTCCTTGTGAGCATTGTGGAAAGAAGCATTGGTGAGTGTTGGAGAAAGACAGGAGCATGTCTTAAGTGTGGGTCCAAGGACCATATGCTCAAGGACTGTCTAAAATATCGATGACAAACACCAAAGAACTCGAATGTTAATCAGTGGTAGGGAAGACAAAGACCTCAACGAGGTCGAGGTTCGAATAACAGAGGTAATGGTTCCGCCAAGGTCGTTGAGCACCAAGCGGAGGTGTTGAAGGTTGAAGCAAGGCAGCCAAGGTTAGTTTATGCAGTCTGCCGTCGCGAGGATAGTGACGCGCCAGACGAGACAACGAGTAAGTTTCTTATTTATGGATTATACTTCATTACTTTACTCGCTATAAGAATAGTTCGATCTTATGTTGCTAATGAAGTGTATGGAACCTTGATTGTGAACTTAGAGAATGTGTCTAGAAAGTATGATAGTTCTTTAATATTAGTGTAAAAGCAATAGCGTAGTGTGGTGAGTTAGATATGCACGGATGAACGATAGTAAGTAATTTCGAGGACGAAATTATTTTTAAGGGGGGTAGAACTGTAACATCCTGAATAGGGCCTATGCATTTTCAGTTTAATTGTATGCAATGACAAGTTTAAGCACTAGGAATAAATTTTTGATATTTTTGGAAACCTGGAAATGCATGAAAATGGAAACCTGAACATTTTGGAAACTTGAACATTTTGGGAACCTGAACATTTTGGAAACCTGAACATTTTGGAAACCTGAACATTTTGGAAACCTGAACATGTAAGAAAAATGGCAAGTTACAGAGCCGATCGAAAATTTTATGAAACTTAGAAATAATGCCGGAATGATAAATTTTAAAGTTCAAAATAGGAAATAAGGGCAAGAGGGCCTTAAAAGAAAAAGTTGGTGAAATTCGACACACAATCGGGCTTGGAAAAGTGGCCTGAAGGTGTCACTTAAGGCTTATGGAAATGGCGCCATGTGTAAGAGGAATGGGCCTGAGTTTGAGTTACTTGGAAAGCAAATATTGAAGGTTTTATTTTGCCTCCAAGGCTAGTGGTGGACGGCACCTATTTCTAGAAAAGGGAGGAGTTTTATTTCGGTTAAAACTTGATAAATTAAGTGTTAAGTAAAGGATTTTCTCTTAATAAGATAATTGAGGAGTTATAGGATGGATTAAATACTTTTAATTTAATAAGGTGATAATTAAAAGATAATATTATCACTTGTGGGGGAGTAGTGGCCAAGTCAAGGACTCTTGGTCTAGCAATTTCAGTTAAAAGAGGAGAATTAAGGCTATTCTCTCATCTTTCCTAAGCTTGCTTAAATTTTCCTAGCTCTCTCCCCTCTCGCGAATTTTCTTTAAGCAAAATCCATTCTCTTCTTCTATTTTCTTCTCCATTTCTACTGTCAAAGCCAAATCTTTGTTGATTCTAAGCAAAGAAGCAATCAACTACAACATCAAAAAGGGTAAGATCTGTAGTCAATCAATTTCTATTCCTTTCTTTTACCAAAAATTCGGGTACTAATCCTAATAGCAAATTTTGGTCGAATCTTCAAGGGGTCTCTTAGGTTTCCACAATTACCGAATATACAGATCAAGGATCTAAGGTAAGAACAATTATTTCTTGATCTTCTAATTCGTTTAATCAAGATCTAAGGAAATAACCTCTTTTATGTCTCTTGGCCGAATATCAAAGGAAGAGTTTCGGGATTTCAGATTCAAGGAATTTAAGGGATTTCGACAGACATATTAAGGAATCCTCGTCAGATTTGGAAATCGTATGGTAAATGACATTCGGCCAAGGTTTGATCTTGATATTTGGAATTATTTTCCACTTATTCAAAAGTTAGAAACTGACATAATTACCTGATTTAGTGGCTAGCCGATTTAAGGAAGGAATACTATCATTTTTTCGGCATTTGATTTACACTCTTTTAATTCGGCAACAAGGTAAGTAATACAAATCCTACTTGGATTTGGTTTTTAAGCCAAATAAGTTTGTTAATATATTTTAATGGTTGGCCAAATATAGGAGTAAAAATCTAGATCGGTAGATCGTTCTTCGGGATTTCAAGGAATCTATTAAGCAAATCAGGTGTGTACGCACCCTAACTTTCGATATTTCATATGGCAATTATTTTTATTATATGATTATATGTAAGAATATGACTATGGCTAAGTACCCTAATGTGGTACAAAAGTACTCAGGTACGTTTCCTACTTCTGATAGGATTATGAAATATGTTATTTTATAACATGTGAATATATGTATATGAATATGAAATTAAGTATGTTATGCATGATATATATATATTTTGGGGGCATTCGGGATTTATGTGAAAGGGGAAGAAGGTGTTGACTTCGGTCTCACCAACGTTATATGGTGACTACGGTCACAACATTTTGAATATTGTAACTCTGGTTACATTATCTGAATTTGGTAACTTCAGTTACACTATTTGAATATGGTGTCTAATGACACAAATTATATGGGCGATGAGCACGTTGATCTGCGATGGATCGCCTTCGATGGTGTGTAGCGGATGGAGGGTTG
Organism: Gossypium rotundifolium; assembly: GCA_025506655.1. Lineage (NCBI taxonomy): Eukaryota > Viridiplantae > Streptophyta > Magnoliopsida > Malvales > Malvaceae > Gossypium > Gossypium rotundifolium. Next base: position 135,440,684 of record CP106734.1, on the reverse strand, counting down.
ACTTAGTAGTCCCACAAGGTGACCTGGCAGTGTACAGGTGGTGTGTAGCGGATGGACCATTAGGCTTGGGTTTGGGTTGCATCATAATTTATTTTATATGAATTTGATGTTTGAACATGCATTCTGATATGTTGAATGTTAGTATTGTGTGCACATTGAGTCTGTTGACTCACCCGCTGGGAAATATTCTCGGTGATGAATAAAGGATTTGATAGGGACTAGAGACCTCAAGGTGGCCATGTTCCATTTGAAGATTTTATTCGATTTGGACTTTGTTATTTGTTTTGGGTTTTACTTGATGTAATAAGGCCATAAGGCCCAAATGGATTTTTCTTATTCGCTTTACTTTAAATTGTTATGTTACGAACTATTATGACTAAAAGTTAAATGTTATTTTCTTTAAAACCCTAAAATTATTTTGTCACCTTAATAAAATTGGATTTACAAGATTAATTAAATGGGTTTCCAATCTAAACCCAACCCACAACAACATTTTCTAAAAAAATTTTACAAATTTTATCTAAGTAACGAAATTCTTTGAAACCGATTTACTTTAGGAACATACCAGATCCGGTTCAGGCTCGTGGCCGGGTGTGGGGTGTTTCATATACACATCACACTCGGCTATAATCATCTCACAATTCAATACCACATTTGGCCATATCATTGACATATATTTATACATTACATTCGGGTGTACCAATGGCATATATGTCTACCTCATATTCGGGTATACTATACACATATTTAGATAACACATTCGGCTATATCAATAATCAATATACATACTTCCATTTAATTCATGTACATCAATATAGATAAATCACATACAACATGATTGCTTAAAAACTTACCTCGAATATCGACGGACTATGTTTTCCCGACTATTCGATTAACTTCATTTTTCCCCGATCCAATCCCGATCATTTTTGTTCTTGACCTAGGAAATTTCAAATTAAGCTCATTTAAACATATTTTCATTCAATTTAGTCCAAAAACACATAAATGGGCAAATTACATTTTTATCCATAATATGTCACATTTTCACAATTTTGTCCCTATTACACAAAACACAAAATATTCAAAATTTGATTACAACATGCTTAGGTCGAATGTTCCATACACTCATAAAAATCCACACATTTCATTTATTTCACATTTTAGTCCCTCAATTTATTATTTTCATAATTTAACCCTATTTAAACATTTTCACCAAAAATGCCTTAAATAAACATGACAATCTAACAACCTATATTTATTTTCCATCACTAAATACCAATTTCATCAAGTTAGCAACAATGGCATTTCATGAATACATCATCAATGTCAAAAATTCAAGCTTGGGCTAGCTAGTATTCAAAGCAACGATATCAAAAACGTAAAAATTTTCAAAAATTGAAAACAAACTAACCTTGATTCAAGCTTGAGAGATGGCCGAATAACCTAAGCTATGGTTTCTTCTTTTTCTTCTAATGGTTCAGTCATCAAGAACAAAGATGATAATGGTTTTTTTATTATGTTTTATTATAACATATAATAACATTTTACCAATTTACATATTTAACCTTTATTATAAAATAACTAAACATTATACAATAAGGTTAATCTTGTCCATGGTCGGCCACTACCTCTACAATTGGGTTATTTACTCATTTAATAATTCTAATTAAAAAGACATCATCAATTAAGTCCATTTTACTAAATACCCTCAAATTTTTAACTTATGCGATTAAGCCCATTTATTGAATCAGACCTCCAAACGATAAAATTGTAAACGAAAATTTAATACACACAAATTCACACGGGTTCAAATTGAGAAATAAATCTACACGGGTGTGGAACACGGGCATGTGATATGCCACACGGGCGTGTGGTCTGTTTGAGAATTTTTTAAGTCTTTCCAGAGATCTTCTAAAGACCTCGGTTTGGCTCCGAACCATTTCTAAAGTGTGTTTTGGGCCTCGTAAGCCCATATTAAGGATTTTGAGTTGAAGATTGAAAAGTTTTAAATTTGAACGAACTTTTATGGATTGTGAATGAATGTTGGTATGTGTTTTAGTAAGGTAATGCCTCGTACCCTGTGCCAGTGTTAGTTACGTGTAAGGGGTGTTGTAAAAAATATGGAAGACAAGAGGATAGATATAGCAATTAATTTGCATTTAATTTTTAAATTTTAGATTAAATCAAATGTTTAAATAAATAAAAGAGTTAGGGGTGTAAATAGGTCAAAGAGCGAGGGCGGTGTTGCCAAAAAAAGGGGTTTTTTGTAAATTTAAAAAGGGGATGAGAATAAATTACCCATTTTTGGCACCTATAAATGAAAGAAAACTATTCATTCTTTCATTTTAACCTCAATGTTTTTAAAAAAAAAACTCTTTCTCTTTCTCTTCCAACTTCTATGTTGGCGTGGTCACCTCAGGTGGTGGAGCCACCAAGTCTGATGGCTAGAATTTTTTTTTTAAAAAAATTTAAATTTTCCTTTAAAATGACTTAAAAAAAATTTATATTTTTCAAAATCTAAACTTTCTCCTTTAAAAAAAACACTATTTTTCTTAAAGATTAAAGTTTTTCTTTTGAAGTAGTTGAAAAAAAATCAAAACTTTGTTTTAAAAATTTAAACTTTCCTTTAAAATAACTAAAAAAACATATTTTTATTTTATAAAATCTAAACTTTCTCTTTTTAAAAAAAATCAAAACTTTTCCCAAAGTCAAGCTTTTTTTTTTTTTTAAGAAACCTTTATTTTAGAAAGGGAGGGAAAAGCCGGGATTTTTGGGGGGTCCTAAGGGTGGAGGACTAATGGTCCAATGAACTCCCCTTCATCGGAACCCAAAATTCGATCCCTCATGACATGCCTATGGCCAAAAAAAAAATAGAAGAAAAGAAATAGAATGCTTATAGTTTTCGTTTTTTTTTTACCTTTCTTTAAGAACAAAAATAATGAAAAGCCTCATTCTTTTTTCTTTTCCTTTCATGTTTATATATTGTTTTTTAATCCGCTTATTTGTAGAAAATGATAATAATAGTATTTAATAATAGTAATAGTAGTGATGATAAAAATAATAAGTTGGGCCTTTAAGGAAAAAAGAAAAAAAGAAAAGAAAAATAAAGGTCTCAAATAGACCAAAACCGGTGGGTTTCGAATGGCCCAAGAGAGAACAAAATTTAAATGGGCCCCCAATCGAGCTCGGACAAAAAATGGGTGTCTACAATTACTAAGCCAGAAAAGTTATGGGTTAAGATTGTACAACAAAAATATAAGATGCCCTCATTCTTTATGCAGAACTAATAGCTCTTATACTTGGTGGTCAATCAATCTGGTGTGGGAAACCTTTCGGTTGAATATTTGTTGGAGTATAGGTAATGGAAGGTCAGTTAATTTTGAAACACCCCAAACCCGGCCCACGAGCCTTGACCGGATCTGGTATGTTCCCCGGTGTAAACCGTTTCAAATTCTTTGGTTACTTAGGAAAAACTTGTGTGTTTTGAAAGAAAGATTGTTTTGGGTTGGGCTTGAGTTGAGAACAAGTTTATTTCATTATTAAAAATCCTTTACTTTAGGTGACAAAACGTTTGGGCTTAGTTTTAAAATAGATTTACTTAATCTTTAATTGATAAAAATTCGTAAGCTTAACAAATAAAAACAGAATAAAATATTCCTACTAAGGCCTTATTACATCAAATAATTCCCAAAATTTAAATTCAAAATACTTAAAATAAAATAAAAGTCCAAGTCGTAAATTTCTTGCTGTGCATGGCCATCCCTAAGCTTCTGCCGAACTCGGTCTATTACTGTTCGTCACTTGAAAATAGTCCCACAGCGGGGTGAGTCAAATAGACTCAATGTGCAACCAACACTAAGAATTAACATTTCAGGCATGCATTATCATATCACATACATGTTCATATAACAAGTAAAAATAATGATGCAACCCAAACCCAAACCTAGTTAGCCATCCGCTACACTCCACACGTACCATCCTGCACACCGTGGGGACTACTAAGTCAACCCTCCATCCGCTACACACCATCGAAGACAGTCGCTGCAGTCGACATGCTCATTGCTCTTATAAAATTTGTGGTCTTAGGTCACCACATTTAGAATTTGTGGTCTTAGGTCACCACATTCAGATGTCGCGGTCTTAGGTCACTGCATTCAGATTTCGTGGTCTTAGGTCACCACATTCACTTCCCCTTTTCATATAACCCATATGCCCCATATCATACATATCATGCAATATCATACTTTTATTCACATTCTTATCACTTTTCACATTCTTATCACTTTTCACATGTTAAAAATAACATATATTCATATTCATAGTAGGAGTAGGAAACGTACCTTAGTACTTTGTACCATAGTATGGTACCTTAGCTGTAACAGTCTGAATTTGACCCTAATCGAAATGGTGGTTTTGGGACCACGAGTCTGAGTCAGAAATATTTTTAAATATTATATTCTGTGCTTATTATAATTGAATTAATGTTTGTGAAAGTTTCGTAGAAAAATTCAATCGTTTGTGTGTTCAATTTAACAAAAAGGACTAAATCGCGTAAAGCGTAAAAGTTGCATGCTATAGTGAAAAGTACCTATTTGATGATGGCTTTTAAAGTGGAGCATTAAAAGGGAAATTAGCCCATTTTTAAGTTAGTGGGTGGCATTTGTCATAACTAACCTTAAGATATATGTTAAGAAATTATATGTTAAAGGTTAAATAGGTAATTAGTTAAATAATTTATTATATGTTAAAATAATATAAAACAAGCCATGATCTTTTTTTTTCACTTCGATAGCGAATGTTGAAGGAAGAAATAAGCTTTGGAGTTCTTTAAATTTCGGCATTTCTAAGCTAAAAATCAAGGTTAGTTTGATTTGGTTTTGTTAATTTTACGTTTTGTGATCGTTGCTTGAATACTTCAATACCCATGCTTGAATTTTTGATTTTGATCAATATTTTGAAATGTACCATTGATGATTTCATGAGTTTTATGATGTTATTTGATGGATTATGAAAGATATATGTTAAATTGATATGTTTTGTTTTTGGATTTTTGGTGATTTTGAGAGATTAGGGCTTAATTGTGAAAATAAAATTTTAGAGGGACTTAAATGTGAAATAAACAAAATATATGGATTTGTATTAGTACTATAGATATTCGGCCCTTAAGGTATTTATACAAATTGTGTGTATTTTGTGTTTTAAGAAAATATCAAATAGCCGGTCTTCGTCGTCCATCGATATTTGAGGTAAGTCCTTAAGCAAATTTATGTTGAGAAATTATTTATGAAAGTAGTGTATGATAAAAATTGGTATTGAAGGCAAGAAAATAGAGGTAGGCCGAATGTGGGGTATGAAATCTTAGTAAATTTATTTGTTGAATGTGATGTGAATAATTATGTTCGGTTTAACATGAAATTGTAAAATAAAGTATACGAGATGGATGTAATTTTAGCATTATGAAAATGTTGATTGGTTTGATAATCGGGCTTTAATGCCTAGCAGGCCTCGTGCCGGTGTTATTATCGGGCTTTGATGCGTAGCAAGCCTCGTGCCGGTGTTATTATCGGGCTTTGATGCCTAGCAGGCCTCGTGTCGGTGTTATTATCGGGCTTTGATGCCCAGCAGGCCTCGTGCCGGTGTTACATATCAAGCTTTAAATGCTTAGCAGGCTTCGTGCCGGTGATTTATTTTGGGCTTTAATGCCTAGCAGGCCTAGTGCCGGTGAATTATTTCGGGCTTATTGCCTAGCAGGCCTAGTGCCGGTGAATTATTTCAGGCTTAATGCCTAGCAGGCCTTGTGCCGGTGGAATGATTTTCAGACCTTGGGTCTAGCAGGCTTAATGTCGGTGTGTACTTCGGGCCTTGATGCCTAGCAGGCATAATGTTGGTGACATTTATAAATGAAAAAAAAGCCATGGATTATTTACAAGGTGGGTTATAACTACAAAGAATAACGTAAAGGTTCGGGTAAGCCTAAGTTGTACTTAAAATGTAAGTAAATAGTATATATATATATATATATATAAATACCCTTTCGAATCAAGTAAATTGAGGTATGGCTGAAGCTTTTGTTGAAATGTTAAAGGGCACTTTCATTCATATTGAAATATGAACATGATATGTGTATTGAAGTATGAGTTTGATTATGAAATTGAGATTCGGCATATGTATAATTGGTATAAGTGAATAACAGAGCATATGTGGAATAAATATGTTATATTAATAGTTTTGAATTATACAAATACTTAAAGTATTTTAGTGTTGAGATTCCATGCTTATAATAGATGGTTAGCTAATTTGCTAAGTGAGATTCATGACTTACGGCTTTGATAGCATTTATGTGATAAATATGCAAATAGTGTTGAGATTCCATGCTTATAATAGACGGTTAGCTAATTTGCTAAGTGAGATTCATGACTTACGGCTTTGATAGCATTTATGTGATAAATATGCAAATAGTGTTGAGATTCCATGCTTATAATAGATGGTTAGCTAATTTGCTAAGTGAGATTCATGACTTACGGCTTTGATAGCATTTATGTGATAAATATGCAAATAGTGTTGAGATTCCATGCTTATAATAGATGGTTAGCTAATTTGCTAAGAGAGATTCATGACTTATGCTTAGGTAGCATTTATGTGATAAATTATTGTATCTAAAATCCTACTCGAATGGATATTGGGTGGTATGTATAGTATTGTTTGAATGTTTAGTTAAGTACCGAATTTACCTTGGACTTACTAAGCTAGTAAGCTTACCTTGTGTGTATCTCTTGTCTATTTTATAGATTTCGTTCAAGCTACGGGCTCAAAGGATCGTCAGAAGAATCATCCACACTATCAACTCCTTTCTTTTTGGTATTTATATATGTGGTTTTTGGATCAAAAAGGCATGTATAGGTTAGACTAAGTTGTTAAATCCATGAACTCGGGACTTGTTTATAAGCATAACTTAGCCTTGCAAAAAAGGCTTATTTCTTTGACTAATATTAGTTATTGTGCTCTTTGATATGTTAGTTGGAAATATGCATGAATAGTTAAATGCTTGACATGCTCGGTGCTCGGCAATTTATTCTTGGCTTGCTATCTGCTAATTTAGGTTGTTGTATGATGCATAGAGAGTATGTTTGCGATTAAATGAATTCATGTTCTTTACGTCCAATATGTTTACAAATGAATATGAAGTTTAGTCATACGTATTATATCATATGAACATAGCTTTTATTTTGTGTTATAATGAGGATATATATATATATATGATTTTCTTTTAAATGACTAGATTGTATATGGGTATGTCATTGTGATGCAAAATTAGTAAGGATTTTCTTACTTTATATTTGGCCATGGCCTAGATATTTGTAATAGATACAATTTGGTTTTGTAAGTAAGTGACACCACAGTGCCACTATAAATGTCTTATTCATATGAAATTAGTCAAGGGGTATAAGGATGATATATTTGTTATGTTTATAATTGGTATCCAAGTATGTTGATGGAGTTTTAATACCTTGTGGTAAAACGTGCAATAACATTTGAAATTAGTAAATGTGGAATCTTTGGTTTATATATATATGTATAGGAAATTTGGTATGATTAAATTTGGTTAGAAATAATGAATGTGACCGAATAGGTAGTTATTTATTAGTTCAACGTGTGAATTTTAAACTATTCTATTTAGTTATTCAATTATGCGTATTTGTATTTGTTAATTATGTATAAATGTTTAAAATGATTATAGACTATATGATAATTTGGTAATGGAATGAAAGGATATATGTATCGTATAAACATCTCGAGATTCATTTATATGCATGCAAATGACTTCATGTGAACTTTGAGTTGAGTGATTATTTGTTTTAATCTAAATTTTGGTATGAATTATTAGTTGGACATTGAAAAGTTGAGTTAAAATTTGGGGATTTAATAAATGTATGAATTGCTATAAATGCCTATGATGGTCTGAGTCTAGTTCGGTAATGCATCATAACTCTATTATGGTGACGGATATGAGTTATGGGTGTTACATTTTATTAGTATCAGAGCTTACGATTTAGTCGATTCTAGGACTACCGTAGCGCTTGTGAGTCTAGCTATACATGCCTAAATTGTATATATTTGATAGTGTGGTGACTTCTGACATTTCGAACTGTGTTTTATATTGTAAATGGATCTTGATCCCGATAGAGCCGTAGCAGATGATGTAGAGAGTGTAGCGCCTGATCGCACACGTAAATCAGCGCTGATAGACTCTCGATCTGTTTCGAGTAGCCATGAGGGGGAGGCTAAGTAAGCCTTCTACTAGATGATGAACGAATGATTTACTCCATATATCTGGACTAACCCGACTGGCAACAACCTTTTCCCCCAAATAATCTAACTTCGATACCTATGGTACCTCCGATAGTGAATTCGATTAGATTGGACAGACATCCTGTAGTTAAAAATCAGAAAACAAAGGGCCGAAGAATTTAAAACTAATGATGATGATAATAATGCGGAGCAACTTACGTTGTGGTTTGACAATACTATTTGTGTGTTCAACGAGCTATCTTATATTCCGGATAAATGTTTAAAGTGTACCATATCTTCATTAGAAGACAATAATAATAACATATTTGAAGCCAGAGTGCCAGTCAGAGTGTATGCTATTCGAGTTCTAAAGGATGCCTCATCACCTGATGTCATAACTGGTACATTTACTCTTTATGATACTTCTGTCATTGTTTTGATAAACATTGGTTCTACATATCCGTATGTATGCATGAAATTAGTATTCAGCAAGACTTTGACTGCTGAATCTTCTGAGTTTACTATAAAAGTATTGAACCCCTAGATAAAAGTGTCATGGTTGATAAAGTATGCGAGAACTGTCCATTAATGTTTCGATATATCTGTTTCCCCGCTGATTTGATGCTTTTACCATTTAATGAGTTTAATATTATTTTGGGAAGGGATTGGTTGTTATGCATGATACTGCTGTGAACTGCAAAAGAAAGACTATAAATTTGAGATGTCTAAAAGATAAGAAAGTACGAATTGAGTCTAATGGTTTGAGTAGATTGACTACTGTAATATCTGTTTTGAAAGCTCAAAATTATATATACATATATATATATAAAAGAGGGGTTATGAAGCATATTTTGCCTACGTGATTGATTTGAAAGTATTTGGGAAGAAAATTTACTCAATGCCTATTGTTTGTGAGTTTTCTGATATATTTCCTGAAGAGTTACCGGGTTTGCCTTTGATTGTGAAGTTAAATCTGTTATTGAGTTGTTGTGGAAACTGTGGATGATTCCTTTATTTATTCACTTGATGAAAAGGAGCATACTGAACATTGAGAATTTTCTTGCAAACTATGAGAAAAGAACAAATATATATATATGATATTCAGAGAATGTGAATTCTGATTGTACGAAGTTAGTTTTCTGGGACATATTGTATTAGCTTTTGGAATCAGATTAGATCTGATGATAGTTACTCTGTTAATGAGACTGCTTTGGAAAGATGTCATGTTTGGATGATCAGAAAAGTGTTAGACAAATTTCGATCAGTTGAAAGCCCTTTTGATTGAAGCTTCAGTGTTAGTCTAGCCTGAATCGGGTAAAGAATTTGTTGTATTTAGTGATGCTTCTTTGTGGATTGTGTTTTGATGCAAGAAGGCAAAGTCGTAGCCTACGATTCGAGACAATTGAAGTCGCATGAAAGAAATTATCTGACATGTGAGTTGGAACTAGTAGCTATATGTTAGCGATGAAGATTTGGCGTTATTACTTGTTCGGGGAGAAATGTCATGTTTATTCAGATCATAAAGTTTAAAATAATTGATGACTCAAAAAGATTTGAACCTGCATCAGAGAAGATGGCTTGAGATATTAAAAAAAATTTATGAGCTATTGTTAAATTATCATTCGGGCAAAACAAATGTTGTGACTAATGGTCTGAATAGAAAGTCATCGTTGCATTACATGCTTTGAATACTCAGTTGGACTTGTCTTATGATAGTTCTGTAAGGAATTGAGAGCAAAATCGATGTTTTTACAACATATATATAAAGCTCAAAAATTTGATAATAAATTGTTAGTGAATCAAGCTCAATGTGAAGTGAATTCCGAGTCTGAATTTCAAAAGTTTTGATGATTATCTGAGATACCAGGATCACGATTGTATTCCGAGAAATTCAGAGTTAATTCCATCGATTGAATGAAGCACATAATAGTCGTTTAATTGTTCATCTAGGAAGTACTAAAATGTATCATAATTTGTAGCAACACTACGGGTGGTTTGGTATGAAACGAGACATTTTTGATTTGATTTTAAAATGTTTAGTATGTCAACAAACGAAAGTCGAACATCAAGTTTCATCTGGATTATTACAGCCAATTTTGATTTTTGAGTGGAAAATGGGATAAAGTAACAATGGACTTTGTCACTGATTGGCCCTGACTCCGAGAAAGAAAGATGTGATATGGGTCAAAATTGATCGATTAACTAAATCTACCCATTTCATTCCGGTTAGGTCTAAAATTCTCACTAGAGAAATTGACCGAGATTTATATTAATAAGATTGTGAGATTGCACGGGATACCACTATCTATTGTGTCAGATAGAGGTACGAGATTCCCATCACAATTCTAGAGAAATTTGCAAGAAGCTTTGGGCACGAAATTGCATTTCAGTACAGCCTTTCAATTGCAAACAGATGATCAATCTGAACAAACTATTCAGATTCTTAAAGATATACTAAGGTGCTGCGTATTAGAGTTTTATGGCTCATGGGAACAATATCTACCATTGATTAAAAATTTGCGTATAATAGTGGTTTTCAGATGAATATCAAAATGGCACCGCATGAAGATTTGTACGGACATAAAAAAAAAAACCGTATACCTTTGTATTAGACTGAACTCAGTGAGAATAAGTTACACGGGGTTGGTTTGATAAAGGATACGTGAGTGAAATGAAATTGATTCGAGATTGTTTGAAAGCGATTTGATCGTCAAAAGTCCTTTATAGACTTGGAACAAAAGATATAGAATTTGAGATCGACGACAAAGTATTTCATGTTTCAATATTTCGTAAATATCGGCCTGATCTATCACGTGGGATTGCCCCATCTGAAATAGAGATCCGATCTAATATGACATATGAAGAGAGCTGATCCATATCTTAGCCGTCGATATAGGAGTTGACAAATAAGAAATGGCAACTGAAGATTCAATGAGGCAACAATATCCGACTTTGTTTAACGGTAAGATTTTCGGGACGAAAATCCCTAAGGGAGAGTTGTATGATCAATTTGACCCTAATCGAACGGTGGTTTTGGGACCACAAGTCCAAGTCGAAATATTTTAAATATTATATTCGTGCTTATTATAAGTGAATTAATGTCGTGAAAGTTTCAGAGAAAAATTCAATCGTTTGTGTGTTCAATTTAACAAAAGGACTAAATCGCGTAAAGCGTAAAAGTTGCATGCTATAGTGAAAAGTACCTATTTGATGATGGCTTTTAAAGTGGAGCATTAAAAGGGCAATTAGCCCATTTTAAGTTAGTGGGTGGCATTTGTCATGACTAACCTTAAGATATATGTTAAGAAATTATATGTTAAAGGTTAAATAGGTAATTAGTTAAATAATTTATTATATGTTAAAATAATATAAAACAAGCCATGATCTTTTTTTTTCACTTTTGATAGCGAATGTTGAAGGAAGAAATAAGCTTTGGAGTTCTTTAAATTTCGGCATTTCTAAGCTAAAATCAAGGTTAGTTTGATTTGGTTTTATTAATTTTACGTTTTTGTGATCGTTGCTTGAATACTTCAATACCCATGCTTGAATTTTTGATTTTGATCAATATTTTGAAATGTACCATTGATGATTTCATGAGTTTTATGATGTTATTTGATGGATTATGAAAGATATATGTTAAATTGATATGTTTTGTTTTTGGATTTTGATAATTTTGAGAGATTAGGGCTTAATTGTGAAAATAAAATTTTAGAGGACTTAAATGTGAAATAAACAAAATATATGGATTTGTATGAGTACTATAGATATTCGCCCTTAAGGTATTTATACAAATTGTGTGTATTTTGTGTTTTAAGCAAATAGGACTAAATTGCAAAATGTGAAATAATAGGGCAAAATGGTAAATTACCCATTTATGTATTTTGGGACTAAATTGAGATGAAATGTACTTTAATGAGCTTATTTTAAATATGTTTAGATCAAGAATAAAGAAAAAATGAATTTGGATCGGGAAAGGCGAAGGTTATCAAATAGCCGATCTTCGTCAGATCCATCGATATTTGAGGTAAGTCCTTAACAAATTTATGTTGAGAAATTATTTATGAAAGTAGTGTATGATAAAATTGGTTTTGAAGGCAAGAAAATAGAGGTAGGCGAATGTGGGTATGAAATCTTAGTAAATTTATTTGTTGAATGTGATGTGAATAATTATGTTCGGTTTAACATGAAATTGTAAAATAAAGTATACTGAGATGGATGTGATTTTAGCATTAAGTAATGTGTATGAAAATGTTGATTGGTTTGATAATCGGGCTTTAATGCCTAGCGTGCCTCGTCGGGTGTTATTATCGGGCTTTGATGCGTAGCGAGCCTCGTCTTGCGGTGTTATTATCGGGCTTTGATGCCTAGCGTGCCTCGTGCTGGTGTTATTATCGAGCTTTGATGCTCAGCGTGCCCGTCTTGGTGTTACATATCGAGCTTTAAATGCCTAGCGAGCTTCGTGTCGATGATTTATTTCGGCTTTAATGCCTAGCGTGCCTAGTCTTGGTGAATTATTTCGGCTTATTGCCCAGCGTGCCTAAGTACGGTGAATTATTTCAGGCTTAATGCCTAGCAGGTCTTGTGCCGGTGGAATGATTTTCAGACCTTGGGTCTAGCACGCTTAATGTCAGTGTGTACTTCGGGCCTTGATGCCTAGCAGGCGTAATGCCGGTGACATTTATAAATGAAAAAAAAAAAGCCATGGATTATTTACAAGGTGGGTTATAACTACAACAATAAGGTAAAGGTTCGGGTAAGCCTAAGTTGTACTTAAAATGTAAGTAAATAGGTATATATATATATATATATATATATATAAATACCCTTTCGAATCAAGTAAATTGAGGTATGGCTGAAGCTTTTGTTGAAATGTTAAAGGGCACTTTCATTCATATTGAAATATGAATATGATATGTGTATTGAAGTATGAGTTTGATTATGAAATTGAGATTCGGTATATGTATAATTGGTATAAGTGAATAACAGAGCATATGTGGTATAAATATGTTATATTAATAGTTTCGAATTATACAAATACTTAAAGTATTTTAGTGTTGAGATTCCATGCTTGTAATAGATGGTTAGCTAATTTGCTAAGTGAGATTCATGACTTACGGCTTTGATAGCATTTATGTGATAAATATGCAAATAGTGTTGAGATTCCATGCTTATAATAGATGGTTAGCTAATTTGCTAAGTGAGATTCATGACTTACGGCTTTGATAGCATTTATGTGATAAATATGCAAATAGTGTTGAGATTCCATGCTTATAATAGATGGTTAGCTAATTTGCTAAGAGAGATTAATGACTTGCGGCTTAGGTAGCATTTATGTGATAAATTATTGTATCTAAAATCCTACTCAAATGGATATTGGGTGGTATGTATAGTATTGTTTGAATGTTTAGTTAAGTACCGAATTTACCTTGGACTTACTAAGCTAGTAAGCTTACCTTGTGTGTATCTCTTGTCTATTTTATAGATTTCGTTCAAGCTACGGGCTCAAAGGATCGCCGGAAGAATCATCCACACTATCAACTCCTTTCTTTTTGGTATTTATATATGTGGTTTTGGATCAAAAGGCATGTATAGGTTAGACTAAGTTGTTAAATCCATGAATTCGGGACTTGTTTATAAGCATAACTTAGCCTTGCGAAAAAGGCTTATTTCTTTGACTAATATTAGTTATTGTGCTCTTTGATATGTTAGTTGGAAATATGCATGAATAGTTAAATGCTTGACATGCTCGGTGCTCGGCAATTTATTCTTGGCTTGCTATCTGCTAATTTAGGTTGTTGTATGATGCATAGAGAGTATGTTTGCGATTAAATGAATTCATGTTCTTTACGTTCAATATGTTTACAAATGAATATGAAGTTTAGTCATAGGTATTACAGTCATATGAACATAGCTTTTATTTTGTGTTATAATGAGGATATATATATATATATATATATATATATGATTTTCTTTTTAAATGACTAGATTGTATATGGGTATGTCATTGTGATGCAAAATTAGTAAGGATTTTCTTACTTTATATTTGGCCATGGCCTAGATATTTGTAATAGATACAATTTGGTTTTGTAAGCAGTGACACCACAGGCCACTATAAATGTTTTATTCATATGAAATTAGTCAAGGGGTATAAGGATGATATATTTGTTATGTTTATAATTGGTATCCAAGTATGTTGATGGAGTTTTAATACCACTATGGTAAAACGTGCAATAACAATTGAAATTGGTAAATGTGGAATCTTTGGTTTATATATAAATATGTATAGGAAATTTGGTATGATTAAATTTGGTTAGAAATAATGAATGTGACCGAATAGGTAGTTATTTATTAGTTCAACGTGTGAATTTTAAACTATTCTATTTAGTTATTGAATTATGCGTATTTGTATTTGTTAATTATGTATAAATGTTTAAAATGATTATAGACTATATGATAATTTGGTAATGGAATGAAAGGATATATGTATCGTATAAACATCTGAGATTCATTTATATGCATGCAAATGACTTCATGTGAACTTTGAGTTGAGTGATTATTTGTTTTAATCTAAATTTTTGGTATGAATTATTAGTTGGACATTGAAAAGTTGAGTTAAAAATTTGGGGATTTAATAAATGTATGGATTGCTATAAATGCCTATGATGGTCTGAGTCTAGTTCGGTAATGCATCATAACTCTATTCCGGTGACGGATATGAGTTATGGGTGTTACATTAGCCATATTCACATTCTTATAAACATGCACATTTAATTTAAAACATAGCCATGAGCATATTAAAACTTAGGGTAGGGTACACACCTGATTCGCTTAACGATTTCACTTGAAATCCCGAATTTTTGATCTTAGATCTTTAACTCCCTACATTCGGCCCATATTAAATATTTAATGAAAAACTCATTCGGCCACAAAACCAAATCCTAGTAGGATTTGTACACTTATATGCTTACCTTGCTGTCGAATTGACTATAGTCAAATCCTGAAAATTGTGCTATACCCCTCCTTGTATTCGGCTAAACACTGGATCTCTACATAGGTTAGTTTCGGCTTTTTGACATGTAAGAAATAAATCTTAGTATCAATACAGGCCTTGGCTGAATGCTATAGATACTTACCTTGTGGATTTTAAATCCCGAAACTCACCGAATAACTAGGGAACACGCGGCCTATGGTGTACCTTCGGGAAAACAACTTTTCCTTCCTTGTAGTCGACACTTAGTAAATCCTGAAAGATCTCTTCAAAGTTTCGACAATAAGATATTAATGGGGTTAGTCCTAGATTTTGGCATATCTTATAAGAGAAAGGATGAAAATTGAATGATAACTAGTTCTTACCCTTAATACAGAAGTTGACAACCCCTTGTTTGAAGTCTCAAAACTATTCGGCTATGGCCTTGATTTTAGCATACTTTTGGCTTTTGGAAGATTATGAAAGAAGAAGAAAAGAGTTTGAGCAATTTGGTAATGAAGTTTTGCTACACAAGGTGTATTTTTCTTGGCAAAACGATGAAGAAAGGAGATATTTTCTAGAGAGAATTCGGCAGAGAGAGAGTTAGAAGAAAGAATGAATGGCCCTCTTTTCCTTTTATAGCCGAAATTACTAACTTAGAATCCCTTACTTGGCCATCACTCTTCTATTTTGATAGCTTTATCTCTTTAATTAAAAATTAAAGAATAATCCCTCAATTATCTCTTTGAAAATAATCTAAAATAAATCATCATTTATCCACCTATTTAGCCGATTTTTAAGGAGAATTAAACTCTTCCCTTAAGAGTCCCTATTGTCGTCCATTGCTTCCTCTTTAAGTAATTAAATAAAAATCACTTAAAGTCTTAGCTAGATGCCGTCCACCCCCTTCCCTTGATGAGCCGAATTTAAACTTATTCTATTGGACTCCTTGTGGCCATACGAGGCCCAAATTATCCACCTAAGTGGCGCCTCCCTATTATTAGTTTAGCTTTAATAACAAATTGGGCCGCAATCCCAATTCAGATGCAAAAACACTCTCAAAAATGCTCTCCTTGCTGCTCGAACCTAAGCTTGCACACATGCTAGTGGCGTCATTTACTGGGCTTTAAGTGGTGCATGCTTGCCACATTTCCAAGCCCTGTTCTTGTGTCAAATTCCTCATATTAATTTTCTTAAGGCCACCTTTCCTTAGTGAAACACCCCACACCCGGCCCACGAGAATGGACTGGATCTGGTATGTTCCTCGAAGTAACCCGGTTCAAATTCATTCGAATACTTTGAAAACTGTGAGTTTTGGAAGATAGCTCGTTGTGGGTTGGGCTTGAGTTGAAAACAAATTTATTTTTTTATAACAAAAACCCATTTGTTTCAAGTGACAAAATATTTAAACTTCTTTCATACTAAATGGGCTTACTCTTTATAAACCCTAAACTCATAGCATAGTAATTATAGTAGAAATAAAAATTCGTCACGGTGGCCTTATTACATAAAATGAAACCCAAATTAATAAATTGTACAGTACTTTAAAATAAAATAAATATTCAAATTAAACTGAACTTCAAGTCGATCATGGCCACCACAAGTTCGCCGTCCGGTCCATTCTCGCTCATCACAGAAACATATTCCCACAACGGGGTGAGTCGATAGACTCAGTGTGTAACCAACACTAAACATAATAGAAATAGGCACACCATAAAAATCATATGCATATAACAATTTCAAGGTAATGATGCAAACCCGAACCCAAACCTATATGCCATCCGCTACACTCCACCCGTACCAACCTGTACACCGTGGGGACTACTAAGTCAACCCTCCATCTGCTACACTCCATCGAAGGCAGTCGCTGCAGTCGACGTGCTCATCGCCCACTGATAATATTGTGGCATAGCCACCACTGTAATGTAACTGAAGTTACCACTTAATGTGACCAAGTCACCACTTTCACTTAGTGAGACCAAGTCATCACATTCACTTAGTGAGACCAAGTCATCACTTTCAAATATAACGTTAGTGAGACCAAGTCAACACCTTCACTTAGTGAGACCAAGTCATCACATTCACTTCCCTTCTTCAATTGACCCAAATGCCCCAAATAATAAATATCATGCATAACATATTTTTATTTCACTTTCACATCACTTTTCACTTGTATAACATTTATTTCAAATCCTAGTAGAAGTAGGAAAACGTACACAATACTTTGTACCATATTATGGCACTTTAGCCACTTTCTTTCACTTTCACATTAACATATATAACATATTTAAACCATAAACTATTAAGAATAGTGTGGAATACACACGTACCTTAGCCATATTCTTACACTTTCATATTAACACATATAATGAATTAAAGTAGTAAATCTATCAAGATTTAGTGTAGGGTACACACGATACCTTAGCCATATTCTTACACTTTTATATTAGCACATATAATAAAATTAAAGCCATAAATCTATCAAGATTTAGTGTGGGGTACACACCTGATTTGTTTAATGATTCCTTGAGATTCCGAAAAGCTAGATCTAAAGTTTAGATCCTTAGTCCCTACATTTGATTCATCATTTATTACTTAGCATAAATTCTATTTGTCTATGATATCCAAATCCTAGTAGGATTCGTAAAAGACTTACCTTTGATGCCGATTTGGTGTTTATTCAAATCCAAAACTTGGTTTTCCTTCCTTGATATTCTACCAACCTTGAATCTCAATATGGGTTAGTTTTCGGCTTTTTAATAATTAAAGAACTGATCTAGATAATCATACAAGCCTTGGCCGAATACTTTTAGGTGCTTACCTTGTGGATTTTAAATCCCGAAATTCACCGAATAACTAGGGAACACGTGGCCTATGGTGTACCTTCGGGAAAAGAACTTCTCCTTCCATGATTCGGCCAAGATTAATAATCGAAATTAGTCCCTAAATTTCGATAAGTCTAAAATATAAAAGAATGGAAAACTAAACTTGGATCTTACCCTTATTTGAAGGAATCGATTGCACCTTCACTTCAACCTTCGAGAGATAGGCTTAGAGACTTGATGAACAATGGCTATGATTCCCTTATGTATTTGGTTTCAAAGATGAAAGAAGAGAGGAATAATAGGCTTAGAAGAAAATCGGCTAGGAGGCTTAAAAGAAAAAGAAGAAAAGAATGGATGCTCAAGAAGAATATTGAGAGAGGAAAGAGAGGAGAATGAATAATGAATGGCCCTAGTCCCTCCTTTTATAGCCGAATTTACTAGGCCAAGAATCCTTTGCTTGGCCACCACTCTTCCCTCATTCTCCAAATTAAAGAATAATTCTTCATTTATCCACCTATTTAGCCGAAATTCTAAAGGGAATAAAACTCTTCTCCTAAGAGTCCCTATTGCCGTCCATTGCTTCCTCTCTAAGTAATTAAATTAAAAAAAATCACTTAAAGCTTTAGCTAGGTGCCGTCCAACTTTCTTCTTATGGAAGCAAAATAAAACTTCTTTTATTTGCTTCCTAGATGACTCGAACTCAGGCCCAAAACCTTTTGCATGTGGGCCATTTTCTAAGGCCTTAGGTGGCATCTTCAGGCCACATTTCCAAGCCCGTTATTGGGTCAAATTTCATGTACTTTATATCTTTAGGGTCACTTGGCCCTAAGCTCCCCTTTGGGCTCTTAAATTTGACATTCCGGGGTCATTTTTAAGTTTCCAAAAATTTTTGCGGCTCTGTATTTTCCAAGTTTCCAAAATGTTTACTTTCCTAATTTACTTCGGTTTCCAAAACTTAACATTTCGAAAGCATTTCCTTACATTTCCATACATCTCCTTACATTTCCACACATTTCCATACATTTCCATACATTTCCTTACATTTCCATATATTTCCATACATTTCCATACATTTCCATACATTTCCTTACATTTCCTTTCATTTCCTTACATTTCCTTTCATTTCCTTTCATTTCCTTTCATTTTCTTTCATCTTAGGGTTCTTGAAACTTTTCAGAACACATCCAACACACCCACTGATCCCACTATCTCATGAATTATGCACGAACGCATAACCCCTAATCTAGGATGTTCTGATCTACCCCTTAAAAATAATTTCGTCCTCGAAATTACTTACTATCGTTCATCCGTACAGTCTAACTCACCACACTACGCTATTGCTACGCACTCTGATCTTAAAGAACTATCATACTTTCTAGGCACATTCTCTAAGTTCACGTTCCTTAGAACTCATTTCTAACGTCGCGATTTAATTAAAAAGTTTTATGAATTAGTCCTTGTTTTACTTGATTACCCGCGAAGAAGTTTTATGGAAAGAATTTTTAGAAGTGGTTCTTTCGTATTCATAAATGCACACAGTCTTTTCATTCATTCACACATCCATCAAACAATTATGAACCTTAGTTCATTTAGAGAAACGTTGTAGTTTTTTTTTATTTGTTGTTTTTCCACTACCCGGGGGTATTTTCGTAATTTGTCCTCTGAGGTATTTTCGTAATTTGTCAAAATAAGGTTCCTTGGTGATTTTGTCACAAGGTATTTTTGGTCCTTTTAAGTTCCAGGGTATTTTGGAAAATTTTTGAAATTGAGGTATTTGAAAATTTTGACCTCGTGGGTATTTGGTAATTTTTTACAAATCGAGGTAAATTGTAAAATTTTAATAAATCGAGGGATATTTGAAGTTGCAAAACTTTGAGGGTTCTTTTGAGAAATTTATTTTCCAAAGACGATGAAGTTGCAAAAATTTTGGAAATTAGGGTCATTTTGGTAATTTTGTAAGTTAGGGGCAATTTTGTAATTTTCCAAAATCAAGGTATTTTGATATTTTACAAATTAGGGTTTTGAATGTTTATAAAATAATGAAATTTTGGTAAAGTTGTTGAGTAGTTGAACATTTTATAAACCAAGGGCATTTTGTAATTTTACCACTAAGGGTATTTTAGTAAATTTGTAAATCGAAATATTTAGGAAAATTTATAAAATATTCTTTTCAAATCAAGAGGGTAATTTAGAAATTTTAAAATTAGGGTTTCCATAAAATACGGCTAGTCCTTATAGGTTTTAGTTATTGGGTTTGGCAGTGACTAAGTCCTCTTGGTTAGGGTGAGCGATTACTACGCACGGTAGGATTCGAGTAAAGAGGAGGTGAGTCACTAGGACCTGCTTAAGTACCAAGCTCTTCTTGAATCCACTCCTAGACATGCACACATTACCACACCCTAGCTTGGTGACTTAATCACGAGTTTGTCTAGTGTATTAAGTTTTATGTATTTGTGTTTGAGTAGACTAATCCTAGGGTTCAAGTTCCTATCATGCTATTCTCGTTCCATGCCTTTTCTACCCTTAAGCAGTTCTGAGAATCACACATATAGTTAGGGTACTTACACGGTGGATTTGGAATTGGAGACTTAGGGCCATGTCTTTTACATCTATTTGTAAAAATACTTTCATAAAACTCATTTGGCCTTATTTTAAAAACATTTTGGGCCTTAGGCCACAGTAGAGAGTTTGAACTGGCTCGATACCAAATTGAAACACCCCACACACCCACGAGAATGGATGGATCTGTATGTTCCTCAAGTAACTTGGTTCAAATTCATTGAATACTTTGAAAGCGTGAGTTTTGGAAGATAGCTCGTTGTGGGTTGGGCTTGAGTTGAAAACAAATTTATTTTTTATAACAAAAACCCATTTGTTTCAAGTGACAAAATATTTAAACTTCTTTCATACTAAATGGGCTTACTCTTTATAAACCCTAAACTCATAGCATAGTAATTATAGTAGAAATAAAAATTTGTCACGGTGGCCTTATTACATAAAATGAAACCCAAATTAATAAATTATGCAGTACTTTAAAATAAAATAAATATTCAAATTAAACTGAACTTCAAGTCGATCATGGCCACCACAAGTTACGCCGTCGGTCCATTCTTGCTCATCACCAAACATATTCCCACAACGGGGTGAGTCGATAGACTCGAGTGTGTAACCAACACTAAACATAATAGAAATAGGCACACCATAAAATCATATGCATATAACAATTTCAAGGTAATGATGCAAACCAGAACCCAAACCTATATGCCATCCGCTACACTCCACCGTACCAACTTTGCACACCGTGGGGACTACTAAGTCAACCCTCCATCTGCTACACTCCATCGAAGGCAGTCGCTGCAGTCGACATGCTCATCGCCCACTGATAATATTGTGGCATAGCCACCACTGTAATGTAACTGAAGTTACCACTTAATGTGACCGAAGTCACCACTTTCACTTAGTGAGACCGAAGTCATCACATTCACTTAGTGAGACCGAAGTCATCACTTTCAAATATAACGTTAGTGAGACCGAAGTCAACACCTTCACTTAGTGAGACCGAAGTCATCACATTCACTTCCCCTTCTTCAATTGACCCAAATGCCCCAAATAATAAATATCATGCATAACATATTTTTATTTCACTTTCACATCACTTTTCACTTGTATAACATTTATTTCGAAATCCTAGTAGAAGTAGGAAAACGTACCTGAATACTTTGTACCATATTATGGCACTTTAGCCACTTTCTTTCACTTTCACATTAACATATATAACATATTTAAACCATAAAACTATTAAGAATAGTGTGGAATACACACGGTACCTTAGCCATATTCTTACACTTTCATATTAACACATATAATGAATTAAAGTAGTAAATCTATCAAGATTTAGTGTAGGTACTACGATACCTTAGCCATATTCTTACACTTTTATATTAGCACATATAATAAAATTAAAGCCATAAATCTATCAAGATTTAGTGTGGGGTACACACCTGATTTGTTTAATGATTCCTTGAGATTCAGAAAAGCTAGATCTAAAGTTTAGATCCTTAGTCCCTACATTTGATTCATCATTTATTACTTAGCATAAATTCTATTTGTCTATGATATCCAAATCCTAGTAGGATTAAGTAAAAGACTTACCTTTGATGCCGATTTGGTGTTTATTCAAATCCAAAACTTGGTTTTCCTTCCCTTGATATTCGCCAACCTTGAATCTCAATATGGGTTAGTTTTCGCTTTTTAATAATTAAAGAACTGATCTAGATAATCATACAAGCCTTGGCGAATACTTTTAGGTGCTTACCTTGTGGATTTTAAATCCGAAATTCACCGAATAACTAGGGAACACGTGGCCTATGGTGTACCTTGGAAAAGAACTTCTCCTTCCATGATTCGGCCAAGATTAATAATCGAAATTAGTCCCTAAATTTCGATAAGTCTAAAATATAAAAGAATGGAAAACTAAATTTGAATCTTACCCTTATTTGAAGGAATCGATTGCACCTTCACTTCAACCTTGAGATTGACTTAGAGACTTGATGAACAATCGGCTATGATTCCCTTATGTATTTGGTTTCAAAGATGAAAGAAGAGAGGAATAATAGGCTTAGAAGAAAATCGGCTAGGAGGCTTAAAAGAAAAGAAGAAAAGAATGGATGCTCAAGAAGAATATTGGCAGGAGGAAAGAGAGGAGAATGAATAATGAATGGCCTAGTCCCTCCTTTTATAGCCGAATTTACTAGGCCAAGAATCCTTTGCTTGGCCACCACTCTTCCTCATTCTCCAAATTAAAGAATAATTCTTCATTTATCCACCTATTTAGCGAAATTCTAAAGGAATAAAACTCTTCTCCTAAGAGTCCCTATTGCAGTCCATTGCTTCCTCTCTAAGTAATTAAATTAAAAAAATCACTTAAAGCTTTAGCTAGGTGTCATCCAACTTTCTTCTTATGGAAGCAAAATAAAACTTCTTTTATTTGCTTCCTAGATGACTCGAACTCAGGCCCAAAACCTTTTGCATGTGGGCCATTTTCTAAGGCCTTAGGTGGCATCTTCAGGCCACATTTCCAAGCCCGTTATTGGGTCAAATTTCATGTACTTTATATCTTTAGGGTCACTTGGCCCTAAGCTCCCCTTTAGGCTCTTAAATTTGACATTAGGGGTCATTTTAAGTTTCAAAAATTTTTTTGTGACTCTGTATTTTCCAAGTTTCCAAAATGTTTACTTTCCTAATTTACTTCGGTTTCCAAAACTTAACATTTCGAAAGCATTTCCTTACATTTCCATACATCTCCTTACATTTCCACACATTTCCATACATTTCCATACATTTCCTTACATTTCCATATATTTCCATACATTTCCATACATTTCCATACATTTCCTTACATTTCCTTTCATTTCCTTACATTTCCTTTCATTTCCTTTCATTTCCTTTCATTTTCTTTCATCTTAGGGTTCTTGAAACTTTCGAACACATCCAACACACCCACTGATCCCACTATCTCATGAATTATGCACGAACGCATAACCCCTAATCTAGGATGTTACACTTAGTTTCCTCTTTTTAAACTTTAAAACTTGACATTTCCTTACATTTCCAGGTTTCCAAAAACGTTCGTTTCCCTCCTTTATCCTAACATTTCCTTACATTTCCAAGTTTCCCGAAATGTTTACTTTCCTCTTTTGAATCATTTCTCAGTCATTTCCTTACATTTCCTAGTTTCCAAAAATGTTCACTTTGAACTTAACATTTCCTTACATTTCCAGGTTTACAAAAACATTCAAAATACATTCATAACACATAAGAAATGTCAGTTCGTAGATTAAACCGAAAATGTATAGGCCCTTTTCAGGATGTTACAGTTCTACCCCCTTAAAATAATTTCGTCCTCGAAATTGCTTACTATCGTTCAAACCTAACTCATCACACTCGCCATTCTTTGCGACTCGATCTTAACAAAACTAACACATTTCTTAGATACTACCTCGACCCGTCCACTAGAACTCATTACTAACGTCGTGATTTAATCGATTAAAAGTTTTATGCATTAGTTCTTTGTTCCTTTGTTTATCCGTGAATGCTTTTATGAAAAGGAGTTTAATAGTGTTTCTTTCGTATTCATACATGCACACAGTCTTTACATTCATCCATTAATCAATTGTTCATTCAGAGAAATGTTGTAGTTTTCATTGTTGTTGTTTTTCCACTACCCAAGGGTATTTTCGTAATTTGCCCTACAGGGGTATTTTTGTAATTTGTCAAAATAAGGTTCCTTGGTGATTTTGTCAATAAGGGTATTTTGGTAATTTTTGAAATACAGGGGGTATTTTGGAAAATTTTGAAATCTAAGGGTATTTCAGTAATTAACCTGGGTAAATTTGTAAATCTTAATAAATTAAGGATATTTTGGAATTTACAAAACTTGAAGGTTGTTTTTGAGAATTTGTTTTCCAAATCAGTGTTGTTACAGAAATTTTTGAAGATCGGGGGTCGTTTTGGTAATTTTGTAATTTTTATAAATCGAAAATATTTTGGAAAATTTTCCAAAATAAGTTTTTGCTACTATTCAAGGGTAATTTGGTGATTATAAAACTAGGGTTTTCATAAAAAAATACGGCTAGTCCCTTTCGGGTTTTAGTTAGGGGTTTAGCCCGTGTATAAGTCCTCTTGGATAGGGTGAACCGAGGCTACGCACCAGGTAGGATTCGAGTGGAGAGGAGGTGAGTCACTAGGACTGCTTAAATACCATGCTCCCTTGAAACCAATCCTAGACATGCGTACCATAGTTGCCACACCTAACTCGTGACTCAACCACGTGTTTGTTTAATTAGATATTTAAGTCTTATGTATTTGTTGGGGTACACTAGTCCTAGGGTTCAAATACTTATCGACTAATCTATGTTGCCATAAAAGCCCATACATTTCACATATTCAAATCACTTGAGTCAAGTACTTACACGGTGGATCATGGTCGGAGACATAGTGGGCCATGCCGAAAAACCTGAAAATTTTTGAAAATTCCTTTTGGGCTTACTTTAGAAAACGTTTTGGGCCTTAAACCCAAGGTGAGAGTTTAAAGCAGGCTCGATACCAAACTAAAACACCCCAAACCACCTTGAGAGCCTTGACCGGATCTCGGTATGTTCCCAGTGTAAACTGTTTCAAATTCTTTGGTTACTTAGGAAAAACTTGTGTGTTTTGAAAGAAAAATTGTTTTGGGTTGGGCTTGAGTTGAGAACAAGTTTATTTCATTATTAAAAATCCTTTACTTTAGGTGACAAAACGTTTGGGCTTAGTTTTAAAATAGATTTACTTAATCTTTAATTGATAAAAATTCGTAAGCTTAACAAATAAAAATAGAATAAAATATTCCTACTAAGGCCTTATTACATCAAATAATTCCCAAAATTTAAATTCAAAATACTTAAAATAAAATAAAAGTCCAAGTCGTAAATTTCTTGCTGTGCATGGCCATCCCTAAGCTTGTACCGAACCGGTCCATTCTTTCGTCAAATCACTGAAAATAGTCCCACAATGGGTGAGTCAAATAGACTCAATGTGTAACCAACACTAAGAATTAACATTTAGGCATGCATTATCATATCACATACATGTTCATATAACGGTAAAAATAATGATGCAACCCAAACCCAAACCTAGTTAGCCATCCGCTACACTCCACCCGTACCATCCTGCACACCGTGGGGACTACTAAGTCAACCCTCCATCCGCTACACACCATCGAAGACAGTCGCTACAGTCGACGTGCTCATCGCCCTTATAAAATTTGTGATCTTAGGTCACCACATTTAGAATTCATGGTCTTAGGTCACCACATTCAGATATCGCGGTCTTAGGTCACCGCATTTAGATTTCGTGGTCTTAGGTCACCACATTCACTTCCCCTTTTCATATAACCCATATGCCCCATATCATACATATCATGCAATATCATACTTTTATTCACATTCTTATCACTTTTCATATTCTTATCACTTTTCACATGTTAAAAATAACATATATTCATATTCCTAGTAGGAGTAGGAAACGTACCTTAGTACTTTGTACCATAGTATGGTACCTTAGCCATATTCACATTCTTATAAACATGCACATTTAATTTAAAACATAGCCATGAACATATTAAAACTTAGGGTAGGGTACACACCTGATTCGCTTAACGATTTCAGTTTAAATCCCGAATTTTAGATCTTAGATCTTTAACTCCCTACATTCGGCCCATATTAAATATTTAATGAAAAACTCATTCGGCCACAAAACCAAATCCTTGTAACATCCCCAAACCCGGCCTATTCACTACGACCGAATCTGGTTATGTTATTACGGAAAGACGGTTGAAATTCTTCTTGGTTTAAAATTAAACATCGTAGTTTGCTGAATTTTGGAAAACATATCTTTGGAATAAAACTTTGCTATTTAAAACTCATTCATTTTTAAATCTTTAGTTTAAAATATCCAACTTGAATAAATAGGTTGCAACCCATAAATCATTTTCCCATAGCAATTTAATTTAAATAAACCATAGTTAAAGTAATACCAAAACATAAAATGGCCTTTGTTACAACCCAACAATTTCAAATAAAATACTTATATCAAAAACAAGCATAATATAACAAATCTTCATCTTCGGCATGGGCCACCTTGTCCTCTCCGATCCGGTCCACTTTATGCACTACACGAAAATGTTAAAGGAAAAGGTGAGTCACCAAGACTCGATGTGCTACCCTCTTTCCGGATTAGCAAAATATCACATTCAAACATAATCATGATCATCATGCATCCAAATCATATGCACCCAATCCTAACCGTCCATACACCTTTTCTACCCCGTGTGGTACCAAACCACTGGTGGTGCCAAACCACTGGTGACGTATAGTCACAGATGTGATGCCCAATCACCGGAGGTGCCAAACCTCCGGTGTCCAGAAGACACGAAGTGTGTTACCAAAACACGGTGACCGAAGTCACAAATCAATTGATGGGGCCAACCCATCGTGTGATACCAAATCACGGCGAGGCGATCCGTGTCTCAAAAGTGGGGCTAACCCACGGTGGTGTTAACCACGAGGATGAGTCGCTATGAGGTGCCAAACCTCCTGAGGTACCAAACCTCTGGTGACCGTAGTCACGCAGTGTGTTACCAAAACACTTGGTGCTCGTCAAGACAAAACATCCTTGCCCCTCCACTGCGTACAACCCACATAGATAATGATATGCATTTTAACGGACTTATACCCACATGCTTGATTAGTAACATACATATTATTTATCGGTCATCCAATATCATAGCACACGTAATGATACATTATGCTTACCAAAAGCATCATAACGAGGACTTACGACCCGTGCCTATACCATAATGGTATTCAATCTACCTTTCCATGGAACCAACCACACACATCATATATATAAATACCATAACCGATAAGTGTGTAAATATACACACAATTTAATAAGCACATAAATTACTAGAAGAGTGTGTGTGTACACACCTGTAAGCCTTAACCAAAGAATCGATCTAACAACCTCGCTCCTACACGCTCTTGCACACTAGCCCACCACCAAGTGCTCTTGCTTCACTTGCCTACAATCGACAACCAACCAAAAGTAATAGCCTACGGCCTACCAATACCAAACGAATAGACCGATAAAGCAATCCCTTACCATCACTTACCCAACGATCAACCAAAGAACCGAGGCTATGCTTGATCGCTTTGAATCCGGATGTCCTATGACAAAGCGATTCCAACCAAATTAATCGCCATCAAACAAACACCAAAACCAACACTTACCCCTTGAAGATGACGACAGAGAACAGAAGGAAGACCATAAGCATTCGGCCTTACCTATAAAACTTCACCAACGATTGGAAATGAAACCCCAAAATGATCCACACCACACCTTCTATTTGGCCAAGGAGCAGAACTAAAAGGAAAGGGAGATTGGCCAATATTTTAGTCACAAGGAAGAGAATCGGTTTTAAGTGCTTAACATACCTATGTTCGGTTTGAGTGGAAGAACAAAGAAGATGAGAAGTGAAGGCAAGGTTTTGGTACACAAGAAATAGGAGATAAATATTAGAAGTAAGGAGAGCAAATTCGATTAAGAAACAAAAAAAAATTAGCCTACCCTCCCTTCTCAAATACCAAACCGACCACTCCCAAAACTTACCAACATTAAAGCCACCACCTCAAAAAGCTCCACGCCACTAAATTCAAAATAATTTGAATTAACAAATCTCCTAATTCACTCCCACCAACCACTAAAAATCAATTCAAAATACAACAATATCCCACCTTTATCCTTTAATTAATAAAACAAAATCAAACCATTATCCCAATCGAATAAAAACAAAGCTCATCCTAATCTTCCAATTTAATTTACATGTGCCGTCCATCGCCTTCAATTTCTTTGCAAAATCAAAAGAATAAAAAATAAAACTCAACGCCACTCTCGTGTTCGAACACAGGACCAAACCGCAAGCCTTACCCCCAACGCCTGAGCCACTCGGCCACCTTGATTTTATGACAAAACCCCATCATTTAATCTTAACCCTTCCTAGCCCGGCCCATAACCGCATAAAATAAAATCACGTAAAAAATCTTTGCTCCAGGCGCCGAACTGCGCCTCGCTCCCTCCAACTCCTATGTGCCGCACGAGAACCACGGACAAGCCGCTTCTTGTGCCCAATCTGCGTCCCACTCTTTTAAGGCTTTCATCCAGTACGCCATAATCCAAAAATTAAAACCCAATCACGCCTTCTTGGATCGAACCTAAGACCTCAAAGCGCTACCTCCAAACCCTTAAGTTGCAAGTGACCACCTTGCCAAAGCCTTACTTATGCCATAAATTACCAAAAATAATTCTTAAGGCCTACCTTGGCCCGATTCCTTACCACACTAAAAATCCAAAATTTTTTCAAAGCTTTCCTTTCATCACACATTCTTAGAACCTCCAAAACTCATCCAAGCACTCCCAAAACCTACTAACACTTGAATTATACCCAACATGCATAGCCCCTAAACCGTGGTGTTACAATTCTACCCTCCTTAAAATAATTTAGTCCTCGAAATTACTTGGCTAGACTAACGGTCCACGTCCTAACTCTCCAAACTTACACTCTGCTGCAAGACTCGATCTCCAAGAGCTAACCCACTCTCTAGGCGTGCTTTCTAAGTCTATACCCCAAGTTCTTAGATACTCTACTAACACTTAAACAAACGACCACCAAAGCGAACAAAACAAACAAGGAATATTCCAATCAAGAGAAGCTTTCTTTGGCACATCCAAAGACATCACTATCCTCCTTCCGGCGATCCGAGCTCCTTCGTCCGATTCCTTATTCTATCTCTATTCGCCCCTCGCTCTTTTGACCTCCTCATTATCGGGCTTCTTCCACGAAGATAGCGATACCACTGACCACACCGGTTCCTGCCACTTGCTCGAGCACCCGCAGCATAGCTTGCGATACTGCGCTACCTCCTCCGGTCGATTAATTTGCTTTCATTAGCAATGGTGATGATGGCACATTGCTCTCTGACCCAATCGGTTCCGATGCTGCCATCCTGCCTCTACCGCGTCCACGAGAAATACGACCACGCCCCCTAGAACTCATATCTAGTGCCTCGATTTAATCTGATTAGAAATTTTATGCATTAGAAATTTGGGTTCCATTGTTTGCCAACAAATTTTATGCAAAGAAGTTTAGAGAGAAGTTCTTTCGAGCAATCAAGTTTCATACCCTACCGGGGTAATTTAGTCATTTTTCCTAAAAGAGTATATCGGTAGTAACTTCGTGGTAAATTTTGAAAATGGTTTTCAATTTAAAGATATTTCAAAATTTACAAAGTCTCGAGGTTATCTTGGAAATTTTGTTTTCCAACAAAGTATGTTGCAAAATTTTCGAAAGCGAGGCTATTTTTGTAATTTTAAAAATCGAGGGCATTTTCGTAAATTCCCCAAATCGGAATATCACAACATTTCAAAAAAATTTTTTTTTTATATTTAGTAAAACAAGAATATTTAGTAAAAGTCGAGTGAAATCTGAAAATTTAACGACCCAAGGGCGTTTTGGTAATTTTACCAACCAGGGTAATTTTGTAAATTTCCAAAGTCAGGGCATTATTTTGAAATACAAAAATGTGGATACTTTTGCAAAGTGAGAGAAGTTTATTAAAGTTGGGGTTATCTCAGAAATTTTGATAGTCAGGGGCATTTTAGTAATTTTCAACACAGGGGTATTTTTGTAATTTTGCCGCTAGGGGCATTTTGGTAATTTTGGGTAAATCGAGACAATGTCGTTCGAAACCAGATTTAGGGTTTACACACCAAAAAGGGTAAATTTGAAAATTTTAAAACCAAGAATTTTAAAGCGACAAGCTAAACCCTTTCGGGTTTTAATAATTAGTTGACTCGTGAACAAGTCCTCTTGGGTAAGGTGAACCGTAGCTACGCACTGTAGGATTCAAGTGGAGAGGAGGTGAGTCACACTGACCGCTTAAATACCAAGCTCCCACCGAATACCACTCCTGAACATGCGCTTACAGTTGCCACACCTTAACTCGGCGACTTATTTCACGGTGTTTGTTTACGAGTTTTAAGTCTTATGCCATTGTTTGAGTAGTCTAATCCTAGGGTCCAACAGATCCTATTATTCTATTCTACGAGCCCAACCTAAGCCTAAATTAATTCATACAAACAAATCACTTCAAAAAAGTCCAAGTACTTACGGTGGACTTTGCCTGAGATCTGAGATGCCATGCCAAGATAACTCGAAAACCTTTTATAAAAGCCCATATTTTTGAAAAGCCCATTTTGAAAATGTTTTTGGGCCCAAAACCCTCAAAGTCGAGTTTTGAACCGGGCTCTGATACCAAACTGTAACATCCCCAAACCCGGCCCATTCACTACGACCGAATCTGGTTATGTTATTACGGAAAGACAGTTGAAATTCTTCTTGGTTTAAAATTAAACATCGTAGTTTTTGAATTTTGGAAAACATATCTTTGGAATAAAACTTTGCTATTTAAAACTCATTCATTTTAAATCTTTAGTTTAAATTATCCAACTTGAATAAATAGGTTGCAACCCATAAATCATTTTCCCATAGCAATTTAATTTAAATAAACCATAGTTAAAGTAATACCAAAACATAAAATGGCCTTTGTTACAACCCAACAATTTCAAATAAAATACTTATATCAAAAACAAGCATAATATAACAAATCTTCATCTTCGGCATGGGCCACCTTGTCCTCTCCGATCCCGGTCCAAGTTTTATGCACTACTTGAAAATGTTAAAGGAAAAAGGTGAGTCACCAAGACTCGGTGTGCTACCCTCTTTCCCGGATTAGCAAAATATCACATTCAAACATAATCATGATCATCATGCATCCAAATCATATGCACCCAATCCTAACCGTCCATACACCTTTTCTACCCGTGTGGTACCAAACCACCGGTGGTGCCAAACCACCGTGACGATAGTCACGCAGATGTGATGCCCAATCACTTTGGAGGTGCCAAACCTCGGTGTCCAAAGACACGAAGTGTGTTACCAAAACACTTGGTGACCGAAGTCACAAATCAATTGATGGGGCCAACCCATCGTGTGATACCAAATCACCGCGGGGCGATCCTGTCTCAAAGTGGGGCCAACCCACGGTGGTGTTAACCACAGGGATGAGTCGCTATGAGGTGCCAAACCTCTGGAGGTACCAAACCTCTCGGTGACCGTAGTCACAGTGTGTTACTAAAACACTTGGTGCTCACAAGACAAAACATCACCGCCCCTCCACTGTACAACCCACATAGATAATGATATGCATTTTAACGGACTTATACCCACATGCTTGATTAGTAACATACATATTATTTATCGGTCATCCAATATCATAGCACACGTAATGAGATACATTATGCTTACCAAAAGCATCATAATGAGGACTTACGACCCGTGTTCTATACCATAATGGTATTCAATCCACCTTTCCATGGAACCAACCACACATCATATATATAAATACCATAACCGATAAGTGTGTAAATATACACACAATTTAATAAGCACATAAATTACTAGAAGAGTGTGTGTACACACACTGTAAGCCTTAACCAAAGAATCGATCTAACAACCTCGCTCCTACACGCTCTTGCACACTAGCCCACCACCAAGTGCTCTTGCTTCACTTGCCTACAATCGACAACCAACCAAAAGTAATAGCCTACGGCTTACCAATACCAAACGAATAGACCGATAAAGCAATCCCTTACCATCACTTACCCAACGATCAACCAAAGAACCGAGGCTACGCTTGACTGCTTCGAATCCCGGATGTCCTATGACAAAACGATTCCAACCAAATTAATACGCCATCAAACAAACACCAAAACCAACACTTACCCCTTGAAGATGACGACAGAGAACAGAAGGAAGACCATAAGCATTCGGCCTTACCTATAAACCTTCTCCAACGATTGGAAATGAAACCCCAAAATGATCCACACCACACCTTCTATTTGGCCAAGGAGCAGAACTAAAAGGAAAGGGGAGATTCGGCCAATATTTTAGTCACAAGGAAGAGAATCGGTTTTAAGTGCTTAACATACCTATGTTCGGTTTGAGTGGAAGAACAGAGAAGATGAGAAGTGAAGGCAAGGTTTTGGTACACAAGAAATAGGGAGATAAATATTAGAAGTAAGGGAGAGCAAATTCGGTTAAGAAACAAAAAAAGAAATTCGGCCTACCCTCCCTTCTCAAATACCAAAACCGACCACTCCCAAAACTTACCAACATTCGGCCACCACCTCAAAAAGCTCCTGGCCACTAAATTCAAAATAATTTGAATTAACAAATCTCCTAATTCACTCCCAGCCAACCACTAAAAATCAATTCAAAATACAACAATATCCCACCTTTATCCTTTAATTAATAAAATAAAATCAAACCATTATCCCACCGAATAAAAACAAAGCTCATCCTAATCTTCCAATTTAATTTACATGTGCCGTCCATCGCCTTCAATTTGCTGCAAAATCAAAAGAATAAAAAATAAAACTCAACGCCACTCTCTGTGTTCGAACACAGGACCAAACCATTGCAAGCCTTACCCCTAACGCCTGAGCCACTCGCCACCTTGATTTTATGACAAAACCCCATCATTTAATCTTAACCCTTCCTAGCCCAAATTTCATAACCGCATAAAATAAAATCACGCCAAAAATGCTGCTCAGCTCGAACTGCGCCTCCGCTCCCTCCAACTCCTATGTGCCGACGAGAACCACTGGACAAGCCGCTTCTTGTGCCCAATACGCCTTGACTCTTTTAAGGCTTTCATCCTGTAACGCCATAATCCAAAAATTAAAACCCAATCACGCCTTCTTGGATCGAACCTAAGACCCTCAAAGGCGCTACCTCCAATTTCTTATGTCACAAGACACCACCTTGCCAAAGCCTTACTTATGCCATAAATTACCAAAAAATAATTCTTAACGCCTACCTTGGCCCGATTCCCTTACCACACTAAAAATCCAAAATTTTTTTCAAAGCTTTCCTTTCATCCACACATTCTTAGAACCTCCAAAACTCATCCAAGCACTCCCAAAACCTACTAACACTTGAATTATACCCAACATGCATAGCCCCTAAACCAGGGTGTTACAATCCTAGTAGGATTTGTACACTTATATGCTTACCTTGCTGTCGAATTGACTATAGTCAAATCCCGAAAACTTTGCTATACCTCTCCTTGTATTCGGCCAAACACTGGATCTCTACATAGGTTAGTTTCAGCTTTTTGACATGTAAGAAATAGATCTTAGTATCAATACAGGCCTTGGCCGAATGCTATAGATACTTACCTTGTGGATTCTAAATCCCGAAACTCACCGAATAACTAGGGAACATGCGACTTATGGTGTACCTTCGGGAAAACAACTTTTCCTTCCTTGTAGTCGACACTTAGTAAATCCCGAAAGATCTCTTCAAAGTTTTGGCAATAAGATATTAATGGGGTTAGTCCTAGATTTCGGCATATCTTATAAGAAAAAGGATGACAATCAAATGATAACTAGTTCTTACCCTTAATACAGAAGTCGACAACCCCTTGTTTGATGTCTCAAAACTATTCGGCTATGGCCTTGATTTTAGCATACTTTCGGCTTTTGGAAGATTATGAAAGAAGAAGAGAAAAGAGTTTGAGCAATTTGGTAATGAAGTTTCACTACACAAGGTGTATTTTGACAGCAAAACGATGAAGAAAGGAGATATTTGCTAGAGAGAATTCAGAGAGAAAGAGTTAGAAGAAAGAATGAATGGCCTCTTTTCCTTTTATAGCTGAAATTACTAACTTAGAATCCCTTACTTGGCCATCACTCTTCTATTTTGATAGCTTTATCTCTTTAATTAAAATTAAAGAATAATCCTCAATTATCTTTTTAAAATAATCTAAAATAAATCACCATTTATCCACCTATTTAGCCGAAGTTTTAAGGAGAATTAAACTCTTCCTTAAGAGTCCCTATTGTAGTCCATTGCTTCCTCTTTAAGTAATTAAATAAAAATCACATAAAGTCTTAGCTAGATCTTAGTCCACCCCTTCCCTTGATGAGCCGAATTTAAACTTATTCTATTGGACTCCTTGTGGCCATCTGAGGCCCAAATTATCCACCTAAGTGGTGCCTCCCTATGATTAGTTTAGCTTTAATAATGAATTGGGCATAAGCCCAATTGAGACGCAAAAACACTCTCGTAAATGCTCTCCTTCTTGCTCGAACCCAAGCTTGCACACATCTTTGGTGGCGTCATTCTTGGGCTTTAAGTGGTGCCACCTTGCCACTTTTCCAAGCCCCATTCTTGTGTCAAATTCCTCCTATTAATTTTCTTAAGGCCACTTTGCCTTAGTTTCCTCTTTTAAACTTTAAAACTTGACATTTCCTTACATTTCGTGTTTCTAAAAACGTTCGTTTCCCTCCTTTAACCTAACATTTCCTTACATTTCCAAGTTTCCCGAAATGTTTACTTTCCTCTTTTGAATCATTTCTAAATCATTTCCTTACATTTCCTAGTTTCCAAAATTGTTCACTTTGAACTTAACATTTCCTTACATTTCCAGGTTTCCAAAAACGTTCAAAATACATTCATAACACATAAGACATGTCAGTTCGTACGATTAAACTGAAAATGCATAGGCCCTTTTCAGGATGTTACAAATTTCCTCATGGATAACTGGATATCAAGATTGGGATCTCTTCATAGATACTTACGACACTCAACGGTTGTTCCCATAGAGGCTAAAGTTGTGAATGTGATAGACCCAAATGGTGGTTGGAATTGAAATGTGCTAACTTAATGCTTTGATGAGGAGATTTTAGATCATATCGCTGCTTTTCCTCCACCAATGGAGCTTTTGGGAGATAATACTTGCTTATGAAGAATAACGACTCAGGTAAGTTCTCGGTTAAGGATGCCAATAAAAGTCAAATTCATGTTGACCCTATTACTCATAACGATGTTTAGAGTGTAATATGGAAGAACATTCTACCTCCTAGAATAAAGAATTGTTTATGGTTGATGATGCTGAAAAGACTGTTAACAAATCACAAAAAAGTCTGAAAAAGATTGACGAATGATAGTAGTTGTATTCTATGTGGGATTGCCAAGAAACTCTCATCCACATGTTGTGGGATTGCAACATTGCAAAAGTATTTGGTCTAAAACTATTTATACTAATGAGTATAATTATGTTTTTTTTGAAGTAGATCTAGAAGACCGAGTGGTATCAAATTTAAAGAACCAGGCAGAGTTTTGTCTTGGAGCAGTTAAATGGGAAGTTTTTTTGTGATTACTTGCTGGTTTATTTGGAAGCACAGGAATACATTAATATTTCAGCGAAAATATGATAGTTTTGAAATGATAGCTAGACAAGCAAAATGTAACACCCTTTACTCGTATTCGATGCCGGAATCGAGTATGAGGCATTATCAAACTTAACTTAATAAAACATACAATATCAGGCCACAAAATTTCATTTCAACTTGAAACATTTACTTCAAATTCATATAGTCCCTATAATACGTCTCCGAGACCCTACACATACATACAGAGTGGGTTGGGACTGAATCAGAAACTTACGAACACTTAGAAAATTTTTGCTCAAAATAGGGCCACACGCCCGTATGGCAGGTCGTGTGATCATACACACCCATGTCCCTAGCCCGTGCGGATTATATTTTTCACTTCGAACCTATAGGGGTTTTCGCACTGCTTGACACACGCCCGTGTCCATAGCTCGTGTCCCTCATACGGCCATGACGCGTCTGTGTCTTAGCCCGTGTTCAAAAACCATGACATTTTGTTTCTGACATCATCATCATCCTAATAAGGTCACACGGCCATGGCACACACCCGTGTCCTTAGGCCATGTGGAAGATTAAATTCCTAAATTCAAGTGCAGACTTCACTCGGCCTAGGCACATACCCATGTCCTATGACCGTGTCTTCCACACGGTTGAGACACACAGTCGTGCCTTAGCACGTGTGGTTACTACTAGGCATTCTATTTTGCCAACTTAGGATATAGGGGGACACATGGCCAAGCCAAGAGCCCATGGGGCATGGGGCAGACCGTGTGTCACACACATTCTAGACAAACGCCCATGTGTCTACCCGTGTGGACATAAATAAGGCTATTTACCAGGCCCTATTTGCATCAACATAAGCTATATCAAGCAACCTATTTAATCATGCATATCTATACCTGTAACATCCTGAATTAATGGGCCTTTGCATTTGATGTGTATTACATTCAATGTGTTAATTAGAGTATTTAAGGGGCTCAGATTGGGCTGAGGCCTGGGTTAAATTTTTTGTTTGGACACTAGAAGGTTTAAAAGATGTTATCTGTGTTTTAAACACAAGTGGGCTTGTGGCCCAGTGGCAAAATGGCGCCACTTAGAGAGCAAGGAGGTGGCGTCAACTAAGAAGGCCTAAACTCAAGGGGCATGAAGCCCAATTCCTTTAATTTTAATTAGCTAAATTTTGGCATATAGGTGGGTACGGTTGGACGACAATAAGGCTTAAAAATAGGGAGATTTATCTGTTAAATAATATAGATAATTGATCAGCGCCCAGTTCAAAACTCGGGCTTTGAAATGAGTCCAGTAGGAATTTGTGAATGTAATGTAAGTTGAGAAAGGTTTTGGAAGATATGGCCTTCGAGTCTACCGGCACCTGATCGACCCAGGTAAGTATTCTAACCTTTGATGTGATATATATGATGGGTTTGATGGGCCTTATGGACGTAGACTAGTATGATAGTGATAATGGACCTTAAGCTTAGATTAAACGATACTTCAAACTTCATAAGACTTAATTTCCCTAATTAAACATGTCTGTGAATGAGTCACAGGGTTAGGGTGTGGTAATAGGCATACGCATGTCTAGGATTGGATCCAGGAAGAACTTGGTATTTAAGAAGTCCTAGTGACTCACCTCTTCTTTTCTGGAATCCTACCTGGTGCGTAGTGACTGTTCGCCTTAGCCACGAGGACTTGTTGACAGGTCAAAATTTATAACTAAAACCCAAAAGGGACCAGTACCCTATTTTTGTAAAATAACTTGTATGTCCCTGATTTTGTAAAAATTATCCGCAATACCCTAGGTTGAGAAACTTTACCGAGATACCCTTGATTTTGCAAAATGACCAAAATGTGATTGTTCAAAAATTACCAATGTACCCTTGTTCGAGAAATTATTGAATTACCCTAATTTACAAAAATTACCAAGATACCCCCGATTGTAAAATTACCAAAATGCCTCTATTTTGTAAAATCACCAAGAAACCTTATTTTGGAAAATTATGAAAATACCCCTGGGTAGTGAAATGATGAAAATACCCCTAGGTGATGAATGCAAGTTTGTGGATGTTTACTAGTGTGTTTGATGCATGTGTGTGGTGCTCTATTGGATGTTGTAT